>JAHVAK010000052.1:0-2400000 GCA_019845155.1 Luehdorfia chinensis
ACGCTTCTACTCCACGCTTCCGGCGTAGCGCCGCCCCGGATGACGGAATTAAAGAGCTTCTGAAGGACTACTAGTATCGGCTTTCCACCCGCTTTCAGAAGCTCTGCTGTGATTCCATCTTCACCCGGCGCTTTGCCATTCTTAAGCTGTTTGAGAGCCATACTAATCTCGCTCAGACTGACGTCCGGGATATCATCGGAATAGTGTCGGACGAGACTTGCTCTTGGGTCGTTACTCACACTAGTGTGTGGCTCCAACGACGATGTGTACAGCTGTCCATAAAATCTCTCGATCTCACTCAAAATCTCTGCTCCAGCGGAAATGACGCCACCGCTTTCGGTCCTCAACTTAGTCAGTTGGCTCTTTCCGGCAGACAGATCCCTGGCAAAAACCTTGGAGCCTTGGTTTCGCTCTATCGCTTCCTCAATACGAGCTGTATTGAAGTTGCGAAGGTCTCGCCGCATACATTTGGAGATCTGTCTGTTCAGTTGCCGATATGCTGACGCATCAGTTGAGGACTGTAGCCTCATTTCTCGCCTAGCCTCCATGAGATTAAGAGTATGGTCGGAGAGTTTCTGGATCTTTTTTGTGCGGTGGGTCTTGCAAAACTTTGCCCCCACCGCATGGACAGTTTCCACGAGCCTCTCGTTCATATCATCCACTGTAACGCAATCTTCCAGGCACTGAAAACGATTTTGCAACTCGAGCTGGAAGCTTTCGGGGTTTTGGATAAGGGCACGAGATGGACGGAGCGTGGACTTCACCAGACGCGACCTCTCCAGCTTTACGTTCAGGTTCAATGTGCCTCTTACCATTCGGTGATCACTGCCGGTTTTCACCCTAGCGATCACAGAGACATCATTGAACAGCTGTCGTTTGGTCGTCATGATGAAGTCGATCTCATTTTTGGTGGAACCGTCCGGGCTCATCCAGGTCCACTTTCTGTGGGGCCGCTTTTGAAAGAAGGAGTTCATCATAAAGAGTCCCTCCTTCTCCATAAAGTCGGCCAGCTGTTGGCCCCTTTGGTTCCGTTGCCCTATTCCAAATTGCCCCACTACCAGCTCATCGTCTTTTTTCATGCCCAGCTTCGCGTTAAAGTCTCCCATCAACACCGTGTAGTGAGTTTTGGAGGAATGTATGGCTCTTGATATGTCCTCATACATTACCTCCACCTCATCATCAGGATGTGCCGAGGTAGGTGCGTATACCTGTATGACCTTCAGCGAATACCGTTTGGTTATTCTGAGTATAAGGTACGCAACCCTAGTCGACACACTCCCGATCTTGACAATGTTGTTAATGAGAGACTTGTGGACGATAAACCCGACACCTCCTTGGGACAGATGGTCGCCCTCCCGGTGGTAGAACAAGTTACCGGATTCAAGGATTACCGTGTCCTCCCCCTGTCTTCGGACTTCAGATAATCCTATAATATCCCAACGTAACTTGCTCACCTCCTCTTCCAGTTCCAAGATCTTCTCGTCGGTCCTCAGCGTGCGTGCGTTGAATGTTGCCAGGTCCAGTCGTCGGTGGTGGTAGCAAGATCTCCTCCTCCGGAGATTCTTCGCACCCCCTGCCCCGCCGTTACCATGACCGCTACCGTAGCCAGGACTAGCGGGGCCGCCGGAGACTAGGGGCCGTTGTGTTGCAACTCTCATTTTGGGGGGATTTGCCATAGTTGCCACGCTTGGCAGGCGGGTTGGCAACCGCAGTTTGTTTATTTTGATGTTCCAGGAAGACGCTGCTGCCCATTTCCTGGTTTTCATTTCCCTCTGTCGACTTTTACGACACCCACGGGACGAGATGGGGTGGTAGATTCTCTTATGCCGCTACCACACGGCGATAAAAAATATAGTTATAAAATAATTATTATAGTTTTTAAGATATCAAAGCAAAATTAAGGTTAGCATTATAAAAATCTTTTTCTTGCTGTTTTTTTATATCTTTTTTATATTTAGATTATTGCATTATTTGTGCTTTTTTCATATTAACGATCAAAATAATCAGCTTAAGTTAAGCATTTGTTATCGTCATCGTCCTCGTCACCCCATTAATAGTCCTAGACATAGTCCCAAAGACGAAAGAATTTCCCTTAATCGTCAACGCTAGGATTGGCGATAGCAATACCCAACACCTTGAAACTAAACGCTGCTGCCCATTAATAGTCTGTATATTCGGTATGGCGTTTTTCAAGATGTCGGTATGCTGATCGCCATTAGATTTTTCAGGCATTTCCCTCCGTTGACTATTACGACACCCATGGAATGAAGAAAATCTGCCACCCTAGGCAGATTTCCTTTCACCGGGACCGCACGACGAGTTAAACTGTTTATAACTTAAGTAAAAGTTACAGCCTAGAAATGTCCCACTGGTGACCACAGACATCCTCCTATTTCTGAGAGGGGTGCCCCAGTGTGGGTTGGGGGACTTCACGTGTCTTCGAAATATTTTTATTCCTCTTAAATGCATGTTCCCACACGACGTTACGAGGAGTGCACGGCCCCTGAGCTACCGCGGCTCGGCTTATGTACTCGTATGTGAAGCTAAATGATAATAGGGACTGGACCACACTATTACAATACGGGCCCTAAGTCACAGTATAACACTTTCATGTTTCTTATGTCATCGTGCTTACTATCGCAGTAGTATGTTCGGATAATGATGTCTATGGGTCAGTGATTACTGATTACGTGACCGGTTGAACGTGTGTCAATTTAATTGAATTGAAATAAAAATAATGTATGTTTTTTAGTGGGCGCGATAAAAGTAAAATTTCAATATCGGATTATGTGCATTGTTTCTGTTATTCTTATTTAATACTAGCTGAAGCCCGCGACTATGTCCGCGTGGATTTAGGTTCTTAAAAATATCTTAGGAACTCTTTAATCTATCTCATGCCTGTAAGCTACCTCTGTGCGAAATACTAATATTATAAATGCGAAAACTCTCTCTCTCTCTGATATTTTTTCACAGCTCAACCGTTAAACAGTTCTTGACGAAATTTGGAACAGAGATAGCTTGTATTGTAAAGACGAACATAGAATACTATTTATTTTCTAATCCTAAATCCACACGATTTATAATATATATGTTTCACTTTTGTCACGCGAAATGAGTTGCTGTTTTATTAGCGCGGTGATGTTTTTTTTGTAAATTGCTACGAATATTTTGAAATTGTTATAACAGCAAATAAAGTTAAGCACCGAACATTTTTTTACGTTAACTGATTACGACGCTTAATGAATACCAACTTCGAATGAAAACGACTATCGTTTTTAAAATATACAAAATTATGGGCTTGATTTCACGTGTTCTGAAGTATTTTTGTAAGATAAGCTGGTGGTTGCTGGTGGGAGGATTCCTATGCGGGAATCCGTCTAGGTCGGTACCACCCCAGGGTCAGTTATTCTGCCGTGAAGCAGAAGCGTTAATTGAATCCCAAAAGAGTTAGCTGACTATCTTAGAAAATGCATTTTAGGGCGAATCTTTACTAACTTATAATTCGCTTTTGGTTTTTTTGTGTGCTCTTTGGATATAATAGAACAATTCTTGTACTAATTAGTAATTACAACTGCCATGGAGTCGTTACACATCCTTGCGTTACATTCGCCTTGGTGAATATTGTTATGAGTGCCATTTTACACACGATTATAATTATGTGGTTTCTGAGTTCGTATAAAATTTGCATAACAACCCGAGGTTATTTACATACAAAGTTCAAATTTGAATCTGTGTATTTCTGATGATGTTCTTCTGTGCGATTTTTTTCCAGACCGAAAAACAGTAATATTTGAATATCCTGCTTCACGGCAGAATAACTGGGCCTGTGGTGGCACCTACCTTGATGAACTATTGCATAGTAATCCTACCAGTAATTTTTGTGTCCCCTTTAGTAATTTTTCCAGAGCTACTCGTAACGTTCTCATTGCCGTGGCACGAATCGTGAATTTTCACAAAATTGGATGAAAAACAAACGTTTATTTATACATATACATACGTAAGATCACGATCGTATCCCATAGGGGGTAGTCAGAGACTGGGCACTCACTGCAAAAACAGATGACTGCCACAATCCACGTTTCACCAAAACAATATAATGCACTTGGTGTGATAGGTGGTGAGCCCATCGCCACCATGCGCTGTTGGGTGCACAGTGCAGTTTAATTCCTTACTCGCGTTTTACCAGATCCATTAGATGAGATGGAGTGGTAGTATTCTTTCAACGAGCCGCCACCACTTTATCCACATATAAAATCAGATATAAACCGTTAAAGACTAATTTAGACTAGTATAAACTAAACTAAACTGTAACTGGTGGCGGCTTAAGTGAGAACCACCCCATCTCATCCCGTGGGTGTCGTAAAAGTCGACAGAGGGAAAATCAAAATCAAGAGAGGGGCAGCAGCATCTTTCTGGAACATCCGAATAAATAAACTGCGGTTGCCAATCCGCCTGCCAAGCGTGGCAACTATGGCAAAATCCACCCAAAATGAGAGCTACTAACTTGTGGTAATCTATGGAGGAGGCCTATGTTCAGCAGTGAACTAGTGATAGGCTGAAATAAAAATGAATGATGAAAAATTAAAGACTAGTTAGTAAAATAGTAACTTAAACCTGCACTTGTTACCCACTTCGAACACATGCACTTGAAAAGAAACAAATAAGTTTTTACGGCGGTCACACTGAGTATAAAACAAGGTCACGAGTTTTATATCGACACCCTGAAATACATTTTGAGATTGTCGGTGTAAAGCATTACCGTTATTACATGCCCCTAGCGTTTTGTTTGACTTTGTGTTTTGGCAATTTTAAGAGGCTCGTCATTCAAAAAGGTCGACCTTTAACCCCTGCGACCGTACCTCAAAACGATCTTCAGCGACCGATTTTCGAGCTACCTCGTTTATTTGATAAATGTAATGTAATGTATGGTCGACTTCTAGGAGGATTTACAAATTGTTACTCATTTGTGTATATATAATTTAGGCAAAACAACAAAAAACAATGTTAGACCAGCCTATATTTTTTTTACATACATACATAAGATCACGACTATATCCCATAAGGGGTAGTCAGAGACCGGGCACTCACTGCAAAAACAGATGACTGCCACAGTCCACATTTCACCAAAACAATATAATGCACTTGGTGTGATAGGTGGTGAGCCCATCGCCACCATGCGCTGTTGGGTGCACAGTGCAGTTTAATTCCTTACTCGCCTGTTATGGAGTGGTAGTATTCTTTTAACGAGCCGCCACCACACGGCTAATAATACACGGATAATTTTTCTTAACGTTTGGAAAATCTCAATTCCACATAGAACTATTTATATGGAATATAATTTATTTATGTTGTAGAACTCCTCTACCGCAAGATTTTGACTGAAGCACATTAATAGTGGTATTACACGCTCTTGTAAGTGTTAAGTTGTGGCAAATTACAACCACTCTTTGTATTTTTTTATGTATTTATCTACAATGTGTAATACTCATGATAATGGTTTCTATCCGGGAGATCGTCTAGGTTGATATCAATGCAGGGACAGTTTTTCTGCCGTGAAGCAGTAGTGTGGAAACATTACTGTTTCGGTCAGAAGTGTATATGAGCTAGTGGACTACTGGTCAATTACACTAGCTCTCTCTTAATCGTCTCGTTTACTTTTCCTTTCAAAAGAAATCGTGAGATGTCGTGGTATACCAGCTTGTAACGAAGTTACTTTCGCTGTATATTATGTGTTACATAATAGGCATATTGATTTAAAAAGTTATGAAAATATACATACATACATAAGATCACGACTGTATCCCATAAGGGGTAGTCAGAGACTGGGCACTCACTGCAAAAACAGATGACTGCCACAATCCACGTTTCACCAAAACAATATAATGCACTTGGTGTGATAGGCGGTGACCCCATCGCCACCATGCGTTAGGTGCACAGTGCAGTTTAATTCCTTACTCGCCTTTTACGAGATCCATTGGATGAGATGGAGTGGTAGTATTCTTTTAACGAGCCGCCACCACACGGCTAATCTACAGTCGGGTAATCTGCCCGAAATCTCCTCTCAGAAATGAGAGGAGGCTTGTGCTCTGCAGTGAGACATTAACAGGCTATTGCTTTTATGGATTAAAATATACATACATACATAAGATCACGACTGTATCCCATAAGGGGTAGTCAGAGACTGGGCACTCACTGCAAAAACAGATGACTGCCAAAAAAAATAAAAATTGAAAAAAATAAATATACATTATATTTATATACCGCACTACATGCTTTTTTTTTTTTTTGACTGATGGTCACTGTTAGCCCGAAGGCTTTTACAGCTTCGCCGGATTGAAAGGTGGCATAGCGCTGAGGGCGCTTAGCCGAAACCTTTATTTATGGATGACTGGCGCAAGGGCCCCCAAGAGGGGACCTTGGCTTGGACCGTCATCCTGTTCGCGTGAGTAACCGACTCGAGGGTGCCCAAGGGGGCCGACCTCGGCTCGGTCAGTTACTGCAATCGGGAGGGCAATATTACTACTACTATTATTACTATTATCATGACTACTATTAGATTAGTTTACCACCAATTCGGAATGCGTTTCCGCTGGAGAAGAAATGGCGCAAGAAACTCCAGCGACGCTTCTGTTTATGATACTACTGCTAGGGGAGAACCGACCTGAGATGCGGCGGTATCGCGAATAACTTTGTCTGATACGCCCTCGCCGACGGTGGGGGCGGTATCATGGTGATGTTGTGTGTTTGCGTAGTGATGAGTAGAGCGCTTGGGCCCTAGTGGTCGCGTCGTCAGGGTCCTCGAGGACGTGCCTCGGTCTCCTTTTTCCGCGGGTCGAGTTTTGGTGTATCGCGAGGGGGTTGTATGTGGCGGCACTTACAACCAGTGGGTTGGGGTGCGTGGCAGCAGAGTCGAAGTATCGGCGAGAGGCCAACTTTAGATATTGGGCTATGGTAGGAAGCCCTAAATCGATATGAAGGTTAGCATTACGCACGAACCACGGTGCTCCCGTGGCTTTACGCATGAATCGATTTTGTATTACCTGAAGTCGGTGAATTTGACGCGGGGAGGCATCCGCAAATACGGGGCTTGCGTATGTCATAATTGGCCGAATACAGGCTTTGTAAAGTGTAATTTTATTACGTAGGGACATTTTGCAATTTTTTTTTAGTAACGGATGTAATCGGCCAAGGACGAACGCCGCTCGGTTCCTTACTCGGTTAATATGTGGACCGAAGCTGAGTCTCGAGTCTAATAGGACGCCTAAGTATTTGACTGTCTTTTCCCAGGGGATTGGACGATCGAATAACTCTATGGTGGGGAGGCGCGGCGTTAAGCGCCGCGAGAAGTACATGGCTGCACTTTTGATGGGGTTGACCTCGATCCTCCATTTCCGAAACCAGTTCCCGAGGGTTCGGGCTGCGGATTGGAGGCGTTTAGAGATAGTGTCTGGATTACGCCCAGACACGGAGAGGCAGGTATCGTCTGCGAAGAGGGCGAGTTCGACGCCGCTGGTGTTCGGTATGTCGTTCGTGAAAAGGATGTAGAGCACGGGACCTAGGACTGAGCCTTGTGGTACGCCGGCTAGGATGGGATGTGATTCGGATCGCACCCCCTCGACGCGGTAGCGGATGGTTCGACTGCGTAAGAAATCTCGTATGATGAGTACGAGGCGATCTGGCACACCGAGTCCGTATAACTTGTATACGAGCCCGTTGTGCCAGACCTTGTCGAACGCTTTCGCCACGTCGAAGAAGAGCGCTCCAGTATGAAGCCCGCGTATGAAGCAGGATTGAATGTGCTCCGTTATGCGGTGCACCTGCTGGGTACATGAGTGTTTGGCTCGGAATCCAAACTGCTCGTGGACGGGGATCCCTCGAGACTGCATGAAGTCTCTTAAGCGGGCGAGAAGTAGGCGTTCGTATATCTTGCCTAGAGCCTTGAGAAGGCTTATAGGCCGATATGCGGTGGGATCGGACGGGTGTTTAGAGGGCTTTAGAATCCCTACAACCTCTGCCTTTTTCCAGATGTTCGGAAAGATTGCGTTGGCTAGAGCTGCGTTGTAGATTAATACCAATAGCTGAATGATGGTAGTAGGCAGGAGCTTAACTACTTTGTTAGTGATACCATCGGGACCGGGAGATTTCCTCGGACGGAGGTTTTTAATAATAGACTCTACTTCGGTGCTGTTAACCGGCGGTATGGAATCGCGGAGCGGTAGGGAAGCCTTCCGATCGACCTCGCTGTCGACTAACGCGACGTGAGCGGAGTCGACCGGTAAGGTGCTTGGGGAGCATTGAGTTTTTAGACTGTCAGCTAGACATTCTGCCTTTTCTTCGTCTAGGAAGGCAGGCGGTTGGTTGGGTCGTACTAAAGGGGGCATTGAACGGGAGGTGCCTCCTTTTAGTGATTTTGGAAGTCGCCAGAAGGCGAGGTGAGACGGTTCGATGTTAATGAGACTGTTATCCCACCGAACGTTTCTGAACTCCTGCATACGTGTTCGAACCTCACGTTGTAGGGTGCGTAGAGTTGTTCTATTACTGACGGTAGGATATAAGTCGTGAGCGCGAGTGGCTGCGTTTTTGCGCCTCATTAGGTCTCTAATGTCGTTAGGCAGGACCCAGCGGTGGTCGTCCGCCACTGGGACCTGTCTCGAGGAATCCTCGACGACAGTTTGGATGTGCCTAGTGAGTGCATGAGCCGCAAGGTTCGTGTCACCGACTGAATTGATGGTGGATGGAATCGCATCAAGGTGCGGAGAAGTCTGCTCAAGTTTTTCGGCTGGCTTTTGCCAGTCGACTACGGTTTTTGTGGGTAGTGAGGCTTGGACGGAAGGTCCTAGCCGAAGTAGAACGGGGCGGTGATCAGATGTTAGTTCGTGGATCACCTCTATATCGCGGATGGCGAGATTTATGTTGCTAAGGATGGCTATGTCAAGCACATCCGGCGTGTGTCCCAGTGTATGCGGGAAGTGGGTCGGTATTGTAGGCGCCAGGACGTCGAAGTCGAGGAGGTCGACTAGCGAGTCTAGGGCCACCCCACGCGGGTTGGTTGTTATTGAGTTCCACCGGGTGTGCTTGCTATTAAAGTCACCGGCAAGGATAGTTGAACTCCCGAGGGAGAGAAGTGCTTCGAAGTCGCTGCGTGTGATTTTGGCGTCATTTCTACATGGTAAGTAGACAGACGCGATAGTAATGGGGGAGTGGCCGGTCATGGCTAGCTGACAGACCGATGCTTCAAGATGGCTGAGTGGCGGTGTGACGACTGGTACGCAGTGCAAGGACTTTTTGTAGTAGATAAGAGTGCCGCCTTTCGCAGCGGTAACTCTATCGTTCCGAATGATGTTGTAATTTGCGATTTTGGGATCGCGAGTGTGTGGTTTCAAAAAAGTCTCTTGCACGAGTAGTACGTCGACTTGGTGATCGCGAACGAAATTGAAGATTTCGTCGCGCTGGTTTTTTAAGCCGTTAGCGTTAAAAAATACTACGTTTAGGGAGCGCGGTTTCTCTCTGCCGTTGTGAGTCATTTTTATGCCCTAAAATTGACTATAGCGTTTATGACGCTTTGGTACCGCACCGCCGCGGCGATCCTCTCATTAGGATTATTGTTGGTGTTTCGGAGAGCCGTGGCGAGGGCTGTAATGTCGCCACCGTTGAAAGCGGTGGCGAAGCGACAGACGAGGTCTAGATCGAATCGAGATCGACGGTATATCTGCCACAGCGGTGATACCTCTCTACATAGAAATCCTACCACCGGTAATATGAGAGCAGAGTAACCACAGGGATTACTACGTACCTCTTGTTTCTTCGCCGATGTAAGGGCATACGGTATTAGATTGTATAAATTATACAATATTGCGTTGTATAGATTTGTATATAAGATTAGCTCTACGCAAGGCATATTTTTACGAAAGAGCATTATTTCATTTTCTCTTCCACATAAACTTATACAACCAGAGTTGCCGGGCGTAAAGTGGCCTGCATAATAGTCCCATTATAGTTTAAAGTGCGGATAACAGAGTAAAATCTGTTACAGCAAATAGCTTTGCTCCATTAGTGGCGAAGTCGATAAATGTCTGCTGCGCTACGTGTGGTCGACACTGATAGCCAGTGTTTTATTTAAATGCAAAATGTCCCGATAAAAATATTGAATTATTTCTAATATATTTTAATATATTTCTAATATATTATAATATATTTTAATTCTAATATATTTTCATTAAAATAATAATTTACGAGCGCATGTCTTCTTGATCAACCTGATACCTGCTTAATCATAAAACCTTGATTTATATCTGAACCACGTTTTGTAGTTACATGGAATCTTTCGATATCTTAAACTATAACACTTCAACTTATTTCGTCATGGATTACATCATCTTCAGCCTGCGGCAATCCATTGCAAGACATAGACCTCTCCCAATAGGCGACCTGTAGCCCGATCTTCGGCTTAACGCTTACAGTTACTGCCAGTACCTTGCGTATGTCGTCGCTCTATCTAGCCAGGGGCCGCTACACACTACGTTTGCCTTAACGCGGTCTCTGTTCTAGGATTCACCTATTGTAACGGTTAACACCTCTGTGACAGATGTGACCAACCCGTTGCCACTTTAGTCTGACGTATTTCGAATTTTATCTACTAGAGAAAATCCGAGCATAGCTCTTTCTATTGCTCTCTGAAGCAGGCAGGACACACTTTTCGAAAACTTTCGTAACCTTTTCTAAACTTCTTCTTCAACTTTTCGAAAACCTGACGACATTTTAAGAATTCTGCCCAGCCCAATTAAATCCTCTTGTCTACTTATTTTTCGAAGTTGTTTTTCCTGATTGTACTATCTGCCCCAGGTAGATCCCTGTACAACTTCGAATATTTTGCAATCGACAGCTATTGGAGCCGGTATGACGTGATTACAATAAGGTTAGGTAACGTTGTCGATTGACAAAACGTCGCCTGCAAGAAGAATGTTGATAACGCTCTCTTGTTACTTATACTAAAATTTAAACCTTCTTGTTTAATTATTGTTTTACTTTTATTATTAATGTAATTACTATTGCGTTATGCATCGAGATTTTGACTCCATTCTCACAGTTCTTTTTTCTCGTTTTAATTATAAATTATAGTTAATTAATGACTGTAATTCTGTTGTTTGTCTGAAAAAAAAGTAGGTGATTAATAAAATATAGGCGCATTTGTATGGGAATTGAATCAGAATTTTGATTCCAATCCTGAAACTCTAATCAGATTTACTCAAATCATGACGACACAATTCAAACAAAAAAATACTGGTGTGAAAACAAAACTTACCTGGATAAACTCGGAAAGTAATACATTACCTAAGTACAAATTTTCATCAAAATCGTAATAGCCGTTTCCGAGAAAAAGATCAAAGTATACAAGATTTTCCCTCTTAAAGTATAAGATTAGGCTAATTTTTAACCTACTAAACATCGCCCATTAGTCTGAAAATAGTCCATTGCCAAGGTAAAGAGTTGCAGTAATTGTTTACTGTAGTATCATTTATATCGCACTTCTGATGGTGCTGACTCTCACCGACCTTCAAGTCCGAATAATTTAGATCTGGAATAATGGAGATATATCGGAGGCTGCTAGATTTTGCTATATACGAGTAATAAATTATAAATAAAAATTTATAACGTACATAATAATCATCAAAAATCTATTCCGTCAAAACCATCATTGATTCCAATTCAAAGTGCATTTGCGTTGAAAATCTTAACGAAGAAACGTAGAATACTTGCATTTAGTATATAACTTTTGATTCAAGTCGTCAGTTCTTATTAAAAGCATTTGCATTTTATATTAACTTATAAGTAACAAGAGCATTGTAAGAGTTCATAAGAGCCATAGGTATGAGTGTTTTGAATTATATTTATACATAAAGAAGAATTTACTACTGACTCATCACAATACCTATTGACTTGATACTTGATACGTTACCACTAGGAACGGATTTTACGAACAATTACTTTTAAATGTGTTAACGGGTTGTTGCTATTTTTCTGCATACAGACTTCATAATAATAACTACCGTGAGTCGCTGGGTCGGCTAGTACACGACACAAAAACAATGTATTAACTATATCGGAAGTATTCAAATCGTCTAAGCCTTTTACTAAATGTGTAATTCGTCGTCGTTTCAGCCTATCAATAGTCCACTGCTGAACATAGGCCTCCCTCATAGATTGCCACAAAAGTTTGTAGCTCTCGTTTTGGGGGGATTTTGCCATCGTTGCCACGCTTGGCAGACGGGTTGGCAACCGCAGTTCATTTATTCAGATGTTCCAACAAGATGCTGCTGCCCATCTCCTGGTTTTCATTTTCCCTCTGTCGACTTTTACGACACCCACGGGATGAGATGGGGTGGTAGATTCTCTTAGGCCGCTACACTAGTGGCCGTGTGGTAGCGGCCTAATAGGTAATTATCATTTTTGATATAGTTTAAGTAAATATAACAATTATAATTATCGCTTTAAATTTCATAGTACGCGAGTCATCTGGGTTCGATTCCCGGTGCCGGCACCACTAAAATTGTTAATTGCAATTTTAAGTGCTGATTTACCACGTAATCGGCGGTGAAGGAAAACATCGTGAGGAAACCTGCATATCTGAGGAATAAAAAATATTTCGAAGACATGTGAAGTCCGCCAACCCGCATTGGAGCAGCGTGGCGGATTCTTTCTAGCTCCAAAACCCTCTCAGAAATGAGAGGAGGCCTGTGCTCAGTAGTGGGACATTTATAGGCTGAAACTTTACTTTTTTTTTTTACTAGTCCACAGCGAAACATAGGCCTCTCCCACAGATTGCCACAAAAGTTTGTAGCTCACATTTTGGGGGAGATTTGCCATAGTTGCCACGCTTGGCAGGCGGGTCGGCAACTGCAGATTATTGTAGATTGTAGATTGTAGATTGCAACGGGCCGGTCTCCGCAACTCCACGTCTAGCGCGTATTTTGCGTGTAGGCAGGAACGTTGTGCTACTCGAGCCATCCAAGCTCCTCCAGAAATCGCAGCAGGCCCTTGATGTTCCCCGCGACCTCAGGGAGCGGTCTCGGCGAGCCGAGATGCTTGACCCAGTATATGGCGACCGTAGGGCAGTCCAATAGGACATGGGCCGCCGTTTCGTCCGTCTCCATACAGGCTCTGCACAGAGGGCTGTCTGTAACACCTAAATTAAACAGATGTTTGTTTAATGATCCATGTCCAGTTATAGCACTACTGATCGTTCTGATTTGGGGTTTATTCAGACGAAGTAGCGCCTTGGAGATGCGACTGTTGATAACGGGCAAAGCTGTCTTTGCTTGTCTACACTCTGGGTGATTTGCCCAGATTTGTGCATGTTGGTTCCTAGTGCGCTTGCAGACTAGCGAGCGAACATACCTGAGGGGAAGTGGCAGTATAGGTTCTGGACCCACAGCACACTGGTTGGAGCCTCCTCGAGCAAGTTCGTCGGCCGCGTCGTTGCCCCTAGCTCCGCTGTGTCCCTTAATCCATTGTAGGGTTATTTCATTGAATTGACATACCTCATTTAATTTCTGGTAGCATTCGTAGATGAGCCCTGAATTCATAACATTGCTATTGAGGGCCAGTAGTACCGCCATGCTGTCGGAGAGTATTCGGATGGAATAGTCTTTTACCTTCCTTTCAGCTATAGCCGATGCTGCGTGAATAATGCCCATACACTCTGCCTGAAACACTGTATTGTGGGCACCGAGTGGTGTGCTTATTTGTATATTTAGGTCCTCTGAAAAAGTTCCAGAGCCTGTACCTGACCCGGTTTTGGAACCATCTGTGAAGATTCTGAGTTCCCTTGGGTTTAGTCCTTCAGAACGTTGGTCTTCGTGTAATTGTATTTTGTACTTCTTATCGAATATAAATTGCTTTGGGATCCTATCATACACAGCCTGTAGAACGGGCATTTCTGCAAACAGTTCTGTAAGTATATTGGTATGTGGGATCTTGTTATTACTCCAGAGATTCAGTGTTTTGAGCCTTATGGCTGCCAAAGCTGCTTCCTGTTGGATGTGTAGGTGCAGCGGTGGCAGGTCTAGCATGGCTTCTAGGGCCACTGTGGGAGTAGTCCTCATGCATCCTGTCGTGGCCAGACATGCTAGCCTCTGACATCTTTGGAGTTTGTTGATAGCAGTAGTTAATCTTGTTCTTGGCCACCAAACTACTGCACCGTATGTAATCATTGGGCGGATAATCATCTTGTATAGCCACATGATGATTTTCGGTGACAGGCCCCAGCGATTGCCAATCATCCTTTTGCATCGCCAAAAGGTGATAGTCGCTTTTTTGATTTTGTTTTCAATGTGATTGTTCCAGTTCAGTTTGCTGTCCAGTATGATGCCTAGGTATTTTACCTCTGATGACAGCCGTAGTTCGGTACCGAATAAACTGGGAAGATGATATTTATTCAGTACCCGTTTGTGGGTGAACATTATCAGTTCAGTTTTGTTTGGGTTGACTGTTAGGTCGTATTCCTTGCACCAGCGTTCTACTATAAGTAGCGCCGCTTGTGCAAGGTCGCAGACTATACTAGCTTGCTTTCCTGAGAGTAGTATTGCTAGATCGTCCGCGTACCCTATTGTGTAGAAATGGTTTACATTTAGTTTTGTGATGAGGTCGTTGATGACTAGGTTCCACAGGAGCGGTGACAGCACACCACCCTGTGGACAACCTTTCGCTATCTTAACTATTTGACTCTCACCTGCGATGCGCACTATACGTTTGCTTAGTGCGTTTATAATCCAGTTCGTTAAGGTTGGCTCCACATCATGTTTGACGAGGGCATTACCTATACTGGTGAAGTTGGTTTTGTCAAAGTATCCTTCTATATCGATGAAGGTTCCTAGACAGATGTTTTTCTGGTTAAGGGCTAACTCGATCTGGGTGACTACCCGGTGGAGTGCCGATTCTGTTGATTTACCTGAGCTATAAGCATGCTGATTGCTATGCAAAGGTTTGTATAATAGTGCCTTTCCCCTCAGCTCCCTTTCACATACCTTTTCCAAGGCTTTCAGCATAAAGGATGTGAGGCTGATAGGTCTGAAGGATTTGGCATTAGTATAGTCACTTTTGCCCGGTTTGGGGATGAAGATTACTTTCACTTCCCTCCAGATTTTTGGGACGTATCTACGCGCTAGGCATGCTGTCATAATTACGGCAAGTACCTTTATAATCAGTGTCCCCCCCCACTGAAGAAGAGCAGGGAAGATACCATCAGGTCCTGCCGCTTTGTAAGGTTGGAAACTGCTTATGGCCCATTGTAGTTTTTCAACTGTAACCACATGTTGGGCGTATTTCCAGTCTTGGTCACTTGGAATTATGTTTTCCTCTTGCCAGTCTACTTCCTGAACCAATCTGCATCCTGGAAAGTGTGTCTCCAGCAGGATGCGTTGGGCTTCAGCTGGTGAGGAGGTGTATGTGTTGTCGGGTTTGCGAAGAGTGTCAGGCCCTGAGATTGTTTGTTGGGCCAGAACTTTCCTTACCCGATTTGCTTGTTCACAGGATTCTATGTTACTGCAGAATTTGCGCCATCCCACAGTTCGTCGATACCTGATGCATTTTTTGTACTCATACTTGGCCTCTTTGTAGGAGTCCCAGTCTTCTTCAGTCGATGTGTTCATTGCCCTATTTAGGGTTTTCCTGACTTTTTTCCGTTTACGTTCTAGCTCAATCCCCCACCAGGATTGCTTGCTAGATTTCTTTACGGCGTCAGTTTCTGGACATGCATTGTGGTAGCTTTCTATCAGAGTATCTGTTAGAACCGTTACCTGTTCTTCTATTTTGTATGTATCCTCCAATCTGTCGATTTCAGTAAGCCCCGCAAGCTTGGGTACTAGCGTTTGTATATATTTCGCCCGATCCGTCTTGCGGGGGTTACGTTTCGGAGGTATTGAGGAAATATTCACCTGTAACTCGAATCGAATCCATCTGTGGTCTGAGCATGAAGCCTCATCGGAAACGTGCCAGCCCTGGATGGATTTGGCCATGCCTTCGGAAGCGAGCGTAAGGTCAATAATTGTGCGACTTCGTCTCGTTACGAATGTTGGTTCACAACCTATATTTATAAGTGTTAGGTTAGTTGTAAATAAATATTCAACCAAGGTCTTACCTCTGTCGTTGCTTGTTTCCATACCCCATAATGGGTGGTGTGCATTGGAGTCGGTACCGATGACAACCTCCAGTCCGGTCTTTTCACAATGGTGAACCAGCCTGGTTAGGTCGTGTGGAGGTGGTGTGTCTGCCTCCGGCATGTATGCCGAGGCGACGACCACATTCAGTCCCGCTGTGTTTTGGATCCTTAAAGCAACCAGGTCTCTGGAACAGAAATCTGTTAAAGGTTGTGCACTAATGTTATTTGTAATGTAGATACACGCTCTAGGGTTGTCGTGATCGTAAGAGCAGTATAACTTACCTCCTGAATTAGAGAGGCCCCGTATGCGGCCGGCCCTGATCCACGGCTCTTGAATCAGGGCTATGGCCGTTTGCTTTGCCTCCACCCACTTGCGCATTTGAGCCGTCGCAGTTTCGCTGTGGTGGAGGTTTGCCTGTATGGTGTTAATCGGGTACGAAGGGCACGCCATCTCATGATGTGTCCCCTTCCCCCCACCTATGTTTAGCCCTGCCAAAAGGCCCTGAGTCTCCTCCTCCCCTACTGGGTCAGTTGAGAGTTGAACAGCATACTGCAGTCCAACTCCTCCTCAGAGAGGCGATCTTCCGACTCAGGAACGGCAGGAGTCATCGCCCCATCTGCGGGTGCCGTGCTCTCCTTGACCGTTTGGGCGCTTGTTGGTTTGTCCTCGGCGCCTAAGTCCGAGCTGCCCGCAGGGTCCTGATCGGGAGGGACTTCGACAAACTTGCCGCCTCGACCCTGAAACTTGACATAGACCGCACCGCATGCACAAGCAAGGCGGCGCTCTGCCTGCATCAGGGTCGGGATTTGGTCCTCCGGAATCGACACCACTACGAACCACCCGTCCTTTTGTTGTTCGGCGCCGAGTAGTAACCATTTAGGTACCGCGATCCACGGATTCTGGTAGGCCAACACACGTCCTATGTCGCGTGAGTCCTTCCAGATTCCCTGTTCGTTTGGTATGAGAATGCCACAGCGAATTCGCTTTGTCAACTCAGACTGTTTCTTAACCACCAGCTGGACACCGGGGACAAGGTTTGAGTCCGAGATATTCTCGTGTAACCACTGGAGTGCACTTTGGTTTTCACACCAAAGTTTGACTGTACCCTCAGTGTAGGTAGGTTTACCTCTGAACACGGGCCCTGATGTGCCGGGCTCCTTGGTGTTCCAGGCCTCACTGATGATTTTAATTTGAATACCAGCGAGGACCTTGTCTGCGTCCTCTTTAGACAAGTGGCCCGTGCGTGCGCATGTTACCGCGACGCACAGCTCCGACTTGGCAGCTGAGGAGTAGCTGACCGAGGTTCGTTTGGAGTGCTCCAGTCCCACTTTTTTGTGATCGCCTCGCGGCGTTGTGGACTCATCGAGCACTCGTTTGCTAGCCCTTTGGCTCTTACCAGGTCTTTTGGCAGCCTTCCCCTTCTTTGCCGCTGGACCTGTGCCGGTGCCAACCTGCGATCCTTCGGCTGGACGTTGGTTTGCACCACTTCCTGCTTTAGGACGCCGGTCGGCTCCCGGACCCCGACGCAGTAGACGGTGACTGGTTGGGAGACCTGGTCTTTGTTGTTGAAGCAGCCATTTCAGCTCTCATATAGGCTTTCATGCGCTGCTTCTTGTTTTTCCTTTTCGGCCTATTTTTGGCAGGAGTGGATACCCCAGAGGGCCCGACAGGCTGGCGCGGCGTCTTAATTGGCGCTTTGCCTTTGCCCTTACGGCTTACCACTTGCCAAGCGGCTGAGAAGGCGTCTACGGTGCGTAAAGGCTCCAGAGGATCCTTTGCAACCGAGGTGTGGGGACCAGTGCCGGTGTTACCCGTCACTGAACCACCATGTTTAGCGCTGGCTTTGTCGCAACACGTTTTTTGGTCGCAACCTGCGGTTTTCACCGCTGGTGGACCTTCGGCACTGCGCGCTCCCTTCAATGGGTTTACGTCTCCGGTTTTACCCGAGGGACCACCAACGTTGGGAGTAGTTTCTGAAGTAGACGGGATTCCCAGCAAGCTGGTAAACACGTCTTTGTTTGTTTGGCATTTTTGGTTTACACCAGCGATGCCTGTGTGGGTTTTGGTATTTATGGGCCTTGAACCATCCATTGTTGTTTTGAGAATTCGTCCCCCCGGCTTCCCGCCCTCCATGGAGCCCGCACCTTTGGGAACGTCCTACTTTATAATTTCGGACGTTAGGACTACCGGGAGAATATAGGTGCGCAGGGCTGGCTTACAGCGCGACATCGGGTGCTCGATCCGGCTGGCAGATAGGTCTGAAAAATAGGCCCATCCCTACTGCCTACAAATAACCTTCACTTGCTCCGTCAGCATGGCCTTTGCCACCGCTCTGGTAACAATAGTAACCTAAGCGGACCCCACGCCCCTCACCTGTGGCCCTCTGACGGGACACGTGGCCATTTCCCCATCCGTGGTTAGCAGACAGGGCAACCGTTTCGCTTGAAATCGGGACCAAAGAGGGCGTGTTGCCTAACGCCACTTATAACCCCATGTGACGATCGGCTCAACCCTCCAGGACTCCTTCATCCCCGCTTACGGCGCTCTACTGCGCAGGTCCTAGCGCAGGTGGGCGTTATAGTCCGACGGATACGCCCACACTCTTCGGCGGAACAGTGGGGAAGGTGTGGTTAGGGGATAGGAATGAGGAGGGTAGAGGAGGGTGTGGGTAAAGGGTAGGGGTCAGCCTGTGGGTCGTCTGAGTGTTTCAGTTTTATCTGTTTCCTAGTGAACCAGATCAATAACGGGCAGCAACCACGGGAAGGACAACTCCTCAGACTTGTTTTGGGGATCATCACGACCTGCGCTCTCCCCCAAAACCATTCGCCATACTGCTCTCCGGACAGGTGAGCAGCATAGGCGTTGATCTATCTTGAGGTGTTCAGATATAGCGAATAAGATAGACAAACGCCCGCCCAACTGCAGATTATTTATTCAGATGTTCCAGAATGATGCTGCTGCCCATCTTCTGGTTTTAATTTTCCCTCCGTCGACTTTTACGACACCCACGCGATGAGATAGAGTGGTAGATTCTCTCAAGCCGCCACCACAGGACTAGTAATATATAATTATTTATATATATTTTGGCTTGTAGTAAATTATTCAACAAAAATTAAAAAAAAATTGTATTTTATGCAAAAAAAATTAAATGGTTGAATTGAAAAGGAAGACTATTCAAAACTGTTATTTCTAAAGGAAAGATTGTCTTAAAACGAGTATCATTCATAGGCTCCCTTGATTTACAACCCACTTACCAAGTGATTCTGAAAAGAGCAAAGTTCCGTAAGTTACTCCATGGTAATGCCATAAAGATTTATAATAATTTTCTGCGTACATTATAGCGGCCTCTTTTTTATGGAGGGAACAATTTTGTTGGCGAAAACGCAAGATGTAAGTGTTTTCCATCCAAGTTTACTAATGTTTTATTATGTTTCATGAATTCTGTCTGTTGTTAGTGGTACTTAAGTTTCCGCTGCGAAGAAAAACTAAAATAACAGCTGTTTAAATTGTGCATGCTATAAAGTGAATTACAGTTTATTTATGATTTATTTAATGTCGACAAGGGACTAGCAAAATATAACTCTGAACATATATTCACTGTGTGGTGTATCAAGTGAAGAAACTAGTTTAGATTAACAGAGAAATCCTTTTATCAGGCATGGTTTTTCACCTACATAAATAATTTGAGTTTGTTAGAGAACCTTACCATTTATTTATTCTAATACCATTATTTTATTACCAATATGTGTTGTTTCCGATGTTCGATCGAAACGATCTTTAACTTTTTTAATAAACATTTCACTTTGTGAAAAATCATTATTCAAAGTATGTGTCAAAATCACGCCCTACGCCCTTCGTTCACTATTAGTGATCGCAGCCTAGGCGTGACTGGCGGTGGAAAGATAAGGGTACTGTGTCCATTACATCTACAATTTTATTTATAACTAGCACAGCATTTATTTATGAATTAAAAATACCATACTTATTGAAAATTATTATGGATGTTATGGATTCTACTACAACATAAAAAAACATTATTTTGGTATAACTTAAGTAGTCGTTCTTATTCTCAACGTCTTCGTCTGTGTTCACTTACCAACGGTGAAACGATTTGCCCGTTTCATCACATTCTCCAATAAAACAAAATATCTTCCGGCAAGGATTCGGGCGAGGGCAATTTTTTGACTCTTACCAAAATGGCGGCGATGTGGTGGATACCCAATTACTGGCAATGAGGGACTCCATTTTTGTCCTCAAGGGTGCCTTTGTATCAAAGTTTCTTGCATTTTAATTAATGATGGATATGTATATCTGTGCCCTTAAATGTGTACAAACTCTTTCCGTATTATAAAAAAAGTAAGAGTATAAAAGTAATGTAAAAAAAGTAACAGCCTTTAAATTTTCCTCTGCTGAGCACAGGCCTCTCTTTTCTGAGAGGGTTTGGAGCGGGGGATAGTCCACCACGCTACTCCAATGCAGCTTGGCAGACTTCATAGGTCCTCGAAAAATTTCTATTCTTCGGATATGCAGGTTTCCTCACGATGTTTTCCTTCACCATGTGGTAAATCGGCGCTTAAAAGTGTAGAACAATTTTAGAAGTGCTGGAACCGGGGATCGAACCCAAGTTACTATGAAATCAAAGGGGAGCACCCGACCCTTGAGCAACCACGGCTCTAAGGTAAGTGGTTACTACTAACCATCCGGAGGACTTGGTGCTCAAGCACCTTTATTGAAATGAAAGCAAAATGTCATTATGACATTCCGCATACATTTATAACTGTCAAAAAATAATAAAACATTACGAGTACTATGACGACATGTCAAATTGTGTACTAAAGTATTAAATTGATGAGTACAGCCATGGCAAATGTGATAGTTTCTCGTATATCGTCTTTACTACGTACAAAGTATATAAGGATAATGTAGAGGTTACCAACTATGACTTCGTTTTAATGATGTAATGAAAACATTCTGAAATAGCAACATTGTTATTTGATATGCAAATTATATGTTAAGCATACATACGTAGTTTAACAAAGAAGTAAACTTATATGATTACTACAGTATTCTAAAGTCCGTCTAAGTAGGCACCATCCAAAATGTTATTTATTATTTAATATTAAGAACGTTAGTGATAAAAACTGGTGGTAGGATTCCTATCCAGGAATCCGTCTACGTAGGTACCACCCCAGGGCCAGTTATTCTGGCGTGAAGTAGTAGTGTGTAAAAGCTATTGTAATTACTGGTCGTTCCCATAGATTGCCACAAAAGTTTGTAACTCTCAATTTGGGAAGATTTTGCCATAGCTTGCTACGCTTGGCAGGCGGGTTGGCAACCGCAGTTTATCTATTCACATGTTCCAGGAAGATGCTGCTGCCCATCTCCTAGTTTTCATTTTCCCTCTGTCGACTTTGACACCCAGGGGATGAGATGGGTTGTAGATTTTCGGTCTCAGTGTACTACCACACAGAAATGTTCTGCGTGACACATATGGCACACATATTATGGGCAGAAGTTACCATCAGGAGAAAATTTTGCTCGCCTTGTTATTTCATATTATAAAAAAAATATTTCATGATCAATATCATAATCAGTACATACATACATATCTATGTCCAATTTTATTTCCATGTGGTCTTAATTTGAATAAAGTCCCACTTTTACGTGATGTAATAGTAACAACAATATGTTATAGCTAACTCCTAATAGCGTGAGCTTTTGTTTTTGGTAAATCTGTCGAATTCAGGAAACAAACATTTGTCTGGGTTGAGAGTAATCTGTCACCCCGTCCGTCACACGTCTGTCGGACGCCAAGTCGGTGATTCTTCTTTGTAATACTGATTGACATGCGCTGATAGAACGAAATCCCCGTCGATGCAAGAGGCTTAGACCTGAAATTCGCGTGATTAATGTTACCGTGTCTGGTTAACCGAAGTTAGTGATAAAATTCACCCTTGTAAATTTATGCTTAAAGCAGTACCTATAGTCTATTCAGGGAGCCAGAATTCTTAAATTGGAATGCATTCTAATACTACTAAATTATAGAGTTCAGTTAGTTCGTACATTTTTCATTGTAATGTGATGTTTTGTCAACCATCGTCTTTATTATCGATTTTCTTTATCATATCTGAAAATGCTGTTTTCAGATAAATTTGTTTCATTCTTGTTATTCCATTGTTACTTTCGTTGTTTTTATTAAGTTTCTTGTTGTATAATGATTTTAGTTATCTGTTCATAGTTTTGTTTTTGTGGTACAAAATATGACTGAACCCGAACCATGCAGCGATTGTACTTTTTCTTCGTCAAAGAAAAAGCTACCACAGAATACATTGAACAGCATTCCACAGCAAAAGAGAATGTTATTAATGTGTACATTAAATTAAAAAAAAAAACAGTGAAATTAATGTTTGTGAACATAAACATTTTTTTGGTAAATATATTTTTTGTTTTACTTGGTTTCAAGCATAAAATTGGTAGATTTTTATATAATAGTCCTATTTATTTTTTAGGAATTGAATCGAAGGTAAATTGCCGTATTTGCAAATCGTCTGAAAATGTAATTGGAAACGTGCAGTAGCCGCAAGATGCAGTAGTAGCAATATATTTTGTGTAAGTTATTACACAAAATATATTGTTCCACAAGGCTCATTTCCGACATGAACATTATAGGTGGTTGTCTTGAATTTAGTTTATGAGAAAACGGGTCATTTTTACCTTTTGCTACTGTTAAATTTAAAATTGTTTCTAGAGATGATCTTCATTTTTGTATTTTTTTTTACTCTCTGAATGGCTGAAGATTTTATTTATAAGTTTATGCAAAAATAATTTATCACCATTTAAAGAGTATAGACTATATAGTATACAATCTTAACAATTTTTGCAACAATTAATTTGAATTAGAACCTAAAATTGCAGATTTGATCGCCATATCCGCTTCTTGCGCCGTGTGGTAGCGGCTTAAGAGAGTTTACCACCCCATCTCATACTGATCATAGGAAAATAAAAACCAAGAGATGGGCAGCAGCATCTTCCTGTGACATCTGAATAAATAAACTGCCGTTGCGAACCTGCCTGCTAAGCGTAGCAAGTATGACAAAATCCACTTTTGTGGCTAACTATGGGGGAGGCATATGTTCAGCAGTGGACTAGCGATAGGCTGAAATGATGATGATGATGATGATGATGATGATGATGATGATAATCCGCTTTTTCAACTGATCAACAACACAACACAAATCTAAAACTATACAGGTTTCACAAAGACATAAATTAATTTATGTTTATAAACCGATAGTTACTATTTTCATTACACAACCTGAATTTTATTACGTAAGTGAAACAACAATTTTAACAATTTTCCTTTTTTCATTTGGTGCAGCTGTACGCGCATTTAACTAAAACTAATTTGCAGTAAATCGTTTCTCAATCATACTGACGCGACGATTGATTGGACTGGAATGAAATTACTCGTTTGTTCATTCCCAAAATCATTTTCAACAAACTGTGATTTTTATTTTTATATTAAGATAATCTATATAATGAAAATAAATCAAAGTAACATTATCCATATTTGCATACTATCATCATCATCACTTCAGCCCATCACTGGGCCATCGCTGAAGATAGGCCTCCCCCACAGATTGCCACAAAATTTGTAGGTCTCATTTTGCTATAGTTGCCACGCTTGGCAGGCGGGGTGGCAACAGCAGTTTACTTAATCGAATGTTTCAGGTAGATGCTGCTATCCATCTCCCGGTTTTCATTTTCCCTCTATCGACTTTTACGACACTCTTGGGATGAGGTGGGGTGGTAGATTCTCTTCAGTCGCCACCACACGGCGAATCCATACTTAATACTTAATACAGTAACTCGTTTTGTCCCTATGTTTGATTTTTACCTTTTCACGGCTCTATTGATGAACCGATCTTGACGATATTTAGTACGGAGATAGCATCTGGGAAACGGACACGGACATAGGATACTTTTATCCTAGGAAATCGAAGTTCTCACTGGATATTTGAAAGACCTATATCCACGCGAACGAAGTCGCGGGCATATGCTGGCATTAAATAATTTATAATGAAATATAATACAATACCTGAAAGATTTCAAGTAATTTCATTATCTCATTTTAAAGTCTTACTGTTTGATAGAATATTAATAGAAGTGTGTACTGAATAGCAAAAATATTAAAAAACTTCTCATTAAAAAGTCATTTATATTCTTTTATTTTTTAAAGAAACACCTGCTTTTTCCTGCTACGACTTTCATACTACATTTTTTCACAAATCACATCACACGCGTCCCCAAGCGTGTACGAAGTCCTTGCGTTGCCGTTTTTCAAATAAAGTTTGCGCGCTCCAGGATGAAATAATATTTACTTTAAGACAGCTGGAAGACTCGTTTACAATGTTTCGTAGCGTATTGACATTGTCAGTTTCTTAAAGTACCAATATTCTTACCTTATTCTCTTAGGATGACTAAAGACTTCTCTTCGTTCATTGTCAGGTTGATTTTACGTCACGGGATATAAAAATGTGTAATCTTAGAAAATATAATAATACGTAAACAAGTAAAATAACCTTAAAGTGACAAGCAATTTGAATACGTGGGAAAATTATTATAGAAATAAAATTTGAAGGAAAAAATCTCAATTATATTAATTCAAATTGAAATTAGTGACAACTTTATTGCAGGTTATGACTGGTGGTAGGATTCCTATGCAGGGATCCGTCTAGGTAGGTACCACCCCAGGGCCAGTTATTCTGCCGTGGAGCAGTGGTGTGCAAGCATTGCTGTGTTTCCGTTTGAAGGGCACTGTGAGCTAGCGTAATCACTGGGCATATGAGACTTAAGAACTTATGTCTCAGGGTGATGGGCAAATTGTGGTGTCACACAGAAATTTTCTGGGTGACACAGCATTTGTTATGGGCAGACGTTGCACTTACCATCAGGTGAACGTTTTGCTCGTTTCATCACTTTATACAATAAAAAAAATAAGTCATAGGATGGTCCTTTAAACCCTATAATAAACATGTCAAAGCGATTCGGCGGTCTTCAAATGCCGCTATCACAATTATATTGCACCTATATGCTAATTTGAATAGACTCATATTAAGAAAACACTATAATTAAAATGATATTGAAAAGTCAGTTATTATTACTAGTTTGAAAAACAAAAACAGTTTAAAAAAATTGAACGTGGACGTCCGGATTTTTTTTATTGATGTGGTCACGATAACTTTCCTAACTAATTGATGAATCGGGACCGGGATTTTTTTCATCGTATCTAATTTACAAGAACCAGTATGGAGTATTTAAAATCGTGACCAAACACCTTATTGACCTAAAACTATTCTTGTACTTTGGAAATAACCCTTGCAATTTAGCTCTTTGGGTATGTTATGTGGTTTCACGTCGAAATTCTATCGTCACCATCTTGATGGTTGGCATTCCAGCACAGTGCGTTTTTCGCAAAATTTTCTGCCACGCACAAGCACTTTATGGAATCTGCTGCCGCTAGCGGTTTTTCCGGACCTATACAACTTAGGAAATTTCAAGAAAAGAGCCTGTTCCTTTTTCAAATCTGTTATTCCTCTGGTATTTTAGATGTTCATGGGCGGCGGTGATCACTTACCATTATTTGAGCCGTTTGCTCGTTTGCCTCCACTTCCATAGAAAAAAAACGTCCTTCCATAACAAACGCTGTGTTACCCAGAACTTTTCTGTGGCACCAGCGACCTTCCCCGCGGGACATCAGTTCTTAAGTCTCATATGCCCAGTAATTATCCTACCTTACAATGGCATGCAGACAGAAACATAGTAATGTTCCAGATTCTAACAGGTAACGGATAACCATCTCGAGAAATGCCAGACTTTAAAAACATAGACCCATGATTTGCAACAGCGAAAAAGCACTGCGATGTCCAATTTGTCTGCCAAGCGTGGTAATTGTGGCAAATCCTCCCTTATTGGAAGAGACTTATGTGTCATTTACTACTCGTATTAACAGACTAATGAAGAAGGAGAAGTATTCCATACGCAGTGTCGCCTTCCGTCGGCTTATTACAACCCAAAATCGGCGTCCGGAGACGGCCGAATAAAGTTTTACTCTGATCTATTTTTTGTGTAACAGTATATCGCGATGGTATATAAAAGATATTGACAACATATAATTATGTTGCGAACTCAATATAGACAATATTGCGTACTTGAGAAAATTCAATTTATTACATCAGAAAATATTACACTATTGCTTTAAGCTCGTCAATATAACGTTTGATTAAAACAATAAAGAAGTGACTATATATCTAAAACATTTGGTTTAATACAGTCAATAACATCATCATCATCATTATCATCATTTCTGTCCATCACAAGTCCAGTACTGATCATAGGCTTTCCTCATAGATTGCCACAAAACGCGGTCCCGAGCTACTTGTATTTCCGCAAAACCGCGCAAGTCGTCGCTCCATCTAGGGTTCGGTTGCGCAACGGTACGAGGTTGCCACTCGAGAAACTTTCTTACCCAACGGTTATCAGTTCTACGAGGCCGGCCCATTGCCACTTCAGCTTACTTATCCTAAGAACTACGCCAGTTGCTCTAGTTCTGCTGCGGATATCGTCGTTATGGATTCTATCTCGCAGAGAAATACTGAGCATAGCTCCTTCCATAGGTTGCTGAGTGACACAAAAACATAATCCAATATTACTACGCTGTTGCATGTAGTAGTATTACTCACTCTCGTAATTGGATTGCTGCCATTGGTTCAGAGACGGCTTTTGTTTGTAACAAAATCTGGCACACCAAAGAAGGCCGGTCGAATATGAGCCGGTTCATTAAAATTCTTTTTTAACACTTCTTTGATACTAAGCTTTTTTAAAGCTGCGTTCTGTTCGGGGGAGCTTAAGGGCCAAACGCGATTTTTACCAAACGCTAGTGCTCTGTTCGACACACTGCTGGCGCCTCTAAAATTTTTAATAGCAATTATAAAACCTGATTTATTCGAACACATCGGGAGGAAACCGGAATAGTAGGGGAAAAAAATCCGGGGTCATGTTAGTGCGACAACTCGCACTGATACTATGTGACGGACAAGCTAGGCTTCAAAATCCTCTCAAAAAAATAAAGAAAGCCTGTGCTCAGCAGTGTGTCATTTAAAGTCATTTTGTTTTTTAAGTTCTTATGTTATGGTTTATATTCAATTTATTCCTCTAGTAAGTGCATAAATGATATATCCTTACTAATATTATAAATGCGAAAGTAACTTTCTCTTTACCTCTGTCTGTTTGTTACATTTTCACGGTTCAACCGCTGAACCGATCTTGACGAAATTTTGCACAGAGATAGCTTGCTTCCTGGAGACGGACATAAGATACTTTTTATCCCAGAATATCAAATAGTTATGACGGGATATTTTAAAAACCTTTTTCCACGCGGACGAAGTCGCGAGCATCAGCTAGTTTATAATAAGCTGCGATTAATTCAAATACTGTATATTCTTCATTATAAGCCTCGATTTTAAAAACGACTTTTATTCAAAGATACAAGGATATTCAAAATCTTGTTAATTTGGTTTTTATAAATTAAAAAATATAATATTACGACTTATCATTACTCCCAGCAGGCTATGATTAAAATTGTTTATGTGTGTTAAATATTACGCAGTTTATATTAACTCCTAATGTTTTTAACTTTTAATAATATTGTTGACAGTGAACTAAAAAAATCATTCATTTTTTAAAAATAAGACATTAGCAAGTTATGTCAAGTGACGCGTGAGTGCGTTAATGTTAGTAGAAGCCGATATCTTGTTTTTCTCATAGCTTGTATAGTTAAGCATGCTGAAGAAAAACGTACATACTGGTGGTAGGATTCCCATGCAGATATTCTGCCGTTAAACAGTAGTGTGCAAACATTACTGTGTTTCGGTCTGAAGGACACTAAGAACTATTGTAATCTCTAGTGTCGTCGTTTCAGCCTAACAAGTCATTTTGTAGCTCTCATTTCGGAGGGATTTTGCCATAGTTGCCACGCTTGGCAGGCGGATTGCCAACCGCAGTTTATTTATTCAGATGTTCCAGTAAGATCTACTGTACTGATGTCTTAAGGTGACAGGCGCAGTGTGGTCTTACACAGAGATGTATTTGTTATGGGCAGACGTTACACTTACTTACCGTTTGGTGAAATGAACTTCACCTGATGATCGTCTCGTCACTTTAATCGATAAAAAAACGTATATTCGAATATATAAAAAATACTGGAATTATGCCATAAAATCCAGCAGCTAGCCGTAGCCAGTTTACTACCGATACACACACAATCCTAATATTTTCACCTTCGTTCCATAAAATGAACCTAACGCGGGAGGCGCAACGGCCCCAATTTACGATAAATGTTTTATCCCACCGGCCTCATTTCCCACATCAGTGTTATAGATACCCGAAACTCGTTACGAGAGTGAGTAATTTTCATCGTTTTTGCGATTTAGTCATTACGAGTCTGGTAACAGGACTGCGAATAACTTTTTTTCTACGACGCAAGCGTTTTTTGATAAAAACAACTGAAACTTCTGTTTTGTAATTTTATATTCTTTAATTAGCATATTGTTAATACATATATATATAAATATATCTATAATGTGTGGTAGCGGCTTAAGAGAATCGCGTGGCAACTATGGCAGAATCCCCCTAACATGAGAGCTACAAACTTTGTGGCAATCTATGGCGGAGGCCTTTGTTCAGCAGTGATAGGCTAAAATGATGATGATGATAGCGTTTCTAACAGTATGGCAGGGCAAAGTAAAAACCTACAAACTTCCTACTACTGAACATAACCCTCTCATTTCTGAGAGGGTTTTAGAGCCGGTAAGAGTACGCCATGCTGCTCCAATTGGGGGTTGGCGGAATTCACATATCTTCGAAATATTTTTATTCCTCAGACGTGCTGGTTTCCTCGCGATCATTTTCTTCACCGCTAATGCACGTGGTAAATCAGCACTTAAAATTGCAGAGCAGTTTTAGAAGCGCAGCCGGGGATCAAAATCAGGTAACCCGCTTAATAAAAAAATTAAGGCGAGCGCCCGGCCCCTGATTGGCCACGGCGTCTATAACAGAGTATAACTTAAAAATACTGAAGCTATAGACACGGAAATAAAAATCAGGGGATGGGCAGCAGCATCTTCCTGGAATATCAAAATAAATAAACTGCGGCTGCCAAGCCGCTTGCCAAGCGTGGCAATTATGACAAAATCGCCCCTGAAAATGGGAGCTACAAACTTTTGTAGCAATCTATGGGGGAGGCCTATGTTCAACAGTGGACTAGTGATAGGCTGAAATGATGATGATGATGAGACATGGAAATTATAACAAGAACTTGCAAATCTCAAAATATCTGCAAAAATCAGAATTGTAACACTTTTATTATTTAACTAAAGTATTATATTAATACTAATACATTCTACGAGTAAATGCAAATTAATTTATAATTTGGACCATATTGTGTGGTAACATTTTAATGACATGTCGACCTCTAGTTTATAATTAGTCCCTTTCACTATCAATTGCATGCAATTTGTAGACCGAAGGTGAAGTTACTTACTATTCTTTAATTTTCCATTGTCAGTATCAAAGGTCAGCATTTGTATTAAGACAACTGTTCAAAACGTGGGGGTAAAATTTTCAAGGAATGCTAAGTTATGCTGTATTTTTAACCTATGCCAGACATTACGTTCTAGTTCCACTGTACTTGGTAATTGAAGTAGAATGTAATATAAATGCAGGAATTCGTTTGTTTCGATTCGTTTGGCGAGATTGCAGGATGTATTGTGAACGATAGTTGTATGCCTTTGGGACAACGTGGAAACACACCGACGGCAGTAATGCATGGCAGTGAACTTATAAAGTGTATTGTTTTTAACTCGTCTAGATGGTTTCCGTGCATCGATTATCGATAAAATAGGAGTACCGATATATCTGTATACATTCAATTACATAAATCAGCGTATAAAAAGTGAATGTTGACTTAAAAAAGGAATTAAATTGAATTTAATCATATCTATGTTATTTTCGGTTTTAAAACATAACATACAGTCACGCCTTTTTCTCATATGAAGGAAAGATGTAGGTGCTATTCTACTCTGCCGGACACCTATTGTAGATAATACACATTCAATATTAATGCTCTAAAACAAAAAAATCAAGAGTTTTTACAGTTTAGTAATAGTAGTCCGTTATGTTTTTTTTTTTAATAAAAGTGACGGAACGAGCAAAACGTTCACCTTATGGTAAGTGCAACGTCTGCCCATAACAAATATATAATTTCGGTGATGTAATTGCTGTTAGCCTTTTTGGCTTTTACAGCTTCATCGGATACTGTGCTCACGAGCCAGGGCCCCGCGTGCCCGGTTTGGTTTGACCCAAACATAAATACTTAAATAAACTCCTACAAAAACATCGAAATTCGGACTGTGACGCGTTCGCTGCGTGCTTGCGCGATTTCGAATATATTAAGTGATTTTAAGTCGTCTAATGACAGTCCGAGGGAGATTGCGGGCCTCCATTTGGACTTTCGACTTGTATGTCGGTAACTCTGGGCGGTGAGAACCGCCCTGGAACACGGGTGTATCGTGTGTACGCGTGTGATTGTCGACTGCTGCGCACCGCTCTCTACGGCGGTCGCGAGTCGTGGTGCGTGTTATATTAAAGCTATTAACTGTGTGTACAGTGTAGCCTGGATCGTGACTGACCGTATCGTGGTCAGGGAGTGCTGAGACGTCCGTGTCGTCTAGCACGTTTCGCGGGCGACGTTTGCGTACGGTCGCGTTTCTGTCTGGTCGGTAATTTGCTGCTTTAACCACCAGCGGGTTTGGATGAACCGCGGCTTTTTCGAAAAAACCGCCATGATACTTCTCTGAAGTGTTAAGAGATTAATGGCATTTCATAGTCGCTGTGAAGGTCTACGTTGCGTTGATACCAACCGGCTCCGGTGGCAGTTCGCAAGAATCGATTTTCAACGCTCTGTAACTTATTTAATTGATTGACCGTCGCGTGAGCGAAAGCGACGAAAGTATAGGCCATTACGGGTCTTATGCTGTTGTGTTATGTTTGTGTCTTAAGCACATTTTGCCATATCAAATGCTGTGTCACCCAGAACAGTGTGATATCACAATGCGCCCTGAGACATCAATTCTTAAGTCGTATATGCACAGTGATTACGCTAGCTCACAGTCCCCTTCAAACCGAAACACAGTAATGTTTGCACACTACTGCTTCACGGCAGAATAACTGGCCCTGGGGTGGTTATGCTTTTAAAAATAAATTCTTGTACGTTGTAAATTTATGTTATTTGTTTTCAAAAACGGCTTTTTCAATTTGGATGATTTTTTTTATTTAGATAAAGTTTTACTTTCCAAGTTTACCTATATACTCGTATATATAGGTTTCGGTTTCACACAAGAACCCTTTTTTAATATATAACCTACAAATTTATAACGATATTTGCTACTCGACGACAGATGGCACTAGATGGCAGTGTTACACGGCAAAAGGTGGCGTCACTTAACGATACAAACAGCCAATACATTATTAAATGAGCAACTTTGGTATATAATTGATTTCTCGGAAACGTCTTAACCAATTTCGTTGAAATTAAGCTCGTACTGTTTATTATATAATAAATGTCCATGTCTCTTAGGGAATTTTTCTGCACCCACGGAATGAAATGGAGATAACAAAACCAAAATTCAATAAGCTCACAATTGTGTGTTAAAATTGTTAGCAACACTAATTGGTCAACAAACACAAATCAAATAGAGGGGTGGTTTTACCGAAGTAACAAAAGTCTATAAATAAAATTTTACTTTATTTCAACCACTGCGTTTAAGTTAAAATCTACGCTAATATTTTTTTGATTTAACTAGCACAGTTTTTCTAATATTGCCTCAACTTGGCATACTCTGGACGTTTCATAGCATTTATGAATGCAAATTAGGTGAAATATGAAAATTTGAGGTAAAAAGAAAACCACAATGTGTTTCCTATTTCAATTAAGAAATCTGATTGGTTGGCTTAAAACAAACTCTTTATTCTTGGAATTAAATGGGATGATCTCCTCGAAAATAGCCATAGTAGCTCAGGTACTGGGCGCTTGCGTTAAGTTTTATAGTATGCGTCTGAGTTCGATTCCCGGTACCGGCTCCTCTAAAACTGTTCATCGATGTTAAGTGCTGATTTACCACGTGATCGGTGAAGAAAAACATCGCGAGGAAACCTGCGGGAATAAATATTTCAAGATGTGAAGCCCGCCAACACGCATTGGAGCACTCACACAGCGTGGCGGACTCTTCCCGTCTCCAAAACCCCTCTTAGAAATAAGAAGAGGCCGGTGCTCAGCAGTCGTACATTTATAGGGAAAACGATGTACGCCGTTTTAGTATATTGCGCGCACGAAGGAGTGGGATTTGGCATATGTGTTACATGTGTCTTACAAATGTATTAAATAAAACATTATTTAAATTCATACTGTCACTGTCAATCACATAATACTATGTTGTTTGTTTACGATCATACTGCCAATGTAAACACATAAATAGTCTATAGTTAAACAATCGCACAGAGTAGAGATTGTCGTCATAGTATGTAATAATGTTGCCAAAAAATAATTATTCAAACCTAAAAAAATACTGTAGAGTTACGACCACAGGGCGAGCACTAGTGATTATAAACCTTCAATAAAAACCTACATATGTAATAATAAGATTCAAATTCTTAACCATCCTAGTAATATTTTCTCATACGGTTTCTTTTCTACATATACATGAAAGAAAGAAAGAAAACATTTATTGGCACAGTAAAGAGACACTTCACATATAATAACACAAATACTAATAAAAAAGTAAGTTAAAACAAAGCACGATCCCTCTTACTTTCGCACGAATAATACTCATAATAATTTTAAGACAAAGTAGTTTTTATTTATTTAACCAGCTATTATTGTTCTAATATGTACATTTTTGTATTTTAGCATTTATTTCACTTGACAGCAACACTTTTTCTATAATCTATAATAAATCCAATGCTTATTTATTTGTGTAATATGTTTTTATTTTGAATGAGTGAATAACAGACCAAAATTAGATAGAATTAGAACGTAACACTGAATACAAATGGGATAAGACTGCCTTTATTAGATTAAAGAAACCCACCGTAAATAATTCGCAGTCTTCAAGCGAGATATGAAAAGATTAAAATGAGACCATTGTGCATTCTATATATACTCAATAATCCGAAATGTATCTCGAGAGTAATGACTGTTGATGTAGTGGTTTAATATAACGTAATTCGACGAAAATTTACGTTGATTCTATCAATACTGATCAGATAAATCAATGAATATATAAATGTTATTCAGAATTGCAATAAAGATAATTTCCTCTTAGTAGACGCACAAAATACCATGTTTGGTGACACATATATCGAGACGAAGATTATTTATAAGAAGTAAGAAACTATTGTAATTGTGAAATGATTGCTTTTAATTGCTACCGTATTTTAAAATAAAGTCAAAAAGTGCCTAAAAAAACTCCATAAAATGTTATTATATTTATAAATAACAAAAACGTTACTGTATCCATAAATATATTACATATGACGGCGTGGCCTAGTGGTCAGAGTACCTGACTTCTACGCCGCGGGTCCTGGGTTCAAATCCCAGCCGGAGCCAACATTTGTGCTAAAACACAAATTGTTGGTTTTCGGGTGTTGTGATTGTCCCCGTGTTTCTGACGCTGCATCCTAGGCTACCTCCGATCTTATCGCATCAGCGTTACATCGGGCGCGGGTAGGTTGGGACGAGTGAGTGCCTCTGTGTTTGCGCGTACACTTGTGGCATCATAATATCTCCTGCGCAGTTGATGGCTCTCAACAGTATTCGGAAGTTGTCGCCGTGGTCGAAATCGCCTAGGAGAACATCATCATCATCATCATATGATTCAAGGGTATTAAATATTTTACAAAACACGTTACATATAATAATAATAACCTATTTAACGAAATCATCCACATAAAAATCACTTGGTGGGCTCACGGATATTGTTAACCATTCTTGTAGTTATTTCGAGTTAAATTTTTAGAGCAGCAATTTTACATCTGTCCAAAATTAATTAAGTTGAAGTGTCTGTTTGTGATTTCGGAATAAAGACTTGCTAGTGTTTAGAATAAAATAGGTGCGATTGCACTTTACACAACTTCAACCTCGTAAATTTTACTAAGTTGAGGTCAGTTTTGTACGGAGTATCGTAGTACAGATAAGTCAGCTGCCCAAACTCTGTGGAAAAACGTCCTCTTTTTAAGGCAAAACTGCAAACCAGAGCGAATAAGCAAATATCAATATTTTGCAAGTTAAATTTTGCACAGTGTGTGAACTACAGTCTTTGATTGCTTCATTCATCAATTTTTCATTGAGTGACTAGACTTACGAATATATTCGACCCATATGTAGTTAAAGTGCTCCAGACTCGTACAAAGTGTACCGTTATATAATGTAATTCTTTGCCAGTGTTGATCTTTACACATCAATACGATAGAGATAGTAAATACCAGTAGATATTTCGAGATTGAAACATGGAAGCAAAACTTGTAATTCTTACCTGATGGTTCATCTATATACTGAGACTAACATATACGTGACACGTTCATACATATCTCTCAAGCATCATAAGCTCGGTCCTCTCGTATCGATTAAGTCTATTATCATATGCGGGTAAGTAAAAGATGCATTAACAGTATTAAATATTTAATTTATTCTGAGTACATTTCGGAGTCATGTGATAGCGGCAAGATAACTAACACCCTCTACCCCCGCATCACGTCCCGCGGGTGTCGTAACAATAGACAAAGGAAAACGCCAGTAAAATATCGTGAACTCCACAAGGTGATAGATTATCCATATGAAATGATGATGATGATGTTCTCCTAGCCGATTTCGACCACGGCGACAACTTCCGAATCCGAATGTCGAGAGCCATCAAATGCGCAGGAGATATTATAGTGCCACAAGTGCACGCGAAAATCATTCACCCGTCCCAACCTACCCGCGCTCGATGTAACCCTTATGCGATAAGATCGGAGGTAGGCTAGGATGAAGTGTCAGAAACACGGGGACAAACACAACACAATCAGACCCGAAAACGAACAATTTGTGTTTTAGCACAAATGTTGGCTCCGGCTGGGATTCGAACCCAGGACCCGCGGCGTAAAAGTCAGGTACTCTGACCACTAGGCCACGCGGTCGGCAAATATGATAGATCTTAAGTATCCAGACCGAGAAAAGTGGGCTGTTGCATCTGGCGTATAAGTTGTGACGCCTTACACATAACGCTCCTTCCGCCAATCCACCGACTCAGCGACACGATTACGTTCAATCCTCTTATTGAGAAAGGGCAATTGACTTTCGAGAGCTGCTGGAGATGAGGAAAGTTTTGATTACCACGTTTCTAAGCGGTCAACGCCTTAATGACCTTTAGCGTTTGGTTAAAATTTCCAGCCAATATTTGATAAGAACTATTAAGATCTAGATTATTCACTTTGGTGCTGGTTGTTTTGTTACAATACCCATCTTTCAAACATTGCATAGGAATGTTCTCTCTATGAAAACTCTATCAGTATATATGTTTTCGTAAAAGCTTACGGCACTTTTATGTAAAACATCTCAGTGTTTCTAATTGTATCTGTCAACTTCAAGACATTTTAGTACACTTTTGGTGCACCTTAAATTTCTTGCACGTTTTCATATTACAATTGTATGAAAAAATATCACAGTTGTTTGTTTAAAAAATTGTTTGTTAAATTCCAGGTTATAAATTATTTAAAATAACGCTATTTAAAAAAACGATTATTATAAGAAATGGCCGCAAAAAAATTAAAGACATTTTTCTGACTCCAACAATGTCTACATTTTTACCGTTTTCAAGATACGCTCATGTTTCGCGGAATAAAATAATATTTGCTACGAGCCTCGAGGCGGGTGATGGGCTCGTTAACGTTGCTTGCAGTAGTGTTTAGTGTATTGACATTTTCAGTCCATTGAACCCAGTAGCAATGTTTATTCTTTCGGAAAGCGTATGTACACTCGTTATTATGTTACATAAGTATTGGTATTTGAGGTAAACATCATTTTCTAAATAACGAAAAAACATAAGTTTTTGAAACAAGATCGTTCAGTGACTTTATATTTTGTATTTCTTATTTGTTTATAACTGTGACTATAAATAATACAACTATATGGTTTTAGTCGATTTCTCTCCATTTGTTTTTGCTAACGCAAATACTCTAAATTAATATTCTAATATTTTTTTTCCAAAACGAGTTTTTCTCCTACACCCTGTGTTTTAAATACAAATTAAATCACACGTTTTCATCTTACTGAATCAAATTAAGTTTGTATCAAATCAATATATATATTGATTCAGTAACAGAAAAAAAAATCAATCAATGTGTATTCAATTATTTGGCCTATTGTAAAACAATTACTTTAACAAACGTATCTACTATTTGTCCTTTGTTTGTTAACAACAAATATTCGTTTTCTGATTCAGTATCAGAAAAATAGAAATGGTAAATATTTATTATATTATTTGGACTATTCAGTAATCAATTAATTTGACAAATATTTTATGCAATTGTTCTCTTTGCTTATCGTGACTATCATCAAAGTGGCCATCGTTGAACTTGGTGTGAGTCACTGCTGAACCTACAACTCCACGCTTTAAATTTCGTAATACGCGGTTAACCTGGTTTTGATTCCCGGTGCCGGAATAACTAACACTAACACTAAAATTGTTAATTGAAATTTTAACTGCTTATTTACCACGTACTTGGCGGTGAAGAAAAACGTCGAGAGAAAATCTGCAAGTCTGAGAAAATATAATTAGCGAGGATATGTGGAGTTCGCCAACCGGCATTGGAGCAACGGCATTTCCGGCTCTAAAACTCTCTCAGAAATGAGCGAAGGGCTGTGCTTGGCAGTGGAACATTAAACGATAATAAATCATCAAATAACAAATTGATGGTTTTCGGATATGGTTGTGTTGTGATTATACCTATGTCTCTGACATTGCATCGCAGCTTACCTCCGATCTGTTTCGTTTATTACATCGGGCGCGACTAGGTTAGGACGAGTGCTTCTGTATTTAGGTACGATTGTGGTACGTTGTCAGTTTCCTAAAATTTTATATTTCAAGATATGATTGCTGCAAAGATTTATCAATGTCAATCTTAGGCAGCCCATTTCTACGAGTATCACTAAAATCTTTTTTCTTTTACTATTATAATCGTACCTTTACGATGATGATGATAATGTCCTCCTGGCTGATTTAGACCACGGCGACAACTTCCAAATATTGAACCGTGAAATGTAACAAACAGACGGAGAAATTCGCTTGCCAACCGAAGAATGCCTCCAGTATATTACGATCGCTACCGTATACAAGTAACACTGCATACGAGTTATACTGTATACAATTTTTAGTGCAACATTAAATATAAGAAATCCTTTAATTATAACCTGAATCTGTATTATATCAGAACCGTGAAAGTGAAAACATTTAAAAATGTTTTTCTATCCGCAGCGTGCGCAGTGTAACTTTGTTTTAAAACATAAAATACAATTTGCGAGCGCTTTCATTTTTTGTTATTACTTTTGCACTTGTGGTTTCGGAAATGCGGTAAGCCAATAAGCTCTTCAGCTTACATCTAGAAAAAATAACTACATACCATTTTGCTGTACAATTTACTATTACGTAAATCCAAAGGTGCTGTGTGGTGGCGGCTTGAGAGAATCTACCACCCCGTCTTATCCCGTGGGTGACGTAAAAGTGGACAGAGGTAAAATAAAAACCAGGAGATCATCATCATCATCATTTCAGCCTATCACTAGTCCACTGCTGAACATAGGTCGCCCCATGGAATGCCGTAAAAGTTAGTAGTTCTAATTTTAAGGGGATTTTGCCATAGTTGCCACGCTTGGCAGGCGGGTTGGCAAAACCAGGAGATGAGCAGCGGCATCCTCCTCGAACATCTGAATAAATAAACTGCGGTTGATGAAATCAAATGGAAATTTATGAGATGTTTTAATATAAGTGGTTATAATACACAAGAATAGGGCCGTGTGATAGCGGCCTAAGAGAATCTACCACCCCGTGTCATCCCGTGGGTGTCGTAAAAGTCGACAGAGGGAAATTAAAACCAGGAGATGGGCAGCAGCATCTTCCTGGAACATCTGAATAAATAAATTGCGGTTGCCAACCCGCCTGCCGAGCGTGGCAACTATGGCAAAATCCCTCCAATATGAGGGCTACAAACTTTTGTGACTTTCTATGGGGGAGGCCTATGTTCAGCAGTGGACTAGTGATAGGCTGAAACGCAAACGACGACGACGACAAGAATATTTAAAACGATGGACCGGCGGATATGGTTAACATATTTTGGGCTAAAAACATTTTGAGGAGTTTCCGAATTCTGACTCGATTACCTCAAGAAAGCCTGTACCTTAAATTATATTGACTTGAACTATTCGAAAAGTCTAATCAAATCTAAAATCTTTAGCGTAAATACGCTACAAATGCTTTAGTATTGAGTAGAAATAATTTACGCATTCTCGTCAGAGTAAAGAGCCCTAACTGAAACTCTCTAAGCATTTCAATAATGTGCAGAGAACTTTGAAGCACATGAAACACCTTTGCATAATCTTAAAATTCGGTGCGAGACCTTCAAAGACAGCCATTCCTTTATGTGCGAACGCAGTATTTAATTAGAAAATCATATTTCTTCTAGGTTAATCTATATGCAGCACATATCTTCCTATGCAGGAATTCGTCTATGTAGGTACCGCCCTAGGGCCAGTTATTCTGTCTTGAAGCAGTAGTGTGCAAACATTACAGTGTTTCGGTCTAAAGGGCACTGAGAGCTAGTGTAATCACTGGGCATACGAGACATAAGAACTTGTCTCAGGGTGATAGGCGCAGTGTGGTACTACACAGAAATATCCTGAGTAACTGTTATGGGCAGACGTTGCACTTACCATCAGGTGAACATTTTGCTCGTCTAATAAAAAAAAAACTTGAAATTTGGCATTCACATTCCTTTCCCGACAAAGACAACCACTAAGAACAGATTTTAGAAAATTGAATCCTAAATGGGTAAACAGGTTGTTGCTGTTTTTCTTTGTATACATTAACTTTCGTGCGTAGCCGGGGCGTGTCAGCTAGTCTCTATATATAAAAGCAATTATCCACTGATTTATCACGTTATCTCCAAAAGTACAAGGCCTATTGACTTGAAATTTGGCATACATATTCCGACATTTCCGACGTTAATACCCGCTAAGAACGGATTTTACGAACATTTACTACTAAATGGGTAAACGGTTTGCTACTGTTTATCTCTATACAGAGTTAAACATTACTATAACTTCCTTTTTTTATACGATAGACTGACGAAACGAGCAAAACGTTCACATGATGTAAAGTACAACGTCTACCCATAACAAATGCTGTGTCACCCAGAATATTTATCTTAAATATTTCTGTGTGACACCACACTGCGCCCGTCACCCCGAGACATCAGTTCTTAAGTCCTAGATAGACGTAGATAACTACCACCAGTAAAAGATTCAGTTCATTTTGAATCCGAGGCGGATCAGTGAAGGAGTATGAGATTTGGCATAGTTAAAGTTTATATGAAGAAGGAGTGCAAAAAGATAAAACATACATAGATATAGTCACGTCTTTTTCCCTTATTAAGACGTAGGCGTAGCGTATCGTGGTAGAATTCCTATGCAGGAGTTCGTCTAGGTAGGTACCACCCCAGAAGCAGTAATGTGCAAACATTACTGTGTTTCGGTTTGAAGGGCAGTTTGAGATAGCGTCATCACTGGGCATATGAGACTCAAGAACCTATGTCTCAGGGTGATGAGCACAGTGTAGTGTCATACAGAAATTTTCTGGGTGACACAGCATTTGTTATGGGCAGACGTTGCACTTACGGTGAACGATTTGCTCGTTACATCACGTTATGCAATAAAAAAAGCTAAGCTGTATCAGTAATATTTACAATGTATACAAATACATAAAATTCTATAAAAAAGATTGTTTAGTTACGGTCAAATTTCGACCAACTTGGGCGACCACTAGTATTATTTACAACGTCAGCCTTTTTACTCATTAAAATTTATTCTAAAATATATTTTATAATTATTAAAATAAAATTATTGTAAAACTCGAATTCAAAGTTTGAATCTACAATGTAACGAAAAGTGCCCTAAGTTAATTATAAAATGTTAAGTGAACTTACGAAGTCAAACTTCAAGATGTTTGCGCACTGGCCTAATTTCATGCTTTGCCGTTTTTCAATTTACGAACATCTGCCTCTGGACGAAATAATATTTGCCATGTGCCTCGGGGCGAGTAATGGGCTCGTCGAGATTGCAGTTAGGTGAGTTGATACAGCCAGCTAGTAGAAGTCTAAGGATGTTTTAAGTGTAATAAGTACAGTAAAACGGGTGCACGTATATCTACAATCCCTTAAAAGTGATATCTGAAGGAAGCTTAATTTTTCTGATACTTTTACAGAATATAGCAAAATTTCGGGAATATTTAATTTTCGTATATTAATTAAGAACAATATGATAAATATTAATCAAGGGTAACAGAAACGGTGCAAGAAAAATTACACGAAGACGCTGGACTCAAATTCGACCTTGAAAATTTACTGATATCGTGCCCAAAGAGGTTTCGGTTCTAAAAAATTACTAAATCCGAATAGTCACTGTAGATGGCAGTCGCCGTCCGAAATTGTAAATGATTTCTCGGATATGAGCAAGACTGTTTGTTAATTACAAAGCATGTAATACTATACATGGAATATATTTTTCTAACACTTAAATCAATAAAATGGCTCGTGTTTATCGTGGGGACGCAGTGGGGAGTAACAATTTTTTGATTATTCGTACTAAAATTGTGGTGACGTCGAACATGGTGAAGTGGACCACGTGTGTGGCCTCTGCCTATCCTTTATATGGGAAAAGGCGTAACTATAAAATAAAATGGGTGACTCCGGGGATAGTACGTTCCAGTATTGTATTTTATGTACGAATTCGTAAAACATACTTTACATATATGATAAAATGAAATTCGTGTTTCGGTATGAAGGGCACTGAGACCTAGTGTTATTACTGGGCATATGGGACTCAACAACTGATGTCTCAGGGTGACGGGCGCAATATGATGACATACAGAATTGTTCTGGGTGACACAGCATTTGTTATAACCAGACGTCGCACTTACCATCTCGTCACTTTATCCTATAAAAAAGAAGTGCCCACAATAGCACAAAGTGGCATGGTACACAAGCTTAAGAATTTACCATTATACTCGTACCTCTAGATGACGTGGGTGAAATTCTTAAATAAAATACCCAAAATACCCTGAGTATGCACCGAACTCTGTTCAAAACCCTTTCCTTAAATATTGGCAAATCGATTACAGCATTGCGTTCTAAGTACCACCCAACCGGACTCGGTACACGCCTCTGCTACACGTTCCTCAGTTCACTGGTGGCTATGCAAATTAACTCTGGCCGCTCTACCTTAACTCACAGTATTTACAATCCAAAATATTCTGAAATATAAAAAGAATCTTGCACTGTCCCAAATAATAATTTAATTGATGTTCTCCAACTTCCGAATACTGTCGAGAGCCATCAACTGCGCAGGAGATATTATAGTGCCACAAGTGTACGCGTAAACACAGAGGCACTCACTCGTCCCAACCTACCCGTGCCCGATGTAACGCTGATGCGATAAGATCGGAGGTAGGCTACGATGCAGTGTCAGAAACACGGGGACAATCACAACACAACCAGACCCGAAAACCAACAATTTGTGTTTTAGCACAAATGTTGGCTCCGGCTGGGAATCGAACCCAGGACCCGCGGCATAGAAGTCAGGTACTCTGACCACTAGGCCTCGCGGATATTGTATAATATACAATATCTAAAATACTTGTTTGTTAAAGTTATATGTACAAAAACGAGTAAACTCAAATACAAATACACCTATACCCACTCATAGGCACGCACGCACGCAACCTGGATCACATGCTAGCATGCGCACATGCATGCGAACACGCACACACTTACGATTTTAAATAAACTATTACAATACTTAGCTCAACACAATTTTTGTTTATAGAAAAATGTTAAATAATTTGTGCAATCCTCATTTGACCTTATTTATTATAAACTGTTATGTATATTTTTATTGTGAATCGATGTAGGATTACCTAATAAATTAAATAATAAGCACTTTGGATTGCTGGGGTCATAAAATAAGTCGTTACTAACAGCTTATTTTTCAGTAAGATTTCTCCTGTATATCATTATGTTATATAATTTCGGTGAAGTAATCGCTGTTAGCCTTTTGGCTTTTACAGCTTCATCGGATGTTGTGCCCGCGTGCCAGGTTTGGTTTGACCCAAACATAAATACATAAATATAAACTCCTACTAAACATCTAAATTCGGACCGTTGCGTTCGTAAGCGTGCTTGCGCTACTGTGAATATCTCCATAAAATTATTGTCTGAAGTTATCTAATGACCGTCCGAGGGAGCCGAGGGAGTCCGAGCGAGCTGCGGGCCTCCGTTCGGACTGTCGACTTGTGTGTCGGTAACTCTGGGCGGTGAGAACCGCTCTGGAACACGGTGTATCTTGTGTACGCGGTGTTATTTACGATAGCTGCGCGCCGCTCTCTACGGCGGTCGCGCGACAATGTGCGTGTGATGTTAAAGCTATTGACTGTGTGTACAGTGTTGCTCGGATCGTGACTGACCGTATCGTGGTCAGGGAGTGCTGTGACGTCCGTGTCGTCTAGCACATTTCGCGGGCGACGTTTGCGTTCGGTCGCGTTTCTGTCGGATCGATCATTATGTTAATAAAGTCAACGTAGCCCAACTATTTGAATCACTGAGATTTGAAATAAATATTTACTTTCCAGTAACAAAAAAATAATTTTTAATTAAATAAATGATGATGAATTATTTAAATTAGTTATTAAATCATCGTACGCAAGATGTTTTCAAGCACACCCAACAACGATTATCTGATAATTTCAGATCTGTAACAAAATCTCTTTTAGAGTTAGGGAAGCCGGTACCCCGTGATTAGCCGTGGTAGCTCAGAGAGCCGTGGTAGCTCAGGGGCTAGGCGCTCGCTTTAAATTTCATAGTACGCGAGTGACCTGGGTTTCGATTCCCGGTGCCGGCACCACTAAAATTGTTAATTGCAATTTTAAGTGCTGATCTTACCACGTGCTCGGCGGTGAAGGAAAACATCGTGAGGAAACCTGCATGTCTGAGAAATAAAAAATATTTCGAAGACATGTGAAGTCCGCCAACCCGCATTGGAGCAGCGTGGCGGATTCTATCTAGCTCCAAAACCCTCTCAGAAATGAGAGGAGGCCTGTGCTCAGCAGTGGGACATTTATAGGCTGAAACTTTACTTTTTTTTAAGCCGGTACCCTAATATGTGATTTCTATTGAAAAAACCCTCAATAGAAACCACATAGTTTCCATTAAGGGTTTTCTGTGGTGGCAAACGAGAAGCTTTGTACTTGTAGCTGCGGATGTATAGACAAACGTAATTACTGGTGTTAGCATTTCTATGTAGGAATCCGTCTAGGTAGGTAGACACCACCCCAGGGCCTGTTATTTTGCCGTCTAGTAGTAGTTCAAACATTACTGTGTTTCGGTTTGAATGGCTCTGAGAGCTAGTGTAATCATTGGGCATTTGAGATATAAGAACCATTGTCTCAGGATGACGGGCGCAGTGTGATGTCACGCAGAAATTTTCTAGGTGACACAGTATTTGTCATGGGCGGACGTCGTCGTGCCGTGTGGAAGCGGCTTAAGAAAATCTACCACCCCATCCCATCCCGTGGGTGTCGTAAAAGTCGACAGAGGGAAAATAATAATCAGGAGATGGGCAGCAGCGTCTTCCTGGAACATCTGAATAAATAAGCTGCGGTTGCCAATCCGCCTGCCAACCGTGGCAACTATGGCAAAATCTCTCCAAAATGAAAGCGACAAACTTTTGTGGCGATCTTTGGGGGAGGCCTATGTTCAACAGTGGACTTGTAACAGGCAGAAGATACGATGTGATGATGATGAGACGTCGCAGGTTACGGCATGGTGAACGTTTTGCTCGTTTCTTCTCCTTTTTCAAAAAAAGGAGATGTTGAACACGTTTAATGAAGTCAAATTTCAAAACGTTTGCGCAGTGTGCAATATAAGTAAATACTTTGTAATTTTCAAATTAATTAACATGAAATAATATTTAAAGTGGTTTATATATTATTTGCTGCGCTTGTCCACAACACTTATCATAAATGTTGACATACCTTGATGCTTGAAGTTGTTTGCTGTGCTATTAGGTGTAATAAGTTTCCTTCTGACATTTTTTTGTTATTTTGTATACGACGTGCCAAATGAATTTTTCTATTTTCGTAATTAATTGATGTCCATAATAAGGAATTGATTTAAAACTTTTCATTATATAGCTTACAATAATCTACATGACATTAATAAGAAAAATCTTTCCAACGAAAACTTTGTTACCTTAACACTTGTATACACAAATAGTGAAAAATATTTCTTACTACTCACGAAAGTAATCACATACATACATACAATCACCATGAGGGGTGGACAGAGACTACACCCATAGCCTACTTTTGGCAAACGCGGGAAATGAGACGTGACGGGTGGCGAACCACTTTGCCTCCATATTGGTACGAATCAAAAATTCTAAATCCCCATTGCGTTCCCACGAGCAGTATCTACTATACTAGCTTATCATATTATGGTATTATTCTGCATGAAAAACGTTCCCATACAATACCTTAGTTGCCTCTTATGACACCTTGGTAGGAAAGTGGGTGCTATTCTACTCTGCCGGAGACCAATTAACCATATAATTGTTATTGTTAATCTTCGAAACACAATGCCGATTAGAAAGTTCAATTAACAGCACAATTAAAAAGTATGTTGATGTCTATTTTAGTTTTAAGTTGAATAAAATAATGTAACTTTTTACGCAATCTTATATACCGCATTAAAATGGCACAGCAAGACCTTAACAAGATACACAAAACAAAGTGGAATTTGAATTACAAAGTCAACCAACACCTTTTCACGGCGTCACCTGTGATTTCATTTTGCTATAGCTATTGCGAGAAATACTAAATATGAGGTTTCCGGATTCAAAGTGGTTACGGCATACTTTGCTTTGTGAGTTTGGCGTCGCATTTAATAATTCTCCTTTTAGAATTTTAATTAAAAACATTTACATATTGTTTAAATATTTCTGCACAAACATTTATTTCAATATGAAGCAAAAGTGTTGGAAAAATTGTTAAACAAAATATTATTTAATGCAACAACAACAGTGAAAACAGCAACTGCAACAGTGCGGGTTAGAGGACTGTCGTCGAAATATTATTTATAACTCAGACATATAGGTTTCCTCACGATAATTTTGTTCACCGTTGAAGACTTATCAGCCGCAGAAGATTAATCAACACTTAAAACTGCAATTATAAATTTAGGTCACTCCCATAGTATGGAAATTTACAGCGAGCGCCTACCCTCAGAGCTACCAATGTACCAAAGCTCTGAATATAATCTTCCTGGAATAACGTAATATAAGATCAATGGGGTGTGATCAAAAGCGATAACTAATATTGCTATGATCTAATGGCTAGTGCTAATATTTCTATTCCTAGTGCTAATATAGTTAACTAATATTGATATGATCTAATCTAATGGCGGGTGATAGATAAGTGTTCCACAAAGAATTCCGGATAATAGTTAAGTGTTCCGCAATAAATTACAGGTTCCATTGCAGAAAAAGTTTGGGAACCCCCGTTGCAGGAAAATTTAAGACTATGTTTTTAATTAGTAATTTTTCTAGTCATTATATAAACTGCCCTGAGGTGGTCCTAGACGGATTCCTGCATAGGAATACTACCACTAGACCACAAATTTAGTATACTATTTGAAGTTGGTTTTGCGTTCAAATCCCAGCCAAATTTATATCTTTGCAACACAAATTAGATATAGAAATGAAATATAAATCATCTGGAATATTTAGTTTAAACCAAAGCACAATCTTCTGCCCCTTTCCTTTAAAGTCCATCCTATTAGTTTCTTAATGTTTTTTCAAAATATTTTAAAATATTGTGTTATGCCTTTATACTGCGAATAACTTTGCCGCACAGTTTGTAGAAAGTGACGAAACGAGCAAAACGTTCACCTGATGGTAAGTCCAACATCTGCCCATAAGAAATGATGTGTCACGCAGAACATTTCTGTGTGACACCATTTTGCGCCCGTCACCCTTAGTCATCAGTTCTTAAGTTTCATATGATTACGAATATGTTCACGAATTACGTTCAGGAATTACGTTCATATGATACCGAAACACAGTAATGTTTTTTTTTTACCCAGTCGGATTCCTGCAGTAGAACTCCCGCCTTACTTTTTTGCATGGTTTATTTAATATGCGTTTTAGATTTATAACGTTATTCGGAAATTGTTATCTGTATACTAATGTCTATCAGTATGTTCAAGAATTGATGTTATTGAAACGAAAACCGTGTATCGCGAATGAATGCTAGTAGAAACGGTTCGCCGACGAAGGCGTTATAAAACTGAACTCGCGATATCGATTATCGCAATCGTTTGTGCAAAACGCCTGATGCAATCACCTTCATAAATCACTCCAGGAGAATCGAATATGCTCGGTAGCAAATGATCGGTTGATGGTTCGCTTACGAACGAACCAGGAAAGTGTTTATTCCATTGTTTATTCACTGGTAATTTGTCATTAAAATATTTTCGCTCTTATAACCAGTAGTAGTATTATTATTCGTGTTAATGATAACAGTTATCATATACCTATATTTATATGTAAAGATTCCTAAGTCAGTAACTCTTGTTTTATTGATGGTTTAAATGTAGTTTACATCAAAATTTACGACTACTTTCAGAGGATGAGTCGTCATGAGCGTTAAATATTATTTATTTTCTGAGGCAACAAATGCCTCTACTTTCTTTTATTTTTTTATGTAATACACGTCACACATTATAATAATAGTGATTATTAAAAAAAACTCTGGTAAACTTCGGAATAGGAGGTTTGCCTTTTTTGGGCATTAAACAAAACCTAATACAGCTTAAAATAAAAAAAAACGAAATTCTCAAAGTAAACCTTTTAAAAATATATCCTAAGCGGTACGTAAAACCAAAAAAAATATATATTTCGCCGTTTAATTTTAATAAAAATATTCTCGAAATTCTTTCGGAAACAAATGCGAGCAAATCCGTAACTGTGCCAAAAATCATAACGATAGCAATATTAGTCTATAAATAGTAGTCACCACACACACACAAACAGACATAGATTAAAGTCTCAACATGAAGATTCCTTTGGTTCTGTTGTGCTAAAAATTTTACTTCTTTGATATCCTGTTTTATTTTTACCATATGATTTCATTTAAAATGTCTTAAGAAAATAATGTAAACCTAAGTAATTCATATTTTTAAAATTCTGCTATGACAAAATACAATTCTTTTTAAATAACTCCGTTGGTATAGTAGTGTCAGACAAATAAACTCCTGAGAAACTGTAATAAATTAAATGAAAAACTGATTAAAAATTGTAACTGTTGTAAAAACGGTACAGGATATCTTTAATTACACTGCTCATAAAATTGCGGTTTTGGCTGGATACCTATTGCAACGTCGATTTGAATTACAAAGTGAGCGTCTTTTCACGGTGCCACCTGTGTTTTCATACTACTATTCTTTAACCACTGCGAAATACTAAATACGAGGATTAGTGCAGCGGTGTGGTTACCTCCTACTGTGCTTCGGAAGTTTTGCTTTGCGTTTATATTGCGCCAAACTGAATTCACTTAATTGAAAGCACGGGTATGGATGAAAGTTTATGTACATTTCTATTCTGTAAAGTAAATAAAATAACTGCATATTATAATACATTACCTTAAATATGGCCTTCAATAATCCTTTTCGTCAACTTTAAAATGAGCAAGCTAAATATCATCAACATCACCAGCATCATCATTAACTGCCTACATTAACGAATATTGGACATTGGTCTGATGTTGGGCCAATTTTCTTTAGTAGCCATACCTAGTGGATGGACTGTCAATCTCTACTATTCAAAACGCCACGCACTACTGTCCGACACCAGGTTGGATATTTTCAGTTAGTTGAGATAATTCTGCCCTTTTTATAGAGTCACGTAAATTTAATGGTATTTTTCCAAGTCGACTTTTACGACAATCAATATCAGATGCAGATGAGATGCAGAGATGGACACATATACACACATAAATGTTTGTTTATGCTAAATTATGAAATAAAAAATATTTATTAATTAAAAACATAGAAGGAAAATAAAGCATGTCTATCTCCCTGATAGATGCAAAACATTCCGAAGGCTTCATTTATGGTATTGTCTGACAAAAATTATGTCATAAATGGCAAAACTGGCTATACAAGGTCTAACAGAAGCGTCTTATACCTTAGACTAGGGTAATAATATCGTCTTTCTGGCCGAATTCATTCACTGTGAATTCAATAAGTCACCCGAAATTATCATCTACGTGAATATATCCTAGTCGTAATTATTAGCAACAATTTAGATTAACTCACTCGCATTTACCAAACTTGATGCGATATAGAATATAAATACAAAGTAATGATCAGATATAGTGCTTAATATTATCATAAGAACGACCCGAGGATAGATTTTACGGAGGTTTTCAATTGAATTGTACTCGTTAAATTTTAAATTTACCGTAACGTTACTTAGAGTGGATTTTACTGAGTATGTTCGCTCGATTTCTCTCCAAACGCAATAGCCGCCAACTTGAGAATCCAATCATAGCGACCATTCTGTGTCACTCCTAGAAAACGATCAGGCTTCCAAATAGACAGTTCAGCTGTAATAACTGTATCAGAGTTTCTCTTTTGTTCTACAATGTGGATGTCATCAAAGTTTATTTTTGATTTCATATTTCCTTACTAATCCAATTTTAATAAGACCAAAGGACATCAAAAAAATTAAGTAGAATTTATAACTTAGAATGTACATTTGCTTTTTCTTTTGAAAATCCTCGAAGTGGATCCGCAAGCAGAATCTAGTACCATACATATATTCTTAAGTCCCCTTATCCGTTCGAATATGTTTAGAAAGCCTCTCGTGTACAGTATTTGCATATTTCGGGGTTTTGTGTTCTTTCTGTTTGTTTTATAACATTTTCATAAAAATGTTATATAAAACATAAAGAGCAACTTTCTTTTTGTAATTTGATATTTTATTAAATAGTTATTATTTTTCTATATAAATTTCTGCAAATAGCGTTAAGATTTTAACTAACATATTTTTGCAAATCAAACAAAACAAAACCGGTAACAGATACGTCCATGCAACATTCAATTTAATTCCATGGTCATATAGCTGGAGGAAATAGAGCTAGGTCGTGGGGTAGGAACGGATGAAGTTGGTAAAGGAACTATATGGTGTAGGATACTACTATCTCGGAAGGAGCAGGCGGAGGCACCAGTAGCTCGGGAGGCCGCAGTTGCTTACGAACTACTCTAATATACTAGCTAACCTGCCCCGGCTTTGCACGGAAGTTATTGTGTTAAAGTCTATAGAGACGATAACAGTACCAGCCCGTTTACATACTTAGGAGTCCATGATATAACTTACTACTTACTATTTATATATATATATATATATATATATATATATATATATATATATATATATATATATATATATATATATATATATATATATATTATATATATGGAAGATAGATTATTGTCACTTTATTTATTATGTCTTTTGTATATCCTATTTCAAAGTAAAAGGGAAGCTTGCGGCTTCCGGTTACTTTTAATGATAGTTTTTCAGGGTGCTTTTTTTACGATCGAGCCACTAGCGTGTTTGTCCATCTGACTGGTCTTGACAGAAAGTCAGAAACTATGCGACGTAGACGTATTGTAGAGAAACTTGAAAGTAGTCATATTATTAATTCTTGGTTTTCAGGATACTACGTTCTTTTTTACTCGAATCTCGCAATGGGCAGCAGGATTTTACCTTTTTTCTACAGCCTCTGGTCGCCACCTACAAACTAGTAAAAATATAATGTCATATGAAATGAAATGAAAATTATTCATTCTTCAACGTAAGAAATATAAATTTCGTTTGTCAATAAACTCAATATATAAAGTGTAACTATAATTTTTTTCATTGATTTTTTCTTTTGGGGTCGTATACAAATGTATTTCATACATCCACCTTTAGCAATGTATTTATAGTTTTTATTCCTATATAGTAGTAGTGGTATGGCGGTCATAATTATGTTATTTTTGTCGTTCTATGAAATGTATTATGTAGTTTAGCTGATTATAGTATTTTCTCCTTACTTAAAATATAAATTTTCTAGAAATGAACCGTTGTAGGTTTTAATAAATGCTTATCAGACTCAAGTTTAAATCAAAAATTAAAACATAAACAAAACCGTAGTTTCTGTAAAGTAACAATTGAACTATAGATTTACAAAGTGTTCTACGGTGAAAGAAAGAGTTCTAATTAAACAGGCGGACCCAAAGAAAATATTATTCAAGGGTGTATTAAGTCCACCCACTCGCATTAAATAGCGAACCGCCATCCATACCCTCTTATAATAAGAAGAGAATTAAGGCCCACTACAAGTCATAAGACAAAAGCTGTACCCGAGACTTCGTCCGAGTGAACTATTGAATTTCTTTAGCTTTTTTGTGGCTTTTTTGCTACTGCACTCAGCCGTGTGGTAGCGGCTTAAGAGAATCTACCAGCCCATCTCATCCCGTGGGCGTCGTAAAAGTCGACAAAGGGAAAATAAGAAACCAGGAGATGGGCAGCAGCATCTTTCTGGAAAATCTGAATAAATAAACTGCAGTTGCCAACCCGCCTGCCAAGCAAATTAATTTTATAAACTAATTTTTGTGCAAATTTATGGCTGAGGTTCAGCAGTAGACTAGCGATAGACTGAAGTGATGATGATGATGATACGTTGCAATTAAAATCAGTTGAATGTTTTGCTCGTTTCATCACTATATCCAATAAAAAAATTATAAACATTTGTTATAATTACTACAGAATCAACGACGACGGTGCTCTGTAAAATATTATTCAAAAGTAACTTTACGTGACCGATCTAAATGCGATTATCGATTAACCGTGTTTTAATATATATTTTATATGGCTGTTTGTGAAAGTTTTCAATAGACAAGGGTAACATATATTGGGTTCTGTGGAATATTATCGAAAAAAAATCATTTCTTCGAAACCGGTGAAACAAATGACTTGAAACATAATCTGATCTTTTTTTTATTGGATAGAGCGACGAAACGAGCAAAACCTTCACCAGATGTAAAGTGCGACTTCTACCCATAACAAATGCTATGTCACCCAGAACATTTCTGTGTGACACTACACTGCGCCCGTCACCCTGAGACATCAGTTCTTAAGTCTCATATGCCCAGTGATTACGCAAGCTCACTGTGCCCTTCAAACCGAAACACAGTAATGTTTGCACACTACTATTATTGAAAGTTGTGTAAAATTCATCAATAGCTTTGGTAGTTCTGGAGTTCAATCCTTATGTCCAGACTGACAAAGGTACTTCTTCTTACAGTCAAACAAACAGAATTTGTAATAAGTATAGCATCAACAAAATGAGTTTCACAAATACGTGGACATCAAGTCTATTAAACTAAAAATTACAGATAAATTAAAAAGACTGTTAAGAAGACAGAAAAATAATTAAAGGGCACCGACAGAATAACAGCGCTACAGTTGTCTCTACAGACTACAGCATATACCTCAGTCGCATGCCTTTTAGTTGCTGCAGTCCATTTTGATTATGTAATAAATATATTTTTATTATTACATACTTTATATACTTTTATTGAGGAATGATCATCCACCCCGAATTGCAGCAATATATAAAATGTGTTTCTTTGTTTCTTTTAAAAAGACTGGATAAATTACTAAATTAAAAATTAATGAAGACGATTACTTCCGAACCGGCTAATATGTACCTTCACTTAATAGGGACGAATAAAAGAATTTAACCCCGGCCGTAGATTGGCTTATTAATTGAATTTTACAATTTGCCAAAATGACTAAATAATGAAACTAGCGACAGTTAGAATATCGATTAGATATTCAGATATCGTCTCAGATATCACAAGTCCACTGCTGATCAAAGATTACCCTCATAGATAGCCACAAAAGTTTGTAGCTCTCATATTGGAGGGATTTTGCCATAGTTGCCACGCTTGGCAGGCGGGTTGGCAACCGCAGTTTATTTATTCAGATCATCCAGGAAGATGCTGCTGCCCAACTTCTGTTTTTAATTTCTCTCTGTCGACTTTTACGACACCCACGGGATGGGATGGGGTGGTAGATTCTCTCAAGCCGCTACCACGCGGCGTTTCAGATATAATACAAATATATTGTACTACATACAAGTTTAATAATTTAGAGCAGGTAATTAGGTTGAAATTTTTTATAGTACGCGAGCAACCTTAGTTCAACCACCCGTGCCAACCGTTAAGTTGTTTATTGCAATTCCAGCTTTATGACGTGTAAGGCAGTGTGAGGTAACACACACACAGTGAGGGTCTGGGGAAACTGTTATGTATTAAAAAATATATTCTAAGTATATACGCCCATCTACATTGGAGTACGCGGCGGACTCTTTCTGGCCGCAAAACTTTCTCGAAAATTAATTTTATTTCAGTTATTTTATTTTCGGTTAAAAAAAAACGATGCCCATAGTAGGATTTCTCCTGTGTCGTGGGTACGTTTTACAGACATAAATTCCACATGCACAAACCACCCAGACCCGGAACAACTATCTGTAGGCCATACAAATATTGTCCCGTGCGGGAATCGAACCCGCGACCCGCGGCGCAGAAGCCAAGGGCTTAGCCACCGCGCCAACCGAGCCGACTAATGGACTAATGGAGATCGGCGCTCAGAATCAATGAAGTTTGTAGCTCTCATCTTGGAAGGATTTTGCTATAGTTGCCACGCTTGGCAGGCGAGTTAGCAACCGTAGTCTATTTATGTAGATGTTCCAGGGAGGTGCTGCCGCCCATCTCTTGGTTTTAATTTTCACTCTGTCGACTTTTACGTCAACCACGGGATGGGGTGGTAGATTCTCTAAAGCCGCCACTACACGGCGGCAAAAGCAAACACAACAAAATTAAAGCAGGTCACCAAGGACCGCCGCCCAATGATAAAATCACAACTACTAGGCAATACACTGCACCAAATTCGTGAACACGACACCTGTTACCCCTCACAAGACATTATCAGGTAATGTAGACAGAGTGAACTCGGCGTCTTTCTGTAACTTTGTTGCTCTCCTTTGCTGAAATGAATTCCAAAAATGAATCCTGATTTTACTAACAACCGACACAATTTTTTCCCAAGAACAGCATCTGAATTTCAATTATTTTACCATACTGGTACATAACACAACGTTGAATAAGTTACTAAGTCGTAAAACAGCAATAATACTACCCATTTCTTTAAATGCATATTAATATTGCAAAACATGGTAAGTTTACCTTTGGTTATTTTTTTATATAGTGGTTCGCATTAACTTTATCTGAAAACGCACATTCAATTCGACCGTAACCGAAGACATATTTTGTACTCGTGAACACAGCCGCCTACAATCAAAACAATATTTGTTGAGAGGCTGTCAACCAGAGAATACGTCAGGCTCGTTACGATGTTACTGTTACGTTGAGTGTATTGACATTAACGGTTCGTTATACAGACACGCCGTATGATGCCGGCGTAAAGGAACTTATCACACGATCTCGCCTTGTGGGTATCGAAAACTCAAATAAAGGAAATTCCAGAAAAATCATGTAGCATTCTATGGAGAAAAATAACTTTCGAAATACTGAAAAACATTTAATGGCTGAAATATCGGGATACTTAAATAAAAGCTCTGGTATACATATGTGTATATCTAGCTGTCGTGTTCTTATAAGTTGAATATGAATTATGAATCAAACAATTATTGTATTAATTTGTCTATTCAAATGATGATGATGTTCTCCTGGCCGCTTTTGACCACGGCGACAACTTCCGAATATTGTCGAGATCTATCAACTAGCGAGATATTATAGTGCCACGAGTGTAAGCGCGATAACTGGTGGTAGGGCCTACTCCTTTCTCAAAGGCCGGCTACGCACCCGAAATTCCGCTGGTATTGCAGATGTTCATGGGCGGCGGTGACAACTTACCATCAAGTGAGCCGCTTGCTCGTTTGCCCCCTCTTCTATAATAAAAATAAAGATTCCTATGCAGGAATCCGCGTTGTTTGGTACCACCCTACGCCAGTTGTTCTGTCGTGAATCAGTAGTGTGCAAACATTAGTGTGTTTAGGTTTTAAGGGCACTGGTAGCTAGCGTAATCACTGGGCATATGAGACTTAAGAACTGATGTCTCAGGGTGGGTACAGTGAGGTGTCACACAGAAATGTTCTGGGTGGCACAGCATTTGTTATGGGCAGACGTTGCCCTTACCAACAGGTGTTCCGTTTTGCTCGTTTCATCGCTGTATCCAATAATAAAAAACACTGACCAGACCTACCCGCGCCCGATGTGATGCTGATGCGATAAGATCGGATGCAGTATCAGAAACACGGGGACAAACACAGTATAACCAGACTCGAAAACCGACATTTTCTTTCTTCGAGACATTAGCACAATGCAACTTTACTTCGACATTGAGTTGCGATCGACCTTTGCACTCATGATAGCTAAGCGTTGGTATATGACTTCGCAGGGTCGATACGCGAATAGTTGTATGGAGATCGGTTCTCAAACTTTCTAACTTTTCAATACAAGGACACCTTACTAGTATATATGGAATACGTAGTATTTTCCATAGATATGAAATTAGTTTATATTAAAATATTTTTGATTTACTTGAATTTAAAATTAATAAATTTACTTATCATAAATAAGGTCTCCTGAACATTTTTATAGATTTTTCGATAATATTTAAGCGCTATAATATTATATAACATATTTTGTGGAATAATCTGATATTTATACAACTTTTCCATTAGAATTGGTGGTAGGATTCCTATGCAGGAATCCGTCTAGGTAGGTACCACCCCAGGACCAGTTATTCTGCCGAGAAGCAGTAGTGTGCAAGCATTACTGTTTCGGTTTGAAGGGCACTGTGAGCTAGCGTAATGGGCATTTGAGACTTAAGAATTGATGTCTCAGGGTGCCGAGCGCAGTGTGGTGTCACACAGAAATATTTTGGGTGACACAGCATTTGTTGTGGGTGGACGTTGCACTTACCATCAGGTGAACGTTTTGCTCGTTTCATCGTCACTATATACAATAAAAAAAAAAAAGAAATGGTCCTGATACTTATTACTTAAACTTATTATTATAAAACGACAATATTCGTAATTACCAATAATATTTCGTCACAATATGAAAGCATTTGGCCCAGCATTGAAATTGAAAATCGTAATTCTATAGCGACAATAAATATTTTTTGAGATTGATTATCAAATTTCACTGTAGTTCTAGTCATCTGATGCTATTTAACGATGAGAACGCCAAAAAGAGTAATTAAGTAAAAAAAAATCATTCATATAAATTATTTACACGATAGGGTAATGTGCTTTGACCTCTTTATATTTTACATTCAACTGATGTGGCATCTCCTTAACTGGAAACTTAGCAGATCCAGATTTGAATTACAAAGTCGACCCGAACCTTTTTGCACCACCTGCGATTTGATATTACTATTCCATAGCCACTGAGAGAAATACTAAATATGTGGCTTACCGTCGCCAAGTGAGTATTATTATAAATGTATTATAAGTCGGGCGTTGTATTTGTTAAGCTGAAATAATCAAAGTAAATATATTTAAATACATTAACTAATAAGAGAAAATGTAAGCAGTTTTTTATTAGTGTTCACAAATCGTTCACTTAATGGTAACTGGTGGCAGGATTCCTATGCAGGAATCCGTCTAGGTAGGTACCACCCCAGGGCCAGCTTTTCTTCCGTGAAGCAGTAGTGTGCAAGCATTACTGTGTTTCGGTTTGAAGGGCACTGTGACCTAGCGTAATCACTGGGCAGATGAGACTTAACAACTGATGTCTCAGGGTGACGGGCGCAGTGTAGTGTCACACAGAAATTTTCTGGGTAACACAGCATTTGTTGTGGGCGGACGTTGCATGTACCATTAGGTGAACGTTTTGCTCGTTTCGTCACTTTATACAATAGAAAAAGTAAAAAGTACCATTAAATGAACGATTTGGGACAACGTATCCCCGTTACAAATGCTGTGTCGACCGAAACAATTCTATGTGGTATCACATACCTGCGCATGAGTGGTGACACCGTGAGACATCAATTCTTCAGTCTCATATACCCAGTGCCATCCAGATAGAAAACACGGTAATGATAACGCACTATTGCTTATCAGCAGCATAACTGGTACTTCGGTGATATCCAATTACAGGGATTCCTGTATAAGAATCCTACTACTAGTGAAGCCTACTTTATTGAGATCAATGATACATAATGTTAAATAATATTTTCAGCTTATGAAATAATATTTTTTAAATGAATTTCTTACTAGTCTGTATTTCTTAATAAGATAAATGTAGCAATTACTGCTCATATAGATCTCTTCATTCTTTATCAATAGTGTTCTATATTACTGTTCTCATGGTTTCAGTCTATTGATATAAAAAGAGTATTTTTTAATCGTTGCTACTTATTATAACATATTAATAACTACATTTGATTGCCTGTATGTACTTAGGAACAGCTTATCATTTTCAATGATGTCCATGATTGCCCGTATTCGTTTTTTTTTTTATTATTACTTTTCATATATCTCGAATTAAAGTTAAATCAACTGCTGATCATCCTTGAACGGTCTGGATATTTAAGGTCTAGCAAGTTTGAGATGGTTATTTAACAACTTTTCACACAGTACAGTAATTATTAATGTCCCACTGCTGAACATAGGTCTTCTCTCACTACTAATAGGGTTTTGGAGCTGAAGAGTCCGCAACGCTGCTCCAGTGCGGATTGGCGAAATTAAATTTAAGGCGAGAACCCCTTTCCTGAACTACCACGGCGCGTTGAATTAAATCAGAGTAAATAAAAATCTTCTTATGTAATTACATAAAGAACTGGACAAGCTACATAAAGAAGTAAGAAGTAAGCTCGCTATCGAATTTATGGAACATCCTTAGCCCCTTATTCGACCAAATTATTTTCAAAGGTCTCTCATATAGAAGTGTCCGTTACTTAGAACAACCTATAATTTCAGCGCTTTCTTGGATAGGTTTCAAGGAGTTCGGTATCATAGAAATCAATGTCCCAAATTATGGGGGAATTTTAGAATTCCTGGATCTCTGAAATTTCTTTATGAGTATTTATTCACTTAACATCAGTCAAAATAGCTCAGATCTCTCCTCTTCTCTTTCACACAGTACTACTTTTCCGTTTTTCATCATAGCTTATGTATGAAATGTGTCTTCTAAAACTTTACTTAGATGTTTAGTGTTGAACTTAATTTATAATTGCCTTTACCTTACTCCTTCTCTCTAGGAATCTCTCGAAGGGATTATAGCAAATCTTTACACACGCCTCGAGCAGAGAAAGCTAATACTTTGACCTTTTCACCGAGCACGTTTGTTTATATATGTAGTTTATAGTTAATCCTTAAGTTGTGCTGTTGAACACAAACAGTTAAGGAAAATGTACACAAAAGTTATATAGGGAAATGTATTTGCGCGTATATGAATTCTAAATGTTTTCAAAACGATTTTACTAATTAACATCTATTAAATTTACGTAATTACGAATTGCCACAAAAAGCCTTTTAAAAAATTCTAAAGGTAATTAAGAGATGCCAATACTCTCCAAGTGTTGAGACTACGTAAAATCATCCCAGTGAAGGAGAGGTTCATGTCCAGCAGTGTGCTGCGTAGTTCCTAGTATAGGTGAAGTTTTTGCTGCTTACGTTCTTGACTTTTAGAGCTTTGTCGGACAATTGAGCGCTGGCCAGAGGCAACTACGTAGAAGCCGATGTTGTTCATGATGATTTAAATGTAGCTGATCAATTTGTTACACCGTACTTTAGAATCGCAGTTTTTTAATTAATTACTTAGTTAAAAACAATAGTACTGGCTAGTTTACATTCTTAAAATTTGTACAGATTCCAAAACATAATTATGTAATGATCAATTGTCATTAGTAACTATTTTATTTCCCCTTTAAAATATATACCGGTAGTATAAGCCACTTTAATAGATGTGGTATAGTACTCATCTGAAACTAAACATCGTATGAAATCTTCCTAGCAATTTCCTGGACATTTATGTCCGTAAATCATATGCCATACCCTATATTATCAGCTATTTGTCAAGTGAGACAAATATGTGATAGAAGATTACTTACGAAGAACTTAATTACATCCAAGCGTGGAGCTAATAAATGTAATTTGTTCTTGCCAAGATTTATATCTAACTTTGAAGATCTCTAATTTTTTTGTTCTCATGTATTTCATGTACTTCAAAACATGTTTTGAACAATTTTGTTTTTTTTTAACAGAACTGCCACCGGAAAAGCCATCAATCAAAGCAGAAAAGGGCTGGTACGCATCAGGTGATTCTCTTCGTGCTCAGTGTACATCGCCGCCAGCTGATCCACCGGCTAATCTAACGTGGCTGCTTAATGGACGAGACGTAAGTTTTTTGGTGTTCTTTGTTATTTTTGCCATTAAATTATTGAAGTTATATTTAATTATATTTACTATACGACTAAAGAAGACTTATTTACTGATTACTGCTCTAAGCTCCTCTCCTCTAAACGAATAATTAAGCATTTCTTACGGTTGACATGCATCATCATGATGATGAGGAGTTTTGACCACAGACGAATGAGGTTTTCGTTCATTTTTTTTTAAATTTTCAACGATGTTACGCAAAGAGTGATTTTGAAATTCGTCTTTATTCCTTTACTCAAATTACTCTCTATTTCAATGTTAAAATAATTAAAAAAAAACTGTGCACGGTTATATTGTGCTTTACTTTTTTTAACCTTACTTATTGAAGCATACAACATAAAGCATTTAACTACAATAAAAATAATGTTGACTAATAATCTACATAAAATTAATCACTCAAGTAAATTTAAATATTTACATTGTATAATCTGCCTAAGGAAACTCCGACTGATAGCAAAATAATCAACTCAAATAGGTCGAGTCTAAATTATCGAGAATCGCCAAAAGTATCTGAGTCCCGAGGCATCTGGTACTGCGAACGCCAATTGTTCTATCAAGTTTAAAGGACACGGAAAATAGTAGCAGTAGACAGTTTAGTCTGTCTAGTTCCTGGAATTATTTTCAAATGTAATAATACTTTTTTTAGTAAGATTATGTTTAATCAAAATATTATATTTTTTAGTAGAAAGACCATTAATACTTTTTTGGATTTTGTTGTAAGAACGTGTAAATTACATTGTGAATAATTTACGTTATTACTAGAAATTAAATTTAAGCTCAAAAGAAAATAGTCCTAGGTGATCTGTAATATGTCCAAATAAATGTAAAAAACTTCAGTACATTTCAGTAACACATCTCGACGAACAGGCAAATAGATTTATTTCCACATTTGATATTGTTAAATGCACTGTAGATAATTGTTTAATCATGGATTTTCTCATAGATCTCATCAACAGAACTTGACCAAAATATATGGAACCACCCTTACGATATCTCCTTTATAATAAAAAAAGTTTTTTAATGAAACCAAATTTAAAGATTTTATAGCGTTTAATTTTAACTATTTGTATCCCGACGTTTCGAGCGCTTTGCAGAACCCATGGTCACGGGAGGACTCAGGTGACAGATGTCCTGATGTCATAGTTAGCCCGGAGTACCCTCAGCTTTTTATTATTATTTTTGGTAATAAAAACAGATTTATTAATATCGGTTTATGCCCGATTATAGGTAAAAAAATGTATAGACAAATTGAGAAAGGACAACAATAACATTCACAAAAAGAGGAGAACCTTTTGTGAAGTCGCTTAAATAGATATTTATAACCTAAAGAATCTAAAATCATCGACACGGGGATACGTACGTGGTAAAAGCTATTAACAACCATGAACTAGTATTATTAAAATCGATATTATCTGTAACGGCGTGATAAATCTTTTAAAAAAATATGGTAGCAGAATTCGTCTTTATTGTCAAAAACGAACTGAATTTTCATTGGTTTTTCCATCATTCTTACTTGTTTTAACAAATTGTGCATTAAAATCCGCGAAGCAAAATTATTCAGCGCTTAAAAGCATTAGCATGTTCAATTATTTATTTCGACGTTTCTTTCAACATTAGAAATAGCAGAATTGTAAAGATTAATGAAAATCTCTATAACTTCTGATCAAGATAGAATAGACAGTTTATCCGTATGGGACACTTAATTTTTGAATTTACTAGTGTAGTAAGTAGTTTAGTAGTAGTAGTAAGTAGTTTAGTATTATAAATATTTTTAAATGAAGATAAAACAAAACAAACAATCATTTTCTTAAAACGCTATCTCTAAATGTTTTATTATATTGACCCAAATACTACACATTTAAATAAAACAGTTTTTTTACGGAGTTTACCGCGTTTAATTTTCAACTATTTCTAATTCTAACCCGACGTTTCGATTGGTTTACAGCAACCATGGTCACGGGGGACTGAGGTGACAGATGTCCTGATGTCATATAACTATTATTCCTATGCAGGAGTTCGTCTAGGAAGGTACCACCCGAGGGCCAGTTATTCTACCGTGAAGCAGTAGTGTGCAAACATTACTGTGTTTCGGTTTTAAGGGCACTGTTAGCTAGCGTAATCACTGGGCATATGAGACTTAAGAACCTATGTCTCAGGGAGATGGGCACAGTGTAGTGTCACACAGAAATTTTCTGGGTGGCACAGCATTTATTATGGGCAGACGTTGCCTTTACCATCAGGTGAACGTTTTGCTCGTTTCATCACTTTATGCAATAAAAAAAAACTATGACCCAGAGTACCTTAATAATTAAAAGCTGAAGGCTTTATCTAATTTTTTTTATAAAATTCATCATCATCATCATTTAAAATAAATTTTATAACGACATTTAAGATCCATACATTTTTTATAGGGAGTCTAATTTGTTTATAACCTTACAATCCATTTTTATATGTAATTTTGAAGCAGACTTAACGTATTCAATATAAAATCACGTCAAAACCTCAAAAAACTTCGATTGGATTTAGACATTAAAAATTGTTTCTTAATCCAGAGGCAAACTCATAACACAATAGGTGTTGGTCTTATGCGACTTGCGAACATAATAAACGTACGTTAAACAGATATGACTTATTTTTTTTACGCCGTCTAGTTTTCTTTAATATTTTGTTCTCTAGAATGTTATTTAAACGAAGTCTATTTATATTTTTTTATAATAATTAATGTTGGTTTCAAACAAATGTTTATGCCTATTAGTTACTCGTAATTGTGTCTTTTTTTACCTAGGCGTGTATATAACATTGTTTCTAATGATTTAATATGCAATGCTGTCCGTATACGGTTCGTTGGAACGCAATGACGAGTAAGAATTTTTTGACTCGTACCAAAATGTCGGCGACGTGGTTCGCCACCCGTCACGTCTCGTTTCCCGCAGGGGCGAAAAGTGGGCTACGTGAGTGGCCTCTGCCTACCCCTTATACGGGAAAATGGCGTGAATATATGTTAATCATACATTTAATCATCATACGAGTATACTTGTTCATTCGGAAGAAATAACTAATTCCTGGTTGTATTTTGCTATAGAATTTGTTTTTTTTTAAATTTGCTTAATAATTGATTGCGTAAGTAATCTATAAAATTTAAACAGATGCACAGAGGTCAAAGTTATTGCTTAACAGGCTCGCCAAGCATAATTTAGAGGCAGTCAAGTTGGATCTAGGCTTAGACGTAAAATTAGGAATAATATCTCTACATTTATTCCACAGTTGCTTTAAACAGAGTAAACATATAATGAAATTGTATGAATTGGTGGTAGGATTTCTATGCAGGAATCCGTCTATGTGGGTACCTCCCCAGGGCCAGTTATTCTGCCGTGAAGCAGTAGTGTGCAAACATTCCTGTGTTTCGGTTTGAAGGGCACTGACCTCTCAGTGCCCTCTCAAATGCCCAGTGATTACGCTACCTCTAGCTTAATCACTGGGCATTTGAGACTTAAGAACTGATGTATCCGGGTGACGGGCGCATTGTGGACAGGACACTGAAGTATTCTGGGTGACAAGGCATTTGTTGTGGGCGAACGTGGCACTTACGATCAGGTGAACGTTTTGCTCGTTTTGTCACTTTCTACAAAAAAAAAACTTAAAACACAGATGTTACTTCATTTCATATAATGATCGAATTTAGTTTAATATTCCAACCGCAAGAAGCATCCAAAGGAGAAAAAGATAACATATTTATCCATTTAATACAAAGCTACCCAGCCCCAAGCCCGCGGGCCAAGCAGTGGTCAGCCGACGCATTTTAATTTGCTCGGAAGGAGTTGTTTTCCAGTGATAAGTTATCTTGCTTTGCAATTTTTAAGCAGGTTTGGTTCAAGTCTGTTAAAAGGTGAACTCAACTCTTATATGTTATAAAAGAATATATTAAAATACCTATTTATTATTTTGACTTGATTTTATTTTCGACCTACGATTTAAAACCGACCATTAATAAATAACTGCCTGAAAAACTTCTCCAAAGGTCCCATTAAAACTAGATTTGATAAATGAAGCTAATTCATATAATGATAGGTTTCCGGCAAATAAGAATTTAACACCTACCACTTTCATACCGAGGTGTCGCAAGAGGCGACTAAGGTATTGTACGGACAGCATTTATTCGTGCAGAATAACACCATAATATGAAATGCTATCACTCTGCTGTTCGTGGGAACGCAATGGGGATTAAGAATTTTTTGACTCGTACCAAAGTGACGGCGACTTGGGTCGCTATCCGTCATGTCTCGAGAGTTAAAAGTTGGCTACGTGAGACATTTTTTTTTTATTTATGAATGCAGTAACGAAATGGCTGCAGATTCAGCATTTTGCTACAGCAACAGTGTCACTCCAGTATTGATATTCTGCCAGAGCCTATAAGAAAAATAATAATAACACATCTTGTTATCACTATAATACATAATGTTATCTAATTGCAATATTTGTACAGTGAAATGAAAAATTTTATGGAACGTCCTAATATATGTACTATACGACCTATCAATATGAAATATTACTGAATGAAAGGAAAATATTTTAAGGTTTAGTAACCTAGTAAAAGTTTATGGTTTGACGACCGTGTGGCCTAGTGGTTGACGTACCTGATTTCCGGGAATCCCAGCCGGAGCTAATATTTGTACAAAACACAAATTGTTGGTTTTGGGTCTGTTTGTCTTGTTCATGTGAAATATATGTCTGTAAATAATAATACGGGAGAAATACTACTGCGCATCGTGATTTACAAAAAAAAGTTATGGCGATACTACAACATATTTGCATAAATTTCGTAGTTCTTATAACTTTTTTCCAATATTTCTTTTGAAATATTTAAAACATTCTAGCATTACGTAATATATCAAGGAGAAGTGAGAAAGAATATAGTGTGTGGTTCACGTTTCGTTTTCGCGTCTTCACAAAAGAACTGTAACAAAGACGAACATAATTTTCCCATATTTATTACGTCGCTGAAGTGCCTACTTTGTTATTGTTTGGATTCTATGCTGACTTTTTTTGAGTGCGTTTACGTCGGTGCTCTCCAATCCTTTGGCCTCATTCGTATTCCGGTCGCGCGCTTTATTCTACTATTACGCGTTGCCAGTGTTCCGCGTCTACTCTCATTGAATTACACATTCGATGTAAGTCGTGCGTCTACATAATAATTATTATGTTGTTTACATATTACCATCTCTCAGAATCTTATATTACTTCTTAGGGGTAAATTTATTTATTAATTATCGATTTTTCGTTCTGTTTTCTTACGAATTACGTCGCAAAAAAATCTGAGTGTCATAACATTTACTTAGAATTAAACATTTCGTGTCTCTGGCGCAAATAAATATAAATTTCTCAGAACGTTTCTTTAAACTATATGAGGTTTTGATGTTTAAGCATTGATTATTTTCTTTTAATGATTTATTTTTAACGTTAAATATTTGAGAAAGCGTTGTTACTTATATTAAAAGCGAATTTAAATGTTTTTTTACAGGAGAAAGTGACGAGACGAACAAAGTGTTCAACAAATGATAAGTGTAACGTCTGTCCCTAACGAATTCTGTCACCTGGAACGTTTCTGTATGGTAAAAAATAATTGATGACAGAATCAAATACCTGCGGTGGTATTCTTGCATAGAAATCCTAACACCAGTGACTATAAAAAGTAATGGTAAAATTTATTCGAAAGTATTTATTTACACTGATTACGAATACTAATTATACGAGTATGTACTTTGTCCAAAACAAAATGCTTGTGGTGTATTCGAGAAAGTATATTTTAGATATGAATTATTCTGTTATTTATTAGATAAAGTGATGAAACGAACAAAACGTCCACCCGATGGTAAGTGCAACGTCTGTTCATAACAAATGCTGTGTCGACCAGAATATTTCTGTATCACATTGCGTCGGTCTCCCAGAGACATCAGTTCCTAAGTCTCTTAGCCCAGTAATTACTTTAGCTCTCAATACGTATCAAAACACAACACAGTAATGTTTGCATACTACGGCTTCCGCAGGGCTAGTTATTCCTGTACCTAGACGATTTCACCTGTCTTAAAAATCACATGACTTTGAGAAATGACATGTTCTCTTACAGCCCGTATTGAAAATTTGAAACTGGTAATTAGATTAAGAAGTATCAAGTTTTTAATTTAGTGTTGTTTCAGTTAGAGTAACAGTTATTTGAGAACGTGATAGGTAGGTGTTTTACTGGTGATAGGATTCATTACTGGTGTTAGGATTCTTATGCAGGAATCCGTCTAGGTAGGTAACACCCCAGGGTACAGTTATTCTGCCGTGAAGCAGTAGTGTGCAAACATTACTGTGTTTCGGTTTGAAGGGCACTGACCTCTCAGTGCCCTCTCAAATGCCCAGTGATTACGCTACCTCTAGCTTAATCACTGGGCATTTGAGACTTAAGAACTGATGTATCCGGGTGACGGGCGCATTGTGGACAGGACACTGAAGTATTCTGGGTGACAAGGCATTTGTTGTGGGCGAACGTGGCACTTACGATCAGGTGAACGTTTTGCTCGTTTTGTCACTTTCTACAAAAAAAAAACTTAAAACACAGATGTTACTTCATTTCATATAATGATCGAATTTAGTTTAATATTCCAACCGCAAGAAGCATCCAAAGGAGAAAAAGATAACATATTTATCCATTTAATACAAAGCTACCCAGCCCCAAGCCCGCGGGCCAAGCAGCGGGGTAAGCAGTGGTCAGCCGACGCATTTTAATTTGCTCGGAAGGAGTTGTTTTCCAGTGATAAGTTATCTTGCTTTGCAATTTTTAAGCAGGTTTGGTTCAAGTCTGTTAAAAGGTGAACTCAACTCTTATATGTTATAAAAGAATATATTAAAATACCTATTTATTATTTTGACTTGATTTTATTTTCGACCTACGATTTAAAACCGACCATTAATAAATAACTGCCTGAAAAACTTCTCCAAAGGTCCCAATAAAACTAGATTTGATAAATGAAGCTAATTCATATAATGATAGGTTTCCGGCAAATAAGAATTTAACACCTACCACTTTCATACCGAGGTGTCGCAAGAGGCGACTAAGGTATTGTACGGACAGCATTTATTCGTGCAGAATAACACCATAATATGAAATGCTATCACTCTGCTGTTCGTGGGAACGCAATGGGGATTAAGAATTTTTTGACTCGTACCAAAGTGACGGCGACTTGGGTCGCTATCCGTCATGTCTCGAGAGTTAAAAGTTGGCTACGTGAGACATTTTTTTTTATTTATGAATGCAGTAACGAAATGGCTGCAGATTCAGCATTTTGCTACAGCAACAGTGTCACTCCAGTATTGATATTCTGCCAGAGCCTATAAGAAAAATAATAATAACACATCTTGTTATCACTATAATACATAATGTTATCTAATTGCAATATTTGTACAGTGAAATGAAAAATTTTATGGAACGTCCTAATATATGTACTATACGACCTATCAATATGAAATATTACTGAATGAAAGGAAAATATTTAAGGTTTAGTAACCTAGTAAAAGTTTATGGTTTGACGACCGTGTGGCCTAGTGGTTGACGTACCTGATTTCCGGGAATCCCAGCCGGAGCTAATATTTGTACAAAACACAAATTGTTGGTTTTGGGTCTGTTTGTCTTGTTCATGTGAAATATATGTCTGTAAATAATAATACGGGAGAAATACTACTGCGCATCGTGATTTACAAAAAAAAGTTATGGCGATACTACAACATATTTGCATAAATTTCGTAGTTCTTATAACTTTTTTCCAATATTTCTTTTGAAATATTTAAAACATTCTAGCATTACGTAATATATCAAGGAGAAGTGAGAAAGAATATAGTGTGTGGTTCACGTTTCGTTTTCGCGTCTTCACAAAAGAACTGTAACAAAGACGAACATAATTTTCCCATATTTATTACGTCGCTGAAGTGCCTACTTTGTTATTGTTTGGATTCTATGCTGACTTTTTTTGAGTGCGTTTACGTCGGTGCTCTCCAATCCTTTGGCCTCATTCGTATTCCGGTCGCGCGCTTTATTCTACTATTACGCGTTGCCAGTGTTCCGCGTCTACTCTCATTGAATTACACATTCGATGTAAGTCGTGCGTCTACATAATAATTATTATGTTGTTTACATATTACCATCTCTCAGAATCTTATATTACTTCTTAGGGGTAAATTTATTTATTAATTATCGATTTTTCGTTCTGTTTTCTTACGAATTACGTCGCAAAAAAATCTGAGAGTCATAACATTTACTTAGAATTAAACATTTCGTGTCTCTGGCGCAAATAAATATAAATTTCTCAGAACGTTTCTTTAAACTATATGAGGTTTTGATGTTTAAGCATTGATTATTTTCTTTTAATGATTTATTTTTAACGTTAAATATTTGAGAAAGCGTTGTTACTTATATTAAAAGCGAATTTAAATGTTTTTTTACAGGAGAAAGTGACGAGACGAACAAAGTGTTCAACAAATGATAAGTGTAACGTCTGTCCCTAACGAATTCTGTCACCTGGAACGTTTCTGTATGGTAAAAAATAATTGATGACAGAATCAAATACCTGCGGTGGTATTCTTGCATAGAAATCCTAACACCAGTGACTATAAAAAGTAATGGTAAAATTTATTCGAAAGTATTTATTTACACTGATTACGAATACTAATTATACGAGTATGTACTTTGTCCAAAACAAAATGCTTGTGGTGTATTCGAGAAAGTATATTTTAGATATGAATTATTCTGTTATTTATTAGATAAAGTGATGAAACGAACAAAACGTCCACCCGATGGTAAGTGCAACGTCTGTTCATAACAAATGCTGTGTCGACCAGAATATTTCTGTATCACATTGCGTCGGTCTCCCAGAGACATCAGTTCCTAAGTCTCTTAGCCCAGTAATTACTTTAGCTCTCAATACGTATCAAAACACAACACAGTAATGTTTGCATACTACGGCTTCCGCAGGGCTAGTTATTCCTGTACCTAGACGATTTCACCTGTCTTAAAAATCACATGACTTTGAGAAATGACATGTTCTCTTACAGCCCGTATTGAAAATTTGAAACTGGTAATTAGATTAAGAAGTATCAAGTTTTTAATTTAGTGTTGTTTCAGTTAGAGTAACAGTTATTTGAGAACGTGATAGGTAGGTGTTTTACTGGTGATAGGATTCATTACTGGTGTTAGGATTCTTATGCAGGAATCCGTCTAGGTAGGTAACACCCCAGGGTACAGTTATTCTGCCGTGAAGCAGTAGTGTGCAAACATTACTGTGTTTCGGTTTGAAGGGCACTATGTGTTAGCGTAATCACTGGGCATATGAGATTTCAGAACTTATGTCTCAGGTGGTGGGCACAGTGTGGTGTCACACAAGAATTTTCTGAGTGACACAGCATTTGTTATGGGCGGACGTTGCACTTACCATCAGGTGAACGTTTTGCTCGTTTCATCACTATAACCAATTGGTATTTTTTCAAAATAATACTTGGGTTGGCACAATGACAAAACAATTGGTTTCTACGTTACAGGCAGCGGGTTCAGAACAAATTCGTAGGCTATAGTTGTAGTTGTTCCGGATCTGGGTGTTTCAGTATTTGCAAATTTACTAGCAGGATGATTCGTTTCGCAGGGATCAGTCCAGTAACATTATTACCAGTTACTCTACCTTGCAAATTTACTAGCAGGAGGATTCGTTTCGCAGGGATCAGTCCAGGTAGATAACATTGTTACCAGTTACTCTACCGTGAAGCAATAGTATGCAAACATTATTTTGTTAAGGTCTGTAAGGCACTGAAAGCTAGTGTAATTACTGCGCATAGGATACGTAAGAACTCAATCTCTCAGGGCGAAAATTCCAGTGTGGTGAAACACAGAAATGTTCTGGGTAACACAATATTTGTTATGGGCGAGCATGGGCACTCTATCCTTTTAAAAACCGGTCAGGTAACCAACTGCACCTCGCATGGCTCTGCAAATACTCTTGCGACTATAGACAGATAGATGGTGATAGATTATACAAAAATAAGCAAGAGGATTTTGCCAATTATTACAACAATATTTTTTTTAAGCCGATAGGTATCTTGTAGAATATAATAGCACCTACCTCTTTCCTACCGAATTGTCGTTATTGCAAAATCATATGCAATGCTGCCACTATACTGCCCGTGGGAGCGCAATAGGGAATAAGAATTTTTTCACTTGAACCAAAATGGCGGTGACGTGGTTCGCCACCCGTCCGGTCTCGTTAGTCTCGGGGGCGAGAAGTGAGCTGCCAGTGTGGTCTCTGCCTACCCCTTTTAAGGGAAAATGTCGTGACAGTAGGCATGTATTTTTTTTTATTTCTTTTCGCGTATATTTACAAGAACATTGCGACAAGAATGCACCTCTTTAGTTGCGCGGAAACTAACGATACTCTAACATATCCCATAGAGGTATTAACGTTGGATAGTAATTGAAAAATATCGCCGATAAAGAAACCGGTCAGGTGCGCTTCCTGGTCGATAGTATTAAAAACATAAATATTTACCTGCTTTTAAGATTTCATCCTTTTGTCTTTACCAGATTAAAAGCAAATAGCTTCAGGATTGGAGTGGACTTTGACAAAAGTCTCTCACCCTTTACTTCTTCGTAATTAAACTTTGTCCTAAATTGATAAAGACGTTTTCCTTCCTAAGAAATCCGATAAAAGTAACGCTGTTTAAATTCTATTGAAGTTATATTAAATTCTAAAACAATAACTCCAAGTTTATTAAAAATGAACGGAATAATTTTTATGTATTTATTTTGTTAATGGATTCATTGATTTATACATGTCCATATACTTTTATAATTTGTACAGCATGTGTATTGTGCATTTGTATTGCCTGCGGATCTTAGCAAATTTACTTCCTTTCCTTCACTGTTATTACTCTATTTTTTATTCGGTATATGTCAGCGGTATATTTTTTTTATTGGATAAAGTGATGATACGAGCAAAACGTTTAACTGATAGTAAGTGTAACATCTGCCCATAGCAAATGCTGTGTCCTCCAGAACATTTCTGTGTGACACCCCACTGTTCCCATCACCCTGAGACATCAGTTCTTAAGTCTCATATGCCCAGTGATTACGCTAGCTCATAGTGCCCTTGTAGCCGTGGTAGCTCAGGGGCTAGGCGCTCGCTTTTAATTTCATAGTACGCGTCTGACCTGGGTTCGATACCCGGTGCTGGCACCACTAAAATTGGTAATTGCAATTTTAAGTGCTGACTTACCACGTGCTCGGCGGTGTAGGAAAACATCGTGAGGAAACCTGCATGTCTGAGAAATTAAAAATATTTCGAAGACATGTGACACACACCAACCCGCATTGGAGCAGCGTGGCGGATTCTTCCTAGCTCCAAAACCCTCTTTTAGAAATGAGAGGAGGCCTGTGCTCAGTAGTGGGACATTTATACGCTGAAACTTTACTTTTACAGTGCCCTTCAAACCGAAACACAGTAAAGTTTGCACACTACTGCTTCACAGCAAAATAACTGACCTGGGATGGTACCTACCTAGTCGGATTCCTGCATAGGAATCCCACCATCAGTAAAAAGCTATATATATATATATATTCGCATTCAGTACTTAAGATCGTGTGTATTACCTCGTTTTTAAAAAGCACCGCCCGCCGTCCCCCAATAGCGTGCACAAGCTAACCACCGGGTGGCGCCACCAGATACCCTCCACCACTATAACGATACCACTATGCAATACACACCGCAGAAGTCGAGAACACGACAAGTGTTTGACCTCAAAACGAGGCAAGTGATATGAGTCAATATCACTTGATAATGCCTGAAGCAACGCCTGATTCTATTAACTAGAGTTATAACATATAAATGTTCCAGAGCCGGTCACAGGCCTTCTGACATTTTTGATATGAAGGTTTCCTACGATGTTCTCCTTCACCGTCAAGCACGTGGTAAAATAGCCCTTAAAATGGCGATTTGTGTGTTCGATCCCCGCTCGGGACAAATATTTGTATGGCATGTGGAATTTATGTCAGTTAACGCTCTCACGACATTGGCTACATCGCATAATAAAAATGCGATTATAAACTTCTAATTTGCCTTTTCTAATTAAAAAAAATAGGAATAAGATTTAGTAATACCTGAATACAGGACTAATAATGTTTTTATCACTTTGAAATTGTCCTAAGAAAGTAAACATTTTTGTTACCTAATTTTAATATTTTCAAGATAATTATTACTGACGTTTACAAATATAAAGAAGTTCAAATAATGCTATTTCTCGATATATATAGACTTTCTTACTACTTTCAGGACACTTGAATAATAACTACAAAATGTTTTCCGCACGTTACAAATGTTTGAAAGTAGAATTATCATTTCATAAACATTAAAACAAAATAAAAGACAGCGGTATTACACAGCAAATACTCGTGTCATTTTAGCAAACCTAAATAAGCTAGGAAATATTCTTTGTAATAATTTGTCAAATAATGTTGACAGACAGAAATGTTGGAATGTCAGCGATGTAACATGACCTAACGCAGGCAGCTGGTCCCAAGAGGGAGAATTTGTTGACGTTATATTCTATTATTTAATTTTTCACAAATATATTTCCTCATAATTTTTAATGTACTGAATATAGTATTTAAGGCCGGTAAAACTTTTCGGTCTTTAGTTTGAAGGAAGTTACTTTACCTCCTTAATTAGTTTACGTCTTTGTCGTGGTGACGGCGTAAGACAATCTGTCACGACGTTCATAAAATGTTTACAAGTCGTAAGATTCCTATGCAGGAATCCGTCTAGATGGATACAACCAAATGCCAGTTACTCTACCTTATAGCAGTAGTGTGCAAACATTACTGTGTTTCTGTTTGAAGGGCAGTCTTACACTTAGCACAAGCACAGTTCAGTGCCACAGAAATGTTCAGAATTGTTCTAGGTGACCTAGCGTTTGTTGTGAGCAGGCATTGCATTTACTACCGGGAGAACGATTTGCTCGTCTCGTCAACATCTTCGATAAAAAGGTAGACCTTTTGAAACGCCACGTACACGTAGGGTTTTAGACGAATGGCGGAGTAACCAACGAAAGTAATCAAGATCTAAATAATCCAGACCGGACCGGACCGATGGACGTACACGTGGGAGTTGCCTGGTACTACGATCATTAATTCTTGCGTTGCGATTAAGGTAAATCCTCCCAGCTCGGTAAAGGTTTACGCTCTGCAGTAATTGTATAATCTAAAGATGATAACTGTGTGATGTCAATTACTAATTTTTTCATGTTTATGTTTACGTTAAACCAAATGTGCCCGCGCAAAATTAGCTGATTACATGCTGCGCCGTACGGATGGTACCTCGCTGACCTGAGCACTCACAGTTCAAGACGTCTCGATAATGTTCGGTTCTCAGCGTGCAGCTGATCTTTTTCAAAAAACTATCTGTAAAAAAAATTTAATTGGATTAGCGATTCCCGAGATTAGGGCGTTCAAACATACAAACTCTCCAGCTTTATTACAATAGTAAGATAAGATGTAACATTTACCTTTGTCACAATTAAACCAAAAAAAAATAATACATTATTAGTTTATTTTTGTCATTATGGTAAGCTTTGCTTCATCTTTTAATTTTGAACCTTGTGGCCCCTCTGAAAAGAATTCCTTTAAGCCAGTCTAAGGTCTTCAATATCTGATAATCAAATGTCACTTTTACCATGCGACATAGATAAAGGAACGCCACGGAGCCATAGGGAAGGCCACGCGATATCTGGTGGTAGGATTCCTATGCAGTAATCCGTCTAGGTAGGGACTACCGCAGTGCCAGTCTTTCCGCCGTCAAGCATTTGTAAACATTACTGAGTTCCGGTCTGAAGGGCAATACTGGTTACCTGGTGGCGGCTGGTGTAATTACTGGGTATGTAACTTTAGAACTGATTTGTCAGGGCGACGAGCTTAGTGTGGTGACACAGAAATGTTCTGAGTGACGTAAGAAACTAAAAGCTAATATTAAAACGAAAATTCTGACTAAAGGAAGAGAAGGAAGGAGAGTAATGAGTTCTAAACAGGGTACAGAACAGCAAACCTACAAAAATCTAATATTCACTTAAGTTGTTGAACGGAGCTTCGTTTTTTTAAAAAAAAAAAGAAAAAAAACAACAACATATACTCAAAACAAAGTTAAGCGACAACCTTAGCTGGTAAATATTTTTCGATACCACTTTCCTTCGGTTAAGTGTTTCGATATATTTTGTAAAAGTAGTATTTGCCTTAAAAATACCATAACATGTTACGCTTCCGTAAAAGGAAAGAAAAAATATACTGAACTGTTTTTAATGCGTTACTCGATAGGCTATATGTCTCATGTGTATTGAAGAGTACAACTAGTAATATTACTGCTTGGTTTACACGCGTATAAAAAGTAAAGTACCAGCCTATGAATATCCCACTTCTAAGCACAGTCCTCCTCTTATTTCTGAGACGGTTTAAGAGCCGTGAAGAATCCGCCACTCTGCTGCAACGGGATGCGTGCTCTAAGACAGATTACCGCTGTTATGATTTTCTGCCGAAGAATCAGGCGCCGGTGAAGATCCTCTCAGGCCGCATAAAAAGGCTTCAGGCATGATCTACTGCTAGAAATGTAAGATCTCGAAGAGGCGCTAGCTATGTTCCTGCATTCCACTACATATATATAGGGCCATCGCAGTCATGACCGCGGTAGTGTGTGAGCGTTCCCGTAGTCCCGAGCAATGGCAACGAGAGGCACACCGTAAAGTTTTACGCCGTAAATTCAAGTTAGAAAGAAGTAAAAAATGGATGTTTGTGATGTGACCTACTTTACCTTCGTTACTACATATTATTTACAAGAACGTCCTATTTTTATTTGGTGCATATAGTGATATTTCCTAAGTTTGTTGCTCCAGTTCAGCAGCAATTATCAATTAGTTGAACGTCTCCGTGTCTACGTCAATCTAATATCAGCGGCGACAAAGCGGCATCTGATGTCACAGGAACTGATAAATGAGCGCAGCAACGTCGTCAATTAAATATATCGTGTTAAATGAAAAAGAAACTACTAAGGTGCATTTCTTAAAACGGTTTAACCTACCATTTAAATGACTTCAACGCTTATTATTTAATTTATACACAATTATATACGAACCCAATTATTTATTAACAGTATACTTATTAAAATTATACAAAAGATTTTTTTTAACTTTATTGGTTATTTATTTGAAACTTTCCTTTTAATATTAAAATTTTTGCGACAGTAATTTCTTATATACATATATCCGTACCAGTTAGGTACGGTATGTGTATTGTGGGTCTCGCTTGTTTGAAATCATTATACGAGTACTCGCCCAAAGTCGAAATTCCACCGTAATTCATAAAAAATTAAGTTTGAACGTTTAAGTGATTATTTGTTGGAAACATTCTAAAATTCTATAGCGAAAATCCCTACTTTGTTTGACAGTTTGACCACAGACTATGATGTCATTGGCAGTACGAACGTAAACAAACGACAGACTGTTATATGATTTACATTGTCAAAGAACGTAAACAATGAATGTTTTGTTTTAATCAATGTAATGTTTTTTTTTACTTGTTATATATACATTTTAACTTTCTCGCTTCTTCTCCATACAAACTTTAATTATGCCAAATCACACTCATTTGTGCGCCCAATATCCTTAAGAAGGGGTATACATTTTCCACATTACGTATTAATATAACGTTATACAGATTTTCGTTACGTAAATATAGATTTCGAAAGTCACAATATTATCTAAGAATCGAATATTTTTTTTACCTTTATTAAATTCTCTTTATCAACTTTACGGCACCCATGAAATAAAATTGTTAGTGTTGTATAAATGAAAATTAACGTCGACGCGGCTGGCGGAGTGATTGAGTGATATACTTTTAAGCTAATGGTTCGGGGTTCCTGCCTAACACAAATATTTGTGTGGCCAACGGACAAAAGAAAATATGTATATTGCACGTGAACTCAAACTAGGTTCCTACGACACAAATAAATCCTTGTGCGTATCATTTTTTTCTAAGAAACGTACACATAATCCAGATTCTCAATATGTTGCAACGGAGCATTACATTGTGGCCCTCTGAAGTGACAAATATATTCCTGGAATGACCATGGAGCATCAATAGTGTGGTCTTTCCTCCCTTAAGAACATATTTATGAACCGTTGATATAATTACATTATCTAAGCTAAACAATTTGCAGGAAGTATGTGCTATGTAAGCCGTGGTAGCGCGGGGGCCGGGCCTTAAATACCGTAGTACGCTAGTGACCTGAGTTCGATCCCGGTGCCCGCACCTCTAAAATTGGTTTTTAAGTACTAATTTACCACGTGCTCGGCGGTGAAGGAAAATATTGTGAGAAAACATGCATTTCTAAGGAATAAAAATATTATGAAGAAAGGTGAAGTCCACGTACCCGCACCGGAGCAGCGTGGCGGACTTTTTCCGGCTCCAAAACTCTCTCAAAAACCTGTGCCCAGCAGTGGGACATTTATAGACTGTAACTTTACTTTAACTTTATCTGTTATGTATATTCTCATGAGACGTTGGAGTCTCGTCCTACGGGAGTCGTCCGAAAAATCGTGTATCTCCGATAGAAGGCGCCATAACCGTTTTAAATATGCCAGTAGTAAAATCCTCTTGCCGGTAGTGGATGACTAAAATACCAGACTTCTGGTAATTCGTCAATCTGCTTGCCAAGCCTAACGTTGATATCTATTTTAAATATGTGAATAAGCCCTAAGTAAATGAAGATCATACAATAGCATCGTTATCAATTGTATGAGGTTATCATACGATAATCTCCCGCGTGGCCTAGTAATCGGAGTACCTGACTTCTACGCCGCGGTCCCTGGGTTCAAATTCCGTAACCAGCATGTGTGCAAATACAGACATGAAAATGTTTCTCAGACTCACTCAAAATATAAGGGAAATTCAAGTGTCGGAAATCGTTATCCATACTAATATTATAAATGCGAAAGTAACTCTCTCTGGCCCTCTGTACGAATCTCACAAAAAGAAATCATACCCTTTTTCACATTTCAACCGCTGAACTGATGTTAACGAAATTAGGCACAGAGATAGTTTGCACATCCCGGAAAATGCAGTAGTACCTACCTAGACCCAAAGAAATCCTACCACCAGAAAAAATATTGTTTTATAATAATATAAATTATAGGGATAAAAGCCATACGATAGATTAAAAATAACGATAACTTTCATTCATCAGAAATTACCACGGTATTAGTTAAAAACTATTCATAAATTTATTATAAACAAAGAAAAAATATGTGAAATTAAAATTATTTATATAATTATCAGAATATTCGTTTCTTGAAAAACAATATTATAACAACAACATTATTGGATTTTATTTAATATACAAATTTTTATAACAGGGCTGGTGAAATATTTGTATAAAAAAACATACAATGTTTCTAGAGGTATTAAGGTCGGTATAATCTTAGAAAGCTGTTATATGTATTCTTGCGACTGTTTTAGTACTTATGTTTATATCATAATTCTGTAAATTATTTAACATTTTAGATAATACTAGTGATGCTTAAACAAATGTCAATGGCATACTGTTAATATAAATTCGAATATTTAATTGCAAAAAAACCCTAATAATTAAACAGTTTTTTTACATTTGTCATAATTTCTATTTGTGTAATTCGTAGTAATTACGAGAATCGGAGAATCGAGAATCCGATATCGAAGGTAGGTCATTTCATTAGAGTCTTTCGGGTTGACTATGCTACTACATCGTTATCCTTCAGAGTGGATGTAGGTGTTTCTGGACCTAGGCTGCGTTTCTGTTTGGTCGGCGATTACTTGCTTTAACCACTGCGACGACTTTTTTGAAAAACACCGCGATACTTCTGTGAAGCCTTCGAAGATTATATCGGCATAGGTTCGGCATAATACCTTGGTTACCTCCGCGACGGAGAGTTATCTATATAAATTATTTCTCAATAAAAAGTTTCTTTGGGCTCACAGTAACCAAACATTAAAAATTTGGTTACAGTGTCGTTCATAAACTATATTAAAGCGTTGAATGAATTAATATTCGCTTTCATCATCACTTTCATTTCAGCCCGTCTTAGTACACTGTTGAACATAAGCCTCTAACTAAGATTGCCACAAAACACGATCCCAAGCCACCTGCATCGATTGGCTTCCCGCAATATCGTGATGGACGTCTCTCCATCTAGTGGGTCGCCCTATACTGCGTTTGCCGTTACGATGTCGCCAGCCCAGAACCTTTCTCCCCCAACGGTTATCGGTTCCACGAGCTACATTGTCGGCTCATTGCCACTTCAGCTTGCTAGTCCTTAGGGCTATATCAGTTAATCTAGTTCTGCTGCGGATATCATCATTACGGATTTATAAGTATGCAATACATACTCGTATATTGGCATTAACTAGGTGATGATATCACTTTAGTCAAAATTGTTTTTACTTAGACGAAATGGCACACTGTTATCGAGATAATGAAGACAGGCAGAAATGACAATGAGATTACATAATTTTTACAAAAACACCTTAGCTCACTGAATTTTAATACATATTTCCTTTAGAAAAATCGTAGCTCGTACAATGGAGGTTAAAAGTCAGAGATGAGAAATTTATTCAAGTTGCGTCCGCTTCATAATCTTTGTGTTCCTAATTTCATTTTATTCTTTTCTGTTCCACTGTCAAGGACTGTACGAACATCGTTTTGTTATGTTTTAAAACCTTTTAGAAAAAAGCATTCTGTTACAATATATTCATAAATTTACTTACACAGGAGCTTAAAAATAATTAATTAATGAAGTATTAAATTGTTGTATCAAATGATAGTTTGTTTACTACTGGAAGATATTTTTTAATTAAATGCGTAGAAAGACTCTCGTGAAAGTGGGCGGAGGGATAATAAAAACCGGATGGGCAGCAGCATCATCCTGGAACAACTGAATAAATAAAGTGCGGTTGCCAACCCGCCTGTCAAGCGTGGCAACTATGGCAAAATCCCCCAAATTAAAGCTACAAACTTTTGTGGCAATCTACGGGGGAGGCCTATGTTCAGTAGTGGACTCGTAATTGCCTGAAATAATGATGATGATGATGATGAAATAAGAAGAACGAAATTAAGATAATAATCGAACGTATCCAATTGGTGTCAAAATTTTCAAAAATACACGGCTTTGCGTTCAACGAAGTGGTTCCTGGTTCATATGCCTGATTTTATAATTATTATCATCGTCTACTTATAAGCATTTTAGATGGGTACCACTGCAGTGCCAGTTATTCTGCTGCGAAGCGGTAGTGTGAAAACATTACTGTGTAGGGTACTCTGAAGGGCACTGATAGCTAATGTAATTACTGGACGTATGAGACATAACAACTGATGTCTGTGTGATGAGTGACGAGCGCCGTATGTTGCCACAAAGACATGTTCTGGGCACAGCATTAGTCGTGGACAAACGTTGCACTTACCATCATGTGAACATTTAACTTGTCTCATCACAATCTTCTATAAAAAAGGAAAATCAGTTTACTGCTCCACATAAGCCACTTCGAAATGTAGAGTATTTACTGTAATTGCATTGTATGACCAAGCAATTTGCGATTGTAATACCAAACGCTTGGTACGAGTATCTTAGACACTATGCCCGGCCACCGGAGTTATATTTCAGAAACGGTAAATTTGTTTTCGTCCAGTATACTAGATCTTTGTGTCATTTCGCTTAATTATTTTTGCGTTAATTCGTTTGCTCGTTCGCCCCTCTTCTATGTTTAAAAAAAATTGACTGTGTGATAGGCGGGACGTAATGAGATTTTAGAATGTAAAATAATAGTTTTATGGTCTAGATATGAGTTGAGTCGCTGGCGGAAATTGGACAGGGGTAGCTCAGGGGCTAGTCACTCGCTTTAAGTTTCATAGTCCGCGCGTCCGGATTTATAGTGCCAGCACCACTAACATTGTTAATTGCAATTTTAAGTACTGATTTACCTCCCGCTCAGCGGTGACGGAAAACATCGTGAGGAAACCTGCATGTCATAAAAAACAATATTTCGGGGACATGAGAAGTCCACCAATCCGCTTTGCAGCAGCGTGGCGGACTCTTCCCATCGCCAAAACCCTCTCAGAAATAAGAGGAGGCTTTAACTCAGTAGTGGGACATTTATTGACTGTTTACTTTACTTTTTTAGTTCGGGTATACTCGTATGTATCTCTGACACTACATACGAACCTTTTTTGTATTCCTTGAGCGCTATATTGAATACGGAGACGAAATCATGTACCTTTGTTAATACGTGGGCCAATGATGCAAAACTTGCTTGCCTGTCATCTGGTTACTACGAACAAGTTATCAACATCAGGCATTTTGATAAAAAGAATATATTTTTTAAAGTAATGTTACAAAAATAACTAAATTATCTACTCTCAAAAAGTTACTTTTCTGCTAACAATAGAAGCCACGGCTTTTGTGTAGAGTTTGATAGGAGAATCACTCCCTCCCATTATTTCTTCGTAAATTTTGTTCATAGATGACAAAGGAAACTTGCTTCGTAATAGAATAATAAAGTGAGGAGGAATGTTACAACCTAATTTATACTTAACTGACACGTTATGCCTGTTTTGTCCCAATCCCAATTTTTCCTTTGTTTTAAAAATGAACTTTAATAAACTTTAAAAAACCGTAAAAAATATTTAAATCGTCCATAATATTGCCGTGTGATAGCGACATGAGATAATTACCACCCCAATTTATTCATTTTGTGCCCGATTTAATGCTTATGAGATAAGACTGGAGGAAGAAAGACAAAGCAATGCTGATGCCCGCCACTTCGTCCGCGTGGATATAGGTCTTTTAAATATCGCGTGGGATACTATGTATTATTCAATTTCTCTGGGATAAAAACTACCCCATTTCCGTTTCCAGGATGCAAGCTGTACAGAATTCCGTAAAGTTCGGTTCAATGGTTGAGCTGTGAAAAGGTAACAAACACATAGAGGGATAGAGGGTTACTTTCGCATTTATAATATTAGTATGTATAGTCAAAATATAAAGTCGGAAAGCATATAATTTGAAGTTGGACCAATATTGGCTGCGATTGGGATTCAAACCAAGGACTCACGAATCAGTAAGCACGCACGCTGACAACTGTGCTACGTGACCTTCGTTTGTATGTTAATATAAACCAAGAAAAACTACAGCATAAAAAGATAATCGTAATAAGGCACGTTTCTGTCTTACACGTGATAAATCATACTAGACGTATACTGAGCAATTTCAGAACTTTATCCACATAACATGACCTAAAGTTGACAGTTATTCCCTTGAGGAGGCGACTGTCGACGCTTTGTTTGGTTTTATGTTACAGTTCTTTCTAACAACAGTTTGCTTTGCAAAATGAAAGCTTTGTATTATTTTCATTTGGTACAATTGCTTTGAAAATTATGTGAATTGCTTTGTTGCAATACATTACAGGCGAATAACATTTTGTTTCAATCATCATCATCATAATTTCAGCCTATTAATAAACCACTGCTGAACACTGATAGATTGCCACAAAACACGAAAGTTTGTAGCTCTCATTTTGGGGGGATTTCGCCACTTTGGCCACGCTTGGCAACCGCAGTTTAGTTATTCAGATGATCCATAAAGATGCTGCCGCCGATCTTAACATCTGAATTAATAAACTGCGACTTTTACGACACCCACGGGACGAGATGGGGTGGTAGATTCTCTTAAGCCGCCACCACACGGCAAATTATTTTCTAATGAAACAATTTACGAAATTATTTTTCATTGGATGAAGTGACGAGACGAGCAAATCGTCCACCTAATGGTAAGTGCAACGTCTGTCCATACCAAATGCTGTATCACCCAGAACACTTCCGAGTGGTACTATCCTGCGCCCGTCACCTTGAAACATCTGTTCTTAAGTCTCATATGCCCAGTGATTACGCTAGCTCTCAGTGCCCTTCAGACCGAAACACAGTAATGTTTGCACACTACTGCTTCACAGCAGAATAACTGGCCCTGGGGTGGTACCTACCTAGACGGATTCCTGCATAGGAATTCTACCACAAGTACGTACCTAACATTTTCTCGTTAATAATCTCCCTTATTTATTTTCATAAAAGTACAAAACCATTTGTGTGAAATATTCGTTTTTAAATGACAAAGTTGTAACTAAGCACCTGATATAATTTGTCACGGTACGTAATAGCCCATCAAAACATAGATGTCCATCGATTTAATGATATCTCTATCGCCTATATGAGACCAAGTGTCATGAGCGATGACAACACTCAATCATACGGAACTTGTCTTTATCGATGTCCCGATCGAGTAAACTTACGGTTGAGATACTATAAAGTTTGCTACTGACATATATCTTGAATATTGTCGAAAGAAATCGTTAATCTGACCCATGTGAAAGATGTTATATAAAATTAATAAAAATTCTGATATCAAATAATTTTATACACACATCTAATTTAGTACAATAGTTTTATTTAGTAGTAGTATTATTTAGTAAATAAGTTTAGTAAAATACATTAAAGAGTTTAGTTTGTGCTTATTAAGCTCGAAGGTATACTCGACGGCAAGTTGTGGTGTAGTCCTGAACACTACTCTACATATTTAAATAAAACTAAATTTTTCAGATATTATCGCATATAATTTACTATCTATAACGCCACGGGAGGACTGAGGTGACAGATGTCCTGATTTCATAGTTTACCCGGGGTACAGGTTCAGATTTTAATTATTATTTTTAGGCCGATACTCCATAGGGTTGTGTGGTAGCGGCTCAAGAGAATCTATTACCCCATCTCATGCCGTGGGTGTCGTAAAAATCTACAGAGGTAAAGTTAAAACCAGAACATGGACAGCAGCATCTTCCTGGTACATTTCAATAAAAAAACTGCGGCTGCCGACCGCCTGTCGAGCGTGGCAACTATGGCTTGAGAGCTACAAACTTTTGTGGCAATCTATGGAGAGGCCTTTGTTCGGCAGTGGACTAAAGTAAGGCGTGATTCCATTAACTATATGAAAATTGTTTTCCTCTAAAGAACGATTGCAACGATTAAATAAATATGTATATCGTAATATTACTACATGATACATTTTATTTAGTTCTAGACTTCTAGACTACTTCAAGACTTTTTTTAATACAGAACACACAAACAATAATTTTGCTTACAGCCTACTTAGTGTACGGTTAAAACAAATGATTACTGAATCTTAAAAAAAAATATTACGTTTTTTTTTAAAATTATACAGACAAAACTATGATATCTGAAACATATCCATGGTCCTAAATTAATCAATTTATTACACATTTAATAATTCAAATACGAAGCTTTTGGTACTGTTTGCGGAGCAAATTAGAAGATAATGAGAACATTTATTATGAAGCGTCCCTATTTAAAGATTAAATTAACTCAAAGAAATCGCTTTGTATATTAAATACTAAAATAATAAAATATTTCTATATTTATTTTATGATACAACCGAAGAACTTGTACGAAAACGCTCATGAAAGAAAAAAATGTGGTATCTGCCTACCCCAATGAAAAAGAGGCGGGCCTGTATATATGTATGTATTAATATATTACAGACATTTAAATCTACGGACTGGTAGTGTTTAATTGGTGATTAATTATTACTAGATTCCACGTTATACAAACTATTTTTTTTTGACTTTGGAAGTCATCTGAAACTAATTTTGGTTACGCAAGCATAAGCACATTCGCTAGATTTTGAGAATATTTTACTTATACACATATATACCGTCTTCCTCAATTGTAGCATTATGATTAAACTCGAGTAATTGAATTCAGAGTTCTTTGTACATTTTATTTTTTCTTTTAAGTGAAACAAAATTCTCCTGCTACAAAATGATCATCATCATTATCATATCAGCCTATTACTAGTCCACTGCAGAACATAGGCCTCCCTCATAGATTGTTACAAAAGTTTGTAGCACTCATTTTGGGGGGATTTTGCCATAGTTGCCACGCTTGGTAGGCGGGTTGACAACCGCAGTTTATTTATTCAGATGTTCCTGGAAGATGCTGCTGCCCATCTCCTGGTTTTTACTTTCCCACTTACGACACCCATGGGATGAGATGGGGTGGTAGATTCTCTTACGCCGCTATGTTATAAATTATTACTGTAATTAATAATATACGCATATGTTAATAGATTGATTTGGGAAATTTCATTTCAGTTCTCAATATGAACAATTAAGATCTACTTAACCCAAAACGTCTCGGGTCCAACTCATCGCTTAGCGAAATCGCCGTGAATTATTTAGAGTCAGCCAAGTAGGATCAATGTTTAAAGTGGGGATTAGGTATAGTCCTGCATTTATTCTGCCGCCGTTACAGCCGAAACTACGAGTATTTACTTAAAGAGAAATAAATCTGTTATACTAAAATGTACTTAAACAGTTTTAAATGAAATTAAAGGCTTATATACGTTATAATATATATCATTAGATATATGAAAACAGACTCCGATTAAAGCTTAAAATATTCTGTTAATTACGTTTTTTACATCATAACAATGATTTACCTATATCTATTAGAAGTATGTTATTAATTCCATAAACCCATAATTTGGCCAAGAAGTAATGTAAATAACTCTACTATATACATTTTCGGTGATGTAATTGCTGTTAGCCTTCTCGGCTTTTACAGCTTCATCGGATACTGTGCTCGCGGGCCAGGGGCCCGCGTGATAACTCTACTGATCTGCTCTGCTAGCTCGAGGGCCTAACAATGAATTTATATTTCATAATATTAATTGGAATTGTAGTGGCCTACTTCGATAAGATAAATCGCATAAAATATATGTTGTCAGGCCCGAACTCATGTACCTTACATGAATTTGTAGTGCCATATTATATACTATTAATCCAGTAAAGCAATTTGAAAATAAATGAAATAAACGTTACTTTTACTGTTTTTACTTACGTAAATAGGGATGGCGTACAAACACAAAGTCCACCTTATGGTAAGTGATCACTGGTCTCTAGACACCTTGATAATGAAACAAGTTTTAGTTGTGTCGTCACTACTTAGGTCTTAGATGAAATGCTTGGTTGTTTCAATGTTAATCAAGCTGGCCCATTTGTGTGCCAGTGTAGAGCTGAAGCGTGGCTTTACGATATATATTTTGTGGGTTTGAATGTGTTAACCAAAACTGGTAATTACAAATTACGCAATTACTTAGCACTACAATAGAACAAAGCAAAAAGATCAAACCATCCTGAACAATAAACTTTTATTTATTTTACAAAGTTTCTGAAGGGGTGCTAGATGATAAGAAAGTTTCTGAAACACTTTCTAACACTCTTTAAGGAATTAACTCATTCTTTAATGGGAATGTTACTTTAAAATTTCATTGATTTTCTTTTTAGTGAATAATCTCCTGAAATATTTTATTGTTACAGTCAAAAATTCGCCTAATAGTCTTACGTACATGGTATAAACTTAACACAGCATTTTTACTGATAAATATATCACCATCATAACAAATGACAACGCATTTCGCTTCCTAAGCGGGTAAAAAAAAATATTTTTCACAACATTTATTACGTTCATTCAACTACATATTTTGCATTAATCAATTTATATTTAAAAATACACTTATCAACAGGCAGGCCAAAACAATTTTATTAATTTCCATCAAAATTTACAACTGGTGACCGAAAACTCTTTAATTAAAAACTTGTTCATATTTATCTGAATTTTAAATGCCAATGAACATATTTATTCCAACGAGATATGGAAAGGTTTATGCTTGGTGTTTCTCTGCGCGAGAGATCCGTAACGATGATATCCGCAGCAGATCTTTTTTTTAACATGTGAAAATGTTTAACGTATACCACGTCGTCCGTCGTCGTATAACGTCCACTGCCCAATAGCCCCCGGGCTTAACGAATTACTCGTATATCGAACTTGCATCGACTAAAACCCTATGGTATTCCGCCTTCTCTGTATGTCGGTAAGGCCACATGCTGAAGCAAACAGCCCCGGCGCCGGGCGCCTACCATTGGCGGTCCAGGGACTCCAGGCTCCAGGCTCCACTCCTCTCTCCTTCCCAGATAAGCCCGCCGGAATAAATAAAGCGCCTTCCAACACGGCCTCTCTATGTGCGAGCAACCAAACGAGTCTGCCTTCCCGGCCCTAGCGCCGCCGCTAATCTGGTTTAATCTGTTGCTCCGCCGCCCACCACATTTCGGCCGCAGAGGGTAGAGGAAGTGGCGGAACTTCATCCTTGACTCAACCTCGGCTGCGAAGGGCAGAGTGAGCGGTGCTCATTGCTCTCACAATCAGTCGTCCTGTTCGCATTCAAAATGGCAAAAGGCTTGCGAAGCCCACTCGGAGCGACCTTCCCGGGCCAGCCCAAAAAGAGAACTAATTGGGGTACTTTCAAGGGGCGGATCCGCAGCGGATCTAGAGTAACAAACAGCCCTAAGGATTAGCAAGCTAAAGTGCCAAAGGGCCGGCCAGACTGTTCGGAGAACCGGTAAACGTTGGGTAAGGTGGTTACTGGAGTGCAGCTACTCACAGTTTTGCGCGATGTCGATGGACGCAGGTGACAATCAATGGGGGAGGCCTATATTCAACAGTGAACCAGTGATAGCCAGTGATAGATAAAATTATGTTGATGATGATGACAGCTGTTTATTAATAATAATGTGATGTGATGAGTTAACAAAAACAGTAATTATTTTGACAATACTATCGACAGTAGACAGCATTACAAAGATTAGCTTATACTTCAAGAACAACAATTACTTTTGAGATACGTTAAACGAGTTAGGTTAAGTTTACTCCAAAAAACTTGTAAGGTAAAAATGCCACAGAATGTACGCTTTTCCATTTATTTTTATTTCATAACAAAGAAAATTCACAGAAGATGGCTTAGTGTTCGTATTTTTACATTACTTGTATTTCTGACATTGTCTATGTTTTCTCTTCTGGCTTTTTAGTGCGTTTACATCGCGAGTTTTCAGTTCTTTGTCCCTTAATACAATTTATACAGGCTTTATTTCTAGTAAAAAGCGATGCTTGTTTTCATGGCCTCTGCTAAGTCCTCTTTATAAGTATATTATAAAATTATCCTCCACTTAACCTTAATAATGGTTTACGTGCGCAAATCTGTATATTTTTTTTTGTTTAGCATTACATTCAAGGCTAATAAAATTAAGTATTCCACGTAGATATTGAGTATTAAAATAGTCTTTTATTGAAAATAAAATACTTATTCAATCTTTAAATTGGAATGTGACGGTAAGTGCAACGTCTGCCCATGACAAATGCTATTCCTTCTTATGCTTATATTTTTCTATATGCTTCAAATTTCTATTCATTACAGCAAAAGTACGTGCACATATTAATACTTGAATCTATTTATATAATACTAGCGATCCGCTCCGGCTTCGCACAGGTAAATAGATATTAGAAAGATAAATGAGTACTTTATTTGGACAAATAGAACAACCACAATTCCTTACACTAACATTTTTTGTAGCGACTATTCTCCTCGGAGGCTCTGCAGCTGGTCAGATAAGATTACGTTATTTAACCGAAATAATGTTTTATTTATGGGAACGTAAGCCATAAAATATTCGACAATATTCGATGTCGTGGTAGCAAAATAAAACGACCGCTCTCGACCGCTGCGCAAAGGGAGCCGCGCTCCTCGATGATGCCCAAGTTGCATGAAGACGGGCGGCGGCGCGGCGTTCGAGAGACACCACTACCGCTGTATTTTTAATAAAGCGTTTTAAATTCAAAAAATATGTAATTAAAATTACAAACCACTATTCAATTGTTTCTAGTTTACAAAAAATTATATGAGTAGGTGAGTAAAAAATAATATAAGTAGCTTAGTCTATTCGCGAGCGTAGGGCTGTTCTCTGCTCACACTGCGGCATTTTTCTTACTTTAATTTTTTTTATACCTATCGTAATTTCTAAACGATAGGTCTGATTCGAATAATTTAAAGAGGAATTTACATGCACATAATCCTCCTTAACTATGAAACTATTTTGTAGGTTAAGGATTAATATGATTATATGATACGAATGTCACCATCTTTCGATACTACCCGTGTTTTGGTAGACTAATTTGAATAAAAAGCGGTTATTGTGACTTGACTATAATAGTCAGACATATGGCCTCGCGGACTTTTTGTGAGCAATGAGGAGTACTATGAAAATGTAGTACATTATTTTTTTTATCATCAATAGTTTTTGCAGCGCACGCCAAAGAATGTCTTCTATCAGTAAATTTTTGATACCTTGAGTTACATCATAGCAATTTTTGTAGAGATCTCGGTTTTTTTTTAATTAAATACAACTCATGTTATGTGGTGAAAATGTTGTTGTATATAAGTGAAAGAATTTTTAAAATCGGTTCAGTAGTTTTTGAGTCTATTCATTACAGCCAAACATACAAAAAATTCCGCCAACCCGCATTGGAGCAGCGTGGCGGATTCTTCCTAGCTCCAAAAACCCTCTCAGAAATGAGAGGAGGCCTGTGCTCAGCAGTGGGACATTTATATGCTGAAACTTTACTTTTTTTCTTTTATACAAAAAATCAAATCTTTCCTCTTCATAATATTAGTTTAGATGTTATATGTAATCACACTTGTCCTGTCGATGGTCGAACATTTCATTAAAAAATCTAGACAAGAAAGCTCCTCGACCCATGCAAGATTACCCTTTAATCTAAATGAAAGGTTTTGTTATGTCTGTTCGAACCCTAAGAACTCTCTTCGTGAATTATTGAGCATCATTTTCGTCAAGGATATTAATTTTACAGGTCGTCGATCTCAGCGATAGTGAGGTACGGGAAATTTTCGTTACAAAATTTTCGTCGTAAGGTAAAAAAAAAATATCTAACGTAATGCAAAATAGCATTCGGCATTAAAATAGTAGCTGAGATAAAAGTCATATATGGAAAATTTATTCAAGTCGCGTCCGCTTCTGGCTCTTTGTGTTGCTAATTCCATTTTATTCTTTTCTGTTCTATTGCCATTAACCTCGTGAAATTACTATATAATTTAAGTGAATACTTTGTAGAGCTAAGTAATTCTATGACATTTTCCTTAAACTTAGAAAAGTGCGGTATTCTTGATAGCATTTAAATATGTTAACTTTAGTCGAAAACTACGTAAAAAATTATAAAACAGAACTTGCAAACCTCATAAAGTTCTTAAGAAATGTGAAAAGGAAATTAAACTGTTGCGGAACTCGATTACGTTACCAACGTCTTTAGACAATTCCTTTGTATAAAGTATATAATTCAATTCCTTACCAGAAGATCATTTTAGATTTCTAATAAATTTTATCTTTTATATACATTGATATTTTGCAAGATTCGCCGTATGGTAGCGGCTTAAGAGAATCTACCACTCCATCTCATCCGGTGGGTGTCGTAAAAGTCGACAGAGGGAAAATAAAACCAGGAGATATGCAGCAGCATCTTCCTGGTGATGATGAATGATGATCATGAATGATGATTTTGCTATCAAGAAATTCTACAGATTTCGCAAAATAGGGATACAATAATAGTTCATAATTACATTGGTTCTGTTCTGATATCTTTTATAGATAAATTAAAAGTATTAAAAACCATAGTTTTAATCTGTAGTTATGTTTAAAAATATATTATTTTGTACACGCCTCTTTCCTATTGGGACGTAGATCCTGACACTTATCTGTCGCTTCTACTACTTTCATTAGCGTTTTCATATAAGCTTGTCATTTGCTGGTACTTTTGACGTGGCCTTTCTTTAAAATGACTTCGATCTGAACGTGATAAATTTGCTGGTAAGGGTCTTGTTCATTCACACTGGTATGATTCATATGCAGAAACTTGTCTAGGTAGGTTTATTTAAATTAATCCTATCTACTTGTCCAAAAAGCGTATTTAGAGAGTGGATGAATCACGCATTTTAGATGTAACTATGGATTCCAGTCTTAGGTTAGAAACTCATGTTGCTGAATCGGTTCGGAGCTGTTTTTGTCATTTAAAGAGTTTATATCAAATGAGACCATTTTTGTCAGAGAAGTCTTATCTAAAATGAATAACGCTGATACAGTCTATGGCCCGCGCCTATTATCAAGGACAGATCGACTTATATAGAGAGATCAAAACGCATGTGCTCGTTTTTGTGATATGATACCAAAGAGGAGCCATGTTACGCCTTTCTTGGAAAATCATCTCATACTAAAATTTAAGTCGAGGCGTATGCTCCACTTGGCATGTCTTATGTTTGGTGTTGTTAAGTTTAGGAACCTACATATTTATATCATAACCCCAGCAGGGTGTCTGGCAAATGCGACTGCACAAGTAGGCAGTGCTCACTACAGATATTTATTCCACCACACAAAGAAGCCACATGTAGATGAACCTTCCGTAATGCAGCGTCTAAGGTATGGAATAATCTGCCTCCTCCTCTAAGACAACATAAACCTGAGCCGGTTCCTGATTCATGCGCAACGGAAGCTTGATATCATAAACCTAAATGAGTGTTTTATAAGAGATTTGTTAATATTTGGATTACAGTGCACTACTTCTTTATAAATTTGTCTTTTTATTATATATTAGCACGTGAGAAGAGAAATTTGTGCTCCTTTTTAAGCACATTTCGCGCAGTGTGAGATTTGGCATTGTTTAAGTTTGTATGGAGAAGAAGCGAGGAAGCTGAGATTTATCTATAATATGTGCCACTATTGCAATAGATTAATAAAATAAAACATTCATTATTTACGACCATATTGACAATGTCAGTCACGTAATAGTTCTGTCATTATTTTAAATTCGTACCGCCAAAGTCAATACCGATAAAAATAATTGTCGCCATAGAAATTTATAAAAGATATGAATAATGGTAATCGTATATTTGTGTATGTGTATGTATGCATATGTAAATGAGAATGTCAATGTTGAAAAGTTGTTAACGCTAAAATATTTATTTAACCACATTGCTATAGCTTAATTTGACATCCGTGTTGCACTTAGGTTCCAGATGAAAGTCAGCTTCAGGTTTTACAGTCTGACGTTAAGCAGATCTGCGGGGCTATTACGTATCCTTGGTGAAGATCACTTATAAAAGTGTTGAACGAATATCTGTCAAATAACTGTTTTCATACTGGTTATTGTTAACGAAAATGACGATTATTTTTCATGTGACGTCTTTTTGGTTAATTATAACCAGTATGCAGACACTAATTTAGCAGATATTTGTTCAACACTTTTATAAGTGATCATCACTTTGGATACGCAATAGCCCTGCTGGACACCTATTGGTTCAGCCGTCAGATACGCACCATGCTTTTAAATTATTTTCTTCTTTTTTATTTTTTTTATTTCTTGTTATTATTTTTTGCTTGACAATTTTTTTTTGTTTACTCTTTTAATAGAATGTATTTCTATTGTGTATAAGTGTGTTGTCTTGTTACACTGTGCTTTTTCTTTCTTTCTTTCAAACCATCTAGGGGATCTCTTTCCCTTTCTCAATTTTTGTCGCTATATCCTTATCCCACCACAACGTTTCATTTACACACTGTGCACATTTCCTCACTTTGTCCAACAAAGTCACTCCAGGTATACTTCCCATACTTTTAATTTCTACAGCATTAATCTGACTTTCATGCTTCTTCTGCCAGACCTGTGGACTACTAGTACTCCTCTATTTACAGCTGGTCGTGTCTTTTAAGATACGTTCTGGCTACACATAAGGTTGCAGTGCCCCTTAATTTCCTGCCAACGCTCTTCGCTCAATATCACTATTACAAGTCTACAAATCTCAGGAATATTTCGAATATGCTTCGTAAGGAAAATAACTGATCCTTGCACTCCATTCATCTCCTGAATCTTGCTTGTATATCCCATATCTTCTATTCAATTTCATTCGTCACTCTCTTACTTAAAACCTTTGCCGACGAGGCTGAGCAACTAATGCCTCGGTTTAGTTGCCTCGGTTAGTTTTTGCAGTCATGCTGCGACCCTTTTCCGTCGTAAAGCTGTACAATGACGACTTTACACCAGTTTCCTAGTACGTTGCCGCTCCTCCAGCAAAGGTCAAAAAAGCGGTACAGCTGACTAGCTTCCACGCCCTGTCTAGCTTTCAGCATCTCTACCGTAATTCATCTCTTATTTCATCTCTTTAGAACGAATTCTTCTACTCTTACAATAAATACTATAGTCGTTGGTCGTATTTTTACTTCTGGTTGATGTTATGGACTTCCATAAAAACGTGAAGTTGTTTCAAAAGTCGTCAGATATCTCGGAGAGACCTCCTATCAAATTTAAGGTGGATGTTATTGCCAAAGAAAATAGTAGCTACCAGATCCAACGGTTTTATCTGGGGAGGACTCCTCCAACTAATAATATTTAGATTTTGTATACCTAGTCCGGCCATAAGTTCTGTTACAAATGAAAATGCATATTTTTCAAAGAAGTAATGTAATACTATTAAATTTATACCTACATATTTATTAGTCTCAGCAAAAAATAAAAAAAAAATATTCTATTCGAAATGGCCACTTTTGGCCTTTATACAGGGCTTTAATCTGTTTGGCCACGACTCTATGGATTTACGCACTGTTTCTGAGGGAAATTTCGCCACTGCTTGCTCCAAAGGTTTTTTAAGAGACTCAATGTCGCCGTGTCGTTTAGAGCAGGCCATGTCCTCTAAAACTGGCCATAATTTGAAGTCTAAAGGGTTGAGATCTGGGCTAGATGAGAGCCACACTTCAGCTCTTATAAAGTCCGGAACGTTGGTTTTAAGCCAGGCTTTGGTAGTTCGTGCCTTGTGACCAGGTTCAGAGTCCTGCTGGAAAGTCCACGGTATATTTTTAAAAAGTGTATTGCTGAGAGGTTTCACAACATGATCCAAGACTGTATCTTGATACACTTTGGCTGAAGTTTTCACTCCTTTTTTCACAAAAATGTAGTTTTGTGACTTCTTGATAGGACACGCCCCACCAAACCATCACTGACGCAAGATGATGACCACGTTGTACCTTTCCAACCACTTAAGCAGCTTCTTTAGAACTGTGAGCGGACACTTTATCATTTTGCTTATTGTAGTGTTCTTCAATCGTGAATTTTTTTTCATCGGTAAAGAGGATATTTCTGTGCCTTTCACCTGCGTATTGCGACATACATATCGACTGCATATACGAGTATATCGACGATAAGCACCGAGCTTCAGGTCTTGTTTTATAATAAGCGACAGAGTCCTAGCGGGAATCTTCATTTCTCGCGATAAGATTTTTTGCTTCCTAATGGGGTTTCGACGAATTCTGGCTTTAACAGCATTAACAGACTTTGTAGTTCGAACAGCACGCGGCCGCCCCGATATTTTCTGGTCTTCGACAGAGGAAGTGTTGTTGTATCTGTTGATAGTACGATATACGAACATGAAACAAACATACGGCTGATACCAAGCTTTTGAAGTGTCTGGAATATGACCGACGGCTCCATAGCCACTTTGTGCAAGGCGATCACTGCAATACTATTTTCTTTAACACTAAATTCTATATTGTAATTTGATAATGAACACGAAAAAATATGTGAAATGGCGCCAAATCGAAATAAGTTTTTAAAATAATATACGTGTTCCTAATTCAAAATAATTAAAAAGTTGAAAAAAAGAAAAGTTTTTATGTAACAGTATTTATGGCCAGACTACTTATATAGTTCACATCTCAGAAACTTCCATACCGCGATTAAGGAATTGTATGACATATTTCTTGATCTTTTCATGTGGCGACATAGATGTCGCTAAAAATCATCTCTTTTATTTCCTTTCTTCCCACAACCTCTTTTGTCACATGCTAAGATTTTTTGAATTGTTTGATTGGCGATTGTGGTGGCGCCTTATGGTGGCGGCTTTAGAGAATCTCCCACCCCATCTCATCCCGTGGGTGTGTTGTAAATGTCTACAAAGGGGAAAATAAAAATCAGAAGATAGGCAGCAGCATATTCCTGGAACATCTGAATAAATAAACTGCGGTTGCCAACCTGCCCGCCGGGCGTCAAATCGAAAAAAGCCCTCAAAATGAGAGCTACAAACTTTTGTTGCAATCTATGGGGGAAGCCTATGTTCACCAGTGGACTAGTGATGTTGATGATGATTGGCTCTTGTAGCAAATCAATCTATACTATATATATTCTTACTTACTTCACATACTTCAATAGTAACTTCCACGATTCTTTAATCACTTAAATCCAATAAGATCTTCTCCGATCCGAACAGCTTCTAAAACGATATCCATTCCGTTGGAAAAGTTGTACCAAAATGTTTATGGTTTTCTCCTCATAATTCGTATATGCCGTCCAAGTAAATATATTATTATGAATGACAATATGTTCTAGCTTATATCTAAAAATCAACTTAAGCAATGTTCATAATTTATAAAATAACAGGTTAATAATGACAGTTACTTCATTTTTGGTGTTAATGACTCTAGGCAATTCATGGGGCGATTATGCGTCGTACAACCAAATCCCTGTTTCAAAAAAGGACCTATAAAATTGTCGTATAGAATACATGTCGGTGGTTAAAAAGCCTTGACTTCCCGTAGTCGCGGAAAAAATATTTGTATAGCCCACAGGTAATTGTTCCAGGTCTCGGTGTTCGTACATGAGGAATTTCTGCCTGAAAAAGGCATGATCGCCGACCAGTAAATTTTTTATGCTTAAATTGTAACACCATAAGCTAAACAATACAAAGGCGCACTTAAGCTGACCGAAGACCGAAAAAGTCAGTCGACTCGTATATAGTAAAGTATCAAGTTCCAACCACTCTACTCATTTATAGATCCGCCACGCGAATAAATGTGACAAAATGTACATTGTGCCTTTAAGGTTTTTTTTTAAGTTACTAAAGTTACAGAAACTTCACAGGCATTATATTTTTGCAATTGAACTGCTTATTAATTTTAAAGTGGTGGCGGCTCGTTAAAAGAATACTACCACTCCATCTCATCCAATGGATCTCGTAAAAGGCGAGTAAGGAATAAAACTGCACTGTGCATCCAATAGCGCATGGTGGCGATGGGCTCACCACCTATCACACCAAGTGCATTATATTGTTTTGGTGAAACGTGGATTGTGGCAGTCATCTGCTTTTGCAGTGAGTGCCCAGTCTCTGACTACCCCTTATGGGTAACAGTCGTGATCTTATGTATGTATGTATGTATTAATTTTAAATCTTCACACAATATAATATTATGAGTCGTAATTTTCTGTCTATATAAAGCAATCCAAATTTCAACATTCGAGTAAATGTCTTTTAAATCACGAAAAAACAGCAACGAGAAAACGGGTTCCTAAGGGATTTGTGCTAGATTTGTAAAGGAATCATATACGTCCATAATATAAAAATACAGGTATTAAATATATACGTGGATAATATCAAAATACACTCATTAAATATAAGAACACATTTAATTGTTCTTATTTTAAAAGTAAATTTATTTTAAAATGGAACCAAACTTGCCATTTACACTAAATTAAAATCATTAGCATTTTGGTGGCACACCTCACGTTTTACTTTAGTTACTGTGGAGCCAAAACATTTACATTCTATACTATTCTGTAATTCCATTCAAAAATAAACAGTACAACAATAAGAAAGTCGTAGATATATGTTATAAAAAGAAAACCATTTCCACCTTCCATATGCGCCGGACTTGAGTTTAAAAGTTAGCAACAAAATCTTTTCACATGGACGCAGATGCCTATAAGGAAACTTTGTTCATTTTAAATAAAATATATTCCTGGTAAAAACTGCATCAACTTCCTGAACAAGAAAGAAACAACATATGTCTTATGGTATGATGGATGTACAACACATTGCAAACTTTAAATTAACTACTTTTAAATTAAATACTTTTTCATTAATAGTTTATGCATGGATTTTTCATACTATGCGAAAAGTTATTATATTAAGAATGCCACATTTCAATTGAAGAATCATCATAAGTTATATAGAAGGAACTGTAACCAATGAATAATATTTATTATTATGAACCATGTATGTTCCACAACATTTAGAGTATTTTTAATTAAACCGTACCTATGTAAAATGCAAAGTTACTAAATTATTAAAAACGAAAATTCGACATCATTATCATTAACCTTGTGAACGTCTGTCTTTGGACATCTGCCTGTCTCAATTTAAAACAATTTTATTTGATTGGCACGCGAATTGGCGATGGTCGTACAAGATGTAATAATGTAAGTATTTACGGTGTGGCGTGTTTCAAGATCGTTATTCTGCAGCTTATACTGAGCGCATACCCTTTTATGGCGATGTCAGTAACGATTTAATTTTTGTTAATTTTTTTAATTGTAGGAAACTTTTTACCGAATTATATAGTATAAACATTTTTATTCATTTTTTTTTCTTATTTCATTAAATTTAATTTAAATATATTGTTATTATTCTATAAATATGTCATTTGCAACAAATAAAGATTTTAAAGATTATTTTATCCTATCAGAAGCCTTACCATCACCCCATGAGATCATTAGAAACACAATTATATAGGAAGTGTAAACCCTTGTTGTTATTTTAATAGTGGTAGAATTTATATGCGAGAAGCCATCTAGGTGCAAACATTACCGTGTTTCTGAATGCCACAAAGATAGGTAGTGTAATTAATAAGGATATGAGACACCCGATGTTTCAAAGGGGCAAGCGCAGTGTGGTGCATTTGTTACGGGCCGACGTGTACTTACCATCAGATGAACGTTTTGCTCGACACGTTACTTTTTACTATAAATGAAAACATACAAAAGTAAACAATATGTTAAAAAAATTGCATAAATAATTAAAATATTTGGTGATAACATCCTAACCATTTTCGACTGATATTGATATACTGGAACATTTTACTAGAATGGAACATAGACATAATAATCGCTCGTATTTACGTTCCCGCACCGGATGTACCACTATTGCCATAAGATCGGGGGTAGGGGACACTGCGTAATCACGGGACACTGAAACTCGAAAATCATTAGCGTGTTGCAATAACAGTTCGCTTAGATTAATCTAGAGACTGCGAACAGGTGTATGATGGCTGCTGAGCTATGCTATCAATAATAGAATAGGATTGTGTTATAAACTCGAAACGTGATAAAACAAAAAGCAATACTGGTCACTCAACAGACTTTGTGCAGCATTAGGTTACGTGCCCAAAGCATGTACTGAGTCAATCTCCACAGTATTTATTGTTATTATAAATAATTTTTAATAAAAATTCTTTGCAGATCCAAGGGAAACCTATCATCCAGCAAAGAATTCTTCCTAGCCCAGCTGTGGCCATCGACGTCCCACACGTACAAGAGCAAACTACTTCGCCTCCTGGGGAAGAAAATAGCAACATTATATTCAGACCATGGAAAGCTTTTGGACCTTTTGTCGATACTATACAGGTAAAATTCACTTAAAAGATAAGACAGCGACTTGGACTTATTTTCTTTGTACGTTTGTGTTTCTATATATTTTAATAGCGCGTTTAATGTATTATATGTCTACTACTTTTAAATTAAAAAAAAAGGGAATATGTCTTTACGAGTAAACGAGAACAGTTTCAAACTGTTCGATAATATTGTGTGAAACATCGTTTTTTTTAAATCGTTGATTAAATAAAAAAAAATAATGAATCGACATTTCTACAGGAAAAAATGTATATGTTTTTACATTCAAACTTTATTTATCACCTCCATTTATTAAATTTGACTTAATATTTCGGGCCATATTTTCCTTAATTTGGCTAGCAAGTCAAAAACTGTAGATAAAGTAAAAACACGTGTTTCATGAGAAAATCTGTTGTGTGCTGTGAAAAACGTGTTTCATGAAAAACATATATCCTGATGTTATATATTATCTGTGCATAAATACATACCACCTGACATAAACTAACTATATATAATTTAAAAGAATATAATAGGTTCTTAAAATTGTGATAAAAAGATTTAGATCAACTCAGATGGCTAGAGCCGGATTAACCTAAAAGCAAAGCGGACAACTGTTTATGAACCCTGAATATCTGAGAAACCCTTAGACTGCGAGTCAACAAATCAATAAAAATAAGAAAAGACACAAGACTTTATAATTTTGGTTTTCTCGTAAATTAAATTTCATATTATGCCGCTCTATGTACTAAGTCGGTCAGTAGTGGAAATATTATAGACTGTTAATTCATTTTCAATAATTTCATGAGCTTCATTTCAGTCTGTTATAGTCTACTGTGCCAAGGTAACATCACATTAGTATGGTTTAAAAAGCAGCTAGTACTCGCCTCCTGCATAAAATGCCTAAACTACGTAAATAATCAATTTACTCAATCTGATTAAAAAATATAAATTATTTTCTTTATATTCAACTTAATAAAAATATAATAAAATAGAGGACGTTTTTTTTATTATTTAAAATAACATTCAGTCATGCATATACATAAAAATAAAACAGTCCTTAAATCTACAAACAAAGGGTCAAAAGCCAACGTTTGCTGCTACTAATTCAAGAAAACAATATTTCCTCAAGAGGAATGGAAATTTCCTAAGAACAATTATTATACTCTAATTAGTTTCTGACATTGATTAATGATGTTCCACCCAGACAATGTTTCACTTCTCAATCATTTCGGTTTTGAAACGTATAAATTACTTTGTATGAAGTTCTATTCGTAAGGAAATAGATTGTTGATCGCAGGTAAAGCCCGCTTGACGTGTGAAAGCAGCGTAAATTAATAATTAAAATAATCAGAGTCGATTAACGAAAATGTCTTCATTACTCTATAGTTTCTCAGCCGGTTTACTGGTGGTAAGATTCCTGTTTAGGAATTCGTCTGGGTAGGTACCGCTGCAGTGCCTGTTATTCTAACCTTTTTATTATTACTTTGTTTCGGTTTGAAGAACACTAATAGTTGGTGTAATTACTGACAATTAGATCTAAGAACTGACGTATCACCGTGTCGAGCGTAGTGTAGCGCCATATAGAAATGTTCTAGGTGACACAGCATTTGTTATGGGTAGACGTTGCACTTACGGTCAGGTGAACGATTATTGCATCTCGCGTCTTACGAATAAATGAAAATATTTTGCTTCTGTTTTACGAGTATATACGAAAATCGTTTATTTCATACTGAAATGTTTCAATACGAACTGAAACCACGCTGTTGTGATATATAACATGCTAGCTGATGGCCGCGACTAGGTCCGCGTGGATAAAGTTTTTTTTTTTAAGTATACTATGAAGCTGTAAAAGCCAAAAAAGCTAACAGCAATTACATCACCGAAATTATACAATGGTTTTTAAATATCCGGTGGGAACTATTTGATTTTCCAGGATAATAAGTGTACTATGTCCGTTTCCAGGATGCGTGCTATATCTGTACCAAATTTCATTAGAATCAGTTCCGCGGTTAAGCCGGTAAATGGTAACAAACAAACAGTAGAACAGAGAGAGTTACTTTCGCATTTATAATATTAGTATAGATTATGGTAGAAGATTTGTAGTTTTGAATAATACCAATGTAACATTCTAACAATTGATTTCATAAAACGATACATTAATGTTTATTTTACGTTACATTCAGGACGGTGAACTACTACCAAGTCAGGACACGGTGCTGTTTCCTAAGCCGCGACAGAACGACGGGATCCAAGATGAAGACGTCACAGACCCTATGCCGACTGCGGAATCGTCAAAAAAAGTAACTATTAACAGAATTGTATGCTTAATTTACATGTTAATAAGCAAAACTGGTGGTACTATTCCTATGCAGGAATCCATCTAGGTAGGTACAATAGTTGTGTCATTCATTTTGCCATCAAACAGTGGTGTGCAGACATTGCTGTGTTTCGGCCTGAAGGGAAGTGCTAGCTAGTCTAATTACAGGGCATATGCGACTTAATAACTGATGTGTCAGAGTGACGAGCGCAGTGTGCTACCACACTGAAAAATTCTAAGTAGTACAGCATATGTTATGGGCAGACGTTGCACTAACTATCCCGTGAACGATCTGCTCTTCCCGTCACTTTCGTTTGGGCGATCGTTGCTATTATGATGATGATGTTCTCCTAGCCGATTTCGATCACGGCGACAACTTCCGAAAACTGTCGAGATCAACTGCGCAGGAGTTATTATAGTGCCACAAGTGTACACGCAAACACTCACTCACTCGTTCCAACCTACCCGCGCCCGATGTAACGCTGATGCGATAAGATCGGAGGATCTAGCATGCAGTGTCCGAAACACGGGGACAAACACATCACAACCAGACCCGAAAACCAACAATTTGTGTTTTAGCACAAATCTTGGCTCCGGCTGGGATTCGAACCCAAGACCCGCGGCGTAGAAGTCAGGTACTCTGACGACTAGGCCACCCGCTACTGTAGTATTAACTCAAAACGTCCTATATAATTTTGGCATATCGAAGCCAACGTTGACTAATGTTCTACTACGAAAGTAAATTTGCTAGGCCCTATTTTGATCACAGATTCCGTTAAGTTAGTTATTTGATTGCTTAATACAGACTAAGATTAATGCTACTAATAATTAAAGTGCTTTCCCGATTACCTTATATCTTCAATGTATTAAAGTGAAAACCTTTGTTAGGTAATAATGTTCATTTGAATTAAATTTTCAATGCAATTTTGATTAATGATTATGATGACCAGTTTTTCCTGTTAACCTATAAAACAGCGTGTATCTTGTATTATGTCATTAAAATACTAACAAACTATATTCACGTTGTTGTTAATATCCGTACTTCTGAAAGCTTTCGTTCGCACAGAATGAACAAAAGTTCATGTCTTCGAGAATATTCATAGATATAGCAAAGTGTTACAGAACGAGATTTGGTAGATCGAAATCATATTTAATTTTGCGAGTAGTCAATGGATAGAGGAGGCTCGAAACGGTGATTTTCCTAATCTGTGTAAGAAGCCTAGACTCAGTACCACCACCATTTCAGCCTACCATTAGTCCACTGCTGAACATAGGCCTCCCCCATAGAGTGCAACAAAAGTTTGTAGCTCTCATTTTGGGGGGATTGTGCCAAAGTTGCCACGCTTGGCAGGCGGGTTGGCAACCGCAGTTTATTTATTATGATGTTTCAGGAAGATGCTGCTGCCCATCCTCTGCTTTTAATTTTCCCTCTGTCGACTTTTACGACACCCACGGGACGAGATGGGGTGGTAGATTCTCTTAAGCCGCTACCACACGGCCATAGACTCAGTACTGGACTTGTAATAATGATTATAATGATAAGATATAATTATTACATATATATATATATATATACAAAGCAATTGTCTTATTTCGCTTATATCAGCGTCCATGTAGTCGTCAGTCGTTTATACCCATCGCGATTATATTAGTTAATATGTGCGATCATGTATCGCACATATTAACACACTTCATATTTTCCCCAGGTAGCCTCAATAAGTCAGCTATCGTTTATGGTGAGACCTGATAGTTTTGAGCGTGGTCAACTGCGGCTCACTTGCATATCTACGGTACACTCAGTGTACAGCGAGCAAGCCGAGCTCGTCATCAATGAGGAACGGCCTCAAATTGCCTCAGTTCTGGGTACAAGAGACAAAGCAGCAGGTATGGAAGCTTTTTTCTTTATACAATATTTTTTAAATATTTTCATCGCTTTCAATTCTACGATATGTATACTTGCTCATTAATGAAGTGACTGATTTATAAGCCTGCTTATTTTTTGGAAATGTATTTGCTAATGATAATGGAACGTTTTTCGTAAATTAAAAAAAATATGTAAATGAAATTTCAAATAAATTAGTGTATTTTTTAATACATACGAATTAAATTAACATTCAACTTTTAGCTTACATACTACAAAATATCTGATTTTTACGCATTATTGTTCCACAATTCTACGATACTTTGTGTTTTATTTTTTTTCAATTTCAAACACCTAATCGATGTTTTCTACTAAGAGTTCTTACTAAGACTAAGAGTAATAATATGGTCATAATAAATAAATAAAGAAGTATGAACATAAAAAAAAATTAAAACTTTCAAAACCTATCGATGTACATAACAAAAATTTTTTTTTTACTTTTATTATAATATTCATCAAGCAACCAAAACCTAGTGGTCAGAGTATCTGTTGCCGCCGGTCCTGGGATTCGAATCGTGTGTGAGACATGGTTTAAAAAGCAATAAGCCAAATAATGCTGTGGTAGCACTTTAGGACTTGTCTTTTCGAAGAGACTTGGGCTGTAACTAAACTGGTCTGTTAAGAGGGTCGGGAAGGAATTACTGGAAACGAGTCGTATTGTAGTCTATCGTAGTCATCAGCGAAACTGTACCTTCTCCATTGAAAAGGAAGGACAGCACAGCAGAGAAATGTCTTTCTGCGATAACGAAATTAAATTTCACGCCTTTTCCGCTGTAGGGGGTTTTGCGCTGTAGCTGTTTGGGGACCACATTCGTAGTCCACTCTTCGCCACCGCAGGAAACGAGATAGTGCAAAACCACTCAATAGATCAGTTTAGTTACTTGGGCTGAAACTAAACTGATCTATTAAGAGCATCGTACAATAATATTTATATTTTTCAGAGTAAGTTAACATATATTTATCGTCAATGTCGCAACTAGTCGCAGTATTTAAGACTATCTAGGTATTGAATACCATAAAAACCATGCAAAATGAAAAAAAGTATAGATCAGTGACTGCCTCGCTGAGCACATAATATTCATTAAGGAAAAATGTAATTATAGCTTTAAAAAGACTGAATTAAAAACATTATTCCAACATAAAAACAACCTTAATGTTTTTTAATATTGTGGTCAAAATGGAATTTCGTGACGTTAATACTGAATTTAAAATGAATTCGACGTTAATCGGGAGCGAATCTGCTGAAAGCTTTTACAGATCATATCTCATTAATGAACAAACTAAATGATAGCGATGTTAACAATATATAACATTTGCAATCGAATTTTATATTCAAATTTACATAAAGTCACATATATACATCATAATGCAATTAAATCAATTAATGAAGAAATGCTAATTACCTTATATGATAATAAATATTATTACAAATTATTCAACGTCCTATTGACTCTTTCTTCTTTCTTACTATCACAGAGTTCAGCATAGACATCATTTTAGTTTATCAGCAACCATCACCAATCAACAACCTTATTATATTTTTCTTTATGAAATAAATCATGTGGAGTCGTATTCATTTTTAATTAACCTGAACCAAAGAGTATTAACAAAACCTTATTTATATTTCATTGATAAAGCTACTGATAGGCCGTGTGGTAGCGGCTTAAGAGAATCTACCACCCCATCTCATCCCGTGGGTGTCGTAAAAGTCGACAGAGGGAAAATGAAAACCAGAAGATGGGCAGCAGCATCTTGCTGGAACATCTGAATAAATAAACTGCGGTTGCCAACCCGTCTGCCAAGCGTGGCAACTATGGCAAAATCCCCCCAAAACGAGAGCTACTAACTTTTGTGGCAATCTATGGGGGAGGCCTATGTTCAGCAGTGAACTATTGATAGGCTGAAACGACGACGACGAAAGACGATAAAGCTACTGTAGTTGACACAGAAACGAGTTCAATCGGGGAAGTCCACCCTCTAATGAAATACCAGCATGGCATTGCTGTATTTTACGTGTAACAAAAGATGCAATGGTGACCGAATTACTAGAAACGAGTCGTATTGTAGTCCATTGTAGTCGCCAGTGAGCCCGTGCCTTCTCCATTGTAGATTGCAGTTTACCGCCTTTACTAAGTAAAGTATGCTCAGGCGAAGGAAAACAAAGCAGAGAAATGTCTTTCTGCGATAAAATATACAATTTATATATATACAGCCACGCGTTTTTCCCGTGTAGGGGTAGGCAGAGACCATTCGCAACCCACTTTTCGCCGCCGCGGGAAACGAGACGTGATGCCTAACCTCTTCGCCGTATTATTAAATTTACACTCCTTAAAACAACTGAATGGCTACAAAACTAAAATGTGAAATGTAGTGTACCAAGTAACTAGCGTGATATTAAATTCAAAAAGACTCAAAGAGAAACAAGAAAACGGCTCTGGTCCCTGACTGTTAAGAATTTTTATATTTCGATGTAAACAGTGCCTTTGAATACCTAGAAAGCAAACCAATCCCACTCTACAATTCAAATATTTGCTGCAACTGACTTGCGCTGCAATTTGCCTCAAGAGAACTTTCGGGGCGCAATGCGAGTGCTCCTTGGCAAGTGAATAAATATGTTAGGATGAAAAAAAAATCCGTTACCGCTACCGTGTCAACATAATTACGACGGAAACCGAGAGCATATTCTAAATTAAAAAATTAAGCGAGACGTAAAATCATCCGAGTCTGTAAAGAAAGTGGCGGTACTTACAACAAGTAAAATATTCTGTAAGCTTAGTAAATGTTCACGGCAGATGTTTTAATTTGGTCGTAAATGTCTGTTTCTGTAGTATGTAGTGATATAGCACTACATACAAAAAGAGCATATAATGTTTAAATAATTAATCCGTACAACGAAGACAAAACCACCGTCATATTGTTGAATTGTTAAAAATAAATTCTTCTCAAGCAAATTCTCTTAAATATTTTGTCAAGATTAGACAAACATCACCAGGTTGGATTTTGGCTTAAAGTTTACTATCCTTAGATTACCTATATGTAACCTGACAGTAAAGACCACGCTCGTGCGAAATAACAGCACGCCGATGCGTTTTGTATAATGAGTGACAGAAAAAGAGGTCTGAAAACTTGGCAACGATCTTAGTCTGCAGGAGTGACAATATTCCCATTCCGATTATCAAGGATGGAATGTAGGTATCTATCACGTATAGGGAGGGTCACAACGAAACCTGTTACAAAAGTACTGTATACTCGCTAAATTTTATATAATCAAAACACTCACGACGACTCACAAAGTTTTTTAATTGGTGTGTGTTTAAATCAGTTTAAAAACTCGTGTAAAAAAAGTAAAGTTTTAGCCTTTAAATGTCCCACTGCTGTGCACAGGCCTTTAGGAGCTATGAAGAATCCGCCACGCCGCACCAATGTGGGTTGGCGGACTGCATATGTCTTCGAAATATATATTTTTTCCAGTTCGTTCCTAGAAACTTTAAATTGTCGTTTATGTATAAAATTTGTGGTAGGATTCCCATCTTAGAATCGGTATCGGTAGTTACCACCGCAGTGCCAATTATTCTGCCGTCAAGCAGTGGTATGCAAACACTATTTTGTTTCAGTTCAAATTTGCAATGAAGCTAGTGTAATTACAGGGTATATGAGACTTAACTGACATCTCATGGCAATGAGCGCAGTGCGGTGCCACACGGTAATTTCCAACGCTAAATTCTGGGCGATATGGCAACTGGTTAGGACAGGCGTAGCACTTAGGCGTACCATCAGCTTCACTAATTGCTCGTCTCGTTCCATAATTTCATTAAAAAGAATACCGATAAAACATCAATTAATTTTGGATTTACATTTTTCAAAGTAATTTATGATAATGTGAAGTGATACAGAAACGCCCAGAAATAATTTTAAGGTTATATGAAATTACCATGATATCTAAATGATGTTCTCCTAGCCGATTTCGACCACGGCGACAACTTCCGACTACAGTCGAGAGCCATCAACTGCGCAGGATATATTATAGTGCCACAAGTGTACGATGAAAGATATCTAAATATAAATAATGCGATAAAACAAATTTCTTTTATGAAAATCTAACGCTACTGAAAAACATTTATCAAATATACGCCGTATCAATAACATGGATTGCAATTGAAGCGGTCGTCAACAATAATAAAACATAAATATTGCGAGAGCTCACATATACGAGATGCAAACCCCACCAATTTCTCGTTTATGTAGGCAATCACTCAAATATTTGCAACCGTTGGCTTCTATACTATCCTGACTGTTTGTTGAGTCTGAATATTCCGGCCGAGTAAGCAAAGGTAATGTTTAGTGTGTGTAGACTATGCGATGTTATGTTGGGATTGTTTGCACTGTATTGCTGTTAGCAAATACAGAAGGAATACTGCGTAAGTCATAACCCGTTGCTGAAAGACAGTCAGTTTACAATACCGTTTAATGAATTAAATATCACCTAATAAATACCCTGTTATATTCTGATTAAAGGATAATTATAATACTACAAAAACTCTATTACTAAGTGTAAACTTTCTGTTATATTACGCCGATTGAAAACAAATTAAGGAATTTTAAAAAAAATGGTGGTATACAGTCCAAAAATAACTATAATGTATTAAATATAATATTATGTTTCAAATATACATTATTATGTACTAAAAACTATTTTTACTGTAACCCTAAAACAAAGCGTTTCAGCTTCCAGTATTTACCTGATAATTTAATTAAATTATGCAATAAAATGAAAAACCAAAATTGCCTATAAGTAATAAATTCTCCTTAAGTGTAATAAAACTCGTATTTAAAATTGTATTCCGATAAACCAATCGACGTATGAAAACCGTAACAATTCGAGCTGAATATCAGACAGACAATTCTTATAAAATGTTATTTCGAACTGTCTGTGCACTGGAATAAAAATTCACGCTGAATAGACACAGAGAAATGGCTGTTCCTTGGTGTAACTCAAATAATGAGCTTACTTTAAATTTTCTCACAGTAAAAATATGAAACTGACGATACGCTATTATAAACTGAATGTACCTTTTAATTTAAAAGTGTTATTTTACTGTGATGTTTAAGTTTCACTTTGAAACTTGGAACTTCCATGTGGTAAGAGTATATAAGTCAAAGTAATTGCCTTTTGATACGAAGAGATGAAAAGGCAAAGACACGAGCACTTTATTTTGTATGCCTTTATTAATTAATCAAGACATACGTCTGATTTTCGAAAATTCTGTTAAACAGAACTTAGTGATCAGAGAATTGTAACAGTAAATTAAAAACAATAATAAATGAGGAATGAAATAAAAAAAAAATCTGTTCTGTCTTTTCTATTTTGAGGTCTATTCGAATTTGAAATTTGCTTAAATTTGTGCAGAATAGCATGTGCTTTCCGCATTCGAGTGCAAGCATCAAAATGGTATATTTCTAAATTTAAATAAAAGCTAACAGGGGAACAGGTTGCACCCGAAAAACATTATAGGGTGTTGGACATACCAAACTAATATTAAGTAAAATAATGCTTCTCATTCCGAAATTTAACTAAGTGTGGTCTGTCCTTAGTAGAAACTTCAATAGTTTGCATTTTACACCACTAAAGGTAAAAATAATACAATAGAAGTACCAACATAAGGAGTCTCCATTCATTCAAAATACTTCACATGTAAACTGCAGCTATTTGGGGCAGTTCGTAATATTGTGAGCCATCGTAAATTTCTCATTCTGTTAACTAATATAGTTATATATAGTTATAAATATTTTTATTTGGTTAAGCGATACTGTCAGTTGTAACTAGTAGCTGATAACAAGAAGTTGTTTTTCATCTTACGCGATCCATTTGTCCGTACATATCTGAAATTTAAATTTCAGTATCAGGGTGACTCTCATAACCGCTGTCTCCGTTATGCGGATAATTCCACTCTTCACGTCCCTTTCTGCCGTACCGGCTTTGTTTATACTTCACACGCTGTAAGACTCTGGAATCAGTTACCAACCAACATAGGGTTGGCTAAATTCAAGGTTTCTTTCAAACGCCTACTCTGGGAGCATTACTTAACCATTAATTAGTAATATCTCATATTTTTGCGTACTGCTTCTTCAATTTCATTTTTCATAACTTATTTTATATAATGATCCTTATACATAGTTTCAGTTCTGAACCCGTCAATATTTATGTTGTATGTATGTTTGTGTACACCTTTGCACCCAACAGCGCATGATGGCGATGGGCTCACCACCTATCACACCAAGTGCATTATATTGTTTTGGTGAAACGTGGACTGCCACAGTCATCTGCTTTTGCAGTGAGTGCCCAGTCTCTGACTACACCTTATTGGATACAGTTGTGATCTTATGTATGTATGTTTGTGTATGTGTGTGAAAATAATAATGAGAAGCAAAAACTTGCCTCAGCTAAGATTTTTAATAAAACGAATCAACAAAGTAGAAAATATAACGGAACTCGAAATAATATTCATATTCCAACCCCTAAATAACCAACTAAGGCGGAAACTTTTGCGTGCACGCGAAGTTTTACCAAGTGTTAAAAACAATTTAATTAGTTGTGTAACTTTGTTGCTCACAACTTGCAACCAACGTGACGCGCTGCATTCAGGGTAACTTTGGGCGGTGTGTAATATGCTTTAGAGAAATATTATAATATCTCTCACAATGTGGCTCTGAATAAGATGAATCGTATCTATTTATAAACTTATATTTTAGACGAAATACTTCTAAAATACTTAACGCATATTGTTTACACGAATCGTTGTTAATGTTGCTTATACCAAAGTCGGACACTGAAACTGATGAGTAGAAAATATAATTTAGAAATTATAGTTTTTAGTACATACATTCACGCTTTTTTTCCATAAGGGGTAGTTAGAGACTACACCCGTAGCTAAATTTTCACCCCCGCGGGAAACGAGACGTGATGGGTGGCGAAACACGTCAACGCCGTTTTGGTACGAGTGAAGAAGTTCTTACTCCCTATGAGCAGTATTGTGACAGAATTGCATATTATGGTTTTATATTGCACAAATAAAAGCTGTCCGTACAATACCTTGGTCGCCTCTTACGACACCTCGGTAGGAAAGAGGTAGGTGGTATTCTACTCTGCCGGCCTAGTTCTGTAATAAAAAAGTTTAATGGATAACTGTAGTAACAGTTTATTAATATTATGTTTACAAAATTATAATATTGCCAGTAAAACCTTAATTAAAAAAATTTAAAGTTTAAACTTAATAATTTTACGTTAAAGGGTATGACAATATTCATTCATAGAGAACATCACGAAGGAGGACATTGTGGAATATTTTCATCGTACTGAGCATTACTAAGCAGACAATTGGTCCTGAGATGACTATATAAAATATACTTGGAGCTCGTGTAGCTGAATAGGGAATGCCTACATTTTTCTAGAATACACCGTCCGCAGTATACAAAGTCTGTACCGCGTTCTGTTACTATGGTGGTACATAGATTACTTTAATTCATTAATTACAAGGCGGACGTCAGCAAAGAAAAACATTGTGAGTAGACTCGCGTCTAAGAATAATATTGATCATATGGAGCCAGAAAACTTACAGTGGAATAACAGAACCAACTTCTCTCGAGAATATTTAAAAAAAAAGTTCCTGCAATTCTATTAAAGGTATGATAAAAAAGAACGCGTGCAACTGTATACGTGCCTGAAGTGAAACTTATAGTTAGAAATTTTATTAAAATAAAAATAAATAAACTCGTACTAACAAAAATATTAATCGACACACGGTAAATGAAAACCAGGAGATTGGCAGCAGCATCTCGAACATCTGAATAAATAAACTGCGGTTGCCAACCAGCCTGCCAAGCGTGGCAACTATGGCTAAATCCCCTTTGAATGAGAGCTACAAACTTGTGGAAATCTATGGAGGAGGCCTGTGTTCAGCAGTGGACTAGTGATGGGCTGAAATGATGATGATGATGATTATTAATCACTGTAAAATAACTGCTCATTATATAAACTTTTAATAATTATTAATCGATAACTATTAAAAAGGAATAATAAAAACGTTTAACTCTTATTCAGTCTTGAAATTTTACACCCAGTCGGAGAGAATATTTGTTTAACAAAGTTGTTCGTTTTCGGATCTGGTTTTGTTGCGATTCTCCCCTCCCTCTGACACTGCATTCTAGCCTACCTCCGAGCCAACTGTTTGTATTTATTTTTAATTATCTTATATGATTATTAAAAATCCGCCGTGTAGTGGCGGCTCGTTAAAAGAATACTACCACTCCATCTCATCCAATGGATCTCGTAAAAGGCGAGTAAGGAATTAAACTGCACTGTGCACCCAACAGCGCATGGTGGCGATGGGCTCACCACCTATCACACCAAGTGCATTATATTGTATAGGTGAAACGTGGATTGTGGCAGTTATCTGTTTTTGCAGTGAGTGCCCAGTCTCTGACTACCCCTTGTGGGATACAGTCGTGATCTTATGTATGTATGTATATGATTATTTGCAGGACACCAAAACATAAGCACGCGTTTCTAAAATTTTAGTCTTTTTGTCTGTCCGCCCTAATCTCCGAAACGGCTAAATTGATCTTGACAAGACTCACTGGCAGGTAGAGAACATTTCAGAGAGTAATCTGAGATACTTTTTATTTCCGAAATATTTAGGGTTCTTGCGTAAAATTTGAAAAACTGTAGAAATTGGGAGTTATTTTCCGCGGGTGAAATCTCCCCGGTCTGATATATATACAGTACTTTTACAGTATATAGTACTTTTACGCCACGGGTCCAAACGGTCCAGCCGGAGACAACAAAAACAGTCGGTTTTCGGGTCTGCTTTTGATGTGCAAGTGAAATTTATGTATATTAAGTGCATTTACGATACGGGAGAAATATTAATTAGTTTAAAAAAATCATCTACGCCCAATGTACTCAAAATTACAAAATTAAACATTTAACTAAAATATTTTACACGTTCTTGCAATGTTTATTCGCTTTTACTTTTTTGTCTTTACTGTATTCATTTTAACAAGTATTTAGAATGTCAACCCAAATCGGGTTTATAAAACGAGAAATTTATAAATAAAATATACTAATAATATTGTTGTAATTAAAATATAAGCTTACTCTTCAACAACTTTTCGTATTGTAATATTAAAGTTTACTACATATTTTACTAACAATCTCAAAGAACACCAAAATTTGAATAACAAATGTAAACACAGAAAACTACGGATTCAAAAAATAAATAAAAGGAAACAATTGCCGGTGCCCCCAAAAACATACAATAAAATGAATGGTAAGGAGTAATTTATGACAAACATTAACAATACACACCGACATTCTGTACAGTTACATTTACGTTGCGAAAGGTAGCGAGTATTTTTATTAATTTGAAGTTTTATTTGATAAAACTAATGTTACGGATTTTATCGCGTCTATGTTGTATTCTATTTTTTATATTTATTAAAGCTTCAGTCGTCATCGATTAATTTGGATTAATACCAACTAGTGGTTGTCCTATGGTTGAACCAGACCGTAATTCATATATTTTTTTAATTGTGAATGTTAAAATTCCATGGCGACAATTTCTACTCTGTGTGAATGTTGAACCATAGAATATTAAGTGTTTGACATAAGCAGTATGAACAAAACAAACGACAGACTGTTATGTGGTTGACACTGTCAGTATGAACGTAAATAATAAATGTTGTATTTTATTCAATATGTATTTGTAACACATATTATATATAAAATTTAGCTTCCTCTCTTCTTCTCCCTACAAAATTTAACTATGCCAATTCTCACATTCATTTGTGAGCGCAATATGCTTAAAAACGGGTTGCAAAGTTTTCTCTTAACGTAGTAATATACAGCAGAATATGCTACGTTTATCAAATTTCATAAGGTATTTTTAAACTTACGAATTTTAGTCAGAAATTAGTCTGGTGATAAATACATTGTTTTTTTTTAATATGAAAGAAAGATACAAAGAAGTGGTAACTATTTTCTATAGATATCTTCATTTAAATTATGATATGGGAGCGACGACGATATAGAATCCGTGACGATGATAACCACAGAAGAACTAGAGTAACTGACATAGCTCTAAGAGAATCTTCCACCCCATCTCATCCCGTGGCTGTCGCCAAAGTCGACCGAACGAAAACGAAAACCAAGAGTTGGGCAGCAGCATCTTTCTGGAATATCTGAATAAATAAACATACCAATATGGTAAAAGCATGCGGACTCGCCTGCCAAGTGTGGTAACTATGGCAAAATCCCCCCAAATGAGACCTAAAAACTTTTGTGGCAATCGATAAGGGAGGGACATTTTTTCATCTTTTGTCAAAAAATTTTGAATGTATAGAATTTCTTCATTAGATTCACTCATTTTGACAGAAACAAAAACAAATGAAAAATAGCTAGAAACAACATTTTACTAATTTGTTTATTTTTTTTAAATGTAACATTTTTAATGTCATCAAAACCTGCCAGATACAAATAGTACAGCCAAAGAGATTCAATTGCAAGTTTATACCTACTGCATGTGAAAAGACTTTTCCCCCGACCCGACGATAAGGCTAGTATTATTTTTATTAATTGCTCCCCTTAAATATACAGCATATTATAACACTTAATTAAATGATGTGATAATGTTCAAGTCTCCGCCGCTTGTAATTTTACCACACCCTACTAACACTTGCGGCGAAAAACGGAAGCAATAACCTAACAGGCCCGGTCGCGTCCGCGGCGGGTTTTTCATATAAAAAGGCAATAACGTTGAAGTTTGCATTGCAAACAGCAATAGAATACCGTGTTAAATTTATTTCTACTTTAGTTCCGACGCTTTGTAATTTGCCAATTCCTTTTTGCCGTAGAGACATTAATTCGTTGTTTATATTTTATTTTACCAAGCAAGCCTCTTACGAGGGGTGATCCAAAAGTAATGATAATCAGTTATTTCTAGTGCACACAAAAATACAAAAAAATTTCAGTCACTTACTCAGTTAACCACTAGTTCAGGGAAAAAAAATCATATAAATAGGCCACGATTCCCGGGAGCTACATTCATTTGAATACGGACTGTCAAGGAGTGAACATCAAAATGGAAAAACACGAAATCAGAGCTGTCATTAAATACCTCTGCTTGAAAAAAATGTCTACCAAAGACATACACAGCGACTTGGTGGAAACATTAGGGGACTCTTCTCCTCCATATTCCACAGTTGCACGCTGGGCTAAGGAGTTTAAGTTGGGAAGAACATCGACGGAAGACGAACACCGCGAAGGACGCCCATCGACGTCCCTCACTGAAGAAAATGTGAAAAAAGTTGAAGAAGTTGTATTGGAAGATCGAAGAGTGACTATCAGGCATGTAGCTGAGGTCACAGGGATCTCATATGGCAGCATTCAAAGAATCCTTGCGAACGAATTGCATATGAGAAAGGTCTCCGCGCGTTGGGTACCGAAAATGTTAAACGACGAGCAAAAGAAGAAACGAGTCGACATGTCAAGAGCAAATCTCGAAAAGTTCCAGGCAGACAAGGATAATTTTTTGTCACGTTTTGTGACCATGGACGAGACCTGGATCCACCATTTTGATCCTGAAACAAAACAACAATCGATGACATGGAAACGATCCGATGAACCGACGCCGAAGAAATTCAAAGTGTCAAGCTCAGCAGGGAAGGTTATGGCGTCTGTTTTTTGGGACGCTGAAGGAATAATCATGGTGGACTACTTGGAAAAGGGGGCCACTATTACAGGCTCCTACTATGCAGAACAAATAAGAAGATTGCGGGAGGCTATTAAGGAGAAAAGGCGAGGCAAACTGCGGGCTGGAGTGCTGTTCCATCAAGACAACGCACCGGTTCACAAAGCTGCAATTGCCATGGCTGCCATTCAGGAAGCGGGCTTTGAGCTGGTGGAACACCCCCCCTATTCACCAGATCTAGCCCCCAGCGACTTCTATCTCTTTCCACGACTCAAGGAACACCTCCGAGGCAAGAAATTTGACGATGATAGCGACGTGATGGCCGCGGTTGAGGACTTTTTTGAGAGTCAAGATAAAGATTTTTTTTCTAAGGGAATTTTAGGATTAGAAAAGAGATGGACTAAATGTATAGACTTGCTAGGAGACTATGTTGAGAAATAAATTTATTTATTTATTTTATTCATTGTGTTTATTATTGATTATCATTACTTTTGGATCACCCCTCGTACTTCTAGTTTCTTATTACGTAAATAAGATTTCTACTGGATTAAGTTACGATACGAGCAAAAAGTTCAACCGATGGTAAGTGCAGCGTTTGCTATTAACAAATGCTGTTTCACCTAGACCAACAGAACAGTTGTTAAATTGTTAAAAAAAATATGATGACAGTAGGATGTCTTCTGTAAAGACAGACATAAATTTCACATGCACTACGCAACCAAAACCATCAACCAACTATTTGTGTTTTTGCACAAATAGTTTGTTGGGCTCCGGCTGGTATTCGGGCCCAGGACCCGCTACGTGGAAGTACACTGACTACTACACCCCGCGGTCGTCCAAATAGTGTTTCGTTTGAAATATATGTATATACATATGGATATATATACATATATTAGTCACGGAGCTGTTATGGTATTACGTCCTTTCTCCAACCGTATCCAATCAATCAGTTATTACATAGCAAACGCAAAGGCAAAGGAGACCCATCGCATCTGACTAAATGAAAATGAAAATATTTATTCAGAAAAGTACTTTGAAAACTTTATAATATGCCAACTCCCACACTAGGCCTAGCCTGTCCTATGGGGGAAGTAAACGATTTAAATAGAAACTGAGCATTAGTAACGAATTTAGGTAAAATTGTAAGAGAGTGTGTGTATTAGTGTGAGTGTGTGCACCCGCACGAACTTTTGTCTGCTGGTGTGTATGTGATTTTTTTGTGGTGATATACGAGTATACATATAAATGTATGCAGCCTCATTCGATAATTATCATTACACCCTTTGCTTTTTATATGTCCAGTTTATCAGTGTCCTTGTGACTAGTTCCCTCGCTCCCCGAACGGAGGGAGCTATTTTTGTACTGGCAAATATTTACACATTTGTTGTAAATGAGTGGTTAAAGTAAGATGGTAGGATTCCTATACAGGAATCCGTCTAGGTAGGTACCACCCCAGGGGCATATATTCTGCCGTGAAGCAGTAGTGTGCAAACATTACTGTGTTTCGGTTTGAAGGGCACTGAGAGCTAGCGTAATCTCTGAGCATATGAGACTTAAGAACTGGTTTCTCAGAGTGTCGGACACAGTGTGGTGTCACACAGAAATCTTCTGCGTGGCACAGCATTTGTTATGGGCAGACTTTGCACTTACCATTAGGTGAACATTTTGTTCGTTTCGTCACGTTCAAACACAAAAAAAAGATATTCGTGCGAAGGAAGTAGCCAGTGACACCGGGAACTTTAAATACTCGCCTTCGCAACATCTCAACATAATCATCAGATCCAATCACATTTATGTGAACGGAGACGGCAATAATCATTAAAAAGAGCCTCCAGATGCTTAAACCCTGAGAACGAGAGAGAAGAGAAGTAAAGAGTATTGGTTGGATATCTCATGAATTATATAACAATAATTTAAGACTTTAAATTAATACTGCGAATGTAACACGTTCTTGTATCTATTACGGAAAAGACCATCATTTGCACTTTATTTTTTACCTACTACGACAACCGAAAGACCTAGGCTTTCCTACTTCTTAGTTTTATGATAGAATTTTTCACATGTCTTATGCGACTAAGGTTATCAGTGTGAAAACGGGTGGTGGTCAGTGTCTACTTTTTTATTCATTACAAAGGTATATTACAAACATTAACATATTATAAGACTACAGCAAAAAAAGGCATCCGACTCAGCGTAATGCTGCAGTGGCCTAACTGAGCGCTGTAATTCTGTCGGTGCTCTCAACCAGAAAATCTCAAGAGCAGCCATCAAACATTTTAACAAAAAGAGAAAACAAGTAAGAAAATGGTGAAGTTAAGACTAAAAAAAAACTAAACAATATATAAATTAAAAACTACCAAAAAGGTAAATTTTATACTATTACAATCTTGTCTTTACAGCAAATACAATTGTTTTCACAGACAACCACATTTACGATTGTTGCTGGCAATACTGACAAAAATAGTGCTCGGACGTTCAAGGGAACAGAACGCGAGGCGGACGACCGGAGTCAACGACCGATCAGCAACGAAAAAAGTACTGCATCATTGTCAGCCATACCGAACGCTCACTCTGTGTCGCGTTATTGTAACCGAAAATTTTAATTACTAGTGATCGCCCAATGGCCAAAATTCCACTGTAATTCATTAACTATTTTTATTGAATGTAATGTTAATGCGTATAAAGTTTATCCTTCTGCACTCATTCTCTGTATGAACTTTTATTATGTCAAATCTTACACTCCTCTGTGTGTACAAAATGCTTAAAAAGAAGTACAAAATGTTCCTCTTCACATATCAATTTATAGATATTTTATCTTAATACATGGCATCAGTTTAGTTCGCCTACTTAAGGGCTCTGGACATCTTAATATATATCGCCGTACATCGATATATCGCCCAGTGCTCTGCTTTTTATTGTCAATTTTATTTCATGACAACTACTAAATTTCTATCCATTGACATCATAACTGCAAAAATATTGCAGTTATAATTCGTCAAAATTTATTGAGCGCGATCAAAATTAAAATGTTCCGTGACGTAAGTGGTTTTTAATGCAAAACGTTGGCAATTAACAATGCAGCCGCGTCCATAAAGGCTCCCAGTTGACACGTGACGCGTGCAATCAAACCACGGGATGTAAAACAGTTGCACTAACATTCGGGCACCCTCGAGAATTAATTTCCGATGTAGACGATAATGAACCGGGTTCCGGGTCATTTGTGTCGATATTTTGATGCTGTAAAGTAGAATCATTGCTCTGTGCAAATTTTCCCAGCCGCGATGCGTTTAATTTTAGCCTAATATCGATTTCAGTGAGGTTTAAATGGGAATATTTAAGTTTCATTAACTGACGGACAGATTAATTTTTTTATTTAAGATTATTACAACATAGTACTTGAGTGACCTGGTTCGATATCCGTTACCGGCACTACTAACATTGTTAATATTTTGATTAACTATAAAGTCAACAAACAAGGAAAACCTTTTGCATCTTTGAGAAATAATAAATAATTTGAAGACATATAGTAGAAGCCGATTACCCCTACTGGAGCAGTGCGGCGATTTCTACTCGGCTCCAAAATTGTAAAGAAACCTCTGCTTAGCTGTGGGATATTTTGTTGTTGTGTGTGTATTTCTCTGCAAAAGGGTCAGCTGTATTACACATTTTGTCTGGACTTAAAATTAGACTTACGATTTTTTTAAACCGTTTACTCTTCATTTAAAAAACTAGAAATTTGCAAATAGTATGGTTCTGGCAGTTCGAATGAAGCAGTAATCAGTGCAAGCGTGCGCGCAAGCATCTGTCCGCTGAACATTGGCATGAAAGCAAAGAATTTTATTTACTTATCAAACACTGATCAACTAACAAAATATTAAAACTAAATCTCAAACTAAGTGTTGTGATAATTATAGGCGACGACGACATGCGAAGAAATGGTTACACCTTATAAACAACGTTTCAAAAACTACGTTTAGCAACTTATATAAACATTATTGTTAACAATTATTTTAAAAAAAGTTTGTTCGAGTTCTACTTTGGACATAGGTATGCCTAGACTTAAAAATACAATAAACACGATTTTGTTCATTAATAACGTGTAACTTTATTCTACGGATATGTCGATATATAAAAAAAGAAGAATAATATTTTCGAGTACAACACTTGGTCCTCAACCTCACTGCAGTCAAGCGTGAAACTTTACGCTTAACTGCAGTGAGGTTAGACCACGATTTCACTTCAAACTCATCAGTCGAAGGTCAAAACAAGAATCTTGTATTTTAGGGATTGATGAAAGGTCTACGAGAATGTAGATTGTTCCCATCGGATGACAATATTATACTAACCGTGGGTTCTTGTAGTTGCGAAATTCAAAATTTTTCCAGATTTCTAACATTTTCCTAAATATACATCACACACACTCATACCCTCGCACGTATGTACACACGCACTCTCATCCACTTACAAAAAGATACTAACCAATTTAAAATTTCATTGCTCAGCGCCGAATTAGAACTGACAACAATAATATACTGTTAAGCAAAAAAATTGTACGTGATTATAAAGAAAATATCTTCGGTATCATTTCCTTAAGGATTAATAATAACGTTCTAAATTCTTTTACTCGCTCTCAGTAACGATTATCTTGTTTTTCGCTGAATCAGAAGGGGTGAAAATAAATCAACTTGTTTTGAAACGTCAATTTCTCGCGGGAGAAAAAATTGGCAAAAAGTTTTATGTTCCAAAATTTGAGAGGAAACTCTTTAATGGAATACCGCTTAGCGATTCAAGTCGAAATGGTGCCGACAGGCGGCCATTTGTCACATTATTAGATTCTATGTCAAAGGTAAATTATAGAAGTACTTATTTCTTTACCATTAAAACGATTTTTGAATGATATTTGTACATAACTGATGTGCATCTGTGTGATCATCATCATTACAGCCTATCACTAGTCCACTGCTGAACATAGACCTCCCGTACATAGATTGCCAAAAAAAGCTTTTATTGTCATAGTTACCCCGCTTAGCAGGCGGATTGGCAACCGCAGTTTATTTATTTAGATGTTCCAGAAAGGAACTGAAGAAAGTTACAGTTTTGGTGCTTGTTGACTTTTCTAATGCTTTTAACACAGTCGACCACGATATCCTCCTTGCTATTTTTACCCATTTTAAATTCGCTCCCTCGGTCCTGGAGTGGATGTCTTGTTATCTTCGCGGACGTCAGCAATCTGTCTGCAAGGCACCTCACAGTGGGCTGATATTGATACTGGCGTGCCGCAAGGCGGTATTCTTTCTCCTTTAATCTTTTCAGTTTTTATTAATTACATCACTTCGAGTATCAATTGTTCGTATCACCTGTATGCAGATGATCTTCAGATCTACGTGCATTCTGATATCTATACTCTACATAACACGATTAATAATATAAATAACAATCTTAAGTCCATATACGATTGGTCATTATGCTTTGGAATTACTGTAAATACCACAAAATGCCAAGCTATGTTGGTAGGTAGCCCGAAAATGCTAGCGAAAATTGATTTCTCAAGTATGCCTTCCGTGCATTACAACGATAAGATAATACCGTTCTCTAACTCAGTGAAAAACCTGGGGCTGTACATCGATACGACTGTACACTGGAGTCTCCCGGAAAGTGACCGGGGCATTATGCTCACTCTAACGCCTTAATAACTTTCTGCCCGTTAAGACTAAGGCCATGCTTGTGCAGTCACTCATACTTCCAATTATTGACTATGCAGATGTGTGTTACACAGACTTGAACAAAAATCTTTTTTAGAAGCTAGAGAACCTTCTAAACAATTGTATTAGGTATATTTTCGGCCTTCGAAAGTATGACCACATCTCTGAATATCGTTCTCGGCTTAAATAGATTCCTATTCAACAAAGGCGTATCTCTAGAATTCTCCTTGTTCTCTTCACTATTTTAAACAATCCACTCACTCCGTCATATCTTAAGGATAAATTCCAGTATATTCCTTTAACTCATGAAAGGGTTCTCCGTTCCTCATCTAATAATAAGATAAGTGTACCTCAACATTCCACCGGTTTCGTCGGTAACTCCTTTACTGTTTAGGCTCCACTGCTCTGGAACACCCTGCCCGAAGATATTAGAAAAGTATCCAACAAAAATACTTTTGAAAGGTTGGTACGGGAATATTATCTGAAGACATCTGTTGATAGTTAATTTGTATACGTCTTCCTTGATCATTGCATTTTATGTATATGTAACGTATATAGATATGTATATATATATATATATATGTATATGTATGTATATGTATATATATATACACAATATATATATACATATATATATACACACATATTCATACATTCTTCTATATACGTTACATATACATAAAATGCAATGATCAAGGAAGACGTATACAAATTAACTATCAACAGATGTCTTCAGATAATATTCCCGCACCAACCTTTCAAAAGTATTTTTGTTGGATACTTTTCTAATATCTTCGGGCAGGGTGTATATATATATATATAGGGGTGTATTTAAGTTTTTGTATGTTTATGTATACTATATTATTATATTTTTATTATTTTAATATGTTTATTTTATATTGCACCCTTCACAACTTTCTCCACGCCCACGGGTTGATTGGGAGAGAATGCCAGTAGGCATTAAGTCCGCCCATTGTTACCCCTTTTAATTAAGGTGTAGAATAAAGTTTTTAATAAATAATAAATAAATAAAGATGCTGCTTCCCATCTCCTTCTCTTCTGGTTTTAAGTTTTCCTGTGTCGACTTTTACGAAACTTACGGGATGAGATGGTTGGCAGATTCTCTTAAGCCGCTTGTACACGGCAATCTGAGTGATAAACCTACTTATATATATATATATTTATATATATATATATATATATATATATATATTTACTGTCGAAAGGTGTATTAAAAATTATTACGTTCTCATTTATGAATAAAGCATTATATGTTCATGGTGCAAATATTGCTTTAAATATATTTTCTAAATACGGTTCAAAGAAATGACAAGTCTTAATTTAATCACGCAAATTCTGAATTTTACTCTTTCGTAGTTTTTAAGACATGGAAAGTATGTCACGTTGTAAAAACTGCATACATTCAGGCTGGTATTCCGTTATTAAGTTCCAGAACACCGCAGGTAAAGAAAATTCAAGTAAAAATATTATTACTAGTTCTGTTAGCTTTTATTATAATGTAGAAATCTACATTTTTTTTAAGTTCAGTCGGCTTAGACCGACTCTTGGGGTTTCGATTCACACTGACGATAACGATTTTTTTTTTTTCAAAAACTCCCACCGTCCGACATTTAGATGTGGCGTCAAAACATCGTAATCCTGTCAGCGAAACCTTTCCATTACCTGTGATCCATATCAGGTTAGTTCTCCTACTGGCACAAATATATGGTAAAATATGGCCAGGCCGTGTAGTGATGCATGAATCACCACTTTATGCATGAACTTCCTAGCATAATCTTAATCGTTCTTGGCATCCACAGGTCCTTCAAAACTATTATCTGGTCGCATACATTATTTTGATTTTTATATTGATGAAAGTGACGAGACGAGCAAAACGTTCACTTGACGGTAAGTGCAGTCTGCCCAGTAAAAATACTGTGTAATTCATAACATTTCTGTGTGTTACCACACTACGCCGGTCCTCCCGAGACTTTGGGTCTAAAATATCATATCCCAGTAATAACAAGCATGACGAGCGACGGAGGCTCGTAAACAACCGCATTGAGCACCGCGTGGGCTAGTGGTTAAATTAACTTCTACGCTGCAGGTCCTGGTTTCGAATCTCTGACGGAGAAAATACAGAAAATACATAGCCATATTTATACGATAATACTCGTATATAGCGTAATACAATATGTGTGCTCGGAGCCAACTTCCAACATTACTTAAGCTCTTATCATCTCTTCACGTCTCAAATAATATCTTTACTCTATCAACGATGTTTTTTAAACATGATGCATAAAAGAACTGATTTCGTCTCAAAATGGTCAATTTCCATATAAAAGTTATTCAATTCACTGTTATTTTAGTGAAGTTAACTTATAAGAATAAACAGGTATTCTAAATTAATCTAAGAATCTCTTAATCCTTTTGATGTGTATGCTAATATAGTCGCGACTTTGCTTACCTTAAAATAAGGTTTTTTTTTTATTGGAAACGTGAATATTGGTAAGTGCAACGTTTGTCCATAACAAATGCTGCATCACTCAGAACATTTCTGTGTGACACCACACTGCGCCCGTCTCTGAGACATCAGTTCTTAAGTCTCATATGCCCTGTTATTACACTAGAGTCAGTGCCTCTCAGTGATTATACTAGCTCTCAGACCGAAACACAGTAATGTTTGCACACTACTGCCTCACGGCAAAACAACAAGCCCTGATACCTGCCTAGATGGATTCCTGCATAGAATTCCTATATCCACTGATCCTTGCTCTTTCTTGCTTCCAAATATCCAATCGAAATAGTTTTTTTTTTGTAATTTTTATATTGGCTTACGACTCTTTAGAGGAGGCTTTCTCCTGTAGAGAAGTTTTTCCAAACCAATGAAGACATAAGAAGGTTAAAGAAGAAATACTAGTATTAAGTAATATTGTAATTACCACCAGGTGAGAGTTATGGCCGTCTCGTCACTTTCTACTATAAAATATCAGCAGAAGTAGTAATAAACTGGCTAGCATAGTGACTAAGCGGTTGGATTCGCGGGCTCGATTCTCGTACGAAACAAATATTTATATGCTGCACATGCAGATAGTTCTTCCGTGCTGGGTTTACGTGCATGCACTATTTATGTCTACAAACGCACTCAATATACAGAAGACATCCTAGTTTGAGGCAAAAAAAAAAAAATTATCGCATGAAATTCAATACACGTGACAGAAATAAGTTTTAGTGGTGAAAAGTATTTTTTTACCTGCGCCCAAAGAAGACTCACTTCAATAATTAAAAAAAAACTCCTGCAAGTATTCATAAGATAATACTAACTGTCCAATTATGCCTTAATTACATTGATGGAAATGTCTCGGGGTTATGTTTTACGCCACATACACAATATATAGAAAATCTTTTTACTCTTTGATGTTTATCAAAATGTAGTATTTGAAAACTAAATTGGACCGTTTATAATACATTGCCACTAAAAAGTAAGAACAAACTAGTAATAAATTTTCCTGTAACTTGCACCATGCTACAGCACGTGCAAGCGCCCTGTGTTGAGTGAAAATACTGCCTCTCTATTTGTGAACACTAAATTTAGAACGAATTCTCGTAAAATCATATTACAGAGCAAAAGTTTTACCGCATTTCAGACACGTGAAGTCACATTCCAATTTATTAAAAATTTACTTATTTACATTCACTGCTCACCTGCTGGCGGAGCCTTAACTTCAAATTTTTACGAACGTTCATGGCTGCAATAGAAAGCAGGTTTAAACAATTATTTTTATATAGTTTTTTTTAGCAGTGGCAAGAGCACATACCAGGGCATGTGACGACTTACATACTGTGCCGCGGGTCATGTTTATGAATCCCAGCCGGAACCAACATTTGTGCAAAATTTTAATGGTTTTCGGGTGACCATGTCTCTGCCACTCTCTACGTATGATCTTACCGAATGAGCGTTACATGTGACACTATAATATCTCCTGCGCAGTTGATAGCCTCCGAAAGTATTTGGAAAGTCACATTTAACAAGTAACTTTGCAATTAATAAATTTACTAAAAAGTGTATGTAAATATTTTTAAATGAGAGCGATGGGATATTCAAAACACCTACAAGTGACATATTCATCTTACCCAATGCAAGTGCAAATATTAAAACCACCAGCTGTGAGCTTGAACTAGCAAAATTACGGAGATGTATTTAAAACATATTCTGTTTCGAAAAGTTTAACAATGAAATAAAACCAAATCGGAGTTAAGAAACTTCTAAAAAAAGACGTAGCCTGAATAAAAATCAGTAAATTTGTCACAGCATAAGAATTGGAATTAGACAAATTCGTCCGTTAAATTAAGGCCATTCCGGATTGGGAGCGGAATTCGATTTAGGGTAAATCTCCTACTCGGCTAGGGAAATAGCGTATTTTCCTTCACCGCGCTTGAAGGTCTTGAATGCTGTCCCGTTTTGCACGTGATCGGATGAAAATAAATATTTCCAATTCGATTTAATACCAGACGCAGGGCGAATGCCATCGCTGAAACCATAAAAACGGTTTAAAGTAAATCGCTTCTTTTAGTGGCCACAGCATTAGGAAATTGCTCAAAGCAATTTGAATTTAAAGATCCAATACCTTATTTTGAAATACCTTTGCCTTCGATGTTATCGCTTACGCGAAGTTTGAAGTTTGAAGAAGTTTACGTGAAGGAACTCATGCAACTTGCTTTGCTTTAATCCGGTATTTACGAAAATGATTTCTAAGGGTTGTTAATCAAAAAAGCCAGTGCGATCGAAATCAACCAGACAGATGAACACTACACACTACACCCATCCCACCCGCGACACGCACCACTGCAACATACACATGAAGCACAGCCGAACCCTACTCTTTTGCCAATCAAGTTAACTAAACATGATTTGTTTTTAATTTATTTATTTTTAGTCAATCGTTTTTTTATAAGTACAATAATGTTTAATTTAATATTTTTAGTAAGAGTTAGTTTTTATATCTTTTTACATAATTAATTAAACAATTTTAGAATGTACTTTCTAGATTGTTAACAAATACTCTTCTCTTTCTTTTCTTCTTTCTTACTTTATTAAAAAAATCCCAATCAATAGAAGGTAATATCTTACTACATATAGCCCAGGGATCATGTGCACAAAGTTAATGCTAATGGACGCAAGCGGTGCTGTCTCAGAAAAAAAAATTAACTGAATTTACTTTGTCTTAGCAAAACATGCATAATCTTGGCTTTTATCCAGAGTATTTCAATTTTATGCAAGCGTTTATTTCCTTAGGGAGCTTAGATAAAACGGTTTCATTTAACTAAGATTTAAAGTATTTTGTGTAGCAAACACTATTTATTTTTTTACATTAGAGTCGTTGTTCAGAGAGAGATAAATAGGAAAATATATTACCCACTACACACTTGACTGCGTGGTTCGGGAATCAGCTAGCCTGATCTCTGACTATGGGTTGCGGATATTGGTATAGATTTGTAGCTGAAGCCCATTGCTCATTGAACACATTACATAGTTTTGGATTTGCTTGTATTACGATCTCTCTACTTCTTATATATTTTATAAACAAATTTTATGAAACAAACAATTATTAACCGGCAATATATTCACGATATGGGGGATAATATTTCTAGAGGAGCCGATAGCTCAAAGGCCGGGTGCTCGCCTGAAATTTCATAGAAAGCGGGTGAACTGAGTTTGATCCCCGGTACTGCCTCTAACATTGTTCTTGCAATGTTAAGTTCTGATTTACTCCGTGCTCAGCGGTGAAGGAAACATCGTGAGGAAACCTGCATGTTAGGAATTAAAATATTTCGAGGACATGTAAAGTACGCCAACCCACATTGGAGCAGCGTGGCAGACTTTTCCTGTCTCCTATACCCTCTCATAAATGAAAAGAGGCCCGTGTTCAGCAGCGGAACATTTATAGACCGTTACTGTACTGTACTGTTTCATAAACTGCAATAAAACACTATTTAAACATAAAATAAATTTCTATAATTAATAAAAACAAATAATATTGTAAATTAATTAAGAACATAAAGTCATCATTGCACCTGGCCATTTACCAAGCACAGTTTCTATCCCTCCTACTTCCTCTAGAAATAACGTGGCTGATGATGGCGGAGGTCACTTCTGAAGTTGCACTTTTTCAAGTTATGATTTTTCAAGTTCACCGGATGATAAGTGCAATGACTAGCCATAAGAAATGCTACGCCCGTTGCACTGAAATATCAGAGGATTAGACGACTTAAAACATTAGACGACTTAAAATATTAGACGACTTAAAACATTTAAGATATTCGAAATCGCAAAAGTGCGCAGCGAACCCGACACTGTCCGAATTTCGAGGTTTTTGTAGGAGTTTATTTATGTATTTATGTTTGGGTTATACCAAACCTGCCACGCGGGCCCCTGGCCCACAGTACTGTGCTCACAGTATCCGATGTAGCTGTAAAATCCAAAAAGGCTAACAGCAATTACGTCACCGAAATTATATATGACATCAGATTTTAAGTTTCATAAGCCCAGTGTAATCACTGGGCTTATGAAACTTCTAGAACGTAAGCTTCTAGAATAACTGGGTCTGGACGGCAATGTCTCACTCACCTTACCGACCATCCGACTTACATCTATGCTTGTACTACTGGGAGCTAGTGTAATCACTAGCTCCCAGTAGTACAAGCATTATTGTGTAATATTATTATTGTACAAGCATTAATGTATAATATTATAAAAGCACAAAGTACATAATTGCTTTACGGTAGAATAACTAGCCCTGTGATAGATGTAAGTCGGATGGTCGGTCATGGTGAGTGAGACATTGCCGTCCAGACCCAGTTGTTCTAGAAGCTTACGAACCGTCGAGACCAAAAATAAAACATTTCGTCCATGAGGGAGGCCTATATTTAGCAGTGGACTAGTGATGTGTTGTTATTAGAAGAGACTTCAAGACATGTCGGCCATTTTTATCGTATAGTATCTGCTAGCTTTTGGAGTTGGACCGACTACACAGTATATTAGCTGTATTTGTGTCGTACGGAATGGTGCCTCGTTAACCTGAACTTTCACAGTTCAGCTCTTCTCGGTAATGTTTTTAGAGTACTTAAAGCATATGATGATAGCATAAAGTTTTTTAGCTTAGAATCTTCCTCAACAAACAGACTAACTCGAAAATATATTTTTTTCAAATCGGATGAGTATTTTCTACGACTCGCGCGTTCAAACATACAAACTTCAGATTAATAATAGTAGTTAGATTAACAGTCTGGTTATTATCTAATAAGTGTAGTAAACGGAAAACAAATACCTTGCGAGGGTGAGAGACTGATTTCGGCTGCGAAGGAATTGCGTGTTAAAAGTATCAAGTACATTCTATAATAGACTGGAACCTTTACAGAATTATCTAGAAAAAACTTTATCTAGAAAAATTTAATCACACAAATATAACGCAAAAGCACAATATTATCATAAATTTCTTCTTCCCTTGACGTCACATTGGGTTAGGGAAGGAGAAAACGAGTAAGGAGTGCATCTGTATTTGCATTATTATATCAGTTCTTAAATCACAAATGCCCAGCGATTACACTAGCTTTCGGTAATCTTCAGACCGAAACAGTAATATTTGCACACTACTGCTTCACGGCAGAATGACTGGCCACACCAGTAAACCAAAAGCGAAAAAGTCATCGTAGTCAAAATTGGTGATCATCATTGCACACTAAAAAGAAGACACGTTTTATAACCAAAGAATTAAGTAGTTTTGCCAAACCAAAGAAGTAAGTGATTTGTCTTGTATATCAACTCAATTAACTTTGTATTCTTTGTTTTACAAGTTGTAGACCATGTAAACTGATGCGAAACGAAGAATAACAAATGATATTTGCCATTACGATCCTCGATGTATCTCTCGGAATGTAATACGATTCTTAAGCTATACATAAAACCTTAGCGAAACGAAACGGGTCCTATCTGCCTGCGGCCCGTCAATCTTTTTGTCATTCAATTTGAATTTTCGTTTTAGTATCGGTTTTTGTGAGGCCTAACATATTGGCCACGGAACTAGCGAACGATAGAAAGCGAAGGTGATAGTTGACTGTACGCCATGGTATCGGAATGAATTTCAGATTTTTTGTGGTTATTTTTTTATTGTGATGAGATGAGGAAAACGTACGTTTACTGGTGGTAGGATTCCTGTGCAGGAATCCGTCTAGGTAGGTACCACCCCAGGGCCTGTTATTCTGCCGTGAAAACGCAAACATTACTGTGTTTCGGTTTGAAGGGCACTGAGAGCTCGCGTAATCACTGGGCATATGAGGGCGACACAGCATTTGTTATGGGCAGACGTTTCACTTACCATCAGGTGAACGTTTTGCTCGTTTCATCAGTTTATGCAATAATAAAAAAACACCTGATGGTAAGTGCAACGTCTGCCCATATCGAATGTTGTATCACCCAGCAAAAATCTGTGTGGTACTACAGCTTTGAACTGAACTGCGCACCGTAACAAATGTCTGGTAATTAACAGACTAGCTCTAAGTGCCCTTCAGACCGTCATACAGTCATCACTTTACCCATCACTAGTCCACTGTTTAACATAAGCCTCTCTCATACATCGCCACAAAAGTTTGTAGCTCTCATTTTATGGGAATTTTGCTTGGCAGGCGGCAACCGCAGTTTATTAATTCAGATGTTCCAAGAAGATGCTGCTGCCCATCTTCTGGTTTTAATTTTCCCTCTGTCGACTTTTACGACACCCACGGGATGAGATGGAGTGGTAGATTCTCTGGCCGCCACCTATTGTTTCACGGCAGAATGTAGTAATAGGCACAAATATTCTTCAGTACGTAAACTATGTAAATAAAATACAGTCTATGTATGTTTTCACATTAATTTCAATAGAAATTTGTTAACATTAAATATTAATTAACCTCAATCTAAATTACAGGATTTTTTTTAAGTGAAGTGCGATCTCTTATAAGATTCTCCTTATAAGAAATCCGTGAAATCGCTGCTTTTATGTCCACAAAATACATTTCGTCCGAACTGAAAACGAAAAAACCCACATTTGTCACTGCATTGGAATGTGTTAAATTAGGAGTTCTGGAGACAGAACGGCGATGTGCTGAGGCTAGTATTCTAGTATATTTGTATTGGATTTTCTAAATACATACGCTATTAAAAACAAAAACGTTTAGGGAATAAATTAATAGTTCTGACTAATAATGTCATTGTCAGTTGTGACGTTTATTTTTGTAGCTGTGAGTGACGAGATAAAAAATCTATCACATGATGATAATTGCGCCATAATAATCGCGGTGCCCACGTCTAGACGAACTGAATTACCCTCGTTAGTTTTGTACTTAAATGCCCAGTTATTTGTACGACGACCGCGTGGTCAAGTGATTAGAGCACCTGACTACCAAGCAAGTCCTGGGTTCGAATCCCAGCCGGAGCCACTACTTGTGCAAAAACACAAATTATTGGTTCCAAGGTCTGGTTGTGTTTTGATTGTCCCTGTGTCTCTTACACTGCATTTTTCATCATTATTTCATGAGTGTTAGATCGGCCACAGGTGGGTAGGGACGATTTAGTGTCTCTGTATTAGCACGTACACTTGCGGCACTCTAATATCTCTTTCGCAGTTGATAACTTCCAATAGTATTCGGTAGATGCCGTCGTGGTCTAAAATCGGCTTCGACATCATTTCTACTAAATACAGTGTCCTTCAATCCGAAACAGATTGGTATAATAACAACTGGCTCTACGTTGTTACCTGCCTAGAGAGATCCCTGCATAAGATTCTTAACATATAGTTAGCATTATTCTTAACAGATAGTTGTTCCGGGTCTGGGTGGTTTGTGCATGTGGAATTTATGTCTGTAAAACGTACCCACAACACAGGAGAAATCCTACTGTGGGGCATAAAAAAAACAGTAAATATTCACTATATAAAATCTTTACATGCAACGCGTGTACGTGCCGAGCAAAAACAAAATAATGATTTATTAATAAAGAAATGTTAGGGAAAACAATTTGGCTGCCACTAACTCGGACAATCTATTACTTTCCAAGTAAAAATGAAGCAGTGTTCGTTTATTGGAAACTTCGAACAATTTTCATCGCAGCAGTAACTGAAAATTGTAAAATTAAAGCAGACTTTCAAGAAACGACATAAGTTTTGTTACAGAGCAAAATAGAAAATTGCGACTTATAAATTAGCTTCGCATAATTTGTTACAGAATCGCTTATTATTTGGAAATTTTGTAAATACACAAATTCCGATACGATATGAAGTCTTTCTATCATCATCATCATCTCTCAAAAGTGGACTAGTAATAGACTAGTCCACTTTTGAACATAAGTCTCCCCCATAGATTGCCACAAAAATTTGTAGCTTTCATTTTGGGGGGGATTTTGCATAGTTGCCACGCTTGGCAGGCGGATTGACAACCGCAGTTTATTTATTCAGATGTTCCAAGAAGATACTGCTGCTCATCTCCTGGTTTTTATTTTCCCTCTGTCGACTTTTACGATACCCACGGGATGAGATGGGGTGGTAGATTCTCTTAAGCCGCTACCACACGGAATTGACGTCTTTCTATAACCGTCGTTAAATAATATCACGGCGGTATTTTACGGTTATTATTATTTTTTATTGGAGGAAAAGACGGGACGAGCAAAACGTTCACCTGTCGGTCTGTGCAACGTCCGGTCATAACAAGTGCTAGGTCACCCGGAACTTTTGTATGTGGTAACATACTGCGGCCGTCCTCCTGAGGCATCAGTTCTAAAGTCCCATATGCCCAGTGATTTCAAAAGTTTTCAGTACTCTTCAAACCTAAACACAGAAATGTATTCACACCACTGCTTCACGGCAGGATAACTGGCCAGAAGTTTGCGTGTAGTGATGGCAAAATTAAATTTACTACTATTTCATCTAATTGTGTAGGTGCGGGAAATGCTTGCAAATTCACACGACTTTCGATAGCTCGTGGAATGGCATTAAAGGCACTAGGATTCTGGTACTAACGCTTACGCGGTTATATCCGAGGAAGTATTAAATACAGATGCGCACTAAGCAATCACAATACGACTAAACTCTTTAGTTTAAGCTAGTGTTAAAAATCATCACTTGCGACGCAGCAGTCAGGAATTGAAAATTGCGGCCGTAATATTTGCAAATATAATATATAATTAACTTAATCGGAGTTTATTGGTTAAGCCCCGAGTTTAATTTATATAATACCTAGGCCTTGGCTTCACACGGAACTTATTGTTATACTAGAGTCTGTATAGAGAAAAACAGCACCAGCCCGTTTACATATTTAGGAGTGAAAGTTAGTTAAATCTCTTCTTAGTAGGTGTTCGTGTCGGGAAATAAATGTGTGTGCCTGATACTTTCGAAAATATCGTGATGAGTCAGTGGTAAATCGCTTATTATAATACTTTTTATATTATTAATTTTCAAATAATCGAAGCTTTGGTAAAAAGACTTAAGCATATAGAACTGCCATCTTAAATAGACCAGAGCAAAAATATTCAGGCCGGGGATGGGCAGCAGCGTCTCAGATGCGAGGTGTTATTTCAGTGATTACAATTTCACACGCTAAAATTTTTTTTATGGAAGAAAATTATGAGACGAATAAATTCTTCGCCTGATGGTAAGTGCTACGTCTGCTGTGTCACCCAGAACATTCTTGTGTCACACAAATACATCAGTTCATAATTCCATATGTCTAGTAATTACACTAGCTAACAGAGCCTTTCAGACCGAAACACTAATTTTGTTTTTGTAACTACAGTGTTACCTACCTACACGGAAACCTGCATAGGTATCCTACGACCAGAGAAAAAGCTGATGACCAATCCATTCAACTTGAGAAAAGCTTGTGTCCTGCAAAGGACTGTTCGTCTATATATACATATGTATGATATATTTACATAACTATGATGAAGACCTTGGCGGCTTTTTATGGGAGAAAGAGAGATGCACGGGTACACGGTCCACATGATAGTAAGTGACTACGGTGACCCATAAACATCTACTTCCACAATCGCTGAAGAAGTAGGTGCTTTATTACACGTGAGGAGAAGTATGAAACATACCCTAGCTAGTGAGCGCGTCCGCAGATTCTTACGACACCCGCGGAATGATACAGAGCGATTAACCCTATTATATAAGAGTAATTTTTGGTGTCCAATAACATAACCTACCATGCTGTTAAGTAAGATTTACACTTTCATTGGTTATCAAAATCGAGTTGATATCATAACGTTCTAGATTATTAAATAAACAATATTTTTCTGCGTTTTATAGTTGTTGCTATTTATATTAGTTGAGATATATATTGAACAAAAGTTTTATTATATAAAGTCCCTCTGCTGAGTACAGGCCTCCTATTTATTTTTGAAATGGTTTTTAGGAGGCACTAAGAGTCCACCAAGCCGCGCACAGGAGCGGCTAGGCTAGGGTTAGGCGGGATTTTCTTATCATGTTTTACTTTACCGCCCAGCTCGTGGTGATTCACCACTTAAAATTGCAAGTAACGAAAATATTAGCAGTACCATCACAGGGTATCGGATACAGGTCACTCGGGTCATTTAAAGCAAGTGCACGGCTAGTGTGCTCTACTTTTTATTCTCTACAGTGCAGTTATAACACGGAATATCAAACATTGTAAGTATCACATACATGCTGACGATATTCAGTTAAGTATATAATATTTCTGTTACACCGAAGGAGATACAAAGTGCGATGGATAAATTGAATGCTGACCTACAACAAATAGCTTTATGGTCAGAAAATAACACTTTAGTATTAAACTCAAATAAAACTAAATATGGTTATGTTCACCTAAACAAGTAGAGAGATATGATAATTATAATCCTCATATTTGTGTTAGACGTGAGAGAGCTAGTGCATGAGTGTCGAAACTTAGGAGTCATATTTGATCAAAATTTAAGATTTGAAAATCATACCTGTAATTTAGTCCGTAATTATTTGTACAGGCTTAAATTACTCTACACTATATGGGATTATTTTGGTACGAGTCTTCGTATAAGGCTCTGTGATGTACCCGTACTATCTAAAATAAATTATACGAATACGGTCATGAAAATGATACAACCATAATTGAACAACGCCAACATATAATGATTTCTTATATTTATTTTAGTTTCATTTAAACGCACACTTATGATGCGCAATATTGGAGATTTAAATGCCACATTGTTATTTGGAGTCGCCGAAACCATGCCTGCTTACGCGAACAAAAAAAATTAATAAAGGAAGGTAAGTTACTTTGCTAAGATCCGCAAGCAAAATACATAAATGGTGTATATTACCTAGTTTTTTGAAGAGCACCGCCCGCCCTCCCTCAGTAGCGTGCACAAGCAAACCAACACCGCCACCAGGAACCGCCACCAGGTACCCTCCACCAACCACTACAATACTACCACTAGATAATATACACCACTGAAGCCGAGAACACGACACGTGTTTCGCCCCAAAACGAGGCATTATCAAGCGTCATAGACTCTACGACAGGCGGCCGTCAGGGCGGGCGGTGCTCTTCACAAAACTAGGTAATATACACCATTTTTATATTTTGCATGCGGATCTTAGCAAAGTAACTTACCTTCCTTCATTCTAATGGATTTCCGCAAAGTAACGCCTGATTCTATTAAAAAAAAATTATACAACCATATTTGAACAATGCCAACATATAATGATTTCTTATATTTATTTTAGTTTCATTTAAACGCCAACACACTTAAGATGCGCAATCTTAGAGATTTAAATGCCACATTGTTATTTGGAGTCGCTGAAACCGCCGTATCTTCATGCAAAATTGCATCGGTTGTGTGACCTGCTTATCAAACATGATCATCACTGTGTAAAGTGGTTATGCCTTTACACTGTTCAGCTGCTTTCAATATAACGCCAACGCAAAATGCTGGAATAATCTGCCTCCACCATTAAGAAACGTCCTGTCGTTGAATAATTTTAGAGTTATGAATAAACCTTGCTACGGAATTACTTTCACCTCTTTCATTTCCGTTAGAGGAACCTCATTACAAAACGGTGGTATATTGTAAAAAAATTATGTTTGACAATCGAAATTTATTTATTTTTTTAAATCTTTATTGCTTCCTTACCAATAAAAGGATACAAAGGGCGGAGTTAATGCCTTTAGGCGTTTTCTCCCAGTCAACCCAAGAAGTTGTGAGATTTAGAAAAGGTGTAGCGAAAAGAAGACAACAAAGGAGACAAGGAGAGGAAAGGAGAGGGAGCAGAGAAAGAAAGAAAGATATTTCTTTCGTCGAAAAAAAATAATTTTCATTTTATTTCTTGGCCCCTAAACGTACAAAAGCAAATGTACATATATACATATATCTTTTTTGTATTATTTATTTTTCTCTTTTTTGTCGCAGTATTAGAATGTTAATTACATTTATGTAGTAGAAGTTCAATTTTCTTACAAATGTATAGCATTTTGCGTGCTTAGGTCGTGTAGTATATTAGGATCTGTAACTATTAAAAATATATATATTTTTTTTAATTTAAGTAAGGGGGCCTGTTTGAGACTAACTGGTCTGCCGTGAAAATCAGCGCTGTGTATGCTCTATATTTTCGGTGATGTGATCGCTGTTAGCCTTTTGGCTTTTACAGCTTCATCGGATGCTGTGCTCGCGGGCCCGGGGCCCGCGTGCCAGGTTTGGTTTGACCCAAAACATATATACATAAATATAAACTCCTACTAAACATCTAAGTTCGGACCGTTGCGTTCGCTAGCGTGCTTGCGCTACAGTGAATATCTCCATAAATTTATTATATGAAGTCATCTAATGACCGTCCGAGGGAGACTGCGGGCCTCCGTTCGGACTGTCGACTTGTGTGTCGGAAACTCTGGGCGGTGAGAACCGCCCTGGAACACGGGTGTATCTGGTGTACGCGGTGTTATGAACGATAGCTGCGCGCCGCTCTCTACGGCGGTCGCGCGACGTTGTGCGTGTGATGTTGAAACTATTAACTGTGTGTACAGTGTTGTTCGGATCGTGGCTGACCGTATCGTGGTCAGGGAGTGCTGAGACGTCCGTGTCGTCTAGCACATTTCGCGGTCGACGTTTGCGTTCGGTCGCGTTTTTGTTAGATCGATAATTAGCTGCTTTAACCACCAGCGGGTTTGGATGAACCGCGGCTTTTTCGAAAAACCGCCGTGATACTTCTCTGAAGTGTTCAGAGAGTACGGGCATTTCACAGTCGCTGTGAAGGTCAACATTGCGTTGGTACCAGCCGGCTCCGGTGGCACTTCGCAAGAATCTATTTTGCACCGTCTGCAATTTCTTTATATGATTGCCCGTCGCGTGTGCGAACGCGACGCATGCATAGGACATTACGGGTCTAATGCATGTCTTGTAGAGGCGAAGTTTGTGTCTTAAGCACATTTTGCTTGAAGAGCAAGTTAACGGGTATAGACGGCTTGCGATAAAAGCCGCCCTGTTACGCACGTTCTTAATGTGAGCAGCGAACGACATCGCTGCGTCTAACGTGACCCCGAGGTATTTGACGCTCTTTTCCCAGGGAATAGGGCGTCCGAACAGGGTGATCGAGCCTAGCTGATTGTTGCCGATTGTGTGGTAACGTCTAGCTGGCTTGGGCGTGCCCCTCGAGAAGTATATTGCTACACTTTTCTCGGGGTTAACCTCTATTCTCCATTTCCGGAACCATTCGCCTAGGCGATCGGCTGCGGCTTGGAGCTGAATCGTTATGCGGCCCTTGTGCTTATCGGAATAATACAGGGCCGTGTCATCTGCGAAAAGCGCAAGATTGACTTTAGGGTCTTTAGGTATATCGCTAGTGTATAGCGAGAAAAGGAGTGGAGAGAGGCAGGAGCCCTGAGGGACACCCGCACGGAGAGGGCGGCTTGAGGAGCGCGTTCCCTCTACCCGGAAGCGAAATAGGCGATTGGACAAGAAGGCTCGTATGATGTTCACGAGTCTGTCCGGCACTTTTGTGTGATACAACTTGTAATACAAGCCGTCGTGCCAGACTTTGTCGAATGCCTTTGCGACATCGAAAAATAAGGCCCCTGTGCCTACTGGCTTAGGGCGGTCGTGAAAGTTTTCTAATATGTGCTCCGTTAGGCGGTGCACTTGATGAGTACACGAGTGTTCGGGGCGAAAGCCGAACTGCTCGTCTGGAAGGATGTTATTATTTAGGACGTAGTCTTTTAATCGACTAAGGATTATTCGCTCATAAATCTTGGCCATCGAGTTGAGGAGACTTATTGGGCGATAGTTGGACGGGATGTTCTTCGGCTTGTGAGGCTTCGGAATACCTATAACGTCCGCTTCCTTCCAGTCGTCCGGGAAGGAGCAGCTGGAGAGGAGCGCGTTGAAAATACTGACTAACAGACACAATAGCGGCGTAGTTAGACATTTGATCACCCTGTTGTTTATGCCATCGAGGCCGGGCGCGGATCGGTTTTTAAGATTTTTAACAATCTTCGTGACTTCGTCGAGAGTCACTGGAGTCAGTGGTTCGCCCACTGGTGGTATGGCAGCCCTGCGTTCGAGTTCCGCGGCCACCTGCTGCAGGTGGTCGGGATCCGCAGGCGCGAGAGACGGAGTGCATTGGCTCTCTAGACTGTCTGCAAGGCATTCGGCTTTTTCGCTGTCGTCGAAGGCGAGCGAGTTGTCGTTCGATCTAATAAGTGGCGGCATGGGTGAGACCGGCTCTGCTTTGAGAGATCGTGCCAACTGCCAGTAGGCAGTGTGCGCCGGCTCGATTTCTCCAAGTATAGTGTCCCAGCTATCTTTAGTGTACTCAGATAAGCGCTCTTTAACATCCCTTTGTAGGAGGCGCAGTCTGAGTCTATTCGCGTCTGTTCTATATCTGTCGTGCGCTTTGGCCGCACGGTTCTTTTCTCTAATCAGGCGTCGGAGGTCCGCCGGTAGATTGCAGCGTCGATCGCTCGACACCGTAACCGTCCGGGAGGATTCTCCGACGACTGTTTTGAGATGACTTGAGAATGATTTTATCGCTCGACAGGCTACCTCTGGCGAGTCGATAATATCTGGTATTTCATCCAAGTGCTGGGAGCTCGTAGCCTCGAGTTTGACCCCGAGGGTACGCCAGTCCACAATGGTTTTGGTCTGTGTGACCTCACCATTTGGCCGGCCCAGCTTAAAAATGACCGGACGGTGGTCCGACTCCAGTTCGTGAAGCGTAACTATAGAGTCTATTTCTAAGTTCACGTCCTTAATAATGGCTACATCGAGAGTGTCCGGCCGCTGATTTAACTGCGTCGGAACTCTGGTTGGTGTTTCGGGAGCTATGACGTTTACGTTATGGCTCTCCGCTAATCTGTACAGTATATTACCGTTTGTGTTATTTGCGTTGGAATTCCAACTGCCGTGCTTGCTGTTCAAGTCTCCGGCGAGAATAACAGAACGGCCTAAATCTAGTAGGGATTTTAGGTCTGATTCTAATAATTGTTTGGATGGCGAGAGGTAGACTGATGCTAGTACAAGCGGCCTATGGCCGGTCATTGCTAACCTACGCGCGGAAGTTTCTATATTAACTAAGGCGGGTGTATCGAGCGCGATACAGTGCAAGGACTTTTTATAGTAGATCAGAGTGCCGCCTTTCGCGGTCGCTCTGTCATTTCGGATGCATTTGTAATTGGCAATCTTTGGATCGCGCATACTAGGTTTTAAGAAAGTCTCTTGCACTAGCATAACGTCGATGTCGTGGTCACGAAGGAAATTCGCGACTTCAACTAACTGCGTCTTAAGACCGTTTGCGTTAAAATACGAGACAGTCAGAGAGCGTGGTTTAATCCTACCTATATGGGACGCCATTGGTAACAATTAAAATTTTATTTTTTTTTCGACGCGGCGCGTGATGTTTAGGCGCATTGATACGTCCAAATCGCGTCGATGACGTTCATGTGCTCTACGGTAGCCATGAGTCGGTCTTGAGGAGACTTTGCTTCGCGGATTTTGCGTGCTAAAGTCGAAAGTTCGGCAACATTTATGCTGCGCATGAAGCCGCAAATTAGCGAGAAATCTGCGGCGAAATTTGACGAGCCCTGTATTTTGGGCGTTGCGATTTGAGGCGCGGGCCGTGAGGCGGCTGCGCTCTTTTGCGTCATGGGCAACGGTTTTGTCCATGCGTTCGTCGCCGGCGCGGCGCTCTGGCTTTTGCTCTGCCCGGTAGTCCCGTCAGCGGGACCGGGTTTCGCTGCGGCCGGAGCGGGCGCGGGCGTTTGTTTAGGCGCGGGTTTAGTCGCGGGCTTAGGCGTTTGTTTAGGAGCGGGTGTTTGAGGCTGTGTGGCCCCGGGGCCCTTCCTACGGCCGTTCTTCTTGGCTCCCCTGCGCTTTGTACTCCTCGGCGCTCTGTTACACCCGCGGTAATTCGCGGGGTGTCCCAGCTCACCGCAGAGTATGCAGCTTGGGGGCTCTTGCGCTTCTGGCGTGCGAGCGCAATCCTGGGTGCCGTGATCCCCGAGGCATTTTACGCAACGAGGGCGGGCGAAACAATTTCGGGCAGAGTGTCCGTACAGTTGGCATCTGTGGCACTGGCCAATGATGCCCCTGTTGCGGGGTGCTTCAATAGAAAGGCCTGAAAGGCCGCAAATCGTCTTAATGTTAAAGACCTGCTTGCCTTCTGGAGTTAATTCCAGTATGGCTAGGATCAGGTCGTACGACTTCTTATTGTGTGGGTGATGCATACGATGCACCTCCAACACAGGTATGTCTTGTGACTTAAGGTCACTGAGAATGTGGCTAGTCTCTAATTCTTTAGGCAGGCCCCTAATGACTACGCGGAGTCTTCGTTCTTCCGCGAGTGAGTACGTGTGGAAACTTATATTGTTTCCTCGCAAATGGCTGGTGACGGCCCTGAAATCGCTGACTGTGCTTAGGTATACGCGGATACCTTGCACTGCCGTCTGCGCCTTCGGGCACACAATTTTCTTGTTTGTCATCCACAATGACAAGTCGTTCCATTTCGCCTTATCCTGTAGGATTATCGGCGGAGGAGCTTTATTTGGTTGGGCTGCGGGATGCGCGGGCAGAGACTTATCTATAGTCTTGCGGCTGTTGGACACGCCCTTTTTGGCCGGGTTCCGTGAGGCGGACGGCGATGCGGTGTCCGAGTTAGGCTCGGAATCCGTTTTCGCGGCGCGTTTCTTTGCTTTGCGCGCGACGGTGAAGCCGTCGTCGTGCGCATTTCCGGATTCCTCGCAATCCATGTCGGATCCCTCGTCCGAAAGGGCCGCGGGCCCAACAATGGATTGCGATTCCCGGAAGGGAAGCGCAGGTGTGCTTGTTGTTTTATTGCACCCATTAGCGGCGGTTTTATTGCCTGCAGGTGCGTTCTTTACTGACGATGCCGACACGGTCGGCACGGTCTTTTTATTGCCGGCGATTACGCCTGGCATTGTTTCGCACACAGGTGCGGATGCGTCATCTTGCGCAGGTGTCGGCGCGGCCGGCTCTACAGCTGGCGATGACAGGCTGTCGGAGTCAAACGTTGCTACGCGACTCCTAAGCAGATTTTGGGTGTCTGGACGGATTCCAGAGATTTCCTCCGACATAACGCAATGGGCGTGAAATTGCGCCCAGATCTCGGGGTGCGCGGCGCGTAAAAACTCCGCGAGATGTACAAACTCCGGCGCGGGGGCACGGGGTGTCGCCATTTCGATGGTTCGAGAGGCGGTGTGTACACAAATGCAAAATATTCTCCCTACGTGAGCAGGGAGGTGTGTGCTAATTTTACGTCACCTAATGCCTTACGCCTTAGGTGCGCGAGGGTGTGTACCTGGCTGTTGCCTAGTGCAACAAGCGGACACAAAAATACAAAGCCGCCTCTGAGGCGAGATATGTGTATGCACTCTACTCACGGTTTTCACCAGCAAGCCGACGCAATACAGGAACGCTCTCGCGTAACTTTCACGTTCGCACAACACCACGAAGCACAACACTTCCACTTCGAGGGACACGATAGATGAAGGCACGCACGAAGAAGAATAACCAGACACACCGCTACGGGAGCGGGTGTTGGCCACTATCCACAACTGTGACAACGGGCGTTTACAGACAACTGTCCATAACGAGTATGATTTTTGAGCTTGATTGCGCATGGAGCGCGGTCAAAAATAGGTCCGTTCTGCACCAGAGCGCGAGAACGAGTGTGTGTATGCTCGCAGCTCATGCTGAGTATAGTCCCTTTTGTTTTATCAGACTGCAGGGCAGATACATTGAATTGATTTCATCTTTAGATGTACATGTGTGCGTGTGTGTGAGAGAGAGAGAGAGAGATAATGTGTTTGTATATATATTAGTTTATATATATTACTATATATATATAATTACAAAAAAATACAGAAATATACGATAGTATATTTCTGTATTTTTTAAAATTTTAACATATTGTGATTTAGTTTTTTTTTAAAATATGTTTGGCATTTTTCGTATGTACTGTACTGTTTGTGATGATTGAATAAGAATTTATCTTATTTAATAGAACCGCAATGCATCTCCTTTGAGCAATAGCTCCAAGTCATAACTCTTTTGCAGTGTTCTCTACATAAGATAAGATGAATCGCTTTCGGATCTGTCTTCGGAAACGCGCCAAGGCTGAATCTCATAGAGAATTTTGATTGATGAGATATAGCCGCCTTATAAGTTGAGTGTTGGAAATGCCGTGTTCTTATATGTCGTATTTGTTTTTTATTATTCATTTCCATAGCTAATATAGAACATTTTTACGAACATCGTCGTTGATTATATTCTAATTGATTGACAAATATAAGTATATAATAATAATATACGAATATATAAATTTCTAATATAAATTTGCATCGATACAACAAAAAAATTATGTAAAAATTTATCGCAGTGGGACATAATCAATGTATAGAATTTCTATGCAGGAATCCGTCTAGTTAGGTACCACCCTAGAGCCAGTTATCTGCCGTGAAGCAGTAGTGTGCAAAAATTACTGTGTTTCGGTTTGAAATGCACTGCAGAGCTCGCATAATCACTGGGCATATGAGACTTGAGAACTGATGTCTCAGGGTGACGGGCGCATTGTGGTGTCACACTGTAATGTCCTAGGTGACACAGCATTTGTTATGGGCAGACGTTGCACTTACCATCAGGTGAACGCTTCGCACGTTTCGTCAATATACCCCATAAAAAAAAAGCGTCGGAGCTGAAATCGATTCGTCCGATTCCTCTCTGACCGATTTTGACTATTTAAATATTTAGTGGAAGCTACCAAAAAGTAGCCCATTAAAAACGTAAATAGTGGCTAACACGTTAGCAAACACATAAACTGTCATTATTTTCCTACTCTATCTACTTTTAAAACGCTAAAACAATTGGATGGCAGGAAATAAGATAAGATTGAAATATAAATATCAAAGTAGAGAGAAAAAGAGTTTTGGAACTGAACTTATTACATCGGAATTCATAGGTACGTATACTAACTACTGAGGTACTCAATAAGTACCAAGATGAAAACAAAGTTGCACTATGTTCCTTATAAAAAAAATAAAGTTACAATCTATAAACGTCACATGCACAGGCTTCCTCTCATTTCTTAGAGGGTTTTGGAGCTGGGAAATGTCTTACACGCTGCTCCAATGCGGGTTGGCGGATTTACATGTCTGCTACTAAGCAAGTGGTAAATCAGCACTCACTTTGAACATCAAAGTATCGTATCGTAGTACCGGAAAAAACGACAGAGGTTTGGTTGAAGATGAAATACGAAACAGATTTATGCAGCGAGGGTAAATGAGCAAGCCGGTAACGGTAACTGTCGACGTACACGAACATATGACGATCAGATCGAAGACGCTTGAAGGAAAAGCCATGTCAAAAGTACGCGCATCCGACGAGCTTGTATAAAAACGCTAATGAAAGTAGAAGAAGTGAAAGATGTGTGTCAGGATTGTAGAAAGTTGAAATATGTGGCCCCTGCCTACCCCAATTGGAAAGAAACGTGACTGTTTATATGTATGGCTATGTGTTCTGCAGTGGACTTTTGACGGGCAGAAATGATTTTTTTTTAATTTACCAACAAATGTTATACTTATTCTTATATTAAATTTTAAACACTAAATAAAAAACTAAGTGCACAGGTAAACTTTGCATACTAAATGTTTACTGGTCACACACAAACATTAAAGATAAAATATAACATTTTCTTTAGAACATAAAAATTAAGAAAAAATAAGAATATCGCACAGCAGTGTTGTGGTGAATCTTTTACTGAAAAACGATGATGATGATTATGATTTCGTATCTAGTGTGTAACAACAGGTACAGGTTAAAAAAGGAATTTTTGTTGAAAGCTTTGTCATAAACAGCGTAACAATTACCATATCTCATAAAGTATACAAGTTAAAATGATTGTATAAAAAAAAAGTAAAGTTTCAGCCTATAAATGTCCCACTACTGAGCACAGGCCTCCTCTCATTTCTGAGAGGGTTATGGAGCTAGGAAGAATCCGCCACGCTGCTCCAATGCGGGTTGGCGGTCTTCACATGTCTTCGAAATATTTTTAATTTCTCAGACATGCAGGTTTCCTCACGATGTTTTCCTTCACCAATCGTTATATTTAATTTGACGATAATATCAACAAAAATAAAATGTTGCCACGATCGCATCGATGGTACATAATATACATACAGTCACGCCTTTTTCCCATAAAAGGGGTAAGAAGATTACACACACGTAGGCTATTTTTCGCCCTCGCGGGAAACAAGACGTGTTGGGCGTCAAACCATATCATTGCCAATTTAGTACGGCTCAAAAAATTCATACTCCCCATTGTGTTCACACGAGCAGTATAGTGACGGCATTGCATATTACGGTATTATTCTGCACGAATATATGTAATACCTTATTCGCCTCTTAGTACACCTCGGTAGGAAAGAGGTAGGTGCTATTATGTTAAACCGGACACCTGTCGTATCAATGATAATCAAAATTATTATCATAAAGAGTTGTAATTATGCTAAAACCATATAGAAATTAAAAGGCTATGTAAAACTTACATTAGCAAAAAATGTACGGTACCCTTAATTAGGTAGCGGAACTTGTTGGATGAGCAGGGAGAGCAGGGGCGTAGATCCGACATAATAAAGAAGGATCGAGCTCTTACTCCGAACTGTAATTATATTTAACAGAGTCTTGGTTAAACTTGTTACTATTTTCTACGGACAACGATTGTTCTCTGGTTTTATGAATATTGTACTACGTAGCGAAAATATTAGCATAATATGGAAGATAAAGTCGAAAAAAAGTTTGTTTTCATTGTTAACTAAATTAATTAGTTTGTATTAATATTATTATTTTGGTTTTTACAGCTTCATAGGATAGCCAGGTTTGGTTTGACCCAAACATATATACGTAAATGAGCTCCTATACTTTCCCATCTTATTCAGGACACTCTCGCGTCAGACGTGTGTCACGAGATCGTAGTTTTTTTTATATCATTTAATGACCGTCCGAGGTAAGATTCACACCTCCGTTAATTATAGTTTTTTTTTTATTATTGGAGAAAGTGACGGAACGATCATAACTTTCACCTGATGGTAAGTACAACGTCTGCCCATGTGAAATGCTGTGCCACTCAGAAAATTTCCGAGCAGTACCACAAAGCGCCCATCACCTTGACACATCTATTCTAAAGCCCGATATCCCTATAAATTACTTAGAACTGGTATTTCGGTTTGAAGGGCACTGCGAGCTAGTGTAATCACTGGGCATATGAGACTTAAGAACTGGTATCTCAAAGTGTGGTGGCGCAGCGTGTCATACAGAAATGTTTTGGGTGACACAGCAATGAACGATTTGCTCGTCCCGTAAATGCGACTAAATTGAGACGCCTCATTGCTAGGTCTTTGATTCTCGCTACTAATCTAACATCAATTTGTTCGTCCCTTTGAACTTTCTGCCATAAAAAATGTTGCCGTTACGACTACGTCGAGACGCCTAATTGCTAATAACTGGGTCCATGGCTCTCGCTACATAACGAAATGCTAAAGTGGTGATTCATGGTGGTATTCTATGACAACTTCGACTCCACTATTTATAAGCTAGCCAGTTAGATCCTGGATAGCACTGGTAAAAAATAATTTCTTTTTTTTTCTTTAAAAAATCGATGCCCCACAGTAGGATTTCTCCTGTGTCGTGGGTACGTTTTACAGGCATAAATTCCACATGCACAAACCACCCAGACCCGGAACAACTATCTGTAGGCCATACAAATATTTGTTCCGTGCGGGAATCGAACCCGCGACCCGCGGCGCAGTAGCCAAGGGCTTAGCCACTACGCCAACCGAGCCGACGACCAATTAAAGTGACGCAGTTTATGTTTTGTAGGTACGTTGTTACCTAAATTCAAAGTTTTACTTTTGTTACTCAGTTATTTTAGAAAAAAAATACATCGTAACTTAACTCAAGCTAATAAAAACTTCAAGAGAACCGACCAAGATCCATTTCTCATCGGTTGACGGTCAGACGGTGATATATTTAAGTTTTCAAAGCATCGCACTGCTCACATTGCTCATTAACAAATAAATATAAACATTTGCAATTAGGTTGTGGATAAGTTAAAACTAAATAAATTTACTTAACAATTAGAAATACACTACTGGACTAAAAAGCTTTTTTAAAAAGAAAAAACTAATGACAGTTTCCGTCGTCTGTTTGTTTAATTTCGGTAATATATTTCAGAATATTACTCCATCAGCGCGTTCCCGGTCAGCCAGCCAGCTACTCGCAATTGTGGTGGCATCCTTTAAAGACAATTTATTAAACAATGTTTTATATTTTATTAACTATTAAATAATAGGTACATTTTTTTAATGCTGACTGCCCGTCAAAAATTAACAATAAAAAAACGGTTAAATTTAGTTTTTTTTTATTGTATAAAGTGATGAAACGAGCAAAACGTTCACCTGATGGTAAGTGTAACGTCTACCCATAACAAATGATGTGTCATCCAGAACATTTCTGTGCCCATCACCCTAAGACGTCAGTTCTTAAGTCTCATTTGCCCAGTGATTAATAGAATAGCTCACAGTGCCATTCAAACCGAAACACAGTAATGTTTGCACACTACTGCTTCACGGTAGAATAACTGGACCTGAGGTGGTACTTACCTAGACGGATTCCTGCATAGGAATCCTACCACCAGTAAAGTTGTACAATATTTTCTGGACTAAAAAGAAAAACAAAAGAAATACATAAAAAGAATGTGTAATAACGATGTTTCAAAAAACAAATTCGACCGTTAACAAGTTGGAGAGTAAATCAGCACGGCAGTTACGAACACCTGATCACCACCGCGACCTCCGGAATTATTTATTACTTTCGCGCTTTTTTCGTTGCGCTAAACTTTTTGGAAGTTTCGCTAACGTAAACCGTTGTTCAATTTTATTCTGTAACCGAATGCGGAACATGAGTTTCGATATCGGTAACATTGTCTGGATATCGTATTTGACCCTTTTATGGTTTATTTATAAATTCGGAAAAATGTTACTACGTCGCCAGTCCTAATATAGGATTCGCTGTATCTCGAGCACTGCAGGGTAGAACTAATAGATATGATAAATATCATCATCATCATCATTTCAGCCTATCACTAGTCCACTGCTGAACATAGGCCTCCCCCATAGATTGGTACAAAAGTTTGTAGCTCTAATTTTGGGGGGAAATTTGCCATAGTTGCCACGCATGGCAGGCGGGTTGGCAACCGCAGTTTATTTATTCTGATGTTCCAGGAAGATGCTGCTGCCCATTTTCTGGTTTCAATTATTCCTCTGCCGACTTATACGACTCCCACGGGGTGGTAGATTCTCTTAAGCGCGTTACATAAACATTCTAGAAACCCACCAGAATTCCAAATTCATCATAAAGATATTGACCCCTCAAGGTTTCGAATCTGCGTCCTTCCGGAGATGGCCAACTGGGATATTTAACCGCCTATTATAAACTTTTATATTGGATTTATTATGTACTTTGTTGTGTTTATGAACTTATGATAATTATGTCATAAAATAACATACACGTACGAATATTACGTAAAAATTAAAAAAAAATTGTTGCCAAAGTTTGTTTAGCATATATGTTACATTAAAAAATTATAGAAGTTTAAGCGATTTTTAGAGCTTAAAAAGCGGTCTAGGAATTTTTATTTCTAGAAATTCTAATTGTGAATTGTATTTTCACAGCAATGTTAGGTTAGTAATTTCTCTAAATTGAATGTACAAAAATATAGTACTAGTAATGACTTCTAATATTTTTATTTATGAAAGTATATGACTACGAATCTTGATAAACAATAGAACTTGAAAAGGAATAAGAAATGTAAAGAACAAGATAATAATTAAATAAAAAGAAGGTACACGGTTTGAATATTTTATAGAGGAGTAAAGCACATCTAAAGAAATACTTATTTCTTGACTATACAAATTTTAATTTTACTTTTGCGGCCTAATTTTTTTTTTTCTTCTATCTCCGTATATTTTTATTTTCTTTCTATTATGAACATTATAGTAAAGACGTTTTTAACGTGTTTTTAACGATAAATGAGGATTTTTTTTGCAGTACAGGTTGTTTGTTTCTAAGTAATTTTAACTAAGTTTTATATTATTTCTAATGCCTTTTAGAAAGCTTGTTGTAAAATTGAAACTCTTGTTGTTACAGTTAAAAAATAATTTCAGAAAAGTTCTTCTGCGTATGTTTTCAAGAGTATTCGGAGAGCACCTAACGAACATAAAATTATATGTTTTACTCTAGCGGTCCCTCAGCAATCTCACCTTCCTACTGAGTCTTGGACTCGTATACAAGTTTAAGCTAATAATGAAAAGTACCCAGCTCGTTTCTCGTCAAGTACATCATATGTACGAGTATGAATTTGTATCAAAGATATTATTTCGGCCGCTATATTGCTTCGGCCGATCTTATCGCATGAGCGTTACATCGGACGTGAATAGTTTAGGACAAGTGAATACCTCTATGATAAGTTTAATATCTTCCGACAAGTAAAATGTATTTCAATTTGAATAAATTAAGAGCCCGGGAGAGATGATTACCTCTAAAATGAGGAAATGCGGGCGCTCCTTCGTTCCTATAAGATAGGAAGCATCCCAAACTGGAGCTCTGCGTTGGCCTAAACACTGTTATAGCTGTAGGACGAACCTTGCATTAGCTGCGAGGACGGAAAAATATTGCACAACTTTGAGAACCTCGCGACGGTGATTAGTTTTAGTATGACATTAAATACATAAATAACTCATATCTTGTTCAAATTTATACTCAGATCGACAGGTCAGTATACCTTGGACTTATTACATCGATTCTGCCAAAACAACAATATCAACAACAAATCTCTCTCACACCTAGTTGCTGATAGATAGGTTTTTCTGGATGACCAATACTTTAACGGGCACTATTATGAAGGTTTTGATGAGATGAGATTGTGTATCTTAACACCTTGATGTGTCGCCAGTTGGTTTAACACGGCTATAAATAGAATCGAGAATATAGAATCTGCTTTTTGACAGGATAGCCGTGATAGAGTTAAAGACTATCATCGTAGTCTTCAAATGTCCATACTATAAATGGGCATATAGAACAACTGATTCTACTCACTTTTCTTGTGTAAAATCAGTCTTATTGCGTTAATGCCATATTCTCCTCGCAACCTGATTGTTGTTTTTTTATTTATTTAATACCAACTACCCATAACAAATGCAGTGTCATCCAGAACATTGCTGTGTGACACCACACTGCGCTCGTCTGCCAGAGACATCAGTTCATAAGTCTCAAATGCCCTGTGATTACGCTGGCTATCAGTGCCCTTTGAACCGAAACACAGTAATGTTTGCACACTACTGCTTCACGGCAGAATAATTGACACTGGGGTAGTAGCACCTACCTAAACGGATTTCTGTATAGAAATCCAACCATCAGTAAATATAATGCATAGAAATTTTAGTTTATATAAAGTTTTCACACGAGTAAATTTGTGGCAGCTCATAGTCGGGGCTCAGGTGTGGAATACGCCGATAATTAATAATAATCTCTACTTTGCGTTCTTATGCAATATAACTGTTATGCACCAGCTCAAAGCAACAATTAGTTCTTCTTTTAAGTTAAATCTTAACGAAATTTCGCTTAACCAAGTAAATGATAGAATTAGAATGATTAATTGAATATAATATTTATTATTTATCAAAGCTAAGCAATCAAAAATTTAATGGCATTAAACCATTAACGTTTTTTTAAGTATTTTTAAATAAATCTGGTCTATGAAAGAAATCTTCGTATGACAAAGATCTACCAACCTGCACTGGAACAGATTCTTTTCGACTCCAGAACTCTCCAAAAAAGGAAAAGATGCCTCTTACCATCAGGTGTCTGTTTCTTTACAACCATTTAATTATCGTTAAAATAACATATTCGCAGTATAACTGTGCCGTTCGATGGCGGCTTAGGAGTTTCAACCACCCCAGCTCAACTCATGGGTGTCGTAAAAGTCGACTGAAGGAAAACGAACACCGGGAGATGGGCAGCAGCATTTTCCTGGCACATATGAATAAATAAACTTCGGTTGCCAAGCGTGGCAACTATGGCAAAACTCACGAAATAAGAGCTACGAAGTTATGGCAATCGGCGGAGGAGGCCTCTATTCAGTAGTGGATAGGCTAAAATTATAATAATGAGTGATTTTCATCTAATATAACTGAAATTACTATTACAATTGCGTGTCTACTCTATTAAATAGCGGAAGCCACTGAGCGGAAAGGGAGGAGCTTGATTTGACATAATTATAAAGAATCGGGCCCTTCTTCCGGATTATTATTATGTTTAACAGCCCCAGTAAAAGTTATAGCCCCAATTTTCGGGCGCCTGTGTCTCGGAGTTTTTATCTTTTTTAATAGCATCTATACGTTATTAGTACTGTGCATAGGCTTACGATGTTTTTGGGATAATTTTAAATTTTATCCCAAATTTGTTTATTACTTTTTGTATTAGATTAGCTTCGTCCAAAACATTTTTTTACAAAAATAAATCCAGTTAAACTTAATAAACCCAAACTTCCGCTATAAATTCAGCGACTGAATCAGCATGTGACTCAGTGGTCATTACTTACCCCTTTTTTTGGCAAAATTGATGAGACAAACAAATCGTTCGCCTGATGGTATAAATTAAACTATTTTTACGGATTTAAGATCTTAGCCCTTCCTCAAATGTCTATTGTAGGCGATATTTTGACACACGTAGGAATGAGATCATGGTCTCTGCATCTCTTCAAGAAATTTAAATCTGTTATAAATCTTGCGGGCTTGTTTTTGAGATCTTCTCCCCGGCGAATTTTGTTTGCTATTTTCAGTTCGTACTGGTTCAAATAATGGTTTCTTATATTTACGCGAAAAATAGTTCCGTAAAAATTGTTGTATTTAAATAACTTGATACTTTTTCCTTTTAATTTTCTCGCAAATTTTTATTTCTACGACCTCGTGGCCTAGTGGTTAGAGTACCTAACTTTTACACCTTGAGCCCTGGCTTAGAATTCCCGCCGGAACTAACAATTGCGCAAAAACACAAATTTTTGCTTTTCGGTTCTGGTTGTATTGTGCATGTGAAATTTACCTGCAAAACGCACGCATAATACAGGAGAAATCGTAGTGTAGGGTATCGTTTAATAAATTACTATACCTAATATGCCGAATATTTTCTAAAGAAACCAATGAGAAATTTTAAATTTGTTATTTAAGAATAGCTTGAAATTACGTGCACGTCATCTGAATAAATAAACTGTGGTTGCCAACCCGGCAGCCATGCATGGCAACTATGGCAAAATCCCCCCAAATTTGAGACCTAAAAACTTATGGGGCAAGCTTATGTTAAGCAGGGGACAGTGATAGGCTGAAATGATGATGATGATGACGATGAAGTAGACACACATGCAGCAATTTTCTAAATTCTTTCATTTTCACAAAAAATGTGCATATTAGGAAGTTTGCGCATTTGTTGTTACATAAACACTTAAATAAAATGTCTTATTCTAATAGCAAAGAGCAGTCCTTAGCTAATAACAACTTTTATAGAACCGAATAAGTTCCATTTTTCAACATTTAATGATTCAAAACGAACTTTTCCCAGCATTGTTGAACTGTAATTACTTGTTGGCAAATAAACAATAGTAGGAACGATTTAACTGTCACCGCTCAGATGCTCAAGTAAACCACTAGGAGCATTCTTAATCAGAAACTAGTAGTTTGACAGACAATAAAGTTTTTCGTCGAAGCAATAATTGAACTTCAATTTCTTAAGAGACGTTTTAAATAAGTGCAGCGATTTATTATTTCTTAAATAAAAAAGCAAATAACAACAACGACGAAGAAAAACTAAAACAACTTCATCATAACACAAAACATTTTAAAAGGATATCATACATACTCGTAGGTGTCCGGGAGAGTAGGTGTTATCCTTCTCTGCCGGATCTCTCGCTCTCTCTGTTTCTCTCCTCCTCCTACCTCTCCTCCTACCGATGTGTGGTATTGTGCGGACAGTCTTTATTTGTCCAGAATAATATTATAACATGCAAACCTGTCACTATACTGCTCGTGGGTAAGCAATAGGGAGTAATTTTTTTTTGATTGATACCAGAATGGCGGCGACGTGGTTGTTTCCCGCGGGGGTAAAATGTGGCCTACGCGTGCGGTCTCTAATAACCCCTTATACGGGAAAAAAAACGTCTGTATGTATGAATTTATGCAAAATAGAAGTACGTTTTTGTCTCTTTGTCTGTCCGAATGGATTTAACTCTAGAACTACTCAACCTATTGATATGTATTTTACGCAAGTTATAGGTTATTACTTTAGGGCCGACTTAATTTTTACCGGTTACTTTTTACCGGTTCTGAAATTATGAACATATTTTTCAATAATATATCACAAAACACTATATATGAGATAGTAGCAGAACTGTTGACGATTGAAAACTGTCATATGTAAAATATATTGGAAAAGGCTACGGTTAATTGACCATCGGACTTAAATAGTCCGCGTAATGTCGCTTTTGAATAAGATTTTATATAACACCATTTTCAATGATTGTAGTATATTTTTTGTGTGTCTGTATGGACGGATTTGAATTTGGATATATAAAATTTAATGATTTCTTATATTTACACGTTATAGATTATTTAATTTTTATTTGAATTAATTATTTAGTACATGTCCTCGTTTTAAATTTAAAAATGTTTGATGCTGTATATATTACTGTTTGATTCGGTAAATTAATTAATATTGTTTTTTTTAATTTCATTTATTAAAAAAAATAGATAACATGCTTCGTACTCGTCCTTTACCATAAAATGTACATTTTTCTATCTCTGATACATTATAAATCGCAAATAAATGTTTTTAAAGACTGCATCTAATTATTACATTTATAATCAATAGAATATTCTTTGATAGTAAGACTGAGTTATCTGGTAACAGGATTCGTATACAGAAATCAGTCTAGGTAAGTACCACTGCAGGGCCAGTTATTCTGCCGCCAAGCAGTAGTGTGAAAATATTACTGTGTTTTGGTTTGAAGGGCACTGAGATGAGGTATAATTACTGGGGATACGAGACTTAAGAACAGAGGAACGAGCGCAGTTGGGTACACAGAACTTTTCTGGGTGACAGCATTTGTTATGGGCAGATGTTGCACTTAAAATCAGGTATATATTTTGCAAAAATTTAATATTATAAATAAAAAATATAAATAAAAATTTACAATTACGTCGTTACTGGCAGCGTGATATAGGCATCTTTTGAATTATTTTAAGATAGTTCAGTTAAATACCGAGTTTTTAATAGAAACTTCTTTTTCGTTCGCGAAACTGACAAAGGACCCTTGTTACTTTTAGTTGCAGATTAGTGGTTATTAATAAGTAATTTACCAATGATTTACTTGAAAGAGGCCGTAAGACCACTGGTGGTAGGATTTCTATGCAGGAATCCGTTTACGTAGGTACCACCCCGGTCCGGTTATTCTTCTGTGTAAGTATTGTGTGCAAACATTACTATTTATGCATAGCATTACACCCCATTATATTTGTGTTCAATCATCGCATTCCGCATTGTTTTTGCACACGTGAATTATGATGAAACCGCATGTCTGAGCAATACTGGTGGTTGGATTCCTATGCAGAAATCTGTCTAGTACCACTACAGGGCCTGATGTCTCGGGGGAACGGGCGCTGTGTACTGCCGCACAGAGCGGTTCCGGGTGACACAGCATTTGTTGTGGGCAGATGTTGTAATCGTGGTTTTTTTTATTGTATAAAGTGATGAAACAAGCAAAACGTTCACCTGATGGTAAGTGCAACGTCTGCCCATAACAAATGCTGTGTCACCCAGAACATTTCTGTATGACACCTCACTGTGTCTATCATCCTGAGACATGAGTTCTTAAGTCTCATATGCCCTGTGATTACGCTAGCTTACAGTGCCCTTCAAACCGAAACACAGTAATGTTTGCACACTACTACTTCACGGCAGAATAACTGGCCCTGGGGTGGTACCTACCTAGACGGATTCCTGCAAGGGAATCCAAGCACCAGTAAAGTCTCACCTGCTCTAGATTAACGTGACGGTTTCTCCTGCCTTAATCACACTTTCAAATACCTGAAGGAGCCATCTTCTCTTAAATAACGGTAGCAGACTTTAGACTTATATATATATTTTTATTACTTATATATTCTTTCGCCCTTAATCTCTATTTACACCTGTTTATTTCTGTTGTATCTTGGTCATATTTTAGACACGAGTGAAACTATCGTGGCAGTAAAAGCTCGCTTATTATTGTAACGTAATCGAAATAATGATAAAATCCCACAAAATTAACGATCCCACTAATTCAGTCAGAAGTGGAAAAATCATGAAAAACACAATAGCACTTACATTATGCGTAATAAAAATTTATATGAAAGCGCGTTCAAACATTGTGATCCAATACTAATTATTATAATGTAAATTAAGCAGGCCGTTGCTTAATTCGACAAACAGAGTAAAAGTCACGATCCCGCAGTATAAATGTTTGATTTTAATTAAATTAACTGGCTTCCATGTAAATTAGGACAATTTTAATAAAACACTATCTAGCAACTGTATTATTAACGTTGTTAATGAAATCACTAAACTATATTATCAGCTGTTAAATGACATATACTATAATCCAATTCAGTATAAGACTGCTGCAGAAGCAGATATTGAATATTATAAAATGGCTCGTTAAAAGAATACTACCACTCCATCTCATCCACCGGATCTCGTAAAAGGCGAGTAAGGAATTAAACTGCACTGTGCACCCAACAGCGCATGGTGGCGATGGGCTCACCACCTATCACACCAAGTGCATTATGTTGTTTAGGTGAAACGTGGATTGTGGCAGTCATCTGTTTTTGCAGTGAGTGCCCAGTCTCTGACTACCCCTTATGGGATACAGTCGTGATCTTATGTATGTATGTATGTAAAATGGTTCATAATTTAATAATCTAATAGAAAGATAAATGGAGAAACAAAGTTTACCGCAGCTAAATTAATTCAGAACTACGTATTCAGAATATAAATTTTAGCTCGCATTCCGGAATCCAATTATATATTCATGTTATAATTAATAAGCGCTTTGTCGATATTTTTATCTACTGTTAATAATAAACTCTTGTGCGGTGGTAGCGTTAGCAAATGCGCCACCCCGCTCCGCCCAGAATAAGTTTAGACAGGTTTGCCCAAACACAAAATATGAGTGTCCTATTAGTGAAAAATAAAATGTCATGGTTCCTGTTTGATAACGGAATAACTAATAATAATTATCGACGAAGAAGAATATAGAGCTTTGTGAATTACGTTCTAATACAAGTTTATCACTCTCATATTCACACACTCGTGTTGACGATGATGATGTTACATCATCGTCAACACGCTAATAGTCCACAAGACCATATTTCAAAAGCAAATGATTTGTCGCAGACGTCACGCTCGGCAGGTAGATTGGCCAGACGTTTCCCTCATGACGCACTGCTTCCCGTCCGTAGTCTGGATATTTTTGGTTTCACATATTTGCGATGACTATTCGACCATCTATGGGACGATCATGAATGGACTTTCAAAGAACCCACGTTAAAGATAGAGTAAGTAATGGATTATTTCATGCGGTCGCTACAGAGATATATAATACTCTACATATATACTTTGTTGTAAATAGTTGGATAAAAGAGATTGACGAAACCAATTTATAAGGCGAGTGTGAATGGGCAAATCGGCAAGGGTCAACGTAGGCAAACGTATTACGATCAGATTAAAGACATTTTAAGGAAACCGACGATGACGACGAGCTTGTAAGAAAACGCACATTCAAGTAAAAAAAAGCGATAGACGTTGTGTCTATGTTGTGTCTGCTTACCCGGGTGGTAAAGGGATTGACTGTATGTATTCTGTTAAACTAAGTATATACGAATATGATACTACTGTCCGGAGATTACTAATGTACACAAATTTAAAAATTGAAGTAAGAATTCAGAAAAAAATCAATAGTAGAAACCCTTGGCCTCGTTTTTGATGCCATTCTTTCCATTAGTAAATGTTTAACAAAAGTGCTTCTTCAACTGTGTTCCATTACGCGAATCCGCTTTCTTTTTGTCCTTTCTCCTAACAACTGTTTTGTTTTTGCCGCTTGCGATCTAAGTGTTTTTACTGTACGTAAACACGTAACAAATTGAGATAAAGTAACGTTTATAGTTTTAATGTTCCTTTTATCAACACGATAATGTTTTTTTTCTAAGTTTATTTAATTACATTTGAATTAAATATTTAGTACATGCCCTCGCTTTAAATTTAAAAATGTTTGATACTGTATATATTACTGTTTGATTCGATAAATTAATTAATATCGTTTTTTTTTACTTTTATTTAAAAAAATAAAAAGACAGTATGCTTCGTACTCGTTCATTATCAAAAAATATATATTTCTCCATACATACATACTCCTACATACTCCATACATACATACATTTTGAAAACGCAAATAAAATTTCACTCAAATACACTACATTTGAGATTTTCACCGAAATAATTCCTGTTCGGCGAAGATCAATTAAAAGAATTACCTCCAGTAACATTATGGCGGTTACCAGCCCGCTTCATTGAATAATAACTTAGTAATGATTAATATTTCTTGTTTAAAATTATTTATATAATTTATAAGATGCCCATTATAATGTATTTCCCAACGTAATTTACGCTTATGCCAAATTACATTACAATCAACATATTTAGCCGTTTGAGCACGATTGAGTAACAGACATATAATATTTCACTTTACATTATAATATAAAGTAAAGTTTGGTCCGACCGAGGAACTGGGTAGTTATCATAACTTTATAGCATAGATATTACCAATTTTCACATTCATGTCAGCACCGATAATTGATAAAGTAAACGAGCCCTGAAGAGGAGAGATATTTTATTAAGTGTATACTGTTGCGAATATTTGTTCAAATTGAATGTAAAGGATTTTTTTATAATATAAATGATTTCGCAGATGGTGAATGACTAATATACGAGATATTAATATAATCGCTGATTGCACAATAATGGGCTGGCATGATACGTAAGCAAGTCTATACTAACTAACATAAATTGTTCATAATTAAAATACACTAGCAGTATTAATGACGTTATTTAATACCAAAATTACACAACAGGAAATAAGACTATTTAAGACTTTTTTGCTAGTGGTAGGATTCCTATGCAGGAATCCGTCTAGGTATGTACCACCTCTGGGACAGTTATTCTGCCGTGAAGCAGTAGTGTGCAAACATTACTATGTTTCGGTTTGACGGGCACTGTGAGCTAGCGTAATCACTGGGCATTTGAGACTTAAGAACTGATGTCTCAAGGTGACGGGCACAGTGTGGTATCACACAGAAATATTCTGGGTGTCACAACCTTTTTTGTAGGCGGGCGTAGCACTTACAATCAGGTGAACGTTTTGCTCGTTTCGTCACTTTCTACTATAAAAAAGAGTACATATACAGTCACTCTTTTTCCCATATAAGGGGTAGGCAGAGTACATGTTTAAAAAATAGTCGTTCAGAAACCTCTGCCGATTTATTCCTCCAGGCCAACTATAGATATGATCTGAATGTAAAAGAATTGACCCTGAGTGAATATAATAAAATAACTGTGTACAATTTTATGGTATTACTCTTTTACTCATTATGAAGTCTGCAGTCTTACAAGATGCTTCTAATAGAAATGATATCATTGAAAAGACCGTGACAATTACTTTGCCAACAATCTTCATGCTGCTAAGAAATTGGTACACTGGTGGTACGAGTATGTTGGGTCTGAGGATACCACCCGTATGACAATCTCGTCATTGTACATGATTCTTCCCTTTATTCTGTTTTGATCTTCTTTGACACGCCTCTGAACACTACGTCTTTACGCTTACGAAGAATTTCATAGTACGAAGGCTTATCTACGGAGTACTCGGTACGTTGAAAGATTAATGGTAGAAAAACCTAAAAAAAAGAAATATTCGTCATTTACGAGATCTAGGTAATAAGAAACTATATTTTTAATTTTTTATATTAATCGTATTCAACTCAATCACTATGAGATGATAAATAAAAATATATTTCAAACTGTCGATGTAATAAATGGCTTCAAGAAAGTTTAATGAAAATAAAACGGAAGCTTATTCAATCATTTAACCCTAACAATAATAATGCAAAGCCGTGACTTTTACGCCGTTAGTCGAATCAAGTAACTTTGCTTAGTAGACATTTTAATAATAACCTTCAGATCGCCAGTGTTTGAACGCGCTCCTTTCATATGAATTTTGATTTTGCATATTAAAGAATATTGGCTTTGGCTGGATTATAATTTTGCTTTATTATTGCAACATAATTATATTACTTTGTTAACTTCGCCTCGTATACTAATTTTAATATTGATATTGCCATTGTAAATCAATATTTCATAGATATTTCTTTTAGCATAATTAATATAAAGTACGTGGTCCACAGACAAAAATAAATTGTAACGGATATTTTTCAAACAATGAATCAATCAAGCAGACTATTTTATCAAAACAAAAAATATTTTCTTAATAAATATGATATAGTTAATAGAATCAGGCGTTACTTTGCGGAAATCCATTATGATGGCCAAAGGAAAGTTTATTTGCTCAGATCCGCATGCGAAATATAAAATGGTGTATATTACGTGTTTTGCCCCAAAACGAGGCATTATTAGGCGTCATAGGCGTTTTTTTTTTTTAGGACTGATGGTCCTTGTTAGCTCCAACGCTTTCACAGCTTCGCCGGATTGAAAGGTGCCACCTGCACCGCTGAAGGCGCTTAGCCGAAACCTTTATTTATGGATGATTGGCGCAAGGGCCCCAGAGAGGGGACCTTGGCTTGGACCGTCATCCTTTGCGTGAGAGTAACTGACTCGAGGGTGCTCAAGGGGGCCGGCCTCGGATTGGTCAGTTACTTCGAACGGGAGCGCAATATTACTAATACTATTAATTTTATCAGGATTATTATTAACAAAAATTAGCAAAAATTCGGAATACATTTCCGCTGAAGAAGAAATGGCGCAAGAAACTCGACAACAGGGGAAAACCGGCCTGATATACGGCAGTATCGCGAATGTTTCTAATACGCACAACACAATCACGATTATACCGCTATCTTTAAATCCAGTACTTAAAGTTTAAATATACTTGAAGTAGTCGTTTGCTATCATTTGGTCGCAAACGCTGCTTACGTTATTCGGGTGGTGGGTTGTGTGAGCAAACAGTCGCTACCGCGATATTGTAATTGTAATCGCGATCCTTTCCGTGCACCGGACGTACAGCGGCCGCACTAAGGCGCCTTTAAAAACGTCCTCCCGATAAATAACTGATCGAGCCGTGGTTCGGAACTCTCGGGCGCCCTCGAGTCAGCTTACTGCGCACAGGGTAACAGTCCAAGCCGAGGTCCCCTCTCGGGGACACTTCCGCTAGTTACCCATTATATAGGTCTCGACTAAGTGCCCTCAGCGCTCGGCCACCCTTCAATCCGGCGAAGTTGTAGAAGCCTTCGGGCTAACAGTGAACAGTACCTAAAAAAAAACCGCGCCGCGCACTCGGAAGCTGTCTTTCGTAGAGTCTATGACGCTTGACAACGCCTCGTTTTGGGGGCGAAACAAGTGTTGTGTTCTCGACTTCGGTGGTGTATTGTACTTGGTGGTAGTATTGTAGTGGTGGAGGGTATCTGCTAGCGGTGTTAGTTTGCTCGTGCACGCTACTGAGGGAGGGCGGGCGGAGCTCTTCAAAAACTAGGTAATATACACCATTTTATATTTTGCATGTCGATCTTTGCAAATTAACTTCCTTTCCTTTTAAATATAATATGGTATTCACTACATTTTATATTGAACCAAAAAAAAAGTTTATTTCATTTTTTAATCTTAACTCAAATGTATTGAATTGGTTGCTTATATAAATATTAAACGAAAACATTTAGTACATATCGTAGCTTTACGCTGCTAGCAACTTCAAAGGGCCCAAGCAATTTTCGTCAGTCAACTGCCCTATGGCAATATATTTAATTTTCAAAGTTATCCGAGCACCACACTGTTGTAAAATTTTAACAAAGAAAGAATTGCAAGCGATTGTTCACAACCCATAAAGATTTTAGTTTAAAAATAAGAAACAACAATAACTCTTATCGCACCATTTATAGAAATTATATGCTTTTATAACTAGACATAGATATTTTTTGGGAAAAGTGGGCAAAGTCTGCCTTATATATTTTATAAAGAAATTATATGTAGTTTTAAAAACTATAGTTTTGCCCTACGACGGGGCTCAGAATTCTTATTATTTGTATGCGGACTATAGAGCCGAAGTGAGTCTATACATAAGTGCGATTCGATGACTTCACAAATCACCGAATGTTATCAATTTGTTTTAGACGTGTATTTTTTATTATATTGTTGTTTTTGGGCCGTGAAGCAGTAGTGTGCAAACGTTACTGAGTTTCGGTTTGAAGGACACTTATAACTAGTTTAAATTACTGTTAGTAAAATACATACGAGACTTAAGAACTGATGTTTCAGTTTTCAGTAACGAGCACAGTGTGGTGAAGGGTAGACGCACTTACCATTTTTTTATCACCTGCGATTACGGGAGCTCGGGCTTCGATAGCTCGTGCACAATTACAAAATTTAAGGTGTCCTATGCCATGTGCTACCAAAGTAAACTATCTGGTCACAATCCTTTATCCCTCAATTGCTCAATTGATGTAAGGTTTGACAAATTAATTTCTGCCTCAATTAAAAATGCGAAATTATGACCAATTTTTCGTCCTAATCATTTTTTTTTCTAATTATTATTGTCCTGACCGATTTTCGGTCACGGCGATAGCTACGGTATATTGTCAGAAGTTACTAACTACGCAAGAGATATGACAGTGCCACAAATGTACGCTAAAACACAGGGTCACTAAAACGTCTCAACCTACCCATATCTTATGAGTATCATCGGAGGAGGGCTAGGATGCAGTGTCAGAGACAAAGGGACAATCGCAACAACCAAACCTGTAAACAAACAATTTGTATTTTTGCACAAGTCTTGGGTCCGACTGAGATTCGAGCCCAGGAAATGCGGTATGGTAGTCAGGTACTCTAACTACCAGGTCACGCGGTGAACATATGAGTTTATATTTTAGGTACGCGTTTAATTTTGCTAATATCTTTTAATTTAGATCCGACCTTATCTTTCGTTAATTAGTATATGTGGTCTTCCCTGTGGCCTTTTATGTGTGATGTATGATGTTAGTCCTATGGCTTTTATGGCGTCATCGAAAGAGTCTCTTTCGAGCCATCTGCTCGCGAGTAAGAAGCACCCTACCCAACTACCCATACCTTATGAGTATAATCGGAGGTAGGCTAGGATGCAGTGTCAGAGACAAAGGGGTATCCGATGAAGCTGTAAAAGCCGAGAAGGCTAACAGCAATTACATCACCGAAAATATATATAGAGACAAAGGGACAATCACAACAACCAAACCTGAAAACAAACAATTTGGATTTTTGCACAAGTCTTGGGTCCGGCTGAGATTCGAACCCAGGAAATGCGGCATGGTAGTCAGGTACTCTAACTACCAGGTCACGCGGTGAACACAACAGCTTATATCCGTACTTACGTACGTATCCGACCTTATCTTTCGTTATTTTTTTTAATAAAACTTAGTAAATATGGTCCTCCATGTGGCTTTTTATATGTGATGTTTTATGATAGTCCTATGGCTTTTATCGCGTCATCGAAAGAGACTCGCTAGCAGATGGCCCGTGAGTAAGAAGCACAGCGCTGCTGATCCTCTGTACCCCGACCCCTGAAAACGAATAAAATAGTAACCGACTAACAAACGAGGCTTGAAGTGATCCATGGGTCCCTCTGAAGGAGGTTGATTCTTGGCTTGAATCACTGTCGAAGAGGAATATTATTGTTTATTTTATTATATACACGTTATTACATATAACACAATTTAAATCATAACGGGGTTTCGCCTGTTTATGTTGATGTCCCTTTGCACTTTCTGAGTTTTCCTCATCGTCACCTGCCACGCGGGGCAGTCAAGCACCCGCGATCATTCTTGGGGTGATTCTCAGTCCTACAAAACGCTATGGTTAAATCTGTATATTCGTATGTTTAGAAAAAAAAATATTTCGAGGATAGGTGGTAGGATTCCTATGCAGGAACCCGTCTAGGTAGGTACCACCCCAGGGCCAGTTATTCTGCCGTGAAGCAGTAGTGATCAAACATTACTGTGTTTCGGTTTGAAGGGCACTGAGAGCTAGCGTAATTACTGGGCATGTGAGACTTAAGAACTTATGTCTCAGGGTGACAGGTGCAGTGTGGTGTCACACAGATGTTCTGGGTGACGCAGCATTTGCTATGGGCAAACGTTGCACTTACTACCAGGTGAACGTTTTGTTCGTCTCATCGCTATATCGAATAAAAAAAAATACGCAGTCCACCAAAACACGCATAGGACCAGCGTGGCCGAGACTTTCCGGCTCCAAAATACTCTCAAACAAGATAGGAGGTCGAGCTGGCAGTGGGCAACTGGTAGGCTTTTATTTTTTAAATGGACAAGTCTTAAATAATAGTCTGAGAGAATCTACCACCCCATCTCAACCCGTGGGTGTCGTAAAATAACAGAGGGAAAATGAAAACCAGGAGATGGGCAGCAGCATATTGCTGGAACATCTGAATTAATAAACTACGGTTGCCAACCCGCCCGCCAGTGCGTGGCAACTATGGCAAATCCCTCCAAAATGAGAGCTACAAACTTTTGTGGCTATCTATGGGAGCCCTATGTTTACCAGTGGACTTGTGGGGTGAAACAACGATCTTACAAAATCACGTATCTTTTTTTATTCCAAAATGGTTAGTTTGTCTCTGTAATGTAATAAAATTAACAGACATTTTGTATGTTTTTGCCTAAGCTTAACGATTTTATATTAAATGAAATATAAATATAAATATTTACTTTTGAGCATTCTTCTGAACATAACTTCTGGTCGACCACTATGATTATTTCCTAATACCGTCGAAACCTATCAGCTGCGCATGAGATACAGTGTCATAAATGTACATGTCCAATATGTCGCACATACTATAAATTTAAAGAGAGGCTAAAATGTAGTGCCAGAGACACGGGGACTATTACAACACAACCAGACCCGATAACTAACAATTCAGGACTCGCGACTTAGTAATTAGGTACTACCACTAAACACCCGATCGTCATTATATTTATATAATTTCGGTGATGTAATCGCTGTTAGCCTTTTTTGGCTTTTACAACTTCATCGGATACTGTGCTCACGGGCCAGGGGCCCGCGTGTAAGGTTTGGTTTGACCCAAACATAAATAAATAAGGATTCCTATGCAGGAGTCCGTCTAAGTAGGTACCACCCCAGGGTCAGTTATTCTACCGTGAGGTGTTTGGTTTGAAGTGCACTGTGAGCTAGCGTAATCACTGGGCATATGAGACTTAAGAACCTATGTCTCAGGGTGATGACTGGGTGGCACAGCATTTGTTATGGGCAGACGTTGCACTTACCATCAGGTGAACATTTTGCTCGTTTCATCACTTTATGCAATAACAAAAAAACTCCTACAAAAACCTCGAAATTCGGACTATGTCGCGTTCGCTGCGTGCTTGCGTGATTTAGAATATCTCAATATGATTTTAAGTCGTCTAATTACCGTCCGAGGGAGGCTGCGGGTCTCCATTCGGACCGTCGACTTGTGTGTCGGTAACTTTGGGCGGTGAGAACCGCCCTGGAACACGGGTGTATCGTGTGTACGCGGTGTGATTGTCGACTGCTACGTGCCGCTCTCTACGGCAGTCGCGCGTCGTGGTGCGTGTTATATTAAAGCTATTAACTGTGTCTACAGTGTAGCCTGGATCGTGACTGACCGTATCGTGGTCAGGGAGTGCTGAGACGTCCGCGTCGTCTAGCACGTTTCGCGGGCGACGTTTGCGTTCGGTCGCGTTTCTATTTGGTCGGTAATTTGCTGCTTTAACCACCAGCGGGTTTGGATAAACTGCGGCTTTTTCGACCGCCGTGATAGTGCTCTGAAGTGTTCAGAGATTAAGGGCATTTCACAGTCGCTGTGAAGATCTACGTTGCGTGTGTACCAACCGGCTCCGGTGGCAGTTCGCAAGAATCGATTTTGAACGCTCTGTAACTTCTTCATTATATTTGCATATCAATGGTATATAAAGACTTTTATGACGGTCACTGGCGGTGGTAGTTTTATGCAGGAATCCGTACGTATGGTAAGTATGGTACGAAATGTGGTGTCATAAAGAAATTTTCTGGGTGACACCGCATTTGTTATGGGCAAATGTTGCACTTAACATCAGGTAACCAATTAGTTCGTCTCGTCACTTTCTACCATAAAGAAATAACATCTCTCATAATACAATACATAAATATCGTATCTCTACTAAATAATGTGTTAGTTAGAAAAACTAGTGCGATCTTAACAAACCTGCTTTGATCCAGGAAAGCATCAACTTTCTTAATTATAATACTTTCTTCAGTAAAAGCTCTGTATTCACGAAAGCGGAAGTAGTTGGCGGAACAAGCGCGGAGCACAGTAAATACGAGAATATTGTGTAGCAGTGTTCTTCGCAGCGCACTGACTTTTATCCATTACTAGACTTAAAATTCCGCTTACCTTGTAAAGAAGAGATCTGAGTATTTCACAAAAAAAAAACTACGTTTATTTCAGAAGTTCAGTTCAAACTTAAAAATATAAAGTAATCATCATATATCACCATCATCATCATCGTTTCAATAGATAACAAGTCCACTGCTGAACAGGCCCCCATGGAATGCCACAAAGCACGGTCCTGAGCAATCTGCACTGTCGACTTCCGGTAAAATCCTGCAGCTTGTTGCTCCACGTCGGTTCGTCTGCCGTTATATACATTTGCGCGGAGAAACACCAACCTTAGCCATTTCCAAAGCTCGCTTAGCGACTATGAGCTTCCTCATGCGGCCTACTGGGAAGGGCCACGTCTCAGTTCCAAATACAATATAATTATATATATACACAAATTAAAGTTACAGAGGAAGGAAAAAATACGTGGCAATTAATTCGTATTAACTCGGACTATAACAAAAATATTATTCGTCAAACTAAATAGTCTATAACCATAATCCTTTAATGATATAAGAGAGATGACCGAGGTTAAAGGAAGGTTTTGCAAAAAAAAAATACATAGCAAGTGTTCTACTTTCACGATGTGTATTAATATTTACAAATCCGTTAATCTCAACGGAGTATACGTTTAAAGCTTTCTAATGCCTCTCTAAAGTCTTAGTCAACAGATTAACATACTCTAGATATATGGCTCGTGCGAGAGTAATACAATAGTTAATCATATTTTAAGACGACTTCGCGTAATAGTTGGATTAGTTTCTAAAATGTATATTATGTTATTATTATATTAAAGTTAGACAACATAATTGTTTGAATGAAGAATAGATTTTCTTTTTCTTACACAGTGTCCTTATAAAAACGCATATCGTCAAATGCATTAATTTGGTATGAACAAATGGTGGAAATTGTAAAATTGAGATAAAATGAAATTTCTAAAAGCTTTTCAACTGATATTCCATTTTGGTAACGGACATGGTGCAGTTACTTAGTCCTGAAGACTATTGATGAGCAGTTTACTAAGGGTAAATAACATTCTTCAGGCTATACATTTAATATAATTCATTTGTTTTTATGTGCACGTGTGCGCAGGTTTCTCCGTAAGAGTAAAAGTTGAAATGCTGGAATTGGTTAAAAGTATGCTATCGCTTGACACATACCTCTTTCTACATTTGAGTATTTGTTAGATCCTGTAAAAATCATTCACATGGCTTCAGTTCTCCTGGTGAAGTAACTTCAAGACGTAAACCCGGTCTTACGATACAATAGCACTGTAAACAAGTAATCTGTTATGAAAGGTACTTGAATATATTTCACACAATATTAGTATACTGTATAATAAACATAACACGAATAATCTTCGCCTTGATCCAGCGTATTACAACTTTAACCAAGCCAACGATTGCCTGAAGGGGTTTAAATTAAATAGTTCTATAAACATGCTAGTTAAGATACTTCGTTCCAGTTGAAAAACTTTCTCAACTAACTAGCTGCCTAACTCGTGTGGTTATCTGTCCGACGTAGTTTTGTTAAAACACTTTAAAAATATATATTTTACTAAACTTTAATTCATGCTATGTTCACCATTGTGTGTTAAGCGGTACCTGCGTAAGGTAATCTACATCCACATCTCATTCCGTGTTAGACGTAAATAAAACTATCGTAACAGTTTATCAATGAATCCCTATTTTTGCGAGGTAAGCTTCATTAAATTATTAAAACTATTATCCATTAAAGTATTTTTCACTTAGGGCACCTCTAATTTATGAAAGGGTTCTTTCTCGTACCACCAAAAGTTAATGCAACTACAGAACGGTAAGTTCGTTCAGAGTATTTTTTTTCACACGTGCAGTTTCTTAACGATGTTATCCTGATCTCATCGCTCGCGTACTGTGAAACTTAAAGCAAGCACATTGATTCTTAGCACGACTTCGTGGGTGACTAAGTTAATGATACATGAAAAAGATATATTCATCTTTCTCTTAACGATATATTTATCTCCAATCTATTTAGGGTAATATCATACAATCTCTTATAGGCAGAATGTAAAGATGCATCAAAAGATATGTCATTTATCAAAATAGGCCGAACACTAGGAATAAATGAACATATATGCATACAAATAAGTGAAAATCATAACTCTGCTTTGATTATGCCCTAGTCAAGTATTAAGTAGACAATAGAAAAGAAAAACAGATATATTTATTATTATATTTTCCTAAGATAACGACAACTTTTTTACCACCTCTTTACAAGTATATTTACGTTTGACTGGTGGATTGGCAGCTAAAGTTGATTTATATTATTTAAAGTTATGGATATTTGCTGTCATTCGTGAGCAAGGTTTGTTTTATTCTTAGTTAATATTTATCGATTTAATAATAACTGACAAATTTCAAATATACTTTTATATAAGTTTCACCTATGTCACGTGTATCGAGTTAAACGAGCTTATTGTCTTTAGTAAAGGTCATAAGAAATCACATTTGATACATCAATTTACTTACTAGTTACTATTAGTAATACTAAGCAAGCTATTATATGTAGGTGTACATGGAAAATTATTGAGATAGTTCTCTTCATATGTATAAAATAGACCCCAATGTGTTGCTATCCACGGTTATTAATCTCAGTGGAAAACCATACCTTCAAGCGTGCCCTTAGGCTCGATAGTCCGTTGTTGTGTAAGGTTTTTATTAATGATGTCTAGTCATGCTTCAAATACTCTAAAATAATTTTATTTGCCGATGACATTGAAATCTTTAAAAAAATAAGACAATAGATTTGAAACTTATTGTAATGAAAAAAACTCGATCTAAATATTTCATAATGTTCCTATGTCCTTTTCACGAAAATGGAACTCTACAAAATTTATCAGATCAGATCAATAATCAATTACTAAAATACAAAAGTCAACTATATGAAAGACTTAGGTCTTATCCAGGATTCGAAGCTTCAAAAGCTCTAGGTTTTTTCCTGCTCTCTTTTTTTCTATCAAAAATGCCAAAACTCTTAAAATTCTCTACTGTTCGCAGTATAGTTGTTTTAGAGTATAGTTTACAAGTGTGGAATCCGCGGTATGCTGTTTATAATAAACGCCTGGAGTCAATTCAAAAACGTTTCATAAAATACTTAGAATTCAAGACCAAAGTTTATAATAGTACATATAAATTGCACTCGTAAACATATTTCCGATTTATCGTACCTATCAGAGATAATACCTCAAGCTCGTCGTTCCGCGTACAGTCAACAGCAGAAATAAGCTTGTACGTGCCATTGGCGGAATTATTGGCAGAATTCTTTATATGCATTTAATAACTGTAAGTTTTCCTAATAAATAAATAAATCTACCTAATGGTAAGTTGTAAAGATGGTCTATAGATAAGAAGCATCTGCCCTCCATGCTAAATCAAGATATAGATGCTTTAAGGTAAAATTCTTTGGGGAGTAAGTGCCTTTCACTTACTCCCCAAAGAAAGTGACGAGACGAGCAAAATGTTCACCTGATGGTCTTCCCATAACATAAGCTGTGTTACTCAGAACATTTTTGTGTGGCACCACATTGCGCCCGTCTCCGTCAGTTACTGAGTCAAATGCCCAGTAATTAAGTAATTAATAATGCCCTTCAGACCGAAACACAATAATAGTTGCACACTACTTGTTCCGGATAGCCTTGCGCATGCAGTGGTGCGAATTTCTGCATAGGAATGCTACCACTTGTAAAATTAGCGTCTAATACCTTAGGCCTCCCCTGACCATGAGTACTGCAAAACGCTCGGAATGTCAGGAATAAAAAGTAAATTTAATCGCGATAAAATCCATAAACTTGTTTTTATTTTCTCTTTCTATCAATATTTTCCTAAGCAAAGACCATTAAGATAAAAGTATAAATTATATTTCTTAAGTGGACACCGCTTTCATATAGATTTATTTCTCCATATTGAAATCCCTATTTTCACATATCTTAAAATATGTCACAGTATAACTATTAACGACTTCTATAACGACTTCACTAACAAATATATCTTCAGTCACAACAACGCAAAAGTAGTTTTCATGTAACGTGATAAATTTCTTAAATTACTTTAGTAAGAGTGTAGCACATAAATGCCAAATAACCACAAAGTTAAAAACAAAACGTGGAATCCACAATTTGGCGCCAAACGTCGCATGCGTACGAAAAACAGGCGAATCAACGTTTACTACACTTCGTCATTGCGCTGGCTCCCTTCCATTTCCATTAGCAAATGTTTAGCCAAATCGTTTCCTGAACTTTACTCCATTAGAAAAACAGTTTCCTTTTCGTCTTTCCCCTATTTAACGTGTTTTCTCCTGTTTGTGAGCTAAGTGTTTTTCGTATGCAATTTCGTATTTTTTTATTGTTACAGATTTAACTTTTTAGGATTCTGTAGTCAACAAGGAACCCTTACAATTTCGCCATGTCCGTGTGTCCGTCCATGTCTCCCCTACACGTAAAGTAGGGACAATTGTTTTCTCGTCTTTCTCATAGTATGGGTGTGTGAAGACCATTTTTTCGATTCTGGTATCCGTTCGCGAAATATTCAGCTTTAAAGTGCTAATTTTCTCTCCTCCTGCTAGCTAAATGGTTGCTTTTGGATATAGTAATATATCTAATAAAGTTAAAAGACGGATTCGTAAAAAGGAAGGCTAAGGCACAGAGTACCATATCGAGAACACACGTATAAATACAATTTTTCATTGCGTAAACTACAGCAATATGAAAACTAACTTACCCCTGCAAAGTAAACCCTATTTGCAACGTATAAGATTTATCGGGTCCAATACTCTTTATTATCTATTTTTTACATATTTTTCAATCTGAACAAGTGACGAACGCAAAACAACGGTTCATAATTTTAAAAAAAATCACAGTATTGTACAATTGCTACATTTGTTAAGTTTCCCTCAAAATTCAACAGTTGTCTATACTATTTTTCAATAACAGCGTAGAAACAATTAAAGTGGCTGTTCCACATAAGGAACTAAGTGCCTTGTAGGGTTCATACACACTAGATGCCCATCAGTGGTCGAAAATCGACCGTGATTCATTTTTTTTAAAGTTTGAACGTTATTGAGGTTTGAGTAATTATTTGTTGGCAACATTTTAAAATTCTATGGCGACAATCTCTACCGTGATTAACAATGTCAATATGAACGTAAATAATGAATGTTTTTTTTATTCACTTTAATGTATTTGTAACATATATTATATATCGCCGATAGGTGTCCGGCAGAGTAGAATAGCACCTACCTCTTTCCTACCGATTTGTTGTAAGAGGCAACTAACGTATTGTACGGACAGCTTTTATTCGTGCCGAATAACGCCATAACATGCAATGCGGTCAATATACTGCTGGTGAGAACGCAATGGGGAGTAAGAATTTTTTTGACTCGTACCAAAATGGCGGCGACGTGGTTCGCCCCCGTCACGTCCCGGGATACGTGTGTGGCCTCTGCCTACCCCTTATGCAGGAAAAAGGCGTGACTGTATGTATTGTACATAAATTTTAGCTTCTTTGCTTCTTCTGTATACAAACTTGCCAAATCTGACACTTCATCGTGCGCGAATTTTTATAAAAAAAGGATACAAGGTTTTCTTTTCACGTACATTTCTTTTCATGTATAGATTACATTTTTAGTACGAGTATATAAGTGAAGTAGTAATGTACATTTTGTCACTAAAGTAAATCATAACGTCTTCAAATTATTATTTCTAGTGCCTTGCATTATTTGTTATGCTTCTGGCCAGTTTAGTTGAATCTTGGTACAAATTATACTAATGGATTTCTTGGAACAGCAATGTGCAGTAAGTAAGCTGTTTGTAGCAAATTTATGGACTTGCATTATGTGACTTTCTCTTGAGTTTTTAGTTTTAAATCAGAACTTCGTCGTGCACATTTTGCAGTTCAGTTTATATTATTAATTAATGCCTAACATTTTAAGTTACACACACACGAATGTACAATATCACGACTGTATCCCATAAGGGGTAGTCAGAGACTGGGCCACGTTTCACCAAAACAATATAATGCACTTGGTGTGATAGGTGATGAACCCATCGCCACCATGCGCTGTTGGGTGCACAGTGCAGTTCCTTACTCGCCTTTTACGAGATCCATTGGATGAGATGGAGTGGTACTCGTAGTATTCTATTAATGAGCCGCCACCACACATTTAAAGTTGTGTTATTTAATATGTCTGCTCATTTGCAATATTATAGTACCTCTATTACTTTTACTGGTGGTAGGATTGCTAGGCAGGAATCCTTCTAGGTTGGTATCACCCCAGGGTCAGTTATTCTGCCGCTAATCAGTAGTGTGCAAAAATTACTTTGTTTCGTTTTGAAAAAAATACATATAAACTTGTATCAGTATGAATGTATACCTCTTCATTATTCTACAAATTATTGAAGTTGATTGCATGAAATATGGACAGTACTTGTATGCATTGTAAGCCATTGACTAGCTTAGGCCTAGACGTCGTTTTAATTGATAGTACGATTATGCGATATATTGAGCATATAAACGATGTCAAAATATTTTCCTTTTTTGGTTAACGATCGTACGATGATGCGTTACGAACAAACTCTTGTCTCCATCACAATTGCTCATAACAGACATGCCTTAAATTTTAACTGTAAATACTGTAAAAAAATACGTGTGAAAGAACTTTAAACCTCGAAAAATAATCGATTTATCATTAAGAGTATGTATTATATTTTGCTTGTTTTCCTCAGTCTCAGAACTGCCTGGGATTACCATCGGGTGATGTGCGTTCGATGAAAATAAACAATCTGATCTTGTGAATTGATTGTGAAAATTTAATTATAACGTTGATCACACATAATAACGAGCGGTAACTGCGACCGGATTATCGCATGAACATTGGCAAACGGTCGCAACTTTCGCCAATTAGCAAGGCACCTCTAAGTAATCGATTAATAGTAATATCTAAAGAATTTATGAGTTACTCAAATTTGGTTTTAAGATTTGACAAAGTCGCGAACATAACTTGTTAATAATACTTTTAGTCGCGTTACCGTTTTCTAACTGAAAACTTATATGTAATAACGAAATGCAGACATTTAGTTATAATTAAATCATTGAATTGATTTTCTTAAAGAAGGTGAAATCTTATTTAATAAAGCACGAGACTGAATATTTATAAGAGAGAAAGGAAGTTAATTTGCTAAGATCCGCATGCATATAAACTTCTAGGAAATAAATTAACTATGTTTTTCAATCCTAACCTAACTTCTACGCCGCAGATCCTGGCATTTAAGCCCAGCCGGACTCAATATTTATGCAAAAATACAAATAGAAATTATTTCGGATCGTATTTTGTTGTGAGTATTGAAGTTTATGATTGTTAAACATATTCACGATACAGGAAAAATGTTATCAAGGCATCGTGTGCTCGTAATTTAAATGATGACTAAGCTTAAGCAACGTATAGAACGTTTCTTACTATCAAAATAGTGAATAGCAGCATTTATTTTCATCTGAATAAATGTTGTAAGGACTGATATTCTTGATAAGGAAGATCTGATAAAAGTTCATTAAAAAAAAACAGAAGATGATCTCGTTTGCATCGTCCTATAAGCGAGTTCTGACACTCTTTTGATTAAATCGTAGTAAGGGTCAGTGATCTGAGACAATCACAGTACACCCAGACTTGAAAAAAAAACTACGTACAAACTACTAACTATAGTACACGTGACTAAGGTATGGCGTCCAACTAAGAGTAGTCACTAGTCAGCTACATCAATTATTTTCAAGAATGAATGAGATGATTTCCTTAATGAAAGCTTAGGAATAAAAGCTTATCTCAAAGAAATCTCATAAACTGAATATGTCTAAAGAGTAGGTAAAAGTGATTCAATTCCCTCCACTATTTATACCTTTTAAATATATTTTGTGGAAAATTTGAATTAATAAATCTAATAAAGTCGTAATTAGCACGGAAATTTCGTGTCATCTAATCTTGTTAGCGAAACTTACAAAACGAGGGTATAAATCCAACTGAATTATGAACGGCCCGACGCGGATTATAATTATACTTAAGAACCTAAGTAAGAATCACATCTACATTATTATGTCGTGTTTTTCTTGAGAAGAGATTTATACAACTTTGTTTCACTTTCGTTAATTGCAAATGTGTCACTTTATATTATAACTAGCAGATTCGCCCCGGCTTCGCAAAGAAGATATTGTTATGTTAAAGTCTGTAGCCGTGTCTGTCTGGAGTATTAGCCGTGTGGTGGTAGCTTAAGAGAATCTACCATCCTACCTCATCCCGTGGGTATCGTAACAGTCGGCAGAGGGAAAATTAAATACCGGAGATGGGCAGCAGCATCTGTCTGGAACACCTGAAGTTTAATTAAACTCGGGTTGCCGACGCGCCTGCCAAACGTGACAACTATGGCAAATTCCCCTCAAAATAAGAAGGTCAAAATTTTGTGGAAATCTATTCGCAGGCTTATGTTCAGTAGTGGACTAGTAATTGGTTCAAATGATGATGATGGTGAAAAGACGCAAAGAGAAAAACAGCACCAGCCCGTGTACCTATTTAAGAGTAAATGTTCGAAAAATCCGTTCTTAGTGCGTGTTTATGTCGAGGAAGGAATACCAATAATGACCTTTATTCTGAATTATAAAGTTAAAAATTGCATGTTATGTGATTTTCGTTTTGATTATAAAACATCCCGTAATAAATGGTATGGGTTTTGGTTATATTCCTTAGGGTAGAAATTTTCGGTTTGCAGTCAGCTTGTCCTCGTGGTTGGTTTTCATAGAACAGCTTAGAGAAATGAATATGTATGCCAGTTTCAAAATAATACATCTTGTAGTTTCGGAGTTCATATATAGATGTACTCGTACATAGAGTAAGTATAATACATAGATATTCCTGGGGATGTTAAGGTAAGCATCTCCCAGCTAACTTAATTTGAGTTATCTCGGTATGGTCACAATATTTATAATTATAAACAAATCAATCACCACGAGTAAGTTCCCTGCCCTATGGCAAATTGCAAACGTAATTCCACTTCAAAGGAACAACAATCCGCAAAGTTACAAAGATTTTCGTCCAATCCGCATATTACCCTGATTATCGAAAGTACCTACTGGAGCGAATAGCGTCTGTTCAGGTCACGAAATTCCTCTTCTTCTAATTCTAACAGCCACAGCTTTAAAAGACGTGGTGGATAATGTTCTAAAGGGCTTAGCGATCGTGGGGAATGGTACTACTAGATGATTTCTCGCGAGAATTTGACTCCATAAATGAAACTTGCGTACTACGGATTTAAATATGATACAGTGCGTGACTCAGAGGCATTCCTCAGAGATCATTACTGGGACCCTTGCTGTGACTTTCATACAGTGCTGTTATCACAAGATGCTTTCACGGCTGCTTTCAAATGTATGCGGATGACACTCTAGTGTATATATCTTTTATCGCCAGAGATACGTCGTCTGCAGTAAACAAAATTAATACAGAGTTTCAAAAAGTTGCATCATGGTGCGAAAAAAAATCCTTGGTCCTTAATTCACATAAATCGAAATTCATGGTCCATTTTTTTTATTGGATAAAGTGACGAGACGAGCAAAACGTTCACCTGAGTAGGTAAATGCAACGTCTGCCCATAACAAATGCTGTGTCATCCAGAGAAACGAGTGGCACCACACTGCGCCCGTGACCTTGAGACATCAGTTCTTAAGTCTCATATGCCCAGTGATTACGCTAGCTCTCAGTGCCCTTTAAACCGAAACACAGTAATGTCTACACACTACTGCTTGACGGCGGAATAACTGGCCCTGAGGTGGTACCTACTTAGACGGATTCCTGCATGGAGAGAGTAGAAGTTGCCACAAACTTAGGTCTTGTCACTGATCCCGAACTCTGCTCTGAGAGCCACGTAAAATATGTAGTTAAAAATTGCTACTATAGATTAAAAGTTCTATACAGAGTCAAGATATTTCTTAGCGTCGAGATGAGAAAAAGGTTAGTCGAGAGTCTAGTGCTATCTATATTAAACTGCTGTTACGCTGTAGTCACGGCACATGCCAATTATCTAGAACCGTACATTTTATTCAGCGAGTCCAAAACGCGTGTGCTTGTTTCAGTTCAAACATACTCCGGAGGAGTCATATTACGCCCTACTTAAATGAAAATAATATATTGAACATGGCAGCTCTGAGAAAAATTCATCTAGAAAACTTATTATTGGATGTAATAAATACTCAAAAACCGGGAAATCTTTATAACAAGTAAGCTTGGAGGCACGATTATGGTAAGCACCGTAGCCAAACACTTACTAATGCCCTTTCCTTACCAAAATTTAGAACTGCAGCATTTAGAGGATGCTTCAAGTATGTCGCCACTCGATGCTGGAATGATACCACTGCCAATCAGATCCCCGAAAACAAAATTTACCCTTAGACTAATTTTACAAAGTCTACTTACTTAAAAAAAAGTATTATTTAAAATTTAAAAGCTTAAAAACAAAAACGTAATTAACAATCTACTCACATATAATGTTTTGACCTGTAAACATCTGAAATCATCAATTAATACAAATATATCAATTCATACAGCATCACCAAACACAGCTCGGTGATTAGGATTCTGCCAAACGGACGATATAATCGTCCCTTTTGAAACTCTGTATATATATACGTGCAAACAATGTCAAGAAATTGTTTTAAGATATATTGTTTTAACAAATACAAACAAATATATAGTAACACATATCTCCGGGATCACTTTTTCACTTGTTTTATAATTGTTGTTTAGCTTAAAAAAATGCATTAATACGACGCTGTATATTTTTGTAAAAAAAAACAACTTTTTCAATGGAAAACCGGTTTCGGTGTGTATACGATTTAAGCGCAAATAAGTCTTCAAAAATTTCTGGTAGAATGTCTTTCATAGGGCGTAATGTACAATTTTTGTAGTAGGTTATTATTTTTTAAAAATCAACTCGCATGTTACAAACGAATCTTGACCTGGCTCACTAATGTGATGTACATTTATTTTTCGGTACCGGGCATCGATACATATCACCTCGATAAGTGTGGCACTGTCTCCTACAAAATGTGTTTGTGTGGTAACTACCTGTTTCAAATTGCTGTGATAAAGGAACTCCATGATCTTCTTTGTTTTATCACTATTGGTGGTGCGTGTTTACATTAAAGTCCCCTAATATTATTATAAAGTCTTATGGAGACAGGTCATAAGCACTATCTGAAATGGCATCTAAAAAGGTGTCTAAATTAAGCCAGGTCGGCCGGTATGCTATTCCAATAAGAAACTTTTTGTTTTTATAGTAAAATATATCCACATTTCTTCTACCAGCGGATGTTGAAGATGACTTCTTACCCGAGTACTTAATCCTGTTTTTATATAAAATGCGACTCCTCCGCCGCGCCAATCTCGTGTTGTCATTGGACGCGGTATGTTCCACAAACGATATTCGGGAACTGACGGGGCTTTTCCCTCTTCTCCACTGCACAACCATGTTTCAATTATATGTCAACGGAATGGTGACTCATAGCCAAAAGAATAATTGTGAATATTTTAATTCATCATTCAACCGGTCTTGGGACTGTATTCTCCAGGATAGAGATCTCTCTAGCGGTGATCACTGAAAATCAGCGTTGCTTATTAGCGCAACAATATGCTGAGTGATAACCCTTTTGGCATGAACCGCGACGTACATACAATAGCGAAACGTACATTTCTTCGCTATAAGATTAGAGGTATGGATCAACTTTTTATGGTTACTGTTGTGTTAATTTTTGTTTGTAAATGCATGTTTTGTACGTCAGCGGTTTTTGCCGAACAAACTTCCCTTTCTTTCTTTCTTATTGTTACAAAAGACTTATTGTTACGAGAGTTTCCTTAGTTAGATGGGAAAGTTAAGGAGCTTATTTATGTATATATGTTTGAGTCAAACCAAAACCTGGCCAGTCCCTGGCCCGTGAGCATAGCTATCCGAAGCTGTAAAAGCCAAAAAGCTTGTCACTGAAAATATGATGACGAGTGAGTGCCTCTGTGTGTGATAGCTTCTGGCTATTCGGATGTTATTTCTGTGGCTGAAAATCGGCCAGAATGGCTTCCTTTGCACTTATTCGTTACTTTCGTCAATTTGTTACACCAAAGAACTAAAATTATGTTATATGTTAGTATGTTTTATGTTAAGCTCCATCTCAAAGTGATCCTACAAGGACCGACGCTCCTGCACAACTAAAGCGCAATAAATCTAAATCACAGAAAGTTTTCGGAAAACCGGCAATTGTCGCCTAGACTACAAGCGACGCACATAAATAATACAATGCAATAACAATCCAGTCGGCTAACTGCGGCGTTCCGCTGTTATTACTTCCCACCTTAGTTCGGGAGGTACCCCACTGTCGTCCACATACCGACATGAACACCCCGCCCGCACCTAATGCGACATTCTTACGTGACAACGATTTATCCAGCGTGTATTGTCCCAGCTTAATTTATAGCTGCGCTTGAAACCGGCGCGGACAAAATTATTTTCTCATATTCAAACAAAAAATTGCGGATCGCTGAAATAAAGTGAAAGAAACGGTGGACGCGGTCAGACACAAATCATTTTTTGCATCTCTTTTCTCTTTTACGTCCCTTATTTTTCCCTAGTCAACTTTTTAATACTTTTTAATAACCGTACTTCACGTTTTATATAAGAGGTTATTTGCACTTACTATGTATTTATGAGTATTGTGAATGTATGGTGACCAAAACCTATGCAACGGCTTTATATCGAGCTAAAAGCTAACTTCTCTAAATAGCAATTGAAATATCTTGAAATCACATGACTGTTTAATAATACAAACTAAAATACAAGTAAGAAACGATGCCCCCACTGGGATTTCTCCTGTTTCCTGGTCACAGATCAGCCATGTGGACCATACAAATATTTACTCCCTACGGGAATTGAACCCGCGACCCAAAGCTAAGAAGCCAATCACTTAGCCACTGCGCCAACGGAGCCGACCAAATATCTGAATTGGAATAGTGAACAAAATAGTTAAGATGTTACTCGTTTAGCGATTTCTGAATATCAGCCTAACCCAAAAGTAAAATATTTCCCATTACTTTTTGACTATAACTTTTACTTTTTATTTATTTATTATTATAAAGCTCGATATTTCGTCTCAACTTTTTCCTCTCTCCTACCGATAAGTCACTGCATCTATGTGTTTTCGTGAGCGTTTACATTTTTGTAGTATATCCTAAAACGAAAACGACTCCTGATAGTATCCCATGTTTGATAGTCAGAATGCCATTTTTTAAAAAGAAAATGTTTTTTTTTATATAATCGAAAGATATAATATTCCAAATAAATTCGGTCCTTTCAGCCGTTAAACACCTCACGTGTCATTGGGAGGCATGTCATCAAAGTATCAGTAAATGAGGAACTGGTGTTAGGATTTCTGTGCAGGAATAAGTCTAAGTGGGTACCAACGCAGTGCCAGTTACTATGTCGTAAAGCAATAGTGCACAAACATTACTGTGTTTCGGTTTAAATGGCACTGACAGTAAGTGTAATTACTGGGAATAAGGGGCTTAAGAACTAATGTCGTAGAGTGACGAGCGCAGTGTGGTGCTTCACAGAACGGACGTTGCTTATGCCACAATGTGAACGATTTGCTCGACTCGTCACTTTCGTCCATAAAAAACGCTCAAGAATTCACCGATTTTTAACTGACGCCAAACCCTCTGAGGATTGTACCCACTAGTGACGTAAGCTTGTAACTCTACTCGATATTCATTATTCAATTATTTAATGTGGAATAATAAATTAGCTTTTATTTAATTTCAGAAAGTGTCACTAAACCTTGGCATTAATATACAATAGAAGTCGAAATGGAATCCAAAGAGCTACGTTCTGTGAAAGTATTTATACGAAGTTTATGTTATTCGTTGGCCTCAAGTGTAGGCAGCTCGTAACCGCGATCGGTTCGTTTGTTTGTACAGTCTGCTTGTTTAACGGATAAGATAGAGATAAAGCAGTATTTATTGCGTATTCCATTCTTGTATTTGCTTTTATCATAAAACAACATTTGCTATTCGTTCAAGTAGCTCGCGGAAAGTTATTATGATGTCAAAGATACGAACCATGAAATAGAAAAATCTGCACAGAGCAGAAATATTTTTATGATGTGTCTCATGCAATAATTTATTGTCTGTGATTTTTGTTTGTTTTACTAATTATATCTTTTCCATTTTGTAAGAATAATTTAACTCAAAGTTTTAGGGGGGGCATATATTTTTCAACACGCTTTTTCTTATTGTTATGTGTGTAGAATATTTCAAATTGTCATCATCTAACGAAAAGTGAGTTGGTCCTGATTTATCGGATACTTTTTTATGTAAATAAGAGTGTCACGTTTAACTGACGGTAAAACATTAGTAGCCCGAAGACGCTAAATAAAAATATGAATTAAATTACGAGACGTGCAAGTAGTTCATCAGATGGTAAGTGCTACGTCTGCTCGTTATATATAGTTGCAATAAAGCAAAGCAAGCTTCTTATTCTTTAGTAGTCTTAAAAAAAATCTTTATTTATTTGCAACAACAGCTTTCATTGCTATAACTTAGCAGAAAGTGACGAGACACTAAATGCAACGTTTACGCATTGCCCATAGCAAATGCTGTGTCACCCAGAACATTTCTGTGTGGCACCAAACTGCGCCCGTTTCTCACAGAAAGTTCTTAAGTCTCATATGCACAGTGATTACAATAGCTCTCAGTGCCCTTCAGACCGAAACACAGTAATTTTTGCAAACTACTACTTCGCTGCATATTAACATATATATAACTATACATAAGAAATTAGCTATATATAAGTGTATGCGTGTGTAATCAAATACAATATATATAATTAAATATTTGTGTATAATACGTCAAAACATACAGACATATGTTATTATCATATCCGTAGTCATTTTACTATCTATAGTATCCTACAAACGGAAACTCAGTAATGCTCGCATACTACTATTTGCCGTGTGGTAGCGGCTTAAGAGAATCTACCAACCCATCTCATACCGTGGGTGTAGTAAAAGTTGACAGAGGGAAAATTAAAACCAGAAGATGGACAGCAGCATCTTCCTGAAAAATCTGAATAAATAACCTGCGGTTGCGAACCCGCCTACCAACCGTGGCAACTGTGGTAAAATCCCTCAAAAAGGGAATACAAACGTTTGTTGCAATGTTTGTGTGAGGCTTTGTTCAGCAGTGGACTTGTGATAGCCTAAAGTGATGATGATGTCTACTATTTGGCGGCAGAATGACTGACATTGCAGAAGTACCTGCCTACACGAAATTCCTCATAGAAATCTTATTATCACCTACGTATCCTAATGCAGTATATGGTGCGTTGTCACTTTTGTTGTCTAAGACTTTTGTAGAAATAAGGCTTTAAGACATAATTTACAGGCTTATGCACTTTTACGTTATATTCAACAGTACAGACAGTAAAGATAGACTTATTATACGAATACATGTTAATACAGTACTGATTCTCTGCAAGATGTTTTTCATAAAGTGACTGTGGCAAATATATGTTTTATTTAGAAAACACAGAGACCCTCTCCTGTATCGTGGGTGCGTTTTACGGGCATCATTTTCACACGCAGAACACAACCAGACCCAAAGACCAACAATTTGTGTTTTTGAATTAATGTCGGTTCTGGCTGGGACTCGAACATAGGAACCGTAGAAGTCAGTCAGGTGCTTTAACCACCTAGGCCACGCAGACGTCCATCAATTAAATAGGAAACGTATATTGCGATATACGTTCCTGCATATAAAAACGATATTTAAATCTAGTATATTTTTACACAGGGTGGTCGTCATTAATTTTATCTTCGATAACAGCTTGCCTATTTATATTCAAATATAACTGTAGATTTTGTCTGTGCTAAAGAAATGCTTAGATGATTGCAAGGTAAGGTCAAAAAAGATACTAAATTCCGCATTAACAAGGTTACGATAATAGATTATTCCGATTAGAAAATATTTGTTTTGCGTATGAATGATATAACACCGTTATATCATTGATTGCCGTGATTGCCGTGATTGTTGCCGTGTGGTAGCGGCCTAAGAGAATCTACCACCCCATCTCATCCCGTGGATGTCGTAAAAGTCGACAGAGGGAAAATGTAAACCAGGAGATGGGCAGCAGCATCTTGCTAAAACATCTGAATAAATAAACTGCGGTTGCCAACCCGCCTGCCAAGTGTGGCAACTATGTATCATTTAAACAATTTAAATGTAAGCAAAATTATCTTGTTTACATTGCCTTACATTCGGGGTATGCCACATGAAAATAATATAAGATATGAATTAAATTTATTATGGAATAATATAATATGTAACAATAATTTAAATTTGACATGTAATTCTAATAATGACAAATTCCATTTAATTGACATAAATAATTTATTCAGAAATATTTTAACTAATGATAGGTATTACCTATCCAAATATATATTAAGACTGGTAGCAAATGCGCTATATTATTGTTTATTTTTGAATACAGCCAAGAATTTGGCTATAAATACATCTGCTTTTATTGAGCAGTCTCATTGTTTGACATTAAATTTGGAATCAGTTCCAAATAATTTAAATTAAGTAAGAAGACAATAGAGGAAATCTCTAGCAATAATTTTGACATTAATAAATTAAGACAGTCATATGTAAATAATTGTACCACTTTAGAAAGTCTTAATAATAAAGATTGTATACACCTGGTGCATCAAAATATACAGGGAATTTTAGGCAAAGAATTAGAAATTGAATTATTTTTAAATAGCAATCATATTCATATTATGTGTATAACTGAACATTGGCTAAAAGATTATAATGTAATGTTTAATTTTAGTAACCACCAGGTGGTTAGTTCTTTCAATAGAGAAAAAGTTTTACGTGGTGGCTCTTTAATACTAGTAAATAAATCATTGCGATTCAAAGAACGTAAAGATATCGTGAGCCTCTCTGTTGAGAGAACTATAGAAATGGCCTGTGTTGAGCTTGAGCACCTCATAGTTGTCAGCGTTTACAGACCCCCATGTGCTTTATATGATGATTTTGAAAAAAATATGGAAGAAGTTTTAATTAAACTTAATAAACAGAACAAACCTGTTGTCATATGCGGAGACTTTAACATCAACCTCCTAGAAGCTTCTTCCATCACTGTTAAATTTATTTCTTTGTTGCAATCATTCAATTTAGTTAACATGTTTTTAGAACCAACGCGTATTACTGGATCTAGTGCAACTTGTATAGACAATATTTTTACAGATGTTAAGCCTTTGCACCGATCCATAATTCACAAAATAAGTTCTGATCATTCCGGACAGTTAATATCGTTACCTTACATATTATGTAAAAAAACAAATAATAAAAAAATTGTGTTTGTTCCTGTAAATAAGTATCGTTTGGAGAAGTTTAGAAGTAATGTTAATAAAAAACTACTATTACTTCCTTATAATAATAATACTGACTATTTATATGAAGTATTGTTTAACCTGCTGAGCAAAGAATTTAATTCTATTTTTACTTCTAAAACTATCTCCTTGAATAGTCGCAAGACGTTTAATGAATGGGCGACAGTAGGAATCCACAGAAGTAGGCAAAGATTGTATGAACTTTACAATGAAAGATCATACAATCATAGTAACACATTTAAGGAATATGTTAAAAATTATTCAAAATTATTTAAAAAAGTATGCTCTGAAGCCAAGTCATTACACTTGAGCAATAAAATAAAGAAAGCATCAGATAAAATCAAAATGACTTGGAGTATTATTAATAGTGAAACCGGGAAAGTCAAGGACCGAAACCATGATTACAAAATTAATTTTAACAATAAGCTAGTGACATCTGATCAAGATGTTGCTACAGCCTTTGAAAAGTTTTTTAGTGATATTCCAATTTCCATAACCAAGCCATTAAATTCTTCTCCTACTGCCGCTGAGACATTACTCAAACAAAATGTAACTTCTTGTACAAAAGATTTTAAATTCGATATGGTAGATGGAAATGACATTCTTAATACTTTTAAAAGTATTGATTGTAAGAGAACCGCGGATCTATGGGGTATGTCCGTGGAAGTTAGTGCGTCTATTATAGATATAATTGCACCTCAATTAGCCATAATTTTTAATTCCGGTATTGCATTTGGTGTGTTTCCTGATTTGATGAAACATAGTAAAATCATACCTTTATTTAAATCTGGTAGTACATCGGACCCTGCTAACTTTAGACCTATTTCTGTACTACCAACATTAAGTAAAATTTCTGAAAAAATTATACTTAATCAAATGTTAAAACATTTCAATTTAAATAAATTGTTTCACAAAAACCAATTTGGCTTTACGAGGGGTCGTTCTACAACCGATGCAGGTGTTGAACTTATTAAGAATATATTCGAAGCCTGGGAGAGTTCACGGGATGCCTTGGGTGTTTTCTGTGATCTTTCTAAGGCCTTCGATTGCGTTGATCATGAAACACTTATCAGGAAACTACATCACTACGGTGTAAGAAATTCTGCACTTCAACTTCTAATTTCATATTTGAGTAATAGAACGCAGACAGTAGTTATCAATAGCAGGAGTTCTTCCGGATCAGCAGTATCTATGGGTGTCCCGCAGGGTTCGATTCTCGGCCCATTTCTATTTCTTATTTACATTAATGACTTACCTTACCTAGTAGGGGACAACCATGATATAGTGTTATTTGCTGATGATACATCTTTGATTTTTAAGATAAAACGTCAACTTTTATTATATGACGAGGTGAATAATGCTATTTCAAAATTAGTACATTGGTTTAACGTTAATAATTTGCTTTTAAACGGCAATAAAACAAAATGTATTAAATTCACAACACCAAATGTTAAGCAATTAGATGTAAATGTGCTTGTGAGTGGGGAAGAGTTGAGCCTTGTGGATACTGCTGTCTTTCTTGGAATAACTCTTGACGCAAAACTTCAATGGAGCCCCCATATATCTAAACTAGCAAGTAGACTTAGCTCTGCAGCTTATGCTGTAAAAAAAATTAGGAATTTGACTAACGTTGAAACTGCTAGATTGGTTTATTTTAGTTATTTTCATAGCATAATGTCTTATGGTATTTTGCTATGGGGAAATGCAACTGATGTTGAAGTGATTTTTGTTTTGCAAAAGAGGGCCGTAAGAGCTATTTATAATCTTGGCTCTAAAGTGTCTCTTAGGGATAAATTTAAAGAAATTAATATCTTAACCTTGGCCTCTCAATATATATTTGAAAACGTTTTGTATGTACACAAGAACATAAACCAGTTCACTAAAAAAAGTGATGTTCATAATGTGAATACCAGGAACAAGCACAAATTAATTATGCCAGTTACCCGACTTCACAAAGTCAGTAACTCTTTTATGGGGCAATGTATACGTTTTTACAACAAAATCCCAGAAAGTGCTAAAAGTCTTTCAATCAAAAAGTTTAAATTTTATATTAAACAAAGACTTCATAAAAAGGGTTATTATAATATTAAAGAATACATAGATGATGATAACCCCTGGGAATGAGGTGATCGCCGCCAAGCCATTTCTACATCTTTATAATACTGCTGTTATTGTACATTATTTTAAAAATGACTAAAAAAAAAGCCCGCTGGGTTTCTTACTGGTTCTTCCCAGGATAGAGGCATTTTTGCGAACCAGTGTAGCTTAAAAAAAAATGACTTTCAATAAGTACTATGTAAATAGTCTATATTGAATAAAAATTTATTCTATTCTATTCTATTCTATGGCAAAATCCCCTCAAAACGAGAGCTACAAACTTTTGTGGCAATCTATGGGGGAGGCCTATGTTCAGCAGTGGACTATTGATAGGCTGAAACGACGACGACGACGACGACGACGACGATATAACACATCATTTTCATGATCATCATCATTTAAGCCTATCACTAGTCCACTGCTGAATATAGGTCTCCCCTATAGTTTGCAAAAGTTTGTAGCTCTCATTAAGGCGGAATTTTTACATAGTTGCCACGATTGGCAGGCGAGTTGGCAAACGCAATTAATTTATTCTGATACCATTATTTTGGAGAACAAGGAGGTGATGGCAATCAGCCTGTAGTTGGACGGATCTGAGCGGTCACCTTTTTTAGGGATCGGGTGCACCAAACCCGTCTTACGTGACTTCGGGACGACTTCTAGAGAGTAGGAGTACCGGAAAAGACGCGTTAGAACTGTAGGAAACTCAGGAGCACACATCCTCACTAAATACAATGGATCCAATCGGGCCCACTCGACTGTTGAATGTCCAGTGAGAGGAGTGCTTTGCGCTCTGAGCTTTGAAAAAACCGGATGTCCGGCATAGAGCACTCACTGCATAGGATGGTCAGCGGTGAGTTCCCTCTGTCATCGCGAGTCGATTTGGACGCAAAAAGAAGAGAAAATCGGCCTTCTCCTTTGCGTCAGGAGCCAGCGAGTCGTCCTCTATGTGCAGAGATGGTAATGATGGCTGACAGAAATTCTTTTCGAAAGCCTTGGTGAGAGACCAGAACACACGGGTTCTCGAAGGAAGATGAACTAGTTTCTCGCCAATGTGCTCAGACTTTGCCGCAGAAATTACTCTTTTGAAGAACCTGGACGAAGAGTTCTTCTTAAAATCGCTAGATTTTGAATCCCGAGACGGCCGACACATTAGCCGAGGCTTGATAAAACTGCTGCTTTTGGCGAGGTGCCATTCTGCCGGTGTCATTAAACCAAGGCTTAGATCTACCACGATAAGCGACAGGATGATGGAAACACAGTAATGTTTGCACACTACTGCTTTATGGCAGACTAACTGGCCCTGCGGTGTTAGGAAGGATTTAGGATTCTTGCATACGAATTCTACCACCAGTATATTGTTATCATAATCTAAAATGAAAATATTCTATATAGAAAATATTATATAGTTAAAGCCACTTATCACGAATATATTCACGGTGTCACACCACATATTGCGTGGCCTAGTCAGAGTACCTGACTACTAAGCCGCGGATCCTGGGTTCAAATCCCAGCCAGAGCCAACATTTTCCGACAATATTTGGAAGTTGTTGGCGTGGTCGAAAATCAGCCAGGACAACATCTACATTTTATATTCTTAATGTATATAAACACCGGTACCATTAAAATATTTCACCTGCTACTGATAAGCCTCATGGCCTCTTAAAGTTCCGCTGCCTTGTGGAAGCGGTGATTTATATTGAGTTATAAAATTTATGAAACATAAACTAAAATTTATTGATGTTAGAAATTTTGATTACTCATAAAATCTTGAAAGATAAAGAAAATTATTTCAGAGGAAAGTTTTTATACCAAACTAACTTTTGCACGCGGTTTCACTCGCGTCTTAGAAGAACTACTGTACAGACAAAATGTACAGTATACAGAATAAATAGAGTGATACACGGAGTGTCAAATTTTATATACATACATACATATATACATACATACATACATACATAAGATCACGACTGTATCCCATAAGAGGTTGTCAGAGACGGGGCACTCACTGGCAAAAACAGATGACTGCCACAATCCACGTTTCACCAAAACAATATAATGCACTTGGTGTGATAGGTGGTGAGCCCATCGCCACCATGCGCTGTTGGGTGAACAGTGCAGTTTAATTCCTTACTCGCCTTTTACGAGATCCATTGGATGAACGAGCCGCCACCACACGGCTATATAAAATTTTATTTATATATACAAAAACATAGAAGTCCGCCATAGAAGCACCGCGGTGGACACTTCCCAGCCGCAAAACTCTCCCAAAAATAAGGAGAGGCCTGTGCTCAGCAGTGGGACATTTATAGGCAGTTACTTTACTTTGTTATTTTTTGTATTTATTACCCGAAATTTCAGGGAGTGACCCACTTCATGCCGTCGGCCATGGCTGATGCAAAGCACTGAAAAGGAAACTCAAAGTCGGGTAATAAATAGTTAAAATGAACGCAATAAAATCCGTTAACGTAATTTTATTAAATATATAATATTTACGTAAATATGAGAAATCAGTTCAATACAGTTGCCGTCAACACCCGCAACTTACAGTGTCTATCCCTATGACTTGTTAAATATCGTTGAACAAAATTCCATCATCATCATCTAGATGGTTGGCATTCCACTAGAGTGCGTATTTCACGGAATTTTCTGCCACGCACGACGACTTTATGTAATTTGTTGCCGACAGCTGTTTTTACCGATACGACTTACGAGACTTCAAGAAAAGAGCCTGCTCAAAAGATGACAATGCACCCGCAATTCTTCTGTTATTGTAGATATTCATGGTAGGTGATGACTGCCTACCCTTTGGCCACCTCTTCAGTAATTTAGTCACAAATTGAATGTATTTTATTGCACCTCTTCTCCTTATTTAAATTGCTGCGTAATTGTTATATTGAAATAAAAAACATTTATACGAATAACGAACATTTTACTTCGTAAAAATTACACTATCAAGATGTGACCCATCTCGACGCAAATACTTACACTAACTACTATAAATTTGCAAATACTCTCTCGCACATTGCGCGTGGAATGATAGCCATTTCTTGGATGATGGCTTCTTTTAATTGGGAAATTGATGTTGATTTCCCCGTATATACTCGACTTCTCAAGAAGCAACATAGAAAGAAGTCAAAGGGACTTAGATCATGCTAGTGGGAGTGAAGCCATGAAATATCATCTCAGCGCGATATCACTTTACGTAGAAAAACCTCGTTCACAACTGCCATTGAATCGTTACCTATCGGTGAATATGAACCAACGTTGTGTACCGGTCTAAGTTCACGGTCACAGATTATCCTCGTTGGTTTTCAAAGAAATAAGGTCCGATAATTCCATGACATGAAATTGCTTCAAAAACTGTGACTTTAGGCGAATGTAGAGGCTTTTAATTTTGGACTTTCTGCTCCCAGTAACGACAATTCTGTTTCTTTATATGCCCATTTACGTGAAAATAAGCTTTGTGCAAAAGCGTAAATTTATAGCATTTGGTTTAAATTCTTTAATTAATTGAATCTTGTACGGGTGAAATTTAAGATCTTTTTTCAAAATGCGCTGTAAAGATGTTTGTGGAAGAACAAGCCGAGCTGATCTCTTTCAAGTTGATATTCCATCATTTTGTTCCGAACTGTTAACAACAGACTGTTTACTCCTTTGACAAGGCACCGAGATCAACATCGGTGCCTTGTTAGATTCTGATTTAGAGTTCCACCAGCAGCCACAATCTTTATAACCTAAGAACGAATTAAACTTTCGCTGGTAAGTTAAGCACATTGTTTTTTTTTAAGTTATGTAATTTATAAACAGAATTGGTCCTAGAACGCTACCTTCTGGGACATCATGTTTGTATTCTGTGTACTCAGACGAGAAGAAAATGGTTTCATTTTGTAGCATTGTATTGATTACAAGGCATTGTAGTTGCTAGTCTTATTCCGATCGTTTTTTTGTATATAATTTGCTCAAATTATCTTGAATTGAATTATCTGTTATCAGACCAAGTAGTACACTGCTGGGCACAGGCCTCATCCAAAACGAAGGAATTGACGTTACGACGTGATGATTATAACACCAGGCAGGGGAATACATACAGATATCCACATAAATATAGTTGTGTATAACTACTACATACATATTTTTTTAATTATTAGTTTAAATAATTGATTAATGTAATTTAGAGATTAATATTTAAAATTAATCAGTTTTTTTTTTATTTTACATATCATCGTTTGATTTATTTTTATGTTATAACCTATTGTATGAGCAATACAAACATGTTTTGAATGTTGTGGATTTTAAACTTATAATAATGCTGCGTACAGTTTTAAATACGATTATAGATGAATAAAAGATTACTCATTCAAATTTGTTATCTACACTGTGTTACTGTACCTATTTGTATCACTAAATAGATATATAAATTATACACTGTATACTTATAACTAACTAGCTAACTTGTACGAATCTTTGGCACAGAATCGTGATCATGAACAAATGGCGCCATCTATCTTCTTTAAAGAATATAAACAACTCAAACCGACAGCTGTTCAGTTTTGCATGTTTCAGCTGTGCATGTTAGTTGAACCGGTGATCAACAGATGGCGCTTTATACAATTAAATTAGTTAATTCAATCTTTTTAATGGAAAACATTAATATTAAGACAGTCACTTTTCATTTTTCGTTATTAGTTGGAAAAACATACTTCAAAATGGCGTATCAAACATTAATTTACATAATTCATATCGACCAAAAAAACAGATAATTATTTTGTTGAAAATTTCCTAATTAAAGATTCATCAGCGCTTTGAAAGTGTTCGATGGTTGCACCAGTTGATTTTTTTTTATTGATCACACATTCTGCGATGAAGAAATTAAATAACTTCAAATAATTATTGTAATCAGAATTAGATGAATCGATAGATCGTCAGCGTAATAACACAAAATAAGATACAGCTGGTAAGATAAATACACAAGTTTGTCTGTGTCTTATTTGAAATTGTACTAAATTTAGTCAGTCCCCATCTGAACACTAAAAATCCTTCCAAATTCTAAGTCTATAGTAAGATAATTATGATACTACATTTATCGTTCATATAATGAAGTTGAATTCCTAAAAATATTTAAAAAACTATGTTGTCGTTGTTCACAGGATCGGTGGCAGCATCATTGTCTCTAACTGTGCTATGCTCGACGATTACATTCTCTGAAATATTAAGGTACGTATTGAATTAATTTTTGTTAAAATAATATTCTTTGGTAAATATAATATTGGTATGGGTCGAGTCGCTCTCTGACTTGAACAGGGCCTAAGAGAATCTATCACCCCATCTTTTCCCGGCGGTGTCGTAAAAGTCGAAATTTCCTGGCATTTTCCTGGAACATCTGAATAAGTAAACTACGGTTACCACCCCGCCTGCCAAGCGTGGTAGTATGGCAAAATCACTCCAAAATGAGAGCTACAAACTTTTTTGGCTATCTATGTACCAACTATGTCTCTTGGACACTTGGACTTTATGTAAATATAATATTGGTATGGGTCGAGTCGCTCACGGACCTTGAACAGGGCCTAAGAGAATCTATCACCCCATCTCTTCCTGGCGGTGTCGTAAAAGTCGAAATTTCCTGGCATTTTCCTGGAACATCTGAATAAGTAAAGTACGGTTGCCACCCCGCCTGCCAAGCGTGGTACTATGGCAAAATCACTCCAAAATGACAGCTACAAACTTTTGTGGCTATCTATGTACCAACTATATATCTTGGACGCTTTGTTATAACATATAATATTAACACCAATTTTATTCATGTTACAGACAGATCCTGCGATGATGGCTGGCCTCGGGCGATTAATCTGTCCTACTTCATCCTCACAACATTTGTAAATAACAGATATTTTAAAATAATAGTCAAGTTATGGTAACTTACAATTATTATACTGTAGGAAATAGTGGTGAATATGCCTATAATAAGAGTGTGTGTCTTTGAGTCTTTAAGCCGAACGTATTTAACGAGTGCTTAGTTACCACACTTAATTGGCAGTCGATGTTAAATTTAAATTTGATGTAATAAAAAAGATAACTTTGAATATCGATTTTTTTTAATTATTTCATCCATAATTAATCCAGAAGTAATTTTGCAACGAAACAACTACAAACATAGTTTCGTTCTCAAATCTATACTTAATAACTAGCAAAGAACTTAAAAATCTATACTTAAAAAGAAGAAGAGACATAATGTTTAACATTTTATTTGAGTGAGGTTATCCTTATACTTAAGTAAGCTAGAACATTTTTGTACGGCATATTTTTTTGAAGTAGATTGTCAATGTGAAATTTAAATTATTTGGTATATAATATATATACTGACATTACAAATAATGAAGTAAGCATTGTTTTCGTTTATTTGTAATATATGGTATAAAACTCAAAACAAAAATGTTTTTTATTTTTCTAATAACTAAAAATTTGATTACAAATTACAAAACAGATAAGAAATATTCGGTTTAAAATATTTACGCGTATAATTTTTTTATATAGTCCTGCCATACTCTTCGATATTACAATTTTCGGTTATCGGCATTTGTCCTGAAAAGGATAACCTTTTGAAAGGGCAGTTTCTCAAAATAGCATTATCCCGAGAAGAGTTCGATATTTTTTTTGTCAACGGAGATTTAAGATTTATTTTAAGATATTTTACATTTATTTTAAGATGGCTATGGACACACGTGCGTGTGTCCATAGCCATCTTAAAATCTATGTTAAAGAAAATTTTCTAAAACAGTCGACGCGTAGCTAGAATTGCAACTGTAAACAGTTTGTATTGTCCTTTCATACATACATATAGCCACACCTATATTATATTATATTTTCCCATATAAGGGATAGGCAGAGACATGTAGCCGACTATTCGCCTCCGCGGAAAACAAGACGTGGCGGGTGGCGAACCACGTCGCCGCCATTTTGATAGCAGTCAAAAAAAATTCTAACCCCCCAATGCGTTCCCACGAGCAGTACAGTGACAGCGCATTGCATATTAAAGTGTTAATCTGCACGAGTAAAATCCGTACAATACCTTAGTCACTCCTTACGACACCTCTGTAGGAAAGAGATAGGCTCTATTCTACTCTGCCGAACACCTATCGGTCTCGGTTCTTTCAAAATATCCTGTATTCGTTGCAGAAGATAAAACAATAGAAAGATTTTTATAAAATATAATTAATAATAAAAACAATCAAGCTTTTTACTACTACGAAATAATATTAATAATATATTATAAAAATATTTATAACCTCAAATATAAATATTATATTGAAGAATTATAGGATTTCGGCATTTATAGAAATTGTACATAATGAAATAATAAAGAAATTGAAGTAATATAAATGTAAAAAAATACTTGTTTTTTGTCATAATGTGTGATGTGTAGTTGACATATTAGTATTGAAATCTTAGCCCAATGAATTTAAATAGCAACTATTTGTAATATAATTTACCAATGCATGCGAATTTCTTGAATTAAAAAAAAAAAACACGTAATGATGCCTCAAATGTGTTTTGTTTTTCTCAACTGTAATTACAGAATAATTGGCTTGATGTTAATCAGGTTGTGTATGTGTATAAGGTTTACAAACTATAAAATTTTATCAAAATACATAGAACGTAGGGTGAATTATCTGTTTCATGAAAATATAAAGTGCTCATCTGTACCTGTGGAGTAGAAAGGTTAACAGTTCACGTAACAGTAGCCTAAAATGGAATTGTCTGCAATTGCAAGAACAAAATTAAAAGAACAGATTAATAACAGAGATTCGTAGAAATGAAAAAAAAGTTTTGGAATATAATTAACATTAATGCACCCAAAAATTTCGAAAGCAGTGAGGTTCATTGTTTCTATTTATTTAAGAGTGATGAGACAAGCAAATTGTTAACTTGATGAGAAGTGCAATGTCTGCCCAAAACGAATATGTGTCACCCACAACATTATGCAGTTCTATGGGCACCACACTTAGTTTTTCACCCTGAGACATCCGTTCTTAAGTGTCATTTGCCCTGTAATGACACTAACACGTCTGTATAGCCAAAACACAGCAATATATGCCACTACTGCCTTACGGCAGAATAACTGGTACTATGGTGGTTCACAGGATGGTGTATACAGATACAATCCTACAATCAGTAATGTTATTTGACAAACTAATTTACTTAGACTTCACTGGTGGTAGGATTCCTGTGCAGGAATCGATTTAAGTAGGCACCACCCCAGGCCATGTTATTCTGCCGTAAAGCTACTGCTTACAAACAGTAATGTTTGCACACTACTGTGAAACACTACATTACTGTGTTTCCGTCTGAAAGGCACTGAGAGCCAGTGTAACTGAGCATTATGAGACTTAAGAACTAATGTCTCAGTGGTACACAGAAATATTCTGAGTGACACAGCATTTGTTATGGGCAGACATAACACTTACCATTAGGTGAACGTTTTGCTCGTCTCGTCACCCTGTCCAATTAAAAAAAACTTAAAAGAAATCCAGATAGATCGAGATGCATTCGTCCGCCACTAAAATAGATAATAGATCTCTGTCTCATATCTTAACCATATTTGTTATGTTATGTCTTTCACCTTAAAGAAACAACAATATGCCTATAATTTGTATTTTTATATTATATTTTATATATGAGTGGTATTGGTTGTTATAAACAGAGCTAAAAGTTATTGGAGGTTTAAAATAAAAATTAATAATTGTTAAAATAATTGCTGCTCTTATTTTAGCTTTTGACACTCGTTATCCACAAGAAATTTCAGCTCATGCCAATAAATTTAAACACTTTATAGTGAGTTTTAAATAGCTTAAGTATTTTTAAATTTAATATGTTTGTAGCTTATATATTATTAAAGAAATCAAAGTGTCAAATACATGAGATAGTGTGCATATTATAAGGAGCTTGTTTAAAAGGCATATGCATTTGTGGTTAAATTCTATATAAATATATATATACATATATATATATATATATATATATATATATATATATGTATATTTATAAAACTCAGTCTCTGTAGAGTCGTTTTTATCATGTGACGCGTAGTTCGAATACTGTAATGATGCGTAATACATTAGGAAATATTAATGGTATCCTCATTACCCTAAGCTGGTGGCATGACTATCTATGTTTACCATAAAGATTCCGAAAGCATTAACGGTAATAATATACGTGATTTTGTATCAGCTCGTACAAAATCACTTCATATTTTTTTTTAATTATTATATATGTAATAATTTACGATTAATTATTGTCAAGCATTAGGTACAGGCTGCTGTATCCTATTACCTTTAAAATGTAATTTAGTAATAGATAGAGAAGGAAATAAGTTACAATTTTAATGAAGTTCTGAAAATATTTCAATGCTGCACGTCATTACATTCGACAACAACTTTCGGAACTATTTTCATTATAAAATTGTAATTAAAAAATATGTATGTATGAACAAAAATGTAGACAATATTTCTATAAGAAAGGATACTCGAAAACTAACTACGGATAGTGATTAGTAGATTGTGTCTGTGTTATGTTATTTGTATATTTTAAGTTAACGTATATCATCTTAGATAAAACTATTATGAAGATTTCTAAATAATTTACTGAAGTCTATGTATTATGTGTAAAAATGTGATATTTTAAAATTTGTTAATTGATGTAATCTAGCGACTGTTAACCAAAAATAAGTTGCATTAAAAGTCACCGCTTCATAATTTTGTTGTTTATTCGATGTATAAATTTTATATGGTGAGATTTCGTTTATTTGCTCAATGAATTATTTTAAAGGAGTCTGTTAAATAAATTATTAAAATAACACAGATTTTTTATTTCATACGTTGATGTTGTGTATTAAACCATGTATGCGCTCTTATTTTAAGAACAAGAGCTTATAATTAGTTCTACCATCAGCTTGTTACAACACTGTTCTCTGAAGTTAACCAGTTTTTACTTCCCTTTGAAGGTAACGTAGGCTGAAGTGGATTCCGTCCCTCCTATATCGGACGGGAGCTTTAATTGCGGCTTCTTTTGTATCATTAGCTTTCTGAAGTCATTAAGAGATGACCATTCGCCACTCTGATGACAGACTCTAGGGTACAATAACTGACAGTCGTTCCGTAAGAAATTTCAGATAAAAAGACGTGCTAACTCACCGGAATTCTTACTGAAAATCGAAGCGAAAAACAAAAGTATTTTTAGACAGACGAAACCAAATCATCACTAACCAAACAAATTAAATAATTGATATAACGTTTTCGAAGAAAAAAAATCTATTTGAAGTTAAATTCGTTCCTAGAGACGATTAAAGGGATAACAATGAAATGGGTACTAGTATTCTATTGAACTAATAATATTATGCTGATGTGACTAACGTATCTGTCGAGCACGTCTATTATGGATATTACGAGAAGGTTGGTACTAGTGAACAGTGGGCGTAAATGATGGCGATGGTGTACTAGTAGGTATGTCATTTTTTAGATGTGAGGAAATCTTACATATTATATATTTATTTCAAAACGTTGCCACACACCAGAATTTCTTTTGATTTTTATTTCCACGGCAAAAAAGGTTTCATTTTTTATGCGATTGCATTTTTAAATAGCTCCAATTACAGACATCAGTCAGTGCTTTGACATTAATAGAAGGTAACATTTATAAATTCTAGATCCTGTTAGTAAAATATACTCGATAGTGAATATCGAGTATACTTCACTAATAGGATCACGAATATAATACGACAATAACGTGTTTTTATAAATTTGTTAAAACACATATTGATTGACAATGTCCACCAAACATTTTTTTATTGCCATTTAAAAATTCAGATTACCCCGACCGATTGTTCAAGTTTAATATGGCTACTGACAGAAAACGAAGGTAGGTGTCTGACCTATGTATCCAGCATTGGGTAGTCAATGGTAATTTTTTCCGGAAACAATAGTTAAATCAAAAGGAGCACGTGCCAGCACTTCCACTGCGGGTTCTTCAGTTATTAAGTTTAAAAATTATAAAGTAAACCTATACTATGTAACCTTCTTTCATTTGTGAAAGGGTTATTGAGCTACCAAACACAAATAATAATTTATCGCAGTGTTCTGTGAATAAGTTATTAAAAGATCTCGACTACTAATGATAGGCATTAGAACCTGAAGATCTTTTAATAACTTCTATTCTAAAAATCTTGTCACAACTTTTTCTCACCAGAGTTCTACGCAGATCAGACACCTACCTCCGTTTTCGAGAATAGCCATATTACACTTAACAATCGGTCGTGGTAATCAGATTTTTTTCGTAGGAGCTTGAGTCTAGTACAGAGCTCGAAATTAATCTGTGATGCGCCGATTCAATAGCATCTCTGAACGACGCAGTGAGATGATCAGATGGATTAGCAATATTTAAGATAGTCCGGACCAAGGAACATAAAAGAAAATTAATTGACAACCTTGTGACAAATCCATCCAACACAACAATATAAAAATTTATTTCTTAAAACTCTATGCGGTCTGCTAAAAAAAAATGTGGCCTACTTTTCTTATTTAATTTTAACCAATATGGATAAATGTGGCCAAATTGATGTAATATATATAGATTTTGAAAAGGCTTTTGATCGCGTAGATTACAACATCCTTTTACATAAACTCCAAAAGCTCGAAATCCGTGGTGATTTGCTGGAGTCATACCTCTCTTGTCGCTCACAAGCTGTTATTCTTGGTGAATATCGATCTGACTTCATTAATATACCTACAGGAGCTCTCTTCTACAATGCATATTTATATGATATAGGGGACTGCTTTAAACATTCGGATTTCTTTATGTATATGTATGCAGATGATAAAAATATATTCCGTAAAATATGTAACCAGTATGTAACCATATGTAACTGCTTAACAACGTACTACATTAAAAACAGAATTACAGTTAACATTAAAATGTGTGAGCGTATTTCATTTACACGTAAGACAAAACATATTATAAATAACTATACGTTTAGAGGAACTTCTATTGCAAGAGTAAACGTGGTTCGAGACTTAGGAATAATAATATAAAATCCGTTTATAATGCATATGTGAGAAGTACTCTTGAGTATGGGACTATATGTTCCCCATAATATATGATATATTATGTATAATATATATATCTAAAGATCGCTTAGATAGAATACAGAGAACTTTTGTTAAATACCTTAACTGCCATACAGACAGTCGTAAAAGTTCGGTAACTTACTCGTACCAAAGTAGCTGCATCTCGGCTTTTGAAATTGGGTCAAAGGCACATTTTCTTGGATATGTGTTTACTATTTGTCGTAGTCCATGGGCGTGTAGACTGTCTCCAGTTAGTGTCGAAAATCGCATACACACAAGCCACAAGACAATCATGTTCCATCATACCGCATTTGTCGCACAACCCTACTTCATGTACCTCTCCATTCCACAAAATCCTCATAAATATTCAGTTCTCTCCAGAATGGCTCATCATCATTACTATCATCCCAGCCTAATACTGGTCGACAGCAGAGCAAAGGGCTCCCCCATAGATTGCCACAAAAGTTAGTAGCTCTCATTTTGGGGGGATTTCGCCATATTTGCCACGCTTGGCCGGCGGGTTGGCAACCGGATTTTTTTTATTCTGATGTTCCAGGAAGATGCTGCTGCCCATCTCCTGGTTTTTATTTTCCCTCTGTCGACTTTTACGACTCCCACGGGATGAGATGGGGTGGTAGATTCTCTTAAGCAGCTACCACACGGCTCTGAATGGCTCGTAAGTACAATAACACATTCAGTCATGTAGACCTCTTTTATTGCTCAAAATATATAATTAAGAAAGAGTTTATTAATACAATACTTAACTATAAAATAGGATCGTTAATTACTTTTTCTATAAATTTTCATTTACTTTATTTATTATTATACTACTTCATTTAAGTCATAATCTTGTACTTATAATAGTATATTGAACAACTGCACTATTTAGGTCGCTATTCTTAAATTGCCATGTTATAATACACAAAACTATAATTACAATTCAACATCTGGAACATCTGAATAAATAAACTGCGGTTGCCAATCCGCCTGCCAAGCGTGGCAACTATGGCATAATCCCCCCAAAATAAGAGCAACTAACTTGTAGCAATCTCTGGCCTATGTTCAACAGTGGACTAGTGATAGGCTGAAACGACGAACGACGACTCAACGACAGATCCGCATGCAAAATTTAAAATGATGTGTATTACCTAGTTTTAAAAGAGCACCGCCCGCCCTCCCTCAACAGCGCACACATATAGCTACATAGCATAGCTAGATATATACATACAGCTATTTACATATAAGTATGTGTTTTATTACATTTATTTACATAACGGCTTAAAACATTTTGTATTAATATTACAACAAAATTTCAAAACATAAACTCCTATAAAACGGGATTCCTTCTAGGTTGACATTCTATAGGCACTTAAAACTTGAATACAACAAGATTATCGTCCGTAATTAAAGTAACACTCATTCAGATAGCGGGGTGTATAAAATCTTCGCCGTTCACACGCCGGCTTACGAATATTAACGACGGAGTATTACAGGTATTACGCCGGAATTACGGGGCATTATGGCGACGGATATCCGAATGACAAGCAGTGCGTTGACAGATACGCAAGGGATATATTACAACAGCGAAAGCACACTCACGCAATATCTCCAAAGACGAATTTAATTATCGTGGGAATTTAAACTGTGCAATTTTGTAAATTGAAATTTTAAACTGTTGGTCATTTTGTCTTCACAAAATGTTCGTAATGTAATTTCACAAACATAGATAATAGTTACATCTAAGTGTTGTGTAGATAAGTACAATGTTTTACAATATAATAAAAACAAAATAAATTGAATAATAATGATAATCAATACCTCTCAATCGTGGGGTAACCGAATTACTACATTTATGAATTGGGACTACGGTAAACTTTTCGCTATACTACCGCACGACAAATGGCGATGACTGTTAACGGGCAACTGGTCATTGACGGAATGGAACTGGAGCTCTCATGTATATTAAAACCGCACGGTCTACAACGAGGCAAGTTCCAGGCGACGAATCTCTACGGTGTCCACCGTTTAGGCGTAATCTTGAAAGGAAAGGAAAGCTGATGGGCTTTTATTCAACTCCGGTCTCTCTCTTTACTAGTGGTAGGATCGTTATGCAGAAATCCGTCTAAGTAGATCACCACTCAGGGCCATTTATTCTGCCGTAAAGCAATAGTGCGCGAACATTGCTGTGTTTCGTTTGGAAGTGTACTGAGAGCTAGTGTAATCAATTAGGCATATGAGATTTAAGAACTGATGTCTCAGGGTGACGTGTGCAGTGTGGCATCATAAAGAAATTTTCTTAGTGACACAGCATTTGTCATGGGTAGAAATTGCACTTACCATCACGTGAAGTTTTGCTCGTTTCATCACTATATCCATTAAAAAAAGATGTTTGTATATTTGTATATACAATATTTGTATTAAAGTGACTTTTTTTATTGTATAAAGCGACGGAACGAGCAAAACGTTCACCTGATGGTAAGTGCAACGTCCGCCCACAATAAATGCTGTATCACCCAGAATATTTTTGTGTGACACCACACTGCGCCCGTCACCCTGAGACATCAGGTCTTAAGTCTCAAATGCCCAGTGATTCAATAGCTCTCAGTGCCCTTCAAACCGAAACACAGGAATGCTTGCACACAACTGCTTCACGGCAGAATAACTGGCCCTGGGGTGGTACCTACCTAGACGGATTTCTGCATAGGAATCCTACCACCAGTAAAACTTGACTTGTTATTTTGTTTATTTTTTAATCCATCTACACTGTTTCACCACAGACTATTATGTGTTTGCGTAGCCTATTTTTCAAAGTACCTGACTTCTATGCCACGGTTCTTGGTTTCGAATCCAAGCCGAAGTCAACATTTCTGCTAAACACACTAACTGTTTGTCCCCGTATTTCTGACACTGCACTGTGCAGTGATTGACTTTGTAAATATGAACGTAAATAATTAATGTCTTACAATATTAAATAAAAATTTTGGCTTTCTCGCTTCTTCTCCATATAAACTTCAATTATGCCTAATCTCACTCTCTAAATTTAATTCTTTATATACAAATGTAAAATATTTAACTTATCTTTACTAAGATCTATAACGTAAATTTATTGAAGTAAAAATGTACAATTCTCAAAGGAGCCCATTAGAGTATAATATTCTTTGCTCTAATAGAAGTTGCTTAGGTATTTTTTCATTTAAATTAATTTTTCTCTTCAGAATTGTGATTAACAGTAAATTAGTGTTAGAAAACAATGAAAATGCGGGACTGTTGTATTTTCAGGTTATTTCTCAAACAAAAGAAGCGTTCCTCACAAAGCTTAAAAAATATAATTTTTTTATTTTCTATTTAAGGACCTCTACGGTATACTTGAATTGAATAACTTGGATACATTTTGCAAATTAATAAATGGGACTTGATATAATCATTTAAATCATAACTTAAAACTTTATAACCAGATCGAAACCTCTATTTGAATGCTTTACTCAATATTTAGAAAAAACTGAGAATTTTAACGAAGTATTAACATAGGCTTCATTCAATTAGGATAATAATTAAAAGGACGTCATTATACTCTTTGCATTATCATCCTCAATTATTCAAGTGACTTCAAGAAAAGGAAGAGGTTATCAGTAGTAGTGTAAGTGATCGTTACCAAATATATTTCTCTCGTTCTGTAGATATATTGTTGAAGAAAACATACATGTGTGTATAGAACAAGCCGTTCCGTCTTTGTAATTTAATAGTGGGTATTTATTTGTATTTTTTTATACTTTAATAATTCAAATGCCATGTCCGACTTAAGGTTCGTAATATGCAAGTGACCTTGGTTCGATCTTAATTCTATCTTAACGTAATTCTAATTGTTGCCTTACCGTGGTCGTCTGTCGTGAAGAGCAAATCTGGCAAACATATTTTAAAGACAACTGTTCTGCCATCCCGCATTAGACAACCGTGACGGACTATTCGCGGCTCCATAACTATCTCAAGAATGAGACAAGGCCTCTGCCTGGGTATGGGATACTTAAGGGTAGTTACCCTTCTTTAAGTTACTTTGTGGTATTAGATTGAACTCATTGTCGTGAGCGTCGACTAAGCGATAACAGACTAGAGAAACTGTAGTTGTATTCTTTTGTACAAGTCGTATTGCTATTACCATTCCGCCATCCATGTGTTGCATCTATAGCATTTAATCCTCACAAGTTTTTTCTAAGTAGTAATAAGTAATTTCTTAACTTTTCGCAAACTTTTAAACTTTTACGCAACTTTTTACGCAATTTTTTCTTGAAAACTTCTTTAGCTGCGTTGAGCGATTTTTGGTAGGGGAAAAACTAATGGGTTCGTGTAACGGTTGACCTCCACATGCTCGTGGTGTATTGTGCTTGCGCCAGATTAGCAACGCGTAGTATAGCCTATACGTGTAGTGGCTTAGGAGTTATCTAACTAGCGTGCTACGAGTAACAGATTTCTAGTTGTTCGATCAGATTTTTAAATTTTATAAAATTTTATAATAAATAAATTTCGCAATATTATTTGTTTAATTAATAAACTGTATTAAAATGTATATTATTCTTGCTTGACGTGCCAATAGATGTGAAAACCAGACTAACGGTAATAATTTCATTTTACAAATTATGGAATTTAAATAATTGTGACTATAATTGATTTAAAAATTAAAAAGAAACATACTTATTCCATTGTTTTGAGTTTTCACTTCTGTCGGCAGTCTATATGACTGCCTCTGTTTTTTTTGTAGGAGAAAGTGAAAAAGTCACAGTGACGAGTCCATATAAATTACTGTGTCACCCAGAATAATTCTGTGAACACCGCAGTGTGGTGTGTGTGTGTGTCGCTATGAGACATCAGTTCTTAAGTCTCATATGCCCAGTAATTACTAGCTCTCAGTGCCCTTCAGACCGAAACACAGTAATGTTGCACACTACTGCTTCTCGCCAGAATAACTGGCCGTGCCGTGGTACTGGTGGTACCGGCCTAGTCGATTTCCTGCATAGGAATCCTACCTTAAACAACAGCAGCAATATTATATTATATTGCTGCTGTTGTTTAAGATGACCATTGGAAAATATTTTTCGGTTAACAACGAGCAGTCGTTATTAACGGTAATAAAAGTACCGTAAGTAATAAAACATTCAATAGGGCCTCTACCAGTCACCTGTTATATCCAAAGAAAATTACAAGTTCGAAGACGTTAAATGAGAGGTTGCACAGAGAGGAAACGTTACAATAACAACTTCCACTTATGATTTTTAAACGATGATCTATACGGTCGTCATAGCTGTGTTTAATTTGTAGGCTCAAGTAGATTTTAAGGGGCGAGGAGACCAGGGCGTAATTAAATGAAGGTAATCCTTATTAATTAAATGTAGTACTTACTCATTCGATCACAAATTACGTACACTAATTATTAGTATAATTAAAGTTACAATAATTATAATGAAATGATTATTTAGTTACTATTAGTCACGACGTTCTACCTGAACACGTGAGGTTCCCGGGCGCAATATGCTTTATAATAATAATTATTGTTATTATTTATAAATTCAGATAACAGTTATTACATGTTAGTTATAAAATCTGCTGCCGATAATTGCGCCACCGCGGCAATTCTTTCAATGGATCTAGATCTATATTAAAACAAATTCGGGTTAGTTGCACCATTTATAATTCAAGAACAGCTGGAACGATTTTATGATGTTGGATTTGCTATCGCCCGGAATTGCAAAATAACTATTAAACATCCAAAAAAAAATATGAAGAAACTTCATTTTCTCAGAGTATTTTCGTATACAACGCCATCTGTGATATATAACAGAAACTAAACACGGACAAAAATGAATATGGCGAATAATAAATACATAATGAATTTATGAAATTACTGGTGGTAGAATTCCTATGGTACCACCCTAGTGCCAGTTATTCTACAATAATTAAGCAGTATTGAATGGGCAGTAATGTTTGTAGATCACTGTTTATTCATTACTGATAACAAGTTGTAAAATGCCACGTATAAAAAACGCAATACAAAAATATAGATAAAATGAATGCTTATTAAATTAACGTGAATACTAAACATTATCCAAAACTTACATGTTTCTCAAAATCAAAAAATATCAACCCGATAAGTTGCGCTGTCGTCGTATCTGTCATACCGTGTGTAGTATCATTGATCAAAATTTATTAGATTAAATCGAATTTAAAGTTTTAATAATCATACAGTGAGTATGATTATTAAACTTACGGGATGAGTCCCGTCACCCAAAGAAAAGGTCTGAACAAGGTCTGCCGGGCCAGCTAGTATTAAATAAATTCAGATTGATATGATTGTTAAAATAATGAATATTATATATTCAATAATCACAGCTAACTATGCTAACTAGAAATTGTGTTGCATAATGTTAGTAGATAGCGATTAAATAAAAACAAACAACATAATGTTATTTGCCATCGAATGCAATGTATGCTTCTGATAATTTTCTATAATTAAATAATTCCTATCGCTCTTCGAGCTAATATTTGGCCGTTACAAACAATGTGCAATACTACAGAAAATTCAGTTTTGCTCACACATGCAAAATGGTTACACGCGAAGATGAACCTTTAAAAGAACAAATTAAAGTTAAAAAAAAGAGTTTAAAAGAGAAAATAGCTTACATTAAGAGTAATATAACTCTCGAACCTGTTTTGGCTGGTTATGTTATACCCGGAGTATTATCGAGACTTGCAACTCAAAACCTTAACCTAGACAAAGCATGTCGCGTCAATTTACAATATGGCGATGCAGTTTGCGATGCTCTCATAGCAAAAGAAGGTAACAGATATCAAAACGAAGAACTTGCAATACAAGAGCTAATCGCATCAATGGAGACATGGAAAAACATTATTTTAACGGCGATACCAAGTTTCCTAATTTTGTTTTTGGGTGCGTGGAGTGACAGAACTGGTAAACGAAAAATTTGTATCTTACTTCCAATTGTAGGTGACTTACTTGCTTGTTTAAGTAATATTCTTAACGCGTACTTTTTTTACGAATTGCCTGTTCAAGTAACAATGTTCTTTGAAGCATTGTTCCCAGCTATTACAGGAAGCTGGATAACGACATACATGGGGGCTTTTAGTTACATAAGTGATATATCTACTGAAGAAAACAGAACGTTTAGAGTCGGTGTAGCGAATTTATGCCTAACAGCTGGTGGGCCGATAGGAACTGCACTAAGTGGCATATTGTTGAAGTATATTGGATATTATGGAGTTTTTACACTTAGTTCTGTTTTGTATGTATGTAGCATATGCCATGGAATATTTTACTTAAAGGATCCTGAACGACAGGTTCGAGAAAAAACGATGGAGGTAATGAATAATTTAATATTTTTAATATATATTATTACATTCATATTTACACATGTAGACAATGAAATAACGATTTAATGAATCATTATAAAAAAAAATCTAGTTTTACATTATAATAAAAAAATGCCTATTACATTATGCAGTATAACTTTTTGTTCAACCATCTCTTAATGAAAAGTAGATAATGTGCTGTGCGACATATTAATTTAATTTAAAACAAGATTTGAATACTGATAAGTAAGTTGACAGGTAAATCCGTGTATGCGCGCGCATTTGTTTGAGTTTAGATATGTATACTAGTTTACGCTAATTAATAAATAATACAAAAATTAATAATGCAAAATTTCAGGAAAAACCATTTAATTTGTGGACGTTTTTGAAATCATTTTTTGATATCAAACATGTTAATGATACGCTGACAGTGGCTTTTAAGAAAGGCCCGAACCACCGAAGAACGAAATCTATCTTAGTTCTTGCAGCTGTTGTTTTTATTTATGGACCCGCACACGGTAGGTTTTCTATTAATTTTTAAATGTTACGCTCGTAATATGTTCTAGTGTAGTGTATCTTATATCGAATGTTCTATACAACATATTTAAACACAGAACGTCTTTTTGTCCGGATTTACAGCGTAATAAAATTAGCTCGAAGATTTCTTCCTAAACTTGTAATAAAAGAAATTGCTGTTCCTACATATATTTCAACATACATACATACATACAGTCACGCCTCTTTCCCATAGGGGTAGGCAGAGACCACATCTTTCCACTTGCTACGATCCTGACACAGATCTTTAGCTTCTTCTACTTTCATTAGCGTTTTCACACACGCTCGTCGGTTGCGGGTACTTTTAAGGTGACCTTTCCTCAAAAGTTCACCGATCTGATTGTGATACGTACGCCTAGGTCGACCCTTACCGGCTTTTCCATTCACACTTGCCTCATAAATCTGTTTCGTCAATCTCCTTTCATTCATCCTCTCTACGTGTCCAAACCATCTAAGCATGCCTTTCTCTATCTTTTTCACTACATCTTCAACCACACCGCAACGTTCCCTTATCACGCTGTTTCTTACTTTATCAATCAAAGTTACTCCAGCTATACTTCTCAAACTTCTCATTTCGACAGCGTTAATCCTACTTTCATGCTTCTTCTGCCAGACCCAGCATTCACTACCATACATAAGTGTGGGGACCAGAACTCCCCTATGTACAGCCAGTCGTGCCTTTTTAGATACGTTCTGGCTACACATAAAGTTATGCAGAGCCCCATTCACTTGATTTCCTGCTAATACTCTTCTCTCAATATCACAGTCATACTTTCCGTCACTCGTAAATTTAGAACCCAGGTACACAAACTCTTTCACTTGTTCCACTCTTTCTCCTTCAATCAGAACTTTGCAATCCGACATACTTTCTTCTCTTTCAAAAACCATTACTTTCGTCTTATCTACATTAATTTTCATTCCTTTGCTTTGTAGAGCACCATGCATAATATTAACCATCGCCTGCAACTCCTCCTCCGATGATGCTAATATAATCTGATCATCGGCATATAGGAGGCATTTGACAGTCAAATCATTCATTCTTAATCCAAACACACTCTCTTTCAAATCGCTTTAAATTAATAAATCTATTTAAGCTATAACACTATCTTTAATTGTTAGTTATAATATCACCAACAATCTTGTGGCTATCCAATGCTGGACACTACGTATATGAAAATGGTACCAAGTTGGGCCTATTGTCGTACCGCCATCTGACAGAGACCACAATTTTTTTTCTATAAATTTTACTGAGTCGATGTTTACGACACCGACGGACAAAAAAGAGTGAGATTACGCAACATTTTTATTCTAATTAGTAAATATCTATATTTTTTCTGTCAACTTTCAGGAGAATTCACGATTCGCTATCTCTTTACAAGATATCGTTTTAATTGGGATGCAGTCAAGTATAGTTTATATAGCACATTTTATATTTGCGTACATAGTTTAGGTATGTATACCTTTTTATTTTTATGTAAACAAATCTTTAACATCATTTATACCATGAGACCTTACACTAATTACCTTTATATACATACATATACATACAAGTACAAATATTTATTATATATTAATGATTTGTTCAGCTAATAAACTCTACTAAAATATGACATTATTTTTAAAAACATACATTATTATAGGAAACTTAAAATATAAAATCTTCCGAAACTATGGTAATATACTTACTGGTTTACCACCGCGGTGACATAATTATTCCGAATAACATCAAATCAGTTTGTGCAGCTAGATTATTTCACGGTAAGTGTAACTGGCGACGTGGTTGCCACCCGTCACGTCGCGTTTCTCTTGGGGGCGAAAAGTGGGCAACATATGTAGTCTCTGCCTACCCCTTATATGGGAAAAAGGCGTGACTATATGTATTTATATATTATGTAAGTGTTACTGAAAACACAAAAATACTCACTTGTTTTAACAATCCCGATATGACCGGTAGTCACAACAGAATAGCAGAAGGTTTAAAACAGCTGCTAAAGACACAGGCAATTCCAGACCCGAATACAAATAATTTAGCGTCTTCCGGAAGTATTGCCCTTGACTGGGACCAGGAGGCGACTCGTACAGCACCTACTATTCGTCCCTTAAAAAATTCTAAATTAATAATCATTCAGTTCAATGTTGTCTACATTCATCAAATTTTATTATCGGAATTAATACTGTAAAAGTGTTTTAATGAGTATCTTATGTTACAGGAGCGCTCATCTCAATAAGTCTGTTTAGTCGCAAATTAAAATGGGACGATGCCATGTTAGGTCTTATTTCCAACATTAGCAAAATCATTGGAGCTGTGGGAACAGGTTTAGCTAGAAATAGTTTGGAAATGTACCTAGGTATAGAATTTTTGATAAAAAGCCTATAGTAATATTGTTCACATTAGAAGTTAATAGATTCTAAATTATTGATGTAATTAGTGTACAATTAAGTGTAATAGTTTCTTATTCCATTTCAGCTGTGGCGATTGAAATGTTCAATGCGTCATCGTTTACTGCGCTGCGGTCTATTTCATCCAAACTTGTAACAAGTGATGAATTGGGTATGGTGTCATGTTGTTTTCTTTTAGTTTATACAATTAAACAAAATCCTTGTGATAAAGTAAGTGCCTAATTGCAAGCATTAACAAATTTGAGCAAAGAAAACAAAAGTATTCACTGATTACAAACAATTAAACTTATAATGTTCTTATTTTATTAGCAAAATAGTCACCGGTCGTCCGGTAAGACAATATTCATGATGTTTATATAACGAGGGCTTCTATACGACTAATAACTTTTGGATTTGGACTACAGTCACCTGGCACAGCAAGCAACAACCAGATTTTGTATAATTATATTTTTGCTTTCAAACACCAGATGACGCCAATGTTAGTCTTTTATTAGCTGTTCCTGTTTTGACTACAGCTCCTATATTTTTTTTTTATGAAAAATAGTGACGAGACGAGAAAATCGTTCACCCGATATTAATGGCACCAATTCTTAAGATTATATCGTCATCATGACAGAATCGCTGCAGGGTCTAAAAGAAATGCTGAACAGCTTAAATGACTCCTCCCGATGTGTTGGTCTGTGTATGATTCTGAACAAGACGCAAGTCATGTTCAACGACCTCGTGACAGCAACACCAATAACCGTCGATGACGAAATTCTCGAAGTTGTTTAGGACTGCGTCTACCTGGGGCAGATAGTGCAAGCAGGTAGAAGCAACTTCGAGAAAGAAGCCGAAGCCGTCAGATTTTCTCGTCGCCCATACCGCAATGCCTGAAGACGAATTTTTCCTCTTCACTGTTCCTGTACTCACCGAAACATGGACACTGACGGTACGGCTGCTCCACAAGCTCAAAGTAACTCAGAGAGCAATGGAAAGAGCTATGCTCTCTCGGTTTCTCGGGAGGATAAGATTCGAAATGAAGAAGATCGCCGGTGAACTAAAGTCAACGACATAGCCTTTCAAGTTTGCAGACTATGTGTGTGGCAATGGGCTGGATACATCTTTCGCATAAGTGACAACCATTGGAGTTTGCGAATCCTGGAGTTGAGACCGCGTTTAGGCAAACGTAGTGTGGGGCGTCTCCTGGCTAGATGGTGCGACGATCTCCGATGGCAGCAACTGGATGCGTGAAGCCGAAGATCGGGCTAAATGACTCCTAATAGGAGAGACCTATGCCCATCAGTGGACTGCCGCAGGCTGATGATGATGATATGCCATATATATGAAGTTGGCAACTGATTAAACAATAACTATTTTTATGAATTGTTGTTGCTTGTGCTTGATTGTACCGCTTTTTAAATCGTTTGTACCTTTAGGTTTAGAAGGATTGGAGATAAAAGGGTGTGAAATTGCTGTACATCAAAATATTCTTTTATAACTTCTATTCGATTATTCTAGGTTTATAAAGGACTGTCCCGCTTTTTAAATTGCTTGTACCTTCAGTGGGTAAAATATATAGGAGCAAATATGTGCTTAACCAAAATATTTTTGGCTTATATTCGATTGTATTGGGTTTGTACCGGATTGTACTTCTTTTAAAAACTTCTGTATCTTCTGAGGGGTAAGACATTTAGGGCTCTAAAACCCTATCAAACGTGAGAGGAGGCCTGTGCTCAGTATTAGGAGATTTTAGGCTGTACGTAACCTTAAAACTGACAAATTCGGCCATACGAGCGGATGCAGACGATGAATAACTGAACGATTTGAATGAGAATGAGAATCACGTAAAATTGCCCAGTTATTGATAACATATAATTTCATTACCATGCTTGTATCCGATTGCATCACTAACTACTTCGTTTGGACCTCCAATTCACTGATAGAAATACCGATCACAATTGTATTTTTCGTTCGATTCAGCTATTCCACGAGATTGTGTGGTTTTTCAGATGTGGACCCGGTTCCTTATCCTTTATATTCAATTGTACCGCTCGGTACTTCGTTCGTACTTCCATGAGACAAACAGAAACACCTATACGATATGTTTAGTCCTGATTAGTCGGCCATTTTCTCTTTACAAAATTCGATAATCTTGTAAAATTACTATTGTTAAATAACTAGACCAGTTTTAAAATGCATATCTGAGTTATGTTTTTGTCCATCAGATCGAGGTACAAATGGACAACTCAGTGCTAGGAAGGATAATTAAAAATTCTTGAATGATTTCGTAAGTTATTTCGTGGAATATCCGAGTAGTCAGTACAAAAATATAGTTCTGATCGATGTCTTTATCCGTTCACTTAAGGTATGAATTACTTTGCGTTAAAAATAGGTACAAGGGAGCAGAAGCAGAACACTAACCGTAAAATTCCATTATCCCGCGAAATAGTGGAATTGATTCAAAATATACTCCAGGACTAGTGCTTTTGAGTGTAGAGTGAGGGTGCAAACAAAGTACTCAGCGGCACAAACGCGTATGAACGATAAGAGCCTCGTCCCATTTGAAAAATTCTATTATCTCTTGAAATAACGAAGTCAGTAAGAAGAATAATTTTATGAACGCTGTTTGTGTCCGTTGAATCAAGATATAAATGAAGTATCCTGCGGTACAAATGAGAATAGAAGATGAGTAACCGAACTGAGCTGTGGTAGCTCAGGGGCCTGGTGCTCGCCTTTAATTGCATAGTACGCGAGTAACCTGGGCTCGATCCCCGGTGCCAGCACCTCTAAAATTGTTCTACAATTTTATATAGTGCTGATTTACCACGTGCTTAGCGGTTAAGGAAAACATCGTAAGAAAACCTGCATGTCCGAGGAATAGAAATATTTCGAGGACATGCGAAGTCTGCCAAACCGCATTGGAGCAGCGTGGCGGACTATTCCCAGCTCCAAAAACCCTCTCAGAAATGAGAGGAGGCCTGTGCTCAGCAGTGGAACATTTAATAGGCTGTTACTTTCCTTTTTTTTACTTTTTAATCGAACCCTGTTCTAAGAGTTCGTTTCTCTTATAAATAGACAATTGGGGTGTAATGTTTGCTATTTGTTCTTTAGTCGGTCTTCATTGTCTCAAGGGCCAGCAACGAACCTGGAATTCTGGTTTCATCTAGTAGAAACGATACCTTTTAGTTGCTATCGACTAAAATTAGGGGAACATACGATTTAAAAGCGGTACAATCCAGTGCGAACCTTGTACACTCGTATAGAAGCCATTAATATTTATTTTTGTATACCATCTTTTCGCACTCTTATATCCCAGTATATCTCTTGAAGACGCAAACAATTTAAAACGTGCTAAATACATACATACAATTACACCTTTACTATTTAAGGGGTAGACAAAGACTACACACGTAGCCCATTTTTCGCCCGCGTGTAACGCCGCCATTTTGGCAAGAGTCAAAAAAATTCTTAGTCCCCATTGCGTTCCCACGAGCAATATACTGACAGCATTGTATAAAGGCTCTCTCTACAATACCCTAGTCGCCTCTTACGTCACCTCCGTAGGAAAGAGATAGGTGATATTCTAGTCTGCCGGATAGGCACCGTATATTACCCTGATTGAAATCGACGATCGATCGAGGTCATCATTATACAATCTTCATGGGAGAGGTGATTTTTTTTAAATAACTTCTATAGAGTTTCTGCGGCGTAGTATAAATAATCTATAGTAGTATATTTTAGATATAAGTGTAAATGATTAACCAAATTATTTCTCATTGTTCAGGAAAAATGACTTCGTTTTTTAATTTAATGGAAGTCCTAACATCGATGATATTTGGACCTTCCTATTCATGGATATATATGATGACATTAAAAACTGACGCCGGTACTGTGTTCTATATAAGCATAGCCTTGACGATTCCATCGATTTTAATTTTTGGGTATGTCATCCATACTAATAAAATAAATGCGAAAGTAACTCTCTCTGTCCCTCTGTCTGTTTGTTACATTTTCACATCTCTACCGTTGAATCGATCTTGACGAAATTCGAAATAAAGGTAGCTTGCATCATGGAGACTACATAGGGTACTTTTTGTATTACAATCGCTATTCAGTGTATGATACTAGATCTAGCTCAAAGCTGTCTGTGTATGTATGTCGGGCTTTAATGAAAACTTATAATTAAATTACTACCTTTACATCCCAAATATATGTGCATAAATGTATCTTTAAATCCCGTGTGGTGGCGGCTTAAGAGAATCTGCCACCCCATCTCATCCAGTGGGTGTCGTAAAAGTCGGCAGAAGGAAAACAAAAACCAGGAGATGGGTAGCAGCATCTTCCTGGAACATCTGAATAAATAAACTGCGGTTGCCAAACCGCCTGCCAAACGTGGCTAACTATGGCAAAATCCTCCAAAAATAAGAGCTACAATTTTTTGTGACATTTTACGGGGGAGGCCTATGTTCAGTAGTGGACTAGTGAAAGGCTGAAATGATGATGATGATGATGACATCTCAAATTTTTATTATTTGGGATGTGAAGTTCGAATTTTATTGACTTTGGATACAGTCAGTCAAAAAACCAAAAATCTTAGAACTGTAGACCTACAGTGCCATTAAGATAAAACAGTTAAACGAAAGAAGATACTTCTAATAATTTCTTATATTTACGCGAACACTACAAATTTAAATGAAACTAATTTTACGGATTTTATCGCGTTTAATTTTTTCTATTTATAACCCGACGTTTCGAGTGATTTACAGCACCCATGGTCACGGGAGGACCTCACGGGCTTATTTAAAGAAACTTCTATGTTAGGACGCATTTGTTATTGTATTGTACTTACAGAACTGTTAGTATGTTCATGTCAAGCTACTTAAGTATGACAGGCGCAAATACTAAACACAATATATAAATATAAACTGTAAACTCGTAAAGCCTCTAGGTTCTTTATAATACAAATATTTTTCCTTTCTTCTAAAAATAAACTATCGTAATTTAAAATTTTCTTAAGTATGAGGTTTATTACAGATGGTTTTTCATGCAACATCGTAAAAGTATGAGGCGAGAAAAAACTAAAGACCCTAAAGACAAACCAGAAAAAAATGAAGATCAATCATCACGGAATGATACTGCAAATAAAGAAGATCTACTATTAAGTAGTATTGATTTAGCGGATAGTAAGATATTTATTGAATAAAATGTTTTAGTTGTTAGTGTTCAGGTTAAGTAATTATAAATACCATTTAAATTTTATTTATCTTACATTCAGTTTAAATATACTTCATTTCAATTTCACGAGTTTTTTTTTTATTTTACCTTATCTTATCTAAAATTACGATTATTATATAATTTACTATACTAAAAATCAACATAAAACAACACAGATATAATGATTTCCTGTAATGATTTGTAAAAAATGCTATAAAATAACATTTATCCATCACACAATCTAAGAAATTCTTAACTAACTATTATGAAACTCTTTAGTCGTTTTAGTTGATATATAGTATCACAAATATGCATTGCCGTCAGCAATCACTTCTTTAGAGTTTCTTCCACTGCTCCGCAAATTCGCTATATGTTTGACTTCACCTTAGTTGGACTATCTTGAGCTCCTTGCCTACTGAGCACCTTTTGTTGGAATATCCTTCACTCTTTTCTGCTATGCTGGTAACTGAACGTAATTATCGCAAGATTAGTTATCGGTAGTAAAATATATCGACATGTTAAGTAAAAGCAAAGATACATTGGGGTATCCAGATTCAAAGTACAATTGTTACACTTGTAACAATGTTGAACATTGTTACTGTAGACTCTGAAGATTCTCACTTGGAATCTGATGCGGAAAGAAGAGCACGTGAGTTTCAATGCTTATAGTGTTTTTTCCTGGGATATCTGAAGACTTACTTGAAGATCTTAGCGACAGCGATGAGCCAGCTCAAAAACAAAGTAGTTCTAGGCCGAATGAAGGTATCAGCGATATAGGTAAGTAAGCTAAACCACACAGCCTCAGTCACTAAGTAAAAAGTCGACGCTGCTCGTAGATGTTCTTTTGAAACGAGTTCTGGAGGGACACCATTTACACCAAGAGTAATGACATGTCGTACCAGACAAACAGATGATGTGCCTGATGTAATGACTAAGGCTTTCCTACTGCGGCCTGTAAATTATGTGCGTTTTGATCGCTATGATCATTTTCTTATCTTCTCTACACAGTGTCGACGCCGTCTGTGTAAGAACGGTTCTGTGTTCTAAATCTAATCAGAGGATTTCTAATATTACGCGAATATCACATATTAAAATAAATTTCATTTTATGGATTTTATCGCGTTTAATTTTAAATAATTATAACGAGGAGGTCTGCGATGACAGATGTCCTAGTGTCATAGTTATGCTTGGTGCCAGAGTACCTTAAGCTTTTAATTAATTTTTTTTGGTCCGATCTACGCAGAAATAGCTAACTGTGTATTCAAGTCTTGCTAACACTGCTTGGTTTTTGATTAAATTTTATTAATTATAGGATCCCAAACCGGTGGTAGTATCCAACCATTTTCTCTATTAAAATAAGAATGTTTTTAATTTCAGTAGCCTCGAGAATCAAATCAGAGGATTTGTGGTTTATCAAATCTGATGTAATGGTTGAGATGATCCAGAACATGGTCACAGACTGCAGACTTCCTTGAGCGACGATGCTTTACATCAGCTATATGTTCTTTTACGCCGGTTTTTACTGATCTTTTTCTGTGCCCTATTTACATTACTCTTACGAGGGACCACATTCACAATCCAGCTTGTATACTCCTGCATCTTGTAGAGGGATGTTACACTTAACAGTTGGTAATCTGCTTTGCCGTCTTTTGAAATGTTTGTATGGAAACCAGCTTCTAGATATAGCCAATCTTAACCGTGACTAAAGTTAGTAGTTAGTAGTTTTATTTTTCGTACTCCTGTAAGGAAAATGTTTTAGTTTTGTTGTAATTTTTTTAAGGATTTTGCTTTTATATCTACCTTTAAAGTACATGGTTCCTGTTTGATAATACAATCTCAGATGTAGTGATTAAGTAAAGGTTTTTGTTATTTTAATTATTTGTTTTCTCAGAATATTTTTTAAGTGAAATTGGCAGTGTTCATCTTGTGTTACTGGAGTCGAACACCTAGAACACCTATAGCTTATACATCAATGAGAGTAAGTTACACATGAAAAACTAATGAAAATATTTTTCTTTGAAAATTTAAAAAATATTTTTCTTTTCTCTCTCTCTCTAACACAATGTATAATCGGAACGTAACCAAAAATAAAACAACGCAAAGAACACGGTGTGCCCATTCAAAGGCGAGCCCAGCCAATGATTTAGTACAGGTCAGAATACCTTAATTATCAATCATTTAATATTAAATTCCAGAACAAATGAAGGAAATAGTTTTAAATATGCAAAACATAAAATATTAAACTAGTCTTGTAAACACTAGATTAATACGACTGGAAATTTCTGTGAATTTAATTTAATAAAAATATTTCTATATATAATAGTGTTACGCTACTTAACTATTATTTAATAAATAACATCATGATCCCTGTATAAACGTTGCATTAATGCGACATTGTAAATCGTAACGATATTTTCTTAAAATCTTTATCTCGTCATGGTCGATATGGAAGCAACTTCAACATACCGTGCAAATAGTAATTAAGTCACTTGTGTTATAACAATGATAAATTGTATTCACAGTACGTTTGATATTTTCGATTCCTTTAAAATATTTCTCAAAAATAGATCATACTTACTACTTCAGCAACGCGATAATTTTTTTTCGCCAGTCTACACATTTAATTTATCAAAGAGCGCTCTTTTAATGGTAGTAAGTGATGCAACGATCAAATCGTCTACCTGATGGTCAGTGCATCGCCTACACAGGTTACACTTTCAGCATTAACTTTCCAATCCAGAGCTCATCATGCTGTGTCCTGTTCTTAAGTCTCATATTCCCTGCAATTACACTAGCTAAAATGCCTTACAAACATAATGGTTAGTAAGCCACTGTTTGAAAGCAGAATAACTGGCACTGCGGTGGTTGTCAATGAGTTGGGTTTCCACAAGGTGTCTGCGAGGTGGGTTCCGCGACTGCTTTCAGTTGAACAAAAAAGGACGCGATTGACTATTTCACGCGACTGTTTGGAGTTATTTGAAGCCGATGCAGATGATTTTTTGAATCGTTTTGTTACTATGGACGAAACATGGGTTCATTACTGTACACCGGAAACAAAACAACAATCAAAACAGTGGAGAAGACCTGGTTCACCACCCCCTAAAAAGGCTAAATCGATTTTGTCGGCAAATAAGGTGATGGCTTCAGTATTCTGGGACTCGAAAGGTGTGATTATGATTGATTATCTTGAAAGGGGTCAGACTATAAACTCTGATTACTACTGCACCTTACTACGTCGTTTACGAGAGGAAATAAAAGAAAAACGTCGAGGAATGCTCAGAAGAAAAGTCCTGTTTCATCAAGATAACGCCCGTGTTCACACGTCAGTACAGTCAATGGCTGGAATTCACAACTGTGGCTTTGAACTGTTACCGCATCCGCCGTATTCACCTGATCTGGCACCATCAGACTTCTTTCTGTTCCCTAACCTAAAAAATCACTTGGGAGGTCAAAGATTTTCGACAAACGACGAGGTCAAAGCAGCTGTAGACGCATATTTTGACTCTAAGGAAGAATCATTTTTTTTAACGGTCTAAATGCTTGGAAGGGGAGGTGGCAAAAGTGTATTGAACTTGATGGTGATTACGTAGAAAAATAAAAATATAACTGATTTAGTATGTGTTTATTTTCTTGGTTAGGCCGAGTACTTTTCAATCCACCCAGATACCTAGATGGATTCCTGCGGAGGAACCATATCACCAGTAAAAACTTGATGACTTTTTTGAATTTCAATTTCGGTTACAACTACAAGTTGAGCATCAGAAAGAGTCATCTGTGCTGATTAAATTCAAGTTCTATGAATATCCTGTATCCAAAGATAATGTCTGAAGTGTTAGAGATATTCTATCAATTTATTTAATTTATTCAATGTCAATTATTTTTCATTAACTGGCTCATGCCTTACTGACAATATTAATTCAGTTAACTGAGAGAATAGGTCGATAAAAAACACATCCTTTGTAGGAAATTTCTTGTAATATTTTGTTTTGTTTTTATATATATAGTCTTATTTGATGTGATAAATTGTTATCTCAGAAACTTGTGACTACGAATTGTCATTAGTATGTTCGTTAGTAAGCTTGCCTATTGTTAAAAACGAAACTATGGCTAAAACTAAAGAAAAAACCACTAAAAGTTCTGAAGAGAAGCCTTTAAATGAAAGTAAAGAACATAAGCAAGAATTTAATAACAAAAGTTTTTTTGATAAACTATGTTTCCTGAAATCAAATATTTCTGTAGAGCCCATTCTGGCAGGACTTGTTATACCATCGATGTTAGCAAGGCTTGCTATCCAGAACTTGAATTTGGATAAAACTTGTCGGGTAAAACTTAATTTTGGGGATGAAATATGTGATTCGTTAATTCAACGGAAAGGTAACTTAACTTACTATGAAGGAGAAGTTCAAAAAGTCATATCATCTATAGAAGCGTGGAAGAGCGTAATACAAACTGCAATACCGACTTTGTTAGTAATATTTATGGGTGCGTGGAGTGATAGAACTGGTAACAGGAAATTGTGTATTCTACTTCCAATTATTGGCGAATTGCTTGTGTGTATTAGTAATATCATGAGCACCGTGTTCTTTTATCAAGTGTCGGTCGAAGTAACAATGTTTCTCGAAGCACTCTTTCCAGCCATAACAGGTGGTTGGGTATTGGTTTATTTAGGTGTATTCAGTTATATCAGTGATATTACCAGTGAGGAATCCAGGACTTTTAGGGTCGGTCTTGTTAATTTATGTTTGACTGCAGGGATTCCTATTGGCACAGCACTGAGTGGAATTTTGTTAAAATTGTTGGGCTACTATGGAATATTTGCAATTTCTGGCTTTATATACTTGCTAACATTCTGCTATGGATTCTTTTATTTGAAGAGCAAGACTAAGCCGGGCTTAGTCAAAAATGAAAAGGTAAACTGGATTACAATATTTTTCTTTGTTTCATTTCTCATCTTTATTTCGTTCATATTCGGTCTTTTTCTTGTGGTAAAAATGTACTCGTACAATATAATATAATAATAAATTTTAGGAATCATTCTGTACGTGGTGGTTATTTATAATGAACTATTTTTTTAATATTAGTAAAGTAAGTGTATTGATACTTTGAAGTAATGCAAAGTTTGAAATTCATAACTGCAAACTTGTTATAATAAAAAATGCAAAATTAAGCTTTTTATAATATAAATATTATAAAAAGCCTTAAATACTTTATGTATTTTTTTTTATTATTTTCAGGTTAGGCCAGTAACGATGTCAGACCTTGCTTCCTTGATCAAGGAAACTGTTATGGTGGCCTTTAAGAAACGAGATGGAAATTTTAGAAAAAAAATTATATTAACGCTATTGACTGTAGCTATTATCTATGGACCGAATCACGGTAAGTTATATTGTCGCCATCTTATCTACAATCACCTGTTGGAGATAGGCCTTTTTCAATTATGTTCATTATCGTTCATTTAGGCCATCATTTCATCATTCATTAGTTCATTGTTCGCCGTGTGGTAGCGGCCTAAAAGAATCTATCCCATCCCATCGCAGCAGCATCATTGCCAACCCGCCTGCCAAGCGTGGCAACTATGACAAAATCTCTACAATATAAGAGCTACAAACCTTTGTGGCTATCTATGGGGGAGGCCTATGTTCAGCAGTGGACTTGTGATAAACTGTAACGACGACGACGACGATTTTATATAAGCGGGGGCAAACGCCTGATGGTAGGTAATCACCATCGCCCATGAACATTCGCAATACCCGAGGAATTACAGATACGTTGCCGGCCCTTTAGAAAGGAATAGGCTCTTTTCTTATAGGCTCTTTTCTTTAAGGTCCCTAAATCGTTTCGGTCCGTAGAAACCACTGCAGGCAGCAAAATCCACAATGCGGCCATGCGTGGCAGAAAATTCCTTGAGAAACGCACTGGATGTGGATGGAATTTTAAAGTATGCCGCAAGGCGACCTGACGACCGTGTGCCCTAGTAGTTAGCGTACCTATTTTTTTCTCCGCGGGTCATGGGTTCGAGTCCCAGTCGGAGCCAACATTTGTGCAAAACACAAATTGTTGGTTTTTAGGTCTGGGTGTCTAACCCACGATACAGGAAAAATCCTACAGTTGGGCATCGTTTTTTAATAAAAAAAAGGTGCGACAGTGAAATTGATCAGAATTATTTCTCGGAACACTCCGCGAGATACATATTCAATGAAAAATGCAAAGATATGCAACATTTTTGACTAATGGTAGTGTTGTAGTGGTGGTTCGAAGCAGTTGCCGGTGGCAGTATTAGTTTGCTCGTGTGCGCTATTTTAGGCACAGTGTGGTGCCACACAGTAATGTTCTGAGTGACACAGCATTTGTTATGGGCAGAAGTTGCACTTACTACCAGGTGGACGTTTTTCTAGTTTCGCCACTTTATCCAATAAAGAAATTAAAAATATACGCTGGTATACTGTGAGAGCGATTCACATCATCAAGCCAATCCGTATGAAGCGGAACTATTTTCTGTGGGTATGCAAAGTAACTTTGTTTCAATTGATTGTGAAAGTAATAATTTTAATACATTTGTCAAAGGAAACTGTTTCTATCGAAAATGCCACTTTTATTGCTTTAGTGAAGATTTATCCAGCACATATTTATTTGAACTGATAGGTGCCTGGAAGAGTATAAAAACAATTACCTCTTTCCTCCTACCTAGGTGTCGGAAAAGGCGACTGAGGTATTGTACGCCTTTATTAGTGCAGAATAATACTACTCGTATAGTATGCAAAGCTGTCACTATACTGCTCGTGGTTAGCTACCCGTCACGTATCGTTTCGCGCAGCGGCGAAAAGTGGACAACGGGTGTAGTGTCTATTACCAATGGGTAGGTAGACATATGGGAAAAAGATGTTACTGTATGTAGGTATCTATTTACTTAAAGACAACATATAACATTGTCATACAATATTCATTGGTAGTGAAAGTATTAATAAGACGCAGGCTGTGTTTATATATCTGGTAAAAGAAATATTATAAAATGCGCATGTGACTATTACTTAACAGGGTTGTAGTTGAAATAACAGATATGTAGTATTTTTTTATTCACACGTGGTCTCATTTAATAACACTTTAATAGGGTGATAAATTGTATACAAATCAAACAGTAGTATATATGATTACTATATCTTAAAGGTGTTGGTTAGTGATATTGAAATCTCCCTTAATGTGTCATCAAAATTAATGACTGACAGATAATTTTAATGATTATGTCTCCCGCTAATAACGAAAAATTAAAGGATAGTTTTTAATCAATGTTTTTCTTAAAAAACTTTGATTGAAAATCTGTTTTTCAAAAACTGTATTTTCATAAAAAATACAGCGCCATCTGGTAATGGTCACGATACTGAACGAAATATTCGCACGGGTCAGCTTGTTAAACTAATTTCTTTAGTGTTGAATTACTTATCGAAGTTTATAAATATACTAAGTATACGCTTTTATTAGTTGACCTTAACTACTTGACTTTAACTAACAATTTAAGAATAAAGTCTTTTTATTCAGGTTTGGACCCCAGACGCCCGAATAATTTAAAAAAATTTTAAACACATCTATTACAGACTATGATATGCTATTCTCACCAGGCTCATTGCTGTTTGTAACTACATGAGAAGCTCAAGAAATATTCCCATATGTCCATAATCGCGCTATGAAAGTTTTCTGAGATGCGAACTATCTAAACAACATTTCAATATTACTAGAAGGAGGAGACGTCCTCCCCAGATCACGCCATCGATCTGGCGGGTAGCTATCCCTTTTTCTTGGCAATATCATTCGCCAAAATGGTGAGAGCGCGACGTGATAATTGAACCTCAAATTAATTTATCGATTTTAAATTTGCTTAATGCAATATATGATTAAGCTCCAGTTAAGAGTGTGTTCAAAAAAATTGGCATAACGTTTTTTGTACAAATTTTTAAATCTAGTTACGTAATTATAAAATAGATTTATTACCATTATTCGACCAGTTTATTAAAGTATCTGAAGATGCATCTTCAATATCTAGAAGAAGATTGTCTCTGTCTATATCTATATCAATAGAATTATTAACTGTATCATCTTCGTGTGTTTGGAAGTTAACATACGACAAAGACTTCTTTTTCTGACCTAAGACAAATATTTCCAAGTACTCGTCATCATCGTTATCTGACTCCATTGTCAACGAAATTCTAGAAAGTTCCAAATTATCTCTTCCATCCTCTGACTGAAGAACACCGTACCTGAATTGGTAGGTTTCACCAGTACAATGTAAATTATTGGCGTCATACTATTTACTGATGTTGGTGGTGTGGAAGGTGAATGTTTCTCATTTTTTTGCAACTCAGTTAAAGTAGCATTACCATTTGCTTTAGGATTATCTTGATTAACTATATTTTTGTGCTGTTATTAACATTGCCTTTTTTGTTTACCATCAGTATTGACCGATACTGCTGTTGGTTCGGCCACCAGGTTAGGTTAGGAATTTTGATATCAGTCCCACCACCCTCTTTTTTGCCCACCTGTCCTTGCGTCACTCGTTTATGATGATTCATCAACCGCGCCGCATTGTGAGTTGAAGGCCATAAAGAGTAAATACTACCTAACTTTGTACCGCCTGTGTTAAACCATCTCCATATCAACCTTCAGATGTGCCAAAACTTAGGAACACTATTAGAAAACCACACCGTAAAATCATATTAGCTACCCTTTTCCTTGCCAATACCATCCGCCAAAATGGTGACGCCGGTACGAACATCCCGCAACCAGCTTCTCCGAATCACAACAACAACGTCACCGCCATCGCAGTCACAGCACCAGACTACAGTCAGCACAACGCGTGCTTCCTAGTCTGCTAGTAGCCACTGAGGATCATCAACAGGCGGCCCCTCTCCTCAGGCTAACTCCTGCGGCATCAACACCTGTCTCCATACGTCTCGACGCTCTGATGACCCGCGACACAGGTTCACCGCAACGCCAGACTGCACTTCATCGCCTGACGTCACAAGTTCTCCACGCTAACCTACGACTTTCAGTATCAGCGGGGTAGTGGTGTAGCGACATCTATGTCGCCACATGAGAAGCTCAAGAAATATTTCCATACGTCCATAATCGCGCTATGAAAATTTTCTGAGATTAGAACTATATAAAAAATATCTAAATATTACTAGTAGGAGGAGACGTCCTCCCCAGATCAGACCAATCGATCTAGCGGGTAGCTACCCCTTTTCCTGGGCAATATTATCCGCCAAACCGTTTAAGCATGCTTTTTTTAATTTTTAAACTATAATATGATTATTTCAGGTGAAAGAATAGTTACATATATGTATGTAAGATACCGTCTAAAATGGGATGCTATGATGTATAGCATGTACTCGACTTACAGCATCATTACACATTCTTTAGGTAAGTACAAAATAATGTAAAATTAAGAAGACCTCTATGAAAGAGTCTATCTAAGTAGGTACCACCACAGGGCTAGTTATTCTGCCGAGAAGGACTAGTGTGGAAACATTATTGCTTTTCGGTATGAAGGGCACTGAGACCAAGCGTAATTACTAATTCCTCCTGAAATATCAGTTCTTAAGTCTCATAAGCCCATATGAGACTAAAGCACCGATGTCTCATGGAAACTGGCGCTGTGTCGTATCACACAAACGTCCCCATAACTTACTACAAAAATTTTGGGTGATACAACGTTTGTTATGGGCGGACGTTGCACTTACCATCAGGTGAACGTATTTGCTTTTGAAGTTATCCAAGTATTACTGTGTTCCGGTTAGAATGTTACTTTTGCTAGTGAAATTACAGTACATATGAGTCTAAAAAAGCGATATCTCAATGTGGTGAGCAGAATGCACACAGGACCCCGCAGTTCGAAGTTCTGGGTGATATTTCTACTGCTAATGGTAGACTTGGGACTTACCATTAGTTGAACGAGTTGCTAGTCTCGTTACTTATTTACCATAAAAACATTCATCATCAGTCAATTAATAATTTCACTGCTGGACACCAGCCTATCCAAACCCTGGCCGTAATCCCTTCCTAATAACCATTGGTCCTAATAACCATAGGTCTCCAGTCGGAATATTTTCGGTCTGGTATTTTTCCATGGTTATTCCTCTATCTGTCGAAAACTTACTGGTTATAGGATTCCTGGGCAGAAATCCATCTAGGAATTACCACGCCAGTGCTAATTCTTCTGCCGACAAGCAGTAGTGTCCAAAAATTACTGTTTTGTTCTGAAGGACACTGTTAGCTAGTGTAATTACTGGGCTTATGAGAACTGGTCTCAGGGTAACGTGCGCTATATGGTACCACACAAAACTGTTCTGAGCGATACTGCATTTGTTATGGGAAGACGTTGCACTTACTAATAGGTGAATAACTTACTGATGTCGTTACTTTCTTCCATAAAAAATATTATTTTTGGACTCACACAAAACACCGACGCAATAAGACAGAGTAGCAGCTATCAGTATTCTTATTAAAAATTAGATAGTAGATTTTAATATAAACTGTAGTCGAAAATTAAACGAATACGACTAATATTACAAAATATAAGAGTACTGTATTTTGTTACTAGTGAAAATTTACTTATTCAATTATTTGAGTAATGGATCTTTTCTTCAATCATTGAACAAATCATTTGCTGTCAAATTGATAACTACCATAGGCTGCAGCTGAGGAGTTTTAATTATTTGTAAAATTGCATCATTTCAGCCTATTTTAGTACACTGTTGAACATAGGCCTCCCCCACAGATTGCCACAAAACACAGTCCTGAGCCACCTGCATCCATCGACTACTCGCAAAACCGTGCAGGTCATCGCTCGATCTAGAAGGGGGACCCCCTCAACAACCAAAAACAATCAGTTTGCCGGTACGAGGTTGCCACTCGAGAACCGTTCTACGAGCTATATGGTCGGCCCTTTGCCACTTCAGTTTGCTAATACTGTTAATTAATTATTATAAAATTTATTATTTTTGATTACAGGAGCTTTGTTCTCAATCAGTGTGTTCAGTAAGCGGTGGGGCTTTCATGACTCAATGCTGTGCCTAATTTCCATTGTAAGCAAACTGGCTGGTTCTGTGCTCATTGCCTTCGTCAGAACTGACTTGGAAATGTTCATGGGTATGTCATTTCAATAGGGATTTCATTGTGAGAAAACTAAAGGTATTCTTATCATACTAATGTTGAGGTTCTCTTAGCCTATTTAACTATGGTAACACCTTCCGGTTAGTAATCAGGAAGACGATTGTGTCCTCCTGGTCGATTTCCGGCTACGTCGACAACTTCCGAATACTGTCGGATACTATCTACTGCGCAGGACATATTATATTGCCACAAGTGTACCGATATACCGATCGCCTACTCCGATCTTATCGCAAGAGCGATAGATGATGCAGTATCTGAGACACCGGGATAAAAGTAAAGTTTCAGCCTATAAATGTCCCACTACTGAGCACAGGCCTCCTCTCATTTCTGAGAGGGTTTTGGAGCTAGGAAGAATCCGCCACGCTGCTCCAATGCGGGTTGGCGGACTTCACATGTCTACGAAATATTTTTTATTCCTCAGACATGCAGGTTTCCTCACGATGTTTTCATTCACTGCCGAGCACGTGGTAAATCAGCACTTAAAATTGCAATTAACAATTTTAGTGGTATGTGCTGGCACCGGGAATCGAACCCAGGTCACTCGCGTACTATGAAATTTAAAGCGAGCGCCTAGCTCCTGAGCTACCACGGCTCACCGGCTTACCCGGGATAGTCACAGTACAAATCGAAAACAAACATTTTTTTTATTTTCATCAATTCTACTAAGTCACTAAAATACATAGATAGTTAAGATTCCATTATGTATGAATTAATTAATCACAAGTTTTGTTTTATTTATGACTGATAAATTAATAATATCTAATTTATAAAAAAAAATATTTATAAATAACATTATTTTTTACCTTAAAAGGCCTATAATGCCTGTTGACAATTTCTGTCAGTCAACCCAAGGCATAGAAACATTGTGGCAGGTGTTGCACTCAAAAGAAAATAATTTTCTGTAACTAAAAAATTAACAAATATAAAATACTTATTTATAAAATACTCAAGGTACTTACTTAAATAAATACATCATCATCGTCATAATCACTTCAGCCTATCACTACGACACTGCTGGGGTCTATAGAAAACGATCGTCAAAATAATACGGTAAAGTGGTAATTTACAAATACAAAAATGAAATCTAATAAAATTTCAATTATAGTATGTACGTACATGTAATTTGAATATTCACCTTCGCTCATTTCTATTTATTTTTAGCAAAAATAAGGAAAAATATCAGTAAAGTGGTGATTGCCTAAGAAAATATTACATAATAATACAACTCAAGGCGTCCAGTAAATTTCGCAAGGTCGTAAAAGCAGACCGGATTTACTAAATTACGGTCCGGCACCAAAATAAAACCATATATTATAGATAGGATAAAATTTCCTTGTTAATTTAACTGGTTGTTAGCAAAAGAACTTAAAGCTAACTTACAAACTAAAATAAGGTACAGTACAGTGCAAATCAGTACACATCACAGAAGTGAAGCTTAATACGAGTAAACACGGGTTCAAACCATACGTAATCAAGGCGTTGATTCGTAATTCGGAATTGTGTTTTTTTGATTATGTATTTAAGTTTTGCAAATCTTACAGAGCCCTATGATTTATAATGCGTCAAGCGGAAGGCTTCAAACATATCAAAGCTATTACAATGTTTTCTTATGCCTTAGTTAGTACTGAATTGGAATCTACATACATACATAAGATCACGACTGTTTCCCATAAGGGGTAGACAGAGACTGGAATCCACGTTTCATCAAAACAATATAATGCACTTGGTGTGATAGGTGGTGAGCCCATCGCCATCATGCGCTGTTGGATGCACAGTGCAGTTTAATTCCTTACTGGCATTTTAAGAGATCCATTGTATGAGATGGAGTGGTAGTATTAGCCGTGTGGTGGCGGTTCGATAAAAGAATACTCCAATCCATCTCATCCAATTGGAATCTAACGCAGTAATATGTTCTGGACTTGCTTACATGCGTACAAAAAAAATTTACAAGGTATTTATACTTCAAACACTCTGGGATATATCCAAATTATTGGCTGGTTGGATATAACAAATTGGAAGTAAGAAGGGACTTAGCATTAGCCTTGTACTTGCGGAGAGTATTTCGAGGTTCAGTTCACTAATCCCCATTTTTTTTAAATATTTGTGTTTATGCGTGCGAGGCTGTTCGCCATACCGCATGGTAAAATCAACATAATAAACAAGGCACCAATTTCGCGCGCATTACACGCATTGAATGAGGATGTATACAGAATAGACGTTTTTACTTTTTGTTCGAGCGATTATCAAAGGGTAACTTTGTTCGTTCTGTTTTATTTATAGGTTTATGTTTATTATTTTTTATTTTTTATTTAATTACTACACTATCGCATTAGGAAACTTCTGTAATGGTAGAGGTAAGACTGCTATTAAATAAATAAATAAATATATTAGAAATCTGGTTGGAACAAAATAAAAAAATATTAATTACAAAAACTGCAGAGTATATAAACAATTATTAATTAATCAATAAATATTAAATAAGCAGAAACATTGCACACTCTTCCCGTCCAAAGAAATTCACTTCAAAAATCAAATACCTTGTTCTGCGCTTTTTAATAGATACACAATTACATTTCTTTTAAAGAATATTAATGTCTCCGGAGGACGAGCGCAGTGTGGTACCACACAATAATATTCTGGGTGACGCAACATTTGTTTAGGGCAGACGTTGTACTTACCATCAGGTACACGCTTTGCTCCTCGCACCACTTTCACCTATAAAAAAACATAACTACAAACTGAGACTACTGAGAAAATCAAAAAGACAGACTATTGACTATGGATATAATTTCGATGATGTAATTTCTGTTAGCCTTTTTTGGCTTTTACAGCTTCATCGGATACTGTGCCATCATTGTATACTGTGTTGACTATAGAGCCACGCACTCGTAGCCAACCAGTATCAGTGCTTGAAGAAATTTCAAAATAAGATAAGCAGTCCGTTTCTACGAAATTTTCTATTTATTCATAATTTCAGTATGTTTAGAGGAATCGTTAAATAAAAACTCATAATTATTTAACAACTGCGAGGCTCAGTTGTCAACGTAACTATCTGCTGACTCGTGAGTTCTAGATTTACAGCCAAAGTCAACATTTGTGCAAAAGCATTTTTTGTCCGTTTATGTTTGGTTGTATTGTAAATGGATGTGTCTCATCTGCAAAAAACTCTTTCTCGTCGTCGAATTCGGCAAGAAAGACATAATGACAATCAAAAAATACTTATTATTAGTATTAAATTAAATGAACCACCATTTGTAATATTAATTAATTTGTATACAAACCTTATATCACAGTAGGATATGTCTTCTTCTTCTTCTTCGTCTTTTCAGCCTATCACTAGTCCACTGCTGAACATAGGCCTCCCCCCATAGATTGCCACAAAAGTTTGTAGCTCTCATTTTGGGGGGGATTTGCCGTGTGGTGGCGGCTTAAGAGAATCTACCACCCCATCTCATCCCGTGGGTGTCGTAAAAGTCGACAGAGGGAAAATGAAAACCAAAAGATAGGCAGCAGCATCATTCTGGAACATCTGAAAAAAATAAACTGCGGTTGCCAACCCGCCTGCCAAGCGTGGCAACTATGGCAAATCCCCCCCAAAATGTAGGATATGTAAATTTGTAATATTGTAATATTGTATGTAATTTGTCGTCAGAAGTTTAAAAGGTACCGTTTGAAAAGGGTAATAAAAGTATTTATTTACGGTAAATAAAAAACGATAAATCAACGATAAGCGGAAAAAGTAAAATTTAATTAAAAAAAAATTCAAACTTCTCACTTTTTGTTCACACAGACAACATTTTTTAGTATAGTATGGAAATACTGTTTATTTCAGCATACAGTTTTGAAGCACTCGCGAAGAGTCCTACATCAAAGTACTTTGCTACCGTTTCTGCCGGAAAATGGCAACTGCATTACATTACCGTTAATGTTACTCCCGTTTTCATTTTTAATGTAGTATATATCAAGTAATACAACATTCGAATACACCCAAGTTTTATATAAAAATAATTCGCAAATATTCCCAAAGTCGTTTTTATATTTTTACATAATTTTATTTATATAGTGCTGTAGTATATTTATTTTTGAACCGAATTTAATTAAATACGTTTTTTTTTGTAAAAGAGCCCAGTTTAGTCCTAATCTCATGTTGATATTTAATGGTGAATGATTTTTAAAATGTTTCGGACATTTGTCATGATTTTGCGTCTTTGCAATGTGTTCTTCGATGATTATTTTACTACATAAGTTGAAACCAATAGTAAGATCTGCGATAGTCATTCTAAAAGACGAAGCCTTAATCAGATCGCTCAGCGTGCAGCGGTTGGGTACTGAGGGCAGGACAGCAGATGCTGCATGGTTTGTACTGCGCCACAGCCACACAGTAAGATCCGAGTTGGTGTAACCTCATTTAGCCATGGACCTGCGGCAGCCCTCTTCGGTCCGGATTCGGTGTAGTGACTTCCATGTAGGCCACGCCAGGTCATTGTTCGGGGGGTAAGATTTCAATGCAGGTATCCATCTAGGTAGGGTACCACCCCAATGCCAGTTATTCTGCAATGAAGCAGTAGTGTGAAAACATTAACGTGTTTCGGTTTGAAGGGCATTGAGAGCTAGCGTAATCGCTGGGCATGTGAGACTTAAGAACCGATATCTCAGAGTGACGGGCGCTTGTCACACAGAAATTTTCTGGTGACACAGTATTTGCTATGGGCAGAGATTGCACTTCCCATCAGGTTAACGTTTTGCTCGTTATGTATAAGGTGACAACCTTATACAATAAAAAAAAAGTTCTTCCGCGTGGACAACACTCCACAAACTCTGTGGCGATGGGAATCTTTCCCGCCACAGTTCGTAGCAACCCTCTCTCGAGTGATCAGATAAGGCCACTATGGTGCTCAGGAAGCCTCTGCGACTCATGAGACCACTAGACGGGGGCTCCGAACTATAGAGTGAGTGTATGTGGTCGTTTTCCTGTTTTTATTTTTCTTCTGATCAAGCGATACTTTTACGGACTTTTTGAGATTCTATAGCAGCCAAGTGGTAAAGCGAGTTTATTAGGGTCAGTTGGAGGCAGCCTGTTATTTTCCTTCAGGTTTCGTTCAGAGTAGCATCTACTTCTTTCGCATAAGTGGACCGGTGCCACACTGGACATGAGTATTCCCCAGCTGAGAAGCAGTGTGCTAGCCCGGACGTTGCCTGTGGTTGAGCCAGGTCGCCCCATGTAGTGGATTTGACGCGAGATATTAAATTGTTTCTGGTTGGCCCTTAATTTCTTTTATGCAGTACGGTTTGTATATCAGTGTTCTGACTCTCAGGTAGATTGGGTTTTTACAGTGTTAAAAGGTAAATCGGTTTCGAAGATAGAAAACACAGGACTGTGTTTTGGACGTATTTGGCCTTAGGCTGTCTCATCGTAGTATTTTCTAGAGGTCTTGTGATGATTTCTTCACCTTTCTCAAAAGAGGTTGTTCAAGTTATTAGGGCCAAGTTGTTGGCGTAGAGAAACCGTTCAGTGTTGGGAGGGCTGGGCGGATCATTAGTAAACGTGTTAAATAGGATAAGTCACTAATTTGTGGTAGGCTATTCTTATGGCCTCGCCGACTGAATGTTTGATTATTTATTTATTTAGACCGGAAAGCGTTGATTGGTGGAATCTCCCTATGTATCTTTAAGAATGCCTCATCGTCAGTGAGTGATGACATTTTTGACAGGAGTCTCCAATGTTTACGGTTATAGGTTGCTGACAAGTCCACAAAGACAGTAACAGTAACTTTTTTGAACTCGAAGCCATTATCGGTGTGTTGTGTAAGTTTTAGGACTTAGCTTTTCAGGATTTTCTGGAGCAGAATTCATCTTGTTCTGGGATTTGTTTGGATTCCACTATTGATGCAAAGTGGTTGAGAGGCAGTGGTTCGAATAGCATAAAGGAGTAACATAAAAGTGATATCAGGCGGTAGCTTTTAGGATTTGTTGGAGGCTTACCCGCTTTGAGGAGTGCTAAAACTTTGGATGTTCTCCAGAGTTTAGTTAGTATTGTTGTTTTCAAGCAGGCATTAAAACTGCAAGAATCAAAGATAAAGCGAAGGGTTCAAGGTGTTTTATCTATTGTACCGTTATGTCATCCACGCTTGCTGCCTTACCATTTTTGAGGCCGTGAATGATTGATAACTTGAACTATTTCATTTAGAGTTTGCATAAATAATAAGGTTTGCTTATTTCAGATCAGCTGCAAAGAATCGGTTAGAGTTTGGGTACTTTGGATAGTCGCTGAAAAGCTTTTCCTTTGAGAATCAGTTGGTGAGCTATCTGATTAGCTGTGACTTTACCCCGGAGTTGGCTGATTTTGGTGGACCACCTTAACTTTCTTATGGCGGACCAATCTTTTTAACTGTTATGTGTCATGTCCATGGTAAACACGGTCACTCACCTTTCCGCCGGTTTTTACTGACATTTAATATCAACTCTTCTCCAGCGGAGATGGATTGTGTTGAGGTTGCTACCATAAAGGTTTTCATATTTCTCTTAAAAAGCAATGAATTTTGTGAAAAGGCAAATAAAATAAAGCCCATAAAACTGCGTTAGAAAATTAATACAAGAAAGAAAAGAAAAACATTTCGTCAATACTGGACACCGTTTCGTCACGAATTGCGTCAGATTTCATCTGTCAGCTTATTCTACTAACAACTTATAAAACAAACTAATAACTATGCAACTTTTCTATTCAAACCATTATGAAAATTTAAATAAATTAATATTAATAATGTGAGCCGTGATAGCTCAGGGGCTAGGCGCTCGCGTTAAAAGTCATAGTACGCGAGTGACCAGGGTTCGATTCCCGATGCCGGCGCCACTAAAATGATTAATTGCAATTTTAAGTGCTGATTTACCACGAGCTCGGCGGTGTAGGGAAACATCGTGAGGAAGCCTACATGTCTGAAAAAAATATATATTTTGAAGACATGGGAAGTCCGCCAACCTGCATTGGAGCAGCGTTCACTGCGTTACTTTACTTTTTAAATACATAATTAAGTATCATCTTAGATAAGCATCTTAAGTTTCATATTAAGTTTTTTTGGTTTTCTTTTTTTTTTCAAGTTGTTATTTTGAATGTTTATATCTTTTTTCTATTTTTTACAGTGCCGATCGTAGAGATACTGAATGCAACAACATTTACATCGTTGCGGTCGATGGCATCCAAATTGGTGTTTAGTGAGGAGATGGGTGAGATTGTAAATTAAAAAATGTTATACACATTTATATATGAATACTACTTTGACGACCGCGTGGCCTAGTGGTCAGAGTACCTGACTTTTAAGCCGCGGGTCCTGGATTCGAATCCCAGCCGGAGCCAACATTTGTGGTAAAACATAAATTGTTGGTTTTCGGGTCTGGTTGTGTTGTGATTGTCCCCGTGTTGCTGACACTGCATCCTAGCCTACCTCTGATCTTATCTCGTCAGCGTTACATCGGGCGCGGGTAGGTTGGGACGAGTGAGTGCCTCTGTGTTTGCGCGTACACTTGTGGCACTATAATATCTCCTGCGCAGTTGATGGCTCTCGGCAGTTGTCGCCGCGGTCGAAATCGGCTAGGAGAACATCACATCATATGAATACTATAAATAAATCAATAGTGCTATAAGAGTAAATCTTTATTACTACGTAGAACATAATATTTTATGTTCAGTTTTTTTATTATACTATGCATACATACACTAAACGTAAATTAAAATTATTAAAATCTATAATACAATAAATTCAAAATTATGTCTAATTTCTAGATCTCTGAGCCGTGGTAACTCAGGGGCTTGGCGCTCGCTTTAAATATTACGCGAGTGGTCTGGGTTCGATTCCCGGTGCCACGTGTTCGGCAGTGAAGGAAAACATCGTGAGGAAACCTGAAAGTCTGAGAAATAAAAAAAAATTAAAGACATGTGAAGTCCGCCAACCCGCATTGGCGTGGCGGATTCTTTCTAGCTCCAAAAAACTGTCTCTGAAATGAGAGGAGGCTTGTGCTCAACAGTGAGACATCGGATTATATCTCAGGGGCTTAAATTTCAGTGTAGGGCGCCCCGCCACTAGATGGAGCGACGACCTACACGGTTTTATGGGAAGTCGATGGATACAGGTGGCTCAGGATCGTATTTTGTGGCAATCTATGGGGAGGCTTATGTTCAACAGTGGACTAAAATAGGCTGAAATGATGATGATGATTAAGTACTTTATAAATATTTCAATGTTATATTAAGACAGTTCTATGCCAGCCTGATCATATTGTTCTAATTTACAAATTATGACCCAATTATCTGTGCTGTGTATTGGTGATAAAAGTTTAAAGTTTTTTGGGTTAAACCAAAATTATTATAAAGTATTAAAGCTAGTGGCATAGTCCCAAAGCTCTGATTGCATTTTATCTTTATGAGGTGTACTTTAAATCTAAACGAGGAGCTCTCTTAGCGACGTGTGAGAATGTTGACGAGAAGAGAATGCAATTCCTTTAAAACTTTGAACAATGTACGAATTATATTCGTATGTAGATTTATACACCGCACTTTCGTCTATCGTTTCAAATGCAAAACGCCATAATTTCCTTATAATTAAAGAATTTTTTAATGAAATTTCAAATAAATTGACTAGGTACGATGTACGGGACATTAATTCGCGAATACTATTAATTAACACTTCCTTGGCAAGGTGAAGATTTATTTGGTATATATTGGATCCTCACCGTGCCAATATCATCAATATAGCATAATATACTCGTATATTTCAAGAAATTCTTGTTAAGTCGATACATTCTTGGAAAGGCTTACATCAAGCAGTCGAAAGTCAGACAATGACTGAATGAACGATAATACATAGTAATACATGCATATAGTCACGCCTTTTTCTCATATAAGGGGTAGGTAGAAACCACACACGTAGCCCATTTTTGGCCATTTTGATAAGAGACACAAAATTCTTACTCCCCTCCCACGAACTGTTTAGTGACGGCATTGCATATTATGGTAATATTCTGTACAAAATAAAGGCTGTCCGTACAATACCTTAGTAATATGTTCCATATATATGAAAATTTCGTCACTATACATTATACCGCGTTTACAGTATATTTAATAACAAGAAGAAACTCTTCAATATGATTTTAAATTACAGGAAAAATGAATTCGTTGTTCAGTCTAGTGGAGACTCTTGCTGCCTTGATGTTTGATCCCACGTATTCAGCTCTGTACTCCAAAACGATACCAATTTTCACTGGAGCTGTTTACATATTTAGCGCAATCATGACTCTTCCCGCTATTACTATGCTGATGTAAGTTTTTCCGTATAATAATTTGGTGATAATATATAACGTAATTTATAAGAATTTTATTATGTTTTGATTATTCCTTAAAACATCTTAAATATGGTATTCTCTGTTGGACGGCATAAGTTTTCACAAATACATTTTTATCACAAAGAAACTTAAGAAAGTGACGAGACGAGCAATTTGTCTTCTGTTTGCAAATGTTACGTTCGCCCATAACAACTGCTGTGTCACCCAGAACATTTCCGTGTGGCACCATACTGCGTCACCTTGAGACATCAGTTCTTAAGTCCCATATGCCCAGTAATTACACTGTCAGTAGCTGTCAGTGCCCTTCAAACCGAAACACTGTAACGTTTGCAAACTAATCTTTTACGGCAGAGTAGCAGGCGCTGCGGTGGTATCCACCTAAACGGATTCCTGTATAGAAATCCTACCGTACGAATCAGTAAAAGTCTAACTTCTGGTACTTATTTATCACCTTAACGGTGTATAAACGATACAACCGGAGGAAGATTCATAGGCATTGACAGAGCTGGGGGATAATTGCAATACATATTAATTCCGTTTATATTCATAACATTTTGTTGGTAGTTTTTTGTTTATTTTATAAAATTCACCTTTACGGCAATTTTAAAACAACAATTTTTTTACAGATGGATATTTGTACAAAATCGCAAAGAGAGAAAACTGGAACGTATGAAAGCTACGTCCCTGGACATAACGCAAGCTGATACAGTAATTGACAGTCAAGAAAATAAATAATTTTATTATTATTGCTATTAAATTATTTGTTTAAACTCACAATGATCGTCTTCTAAATATATTTGATGTAAAACTTGTCGACAGTATAGATTTATTTTCACAGTATTTTCTACATACTTGGTAATCAGAATACATATTATATTATCACAGAAATTTGTTTTAAGTTGTATGTAACAGGTTTTATATTTTGTACTACGAAGGTATTGCTAGTGATGGCTAACGGAACAGGGACGTGGTCCGGCACTACACTGCAGGTCTCATGAGGAAGCTCGAAGTCGCTCAGCGAGCTGTGGAAAGAGCTATGTTCGGTGTTTCTCTGCGAAAATCCGTAACGATGATATCCGCAGCAGAACTAGAGCAACTGACAGAGCTCTAAGGATTATTAAGCAGAAGTGGCAATGGGCATCTTAAATATAGCTCTTAGAACTGATAGCAGCTGGGTTAGAAAGGTTCTCGATGGCCTAGACGAATGCATGTGTCTCAGAACCGTTTTTTGTGGAAATCATTGAGCCTATGTTCAGCAGTGTGGTTGGTGACTGGTGCGGGCTAAAATGTTGTTAATGATGAGGAAGTAATGAAGTGATAAATTAAATTAAATTTATGTTATGTCTGTACCTTAGTAACATAAGACCTTTTTTAGTAAATCTATTAAAGTGGGTATGTGTTTTATTATCTCACTAACTAATAGCCTTTTTATTTAATTTTTGTGTGTGTTATTATTATTTTAATAAAACAAAATGTAAATAACCTCTATTTACCCAAAATGGAAAGATTTTATTAAACAATACTATTAGGAGGTAATACTAATTTAAATAAATGCTTAAACACCTCTCTAATATTTTTTACTGTCTTTCATAGAGTGCTTGTTTGGTTACGAATATCAGGTATTACATTTGAAATTACCGGATATGTATTTAATGGTATATTTCCCGCAAGCAGCAGAAAGTTATTCATACCTGTTATATGATACGTTATGAAAAACATAATATCAGCATCTAACATGAATTCCTGTATCGTTACAGAAATCATTATACTCGTATTTTTCTCATTCCGGGTATATCAGAATAAAGTATCCTTTTCTTATATCTGAACTTTATCATGCTGTCCCATAATTTATGTAATATTATACGATGTATAATCGTACATTACATAATTTAATCCTATTTTATATTATTTAAATATATCCGCGTGGTGGCGGCTTAAGAAAATCTACCACCCCATCTTATCACTTGGGTGTCCAAATAAACTGCGGTAGCCAACGCGCCTGTCAAGAGTGGCAACTATGGCAAAATCCCCTCTAAACGTGAGTTACAAATTTATGTGGCAACTTTTATAGGGGAGGCCTATGTTCAGCATTGGGCTAGTAATGGGCTGAAATGATGATGATAATGATAATTTCTTTTGCAATAAATACATCTCATATCATATCTCTTATGATTTAAAAATTCATTTTTAAAGTTTATTTTGTTGCTTTTTTTCTTACAAATTTTTGATCTATCTTACAAAATTATATATTACATACATCCAGTCTTGCCTTAACTCGTCTTGCGTAAATATTGTAAACAAACTTATACGAATATAATATATCGAAATGATTTTCAAAGTAAGTTTCGAAGTCGCTTGTCCCCGTGTCTGTCACACTGCACCTAAGCAAAACTTATCTTATCGCATGAGCGTTACATTGGGCGCATGCAAGTTTGGTCAAGTGAGTTCCTCTGTGTTTGCGCACTCTTGTAATACTGTAATATCTCCTGCGCATTTTTCTTGAAGTTGTTTGTATTTTGTAATTCTTCCAATAATATTTGGTAATGTCGTCATGGTAAAACCGGAGAAAATCATATCATTACCATACTTTAACATTCTAGGCACCCATAGGACCACATTAAAATATTTATTCCTCCGAAATGCAGGTTCAAGCCGTGTGGTGGCGGCCTAAGCCGTGTGGTGGCGGCCTAGTTAAAATAATACTACCACTCCATCTCATCCTATGGATCTCGTAAAAGGCAATTAAACTGCACTGTGCACCCAACAGCGCATGGTGGCGATGGGCTCACCACCTATCACACCAAGTGCATTATATTGTTTTGGTGAAATGTGGATTGTGGCAGTCATCTGTTTTTGCAGTGAGTGCTCAGTCTCTGACTACCCCTTATGGAATACAGTCGTGATCTTATGTATGTATGTATGTGTGTATGTAAATGCAGGTTTCCTACAAAGTTTAAATTAGCCACCATTCATGTAAGTAGTACAGTACCTAATGTACCGCATTCATCGATTTGTTTCTGTTTCCCGGTAATACTGATTTGTTAGTGGTTCGAGCCCGATCTGAGGAGAAATTTAACAGTTTTATAAATTCGTTAAATTCTCAATTTTATTAGTAAGTTTTTTTTTCGTGTCAATAGTAGGCAACTTAGTTGAAATAAACTAAAAATGCCGGATTCAACATCGCCAGAGATTATTAGGGCAGATTAAATACGAATAATTTGTCATACCATATACGAGTACCATCTATTGCCGCCAGACTGCAGCAATCAATTTCAACGATTCATCGCAGTATTCGACGATACCGGTTGATTGATTATCTTGTGAGAAGGATGGACCCAGGCAGAAAAAAGGGCACTTCGAGGGGGGATGACCGTTTTTTACAACTTCGAGCTCGCTGGAACACGCGGGTAACAGCTGTGCAGGCCCGAATTGAGCTTGCAGTCGTGGAAGGAGTGCGAGTGAGCGAGCGTACAGTTCGCAGAAGATTTGAAGAAGTGGGCATAGGTTCGTCGGTACATACGAACAAAACTTGAGGCGTCTCTCAACTAGCAAATCGTTTACCTGGTGGTAAGTGCAACGTCTGCCCATAACAGATGCTGTGCTACCGAGAACATTTCTGTGTGGCTCCAGACTGCGCTCGTCACTTTACATTAATTTACAACATGGTTTCTGTTTCCACAAAATAGAAAATATTTTTAATAAAATTTTATTAAAAAATTCTTAAAGTCTGTGATGTTAAAAGAAGTTTATCATATTGTTACTTCATGTCTGATTATTATTTGTTTTAATATGCACGTTATTATTCCTATACTCTGCCTTTTTTAACGTTCCTCTAATTGTGCCGGTGAGAATATTAAGTAAAGTGAAGTAACAGCCTATAAATGTCCCAATGCTGAGCACAGGCCTCCTCTCAATTTTTATAGGATTTTGGAGTGGGAAATAGTCACTCTGCTCCAATGCGGGTTGGCGGACTTCACACGTCCTCGAAATATTTTTATGCAGGTTTCCTCAGGATGTTTTCGTTCACCGCTGAGCACGTGGTAAATTAGCACTTAAAATTGTAGAACAATTTTAGAGGTGCTGGCACCGGAGATCGAACCCAGGTTACTCGCGTACTATGAAATTAAAGGCCCGGCCCCTAAGCTACCACGGCTGTCTTAAATATTAAAAAAAAAATGTTTGTACCTATATACAAGAATTGCTGTCTTAAAGTAAAAGGTTATTGGAATCCCCGATAATATGTCTTTCTTTAGGGTCTGACTGACTATCTCGTATGTGTATGGCTTGTCGGCTACGGGTTCCACGGGTCAAAACGTCGAGTACGTTTATTAACATATATTTTAATGTCCACTGATTGAAAATAAATATGGCCAGATAACTTCCGACTATAATAGTTTTAAAGCCACAAAGGATGCCCTTACCTTGTACTGATAAAGTTACGAGATACTTGAAACTACTAACAACTGTAACAAGTTATTGAACTAGCACAGCTGTTTGAAGTTATTGAATAAATCTACATTATTGCTACGATTTCTGTTTTCTATATCGTTAACTTATAAGTAATTGATGAAACGATAATAGTCGATGGTAGCTATGTAATTGAATCCAGCACCTTATTTCATCTGAATCCAGCACCCAAGGTATTTTGTAAGAGTAACATATTCTCTAGTATAGGTATAAATTAAAGAGGAGTTTGAGAGTAGAGGGTTTTGTGCATAATTTTGTAGTTTGATTGATTGTTGATCCAATTTTTTTTTATTGGAGGGGGGCAATCGAGTAAGCGGCTCACCTGAATATCCGCAATACCAAAGGAATTCCAGGTGCGTTGCCGTCCTTTGAGAAAGTTTTTTCCCGTAAAAAATTGACACAAGTTTGTCAGGTTTTATAACTGGAGTAGTAAGTTGAAACTATTAAAATAACTTTCTGTTTCGTAATACTCAATGGATATATGTACAATTTTTCATGTCTACTTTGGCTACTCAACTCACTACTTGTTACTACATAGTTATTTAAAATAATCCTAGTGTACCAGTGTAATAAACCCGAGAGCGGGAAGAACCCGCTCTCGGGTTGACGGGGAGAGAATGTCATTAAGTACGCCCTTTGTTACACTTTTAGTAACGGTGTTTACAATAAAGTTATTACATCGCCGAAGATATCTATATTTGAAAACCCGCCATCTGCGCGTCGTATTCCTGAATGCTCCAACATTGAAGGAAAGGTTGAGAGCTCCAGCTCCATCCGAATAATAGGAAATAATTAATTTGGTGCCATCGCCATCGTGGGTTGTGTGCGAAACCGTTAAGTTAAATGAAGTCAAGACACCCATCGTGAAGTTTGAGCCGATAAAATTAAAGTATAAAGTCTTCTGTAGAGCGCAATAATGGATGAATATGAGATTTCTCTAATTATAGACAATAGGTTTACTATGCAGTTCCCAAATATGGCCTTTATATGAAACTAATTTTACGGATTTTATAGCGTTTAGTTTTACTGTTTATAACGTCGTCTTAAGCGTTTTAAGCGTCGGGTTATAAATGTGTTCGCGTAAATATAAGAAATCATTAAATATGGCCTTTTCACACGATTTGATTTGTTGTTGATGGCTTAGGTCACTCTAACCAGCGTGTTAAGAATTTAAGACTAATGTGAAAATGTTAAAATGGAACTAACTGTGTACCTTGTTAATAATTTGTTGTAAAAATTAAGTAAAAGCCTATCAATGTCCCTCTGATGAGCACAGGTCTCCTCTAACTTTTGAGAAAGCTTTGGAGCTGGGAAACGTCTGACACGCTTCTATAATGCGTGGACTTCACATGTCCTCATAATATTTTTGTTCCTCAGACATACAGGTTGCTTCACAATGTTTTCCTTCACCGCTAAGAACGTGATTTATAGCGGAGGTTGTAGAATACCCTTCTTGGTATGTCAATTAAAGCAATGATTTCGTCATCGGTCCGCTATCATTTCTATATGTGTGTGTGACCATCAGTCCTAAAAAAAAAAAAGAATAACGGTGGTTACTTCCATCGAAGATGGTACGAGACAATTGCCAATTCAATTTGCATGCCCGAATGAACTATTCCGATAAGTTCACTGGCGAATTCCTTCATGATAAATCTTATCCACCGAAAAAACCCTCTAGTCTAGCTGTTTGTCTTGCTCTCTCAGTGACTTTTTGCTTATGGAAATGCAAGGAGGATATTTGAAGGGTTCTCGACGTTGCTCAGTACAACTGAATACTATTATTAGCTTCTTTCTTGAAGTAGTTCCTGCTTGATAACATTGACAAAGCTACGAGTAGGTGTAAATATGGATTGACGCCTTAGTGGGCGCAGTGCTTAAGCGATTGGCTTATGCGCTATGGGTCGCGGGTTCTATTTCTGACAGATAGTTGTTCCGGATCTGTTTGTTTGTATATGTGCAATTTATGTCCTAAAGCGTTTTAACTCACGGTACAAAAGAAATTTGTCTGCATTTATTTTTAATAAAAATAAACTTTTGAAGTGCTGACGGAAAAAAAATCACATTTACACCCCATTATCGACCCAGGACATCTGTCTGAAGACCATACAAATATTTATCCTGTGTAGGAGTCGAACTCACGAGCCATCAACATTGTAAAAGCCAACCGGTGAGCCACTACGCAACCGAGCCAAATGTATTATACGATATTGTCATAGGGACTATAGCGATGTATCTCTGGCCTCTATTTCATCAGATACTTCCTGAGACCTTGTAAGCGTTACATCGCCTTGAAGTGGATTTTATTATGATATTCATAAACAAGGATCACTCACTGTAATAAATAGATCTAATAGTATTGTTTAGAAAAATAGTAAGTAAACTTTACAGTATTTTTTTATAAATCGCCGAATTCATTATCTGATGAAGTCTGTAAAAAATGTGCCGGCCCATACGTCACGGGACGACCGACAGATGTAAAACATCGAAATAGACTTTAATTGAAATAATTTCTGATGAATTGAAATAAAATGATAATTCTTTATTTTTCGATGTATGAAATATAAATTTCGTTTGACAAACGCCATTTCTTTACAATCTTCCGCCGTTTCTGATGGAGAAGAAACAGGCGAAAAAAACTCTGTAGGTATCCTCTTTTTTGTATATCCTTTCTTTTCTTAGTCAAAATACAAATACATTATAATTAAATTTACAAAGAAAAGTCTCAAGAAAAACCAAAGGACGATCCATGTTCAAATCCTATACAAGATTAATTCAATTAATATATAAGTAAATTGTAAGCTCGAGCAGACCAGCTTCCACCAACAGCACCTGTTCACAAGTATGACGCATGATTAAAATAAAACCAATAAATAAATATGAAGTAAAATAAAAATATTTCGCGACTCGCGTCATTCAATCAAATTCAATACTTGTGTTGCCAAATTACAACGCAAAGTCATTGTGACTCAAAGTGACAATGACTATAATAATTTACGAATTTAAAATAATAATTTGAGCTGTACATTTCCATCACAGCACACGAGTCGGTCTTACCCCCAAGACGCGCCAATAGATGTTTAACACCAAAAAGTAAACCAACAGCCAATAAACCTCCCACCACTGAGATTAGCTTCAGTCAGTTTGTAGTTTTGTAGTGTTACTCTAACTATCGGTAAAATATTCAAATCTCTAGTCTTAACTGTTTTTTTTTCTGTTATTCATCATCAACATCATCATTTTAGCCTATCACTAGCCCACTGCTGAAAATAAAACTCCCCTATAGATTGAAAAAAAAATTTGTAGCTCTCATTTTGGCGGGATTTTGCCATATCCACGCTAAGCAGGCGAGTTGGCAACCGCTATTTATTTATTGAGATGATCCAAGAAGAAAATGCTACCAATCTCCTGGTTATTTCCCCACTGTCGACTTTTACGACACCCATGGGATGAGATGGTATGGTAGATTCTGTTAAACCGTAACCACACGGTGTATTATTATAACATCCGCAAACAACTTTCCTGTAGTCCAATTTAGATTTCGTTTGTAAATCAAAGGAATAACGACTCACATTGGCTTGACTAGGTCTCTTTATAAACCATCTGAATCATGGTTTCAACGATTAAAGAAAACGATGCCCCGTACTAAGATTTATTCTATATTGTGGGTGCGTTTTACAGACATACATTTCACATAGACATCACAACCAGATCCGAAAACCCAATTTGTGTTCTATTTACAAACGTCAGCTCCAGCTGGAATTTGAACCCAGGATCCGTGGCGTAGAAGTCAGGGTCTCTGACCACTACACTACGCGGTCGTCTTCGTCGTCGTTACTTTAGAACGACACCTAAAATTGATAAGGATAGATAGATACTCTCGCCTTGTATTAAGGTAAACTCCGCCACAAGCACGTTTGAACCTAATTTCAATTACAGATCGTTAAATCACAGCATCGTAGAGTATCGGCTTTTTGCGGTATAATTTAAAAACGATAACAATTTAAAGTGAATGATGAAAATTTTATACTAAATGGTTACGACATTATCTCTCGTATTATTCACAGATGACTGCTTCGAATGATGACCGGAAGATAGAGCTATGACGAACATAACAACGATGACAGTATTATTTTTTTAATAATAGCTTATAGAATAACTAGCCTTTTCCCTGCATAAGATTATGTGTAATCAGAACACATCTAAAAACTCACGACTAGCTATACATAGGAAAGGATGTTGGGTCTGGCAGAAGAATCATGAAAGTAAGATTAATGCCGTGGAACTGAAAAGTTTGTGAAGTATAGCTGGAGTGAATTTGAAAGATAAGGGAACGTTGTGGTGTGGTAGAACATGTAGTGACAAAGATAGACAAAGTAATGCTTAGACGGTTTGGATACGTAGAGGGGATGGATTATAGCAGATTGACGAAACTAATGAATGAGGCGAGTGTAAATAGGCAAGTCGGTAAAGGTCGACCTACGTGAACGTATCAATCAATCAATCAATATACTCTTTATTGTACACCAATACAAAATTAAAGACTAAGTACTATATTTTAGTTAAGGTACAAAAGGCGGTCTTATCACTGAAAGCGATTTCTTCCAGACAACCTTAGCGCAGAGAAGTAATACAGCAAAATGAAAAAGCAGAAAAAGAAAAAGAGGGTCTATCAGATACAGAATGACCTTCAGATTCAGTTTCAGAATCAGTTTAAGAATGAGAAAAATATATGGCAGGTGCAATTTTACAAAAAAAAATACTAAATTTTAATTAATGCATAAACGTAGAAGATATAGATAAGAAAAATAAATGGAAAGAAAACATGAATGCAATGAAAATGTTCAGGTAAAATTTATTTAATGTGAACATTTTCAAGACACGCTTTTTTTAATGGAATGAACTTGGCTGTGGAGCATTATTTTTGTAACAACAAACAGAATATTTTTTGCTTATGCTATAAATGTCTTACTATTGCCGTTCATTGTAATGTTTATACAATTTTAACCTATTTCTGTGGATTTATTTTGTGCAGTATTGTTAAATATATTCACAATATCATAAGTTTTGTAACTTTACAGCCATTTTTAGCATACTTACATCTCCATAGTGTAGTAGTTGAAAATGTTTGTACTTTTTTTTTATTTGATAAAGTGACGACACAAGTGAAACGTTCACCTGATGGTAAGTGCAACGTCTGCCCATAATAAATGTTGTGTCACCCTGAACACTTCCTTTTGACACCACACTGCGCACGTCACCCTGAAACATGAGTTCTTAAGTATCATATACCCTGTGATTACGCTAGCTCTCAGTGCCCTTCAAACCGAAACAGTAATGTTTACACACTACTGCTTCACGGCAGAATAACTGGCCCTGTGGTGGTACCTACCTAGACGGATTCCTGCAAAGGAATCCTACCACGATGTTTAATAACTGTATTCAATACAAGCTGTGCCCCGCGGTTTTACGAGGAAAATAAGCCGCCCGCATGATTGCGCCGTGCCGCACGGTACCTCGCTTACCTGAGCATTAACAGATCGACCACGATCGGCGTACGACTTCTTAAATAAGAAGAATTCTTACGTATTATCGAAAATTTATATTCATATCTATCGATCATAGATATTGAAATACACGAAAATTTCCCTAAAATTTTAATTACAAACTTTCAGACCGACCGAGACAGAGAAAAATTCTAAAAACAGTCGTTTATAATTAGGCATCGTATAAATATTTCTAAATCGTATAATTCATCGTATGAGTTTTCACTTTTATTTTATAATTGGTATAGATTTGATTTCCTCCTCAGTTGTTTAATAAACACTGATTCTTCATTGGTTAATTATTTTTCAAACATACATGTTTGAGAATGACTTGGTCAGAGCAATGCCTAAAGTAAAACATACGAATGGCTATCATATCAATCTAAAATTTAGTTTGTGCAATTAATTATATTATCAAATTAAATTTCATCAAGCTGACTCGGGGTTAAATGAGCATTTTCTTTGTTGTAGAACTAAAAACTAAAAACGAAACCATGTGACGATTCTGAGAATGTTTGTTCACGGGAACATTTTACAAACTACTTAATTTAGTACAAGTTTAACCTTCTTTTTTGAATTTCTTAAAGAAAACTCCGGATCACACTTCAATTTCTCCTGCGACGTAGGTGCGTTTAGCAGACTATTCTTGAGCAGATAAATTCCTCGAGCGAGAGATAGTTGATCTGGGTCTGTCTTGGTGACAGACCCAGATCAACTATCTGTTGGCCATAAAAATATTTTTTCACGGAATCCAACCCGCGACCCATAGCGCAGAATTCAATAATTTAGTTACTGCGCCAAATGAGAAACAAGCATCAATGCGACGCAGTAAATGGGAATCAAAGTTTATTAAACGATATAACTGCAATAAAGATACGACGATTCAAACGTGTTAATTCTATTGACCTTTCTCTTTGTAATCTATTTTATTATTAAAGGGCTTAGGACATTATAATATAAAAATATTAATATATATTTATTCACATATACGGAATATTATATATTTACGTTTAATTGGAATATTTGTTATGTTTATACAAAAAATTATTGAATAGGTGTCCGGAAGAGTAGAAAAGCAAGTTTCTCTTTCCAACCGAGGTGACGTAAGAATCGACTAAGGTATTGGTACGGACAGCCTTCATTCGTGCAGAATAATACCATAATATGCAAAGCTGTCACTAAACTGCTCGTGGGAACTCAGTGGGGAGTATGAATTATATGACTCGTACCAAAATGGCGTCGATGTGGTTCGCCACCCGTCTCATTTCTCGCGGTGGAGAAAATGTCACGACGGGTATCGTCACGACGGGTATCGTCTCTGTCTACCCCTTATATGGGAAAACAACAGGACTGTATGTAATTAGACGAAATGCAAATTAAAAAAAAAATCTTCTTAATCATGGTTGACCGGATTTTCCAAAATTACAACTTTTGTTTAAATTCTATCAATTTGATATTTTATAATTTAGGAGAGTTTTAATTATTAATAATAACTTTTAAATGTGACAAGACGAACTAAACGTTCAATTGATAGTAAGTACAATGCCTGCCTTGATGCTGTGTCACTTAGAGAATTTCTGTGTGGCAGAACACTGAGACATCTCTGATGCTCACATGCCCAATAATTAAAGACCATAGATATAGACAAAATCATAGACCGAAACAAAGTTATGTTTGCACACCACTATTTCACGGCAGAACAACTGACCCAGTTATTCTGCCGCGCTTAGGATTCCTGCGCAGAAATCCTTATCTATGCTACCTATCCTAATCCTAAAGGAGGTGTAGGTTATGTGCATCGAAATTTTCATCCATAATTTCGATGCACAAAACCTACACCTTAATCAAAAGTATTCTTTAAGTTAATTACATAGTGATCGCACTGATTACTAATGTGTTGAATAATTAAAAAATATGTCATATTAATCACGCATCATTACGGATTTTGCGTTTCCGTTAACAAATATTAAAAAACGAAAAGCTATAAAGGTTCCACTGCTGGATAGTGGGATGTGTTCTACTCGTATATATCGGCGCAAGCCTGTTCAGCATGTTTAAAAATAATAAATTAACAGTTGTAAACTTAATTACTGTGTATTGTAATAATCATTTCATAGTTAATAAGATTCTTGTAAGCAACAATTAATTAATAATAACACTTGGATAACTATTTATTGTTTAAGTGAACTTGTATTGACTAAAATAAGAATTGTTGTAACTTGTAAATAATAATAGTTTAAGATCACCTTAATTATAACACTTAAATAATATGAAAATATTGTAAGACTAATTTATCAATAGTCACTTTCATGTTAATTAGTTAAATAAGAAAATGAGAACCGAATTGTCAGTAATTTCATCTGAGATTCTAGAGGGCGCTAGGTGGGCAATTCTTAAGCCGCCAGCACAGAGCCACGACGAGCATTCTGGACCAATCCGTAGTGCGGTGCTGACGTGCCGTTATTAAGTTAAATGCTATTTATTTATTATAAGTCTTTATTGTTCATTAAAAATTAATGATAATTAATTTGCAACTGTTAAAGAAATCTACATTTATCCTTTATCACTTTGATTTTAAAATGTTTGATTTACCTAATATAGTAAAATAAAGTTAACTCGAATAATTGAAATAATTTTAGTTATTTCAATTCATATTCTTATCATTTGCTGAGTGATAGTGGAGAACATGACGTCAGCCATATTGATGTCATGTTTTTAAAAACAATTTAAGAACCTCTGCTCCGTCATATATTAAATAATTTCTTAGAAAACTTGTTCATCATCATCATCATTTCAGCCTATCACTAGACCACTGCTGAACATAGGCCTCCCCCATAGTTAGCTAGAACAGTTTTTAGCTATTTTGGAGGGATTTTGCCATAGTTGCCACACTTAGCAAGCAGGTTGGCAACCGCAGTTTATTTATTCTGATGTTCCAGGAAGGTGCTGCTGTCCATCTTCCGGTTTTAATTTACCCTATGCCGACTTTTAGGTTACCCACTTAAGAGAATCTGCCACCCCATCTAAGTGGTAGATTCTCTTAATCCTCGCTTAGTACACTATTTTATTCAACAGGATGCTAATTATGAAAATACCATTATCATAATTAGCATATAAAAATATCACTCAGAATTCCGATTATCAGATTTTCAGTACCCGGATCTAACCAATAGGAGCCGTCTATCGTAGGCCGTACATGCCAAAGAGTATATAAACCCAACGCTATATATTACGCGTTTATTAACTGATAATGTCAAAGTGATCCGCTTGATGACTGGTGACCGATAAATAAAGTCTATCTGGTCTTTACAATCACTTTTTTAAATTGATTGATGTGTTCTATATTTTTTTTAAATAATAATGCATTTGCAGTAAACTATTTGTACAAAGATCATCAGAATCACTTTGATTCAGCTTCAATGTTCATATAAATATTAGCCTTTTGCAGTCGTCGCATGGCGTAACGGTCAGAGTGCTTTACTTCTACGTTGATGGTCCTAGGTTAGAAACCCACCAGGCGCCAAGAGTTGCGAAAAAAAAAACTAATTGTTGGTTTTCGGGTCTGGTTGTGTTATGATTATCCCGCTCTCTGACACAGCATCCGAGCCTACTGCCGATCTTATCGCATGAGCATCGGGTGCGGGTAGGTAAGGATGAGTAAATACCCGTGTTTCAACAAGTGTATTGTAGCACTATAATATACAGCCTAGCCTCTGAGCTGTGGTAGATCAGGGGCTAGATGACTGCTTTAAATTTACACTTTAAATATAGTACGCGAATTACCAAGATTCGGATTCTAGTGCCAGCACCAATAACATTTTTAATTGCTATTGTAAATGCTGATTTACGGCGGTGAAGGACAACATCGTGAGAAATCCTGCATATCTGAGAAATTAAAAAATATTTAAGGAATATGCAGGCGATGGTTAATATTATGCATGGTGCCCTAAAAAGCAAAGGGATGTAAGATTTAATATGATGAATCTTAATGTAAGTAAGACGAAAGTAATGGTTTTTGGTAGCGGCTTAAGAGAATCTACCAGCCCACCTTATCCCGTGGGTGTCGTGAAAGTCAACGGAGGGAAAATAAAAAGGAGAAGATGGGCAGTACCATCTTCTTATTACATCTGAATAAATAAACTGTGGTTGCCAACCCGCCTGTCTAGCGTCGCAACTATGGCAAAATCCCCCAAAAACTAGAGCTACTAACTTCTGTGGCAATCTATGGGGAGGCGTATGTTCAACAGTGGACTAGTGATAGACTGAGATGATGATGATGATGATTAATGGTTTTTGAAAGAGAAGAAAGTATTACGGGATGCAGAGTTCTGATTGAAGGTAAAAGAGTTTGTGTAACTGGTTTCTAAGTTTACGAAAGACGAAAAGTATGACTGTGAGAGTAGAGAAGAGTATTGGCGGGAAATTAAGTGAAAATTGAAGTTTGAGAAGTATAACTGGAGTAACTTTGATCGGCAAAGTGTGAAACAGCTTGAGAAAGGAACGTTGCGGTGTGGTTGAAGATGGGTGACGAAGATAGAGAAAGGGATGCTTAGATGGTTTAGACACGTAGAGAGGATGAATGAAAGAAGATTTATAGGGCGAGTGTAAACGGGAAAGCCGGAAAGGGACGTCATATGCGTACGTATCACAATCATATCGGAGAACTTTTGAGGAAAGGTCACGTTAAAAGTACCCGCAACCGACGAGCGTGTATAAAGTAGTTGCTAATGAAAGTAGAAGAAGCGAAATATGTGTGTCAGGATCGTAGCAAGAGGATGTGGTCTCTGCCTAACCCTATGGGAAAAAGGCGTGACTGTATGTCATGTCCGTGTATTTATGTATGTCATGTCCGCAAATTCACATTGGAGCAGCTTGGCGGGCTCCTTCCGGCCTCTGATGAGCAGTGGAACATTTTTAGGCTGTTACTTTACTTATTTTTCTATAATATCTCGTGCTCAGTTAATAGCTTCAGACAGTATTCGGAAGTTGTCGCCGTGGTCGTAAATCGCTTAGGTGAACATCATTAGCGTTTTTAGTAGGTATCGCCATAAGTGCGGTGTTTCTGGAACTACGATCGTCAAATGTGGCGATAACGAGAAATCCTCGCAACGTGGGAGAGGCAGTTTTAGATACATAATGATAATAATCCAGCAAGGGCTACTTCTGAATTTTAGATTATGATCCCAAAGTTATCACGTATTCATATATTCAGTCGTAAGTTTGAACCCAAACTAGGGCAGTCACTCTTTCTTACTTTTCCGTATATTTTATCTCTTTATTAAAGAAAATGTCGAGACGATGACATTAATCACACCTGCTATCAGTGACCTTCAAACCGAAAAACGGTATTTTTGCACATACACAACTGCTTTACGGCAAAATAACTGGCCCTCGGGTGGTACCTACCTAGACGAATATCTGCATAGCAACTTAAATAAACTAATCAAGTAGTTTCGATGTTTTTTTACACCATAAGCTGCTTCTTTACAGCATAAGCTAAGTCTACTTGCTAGTTTACATATATGAGGACATCGAAGTTTCGCATCAAGAGTTATTCCAAGACAGACAGTGGTATCCAAGGCATCAACAAAGCCTAAACCGTCCTCACTTACAAGCACATTTACACCAAGTCGTTTAACATTTGGTGTTGTGAAATTAATATTATTTTCTATTATTGTCGTTATAAACCATATAGTTAACGTTAAACCAATGTACTACTTCTAAAATAGCACTATGAGGTAGTTCTTTCTTTCCTAGACGGATTTCTGAAAAGGAAATCTACCACCAGTAAATGTACTATGTAACGGATGTTATGTCATAAAATCAAAGGGAAAGATATGATACTGTGGCACACGGATGTTACGTGTGAACAGTATTGTTAATGATATGGAGTACAATACAGTACAAAGTTTATATACACTTACAAAGAATAGTCGAATAGAATCACGCTCCATGACAAAACTTCAAACAGATTCAATCATACATATTAATGTTACGTCCGCGTGGCTCATTGGTCACAGTACCTGAGTTCTACGCAGGTCCTGGTTTGAATCCCAGCCAGCAGAACATAATCAATATTACAAACTTAAGTAGACCAGCCTCCGCAAACAGCTCCTGCTCACAAGTATGACGCATGTGGCAGCAATTTTAATTATGATGATATCCTTATGGATTCCTGACGAAAGTTCGGGATATATTATTTAGTCCCGCAATCATCATTTCAGCCTATCCCTAGTTCACTGTTTAATGTAGGCCTGCCCCATTGATTGGTGGGTTGTTTCATAGTTGCCACGTATGGCAGTTTAGTTGGCAACCGCAGTTGTCTTATTAAGATGTTCCAGGAAGATGCTGTCGCTCATCTCCAGCTTTTCATATACCCTCTGTCGACTTTTACGACAACGACGGGGTGCGATGGGGTGGTAGATTCTCTTAAGCCGCTACCACACGATACCTATCTTAAAATAATTTTAATAAATCTACACGACTACTTAAAGTACCATCAAGTTTGACAAATGTTTTTTTTTTAATATAAATCTACAACTTTTTGATATTCCAATAGACAATTAATATTAAATAACACATTCATATATTCGGTCTTATCTTATAATCCACATATTTAATGATATTGGTAATCTCAAATTGTACTTAAATCCTACTATTTTTATGATATCTTTATCGAATTTTTGTATGTGCCGTTGCCTTAATCTACAATAATTTAGGTCATAACACAACAAGCTTATTGTCGTTTCTTCATTTTCAATTACATTTGAATAATGTTTATATTGTGATTCGAATTATTTTCCCTTATTTTCCGTATTCGTCAAACTAATTAAAACTAGGAAATAGATCAAATAATAAATAAAAGGAATCGGAATATGTTTTTATTAATTGTGATTTAACATCCATAGTCACGGTGTTCAATAATCGAGGCGTAAGAAGTAATCAATATTTTTGATACAAGTAGGCAACCCGTATTGAAGCATCGTGACAGATTATACCCAGCTCCAGAGCCCTCTCAAAAATGAGAGGAGGTCTGTGCTCAGCAGTGTGACACTAGACGCTAGAACTCTTCTGAACTTAAAAAGTAACTCAAGATCACAATAGATATTTTAAATGATTATAATGAATAGAAATTGTAAGTAAATATAATAAATACAATTATAATTAATTAAGTATACATTTTTTTTATATAATTCACGTGTGTTTCCTCATCGGCGCTTGTAATGACAGTGTAACAGTGTTACAGTCCGGCCGCTGAGAGAATGATTGACTTTCTATCAGTTCTATTGATTTCTTATTTTATTTATAACATTTTATTAACAGAATATTTTATTAACATTAAATTTAGCGCAACATTTTAAAATGTAGTGAGTATATTGTAAGTTGACATAATTGTTAATGATATCATTCCACCACCACCACCACCATTTCAGCCTAGCATTAGTCCACTGCTGAACATAGGCCTCCCCAATAGAGTGCAACAAAAGTTTGTAGCTCTCATTTTGGGGGATTTTTCCATAGTTGCCACGCTTGGCAGGCGGGTTGGCAACCGCAGTTTATTTATTATGATGTTCCAGGAAGATGCTGCTGCCCATCTTCTGCTTTTAATTTTCCCTCTGTCGACTTTTACGACACCCACGGGACGAGATGGGCTGGTAGATTCTCTTAAGCCGCTACCACACATGATATCATTCGTTATTAGGAAAATAAAACGATACTAATATGTTTATCCTAAATTCTTCGCCACTTCAAAGAAACAAGGCCCACACAATCGAGACCTGCACGGAACGCATTCTTTCATTGTTCGGACTGTAACAACATGAATGCATACTATAATAATTTTTTTTGAGAAGGTTTTTCATATATTTGAGCACACGTACTTCGAAGATAAAATTAATGACTGAAGACATGTATATAAATTTTTTCTACACTGGTGATCGGTTGGCTTAATGAACGTTAATTAGCCAAAATTAATTTACAGTCATTCATTTGAATTTTTTACACGGTTTTATCGTCCACAAGTCTCTCATTAACAACGTTGTCAAGATCGGGAGTGTGTCGACTAGGGTCGCGTACCTTATACTCAGAATAACCAAACGGTATTCGCTGAAGGTCATACAGGTATACGCACCTACCTCGGCACACCCTGATGATGAGGTGGGGGTAATGTATGAGGATATCTCAAAAGCCATACATTCCTCCAAAACTCACTACACGGTGTTGATGGGAGATTTCAACGCAAGGCTGGGTATGAAGAAAGACGATGAGCTGGAAGTGGGGCAATTTGGAATAGCGCACCGGAACCAAAGGGGCCAACAGCTGGCCGACTTTATGGAGAAGGAGGGACTCTTTATGATGAACCTCTTTTTCCAAAAGCGGCCCCACAGAAAGTGGAATTGGATGAGCCCGGACGGTTCCACCAAAAATGAGATCGACTTTATCATGACGACCAAACGATAGCTGTTCAATGATATTTCTGTGATCGCTATGGTGAAAACCGGTAGTGATCACCGAATGGTAAGAGGCACATTGAACTTGAACATAAAGCAGGAGAGGTCTCGTCTGATGAAATCTACACTCCGTCCATCACGTGCCAAAACCCCGAGAGCTTCCAGCTCGAACTGCATAATCGCTTTCTGTGCCTAGATGATTGCGTTACAGTGGACGATATGAACGAGAGGCTCGTGGAAACTGTCCAGGCGGTGGGGGCAAAGTTTTGCAAGACCCGCCGCAAAAAGAAGATCCAGAAGCTCTCCGATCACACTATTAGTCTCATGGAGGCCAGACGTGAAATGAAGCTACAGTCCTCAGCTGACGCGTCAGCATATTGGCAACTTAAGAGACAGATCTCCTAATGTATGCGGCGAGACCTGCGCAACTTCAATACAGTTCGTATTGAAGAAGCGATAGAGCGAAACCAAGGCTCCAAGGTCTTTGCCAGAGATCTGTCTGCCGGGAAGAGCCAACTGACTAAGTTGAGGACCGAGAGCGGTAGCGTCATTTCCGCTGGACCAGAGATTATGAGTGAGATCGAGAGATTCTATGGGCAGCTGTACACATAATCGTTGGAGCCAGATACAAGTGTGAGTTACGACCCAAGAGCCAAACTCGTCCGACACTATTCCGACGATATCCCGGACGTCAATCTGAGCGAGATTAGTATGGCTCTCAAACAGCTCAAGAATGGCAAAACGCCCGGTAAGGACGGAATTACAGCGGAGCTTCTGAAAGCGGGTGGTAAACCGGTACTTTTAGGCCTTCAGAAGCTATTTAATTCCGTCATCCACGCCGGCGCTACGCCGGAAGCGTGGAACAGAAGCGTGGTTGTCCTGTTCTTCAAGAAGGGCGATAAAGCCCTCTTGAACTATAGAAGAACTATTGACCGATATCGCTTCTGAACCGCGTCTATGTGCTGTTTTCGATAGTCATTACGCATCGTCTCGCAAGCAGATTTGACGACTTCCAGCCTCCCGAACAAGCCGGATTCCGAAAAGGCTTTAGTACCATAGAGCACATAAATACCCTTCGCCAGATTGTACAAAAGACCGAAGAGTACAATCTCCCGCTATGTCTGGCGTATGTGGACTATGAAAAGCCTTTGATTCCGTCGAAACGGGCGGTGCTACAGTAACTTCAGCGGTGCCGAATTAACTGTCGGTATATCGAAGTGCTGCAGTGTTTGTACAACAAGGCTACGATGGCTATCCGAGTACAGAACCAGATTACGAAACCGATCCAATTGCAGAAAGGTGTAAGACAGGGCGATGTAATATCCCCGAAACTCTTCACCGCTGCATTGGAAGATGTCTTTAAGCCACTGAACTGGAAAGGATACGGCATAAACATCAATGGCGAATACATCACTCACCTTCGATTTGCCGACGACATAGTCATAATGGCAGAATCGCTGGAAGAGCTTGGCACTATGCTCAATGACCTCAATAGTGTCTCCCAAAGGGTAGGTCTTAAGATGAACATGGACAAGACGAAGATCATGTCTAACGTCCATGTCACACCTATACCGGTTGTTGTTGGGAACACTACGCTCGAAGTTGTTGACGAATATGTATACCTAGGACAGACTGTCCGACTAGGTAGGTCCAACTTCGACCAAGAGGTCAATCGACGGATCCAACTCGGCTGGGCAGCGTTCGGGAAACTACGTCACATCTTCTCGTCGAGTATACCTCAACGTCTCAAATGCAAAGTTTACAACCAGTGCGTGTTGCCAGTGATGACATACGGAACCGAGACGTGGTCCTTCACTGCGGGCCGCTTGAGGAAGCTCAGAGTCACTCAGCGAGCTACGGAAAGAGCTATGCTCGGAGTTTCTCTGCGTGATAAAATCCATAACGATGATATCCGCAGCAGAACCGACATAGCCCTAAGGATTAGCAAGCTGGAAGGGGCAATGGGCCGGCCATATCGCCCGTAGAACCGATAACCGTTGGGGAAGAAAGGTTCTAGAGTGGCAACCTCGTACCGGCAAACGCAGTGTAGGGCGCGCCTCCCCTAGATGGAGCGACGACCTGCGCGATTTTGCGGAAGTCGATGGATGCAGGTGAATCAGGACCGTGCTTTGTGGCAATCAATGGGGGAAGCCTATGTTCAACAGTGGACTATGATAGGCTGAAATGATGATGATGATGATTATTTGAAATTATTGCGTAAAATTAAAATGATTTGTTACCGGTGTGACCTTTTTGAACCACATTTTTTTATTAATTTGATGAGTACATGGTTGAAATTAACTAAAAGCAAATAATTATCATTAGCTTGATTTAATTTTAATTTAAAAATATAAGAAAAGACATCATGAACAGACCTTCTGACGTGTATAGAAACTCAACTCGTTACGTACAAAGGACGCTCTAGTCGAGGGCAATTGCTCAAATAGGTAATTGGAGATGTAACTGTGGTCGCTATTATGTATTTAAAGAATCGTAAGTGACATCAAATGACAAACACAATGTTTCTATTTTTAATTTCTATTATGAATAGATTTGCAATTTCGAATTAATATAATATAATGATAAGAGCTAAATAATTTTGAAAGAACTGATGTATGTATGTAGATAATTGATTGATGATGTTTAATATAAAACAACATATGTCAATAAGGTAAACATTCGAATTTGTGTTAAGTAAACATTACGAGCTGCAGTCTTGATAAATATTACTTAATGAATAACAATGAACAATATTGTTGAAATTGTAAATAAAAAATTTATAATTCTAAAAGAATATAATAGACAAAAACTAGTATTTGTAATTTACTACAAGCTAACAAAAATGTCATTTTAGTTGTTAATGGATTTAAAAAAAGAACACACAGAGACTACATTAGCAAATTAATTAATATGTGATGATAAAATCGTGCTAAGCGGTGAAATAACATATCGTGGGGAAATCCGCCGTGTCACAGATATGACAGGAAATGATGTCCACCAACAGTCACTGAAGCGGTGGACACTTTCCCGATCTAAAATCAACATTGGGACATTTTTAAGCCGTTGCTTTACTTTCTTGTACCTTCATTTAAATCTCAATCTGCATGAATTATTAAAATCGCGTCTTCTTCAAAATTCCATAGTCATGTAACAATTACAATACACAGCTTATGAAATCGTAAATTTGATTAATTCATAATCACTGTTTATTATTACTTAACTTATTTATTAACTGACTTGGTCAATTAATCATATTTCAAATGTCTATCTAATTATAGCTAGTTATATAACGGTCATTAGGTAGTATTGAATAGAGATCAGTATATCTTTAGCGGTACAATGCTTTGGTGCACACGAGTGTGTCCGTGACATAAGTGAATAGACTTTGTCAATATTTAGTTTGTGTTATAAAGTGAAATCAAGTGCGTTTGACTCATGTATGGGTTTTAAGAAACTTTTTTATTAATTTCTTAAATATTACTACTTGTCAAAATAAAAAAAAAACTTTGTGACAATAGAGAATTCAATCAGACTCGTTTAGTAGAAGCATCACGAATCTGATTCAGTTTTATTGTATTTATAAGTTTTTTTTTGATATTCATACCTGAACATTTATGTAAATGATTTTAAAGGAGTGTATGTGGTATTAATAAGCAGGTTGTAACATTATTTTTTTTAAAATTTCGAGGTATTTCAAAAAGGTTAACGATAAGATATATCATAAACACATAAATTAGAATGAGATTTTTAAAAAATGTTAATTTATTTTTAAATAAGCTGCGTATTTTACCAATTTAACAAATTAGCTTGTTGTTACTGTAGATTTAATTCAAATATTTTATACGATATTTTTTTTTGTTATAGGATGCATACGAGCAGGTAGCTCACGTGATGGTAAGTGATCACCGTCGCACATGAACACCTACAGATCGATAACGAAAAAACCAACTTTGCAAGTATTTTTGCAATACATAAACTGTATTTATTATCATCAGTAAACACATTATTTAAAGTTAAACTAAACACCGTATTTATTCAAAAAGGGATAAAATTTAATGAAAGTGTTGATCATATTAAGTAACGTAAAATAGTATTAAAGTAAAACGTTTTAAATGTTTATTAAATTTTTAAATGCGATTAAGTACTTATTAAGAATTCAATTTGATTAACTTGTAATATTTTCTGCAATTTTAAGGTACAAAGACATTAAGGACGAATGTTGATCCGACCAATACAAAACAAAAGCCAATTATCAACAGTCTATGTTTTATCTTTATCTACGCTTAATTGATATCATACAAACATATCGAGCAAATAAATAATAAAAGCAAATACTGTTCATTAACCACAGACGTGCATTGTGTTTAACTTCTTATAACAATTATATTTCCGCAATCATTGGTTAACCCAAAGAAATGGAAATAATATCGAACTAACATTGGTAAACAGTCAAGACTATAAAATGACAGACAAGAAAAACGAATTCGAAGAAAAAAGAGAAGAAAAGCCATTAAATGATGATACTAAAAAGGATATCAAAAAGAAAACCTTTAAAGAGAAGTTATGTTATATCAAAGAAAATATCACAGTAGAGCCTTTATTAGCGGGCCTTATTATACCGAGCATTATATCAAGGTTCGCGATGGGAAACTTTAATTTGGACAAAGCTTGCAGAGTCAATTTAAAATTCGGCGATGAAATTTGTGATGCGCTTGTTAAAAGAACCATGAATAACTATTCAAGCTATGAAACAGAAGTCCAAAAATTAATTTCCTCTATAGATATTTGGAAAGGCGTTATTCACACGGCCTTGCCATGTATAATAATAATGTTTTTGGGCGCTTGGAGTGACAGAACAGGCAAAAGAAAAATATGCATTCTTTTGCCTATTTTTGGAGAATTAGCAACGTCAATTAACAATTTGATCAACGTTTATTTCTTCTATGAAATACCAGTACAAGCAACGGTATTTTTGGAAACTATTTTCCCGTCTATGACTGGTGGATGGGTGACAATGTTTCTTGGAGTTTTTAGTTACATCAGTGATATAACTTCAGAAGAGTCTAGGACATTCCGAGTTGGTTTAGTTAATTTTTGTATGACTGCTGGCTTACCGATAGGCATTGGATTGAGCGGAATCCTCTTACAAAAAATGGGCTATTACGGAATTTTTTCAATGACAGCCGTACTCTTTGTTCTTGTCATTATTTACGGTTGCTTCTGCTTAAAAGAACCTGACGACTGGCTAAGAGAAAAAGGTCTTCCAGTGGTAAGTTTTCTATGCGATCTTATACTATATTATTTAAATGAAGTAACAAAATAACGGTAAATAATATTTTAACATAACAGCTGCGTTTTTTATACACCATTTATAATATGGCTTGTATTAGGAACTCAACACCAAACTTGTTAAGTACATACGAGTACATGCTGCACATTACTTTGTAGATGCAAGGGAACGCATAAAGTAAACGTGTTCTATTAAAATAGTATTAATATCTAGATGATTTGTAATCAAATACCTTTGTTATCATGGATTAACATACTACATATTAACCAGTCAAACAAAAGTAAAACGACGACGGAAATGAAAGTAGTACTTTAAAACAAATAATCATTTTCTTTTTATATCTTTTTTAAGTGGACGCCACATCACTGAAACTGATGATGTAAGGTTCCTTTTAATTGAATATTGTCCTTAATATAAAGACAATATTCAATTAAAAGGAACAAAAAGAAAGAAATGAAAATATAAGCACATTATGAATTTTTATAGATTCTTAAAGAGATATAAGAATTCCTTAATATTATATTAAAAGCATTTACTGATGTCTTTACATAATGATATTTGAATAGGCAATCTCTCCATACAGTGTTTTTTGTAAGCTTGATTATCAAGTTGCGAAAACAGAAAAAAATGTTCATGATGCAACATCACGGGAGCCATAATAAGTATTTGTGTACAAAATGGATTATGTAAACGAACTGTGCGCCGTTCTGCATAATATGAACTGGGAAATTATCATAATAGTTAACAGTATTTCGCATATTTTATAACTACGATTTTTTCGTCGAGCTTATTGTCATTTTATTCAATATGCTATGCTTTATGGAATTATTATTCTATACATACATACATACATATAGTCACACCTTTTTCCTATATAAGGAGAAGGCAGAGGCCACTCACGTAGCCCACTTTTCACCCTCCCAGGAAACGACACGTGGCGGGTGGCGAGCCATGTCTTTAAGAAATTCGTACTCCACATTGCGTTCCCATGAACAGTATAGTGACAGCATTGCATATTATGTTGTTATTCTGCACGAATAGAGGCTGTCCGTGCAATACCATTCGCCTCTTACGACACGTTGGTAGGAAAGAGGTATTTAATAAAACTACTTTTACGGATTTTATTGCGTTTAATTTTCCCGGACGTTTCGAGTACTTTACTTAACATCCGGGTTATAAATAGTTTAAAAATATAACGCATATAAGTATTTTTATTAAATGTATAATATTCGCGTAAATATAAGAAATCATTATAGGAAAGAGGTAGATGCTATTCTACTCTGCTTGTTCTTTAACGTAATAAAATAACTATTGAATCAATATTTCAGAATAAACATTATTGCCAGTCACACACACAATTCACATCACATCACATTTTATTGCGCATCCACACGCGTGCCGACGCTCCTGTGTATGAGTATACATATATACATTTAAACATTATAAATAAAAAAGTAACATATTAATCATATCAATCAAAGTTTTAGTATTATTCAGAGCTTCAATTCAAGTGTTTCGTATATTTAACAAAACATTTTATATACATTAAATGTAGTCAAACGTAAAAAATAGGAAATAAATTATTTCTGCATGTCAGTAAATAGTATAATAAAACGTGTGATTTATATAATGACTTCGAGTCCATTATTGCAAACATATTGTTGTAATAATACCTCAGGCGTAACGATAAATAGTTAGATAACTGTTTAAGTAAAAAATAATTATTTGAATATGAATATTTTTGGAAAAAAAGTAAGTACCTGAAAAAAAAATTGAACGTGTAACTTCGTAACATCGTATTGAGATTGAAAAACAAAAGTGACACCACCAGTAGGCAGATTAAAACTTTGGAACATGAACACATTTGTGTGACTAGAAGAGCTATTTCTTATTTAGTAGTATTTAGTGCCGTGTGGTGGCGGCTTAAGAGAATCAACCACCCCATCTCATCCCGTGGGTGTCGTAAAAGTCGACAGAGGGAAAATTATAAGGAGAATATGGGCAGCAGCATCTTCCTGGAATATCTGAATAAATAAACTGCGGTTGCCAACTTGCCTGCCAAGCGTGGCAACTACGGCCAAATCCCCCAAAACGGGAGCTACAAACTTTTGTAGCTATCTATGAGTGAGGTCTATGTTCAACAGTGGACTAGTGATAGGCTGATGATGATGAGTATGAATTGGTCTATTGGAACTTTTTAATGACGAATATTCGTATTTGGTAATGAAACATCACTCACTCTACTTCAACAAGAACATTAATTCATCTTTGGGCAGCAGCGCGTCTCACGGTTTTTGTATTCATCATCATCATTTCAGCCTATTTGAATCCACTGTTGAACACAGACCCACAGTTGAGATTGCCACAAAACACGGTCCTGAGCCACCTGCATCCATCGACTTCTCGCAAAACCGGGCAGGTCATCGCGTTTGCCGGTACGAAGTTGCCACTATCACATAGTGCTTTCCATAGCTCGCTGAGTTACGTTTTTAGTTTTGTCTATAGCCGATGAAACGCTTATGCGATGAGATCCATAGAAAGACCGGACTCAGTTACAGAGATACCGAGACAAATTCAATACATTTAGACCCAAGAAAGATTAACATGTGTGTTGGATAAGCATTGGCTTCGGTTTCGGCATCTGGTACTCTAATCATAAATCCACAATCGTCTATAATAATAATGAACTATAAGTCATCTCCAGTTTTAGTGTTTTAATTTATTTTTCTGAACGAAATCCTAGATATTATTTTACTTCTTCTTGGATGAAAGCGACGACTTCTTTAACAAGATATAATAGATCATATTGAATGCCAAACCAAGACATTTAAGTTCTGTTCACAGAACTTAAACTTCAAAGATCAGGAAAAGTACCGATGTGGAGTGTGCCGCGAGGAGACCATATAAAATAATACTTAATTCCTAGATTGTCAAATATAGTCGAAGACACCCTGGGTCGGCACAGATAGCTGCTATCGACAATCCGGTTTCAACGTAATTGCTAAACTAGGTAGGTGGATTGATGATAGCAGTATCAAACACAGTCTGGATAATTTAGGTCTCCCATAATTTAGATGATTTCTCAATTATTCGAGACCTAACTTTGACTTTCGTCGTCTGTCGTCTGTCGGAAGCCATAACATCTTTTATGACTTTATGTTATTCTGCCGTCAAGCAGTAGTGTGCAAACAAAATTGTGTTTCGGTCTGAAGGGCACTGAGAGCTAGTGTTATTACTGTGAGCGCAGTGTGGTGTCACACAGAAATGTTCTGGGTGACACAGTATTTGTTATGGGCAGACGTTGCACTTACAACCAGGTGAACGTTTTGCTCGTTTCGTCACTTTATCAAACAAAAAAAAGTCTGAACCTTAACATATTCACCACAACTCTGTAAGATTAAGAATCTTATTCCTTTTTACAGGTAGACCGCACCGGGACCTCAAGCTTATCATTCTTTAACTTATCACACGTGGTAGACACTGTGGGAGTGGCAACGCGTCGTCGACCGTCTAACAAACGTGTTAAAGTTATTCTGACGCTTTTTAGTGTATTTATTTTATATGGACCTTCGATGTGTGAGTAACCACTTAATTATAATATGATACATCTTTCTTATTACGTTTAGCGTTTATTACAATTATGGTACTACTAGCTGCATCCCGAGACCATTTCCGCGTGAATTTAGGTTTCTTAAAAAAACCGTGGGAACTTTGATTTTCCAGACTAAAAAGTATCCGGCAGTCTCTAAAATCAAAGCAAGCTATCTCTGTGCCGACGTTTGAGCCGTGAAAAGGGAACATATGGAGGAACTGAATCAGTTACTTTCGCATTTATAATGATTGATTCACTGAATATAAATATTTTATTCTATGGTACTGGTATGGGTTTCAAATATAGGTAACAGTGGACGATTTTCAGTCATTTTAATAAAATGTTACCACTTTTAAATAATGAAATTTCATTTTAATTTTTTTTTATGGATAAAGTGATGAAACGAGCAAAACGTTCACCTGATAGTAAGTGCAACGTCTGCCCATAACAACTGCTGTGTCACCCAGATAATTTCTGTGTGACACCACACTGTGTCCATCACCCTGAGACATAAGTTCTTAAGTCTCATAATATGCCCAGTGATTACGCTAGCTCACAGTGCCCTTCAAACCGAAACACACTAATGTTTGCACACTACTGCTTCACGGCAGAATAACTGACCCTGGGGTGGTACCTACCTAGACGGATTCGTGCATAGGAATCCTACCACCAGTAAATTTATTTTAATGAACCTTATATTCCGTCAATCATTTGATATACTTTCAAGAAAGTCAGAAATATATGTTTTGTCTATTTATTAAAGATTAGAATCACCTTCATAAATTGCGCTAAACATTTTATGAGTACCTATTACAAAGATACAGGCAATAAAGAAACATCAGGCTAATCTATAGGACAGAAATGTTTTGTGCCGTGTAATGGTAGCACACTTGATACTATAAGGTCAGCTTAACACGATTACTATCACAAAGCTAAGATAAAGTACAGTTGTATAGTGAAGTACAGAAAATGAAATTATATGTTAAATGTAATATAATTTTAACGTGATAAAAATATAATAATTCACACAATTAGCCTCACATTATATCCTTTAAACATAAAAAAATCCTTTCCATTTTTCAGCGGAACACATGGTATTCTATCTTTTCGTACGAAATCGACTCAACTGGGACATGGTCAAATATGGTCTATTTACAAGCTATTCTATAATACTTCATTCATTTGGTAAGTTATAATCGTAATATCACGATTATTAAATTAACTTATAACAACTTTGCCAGTTGTTCAATTTAATAAAACGTGTAGTCTGATTTTAAACAAGACGAATGATTATTAACAAATTTTGCCTTTAGAGATAGGTGTCCGGCAGAGCAGAATAGCACCTACCTCTTTCCTACCGAGGTGTCGTAAGAGGCGACTAGGGTACTGTACGGAAAGCCTTTGTTCGTGCAGATTAACACCATAATATGCAGAACTGCCACTATAATGCTTGTGGGAACCCAACGGAGAATCTGATTTTTTTTTACTCGTACAATAATGGTGGTCACGTATCGTTTCCCGCGGGGGCGAAAAGTGGGCTACATGTATAGCCTCTGCCTACCCCTAATATGGGAAAAAAACGTGATTAAATGTATGTTGTCTTTTGAATAATCATATTAACATACATAATCTGCAAAGCTACTATATATATGTAATATATGTTGTAATATTATATATGTTTCAAGTTTCAGTGTCGATGGGTTGGTTATTATTTCCGTTTTCCGTTTTTTTTTTCATTTTACCGCCGAATTCCTTATTCGTGTATAATCGCAATCAAATTCGTATTGAGAATTTTCTGTTTTGGGTTAATAACTCAGGTTGCACAATAATAATATATAATCTAACCCGCCCCGGCTTCGCACGGAAGTTATAATAGGTCCTTGTAGTTTCGAAGATATCGTGATGAGTCTGTGGTAAACTTTTTTTATTATGTAGATGTATAAAAAATCTGTATTGTTATCTGCCAAACAAGTTGTTTTTTTTTTGGTCATAGTAAATTCGTAACCTGAAATTAAAAATGTGTAAATTGGATAAATATTATAAAAAACAACGAAATAGCGATAAACGAATTTAAAATAAATTATTGATTTTTAATACCCCAATTTCAGGTGCAATGTTCTCAATCACATTCCTAAGCAAACGACTCCAAATTGATGACTCCTTCTTATGCCTAATATCGATCACCAGCAAGTTCGTCGGATCAATTTGGACAGCTTTTGTGAAAACAGATATAGAAATGTACTTAGGTAAAGCGTTTTATTATTTATAATAATTGTACGGAGCGCAGCTATTTTGCAGCAAGATATTGGCTGCAGTAAATTGTCTAAACTGTCTATGTCAAGTAGTTGACTTTTTACTGCCAATAAAAAAGAACAAAAAATACTTATAATTGTCCGGCAAGAAAGGCAACGTTCGCACTCTGAGAGAACTCTAAAGCTCCTTTGGTGGATGATATTGCCAATGAAAAGGGTAGCTACCTGCCAGATCGGGTCGTCTGATCTGGGGAGGACGTCTCCTCCTACTAGTAATATTTAGATGTTGTATATATAGTTCGCATCTCAGAAAACTTTCATAGCGCGATTATGGACGTATGGGAATATTTCTTGAGGCTCTCATGTGGCAACATAGATGTCGCTACATCACTCCCCCGCTGAAAGTTCTAGTTAGCGTGGAAAACTTGAGACGTCAGGCGATGAGGTGCAGTCTGGCATTACGGTGAACCTGTGTCCAGGTCTTCAGTGCGTCGAGACGTATGGAGATATGAATAGGTCGGCTTGAACAGCGAGTGACCACACTTTTAATACTTACACAGAAAACTTGCATCGCTTCATCTCACCGCCTTTTAAAAGTCTACTGATGAGCTTCGGCCTGCAGCATTTACGAGACATCTCGCATATTAGACGTTACTACTTATTACCGATCTGTTTAACTTTGGTCTGTCATTCCTCAATTCGGCGACACCCGCCGCGGGGTAGGCGTCATCATCTGGCGAAGCCACTACTCATAAATAATAATTATGTCATAAGTTACAATTAATTTGACGACCGCGTGACCTAGTGGTCCGTGTAACTCACTACCATGGTTGGTCCTTGGTTCGAATCCCTGACGGAGACTACATTAAACAAAAAATATTGGTTTTCAGGTCTGGTTGTGTTTGTGCGTGTGAAATGTATGTCTGTAAAACGCACCCGTGACAGGGGAAATTCTATTGTGGGGCATCGTTCTTTAAAAGGGAACGTATAATCACGAGTTAAAAATATAAATAGAAATTAATGTATGCCGTTGTTAGGGTTTCCCAATGTTATATTAGTGTTGTAATTTTTTTCGTTTAATATTTAAAGAAAATAAAAACATTAGAAATGTTTTAATCAAATTATACTTATTTTCAGTTCCTGTTGCTGAAATACTAAACGCAACTACTTTTACGTCTCTGCGTTCAATTATTTCTAAATTAGTGGAAAAACAAGAAACAGGTAAGTTTAGTTAATTGGTCGATACTTTAACACAATTCAACAACTTCCTGACAATTTCCTCGTTTTTAATTTACTGACAAAAGTAACCTTTTGACCTTTAAAATAAATCCTTTTATCACCTTATTAAAAATGGAGTTATAGCCTAAAAACATCTCACTACAGGACCCAGCCCTCATCTCATTTTTATCGACGAAAAAACGGAAGAAGTTTTCAAGTCGACAAGATTTTATTTTGTATGACCACGCTTATCTTTTTTGTTTATGAACCGATTTTAATGATTCTTTTTTATTTGATAAAGTAACGAGGCGAGCAAACGTTCACCTGATGGTAAGTGCAACGTTAACTGGTGGTAGGATTCCTGTGCAGGAATCCGTCTAGATAGGTACCACCCCAGGACCAGTTATTCTGCCGTGAAGCGGTAGTGTGCAAACATTACTGTGTTTCGGTTTGAAGGGCACTGTGACCTAGTATAATAACTCTGCATATGAGATTTAGAACTAATATCTCAGAGTGACGGGCGCAGTGTGGTGTCACACAGATATGTTTCGGGTGACACAACATTTGTTATGGGTGAACGTTGCACTTACCAGCAGGTGAACGTTTTGCTTCGTCTTTTTATGCAATAAAAAAATCCTGACGAGTGGGGACGGGTAGCGGCATTAAAGATCCAAAGTTTCCTAAAACCACATGGCATATGAGAGATATGTTTCGTTTAATATTGTTACTGTTCGTTTATTATGTATACGTAATTACGCTAGACTACTTGAAATATTTATTTATTTTTCTATCAAGCAAAGCTGCCAACGAAGTTATCCTTTACCACTGACTATATAGATATTTAGCAGAAACAATAGCAATAGCAATTTTTACGGCATCTTCGTGTTGTTTTCTTATTTTAAAGTCGATAGAAACCTAGATACTGTTAATTTTTGCACATTTTATTATGTATATTTATTATTTGCGCTATTAGCCGATAATCCTGCAGAGTATAATAGCACCTGCCCCTTTCCTACTGAGGTGTCGTAAGAGGCGATTAAGATATTATACGGACCGCCTTTATACGTGCAGAATAACACTATAATCCCACGAGCACTGTGTTTTTTTCAACAACGTGCGGTGCCTTCCGCCCATCACGTCTCGTTTGCGCGTGGGCGAAAGTGGTCTACCTCTGTAGTCTCTGGCTACCCTTGGGATGGGAAAAAGGCGACGACTCTGCTGACTATTCTACTCTGCCGGATACCCATCAGCAATTCATCAGAGCATGACCAAAAAAATCGGTACATGATTAAAGAAGGTATGCGTGGTCATACATATATATATTATATGTATATATATATATATATATATACATATATATATATATATATATATTCATGTATACAATCATTGAACTTTTTGTTGGATAATGAAACAATTTTCAAACCGAAACAGTGTGGTATTGTATCGTATACACACCACTAATTAACCTACTTACACAGATTCCTGCTTATAACTCTTACTGAAATTACTCATATTTTGACTTGTTAAAAAATAGCGGCGACGTGGTTTGCCACCCGTTCTGTCGCGTCTCACGAGGACATAAATTGGACTACGTGAGCAGCCTATGCCTATGCCTCTTTTATGGGAAAAAGGTGTGACTGTATTAAATTACTCATCATGCTACAAATTAAAATTATGCTTCAGCCGACGAAATCTACAAGAGCGCCTTCTTAATAACTGTATCCGGTTTGTCTTCGGTCTCCGCAAGTATGACCATATTTCTGAATATCGGTCTCGCCTTAAATGGCTCACTATCAAACAGAGGCGCAACTCTAGAATTCTCTATATTCTCTACTCCATCTTAAATGATTCCACTTCTCCTACTTATCTTCAGGACGAATTTCAATACGTTTCTTTAACTCATGAAAGAGTTCTTCGTTCCGCTTCAAATTATGCGATTGCAATTCCTCAACACTTCTCCAAATTCGTTGGTAACTCATTTATCGTTCAGGCTGCACTGCTCTGGTACTCCTTGCCCGATGACATTAAAAAAGCCCAAAAAAAGATCAGTTTTAAGAGGTTAGTACGGGAGCATTATTTTAAAGATTTAATTTAAAATTGTTTGTGGACTTTTTTTTTTCAAATTTATGTCGAACCACCACGTATATTTATGTATATGTATGTGTGTATGTATGTTAGTTTATATGTATGTACATATTTATGTATTATTGTTTTTTTATCATAATTATATATTGATATGTATTTATTTAAATGTATTTTGAGTATTTTTTATATTGTATTTAATATTTATCATATTTATCAGTAGTCTTTAAAATGTAATTTTTAGTTTTTTAAGTTTTACACCTGCCACATTGTTTCGCTACGCCTTGGGTTGACTGGCAGAGAATGCCAACTGGCATTAAGTCCGCCCATTGTATCCTTTAAGGGGAAACAATAAAGTGTAAATAAATAAATAAATTTTTGAAAAAGTTTTTAATTCTAATATTAAATAACGTCTTGTAACGTCGTTTAAACAAAGACAATCAAATTCCATACAACTACAAAGACTCATTTCGTTGTGTAGTTGCCTACGAAGTTTACGGTCACTTTAACCGCTACGCTACTGTACTTTGTGGCATAGTTATAACTTGTTCTGATGTATTAGTGCCTAGGTTCCAGTACAGTACCGTTATAAATACATACATTTGAAAGTACTTACCGCAACAAAAATTGTCGTTTGCATCCGATTTGCCTAATTTAAAATCACCATAATTTTTTTAAGCAGCAAGTAATTGTTTTAAGCCTAAAGTAGTTGTTAATATAATGTACCGTTACCATAAAAATATGAATTATTTATTAAGCAATTATTACGTTTTCTGTGTTTCTCGTCAATGCTGGTTTACCCCAGTCTGAACTCCCGACCCGAACCCAACAGAGAGTTTTAGTCTCCCTTAGGAAAAACAAAATCTCCACTTTACTTATGATGAGATGATAGCCACGTGGATATATCATTGTTTATTTTAAAACTAACATACATAAATCCATACAGAAACGTTTTTTTTTCTATATATGGGGTAGTCAGAGGCCACTCACTTAGCTCACTTTTCGCCCTCGCGGGAATCGAGACGTGACGGGTGGCGAACCATGTCGTCGCCATTTTGGTATGAGTTAAAAAAATTCTTACTCCCCATCGCGTTCCCACGAGCAGTATAGGGTGTTATTCTGCACAAATAATTCTACAAACAGAACACACAAAAAACTTTAACTTTTCCGGCACAGTTTGTACACAGATATGTGTGCACTGCACTGCTACAAATAGGTTGTACCTCGATGACGTGGCGCGCACAAGGAAACAAATCACTGATTTACAGCTACCGCTTGAAGTGCGATTGCGTTTTTTTTAAATTCATGATGGCGGTGCAATATTGTTAGTATTTGAAAAAGAGAAATTCTTTGTAATTATAGACCAATAATTTTATATTAATTTGCCAACTAATAACGTTTTATAACCTCAATTAAATAATGCGTCCACAAGACCACTATTGTAGTATTTAGATGTTAATATTTACATTGATAATGGCAACGTATTGTTCGAAGCTTTAGCTACTATTTCACTTTATCCTGTTACTAAAAGTAGTTCCAAACTGGTGTGCTCCATAAACGGTTGATTATTATTTTATATTCGTGATATTTATTGATATTTTTCTATTTTCTTGACAACTGCATTATGTTATTATTGAGTGATGGTAGGATTCCTATAGAGGAGTTTATCTAGGTGGATGACACCGCAGGGTCAGTTATTCTGTCGTGAAGTAATACTGTGCAAACATTACTGTGTTTCGGTCTGAAGGTTACTGAAAACTAGTGTAATGACATATGAAACTTAAGAAATGATGCCTCTGGGCGACGGGTACATAATGGTGCCACACGGAAATGTTCTGGGTGTGCATTTGTTATGGGCAGACGTTGCACTTACCATCAGGTGAACGTTCTGCTCGTCTCGTTATATCAAATAAAAAAAATGTAATTGGTTTCTCGGAAACGGCTTTTACGATTTTCATGAAGTTGTTTATGTATTTGGATAATTTTGTTCTTCCCAAGTTTATCTAGCATATACAAAAGTAAAATAGCACCGTCTACATGTTCCACTGCTGAGCATAGACCTCCACTCATATCTTAGAGATTTTTTTTATTACAAGAGAATCTGACGACACGAGCAAAACGTTCACCTGACGGTAAGTACTATGACTGCCCATTATAAATGCTGTATCTCCCAGAACATTTCCTTGTGGTGTCACACTGCGCCTGTGACCTTGAGGACATCAGTTTTTAAGTCTCATATGTCCAGTATTTACGCTAGCTATCAGTTCCCTTCCGACTGAAACACAGTAATGTTTGTACGCTACTACTTCACTGCAGAATAACTGGCGTCGCTCTGGTATCTACCTAGACGAATTCATGCATAGGAATCCTACCACCAATTTGGAGCCGGGGAGAGTCCGCAACGCTTCTCCAATATGAGCTACCTACAAATCTCCTCGAAATATTTTTATTTTCTAGGCATGCAGGTTTTCTCACGATATTTTCCTTAACCGCTGAACACGTGGTAAATAAACACTTAAAAGTGCAGAACAATTTTTATAGTTGCCGACACCAGGAACCGAACTCGGGTTTCCCGCGCTATGAAATTTGAGGTGATATACCCATACCATGGCTCTATGTTCTGTTTACTGTAATAGAACTGAAACCAACCTCTGTGATAAAATATTGATATTAGTTCTAGTTTTCTAGTTTAGTTCTTCTTACATAATTACGTTTATGATTACCATACGAAGAAGCTATTTCATTGTTATATTTTCAAAAGTTTAACGGTAATTTTCTTTTGTTACAGCTAAAGTGAACTCATTGTTTTCTCTAACGGAGACGCTTGCCTCTCTTGTGTTTCATCCATTCTACTCCTGGATGTACATGAAGACTCTTTATGTTCTTCCCGGGGCAGTGTTCCTCATTAGTGCAGCTCTTATTGTTCCCGCCGCTTTTATTCTCACGTAAGTTTATTAATATATGTACGTACGTATGTATTTCTCTAAAATAGGTATGGTTTTATATTTTTTGTTGTTATAAATCATTGGTTACTTTAATAGAAACTACGACCATTTTCAACCTTTTAAATTAAACTAATTTTACGGATTTTATCTCGTTTAATTTTCTATTTATAACACGAAGTTTCGAGTGCTATCAGTGCTGACAGATGTCCTGATGTCATAGTTTACCCGGAGTACCTTCAGCTTTTGATTATTATTTTTGGTCCGATCTACGCAGAAAGAGTTAACTGTATCATGAAGTCTTGTAGTGGTACGCCTGGTTTTTGATTTAATTTGATTAATTATAGGATCTTAAGCTGGTGGTAATACCCAACCATTTTTCTCTATTAAAATTAGGATGTTTTTATTAAATTTCAATAGGCTCGCGAATCATCCTTGGTAGGAATCTTGTGTTATTTTGCGAGGATTTGTGGTTTTTAAATCTGATGTAACGGTTGGGTTGATCCAGAACATGGTCACAGACTGCAGACTTCCTAGAGTGTGTTAAAACACATAGCTGATGTGAAGCATCGAAGATGGTTGGGTATTACCACCGGCTTGGGATCCTATTATTAATAAAATTAAATCAAAAACCAAGCATACCACTGGAAGGCTTCAAGACACAGTAAGCTCTTTATGCGTAGATCGGACTACAAATAATAATTAAAAGCTGAAGGTACTCCGGGTTAACTATGACATCGGGACAACTGTCACCTCAGTCCCCCCCGTGACCATGGGTGCTGTAAAGCGTCCGAAACGACGGGTAAAAATAGTTCAAAAATTAAACGCGATAAAATCCGTAAAAAAGTAGTTTTATTTAAATGTGTAATATTCGCGTAAATAAAAGAAAACATAATCTAATATATTCACAGTTCAAACGATTATGTAAAAGAATTGACGACATGGTCTAGTGATCAGATCACCAGACTTTTACGCCTCGGGTCCTCGGTTCGAATCCCATCCGGAGCCAACATTTGAGCAAAAACACAAATCTTTGGTTTTTGGGGTCTGGTTGTATTGTGTATGTAAAATGTGTGTCCGTAAGCCGCACACATGATAAAGGAGAAATTGTGTTATTTTCAAAACACAAAATGAAGGAACTGAAAAAAACCGTTTCTAATAATTACTTTTGCTTTTTTTACAGGTCATTCTATGTTCAACACAGAAAAGAGTTAAAGAATGCTAGAAAGGTCGCATTAGAAGCTCAAGAGAAAAAGGACGCGCAGAATTCAAAAGCATCTTTAAGCAATTACTTACCGGAAACTATAAAACAGATAGAAACTGAAAAAGAAAAGGGAAAATTTTAAAACATTACAAATTCTCAATTAAAGTAAATTACAATAGACTTAACTTATTATTTAAGTATTTAAGTAAGGGTCATTGTACCGTTGAGTAAGTGTTACTCAGACTATTCTATTTTTGAACGGTCAATGAGTTCATGTAAACTCCTAATCTTATAACATAACGACTTCGTTAAGTATTATATCAATTGAAGTAGTGTTATATCGTGTTGTGATAAACTATCAAGATCGAACAATTGTACTCTTTCATTATGTATTACTAGCTGATGTCCGCGACTTTTTCCGTGTGGATTTAGTGGATTTTCCGGAATAACAAAGTATTATGTGTCCGTCTCCAGGATGTAAGCTGTGTCGTCTGTCAGTCTGTGTCGAATATCGTCAAGATCCGTTCATCGGTTGCGCCGTAAAGGAGTAACAAACAGAATGAGGGACAGAGAGAGTTACTTTCGAATTTATAATATTAGTATGGATAGTATACATACAACCGATGTCTCGGTCGTAGTGCGCTACAAAATAAGCATTAACAACATATATAATGTAAAAGGCACACACGAGTGGCACGTATTCATTCATTCGCTGAAATGTGTAGCAAGTGTCAGTTATTGCCCTTCTTAGAGGGAAATAGGTGACCTAAACTCAGATCGCCTTAAGCATGTATATTTTAGGAAGCATGCGCTTCTTTTCCTTTACATATTTACTGTGTAAAAATATATTATGTTACATTTTTTTGTTAAATCTTGCATTTTTTTTTAACAAGTAAGACTGAGTTTACTAGTGGTATGATTCATATGCGTCTAGGTAGGTACGACACCAAGCCACAATAAAGCAGTAGTGTGCAAACATTGCTATGTTTCGGTCTGTGAGGTACTTTTTTTATTGTATAAAGTGACGAAACGAGCAAAACGGTCATCTGATGGTAACTGCAACGTCCACCTACAACAAATGGTGTCACGCAGAATATTCCTGTGTGACACCACACTGCGCTCGTCACCTTGAGACATCAGTTCTTAAATCTCAAATGCCCAGTGATTACGCTAGCTCACAGTGCCCTTCAAACCGAAACACAGTAATGCTTGCACACTACTGCTTCACGGCAGAATAACTGGCACTGGGGTGGTATCTACCTAGACGGATTCCTGCATAGGAATCCTACCACCAGTACTGATAGCTAGTGCTATAACTGTGCATATGAGATTTAGGAACTGATATCTCAGGGTGACCGGTGCAATGTGGTGCCACACAGAAATGTTCTGGGTGACGCAGCATTTGTTATATGGGCAGCCGTTGCACTTACCATCAGGTGTACCTATCGCTCGTCTCATCACTTTAACAAATAAAAAAAAGACTTTTACTTTTCATTTGGCGACAGCGTTACAAATCTGCCCCGAAGAGAGAAAAGAGCTTATTCGTTCCTCAAAGGCCGGCACGCACCCGCGATTCCTTTGGTATTGCGGTTGTTCATGGGCGGTAGTGATCACTTACCATCAGGTGAGCCATTTGCTCGTTTGCCCCCTCTCCTATAAAAAAAGTATTTTCCCGTGGGTGTCGTTTTATGTGATTTTTAACCACGGCGACAACTACTAAATACTGTCGAAAGTAACGTAATCCTTCTACGAGTACGCAGGAGATATTATAGTGCAACAAGTATACGTGCAGACAGGGCCACCCACTCTTCTAAACCTACCCGTGACCAATGTTAAGCTCATGATATGAGATCCGAGGTAGGCTAGGATGCCAGTGTCAGTAACACTGGAACGATTACAACACACCCATACCCGAGAACCAACAATTTGTGTTTTTACACTATGCAGAAATCCGTCTAGGTAGACCCCATCTTCAGTTATTCTACCGTGAAGCTGTAGTGTGCAAACATTAATGTGTTTCGGTTTGAAGGACACTGATAACTAGTGTGACGGGTGCAGTGTGGTGTTATACGGCAATGTTCTGGCTGATACGGCATTTGTTATGGACAGACGTTACACTTACCATCAGGTGAACGTTTTGCTCGTTTCATCACTTTACCTTATAACCAAAAATCCTGAACGGGTGAGGACCGGTAGCAGCATTGAAGGTGCGAAGTTTCCAGAAACCACATGACAATAGTACCAGCACTAGGATCAGCAATCTACCTGGCAAGCGTGATAATGGCGACAAATTCTTAATTCTTGTTATTGAATAATCCTTTTAATATAGTCACCAATATGAAATGTTGAGGTTAAAATCGCCAGATTAATGCTTTTGGAGGTTTTCTTGCGAGCGTTCACCTAACTAGTTAATGTACTTACTGTAGAGACTCAGATCTTAGCACTTTTGCCACTATTTATGTTTTAACCGTGTGGTGGCGGCTCGATAAAAGAATACTACCACTCCATATCATCCAATGGATCTCGTAAAAGGCGAGTAAGGAATTAAACTGCACTGTGCACCCAACAGCGCATGGTGGCGATGGGCTCACCACCTATCACACCAAGTGCATTATATTGTTTTGGTGAAACGTGGATTGTGGCAGTCATCTGTTTTTGCAGTGGGTGCCCAGTCTCTGACTACCCCTTATGGGATACAGTCGTGATCTTATGTATGTATGTATGTTATGTTTTATTAATGCGACAAAACGTCATTTTTGTAAGTAAAAAGAAACGGGACGAGTGGTGGTATACTAGGGTTAGGAATCCGTCTAGGTAGGTACCACCCCAGGGCCAATTATTCTGCCGTGAAGTAGTAGTGTGCAAACATTACTGTGTTTCGGCCTGAAGGGCACTTAAATTAGTGTAACCACTGTGCATATGAAACTTAATAACTGATCTCGCCCGTGCCGACGGGCGCAGTGTGGGGCCACAATGAAATGTTCTGGGTAATATTTGTTATGGGCTAACGTTGCACTTACCATCAGATGAATGTTTTGCTAGTCTCGTCACTTTCGACCATAAAAATTACTAAATATATGTAACGTATCTAAGCTTCTTAAAATAATAAAAGGATATTTTGCCATAGCTCTTTTATTTTATTTTGATTGTATGTAATTGTAACAGAAGAAACATGATCACAATTATTGTAACCACCTTCAAGATCTTCCAGATCTTTAAACAAGGGTATACTAGACAGTCACATTTAGTGCTTGCTTGCTACCGTACCGTGAAACCTTCACTCGGAAGAAACATCTCGTTATATTTGATGATATGTTTACTGGGCATACCAGTATGGGGATGGGCACATTGATGTTCTCCCAGCCGATTTCGACCACGGCGACAACTGCCGACTACGGTCGAGAGCCATCAACTGCGCAGGAGATATTATAGTGCCACAAGTGTACCCGCAAACACAGAGGCACTCACTCGTCCTAACCTACCCGCGCCCGATGTAACGCTGATGCGATAAGATCGGAGGTAGGCTAGGGATGCAGTGTCAGAAACACGGGGACAATCACAACACAACCAGACCCGAATACCAACAATTTATGTTTTAGCACAAATGTTGGCTTCAGCTGGGATTCGAACCCAGGACAGTCCAGAAGTCAGGTACTCCGACCACTAGGCCACGCGGTCACATTATTAGGTGAGTAAAACAAAGAAAATCGCTCTACAATCTCGATTTTGATATTCAAATTGATAATATAACTTCCAAGGCATATAAAAACTAAAACTTATTTTATGTTTTTCGAAACCTCTTTTTAGCGATTTCAAAACACTGAGATATTAATTTAATAATAATAACGATATAAGATCGTCAATTGATTTTCATGCATATCGGATCGTAACTGGGATATTGATTGTGACCGGCCGGCCATCCTGGTGCGAGCGGTAAAAGATAGTGAGTTTGGAAATTGTTATAGTAGTATAAGTATAAGAGATGAAAGTGGTTTAAAATAAATTGTTTATATTGGTTGTCCGACGTATTATTTGGAGTTTTCGAGAAACCTTTAATACATTTACAAGAATTCTTTGTCCGAAAATGCTATATTTCGCTTGCGTACGCACTCGTAGTATCTTTAACTTTGTTAGCATTGTACGGCGTCCGTATAATGGTGCACATTTTCTCCAGAATCGAAAATATACATTTTTTTTTTGTAAATTTAGACTACTGTACCGGACAATCATTAACACATAATTTTGTTCATTCAGTAACTCGGAACAAAATTATGTGAATCTTAGTATATAGACACATATATTAGTGTAAAACAATCCTTCACAACTTTATAGATTCGAGCTTGTTACTAAAATACATTATATACTACCTTAAATATTTCCTGATCTTCACTCCCTCCAAGACACTTTTTATGTCTCCCTCCAGATCTAATTATGAGAAAAATTTGCGACGCGCGAATTATTTTCTATCACACTTCCCAAATATGAAAGAGAAGTAAGCGAAAAATTACAGTAATTTTCTAAGTAGACATGATTTTATTTTTTTTTATTTCTTAAAAGTGACGGAACGAGCAAAACGTTCACCTGATGGTAATTGTAACGTCTGCCCATAACAAATGCTGTGTCACCCAGAAAATTACTGTGTGACACCACACTGCGTCCGTTACCCTGAGACATCAGTTCTTAAGTCTTATTTGCCCAGTGATTACGCTAGCTCTCAGTGCCCTTCAAACCGAAACACAGTAATGTTTGCACACTACTGCTTCATGGCAGAATAACTGGCCCTGGGGTGGTACCTACCTAGACGGATCCCTGCATAGGAATCCTACTACCAGTTTTTGTTTCTGTTTTTTTTTTAATTTATTGGGGTAAACAAACAGTGACACAATAACGTATTTCCTTAAATAGTACATAGAAATTATGACTGTGACACCAACAACATTTACCACAGCTTATATACAGAAAAGTGCGCGAAAAGTCGGTAATGCTTATTAAATTAGAAGCTTCAAAATTTTATATTTAAATATGCTAGGACGTGATGCCGCAATGTCTACAGAGTTAAAGTTTGTATTGTAGATGTCAACAATTCTATATAGTGGACAACGTTTACCGGCATTAGTTACTTTTAACTGAATATTTCTGTACCCTTCATAAACTCTAGAGTAACTTAGTAGAAAAGAAGAGCAATTTTCAGACAAGACTGTAATAAGATTATATCTGTATACAACTGTGCATAAAACCTATTTGTTTTTGCTGTTTTTGGCCGAATGTAGGTCAAAATATTAATGTTATTGCATATTTCAGTAGAAAAATCCTAATGATATGATTGTAGCCAGGGCTACATCCCAATTATGACTTGTGCAATCTAAAAGTTGAATTGTGACAATTTTTATTTTGAAGGATTACATAAATTTAAATGATAATAATCTGGTGTAATGACCAATCGAATGAAAAAAATACCTAGACGGATTCCTGCACAGAAATCCTACGGCCAGAAAAACTGCTACAATAAATATACGTTATATTAGTTGTTGACACACTGTATTCAGTGTGCAAGTTGACGTGCAATGACTCTAAATAATATATTTAGCATTTTTTTTATATTGTACTTTTACTTTAGTTACACATTGGACTTTTACGATATTCACAGGACCAGATAGCTTTATACAGTCAATATGCTGATCGTATAAAACTACATATACGGATACGAAAAATACAATTTTATAAAAAAAATCTTTTAACAACAAGCCACACAAGAGATAACTATATTGTAAGTATCGGATAATGGAGAGCCCCGTAGTAGCGCCGGAAGTGAAATTCATATCCCATATAGTCTTACGAGTTTTGTAAAATGCAACTAAGATAATAAATGAAACAGAAGCTGGACAACAAAATTTCTTGGTAAGCGTAATTGAGAGATTGACTTATTTGAGAGAAAATGACCATAGTACATGGTCATTTTCTCTCAAATAAGTCATTTGAAGGACTTTTTTCGGAAATTATTCTAAGATGGAACATGGTATTGAATAAAATTAAAGACCCCAGAGTTTCTTGCCGGTTCTTCTCTGACGTCTTTTTTTGGAACCAGTGTAGATTTTGACAGTCATAAGAGCTTTAAACAAGCCCAGATTGAATGAAGAGATTTTGATATTGATAGTAGCCGTATATTGTAAAGTCGAAAACTCATGATTAATACGAGATCATTCTGGAAATCACTTAGTCAATTCTCACTCTTAACAGTGAAGGGGTAAGTAACTTGGGTGGGCAGCACTTACATTTATAATTATTGACGGCGCGTCTGTGTAACATAGTAGCTACAATACCTGACTTCTTCTCTGCGGGAACCGGTGCGCCGACTGAAACGGTACCTTTTTGGCCATGGTTGTGGGTTGTGATTGTCCGAGAGTATCTGATACTGCATCCTAGCTTACCTTCGATCTCATAGCATGAGTGTTAACAAGAGGTAGGTAAAGAGAAATAAATGCCTCTGAGTTTAAGCGTACACTAGTGGCACTGTAATATTCCGTCAGTATTCGGAAGCTGTCGGCCTTGTTGCGTAATTTCTAAAATTAAGATCAGCGCTATTTCAAATAGTTGATGGCTACCCTAAATATTACCGTGTCCAAATTGTAAACTTAGCAACTACTAATCTACGCTAATGAGAAATTGTTTAGTTTATTTAATTAACATTTGATAACAATAACACCAGTATTTAAACAGATTATTTAGGCCGGGTATCAAAAACTGATAAAAGATATGTGGTCATTTGTGTCTTTATGACTTCGTGGTAACAGTCTTAGGCCATCGGTGAGGAAATAATGTACTATTTATAATCTTAAAACCAATCAATATTATTTAAATATAACACATCATGTCCGGTATACAAGATAATTATGCTGATGATCAAAATAATTGTGTGGAATTTAGTGAAATAGATCCTCTTAGAGAAAAGACCGAAGAAATAAAATCTGAAGAACCCGACGAAAAGAGAACAGTAAAACAAACATTTTTATATGTTCTCAACAATGTGACAATAGAACCATCTATGTTTCTTTTTATATTTTCAATCCTTCTAACATTATTGACATCGCAGAATTTAAATCTTGAAAAAGCCTGTCGTGTTAATCTTAATTTTACAAAACAAATTTGTGATTCTCTCCGTGCACAAGAGATCGAGAATCAGAATGAATATGAAAGAGATACGCAAAAGTTAATAACCACTGCAATGGCATGGAAGTCATACATGACAGCTACAATTCCTTGTGTCTTAGCACTTTTCGCTGGGTCGTGGTCTGACAGAACTGGTCGCAGAAAGGTTTTTATGTTAATTCCCATTGCGGGACAGATGCTTGTCTGTATCAATGGCATAATTAATACGTATTTTTTCTTTGAGCTTCGACTAGAACATTTTGTGTTAAGCGAAGGAATTTTAGAAGGTTTTAGCGGTGGATTGTGTGTTTTCTTTCTGGTGATGTTTTCATATATCAGTGTTATTACTACGAGTGAAACGAGAACGTTTCGCATGGGCCTCCTGAATTTCAGTTTCACAGTAGGGTTTCCAGTAGGTATGAGTCTAAGTGGAATACTTCTCAAGAACTATGGGTATTACAGTTGTTATGGATTAGCATGTATTGTACATGGCGCTAACTTTATGTACAACGCTTTTGTTGTGAAGGAAACGACAAAAACCGATGAACAGACAAAGGTATTTAAAAACAATTTTTTTTATTGAACAGTGATTATAAAAATATTGATTTTTTTTATTGAATTATGACTATATAACATTTTAGTTTAATAGTGAGATATCAGTCTAAACTAAAAATGTATCCACTCTTAATTTTCTCAATTTGGAAATATAGCTGACAGTTTCATTTATTTTATTAAGAAATTTTAATTTATTTGTAATTTATTAATAGGAAAAGGAAGTCGCGAATCAATCGCAACTAAGGGAAACAATAAACGAAACGATTGATACGAAGATGACGGTTCATAGAAATCTAAATACATAAAAGCGATTTACTGACTATTTACGATATTTCCGAAACTACAAGATCATTGATTTGAAATTTGACATACACATTCCTTTCCCGACATAGACTCACTAAGAACGGATTTTACCTCATTACAATAATTATTATTAACAGAATAAGCAATAATTTTATATATGTTTTAGCTATAAAAATATCTGAAAATACAGTTGGGTTCTAAAATACACGAGGGGTCAATTGATGCGCCTTTATTACACTGCGTCTAAAATGTGTTGTGCAGTGGTCAGCGTACACGCCCACTATTTTGAGTCCAAACAATGCCAACCAATATTTGTACAATATAGAAATTATTAAGGATTTTCATTTATCGGCATGACATTGCATTTCACACTTCTTCCGATCTTTTCGCAAAACCGACTACGAGGGATAAAGACGTATGGGAACTACTGAGTTTGCGCTAGCACATACGACACCTTAGAATATCCTGCGCAGGAACAGTTTCAGGATGTTAACGAAAATATGTCGTCGTATAAACATTGTAATATTGACACTTAATTTATTTAAAACTTTCTTAGGTAGACAAGACTGTAATTCATTATTAATGTAAAATGTTTGTTTTTACCAGATAGATGGTCACGGCTTTATATTTTTTTGCCGCACTTTCTTCGATCTGACCAATATAAAGGAAACGCTTAAGACTGTATTCAAACAAGGCCCTAACAACAGACGATCTCGTATTATTATTCTATTACTAGTGGTCGCTATACTATTTGGCCCTATACATGGTAAAAGATATATTTAAAAATAAATGCAGTTCTTGATTTATACTAATTAACTGAATTTCATAATTTATTTGCATATTTTAGGTGAAATATCAATTCTGTATATTTCTACGAGATACAGATTCAATTGGGATGAAGTCAAGTTTAGCGTTTTCCAAACATATAATTTTCTGACGCATACTGCTGGTGAGTAAATAATGTTATTATGTGATTTAAAAAAGAATAAATAATATGGCTGTGGTATCTCAGAGGCTAGGCGCTTTCTATATATTTCATAGTACGCGATTTATATTGGTTCGGTTCCTTCCTGCACCATTAAATTATTAATTGCTATTTTAAGTGTTGATTTATTACGTGTTTGGCGGCGAAAGAAAACATCGTGAGGGAACCTGTATAACGTAGAAAAAAAAATTCACATCTGAAGTCCGCTAAGTCGCATTGGAGCAGCGTTGTGGACTCTTCCCGGCTTCAAAACCCTCTCAGAAATAAGAGGAGCACTTATAAGCTATTACTTTACTTTTTTTAATTAATAATATCATTGGTTATTGGTTCTTTTTTCAAGTTGCTCATCTACATTTAATTTTTACCAAATTTTATGGTGAAATGTATTCAACGAGATTACTTGCTTTAGCCTAGAACAAATACAGCAGAAATAGCCTTTCCAGAACTGACTCTGAGCTAATTTTACAGACTGTTGCTATGGATTGAGTAGTCTATTTAGTATTTTTTTTTATATGTCAAAATCCTTTTGATTTAAGACGATGTATGTCATATCCGCAGAATGAACGATGAATCGATTTTTATTGGAACATGAGTCTTATTGTCTCTTATATTATCTCTTGATGGAATTTTCTTAATGCTTTAATAGGTTAATCCTCCATGATTTTTACAATAATCCACAAATATTAAATAAAATATGTTAGAAGTGCAAACAGATGCAAGTTGTGGACGTAGTAATTAATAATTAATTACGTCTTGTTTTCAGGGACTCTCTTCTCTTTAGCTGTTTTCAGTAAATATTTAGGATGGCATGACGCAGTTCTTGGAATAATTTCAACAGTTAGCAAAATTTTAGCCTCGTTTGTATATTGTTTTGCTCTGAATGAGAGAATATTCTACCTTGGTATGAATTTTTGGTGTTGTTTGAAATTAATATATGTTAAGACTAACTTTATTTAAGACTTGTATCTGTAGTCATGTGTTTGCTCATTAATGTTGGTCCTCCAAGCTCTCTTCTAAATCTGGTTGATTTTTGATCTTTAAATTTTCAGATCATTTTAAATTTTTAATCGCTATTATTATAATTTATAACAGAATCATTTTATCTTTATGTATTAGTCTCATTACACCTTTCAAGTAGGAAAGGTGTAATGATACTAATATTGTATATATATAAAATTTCAATTAAATTTCAATGACTTTATACAACTGTAGTAGTAAACAATTATAAAAGTAATTACAGGTCAGTGACAGATTAATATTTTTGTATTGCAGAGATAAAAGAATATAACTATATCGAATTTATTTCTATCTGTAATTGTAAAAATTTTCCATTACTGTCACTGAACAAATCATTAAATTGTTATGTAATTATATGAGAAACCATTTTTAAATTATTAATAGAAAAGAGTGTTAAAACATAATAATGGATAATCGTTACCTGCCAACGTATTAGAAGAATAAATCTAATCTATAAATAATCATTTTTATATATCGTATTTCTTAATATTTCAATCATAAACTTGCTCATCATTGGACTACGTGTTTTAAATTCGAGATATCAAACTGTTTTTGTTTTGTGATTTATAATGCTTCTCTTATCATTATATAATTAGAAAATGTATCTTAATCCTGTTTTTCCTCTTTAGAATAATTAGGTAATTTATCCCATGATGTATTAGTCATAATACCAGTAAATTCCATAAAGATAAAACTAATTTTACTGATTTTATCGCTTTCTATTTTTAACTATGTATTTATAAACCGACAATTCGAGCGTTTTAAAGCACCCATGGTCACTCATGGTCAATTTGTTCTATTAAATTTATAATAGTCGCCTAAATGTGAGATCATTATCTTAAAATGACTTTTAATTATTAATTTAAGGAAGTATCATCAATTTTCAATTACTTATTTTGTTTTTAGCACCATTGATTGAAATCTTAAGCGGCACGTCGTTTTTGGCTTTGAGATCCATTGTCTCAAAATTGGTAGCCGACGATGAATTTGGTAAGAATTTAATCTTATATTGAATCTATGATGATGACACGGACTACGAAATGCCGGCGTCTTGGTTGCTTACCAAGTACTTTAGTATAACACGTTGGTGATGCTTTTAGTTAACAACTATTGCCAAAGTCAATATTTATCATTTTGTTGTGTTGTGAGGAGGCACCATATGAATACTTACTGCTAGTTGTGGTATAGTGTCGAGGTGGCGGTTATATGGATGAGTCACGTCTGATTCAATACGACTTATGATTCTGGTAGACGGAGGTTTTTGCGGGGTGTAGATGTCTGCTAAGACTGCATGGAGGTCCTTGTGTTGGGCGTATGTTTGGTGATAGTCGTATTGATGCTTGTTGCACTTTGTGGCATTGCGTCTTTGTGGTAGTTGCTATATATAATACATAATCGTTCGTTAGTCATAAAGGTTGCGTCTTGCTCCTTGGTTTGGCTCACACTTCTTTAGCTTTGCCCAAGTCGGGTCTCTTTATGTCGAGACTCCAGACTGTCTGCCCTCCAATGTTTTGAGTAACAACAATATTAAATAACACTCTCAGTAAATTCCCACTAATGAATGATGACTAGAAACTTGGTGGTGGGTGAGACAAACTCAATCGAAATACATAATACTCAACGTCAGTTACACAAAACTATTTTGATGGCTATAATAAAACCTGCCTGATTGCTAATTATTAATTAAAAATGATAAAATGGCCAAATATATAATTACAATGGTTCGTAGAGCATTATACGTCTACTTCATTCGGATGGTAGCTAGCGGGAGGAAACTCTCAAGGTGGTAGAAAACCGTACAACATTGGACCACATACCCTTGAAGTGAACAGTGGGCTCATGACGTATTCTGCGGCAAGCAGCCATGCTGACCTTGTATTTGGTGTTGATGCCAAAATTACTCAACAATCATATAACATCTGCGGTCGCAGCGGTCTGGCAATGTGGTGGCGCGTACGGAAGGCTTTATTTGTTTATTGGGTCAGAGTACTCATGATTATTCGACGTATGCCAAAACCGTACGATGTACATTCACTAAGACTGGACTTAGCTGTATACTTGTATGATGTAAAAACGCATTGACACATGCGAGACTACGGTCGAATTTTGTGCTTACGCAATGGCAAGGGACCAAGCCCTCTTTTAGCTGGTTCGCCAGTTTTGCTGTGGACTACGGTCCTTTATCCCGATTTCTTTTCCGTGTCGGGGGGAGCGCTTTATAAGGACGGCGCTCACCGCTTTAGTATTCATACACTGTCTTTGACTTGTAGCTTCTCTAGTGAATATACATCTATCCATGATACACCTAAAAGAACAAGTTACTAAAATAAACACAACGTAGATAAAAAGACTCCTACCTATGACGATCACAATTTATAAAATGACATCATTAAATCGGCTTAGTATGATGATGATGTGATGATGATGTTCTCCTAGCCGATTTTGACCACGGCGACAACTGCCGACTACTGTCGAGAGCCATCAACTGCGCAGGAGATATTATAGTGCCACAAGTGTACGCGCAAACACAGAGGCACTCACTCGTCCCAACCTACCCGCGCCCGATGTAACGCTGATGCGATAAGATCGGAGGTAGGCTAGGATGCAGTGTCAGAAACACGGGGACAATCACAACACAACCAGACCCGAAAACCAACAATTTATGTTTTAGCACAAATGTTGGCTCCGGCTGGGATTCGAACTCAGGACCCGCGGCTTAGAAGCCAGGTACTCTAACGCGGTCACGCGGTATTATGATATAACCTGTAGAAAGTATTTTTAAAAAGATTAGTATATTATCTGGTTAATATTTATTTTATCAACGTACAATTTGAAAAGTTACGGTACCATATACATATATACCATGTAATACTAATTAAAAGTTTGTGCTAATAATGAAGTCAAAATTAAAAAACATGATCATCATCATCACAGCCTATTGTAATTCGATACGAGGTTGCCACTCGTGAACCTTTTTCCCCCAACGGTTATCGGTTCTACGAGCTATGTGGCAGGTCCATTGTCATGTGGCAGCTTTCTAATCCTTAGGGCTATGCCAGTTACTCTGCTGCAGATATCATCGTTAAGGATTTTATTACGCAGATAAACTCCGAGCACAGCCTTTTTCATAGCTCGCTCAGCGATTCTGAGCTTCCTCATGCAGCCCGCAGTGATTTAATTCTACATTCAAAATAAAATCAGACTGTTGTGGTAACGTAGTGCGTAGCACATCTTTTTAAGCTTATTTGGAATGGTTAACAGGAATATTAGTAATGTTGATAGCGTGACAAGAATTGTTTTTTTTTTAAATCGCGGTCATTTCTGCCCCTTCAGTTAAGGACACATAGGCTTTTTCCATACCCCACATGCGTATCTCACATCGCCGCCTATATTGGTATTTTGGTCCGACTCAAAACAATCTTACGTTTTAATCTTGCGTTATAACGAGCCGTATAGTGACAGTATTGCATTATATGGTATTATTATGCACGAAAAGAGGCTGTGCGGGACGTCCTCCACTCTTGAATTTTTCTTGAATTGGACAAAGATAAAAAAATAACAAAGTAGAGGATACCTACGGAGTTTATTTCGCCTGTTTCTTCTCTGTCAGAGGAACCTTATTACGAATCGATGGTAAATTGTAAAAAATTATGTTTGACGAACGAAATTTATATTTCTTACGTTGCAGAATAAATAATTTCATTTTCATTTCATACCTTTATTGCCTTTTACGATACCTCGTTAAGAAAGAAATTTTACTCTGCCGGACACCAGTGGTGTTAAATAGGGTAATTGGATTAAATTAATAATACTGTAATGAGCATGATCTTCAAAAGTACGAATTTTAACGAAAACAAAAATATAAAGTTAGAATTATGTACGTTACAAAAAATAAAGATATCTACAAAAAATCTTTATTGCATTTCAATAAAAGCAAATTGCAAGTTTTTTTTTTAGTTTGTATCTAATCAGATTATAAGTATACTGAGCTTAAATTTGAATATCTAAGTATATCCATGACAATACAAATTTACTCGTAAAGTGACCGTTGCGAGAAAACTTGTAAATGCCTCCTTTTGTAAATATCATAAAAACTATCAAACCATCACCATAAATGAGATATATACATACTAGCTGATGCTCGCGACTTCGTCCGTCATGCACAAATACCCAGACCCGGAACAACTATGTAGGCCATACAAATATTTGTTCCATGTGGAAATCGAACCCGCTTAGGCTTAGTGAGAGTGAGAGTTAGTTTCGCATTTATAATATTAGTATGGACTAATTATTCTATTGGGGTATTTATTGTGATGGTTGTAGTATAAGATCATATTTTTATCTTTAATTTCAGGCAAAGTAAACTCATTATTCTCGTTAACCGAAAATATCATGCCACTTTTTTACATTCCACTTTACACGAAAGTTTATGCTGCGACCATGGAAGTGCTGCCAGGAGCTGCATTTTTGTTGGGCGCTTTAATGACTCTTCCAGCAGTGATCGCATTTATGTAAGCTTAAATAATTATTTTTAGTAGCCATACTCAAACATTTTAATGTTTATTGTAATCTTAGCATAAGATAATTAAAATTATATTTAAACGTACCTTTATTATATATTCTAGCTGGATTTTATTTGATCACAGAAGAGGATTGAAAAACTCAAAAAAAACTAAACCGTGTTGATAAAAATGCATCTCGGAGAAAGCCTCGGTAATATACGTTTATCTTAAGAAAGAAATAAATGATACAAATATTGTATGGTTTTTCATTTTATTTGCAACTTACATTTCTTATATACTTCATTATTCAATGCTAGAGGTTAAATTTGTATACAATTAAAACAGTTTAACACCTGCACTTGAAAATTCTATCAACAGCGTTGCCCATTTCTTTTTTTAATTTAAATTGCGTATAGAAGCTACTGAAAAGTGAAATTTTATTTAAAACAAGTTTCCGGCATTTATAAATACTTACACAAAACTAATTACTACTAATTACACCTAATTATTATATATAATATTAATTATTCCAGATTATGTACGCATACAGCGTGTTGCACAAACATACATGAAGTAATTATCAATTTACGTACAAATCTACATAAGCCTTCATCGCATGATTCATAATTCTTGGCTGCATAATTACCACTTAAATGTTGTTACTGCGGAACCCGTTACTGCTGTTTTCCACACACGGAATCATTTATTTCGAGTACCTTCTGAAAAATTACATATTGAATTCAAATTGATAATATTTATTCAAAGTAAAACTTACGAATGAGCATACTAATATTAATGTCACTGGGGCCCAACAACTATCCTCAACGGAGAATATCTGTAATGGCCCTTTGCGTGTCCAGTCAGTTGCCACCATAGCTAAGCGATTGGCAACCACACTATGGGTTGTGGGTTCTATTACCGCATGGGATAAATATTTATGACATCAATAATTGTTCCGGTTGTTGGGTATTAGTTTATATGAAATTTATGTCTATAAAACGCACCTTCGATACATGTGAAGCCTAATGTCGCGCATAGTTTAAAAAAGAGCACGTGCAACTCTGTATAAGTAACAGAAGTACATATTTATTAGAAATGTTTTTAAGAGAAAATTCCACCTCATCTCATCCCGTGGGTGTCGTAAAAGTCGACAGAGGGAAAATAAAAACCTCATTAAGAATCATCATGAACAGATTAAATAAACTGCAGTTGCCAACCCACCTGCCAAGCGTGGTAACTATGGTAAAATCACCCCAAAATGTGCGCTACATACTATTGTGGCATACTGTGGGTAAGGCCTATTTTCAGCAGTGGACTAGTGATAGGCTGAAATGATGATGATGATGAGTCACTGTAAAATAACTGTTCTGTTTATGCACTAGGCAATTATTAATTAATCAATAAATATTAATTAAAAACTAAAACAATCACAGCAACATATATATAGCGATGTTCTCTCTTTTTTGTCTTTTGCTAAGTATCCATTCACCGTCGTTTTGGTCAAGGGGGGACTGAGATGTCCAGACGTCCCGATGTCATATTTAGTCCGGGGTCAACCTTCAGTTTAATTATTATTATTTTTAATCCTATCTACGCAAAATGAGCTTACAATGCATTGAAGTTTTGCAGTGGTAGGCTTGTTTTTTGATTTAATTTTATTAATTACAGGATCCCAAGTCGGTGGTAGTACTACCCAACCATCTTCTCTATTGAAATGAGGGTGTTTGTTTTAATAGCCTCGCGAATCATCCTTGGTTAAGAATCGGTGTTCTTTTGCATGGATTTGTGCCCTATCAAATCTGATATAACGGTTAGGATAATCCCGAACATTTTTCAAGGTCACAAGCTGCATACTTCCTAAAGCATCGAACAAATTGCTGACGTGAAGCATCGACGCTCAAGGAAATCTGCAGTTTGTGACCATGTTCTGTCATACATATTTTAGTCATTAAACAAACGATCATTAACGCTATTCTTGACTTATAAGTACTCGTATTAACTCTTGACTTATTAGTATTAAGTATTGACCTATAAGTAAGAATGAGATTTTATGCATATTAGGACCATGTTGTTACTGACTATACTTTGCATGCAAACTGGTCGGCTCGCCCTGTGAATTGTTCTCATATATATGTCATAAAAATAATAAGTTCTCAGAAAATAACAGCGTCAAGTAATCACATGACATTCCAAATGTCGAAAACCGGTAAACAAATTATTGGCAACGAACTGATAATCGCAAGACAATATCTGTTTGATTGAGATGCATTATGTTCATCGACTAGAGCATAACGTGCATTCTGTATTCACTTCTCATCCTTTGTTACACAAAAAATATTAACAATAGATGGGGCTATTCAGAGAAAGAAATATTCAAAAGAGTTAATTTCTTTATCACTAAGTCATATTTAATCGCTCTATGTTCGATTGATAGCTTAGTTAGATAAATGTTTAATTAGAATGTAGTATCTATGCAAAAGTAAATATTGAGCTCAGAACATGCTTATCTTCTGTGTCTTATTCATTTTGATTGCAAATATCAATATTTAGATTCCTCCTTACTTGTAAGAAATCTATATCTAGCAGTAAATATGTTAACGGACTGATGACGATGAAGAACGCGAGTAATTTGGTTGTTATATGGAAGATGTTATTATAAATATTAATAATTTAAATATGTAATCACTCGTCTGCATTTAGCAAAAATTTAAAAACAAAAATTATATTATTAGCCTTACGTGTAAGTAAAACGGAGTATAGAAACTGTGGAACTAACATGCTCTCTGAATAATGTTATTATTGGGGATGTATTTTCGTCTTTCGTAGTATTTGAAGAAGAGATTTTGAGTTTCCTTTTCCTTTTTTACAATTATTTTTTTACGGAAGAAAGTGACAAAACAAGCTAATTATTCACCTGATTATAACTGCAACGTCTGCAAATTACACTTGCTATCAGTGTCCTTCAGACCAAAAAACAGCAATGTTTACGCTGACACTGCTATAGTGACAACCTTCCAGAACAGATCGTTGCATACGAATCTTATCGCCAGTAAAAAATACCTGACATAATTACATTTTTATAAATAAGACATCAAGTCTATATGTAACGAAGTTGATAGAAATGAGTTGTTTATGTTAGAGCTTTATATAAAACCACCTTGTCGTATAATATGTCCTCTTATCGCAACAGCGCCAACACGCAATACTATTTTACAAATATTTAATGACAATTATGATAGAAATAATCAAAAAACAAATACTGATAATATATAATTTCACAGCTTCACACAATCGTCAGTAATAACTACACAACAAATTCGAAATATGTATAACATTAACATTGTGCTTCACCATCTGGAGTAAAGATTATAAATATGATAATGGCTTCGAAAAAAGAAAACAAAACACGAGGCTCAGGGAATGAACATGAAGACACAGAAGAAAATAAAGATGAATACGTAGAAACCTCCCCTTTGAAATCAGATCTGAGTACTTCAAATAAAAATGAGAAACAAAAAATAAATGAAAACCTTACTATTCTTCAGAGATTGAAATTAATTAAGGACAACGTTACAGTGGAACCGATTATGGCTTGCTATATTATGCCTAGTGTTTTAGCATCTTTAGCTACGCAAAATTTAAATCTGGAAAAAGCGTGTCGAGTTAATCTTAATTTTAGTAGTGAGATCTGTGAGGCGCTTAAATTGAGACAAACTGAAAATTACACAGAGTATGAAGAACAAGTTCAAACTTTTATAGCCGGAATTCAAGCTTGGAAGAATGTTGTGCAAACTGCAATACCTGTCCTTATAATACTCTTTGTCGGAGCATGGAGCGACAAAACTGGTAGACGGAAAGCATGTATACTGATGCCGATTGTAGGAGAATTTGTAACATGCATAGGTTTTATTATCAATACGTACTACTTTTACGAATTGCCTGTAGAAGTTACTGCTTTAACAGAGTCTATTTTTCCTGCCATAACTGGCGGGTGGTTTACAAACTTCATCGGTGTGTTTAGTTACATTGGTGACATTACTACTAAAGAAGACAGAACATACAGAGTCGGCATAGTCAATTTATGTATGTCCTTAGGATATCCAATAGGAAGTGCTTTAAGCGGTGTTTTATTAACTTGGATAGGCTACTATGGTATATTCTCAGTGTCAGCATTACTATATTTATTTAGTCTGGTTTATGGATACTTCTACTTGGAAGATACTAAAAGGAAAAATTGTGAAAGGGTAAGAAACAGCTTAATATTTACAATAACAAAAACAATAAAAATAAAATTATTGTGATTAAATGTACAAAGCTGGTATGTTTCATACGGTCATTGAAGAGAAAAATAAACCAAATTACTTACAAAAATGCGATCCATCATAATTCTCCGGAGTAATAAGGAACTCACGCTACATCTGAATTTTTAATCGAGGAAAAATGGATGGAGGCATCAGTAGGCTACAGTGATATATATATATGTACTCACAGGTGGACTGTATGGTCATTTTTCAGTTGGGGCTAGGCGCTCGCTTTAAATTTCATAGTACGCGAGTGACCTAGGTTAAATTCCCGGTGCCGGCACTGTTAATTGTTAATTGCAATTTTAAGTGCTGATTTACCACGTTCTCGGCGGTGAAAGAAAACATCGTGAGGAAACCTGCATGTCTGAGAAATAAAAAATATTTCGAAGACATGTGCAGTCCGCCAACCCTCATTGGAGCATTATGCAGTGTGGCGGATTCTTCCTAGCTCCAAAAACCCTCTCAGAAATGAGAGGAGGCCTGTGTTCAATTTTCAGAAACAACTGACAACAACATCAGAACAAACTGAAAATTTATTAAAAAAAAAATTAAAAGTAAAGTTTTGACTGAAATTTATTTTAGAAGTAGATATGTACCTTAAGGTCAGAATATGTATTTCAATAACACCAAAGGAGGGCTATGTGTGTGTCTCTGCCTACCCCTAATGGAAAGGAGGCGTGACCAGGACGCAGGCATGTATGTATGTAAAACAAAAAGATCATCACCCCTGCAACCAGTCTACTGATAGACATAAATCTGTTTCAGCTTGTCAAGATTTTCCTGAGTCACCATGTTAGGCAGACGGACTTTCTATCTCATCACAAGACTTGTCGCAACTTAGGCGGTATTTTAGGTCTGTCATATTTGAGATGGCTATTCCGACGTTTTTGAGAAGATATGATATTTTATTAGTATTTAGTAATCCTTAGACGACATCTACGATACCGAAAATAGTACATTCTGAATATTTCATGTGTTACGTGTGGTAGCGGCTTAAGATAATCTACCACTCCTTCTCATCCCGTGGGTGTCGTAAAAGTCGACAGAGGGAAAATTAAAACCAGGAGATGGGCAGCAGCATCTTCCTGAAACATGTCAATAAAAAAAACCTGCGGTTGCCAACCCGCCTGCCAAGCGTGGCAACTATAGCAAAATCGCCCAAAATTGGGAGCTACAAACTTGTGTGGCAATCTATGGGGGAGGCCTATGTTCAGCAGTGGACTAGTGATAGGATGAAACGACGAGTATTTCATAATACATTTCGATTATTTCAGAAGCGTAAAGGCTGCTTTGGTTATATTTGTGAATTCTTCGATTTTAAATTAGTAACGGAAACTTTCAAAGTCGCTTTCCGCAAGGGATCTGATAACAGAAGACTAAGAGTATGTCTACTTCTTATAGTAGTGTGCGTGGTATTTGGACCGTCACAAGGTAAGTTCATACATATATTACGTTAAATATTTAATTTTTACATTGGATTTAATATCATTTTTTAGATTCATTTAAAATAAACTTACCTTTAGCCACAATAAGTATCGCGTAAATCGTAAAAAGTATCGTATAAATGTCCCACTGCTGTGCAAACACTGCTAAATTCTGAGAGGGTTTTGGAGCTACGAAGAATCCGCCACGCTGCTCCAATGCGGATTGACGGACTGCACATGTCTTCGAAATATTTTTTATTTCTCAGACATGCTGGTTTCCTCACGATGTTTTCCTTCCCGCCGAGCACGTGGTAAATCAGCACTTACTCGTAAAATTGCATTATACTGTTTTGGTGAAACGTGGATTGTGGCAATCATCTATTTTTGCAGTGATTGCCCGGCCCCGGGAATCAAACCCAGGTTACTCGCGTACTATGAAATTTAAACCGAGTTTATAAATTACATATATATATATATATATATATATATATATATATATTATATATATATATATATATATATATATATATATATATATATATATATATATATATATATATATATATATATATAATATTGTATGTTGTCTTGATGGAGCTACGGAAGCCACTAAAATTTTAAAAGAAGAAGCAAGAAAGGTTGACGTTAGGAACAGCGACAAAACAAAGTATAAATACAAAACGTTAAATATAGATACAAAACAGTAGCTAAATAGAAATATCTGGACTGCACAAGCTAGAGACTAACACCAGAGAAGAAAAAATTTTAGTGGCTTCCGTAGCTCCATCAAGATAACTTATAATACAGTCATATTTATTATTGTCATATATATTATATATATATATATATATATATATATATACATATATTATTTATATATATAACACCAGAGAATACCCAAAAGTGTAGTGCAGACCTGCATAAATTTCAAGTGTCCAGGCTTCTTAGTAAAACAACAAAACCGTCATAACATCTATTATGATGTGCGATTGTAAACCCTGGTTACTAATTTAGAAGGAGAAGAACATCTTTTTTTATTGATATACTGACGAGACGAGTAAAACGTTCATATCATTTCTGTGTGCCACCACATTATGCCCGTCCTCCTGAGACATTTGTTTTTAAGTCTCATATGCCAAGTGATTACACTAGCTGTCAGTGCCTTTCACACCGAAACACAGTAATGTTTGTAAACTACACCTTCACGGCAGAATAACTGACCCTTTTCATAGGAAACCTACGCTTTAGTTGAGAAGAAGGTTCTAAATAGAACGTTGGGTTCAGTGAGGAGGGAAGATGACAGCTCTAAGGTTCCGGAGAAATTCCGAATTAGAAGATTTATAACCGACCCACGTATTATAAGAGAAATAAAAGCACACCGCCTTCGGTGGTTTGGTCATGTAAAATGAATGTGAGGGAATTGACCGACGTACGGGCGGTCGATGAAAATGTTGCTACAGCGCCCAGTGTAAGTTGACCCGCGCTTGCTTCAAGTCAAGACAAGAGACAAATAGCGACAGATTGTACATGACGAAGACAACAGGCATGCTCTTCACGCGTGTTAAAGGCCGAGGTTGGCACTTTAGGGTCGCTGCAACATTAGAATGGGTAAGAATCGAGTACGAATAGGTAAATAACGACATGGTTGGCGTAGTATCTTAGTGACTTCTTTGTTGCGGGTCAGCGATTTGATTTTATACATAACAACTATTTGTGAAGCCTAGAATGTTGATGTTGAGGCCTTGGTATGATATTATATTTGTGCATGAGCAATTTATGTACGCAAAACGCAACGATACAGAAGAAATCCTAGAGTTAGGAAAATATTTTTTAATGGAAGAAGAATAATAATAAGCTTTTATGCCTACGGACACTAATAGATATACTTATGATACGATATTCAAAAATACTATAGCTTACAGATAGAAATTGCTCATTGTATATCTATTTAAAGATCGAGAGATAAATAGATAGTCGTTATTCATGTATCTTCAGAGTAGACCAAAATATTGAAGATGAGAGAAACTTAAATGAAGTCCATTGACATTTTTCCGGTCCCACTTGTACACGGATGTGTATGTGTTAGTCCGCAGATGTTACAATAAACAACGTTTTAACTAAATTAATTAATGAGCAACGCAGCGACGGACAAAAATTTTGACTGAATCCAATACTACTAACCTGTACCTACAGTACCGTAGTAATATGTAATATTTTGAATTGCTAGCGAATTGCAATTTGAATTATAATTATTTATTTACATTTTAGGAGAATTCAGCGTATTATATCTGTTCACGAGATATAGATTCAATTGGGATGAGGTTCAATATAGTATGTGGATGACTTACAGTATTGTTACGAATTTATTTGGTAAGTTCCTTTGTTTATTACGAGTTCATAATTATTTAATAAAATTTAAAAATAATTTAGATTCAATATTTATTCTGTTAAAATATTTAAAATGTATTACTTTAATATTTTATAACGTGCTTTTATCTTCACTTACTAAATGTATTATTTCGCAGGAACATTGTTTTCTATAAGCCTCTTCAGCAACTATTTAAAACTTGATGACACTCTACTGGGAATTATTTCCTGTTCGAGTAAAATTGTGGCTTCTTTTGCATATGCATTCGCCCGAAACAATCTAGAAATATATTTAGGTAAGTAAATATGTATAGTAAAATAATGAATACATTGACGAGCATGTCGTTATTTTATTAGTTTAGTTTAAACTATTTTCTGACCAGAAAATAGTTTAAAATTAAGCGCGATAAAATCCGTAAAAATTTTTTTTATTTAAATGTGTAGTATTCGCGTAAATATAAGAAATCATAAAGGAAACGAATTTAAATTTTACTTATACACGAGAGTATGTAAAAAGTAACCGCATATAAATGTCCCACTGCCGAGCATAGACCTCTTCTCATTTCTGAGAGGGTTTTGGAGCCAAAAGCGTCCGCCACGCTGCTCCAAACTTCAAATGTCCTCGAAATATTTATTTTTTCGGACATACAGGTTTCCTCACGATGTTTTCGTTCACCGCCGAGCACGTGGTAAATTAGGACTTAAAATTTCAATTAACAATTTAAGTGGTGCTGGCACCGGGAATCGAACCCAGGTCGTTCGAGTACTATGAAATTTAAAGCGAGCGCCTAGCCCCTGAGCTACCACGGTATATACATACACTTTAATCAAAGCACCCAGCATTTACTTTAGTTTTACGAATATGATTATTATACAAACACAGTAACATTGATAAGAATGATTTCCTCCTGGTCGATTTTTGAACGCGGCAACACTTCCAAATATTATCAGAAGATATCAACTGCGCAAGAGATATTATAGAGCCACAACTGTCCGAGCAAACACAGAGGCACTCACTCGTCCTTAACAACCCGCGCCCTTAATAACGCTCATGCGATAAGATCGGTTGCCAACCCGTCTGCCAAGCGTGGCAACTATGGCAAAATCCCCCCAAAACGGGAGCTACAAACTTTTGTAGCAATCTATGGAGGAGGCCTATGTTCAGCAGTAGACTATTAATAGGCTGAAACGACGACGACGACGACGATAAGATCGGTCGTAGACTAGGATGCAATGTCAGAGACACAACAGCAATCACAACACAACCAGATCCGAAAACCAACAATTTGTGGTTTGCACAAATTTCAGACGGAGTCCGTCTGAAATTCGAACCCAGGATCCGCGGCTTAGCAGTCATACTCTGACCAACTAGGTCACGCGGTCGTCGTTCTATAAGAATACGCATGTATGTGCGAGTGAAAAATCACATTACTGGTATTGTTATATATAAGTATTCTGAAATAACTACAACGTATGGCAATCGGACCCTGTGTGGCCATCGGATCGGCCACTAGGAACTTTTGATAATGGCACCATTTTAATTCAAACCTCTTTTGTAATTTTGTAATTCGTATTCTGTTTCTATTTTGGTTTATGATTTTTTTGAAAAATACTTCATGTGAAGATATGATATATTACACAAGTCGACCAACCTAACAACTATCATATTAAAGTCATATAATAGGACTTAACGACATATGTTTAAAAATCGGAGGCAATGGAGAACTGTACTACAAACTCGATCACCTATTTAATTGTTGACCGCACACCATTTCATAGCGACGATATTATATAAGAACATATATATAGCGACGAAATCTAATTTAATATAAGAATAAAATTTATTATAAGTTCAATATCTACTCGTTGATAACCAAAAGCCATCATTAGTGCAGGATTAAAGTTCCGTAAGAACTTTCTCAAACAAAGTGACACTTGCTCGTGTTCACTTTCCCGTATCGTATGTAACATTATTGGATAAGATAGAAAGAGGCAGATGATTGTCACGGAACATTCCATCCAGTCCCTGAAACCAATAATTTGTTCATTTCACAAAAATCTGACAACGACTAAAATCCAAACCAGGTCACAAAATACGTTTTTTTAAACAGAATACTCGTTTAGTAATTCGTGTTTTAGTAATAAATTTTATCAAATCAACCAATGAATCACAAAAATAAAACGTAACGCCGTTAGCAAAGAGGAACGCAAATTACAAATTAAATTAGACACCTTATCGACCTCGACCACAAATAGGTAATTAGCAATTGTGGTTTGTTACGAAACACCAAATCAATAGAACGTGATTCAATTTGGATTCATGCGTGCGTCAGAATCGATATTTGACAACAAATTAAATAACCATTCAGAAGAGATAATTGATTTTAGAAAAGCGTTTCCACGGACGTGATATTTCATTTTAAATATGCGTAACGGTCAATTAAATGAAAAACAAATGCAGAAATTTCTGGTCTGTCTGTAATTTTCCACTTTTTTATTTTTATATTGGCTATCTTTACCAAACCTTATGTAAATTTAAAATATGTTCAGAATAGTAGGCAATGTGTTATGATAGTAGCTTTACGCCTCAATTTGAGAAAAAAAATAATAGTCTTTTCTTCATTTCCGTGTCCTTTGATCCGCAATAAGGTAGAGAGGGTGGACACCCTCCAAACTCTGCGGCCCTAATTAGCCTCCTCTCTTTGTAGAGGTGGAGATACGGGTTTCCACCTCTTTCGCGAAGACGTACAGAAATTCCGAGCGCGCCGACTTTTCCAAGGTGGTCATAGCGAAATTACTGACCATAGCAAAGAGTCGTCGTCTCGTCTTAGCCTATCACAAGTCCACTGCCACAATGTCTTAGGCCGCTACCACATGGCAAAGAGTGCACATGGGAATATCGTTGTTCCCCCTGGACATATAAATGCAAAATGGACGTATAAAGGCAAACTCCCAACTAATGAGAGCTACAAAAGAACGCCTCTAACTTTCCGGCGGTCCCGCTAGTCCTGGGTACGGTAGCAGTCATGGTAACGGCGGGGTAAGCGGTGTGAATAATCTCCGGAGGAGTTGATCTAGCTACCACCCACGATGACTGCACCTGGCAACACCTACACAGCAAACGCACGATGAGGACCGACGAGAGGGTCCTGGAGCTGGAAGAAGAGGTGGACAAGTTACGGTGGGATATTATAGGGTTATCTGAAGTCCGAAGACAGGGGGACGACACGGTAATCCTCAAATCCGGTAACTTGCTCTACCACCTGGAGGGCGACCAGCTGTCCCAAGGAGGTGTCGAGTTTATCGTTCACAAGTCTCTCATTAATAACGTAGTCTCGGATTTGATCGGGAGTGTGACAACTAGGGCTGCGTACCTTATGCTCAGAATAATCAAACGGTGTTCGCTGAAGGTTATACAGTTAAACGCACCTACCTCAGCACACCCTGATGACGAGTTCGAGGTAATGTAAAAGGATATCTCAAAAGCCATACATTCCTCCAAAACTCACTACACGGTGTTGATGGGAGACTTTAAAGCGAACCTAGTCATGAAGAAAGACGATGAGCTGGCAGTGGGGCAATTTGGAATAGGGCAACGGAACCAAAGAGGCCAACAGCTGGCCGACTTTACGCAGAAGGAGGGACTCTTTATGATGAACTTTTTTTCAAAAAGCGGCCACACAGAAAGTGGACTTGGACGCCCGGACGGTTCTACCAAAAATGAGATATACTTCATCATAATGACCAAACGACCGCTGTTCAATGATGTCTCTGTGATCGCTAGGGTGAAAACCGGCAGTGATCACCGAATGGTAAAAGGCACGTTGAACTTAAACATTAAGCTGATGATGAAGCTGAGATGGCGGCAAAGTTTTGCAAGACCCGCATTAAAACAAGATCCAGAATCTCTCCGATCACACTCTCAATCTCATGGAGGCTAGGCGTGAAATGAAGCTACAGTCCTATCCATATCGGCAACTGAGCGGACCGATCTCCCAATGTATACGGTGGAACCTACGCAACTTCAGTACAACCCGTATTGAAGAAGCGATTGAGCGAAACGAAGGCTTCATGGTCTTTGCAAGGGATCTGTCGGCCGGGGAGAGCCAACTGACTAAGTTGAGGACCTGAAGTGGCTCGTGGAAACTGTCCATTTCCGCTGGACCGGAGATTTTGAGTGAGATGGAGAGATTTTATGGACAGCTGTACACATCGTCGTTGGAGCCACACACTGTTGTGAGTTACGACCCAAGAGCAAGACTCTTCCGACACTATTCCGATGATAGCCCGGACGTCAGTCTGAGCGAGATTAACGCCGGAAGCGTGGAGCAGAAGTTCTTCAAGAAGGGCGATAAAGCCGTTTTGAAGAACTATAGACCGATATCGCTTTTGAGCCGCGTCTATGTGCTGTTGCTGCTGCCACTAGATGGAGCGACTACCTGCACGGTTTTGCGGGAAGTCGATGGATGCAGGTGGCTCAGGACCGTGTTTTGTGGCAATCTATGGGGAGGCCTATGTTCAACAGTGGACTAGAATAGGCTAAAATGATGATGATGATGATATAAATGCAACGGTCAGCACATGGGAGGTTATCCAACCTAGTATCTCAGTCAGTATCGTAGTCACTCCCTGGTGGAATTCATTTTTTTTTTACTTGCAAACCAAATAACGAACATTAATTAATATACGTATTTTTAGCTACCTTTTTCGTAATAATTACCGGCTAAAATATAATTTGTCATTCAAATACCACTTTAGTATGTTACAAGCCTAACAGAAAATAATTGACGACCGCGTGGCGTAGTGGTTAGCGTACCTGACTTCTGCGCCACCGGTCCTGGGTTCGATTCCCAGCCGGAGGTAACATTTGTGCAAAAACACAAATTGTTGCTTTTCGGGTCTAGTTGTGTTGTGCATGTGAAATGTATGTTTGTAAAACGCACCCACGATACAGGAGAAAATCCTAGTGTGGGGCTTCGTTTAAAAAAAAAAAAAAAGAATAATACCGAAATAATAATTATACGAGACATACATTTTTGTTGACCTAAATTATAATATGTACGGAATTACGACATCGTCTGTACATTCGACTTGAATGTAACATTCTTTATCTAATTGATTAAACGCCTTTTAATATAATCAGTATAACATGATTTCTTATATTTACGCGACTACTACACACTTAAATGAAACTGGATTTTAAGGACTTAATCGCGTTTAATTTGTCTATTTATAACCCGGCATTTCGAGCGCTTTGCAGCAACCTTTTTGGTCCGATCTACGCAAAATGAGCGTAGTGTGTCTTGAAGCCTTGCAGTGGTATGCTTGGTTTTTGATTTAATTTATAATATCCCAAGAAGGTGGACCCAATCATCTTCTCTATTTAAATTAGGATGTTTTTAATTTCAATAGCCTCGCGAATCATCCTTGGTACGAATCGGTACTATGTTGCAAGGATTTGTGGCTTATCAAATCTTATGTAATAGTTGGGATGATCGAAAACATGGTCACAGACTGTAGCCACATGTCGACCCTCTAGGACGTCTGCGTAAATCGGACCAAAAATAATTAAAAGCTGAAGGTACCCTGGATTAACTATGACATCAGGACATCTGTCACATCAATCCTTCCGTGAGAGCTGTAAATCACACGAAACGCTATAAATAGTAAAATAAACGCGATGAAATCCATAAATCCTAGTTTTATTTAAAAGTTTTATATGTATTACTTACGACCTAATAATAAGAAACACGCAACTGTATAATTAAAATCATATAAGTTCAAAAAAGTTCATTCAATTTCGAAATGATTTTATTGGTAAACAACTAACATTGTTTTTATTTACCCTGCACGGTAAATCATCTCTTGGAATAGCATATGAGACTTAAGAACTGATGTCTCAGGGGGACGGGCACAGTGAGGTTCCACACAGAAATGGTTGGGGTGACACAGCATTTGTTATGGGTTTACTTTAATACGACAAAAAAGCAGACTTTAAAAACCATCAAATTATGGTTTGGATGGAATCCGAACCCGGAAGTCGCGCCGTAGAAATCTGGAATCCTGACAACTAGGACATGTGATCGTCAAAATATGAGTACATCTTTTCATAACTGTACTCGTATTTTATACTACAATATTAAATTGGTTCTTGACCTTGAAAAAACTACCTTTTTACTTTACTACAGAAAAAATATTAGACGTTAATCTACGGATAACAGATTACCTACCAAACTTTATGTAAAAACTCAATTTAGATGTGGGTTAACTTATACTTTAACCGTATTCCATAACCGTAACTATTCTTATTTGTAAAGCTTGTAAACCAAATAACATTTTATGTTATGATAATGTTTTTAATTAACAGCACCACTTCTGGAAATATTAAATGGCACGTCGTTTATAGCAATGAGATCCATAGCAACTAAACTTGTTAGTGGCCAAGATTTTGGTAAGTAATTGCCTTTACTGTTTTTTATTTAAAATCTATTTAAATCATAAATTACGTAATTAAATCCAAATAAGTAATTGAAAGTAAACAGATAGTAACATTTTTATGGCACGAAGTGACGAGACGAGCAAGTCCTTCAACGAAAGTGGCACCAATATAGCTCGTGTTTACAAAGTGCTACCAGCAACTGGATGTGTAAAGCGAAGATCGGGCTAAGAGGCGTTTCTTGGGAGAGTCCTGTTTTCAGCAGTAAGCTGCTGCAGACTAATGACAATCATAATGTGTGATACATATATTCCCATTATTAAATATAAATTAATACTTTTAATTAATACTAAATATAAATTCTATAACTAGGGAGTACTTGAAAACCCTGGTCTCCCGAGCTACTACTGTCTCTTTCTGCTCCTTCCGAGATAGTAGTATATACCAGCGGAAGTTAGGAAAGGAACTGTAAAGTATGGGACTTTAGGTTTATGTAAAGTACGGGAGTTCCTTTCCTCACTTCCGCTTTTCCGTTCCTCTTCGCCAAGCCAATGGTCGCCGTGCCGATGGCTGCGTGTTAAAGGTCGAGCCTAGTCGTTAGCGTGCCGACCTGCTTTAGGACCGAGCTAAGCCTAAAAATAAGGCAAGCCTTACCCTAGCATGCATGGCTCTATTTGGGTTCACAAAATTTTCCATAGCTACTCGTGGCAACGAAATGAGGAGCAAGAAATTTAACTCTTATCGAAATGGCGGCGATGTGCCTCGTTTCCTGAGGGGGCGAAAGTGGGCTACGGTTGTGGTTTCTGCCTACCCCAATTAAAAAGGCGTGCATGTGTGAATGTATCATTTAAATCAGTGTGCGTGTACATGTAGGGGCGAACGTGTGTGTGAATCGCGCATGCGTGAGCTTTTGCTTTTTCCTTCCGATGCGTGCTCGGACGCGTGTATGCGTAAGACCATGACTTCATAGGTATAGGTATTTTTTTACTATAACAGCACAAAATAAAAGTAACAAAGGGGGTTCTGGAGCGGGCGAGAACCCCACGCTGTATCAATTTGCGATGGCGAACTTCACCTATAGTCGAAATATTTCATTTTTAAGACATGCAAGTTTCCCATCTGCTATCTATACCTTGGGGGTATAGATAGCAGACACTTAAAATTACAGTAAATGAAATAAAGAAAGTAGAGCCCAATCCACTCGCATACTATTTCCCGGCTCTTGAATCACCACAACTTTGTGATTCAACAAAACAATTTTTCAGGTAAAGTAAATTCACTGTTTGGATTGGCTGAGGCAATGACACCACTCGTTTACGGCCCTTTATACTCCAGGACGTATGTGGCAACTCTAAACATTCTGCCTGGAGCCGTATTTCTTTTGGGAGCTTTATTAACGCTACCAGCTATCGCTATATTTGGGTAAGATATATTTATACAAAACTTATATGGTCTCATCTTTCCCTAATTCCCAACTTTGTCCTAATATACAAATCGTTTTTTTTTTATATTTATGAAAATAAATCCCCGGTATACATTACTGTACTGCAATTCCGCTTTTTTTTTTCATCGAGTTCTATTAATTGTAATATAATTATGTTGCGAAACTTTTCCATGTTTTTTTTTAAATAAAATTTTGGTTTTGTTATTTAAATTCCATTTATTAAATTTAAACATATTTTTTTTTTATTTATTTGTCACTAAAGATAAACAAAAATGCTCTTGTCATTAATGTAATCTTATTCATTCATCGTGTATTTTTTATTACAGGTGGCTTTATTTCGAACACCAAAAAGATAAGCGAAGAGCGACACCAAATTTATCCGACACAGAAAAAAATTAACCGGCTTCTGAGCAAGTAATCATAAAATATGATTTTAATTTAGATCCCGTGTATAGATCTGTATAAACGTTTATTTGTTATTTTTATTTAAGTAAATAAATGTAATATTTTTATATTCCTTTATTATATTTCGATTGCCTGTATGTGTGTACCTATACTATAGTCATTTCAGCATCAGCCAAAGTATAAACAAAGAAAACAATGTTTCTCAAACTTCTGTTTTACTGTTTTATTTTGTTATTTATTTAATTTTGTGTTCAAAATAGTCTTCTTTTCTGTTGAATGGTTCAGATACACTCATGTTATAACCGACGAAAATGTCACAATAACGGAAACAAAACTTAACACAATAGTAAACCTAATAAAACAACAAAAATAGCAATAGAATAACAAAAATTAAACAAAATTATCTGAAAATACCAGTCTCATATCAACCAGTTGATAGATAGTTAAGATGGCGGATATAACCCGACCGATGACAAAATGACATATTTCAATGGGCAATGTTTTCACTAATTGTACTCTATAATTTGGTAGTACTAAAACGCGTACTAAATTTGAGAATCACTTCTTTTTTATGGTTTGCTCACGTTTTGTCTCACGGCTCCAAGAATAGACATTTTGATAGTGAACATAATAATTGATAAGTAACTCTTGTGGTGATACAATGAAGAACAACAAAACTTATTCTTGTTATTGATGAATGGCCAACTGACTAGGTATTTGGAAATCTTATGGTTTCCAATCTAAGATCTCTAAGTAAAATAAGCAGCCTGCAAATTTCTCATCGTTGAGCACAAAACTTTCAGCAGATTTTTGGAGCCGGGAAGAATCTGCCACGCAGTTGCAATATGGATTGACTGACTTGACACGTGTTCTCAAAGTATTTTATTCCTCATACGTGCAGATCATCTTCACGATGTATTCCTTCAGCACTAAGCATGACATAAATTAAAAAAAATGGAATTTAAGGTAAGGTCCCTATCTATCACGCTATTATACAATAAGCGGTGCTTAGCACTACATTAAAATCAGACAGAGATAGCTTCCGTCTATAGAAATGTAAATATCTTCTTCTTGGGTAACGTGCTTAGTACCCGGAATACCGAGTGCTTGAAGTAGGGCCTGAGTATGAATTCCGGTCAATTATTCGCTTACAGGTTTGGGTGTACAAGACAGTAACGTGTTAGGCTTCTCCTTCAAACTAATCGCATAAATTACTTTGGTTACAGAAATACTAAGATGGCTCTATGAAATATCCTACTAAGCTGCCAACTTGATTATTCATCAAAACATTATATGTCATGTCAAAGTCAGCTTATGCTTGATTATGGTTTAAAAAATAGAACATATCGACATTTTCTATTTCATAAACAGAACTTTTTTAAATAGGAGAAAGTGTGGAGTCTAGCAAATCTTTCACCTGTTGGTAAGTGCAACATCTGCCCACAATAAATGCTGTTTCATTCAGAACATTTGTGTGTGGCACCACTCTGCGCCAGTCCCCTCGGCATCAGTTCTTAAGTCTCGTATGCATGGGTATGAAGGGCACTAAGAGCTAGTGTAATCACTGGTAAGTAATTTCACTAGCTCTCAGTGCCCTTTAGACCAAAACACAGTAATGTTTGCACACCACTGCTTAACGGTAAAATGACTGACACTGCAGTGGTACTTACCTAGACAGATTCTAGAATAGGCATCCTACCACCGGTACATCCTATAATGAAGGTCGTTGCACTAAATTACAGTAAAAGAGCCACGATGCAGCTCGCACAGGTACTACATTTCTGACTCAACCAGTAAAGAAACATGCTTCCATATAATACTAGTGCTAAGTAGTAGCAAAACGACTCGATGCTTTGTTTCGTATTACGAGTGACGATGACGTGATGCGGAAACCAAATTACCAGCTACAGGGTATTTTATATCGGTGGAGAAGGACCAACACACCATCATCTAGTTTCATTATTAAGTATGGATGTAGTGTATATGGGTCACAGTGAGCATTTACCATCTGGTGCTACTGTGTGCTCGTTAGTTATCTATTAAAAAAAGCAAAGAAAGATTTTTGAGATATCCACAACGCACATTTTATTGAAGTTCTAAACTACCGTAAGTGAAAATCATGAAGGTGTTAATCCTAAGCTAACATTTAATGTCATGTGTAATCAATACAATCTCAAGATAAATGGTAACATTTGTTTAAATGTTTGTATAATTGATAAAGTAAGCCGCCAGTTACGAAGATAAAGAGTCCTTTTTACAAAATCAAATTAGAAAAAAAGGTAAAATGTGAATATTTGATTAGTACAATGAGAACTAAATGTTATTCAATAAAACATTTTCTTTGGCAAAAAATTAAAGTTGATGTTTTAAAAAAAATCCGGTAATAACACTACTGGCTGAAGGGAATTCAGTGAATAGAAATAATGTTGTAGTAAGTACCATTTAATTAGATCTTGTTTAATGGAGTCACTACTTGTCGTTGAGCGATAAAACAGTAGCCGCATTAATTGCCAGCTCGGTTGCCGCGATAGCTGAGCGATTGTTTACATACATACGATCACGACTGTATCCCATAAGGGGTAGTCAGAGAATGGGCACTCACTGCAAAAACAGATGACTGCCACAATCCACGTTTCACCAAAACAATATAATGCACTTGGTGTGATAAGTGGTGAGCCCATCGCCAATACCAACTGTACTACTGACTGTACAAGTCAATACCAGCACAAAACATATATTGTAATGGCCTACAGATAGTTGTGCCAGTTTTGGGTATTTGTGCATGCATAAATTATGTTACCGAAACGCATCCATGGTATAAGAGAAATCTTGGTGGTAGGATTCCTAGGAAGGAATGCAGGAATCCGTCCAGGTATGTACCACCCCAGGACCAGGTGCAAACATAACTGTGTTTCGGTCTGAAGGGCATTGTTAGCTAGCATAATCACTGGGCATGTGGAACTTAAGAACTGATGTATCAGGGTGACGGTCTCAGTACACAGAATTATACTGGGTGGCATAGCATTTGTTGTAGGCGGACGTTGCACTTACCATCAAGTGAACGTTTTGCTCGTCTCGTCACCTAATACAATAAAAAAAACCTATTGATTTTTTTACGAATGTTATCTATGTTTCGATTCATAAAATAAATTATGCTGTTTTCAGTAACGCGTACATTTTATTTGAGTTACGTCTAAAGTGTTTTATCCCAGTTCTAAACAAAAAACTGTTATCCATGCAGAATATGATATAGTATTGTTAATGCCCAAACAGCACTAAGGCACTTGACTGTACCTGCCTGTATTTTATTCGATAAGACATCTAAGACTAAAAAAACTAACTCGATAAGACAAAGATAGCGATAAGCACCCAACCAATGAAATGTACAGTCAAACAAAACACAATAATTAGACAGTTCTTTATGGGAAGAATACAATTCTAATAAAATTAAACCCCTTTCAATATTAAACAAAAAACAGCTTGATATTTAAACATGAGATATTTGGCTTAGTAAATAACCCTTAACTCAAACGTCTGCAAACCCTAATTCAAACTTTCATTACAGCTTTCTAAATCTCGAGTCTGAGTGTCGTCTCCTCATTAACGTGTCTGGAGATAGGGAGAATGTCAATATACAGCAATGTAAATGTTCAAAATATATTTTCTATTTGCAACTTAAAATAAATAACGTTACAGAGAAATAAATTATTGACAAAAAATGGTATTATTGACACCATTATCACCATCTTCATTCTTCGGCTTATTTTTAAAAAAAAATATTCCTAGGACAAGCAGATAATCGCGATATTTTAGTCCACCGCTGAACACGTGGTAAATCACCACTTAATATTGCAGAGCAATTTATAGGTGTCTGCACCCCGGATCGAAGTCAGATCACTCGCGTACATGACATATAAGTCGAGCGCACAGCCCCTGAGCTACCACGGCTGTCCAATATGCCGTAAACAAAATGCAAATTGATGCAGGTTCCTTTTTATTGTTAGGGTAATTTCTGTTCTTTTTCTTTCTAACTTGTTACAGTCAGATAAATAGTATAAACAATAAAGCTGAATATATATTACGAAGTATAATTCAAATTGTTATCGGCTGGGGTGACGGAGTGGCAAAGCGATTAACTTGTATGCGATGCGATGTATGTCGCAAGTTCGTTTCGCGGAAGGCACAAATACTTTCATGGCCTACAGATAGTCCTTCCTGATCTGGGTGTTAGTGCATTTGTAATTTATGTCTATAAAACGCACCCCGATACAACAGAAGTTCAATCATAAAAAAATCTATCATCTATTATGAAAAAATATTCTACACTATTATAGTAGTTTTAATACTAATCACAAAATTGTGACAATAAAAAGATAACAGTGGCTAAAAATTAGAATTAAATTTAGTAGTGGCATAAGAGAATCTACCACCCCATCTCGTCCCGTGGGTGTCGTAAAAGTCAACAGACGGAAAATTTAATCTAGTAGATGCGCAGCAGCATCTTCCAGTAACATCTGAATAAATAAATTGCGACTGAAAAACAACCTGCCAAGCGTGGCAACTATGGCAAAATCCCTCCCAAAGTGAAACCTACCAAAAATTGTGGCAATCTATGGGGGAAGCCTATGTTCAGCAGTGGAGTAGTAATAGGCCGAAATGATGATGATGATGATGAAAAATTAGACTGCAGGTCTGTTGAGCCTCACCTTCTCAGATCGAACTGAAAAAACATTTTTTTTCGTTCATATTATGTACTATAAGAAGGTCCATAAGGTACATAAATAAATACATTGTATTTAATAGTAAAATTTCCTTTCATAATTTTCCAGTAATTTAATCTATGTACATTACTCACGATACTATCTGAAACTAAATATGTGAGTATTAAATTTATTAGTGCATAAATTTACTTATCAAGAATAAGCCTATAATTTACGGACGTGATTAGTAACTACGAGTATAAAGATTCCAACTACTATGTACGTATTAACGTAACGTCTACCGTTTATGATGCGTACATTTTTGCGTTAGGGAATCTAAATCAAGTGGGTTTTGGAGCCGGGAAAAGTCCGCCACGCTGCTCCAATATTCACATTTCTTAGAAATATTTTATTCCTCAGACATGAAGGTTGCCTTACAATGTTTTCCTTCACCGCTGAGCACGTGGTAAATCAGCACATAAGATAACAATTTTAGAGGTACCGTCACCGAGGTTCGAATTCAGGTCACTCGCGTACTATGAAATTTAAGGCGAGCGCTCAGCCTCTGAGCTACCACAACATATAATAGTATCACGGCTTATTATACTGGTCGTGGGAACGAAAGAATGTTTTGACTCGTACCAAAATAGCGGCGACGTGGCTCGCAACTCATCCCATCTCGTTTTTCACAGGATCGAAAAGTGGGCGAAGTTTGTGGTTTCTGCCTGTTATATGGTAAAAGGCGTTATTATATGTATGTATGTACTATAATACTAGTATTTTTATTATTTCCTTATAAAACTTAAAAAAAATAACGATCGCGTGGTCTAGTGGACAGAATACACGACTTATAAACCGCAGACCCTGCATTCGAATTCCAAACCCAATTAGTCAAGGATACGTGAAATCCGCTAACCCACATAATGTTTGCAAAAGACATTTTCTAAGGTATCTACTTCATTCGTTCTCCAATTAAATCGAGTTTGCAAATAAAAAAATCAGTGAAAAAAAACGTTAAAAAATCGTCCTCGAAGTATATACGGTACTTATAAGAAAAATACTTTAAAATTTTTTGTCTGCCTGTCTGTTTGTTCCGGCTAATCACCGAAATGGTTAGACCAATTTTGATGGGACTTTCACTATTAACTTAATTTAAAAAAATAATTAGCGTAATCACTGGGCATTTGAGACTTAAGAACTGATGTCTCAGGGTGACGGGCCCATTGTGTTGCACACAGAAATATTCTGGGTTACACAGCATTTGTTGTGGGCGGACGTTGCACTTACCATCAAGTGAACGTTTTGCTCGTTTCGTCACTTTATACAATAATAAACGGTCGGCTTTTAACTGCGGGCACAGCTAGTTACAAACAAAGTAATACGAACATATCGCGAAGGGTCCAACCTGTACAGCAAATTACCTGTAAGTATAAGGGACTCTAAATCTATGTCTACTTTTAAAAAACTTACTTACTTCGAACTTCGAGCTCGAATCGAATATAAGTAAACAAAATAAATTACACAGATCAAGCGTATATGAGGTGGCTCATATTATTTTGTTACGTGTGATAATGTTATATTTAAGTTCGAGTATCGGACGAACATTTGTTATTCACTACCCCGAAAATTGTGATTAAAATTGTTTTCGTTATTTTGTCATTTGGCTTGTATTACTGCGTCCAACTATTTTTTTTTAGGATAAAGTGACGAGACTGGCAACATGTTCACCTGGTGGTAAGTGCAACATCTGCCCATAACAAATACCGTATTAACGCCTATATATGTAGGTGCGTAGTCATCCTTGAAGACTAAGATGGAATGACTCTCGTCACTTATCAAAACAATGTTATTCTAATTCATGAAGCTGATACCAGAGAACCTTCCTTCCCCAACAGTTATCAGTTCTGCGGTCTATATGGCCGGCAAATTGCCACTTCAGCTTGTTAGTCTTTAGGGCTATGTCAATTATTCCAGTTCTGTTGCCGATATCATCGAAACCGAGCATAGCAGTTTCCATAGCTCGTTGAATGCCTTTGCTACTCTTCTACTAGTTTCCTTATACAGCCTTCAGCGAAAGACCACGTTCCATATGTAATCCCTGGCAACACGAACTGTTTAAAGACATTGGTTTTAAAACATTCGACTCAGCGAGAAGATGTGATGCAGTATCCAGAACGCTGCCTAGCTGAGTTGAATCCGATAGATAATAGTTTATGGACCACAATTATCTTATAAATCTTACAATTCAGCCTTTATTTCTGTTTTCTGTGCAAGGTGTTACGGAAGGATTCTTTCGACCGCATCGAGCATATTGGCGCGAAGCTCTTTAGCCAAACATCTGGCAGCAGAGATTTTTGGTCTCTTTGCAGAGCGGTCGGGACGAGCTTCTGTAAGCCTTTCCTGCCACTGCTGGTTAAGCCCGACGCGACGTTGGCTCGTGCGGCAAAAGAGAAGGCGGATCTGTTTGCGAATCTCTTTGCCAGCAACGCAGTTCTTACTTTCACACCTCCCTCTGGTATTTCAATGTCAGAAGTCCACATTACTAACAATGAGGTCCTCAGAGCGTTGCACCATCTGGACTTGGACATAGCCAGTGGACCTGTTGGTACTATACCAACAACACAAACAACACAAAGTGCTGAAGACCTGTGCACTTTAGTTGTCTCCTGTCCTGACACCTGACACCTTTAAATCGCCTCTCCTTAAATACAGGAATAGTGTCCAAATCCTGGAAGTTTGCCAACGTGCAGCCCGTGCTGATCCTGTCAATTATCGTATTCTGAATTCGTACCTCATGGTATACCTCTCAAATAATCTAAATCAATGGATCCAAGTTGTGTGTCTTGTGACAATCTATGGCGAAGCTTATGTTTAACAGGAGAATAGTGGTGGGCTGAAATAATGATGATAAACTACTAAGTAATTCTGGATTCGAAAAGCAGCTATCAATGTGTATTCAAAATAAAAGTTTATTTGTTTTATTCCTTATCAGATTACAGTTCCAGATGGAAAGTCGCCCTATAAAAATTCAATTATTTAAAAATTCGCATATATAGTAACCATGTCAATCGTTACTTTCTAGATTAGATTTATATGCAGGAATCTGCTCTAAGTATGAACCATCGCAGAGTCGGCTCTCTGCCGTAAGCAGTAGTGTGCAAGCATTACTGTGTTTCGGTCTGAAGGACACTGAGAGCTGGTGTAATTACTGAGCATATGAAACTTAAGAACTAATGTCTCAGTAACAGGCGCACTGCGGTGTCACACAGAAATGTTCTGGGTGACACAGCATTTGTAATGGACAGACGTTGCACTTACCATCTGATGAAAGTTTAAAGAAAGCGAAAAAAAAATTAGCTTCAATTAAATTCATCGTATACACAATACTCGTAATAATTAGTATAGTTAGTGAGAATAGGACCGCACGAGAGTATCGCAACCCTACTGAGGTACGATTGAGGATCAGTGTGCGGCACTCATGCATCCGCTGCGATACAAAAAATATAGCAATGAATTACCTCACAATTTGTAGAAAAGTTATGGTATAATTACTTAATAGGATAGTCAGTAGCTCGCGCGAAAAAACATTTTTTTTCGTTCATATTATGTACTATAAGAAGGTCCATAAGGTACATAAATAAATACATTGTATTTAATAGTAAAATTTCCTTTCATAATTTTCCAATAATTTAATCTATGTACATTACTCACGATACTATCTGAAACTAAATATGTGAGTATTAAATTTATTAGTGCATAAATTTACTTATCAAGAATAAGCCTATAATTTACGGACGTGATTAGTAACTACGAGTATAAAGATTCCAACTACTATGTACGTATTAACGTAACGTCTACCGTTTATGATGCGTACATTTTTGCGTTAGGGAATCTAAATCAAGTGGGTTTTGGAGCCGGGAAAAGTCCGCCACGCTGCTCCAATATTCACATTTCTTAGAAATATTTTATTCCTCAGACATGAAGGTTGCCTTACAATGTTTTCCTTCACCGCTGAGCACGTGGTAAATCAGCACATAAGATAACAATTTTAGAGGTACCGTCACCGAGGTTCGAATTCAGGTCACTCGCGTACTATGAAATTTAAGGCGAGCGCTCAGCCTCTGAGCTACCACAACATATAATAGTATCACGGCTTATTATACTGGTCGTGGGAACGAAAGAATGTTTTGACTCGTACCAAAATAGCGGCGACGTGGCTCGCAACTCATCCCATCTCGTTTTTCACAGGATCGAAAAGTGGGCGAAGTTTGTGGTTTCTGCCTGTTATATGGTAAAAGGCGTTATTATATGTATGTATGTACTATAATACTAGTATTTTTATTATTTCCTTATAAAACTTAAAAAAAATAACGATCGCGTGGTCTAGTGGACAGAATACACGACTTATAAACCGCAGATCCTGCATTCGAATTCCAAACCCAATTAGTCAAGGATATGTGAAATCCGCTAACCCACATAATGTTTGCAAAAGACATTTTCTAAGGTATCTACTTCATTCGTTCTCCAATTAAATCGAGTTTGCAAATAAAAAAATCAGTGAAAAAAAACGTTAAAAAATCGTCCTCGAAGTATATACGGTACTTATAAGAAAAATACTTTAAAATTTTTTGTCTGCCTGTCTGTTTGTTCCGGCTAATCACCGAAATGGTTAGACCAATTTTGATGGGACTTTCACTATTAACTTAATTTAAAAAAATAATTAGCGTAATCACTGGGCATTTGAGACTTAAGAACTGATGTCTCAGGGTGACGGGCCCATTGTGTTGCACACAGAAATATTCTGGGTTACACAGCATTTGTTGTGGGCGGACGTTGCACTTACCATCAAGTGAACGTTTTGCTCGTTTCGTCACTTTATACAATAATAAACGGTCGGCTTTTAACTGCGGGCACAGCTAGTTACAAACAAAGTAATACGAACATATCGCGAAGGGTCCAACCTGTACAGCAAATTACCTGTAAGTATAAGGGACTCTAAATCTATGTCTACTTTTAAAAAACTTACTTACTTCGAACTTCGAGCTCGAATCGAATATAAGTAAACAAAATAAATTACACAGATCAAGCGTATATGAGGTGGCTCATATTATTTTGTTACGTGTGATAATGTTATATTTAAGTTCGAGTATCGGACGAACATTTGTTATTCACTACCCCGAAAATTGTGATTAAAATTGTTTTCGTTATTTTGTCATTTGGCTTGTATTACTGCGTCCAACTATTTTTTTTTTAGGATAAAGTGACGAGACTGGCAACATGTTCACCTGGTGGTAAGTGCAACATCTGCCCATAACAAATACCGTATTAACGCCTATATATGTAGGTGCGTAGTCATCCTTGAAGACTAAGATGGAATGACTCTCGTCACTTATCAAAACAATGTTATTCTAATTCATGAAGCTGATACCAGAGAACCTTCCTTCCCCAACAGTTATCAGTTCTGCGGTCTATATGGCCGGCAAATTGCCACTTCAGCTTGTTAGTCTTTAGGGCTATGTCAATTATTCCAGTTCTGTTGCCGATATCATCGAAACCGAGCATAGCAGTTTCCATAGCTCGTTGAATGCCTTTGCTACTCTTCTACTAGTTTCCTTATACAGCCTTCAGCGAAAGACCACGTTCCATATGTAATCCCTGGCAACACGAACTGTTTAAAGACATTGGTTTTAAAACATTCGACTCAGCGAGAAGATGTGATGCAGTATCCAGAACGCTGCCTAGCTGAGTTGAATCCGATAGATAATAGTTTATGGACCACAATTATCTTATAAATCTTACAATTCAGCCTTTATTTCTGTTTTCTGTGTTTAACTAATTTTACGAATTTTATCGCGTTTAATTTTGAACTACTTATAACCCGAGGTTTCGAGCACTTTACAGCACTCATGGTCACGGGAGGACTGAGGTGACAGATGTCCTGATGTCATAGTTAACCCGGAGTACAGCTCAGCTTTCAAATATTATTTTTGGTCCGATCTACGCAGAAAGAGCTAACTGTATCTTGAAGTCTCGCAGTGGTATGCTTGCTTTTTGGTTTAATTTTATTAATTATAGGATCCGAAGCTGGTAGTAGTACCGAATCATCTTCTCTTTTAAAATTTGGATGTTTTTTATTAATTTTAATAGCCTTGAGAATCATCCTAGCCAAAGAATCGGTTTTCTTTAGCGAGGATTTGTGGTTTATCAAATCTGATGAAATGGTTGGGATAATCCAGAACATGGTCACCGACTGCAGACTTCCTGGAGCGACGATGCTTCACATCAGCTATTTATTATTTTACGCGGGATTTTATTGATCTTGTTGTTTGCCCTATGCAAGAGCGACCGCATTCACAATCTAGCTTGTATACTCCTGCATCTTGAACATCCCTCATGTTACACTTGACAGATGGTAAAAACTGACTTATCTTCTTCGGCGGCTTGAAGAATGTTATTATGGAAGCCCGTTTCAAGATATAGTCAGTCTTGTCGTTGTCGCCTCTGACATACGTTAGATCAGTAGGTACACGCTCGACTGTGGTCGGTTTCACTAGGTCACTCCGACGTAGGGGCGGAAACCGAAGCTTGTTGTCGTACAAAACTTGATTGACACGCTGAAGCTCGGCGGCCAGGTGTTTACTGTCACAGATTCCTTGTGCTTCCTGAAACAAAAATTTACCCTCGGTAACTAACTGTGATGGATGGTGGTGAGATTTACCATTTAAGTACCCAGGACATCTTTCACCTTAGTCCTCCCGTGACGATGGTTTTTGTGAGACGCTCGAAACGTCGGGTTATAAATAGTTAAAATTAAACGCGATGAAATCCGTAACATTAAATTTATTTAAATCATATTACTTGCTCATCTTATCGTGTGATTAATAATTAAAATCTATATATCAATAAACAGTAACATTTCTCTCAGTCGTTAGCAATTATATTTGCTTAACAGCTACTTTACCATATTTCAATTAAAACCTAATACAGATACATGCTTGTTTTTAGCGAAACGATTAGATAAAAGGCAACTTTCGCTTACTCATTAATCGTAATTAAAAGGCGATACGATAACAACTTAGTTCGCAATTTTATGTAATTTCCTAATAAGGAAAATAATGTAAGTTAAGAATTAATAAGTTTATTTTATAATACGGTTAAGAAATCATAATCCTAATATTCATCATTATTTCTTTCTTCCGATTCACTGCATATTATAAGGGTAATTTCTAAGTACTTACCAACCCTGACTATAAGCAATTCTGAGTCAGGTCCAAAAAGATAGCCTTTAACTAGGCTGCCAACCCTTAAAAAAAGGTGTTACGGAAGGATTCTTTCGACCGCATCGAGCATATTGGCGCGAAGCTCTTTAGCCAACAATCAAGCCAACATCTGGCAGCAGAGATTTTTGGTCTCTTTGCAGAGCGGTCGGGACGAGCTTCTGTAAGCCTTTCCTGCCACTGCTGGTTAAGCCCGACGCGACGTTGGCTCGTGCGGCAAAAGAGAAGGCGGATCTGTTTGCGAATCTCTTTGCCAGCAACGCAGTTCTTACTTTCACACCTCACTCTGGTATTTCAATGTCAGAAGTCCACATTACTAACAATGAGGTCCTCAGAGCGTTGCACCATCTGGACTTGGACATAGCCAGTGGACCTGTTGGTACTATACCAACAACACAAACAACACAAAGTGCTGAAGACCTGTGCACTTTAGTTGTCTCCTGTCCTGACACCTGACACCTTTAAATCGCCTCTCCTTAAATACAGGAATAGTGTCCAAATCCTGGAAGTTTGCCAACGTGCAGCCCGTGCTGATCCTGTCAATTATCGTATTCTGAATTCGTACCTCATGGTATACCTCTCAAATAATCTAAATCAATGGATCCAAGTTGTGTGTCTTGTGACAATCTATGGCGAAGCTTATGTTTAACAGGAGAATAGTGGTGGGCTGAAATAATGATGATAAACTACTAAGTAATTCTGGATTCGAAAAGCAGCTATCAATGTGTATTCAAAATAAAAGTTTATTTGTTTTATTCCTTATCAGATTACAGTTCCAGATGGAAAGTCGCCCTATAAAAATTCAATTATTTAAAAATTCGCATATATAGTAACCATGTCAATCGTTACTTTCTAGATTAGATTTATATACAGGAATCTGCTCTAAGTATGAACCATCGCAGAGTCGGCTCTCTGCCGTAAGCAGTAGTGTGCAAGCATTACTGTGTTTCGGTCTGAAGGACACTGAGAGCTGGTGTAATTACTGAGCATATGAAACTTAAGAACTAATGTCTCAGTAACAGGCGCACTGCGGTGTCACACAGAAATGTTCTGGGTGACACAGCATTTGTAATGGACAGACGTTGCACTTACCATCTGATGAAAGTTTAAAGAAAGCGAAAAAAAAATTAGCTTCAATTAAATTCATCGTATACACAATACTCGTAATAATTAGTATAGTTAGTGAGAATAGGACCGCACGAGAGTATCGCAACCCTACTGAGGTACGATTGAGGATCAGTGTGCGGCACTCATGCATCCGCTGCGATACAAAAAATATAGCAATGAATTACCTCACAATTTGTAGAAAAGTTATGGTATAATTACTTAATAGGATAGTCAGTAGCTCGCGCATACGCACACACACATGCAGAGAGACATAAAAATGCCCGCGCACACCCATACACAAATTAGCTTTTAGAAAATCGTGAAAAATCTCTCTTACCTTACTCTTTTTTAACATGTATTTTAAGCATTGTTTGTAGAGTGCTGTATGATTAAACTAAATGTAGTATTTTATTATATTGTCAAAAGGGACGATACGGGCAAAACGTTCACATGATGGTAATTGCAACGTTGGCTCGTCCTACTGAGACATCAATTTTTGAGTCTCATATGCCCAATAATTACACTAGCTCTCAGTGCCCTTCAAACCGAAACAGTAATGTTTGCACACTACTGCTTCACGGCAGTCTATCTAGCTCTGCGGTAGTACCTAGAAGACGTAATCTGACCACCAGTAAAAAATATTGCATCACATTGACTTGTTTGTCCAGATTATAGATAGTCGCCGTGGCTCTGGCGTGTGCGTAAGGTGTTATCGTAGTATCGCGAAATATTGTGAATCATTTAAAATTTTAAAGAACGCACGAGGCAACAAAATAGCAAATGCATCAATATTAATTTGTCTTTACTGTAATGTTCTTCATTGTGAAAATATAACTTTTCGGAGACGGAAAGACCTATTAAACCGAATCGCGTAAGACTGGTAACTAAAGGCGTAGACTCTGTGGCAAACAGAAACGGGCGGTTTTGAATAATAAACTTTCCTGATAAATTTTATGAATTGGTAGTTCTCTTTAATCGTAATCGTAAATTTTGTAAGAAAATGATTTTACGCTTTAAACATTTTTTATGTTTGCCATAATTACAGGTTGGTCAGAATTACAGCGCTCCAAAAAAAGCCTCGAACATGTGAAAGTGTAGCCAATTTCACATGTTCGAGGTGTTAAATATGAATATACATTTAAGACCGCATGATCTAGTGAATAGTGCACCTGAACCCTGGGCCGTGGATCCTGGGTTCGAATTTAAGCCGGAGCCAACATTTTTGTGCAAACCACAAATTATCGGTTTTCAGCTCTGTTCGTTTTGGGCAAGTGAAATTTATGTCTGTACAACGTACTCACGATCAAAATAAAATTCTAGTGTGATGAATCGTTTCTAAATAAATAACATTTGTGCAGTTCAATCGCGGTATAATTGTAATGAAAACTACTATAAAATGAGACGAATAAGGAGTAGGATAATTTATTATAATATTGTTACTGGTAGTAGGATTCTTATGCAAGAATCCGTCTAGGTAGGTGCCACCCCAGGGCCAGTTATTCTGCCGTGAAGCAGTAGTGTGCAAGCATTACTGTTTCGGTTTGAAGGGCACTGTGAGCTAGAGTAATCACTGTGCATTTGAGACTTAAGAACTGATGTCTCAGGGCGACGTGCGCTGTGTGGTGTCACACAGAAATATTCTGGGTGACACAGCATTTGTTGTGGGCGTCATCAGGTGAAAGTTTTGCTCGTTTCGTCACTTTATACAATAAAAACTATTTTAAATGTAAAATAATTTTTACTATAATACATTTAAATTACATTACATATTATATAGACTCTATTTTCAATTTCAACAAATGACACCAGTGGCTTATGGTAACTTAAGTATAAAATAAATGCTTAGGTTAGGTTTTGATCAATATATCTTTGAAATACAGCTTGTCGAGCTAATGAGAGCAAAACGCTGGTAAAACGTGATACTTCCATTATAGTTTTATTTGTTTTGATATGTAGTAAAATTATACAACAACGAAAATGAAACTAAATAAACGTAGGTAGCTTCCACGGCACAATGCACTATCACGATCTATGCCAATCCACATTGGTTTTTTTTATGAATACATTAAATTTAATTTATTTATTTATACTTTATTGTTTATAACTTAAAAATAAGGCTTACAACAGACTTAATGATTTATGACATTCTTAATAAATTTACGATTTATTCTATAATTATTTTATGTGCCTAACTGTTAGCGGTACATTTATTTTATGTGCCTAATTATAAGCAGTACATTTTTATTAGTAGACCCTGCAGACGAGTTATAAGTAACGGTACGGAATATATGTTAAATAACATTTGTAGAAAAACTGGCACCTAGCGGGTAGCTGTTTTTTTTTAATATAGTGTTACTTAAAAATATGCTCTCTCTTCTTTTGTACATGACAAGATTGATTGAGATGAACAGAATAGAACAGAAGAAAATTATATTTATTCATCATCATCATAATCATTACAGCCTATCAATAGTCCACCGCTGAACTTAGACTTCCCCGTAGATTGCCACAAAAGTTTGTAGCTCTAATTTTGGGGGGATTTCGCCATAGATGCCACGCTTAGCGGGCGGGTTGGCAACCACAGATTATTTTTTCAGATATTTCAAAAAGATGCGACGGGGTGGTAGATTCTCTTAAGCCACTGCCATACGGCATTTACTAAATGTAGATTATTTACATATTTTTTTTTACAATAATGTACAATAACAATAGAATCATAAAGATGTAGAAATACCTTGGCAGCGATCACCTCATTCCCAAGGGTTGTCATTATCCATGTATTGTTTTATTATAATAACCTATATTATAAAGCCATTGTTTAATAAAAAAATTGAACTTCTAGACAGAAAGACTGTAAACTGCACTTATTGGGATTTTGTTGTAATAAAATATACATTGTCTCATAATGAGTTACTGACTCTGTGAAGTCGAGTAACTGGCATTATTCATTTGTGATTGTTCGTAATATTTACATCATGAACATCACTTTTTGTTTTAGTTAAACTAAAAAAATGTCCTGTTTAACGAAACTGTACCAAAAATAAAATAATTACTTTGTTTTTTCTATGTAATGTCCGCAAATATTAACTCTCCTCTCCCAACAAACCTTAGAGAGGTTTGTTGGACTTAATAGAGTTAAGCTCGCCTTTGTACAAAAATTATATATTGTTTACTATTGGTAGGATTCCTATGTAGGAATCCGTCTAGTAGGCAGATACCACTCAGGGGCCAGTTATTTTGCAGTTAAGCAGTAGTGTGCGAACATTACTGCGTTTCGGTTTGAAGGGCACTGTGAGCTAGTGTAATCACTGGGAATATGAGACTTAAGAACTGGTGTCTCACGGTGACGGGTGCAGTGTGGTGTCACGCAGAAGCAGAGCACTTACCATTAGGTGAACGTTTTGCTCGTTTCGACACTTTATCCAATAAAAAAATCTGTGTAGATAAAAAACAAATAAATAAATCCGAGTCTGTTACAATTTATGTTTCATTCCAAAACATGGTAGCTAATTTAATTTTCGTAATACAGATATATTGAATCCCTACAGTACCGAATGTCTCTAGACTCGTACGAAGATAGCGCTTTATCACCCACAGCGGAACAGCTGCGGGAAAAATAAATTGGAGTTACTAAATATGAAAATGTGACTTTCAATTTACAGGCCACTGAAAACTTTATAAGTTTAACTTAAGAAATTTTAAAACATTTTTTTATTTTTTTATCAATTTATTATTTTACCGCCACCTTGTCAGGGTTTTACCTATATTGAATTGAATTTCCGTATTATTTTACTCTTCAGCCTAAGCCAGCTCGAACTCAGGTGTATTTATATACATTTATATCACAAGAACTAAAACAAAATAAAAACAATACATACTGCAAAGCGTGACAATGGTTATTTTTTGTTATTTATTAGATAAAGTGACAAAACGAGCAAAACGTTCACCTAATGATAAGGGCAACGTCTACTCATAACAAATGCTGTATCACCTAGAACATTTCTGTGTGACACCACACTGCGCCCGTCACCCTGAGACATTAGTTCTAAAGTCTCAAATGCCCAGTGATTACGCCAGCTCACAGTGCCCTTCAAACCGAAACACAGTAATGCTTGCACACTACTGCTGCACGGCAGAAGAACAGGCACTGGGGTGGTACGAGTACCTACCTAGACGGATTCCTGCATTGGAATCCTACCACCAGTACTTGCTCGTTTGACATCTCTTCTATAAAAAATAAGCTCATGACTACCAGAATATTTATTACACTTCTTCTCCGGCTTCCGCTATTATAATATTTTTTTTTTTAATTTTTTTGATTATTATGTTTGCATTAAGTTAATTGTTCATCACTTCAGACCATCACCAGTCCACTGCTGAAGATAGGATTTCCCCACAGATTACCACAAAAGCTTGTCACTCTCATTTTGGATTTGGATTTGGAGGATTGAAGGAGCATAGAGGATAGGTATTACAGTGCCACAAGCGTACGCGCTATAACAGAAGCACTCACTTGTCCCAACCTACCCGCGCCCGATGTAACGCTGATTTACTAAGATCGAAGGTGGGCTGGGATGCAGTGTCAGAAATACGGGGTCAATCACAACACAACCGGACCCGAAAATCAACAATTTGTGTTTTAGCACAAATGTTGACTCCGGCTGAGATTCGAACCCAGGACCTGCGGCGTAGAAGTCAGGTAATCTGACCACTGGGCCACGCGGTCGTCACTGTCAATAGAGAGGACTCTAACAACATTTCGCAAGTTGATCCCATAACATAACAATTGTAAGCATAACTTGCATAATTTGCATATGAAACTTAAGAACTGACGTCCCCGGGGACGAGTGTTGTTTGAAATGACCATCGCAGATATATACGGGGTGACACAGCATTTGATATGGGCGGACGTTGCACTTGCCACCGTTCACCTGATGGTTGATGATTTGCTCCCCTCGTCACTCTCTTCCACTACTAACTACTTGAAAGAATCTTCACATTGTGTAAAAAAAATCCTAAAAAACATTCTGTATTTCATTCATTTAACTATACACGATTCTTTCTGATCCTCTAAATTATCTTTAATTACTTTTTAACAAAGTAAAACTTACATCAATTTGCAATAGCTTATGTAATACTAGTACTACACATCCATTTAGTCGATTTCTACTATAATAGAGAAGCGATATCGAAAAAGTTGAACATTTTTCATAAAAGCGCAAATCCACTTAAGGCAATCCAATTAGGTTAGAGTTAAAAAACAAAATTTGAACGCACCTAGTGGGAACAAGAAAACTAGACAATTAGTAAAGGACAAGCAATCAGTGAGCGCAAAATTATAGATTTTTCCGTAATATATTTTTTTTAATTTACGCACCTTATTCTGCCTTCATTGAGTGTTTAAAGAATTGTTATTTTTATTACAAAATTGATAAACAGTATTATACTGTTGCGATTCGAATGAAAGGACATTTTCTATTCGCTGCTGCAGAAAATTATCACGCGTTAGTACATGAGACAGAAGTGCCTTAAATTTAATAGAAATATTAATTAAACATAACTAACTGCCACGTATATAAACAGTTATAAATTAATCAATAAATATATTAATTAAGAACCATTTTAGGCCATTTTTGAGTCAGAAACGTTACATATAGAAACGATGCAACTTTTTTTATTGGATATAGTGACGAGACTAGGAAAACGTAAATGCAACGTCTGCCCATAGTTCTTAAGTCTCATATGCCCAGTGAATACACTAGGTCTCAGTGCTCTTCAGACCGAAACACAGTAATGTTTACACACTACTGAATAACTGGCCTCGGAGTGGTACCTACCTAGAAGGATTCCTGCACAAGAATCCTTCCACCAGTGCAAATACGACCAAAGCACTTTAATGATTAACAAAGAAAATACTAAAAGGTCAATAACTATATGGTATATGTATACATACAACATGCAAATAAGCTTAAAGAAATAAAGCTCGCCTTAGATTTTATAATACGCGAGTGACGCGCGCATTGTGAGGAAACCTGAGAATGTCACGGAAATAAAATCTAATTCGAGGACATGCGTGTTCTGTCAATCTGAACCGGAGCAGCATGGCGGAGTCTCCCCGGCTCTCTCTCTCAAAAACTCTCCACCCTCTCAAAAATCAAAGCTCATCAGTAATATTTATTAAAGCCAGTGGAAATTCAACATTTACTCAATTAAAGTGTTTCTACGATAGCTCTATATTTTAGTTTTTTATTTGCATACACACAGTCACGCTTTTTTCCCATATAGGTAAGTGGCAGGGGCTACGCACGTAACCAACATTTCGTCGCCGCCATTTTGGTACGAGTCAAAAAATTTATTAGTCCTCACTGCGTTCCCACAAGCAGCATAGTGACAGCATTGCATACTGTGTTGTTATTCGGCACGAATACAGGCTGGCCGTACAATACCGTAGTCGCCTCTTACGACTCTTCGGTAGAAAATAAGTAGGTGCTATTCTACTCTGCCGGACACCTGTCGGGCAAGATATTGAGTGCCGTAAATGTTAGTGCAAATACACAGGCTCACTCGTGTCAGACAGAGGAATAGAAAAAAACATTTTTTATTCAATTATTATATAATACTTATTGTACGTCATTTTTTAAACTACACTAGTTCGCAAAAAAAACCAGCAAGTAACCCAGTGGGCAATTTTTTATCTACATAGTAATTTTAAAAATAATGTATGATTACAGCAGTATTATAAATATGTAGAAATAGCTTGGCAGCGATCACCTCATTCCCAAGGGTTATCATCACCCAAGTATTCTTTCATATGATAATAACCCTTTCTTATAAAGTTTTAGTTTAATTAAAAAAAAGAACTTGTTGATTGAAAGACACTTTATGCGATTTTTTTTTTAATTGCATAAAGTGATGAAACGAGCAAAACGCTCATCTGATGGTAAGTGCAACGTCTGCCCATAACAAATGCTGTGTCACCCAGAAAATTTCTGTGTGACACCACACTGTGTGCTAGCTTACAGTGCCCTTCAAACCGAAACACAGTAATGTTTGCACACTACTGCTTCACGGCAGAATAACTGGCCCTGGGGTGGTACCTACCTAGACGGATTCCTGCATAGGAATCCTACCAACAGTAAAATTTTGTTGTAAAAGCGTAGATATTGCGTTACTGCGTACTATGAAGTCGAGTAATTGGCTTTATTAGTTTGTGCTTGTTCCTAGTATTTACATTATGAACATCACCTTATTTCATCATCATCATTTCAGCCTATCAACAGTCCACTGCTGAACATAGGCCTCCCTCATAGATTGCCAAAGTTTGTAACTCTCATTTTGGGGGGATTTTGTTACAGTTGCCACGTTTAAAATTTTGTAACGTTAAACCAATGTGCTACTTTTGATATAGCATTTTTCTCCTCGCATTATAATTAAAGTTGACGTTTTCATTATCAGGAAATAATACTATACCTGGTTGTCCCTTACTAAGTAAGGTAAGTCATTAATATAAATAAAGCACTGAAATGGGCCGAGAATCGAATCCTGTGGGTCACCCATAGATACTGCTGTCCCGGAAGAACTCGTACCATTTATAACTACTTTCTGCGTTCTATTGACCAAATACGAAGTAAGAAGACACAACGACAGAATTTCTTATCCCGTAATGATGTAGTTTCCTGATAAATGTTTCATGATGAACCCAATCGAAGGCCTTGGAAATATCACAGAAAACACCCAGACATCCTGCGAATTTTCCAAGGCATCGAATATATTCTTAATTAGTCCTTTACTGGTGGTAGGGTACCTATGCAGAAATCCGTCTAGGTAGGTACCACCCCAGGGCCAGTTATTCCGCCGTGAAGTGTGCAAACATTACTGTGTTTCGGTCTGAAGGACACTGAGAGCTAGCGTAATCACTGGGCATATGAGACTTAAGAACACATGTCTCAGGTTGATGGACGCAGTGTGGTGTCACAAATGAATGTCCTGGGTTGTTATGGACAGACGTTGCACTTACCATCGAGTGAACGTTTTACTAGTTTCGTCACTTAATCAAATAAAAAAAAATTAAAAATGAACACCAGCATCGCTTGTAGAACGACCCCCTGTAAAACCAAATTGGTTATTGTGAGTTAATCACAATAACCAATTTTTAATGGTTAATTTTGTTTGTTTGTTTTAACATTTGATTAAGAATAAATATTTCTAAAATTTCACTTAATGTTTTTACTACGAAAATAGGTCTAAAGTAAGCGGGGTCCGACGTACTACCAGATTTAAGTAAAACTATGACTTTACTATGTTACATCAAATGAGGAAATATACCGAATTCAATACCAGAATAAAAAAATGATGGCTAATTGAGAGACCTATAATAGACACACTGACTTAGTAGGATATATCACAATTAGTATATGCAGGTTCGAAATCTACAATTTTTGTCAATGACTGAGCAGGCAGCTCAAGCAAGCACCACGGCCACACGGTCGCTTTCGTAACACAAAAATACAAAATTTCTGTAGAACCGAATGTCGCTTAACTCCTACAAAGATTGCACTTTATCACCCACAGAGGAATAAAATACGGTACTTTTTTCCTGAATTCGAGTTATTTAATAAAATCTTAATTTAAAAAGGTTAAAAGGCACTGAAAATTCATTTTTTTTAATAATTTTTTTGCCTTTTATTATTAAAATTAGAACTGAAATTGGCAGTTACTACTAAATTCAGATTGCAAACCATTCCAATTCTATTGCTGCAAAGTGCCCTCCATTATAGATAACTACGTAGGACGGTCTTGAGCCACTTGCATTGATCGACTTCCTGCACACTTTGTCACGTTTGTCGGTATGAAGTTTTCACTCGAGCCCTTCTTCCCCTTCGGTAACCGGTTCTCCAAGTTATGTGACCGGTACATTGACGCTTACATATCCGCGGGGCTGTATCCGTTTCTTTGGTTCAACTTTGCATATTTCATGAATGTCCTGCAATAGAGTATTCATTGGATTTTGTAAAAAATTGTTTTTTTATTTTGTATTGAATTGTATTAATGATTGGAAACACGTATATTAAAGCTACAAAGTTGTATGTACTTTAAATATCACGGTGTGGCTATTTTTTGCCTCCAGTGATCATAATCATCATTTCAGCCTATGTACACAGCTGAACATAGGCCTCCCCGAAAGATTGTCATAAAAGTATGGAGCTGTCATTTTGGTTGGACTTTGCCGTAGGTGCCACGCTTGGCAGGCAGGTTGGCAACCGCAGTTTATTTATTTTGATGTTCCAGGAAGATAGTGATGCCCATTCTTGGTTTTAGTTTTCCCTCTGTTGACTTTTACGACACCCACGGGACGAAATGGGGTGGCCACCACATGGCGGCGCAAGATAATCTACGGCCTACCTTACCTACAGTGCTGAGAAATTATATTGATATACATTCATTTATTTTACTTTCCAAATTAAAACGAAGTAATAACGCAAGCTCATCAAATTAGATGACACTATGAAAAATACGAGGCATTTAAATTAGTAACCGTCGATAGTTACTGCCGTTAGTTCATAAAACAGAAAAGGAACCTATTTCCAATTTTCGAATGAAAAACTGATCTTTACAAGATTTTTTAGAGAAAGTTCTAGATGTTAAATGTAAAAAAAATGATTATGCCTGGGATTAGAAAGTATGACTTTCGTCTACCAATACGCAGCATAATTCCTACACCGCACGCAAATCTATAACTTTAGTGCTAATTTAATAACTAACTGAAACCGAATGCATTGGAAATAGTTGTCTATATTTTTCGACAGAACATTCTCGGATTTTTGCCATTTGTGTTCAACAGGTTGAATTGTTGAAATTGCAGAAGATGGACATTGGTTTTGGACTTGCAACCTTTTAATCAAGCACGTTTGACAAAATAAGTGTCCACTAAACAAACCTTTAATTTATTGCCCTGTCAGAGATCGCACTTTCTATAATTTTCATAATACGTGAGTGACCTGGATTCGATCCCCAGTGCGGGCACCATTAAAAATTTATTGCAATTTGATGATTATCAGGCACGTGATCAGCAGAAAAAAAAATCGTGGGGAAGAAAAAGAAACACATTACGCACACGCTATTTGCAGGACAAGTGAATTTCGGTTACTAAAAATGGGGCAGCGTGGCAGTTTCTTCCCGACACCAAAACCTTCCCAAATATAAAAGAAGACCTGTGGGTATATTAGTAAGACATAGGCTGTTACTTAATTTTCCTTGTTTTTGTAAAATAAAACAATTTTATTGCTTCAATATACAGCTTTTACTGAAATACAATCATCTTGAAAGAGATAATGACTATATTTATCAAACTAAATACTTTAAAGTTTAATTAATATTCTTAAAAAGACTATGCTTTCTTTCTATAAAACTTTGTCGAATTTAGTAGGGACTGCTCAACATAGGTTATTTTCATCAGGATCATTCAAAGAAAAACGTTATTCATTTTGATTCAATCATTGTATTTTGATGACAATAATGTCAATAATGCGTGTGCCGTGTGGTGGCTTTAGAGAATCTACTACCCCATCTCATCCTGCGGGTGTCGTAAAAGTCGAGAGAGGGAAAATAAAAACCAGAAGAAGGCAGCGGTCTCTTCCTGGAACATGTGAATAAATAAACTGCTGTTGCCAACCCGCCTGCCAAGCGTGGCAACTTTGGCAAAATCTAAAATGGGAGCTTAATCCCTTTGTGGCAATCTACGAGGGAGGCCTATATTCAGCAGTGGACTGGTGATAGGCTGAAATGATGATGATGATGATGAATATGAAAAATAAAGTACTTTCATTTTGCAGATATTTTTCACCGAGCTTTATTAAATTCCATGTCATATTTTTATTTTAAAAAAAATCAAGCTTTAAGTAATTCCCTGTTCCTTTTAAATCGTAGAAATAAATGTATTTGCTTAGTCGATCTCCAACGACACTAGAGAAGAAATATCGAAAACGTTGAACGTTTCTCAATAGAGCGCAAATCCACTTACAGCAATCCAATTAGGGTAGAGCTTAAAAATTGAAATATGAACGCACCTAGCGGAAACAAGAAAACTGGACAATCAGCGACTGGAAAGCAACCAATAATCGAAAAATTCAGTTTTTATCCGCTAATTTATTTTAGAAATGTATGCAGATGGATGGAGTAGGGGTTCGGAAAGTTGTATAGCATTCATATTTTTAACGATCGATCGATCAAGAAATTAAACAGACTTTTTTTATGGAAATATGTCACTACAAACTAGAAAATCTTTTCTTAGTAGGTCCATAAAATTTTATAATAAAATTCATAAAATTTTATATTAAAATTAAAAAGTGTGACTCAAAAAACTGACATAGAATTTATTAAACTCGTCCAGAAGATATTATTGGAAAAATCGTATTATAAAGTAGATCATTACATAGAGGACAGAGATGTGTGGAAATAACTCTTACTCTGCACGTGAAAACCCCCTGGCTACTAAATTTATGACGTAATTTTATAAATGACATGACATAAAATGATTATGTAAATTATAAATGACATGTAATCTGGCATTGACAAAAAGAAAGACCTAAGAGTTTCTTGCCGGTCCTACTCTGAGAAGGTCTTATTTTTTAACGAACGAAAAAAGAGCTTTATACAAGCCTAAACTGAATAAAGAAATTTTGACTTTGACTATAACTCGACGTGCAAATTATTAACGTGATGGTAAGTGTAACGTCTGCCTATAACAATTACTGTGTCACCCAGAACATCTACGTGCGCACTGCGCTCGTGGCACTGAGACATCCGTTCTCAAATTTCATATGTCCTGTAGCTTTTAGTGCTGTTCAGACCGAAACACAGTAATGGTTGCACTCTACTGCTTGACAAAATAACTGGCACTAAAGTGCAGCAGCACTCTCACAGTTTCTTATTTAAAAAACATGCCCCAATGTAAGAGTTCTTGTATATCCTTGCATTTTACAGACATACATTTAACATGCACAATACAACCACACCCTAAAACCAACGACCGCCTGGAATTCGAACTCAGGACCCGCGGCGTAGAAGTCAGGTACTCGGTCACGCGGTCGTCAAGATTCCTTCATCATACCGCCTATTAGCGTTCTCCTACCTAATCCAAAAAGTATGTAAATTGTGTAAATAATTGGATGGGTATTTTCTATTACATTTACTTTACTAATATAAATAAAATAGTGAAAGTAAAGTAAGAACAAGTAAAGCAACAAGTGCTCAACAGCCGGACATTTATAGGTTGTTACTTTACTTCATATTCATTATACTCGTATTAATAGGTATTAATAAATTAAATTTACTTAACAGAAATCCAAAAATTTTTACCTACTACCTACCCGGCCCTTAAGCTACTAAGGCTCTCAATATAAGTAGATTATAATATATTTGTTAATATTTTTAAACATATTTATTCATAAAAAGGAATGAATAAAAGGAGCAAACATTTGCACAGAAATCTGTGCAAATGTTTGCGTATGTGAGATTTTATTACAATAGCTTTATTACCCGCGAGCATTTAAGTATAAGTTTATTATTAAAGTATAATACAAAAGTATAAATTTCCTATAAACATTTAAAATTCATCATTTAATTGTATTAAGCTTGCTTAATTCGTTGGGGTGGGCTTAAAGGTACACTTTTTGAATACCACTAATATTTATTTTTAACTTCTTTTTATGCTTATGTAGTCTACATTCCGATTTTAATTGCTGTAAGTCACTTAGAGAGGTTACAAAAATATACATTATTACATATTACTTTATAATTACCACACTGCTTTCGTGACCCTGAGACGTGAATTTTTAAGTCTCATATACCCAGTAATTATATAAGCTCACTGTGTCCTACAGACCGACACACAGTAATGTTTGCACACTACTGCTTGACGGCAGAATAAGTGGTACTGCGGTGATACCTACCTAGACGGATTCCTGCAGAGAAATCCTACCACCAGTAAACACTGTCGTATAGTCTATGAAGCATTTGAAAATCTGTGCCTCCTATAAGAACGATCTTGATCATCTTGGCATTCACACAGTGATAATTTTCGGGAATTAACTTTCGTAACACATTTATTTCTGACATCGCTTCATTTGCAGAACTGTGGACTTTAGAAAATGTCTTAAATCATTATTCGTTCCTTCGCTTAATTCGCACTTCCTAATTACTGTTTCGTATATCAGAGCAAAGTTCAACATTTTGGAAGTTGCCTGTATTAATTACGTATGCAAAACGAGCTGAATTTATAATTTTACGCAACGCAGACCGTAATTAAGGACTGAGGTAAATCACACAGAGCAAAACATTGCTTTTCACTTCCAGTCCTCATTTGTCTTTCAGTTTCGGAAAGTTGTGACGTGAGATTATGTGATGAGATCAGTACATAAAGGCTCAACATGAAACATCAAAATGCGTGCAGTGATGTATCATAACTGAAAAAGTCGACTGTATAAGCTTACCTAATCACATAGATATAACGATCGCATGGCCTAGTAGTCAGGCTACATTACTACTACGACGCGGGTCTTGGATTCGAATCCATTCATATTGTGCAATAATATAAATTATTGATAGAAACTTTTTATGACCGTACCAAAATGGCGGCGACGTGATTCGCCACCCGCCACGTCTCGTTACCCGCGAGGGCGAAAAGTGGGCTACTTGTTGGGTTTCTGCCTAGCCCTTGTATGGGAAAAGGGCATGGCTGTTTGTATGTAATATAATTATTGGTTTTCGGGTCCTGTTGTGTCATTTTCCTTGTGCCTCAGGCACTGCATCCTAGCCTACTTTCGATTTTATTGTATGAAAATTACATGCGGGTAGAATAGGACTAGTAAGTGACTCTGAGTTGGCGAGTACAATTGTGGTAAAATAAAAGATTTTATAATTCAGTAGTATTCGCTACTCTACGTTCGAACTTCGTAAACAAAAGTTACTCATAAAAATATTGCAAAACATGGATGTAATTATGAAAGATCTGCAGTGATCACGAAACAGGCCTTAGTTGTCTCTGTTAACTTACTTCTATATAGTACCGGTTTCCTAGAATAATCTTTAGTATACATATGATAACAAATTAAGTACATAACCATTTTCTTTGTATAAATTACACCGAAAAACCTTCGTCACACATCGCAAACATTGCTTTTGTAAAACCCTCGTTCAACAATCACGGTTTTCAGCATAAATTAGCGCCCGTACGGTCTTGCGAAATGCTCCATTTCGACAATCTTCTGAGAACTACGTTTAACGTCTTCTTTTTACTCCTCCTTTCCGTCACGTACGCGCAGTGAACCTCGCCGTTATGATTTTTATATGGAACACCATATACTAGGAAATCAATGTAAAATAATCATTGTCTTTCCTACGAATGATGATGTTCTCCTAGCCGATTGCGACCACGGCGACAACTTTCGACTACAGTCGAGAGCCATCAACTGCGCAGGTGATATTATAGTGCCACAAGTGTACGCGCAAACACAGAGGCACTCACTCGTCCCGACTCTACCTGCGCCCGATGTAACGCTGATGTGATAAGATCGGAGGTAGGTTAGGATGCAGTGTCAGAAACACGGAGACAATCACAACACAACCAGACCCGAAAACCAACAATTTATGTTGTAGCACAAATGTTGGCTCCGGCTGAGATTCGAACCCAGGACCCGCCGCTACTCTGACCACTAGGCCACGCGGTCGTTAGCGGCGGTTCCTACGAATGCTAGTATATTTAAACTGTTTCTTTATGAACATCTGAGCAGACCTGTCGCATTTAATTAATATACTCGTAATATCGAACGCCACACTATTTTTTGTCCTGGGTTTTCTTTTATAGAAAAAATTGATTGATTGACCTGATTACGAGTCCACTGCCCTGGCTTGCTTGCAACGTCTGCTTGTAACAAATGCTGTGTCGCCCAGAAAATTTCTGTGTGGCACCTCAATGCGCTGGTTACCCTGAGACATCAGTTCGTAAGTCACATACGCTCAATAATTACACTAGTTATCAGTGCCTTTCAGATAACACAGTAATGTTTAAAGTTACTTACCTAGAAGAATTCTTGCATATGAGTCTTTCTACGAGTTAAAAGAGTTCTCGCAAGCGAATATAAATTGTTATATTTTATAAGTTACTAGCTCATGCCCGCGACTTCGTCCTTGTGGATTGAGATTATTTAAATATCCCGTGGGCACTATTTGATTTTCCAGAAGAAAAAGTATCCTATGTCCGTCTTCAGGATGCAAGCTATTTATGTTCCGAAATGTGGAACCAAGATCGGGTCAACGGTGGAGCCGTGAAAAGGTAACAAACAGACTGACGAACTGAGAGGGGTAGTTTCGTAGTTTTAGTATGTAATTTAATAATGTAATCTGTATCATATGATGTTGATTTTACTTGTATTTATAGAAAATTTATAAGACAAAAGAGTTTTGGGAGTCTTTTCTCCAAAAATATCATAATAAAAAATATAATGGCCGATTTTTAACCAGGGTAACAAATTCCGAATACTGTGTGTCGCTTCCAAGTGCATAGGAGATATTATAGTGCCATATGTGTTTGGGCAAGCATAGAGTCACTCACTCGCCCTGACCTACTCGCGTCCGATGTAACCCGCATGCGATTAGATCGAAGGTAGGCTGGAATGCTGTGCCAAAGACAACAACGAGCAAGATAAATACAACTAGACCCGGAAAGGAATAAATTGTATATTTGCATAAATGTTGGCTCTGGACTCGCGATCACTATCCGAATGATAAAAATTTAACACACATACGTATAACTTTTTGTTTTGTAAAACTCATTTAGAAACTGGGCAAACACCAAAAAGGTTCTTTGAAGCCATTTATCGCAAACAGAAGTAATAATTTTATAACCTGAATAGAAAATAAGTTTATATTATCATTCAATATCTTTGTTTGCGGCTGTTTCCATACACAATCTAATCAATAGTTTACTGATAACATTTGTTCACACAAAGAATTAAACTGCAATTAGACGCTTAAATAATCTGTGATATGTTATTAACATTAGAACACGTTCACGATTAAAAGTACCTAAATTCAAAGACGACTTCGTAAATGTTATCTTATTTAAAGGAGAAAGTGTGGAGACCTGCAAAACGTTCACCTGATGGTAAGTGCAACGGCTGCCTTTAACAATAACAGGCCCTGCGGTAGTACCTAGCTAGACAATTTTTTGTATAGAAATCCTAACACCAGTAAAATCGATGTTAAATCGATTTGTGTAGTCAGGCAGTCAATATAGAAGCGTATTTCTGAGGTTGAATACCCGCCAAGACAATATTCGTGAATTCCAAAAATTCACTTGACAGAACGTAGTTACGTTTACGGGTGGAAGGATTCCTATGCAGGAATCCGTCTAGGTAGATAACACCCCAGGGCCAGTTGTTACTGTCGTGAAGCAGTAGTGTGCAAACATTACTGTGTTTCGGTTTGAAGGGCACTGTGAGCTAGCGTAATCACTGGGCATATGAGACTTAAGAACTTATGTCTCAGGGTGATAGGCACAGTGTGGTGTCACACAGAAATTTTCTGGGTGACACGTGTTCACGTGAACATTTTGCTCGTTCCATTACTTTAACCATTAAAAAAAAACATGAATTGCACTTGCACAATTACATGGCAGTAGGAATCCTATGCGAAAATCCGACTGGGTGGCCAACACTGCAGTGCCAGTTATTCTTCCGTAAAGCAGTAGTGTGCAGGTCAGGTATTCATGGCTGTATATGTAACACTGTACACAGACATTCACATAAAAATGATAATAATAATACATTAATATTAATGTCCCTTATTATGTTTTTTACAAGTGCAGTTCGGATGCGCAAATACGGAAGGAGGCAAACGCATAATACCCCTAATCTGATATGTAAACTCAAAAAATTTATGTTTCATATCTCAACAAATCCAGATGCAAATAAGATGTGACATCATCGTAACATGTAAAACTAATATCTTAATAAACATTATAAACAGAACTGGGCCAAAACATATTAACTTTTTAATTTTTTTTAAACGGCGACACTTAGAAACCCCACATTGGGATTCGCCCAATGTATTTAAATTGCACACAAACTGCAAGATCGGGAACAACTCTATGTACTTAGGTCGTAATTTTTTTTTCCATTGCCATTTTTTCCATCCGTGTCGCGTGATAGCGGCTTCAGAGAATCTTCCAACCCATCTCATCACGTGGGTGTAGTAAACGACAGAGGGAAATAAAAAACGGGAGATGGGCAGCAGCATTTTCATGGCACATCTCAATGAATAATCTGCGGATGGCAACCTGCATGCCGAGCGTGGCAACTAAGGAAAAATCCCCCACATTGAGGGCTACTAACTTTTGTGGCAATCTATGGGGGAGGCCATGTTCAGAAATGGACTAGTGATAGGCTGAAATGATGATGATGATGATGATCAGTCTACTTATCACTAATTCCGCCTTATACTCGTACCACCATATGGTTAGAACGTAATCAGAAAGATACATAAAAAGAGTTTTATTTATATAAGAATAATTGAAATTGACAAAGTTTATGACTAGAAGTAAGAATATTTTTTGACTCGTACCAAAATTGCGGCAACGTGGTTCACCACCCGTCACGTCTCGTTTCGCACAAGGGCTAAAATTGGGCTTTGTGTGTGGCTTCTGCTTATGCGGCTTATATTGGTGTGACAGTATGTGTATGTACTATTAGTTTGTTAATGTTACTATTAGTTTGTTAATGGTTATACGAGTATAATGGCGGTGCGGCTGACGATAACAATTTTTTTTTGTTTTTGTCCAATGTCGTTTATAGTATGTTATTGTCTTATAGGGGGTGAAACTAAGATCTTTACAATATTGTCGCATAGGAATAGTTAAAAGAACAAAATGACCTATAAAAAGGTCGAGTAAATGACGCAATTAATACTGTAAGACAATAAAAAATTGTCATGGAAATGTCCTACCGGAAATTACAGTTATATTTTTTTTTAATTGCATAAAGTGATGAAACGAGCAAAACGTTCACCTGATGGTAAGTGCAACGTCTGCCCATACCAAATGCTGTGTCACCCAGAAAATTTCTGTGAGACACTACACTGTGCCCAACACCCTGAGACATAGGTTCTTAAGTCTCATATGCCCAGTGATTACACTAGCTCACAATGCCCTTCAAACTGAAACACAGGAGTGTTTGCACACTACTGCTTCACGGTAGAATAACTGGGCCTGGGGTGGTACCTATCTAGACAGACTCCTGCATAGGAAGCCTACCACCAGTTATATGATTGTCGTATAATTTGTTTGTGTAAACTTTTACTGGAAATAATTATTATAATAGAATATAACTAATATGTCTTATAAAATACTTTTAAATAACTCTTTGGAAACAAAAAACCTTTACGAAGCTCTTATATAACCAAAAATTAAATAACCTCTATATTATACGACTACTTTGCTAGTTGGGCTCTAACATTTTCTCTGGAAAATGCACACGGGGATCATCTCAGCACCCCATTATACGGCCAGGAGACTAAATGTACCGTTTTAGATTTTTTTCACCTGTTCATCTTGAAGTCAAGCAGTAATGTGCAAATTTTACTCTGTTTCGGTATGAATGGCATTGTTGACTTGTGTAATTACTGGGCATATGAGACCTGAGAAATAACGTTTCAGTGCGTAAATAGATGTGGTCTGGGTGGCACAGCATTTGATATGGGCAGACGTTGCACTTACATCAGGTGAATTATTTGCTTGACTCATCAATTTATTCCATAAATCTATACTAACTACTATACTTAAATTCAGAAAATGTTATTGCTCTGTCAGTGTTTTTTTTTTATAGGAGAGAATGTCGAGACGAGCGAAACGTTCACCCGATGGTCAATGTAACATCTGCTTTTATCAAATGCTGTGTTACCGAGAAAATTTCTGTGTGGCATCACACTGCTCGTCCCCCTGGAACATTACTCTGGTTCTTAAGTCTCATGTTCCCAGTAATTTCACCACCTCTCAGTGCCTTTCATACTCAAACACAGCAGTAGACCTACCTAGACAGATTCCTGCACAATAACCCTTCTCCAGTAGCAGCTTAAAAAAATTACGCCCAATGAGTATTATGTAAATGAATCTATATTGAATAAAAAATATTCCATTCTATTCTCATTTGGTAAAATTTATAGAAATGTATCAACGTCTATGTATTGTCAATATAATTCTAAGGATAAATAAGACGTGCAAAGCGTAGTTTAAGTTAAATAACACAATGTGTAAATGCAAATAACATTATCGTAGTGATATCTTGTTATGTGCGTCAATAATCGTTAGTTAAAGCTGCCTGCAATATTATGGATCTTGGGTTCGAAACCCAGTTTAAGCCAATATTCGTGCACCGTGAAAAAATAATCGTTGTAGTCTCCCGTGTGTTTAACACTGCAGGAACTCCCAGTTTACATTGGTATTTTTAGTGAAGTGGCGAGTACAAGTACAGTGGACAGTGTCGAGCGCCTGGAACGTGACGGCTTACACTACAGCTAGTCAAGTGTCATTTCTTCGTAAAGATAGAGAAGCAACGTCGTGCTTTCTTCACAAAACACTTACAATTATTGTGGAACCTTGGGATGGCGGCTTAAGAGAATCTACCACCCCATCTCATCCCGTGGGTGTCGTAAAAGACGACAGACGGAAAATGAAAATTAGGTGATGGGCAGCAGGATCTTTCTGGAGCATCTCAATAAATAAACGCGGTTGCCAACTCGCCTGCCAAGTGTAGCAACTATGGCAAAATACTCTCAAAATTAGAGCTACAAACTTTTGTGGCACTCAATGGGGGAGGCCTGCGTTCAGTAGTGGACCAGTAATAAGCTGAAATTATGATGATGATGATGAACGATAGCTTAAGTAGTGACAAAAACTAATCACTTCCTCCTCTACCCGCAGTCAGAAAGCCGAGCTCCTGCCCCTCCACATTGCCTTCGTGGACTGAATCGTACTGTGGAGTGATTCGTATGGACCCGTGGAAGAGGCTCTCCCGTCGGAACATTAAGTATTTAAGTAAGTAATATCCAAAATAATAAATATGATTCTAATAATTAAAAGTTATTTTTTTTAATTAAATTATCTAGTATTAATGGCAAACATCGTTTGACATTAAGCTCGACGTCGTTCTCGCGGAGTCATTAATTATTTTCAAAACAGTCTTTAAAATACGAAAACCTCATTACGACACGCGCGGACGTCGCGTAAAGGGTTTTAGAATGAAACAAAAGATAATTTTCGCTTATTCATTAAACGTAATTAAAAGGGGCGCCACTGTTGAAGCCTACAAATTAACGATGAAAGCAGTACTAGATATTTATACTTAGCATGATATGACATGTTTGGTAATTGATAGGGCTAATTTTTCATAAAACCAACGCGTAAAACACTTTCTCTTTAAATTCAGGCTTCTTGATTTTTAATATTAAACTTTTTTTAATATTGATTTATAACATTTAAGATAACATTTAAGAGTATTACAAAAAAACATTTTATTTAATTATATTTTTATGTGATATGCGGTTGTGTTAAAAATATTGATTTAATATCGAGTGTAGATGAAACTGAAATAAAATAGCTGCCAGCTCTGATAAAGTAAGAGTATTGCCTATACTTACTTAGTTTTAACAAATGGAATACAGCGCCTCTGTAGCTCAGAACAGTCAACAATCTTGTTCGTTATACGAGTATTATAAAGGTACGAGTATAGTTTACTCTGGTATTCAGCGCGGTCATACCCTAGCCAAGCCAGTTCTACAACCTTTGTCAGGTTGCATCGTAGCTCGATCATAGAAATAAATAATAAGAATCACAAAAATATTATCTAAAATGTGAGGGGTCCTAGTGGTCGATTTCCGACCCGGTGACCATTTCCGAATACTGTCGGAAACCAACAACCCAAAACGTAATTTTCATCTGCAGTGGATTGATTCTCAATATTTCGAAGTCTAATTGCATTACGGTTCGATGTGAAAAATTAGATCTTCTGGCTCGCGGCATTGTAAATAGCACTGGAAAATTGGTCACATAATTCCAAATTACATAATGAAGCAATTATCAGTCACAAATTTGATAACCTCTCAAAGTGAATATCTTCAAAAGCAGCTTACCGTTTGACTTAGAAATGCAACAACGGTCGAAAGTTCAGTTTAATGAAAATTTGTGAAAACTCAAATAAATTGCGGCGACCGTCTGCACAGCTAGCACAGTGGTATGCAATGAAAGACATTGCATACCAATGTCAGAGGTTAATGAAAGAAGACGGAAAGAAAGAAAAAGTATTTATTGTCATAGAACTGTCCGCATACAAAATAATATAAGGTTTGTTTTTGTAATGTATCACAGATGGCGTTGTTTACGAATGTATGAGAAAATTTATTTTCTTCACAATTTTAGCTCCTGATTTTCTCGATGTTTGTGTAGTTATTCTGCTATTCGGGGCGGAGACAATATTAACAAATACAACATCATAAAAATCGGTCCAGCCGTTCTAGAGTTATAAATGGTGTAACTAACCCGACTTTGTTTCATATATATAGATTGGATAATATATTAAGTTTTCAATTGCATGGTGTAGTGGTAAGTGTACTTGACAATTACGCCGCGGATTCTGGGGTCGAATCCGGATACAGGAGAAGCCCTAGTGTGGGGCATCGTTTTAATAGATATGCATTAACTTAACGTATAACTTTTGTTATTCGTTATTATAATTAAAAAGTGTTGTGACATATATAAACAACATACAAATAGTAAACTATTAAGGTTTATTTAAATATATTTATATTTCCATCGACCCAAAAGTTCTCATTTTTGATACACTTCGCTATGCAGTCTCATATTGGAAACGTAACAGAATCCATCATGCTATCTATCAATCAGCTTAGGAATCAATAAGCCAGCGAATGGCTAGCTGTATTTCATCAATTTGCGCAAATGGACTGTGATTATTTTTTGCTACGATTGCTAGCAACTATGCACTTATTTTATATATATTTATATATACTAGTGGTCGCCTTGCGGTCGAAATTAGATAGTAATTCTAATATTTTTAAGTTAAGTTTTCTTTTATTGGATAAAGTAACGAAACGACCAAATCGTTCACCTGGTGGTAAGTGCAACGTCTCCCCATAACAAATGCTGTGTCACTCAGAACATTTCTGTGTTACACCAAACTGCGCCGTCACTCTGAGGAATGAGTTCTTAAGTCTCATATGCCCAGTGATTACGCTAGCTCTCAGTGCCCTACAAATTGAAACACAGTAATATTTGCACACTTCTGCTTCACGGCAGAATATCTGGCCCTGGGGTGCAACATACCTAGACGGACCCCTGCATAAGAATCCTACCACAGAAACCAACATTTTAAGATTCTATGGCGACAATCTTTACTCTGTATGACTGCTTGACCACAGACTATTATGTGACACTCCTTCGTGCGCGCAATATGCTTAAAGGGTACAAAGTTTCAGGGGTAATAGATTTTCCATAACATTTTCCGAAAGGTGGCTTATGCCTGGCAGTGAAACATGTATAGGCTGTTAGTACTTTTCGCCTCAGTAGGAAACGAGACGTGACGGGTGGCGAACCACGTGGCCGTCGTCAATTTATTACAAACAAACTGTAACCCGTTTTTTAACATAATTTTTAAAATCGTAATTGTATTTGTATATTTCTTGAGATTAGCGCATATAAACATCAAAACTCTCCAATTGTATTATATTTGTTAGAAGTAAAATAGGATAAAAAAGACTATGAATTTTCTTATATTTTTAAAACATCAAGGGAAAATTTAAACTGCCATGAACTAAAATAATAATGACCAAAGTGCAAATTAAAGCCGCGCGGAACGCGTCCATCCGTATAACCTATTTTTTTTGTTATAATTTCTGAAGGAGCATTCGAAGTAAAAAGCAGCTTAGAGTACTTACTGAAAAGTCCTCTACCTGATAGTTTCCTTAAAATCGATTCAGCTGTTTCAGAGATTAGTCCGGACACACGATCAGACAGACGGACAAAAAACTTAAAAGCGCGTGTTTTTGTGAGTTTTCTTATCTTATCCTATGAGGTTGTAATTAATAAAAAGTCTTTATTGCGAAATCACAGGCAGACACTTAAATTTTATTTATTTGAATAGATAGCGTATCATTTCCGTTTTTCCAAAAAATAAAATATATTTTCCTTAACCGTATCAACTATACTCGTAAATGCATCACCTTTCTCTTAATTGTATACGATGTGATAACAAATTTAACGGTTTTTTTTTAAAGAACCACGCTTGTTAAAACGACAAAACTTTTTATTAATTAAAAATATTCCTTAATGTTTTTAATATTACAGAATACACAGAAGACAATTCTCCTGGGAATGTGGTCATCGCTGGCAAACTATTTCTTCATCTTTATTTTTCACAGCGACAGACAAGAAAAACATTGTAAGAATTTTCCCTCTGAACATCTTTCTGGTTTTTCGCAGAAGCATTTTGTTGCAGTACAGTTCATAAAAATACGATAATAAGGGGGTAAATAAAGTAAAGTTTCAGCCTATAAATGTCCCACTGCTGAGCACAGGCCTTCTCTCATTTCTGAAAGGGTTTTGGAGCTAGGAAGAATCCGCCACGCTGCTCCAATGCGGGTTGGCAGACTGCACGTGTCTTCGAAATATTTTTTTATTTCTCAGACATGCAGGTTTCCTCACGATGTTTTCCTTCACCGCCGAGCACGTGGTAAATAAGCACTTGAAATTGCAATTAACAATTTTAGTGGTTGCCGGCACCACTAAAATTGAATCCGGGAATCGAACCCAGGTCACTCGCTTACTATGAAATTTAAAGCGAGCGCCTAGCCCCTGAGCTACTACGGCTCCCAGAGGGTAAATAATCTACATTGAATAAAAATTATTCTGTTTTATTTTATTCTAGATTGAAGTATTTAGGTTTTTATATATTGAGCCTTCAGATGTCTTTACACAGAATTTATATAGAAATGAAGAAAGATTTTGTTGCCATAAACTATAGAATTTCGTGCGTAGGTAACAGCACTTAATTACATAGCACTTAGTTCCTGAAATATGCTACATGTAACAATGACCTAAACTTATTTTACAAATACGCCTAAAACCTGACTTCAACTTTCCAATAACTTTTGTTCTGTTCACGAATGGGATAGAATTATACTGGAAAACGCAGTCGGTACATATATTAGCAAACAAAGCATGAATACTGGTTGGCTTGACGGGGAAGTAAATCGTTGTCACATGTTACCAGACAAAAAACTTTTTTATTGTAAATAGATTAACGTTTGACCTAGTCTAAGTGGTGATATAGTCCAAATCCTACTTTAGCTTACAAGATGCCTATTTACTCTTGCCACAAAAGAGAAAGAAAGCGACATTTAATGTGCGCTCCAGCAACGCACACAAGCATCGCTCACGGTCATGGAGTCTTATAAGTATTAATCAAATGGTGTCAAAATAGTCCGAGCAAGAGTACCGCGCGTTGCAGACGCACGCTTTGCAAGGTTTTTGCTTTTATACGGGCAGTCGGGCGTACGATTGTAGGCAGTAATGAAACAATGAAGAAAAGCTTATAAGAACTGCCCAGCTAATGAATATTTAAACTCTTTTTTCAACAATGAATTCACATTTTTTAAACTACCAGTTGTCTCAGAAAGTGAGCAAAAAGTGAGTTTTGTAACATATGCTTCATATGACTTCATACATCCGAATAATACAAGTATTAGGTTTCTGCTAGTAATATTTGTCTGCATCACACCCAGGAAAATTATGTAGTCTCAGCCTAATCCAATGGGGAAGAGGCGTGACCCTATGTATGTATGCATCACATCTTTTTAAGTAAGTCGGAATTGACAAAAAGCATTACTGCCGAGTAGGTATAAGAAGTGAAGTAAATACATGAGCTTACCTACTGTTGTACTCTCTCTATTATGTGCCCGTGCCTTGAGAGTCCCACGTTATAGTGTCACCCTCATTAACATACGAAGTATGATAATTGCTTTTGTAAATTTAATAAATTGTAAAGAGATAAGAATAATATTAAGAAATTTAAAACATATTGATTTCTTATATTTACGCGAATACTACAACTATGAGATCAGGACATCTGTCACCTCAGCCCTCCCGTGACCATGGGTGCTGTAAAGAACTCGAAACGTCAGGTTATAAATAGTACAAAATTAAACACGATAAACTCCGTAAAAATAGTTTTATTTCAATTTAAAACATTCACACTACAATATTTTCTAAGGTTCTCACTGGAAGAAGTTTTACTGTACTGTCTGGTCAAGAAAATCGACGATCGACCCCGTAGGGAAAACAACAAATTAAAGTTAAAATGCTAGTTATATATCTAAACCTGACTACGCCGCGGGTACTGTGTTCAAATTCTAGCCTCAGGCAACCTTTGTGCAAGATCATAAAGGAGTTATTTTGAGCTCTCCTAGTTTTGTGGTTGTCACCGTGTCTCTGACACTGCATCCCAGCCCATCTCTGATGTTATCGATGTTACTGGTGGAAGGATTCCTATGCTAGGAATCCGTCTAGGTAGGTACCACCCCAGGGCCAGTTATTCTGCTGTGAAGCAGTAGTGTGCAAGCATTACTGTGCTTCGGTTTGAAGGGCACTGTGAGCTAGCGTAATCACTGGGCATTTGAGACTTAAGAACTGATGTCTCAGGGTGACGGGCGCAGTGTGGTGTCACACAGAAATATTCTGGGTGACACAGCATTTGTTGTAGGCGGACGTTGCACTTACCATCAGGGGAACGCTTTGCTCGTTTCGTCACTTTATACAAAAAAAAGAGCGTTTCGTCGGCTGCGGGTAGATTAGGACGGGTGAATGCATCTGTGTTTCCACGTACACTTGTGATACTAAAATATGTCCTGTGCAGTTGATAGCTTCCGTAAGTATTCGGAAGTTGTCGCCAAGGTCGAAAATCGGCCATGAGGACATCATGAAGCGTTTCCGAAACTAAAATTGAAGTTACGAAAGTTGTGTCAAAGTTAATAAGATACTTCATTTGCTTTAAAATTTTAGTACGTCTATTTATTCTATAACAATCGCAGTGACTATAGATCTTTTGCCAGATTATATTGACGCCTGCTAATAATACTAGAGAAATAATAATAATGAATAGATAAAATTGAAGTGTCTGTTTGTAATAACAAAATAACTGCTTGTTACTCAATGCTATTGAAATATAAATATACGGTACTTATAAGACAAAAAAACAACTTTTTAAAAATTTGTCTGTTTGTCTGTTTGTCTGTCTGTCTGTCTTTCTATTTGTTCCGGCTCATCTCCGAAACGGCTGAACCGATTTTGATGGGACTTTCCCTAACAGATAGCTCATATTATAGCGGGTAACTTAGGTTACCGGTTAGGTTAGGGTTCCGCGCAAAAAAATATAAAACCCCAAAATTCGATTCAAATAGGGAAGTCTATGTATATTTGTATGGAAGTATATGTTGATCGGGTGAAACCTCGGGGCACAGCCAGTTTTAAACATATGTATTACATTTAAATTGACTAAATATATGAACTCGTATTTATAAAAGCGATTTAACACTGACTCATCACGATATCTCAGTAACTACAAGGCATATTAACTTGAAGTTTGGCATACATGGCCTATTCCTTTTTCGACTACACCTAGTAAGAAAGGATTTTACGAACTTTTACACCTAAATTTGTAAACGGGCTTACGCTGTTTTTTCTATACAGGCTTTAACATAGCTATGACTTCTGTGCGAAGCCGGGGCGTATCAGCTAGGCTATTTATAAATTGCCAAACAAGGCTATTTAAGACCTTGAAAAGATTTCAGATTTAGAGAGAGTTTTCTCGGTTCGGTTCGGGTTGGCAGATTTCACAAGTCGTCAAATATTTTTATTTGTTTCTGTTTCCAGTGCGATTTAAAGTTGCAATTATTAGTTATGTAAGTGTTTTTTTTAATAAATGACATTTATTAATAGATATATAAAAGATAACGTCGTAAGAAAATCTTCATGTATGAGAAATAATTAATATTTTGACTAAATGTGAAGAGTAAAATTACTGCCATATCCTGTCGTACTGCACCAGTGCATTCTGAAAGATATGAGGAATCCTGTAATAAAAAAGTATAAATCTCCATAAAAAAAAACGCCTGCTATTCAAGTTGCGGCAAATAATCGTAAGCTTTAATATTTATCTAGTTTGTTTTGTTGATGTACGTATACATGTGCAACGTGTCCTTTTTCAAAGAAAATACATTTTTTTAGTTATTTTAATCATTACATTTTAGGCTACATTTTATGTGTTCTTCTCGCGAGCGAAATATTTTTTTTTAGATATAGCTAAGCTTTTTGTATTTCAGGTTTTTTTTTTCAAAACAGCTCGAGTACAGCTACGCTTTTTATTTGCCACCGACGTCGCGTCATTCCTCCGCATTTTCCGAGATTCAAAGTATTTCAGTGAAAGGAATGCATTTATTTAATAGAAAGGATGACATCGCTGCAAAAGGAAGTGGGAAGTAGATTTGCAACGCTTTTAGCCGTTAAGTAGAAAAATACACTGATTTTTTTAATTTTATTATTTTAAGTTGTTATATTTGTTTCAATTAGCATTGTAAGAACGAGTCCCATTAACTCAGGGGCCGGGCGCTCGCCTTTATTTTCATCGTACGCGAGTATCCCGAATTCGATCCCCAATTTTAAAAGTACCGGCAACCTCTAAAATTGTTCTGAAATTTTATGTAATGATTTACTACTTGGTCAGCGTAAAAGTAAAACATCGTGGAGGACGTCTAATGAATAAAAATATGTCGGGGGCATGTAAAGTCCGCCGAGCGGCATTGGAGCAGCGTCGGGGACCCTTCCCAGCCCCAAAACCCCCTCAAAAATGAGAGTAGACCTGTGCTCAGCAGTGGGACATTTATAGGCTGTTACTTTTTACCATTGTTACAAATTGAACAAATATAACAATTTATAAATTGTTCGTTTTCTGGTTTGGTTCTGTTGTGAATGTGAAATGTACTATGTCTGTAAAACGCAGCCACGACATAGGAGAAATTCTAGTGTAGAGCATGGATATTAAACAAAATCGGTTGATTGGCCGTCAGTGATAGAACCGACGTTAATATGTCTGATGTTAACACGAGTTCTCAGTTTCTTATCTAACAAGCATAATCATTCACATCTTAACGGTATCGGTATCAAGTACACAATCTTAACGGTCGTCAACTTTGGTACTTTATTTTAGCCCATATCGGTATTGACATCAAGGGAGCTTACTGTCCACACCTTGGAGCAATAATACCTTCTAAGACAGCTAATTAATTTATATCAAGCTCAAACAACTTTTAATATGAAGTAGTATCATACATACATCGTGGCGGGTGGCGTTGTATTATATTTGTTGAAAATATTCCTACAGAGATAAAATTAAACGTAAATCGTTTTATTTACTCAAAATAAATATTTTTGATCACGTTGAATACCAATAAATCGTGACAAACATGATTTTGAAGGACAATATCGAAAATATCTTCTTTTACACGAACACGCGGATTCCTCGCTCAATGGATGGACTCACCTGATCGGCAGGGTGTGAGGAGAGTGATGTGAGAGTAGATAGTGCAGTTTCCTTTATATGCTTACGGTGATGATTTTTTTTCGGTAACAAAGACTATTAAAATTTAACAATTTATTCCATTAAATATTTAAACTAAACGATTCGTATGTATAAAAATGCAGGTAATAAGATCTGATTACTGGTGTAATAAAATGAATTAATTAAAGCTATTTTAAGCTGTGACTTCTTTAAAAATTTAAATGTTCTTTGGCAGAGGGAAGGTGAGATACTCAAATTTATTCTTGAGATAAGGAGGTTTAGATGGATTATTAAAAATGGAGAAAAGAACAACCAATATTGTAGAATGCCGCCTCTGTCGGATGGTAAGCCAGTTGAGCTCAGATCGATATTGGGAGATATGGTCATACTTTCGTAAGCGGAAGATGTACATAGTACAATTGTTAAGAAGTCGTTTAGTTTAGGAGGTCTTGGTATAAACCTAGGTAAAACACATCTTAGTAATCAAATATACACCTACCTACTTATAAAAATACTCGAAACACTGTAATATTACATACTGTGCTACTAACTGCCTATAAATGTCCCACTGCTGAGCACAGGCTTCCTCTCATTTTCGAGATGGTTTTGGAAACATGAACAGTCCACCACGCAGCTTCATTGCGGCTTGGCGGACTTCACAATGTCATCGAAATATTTATTATTTCACAGACGTGCAGGTTTCCTCACGATGTTCTCGTTCACTGTCAAGAACGTGGTAAATCAGCACTTGAAATTGCAATTAACGATTTTAGTGGTGCCGGCACCGGGTATACCCAGAACACTCGCGTACTATGAAAGCTAAAGCGAACGCCTAGTCCCTGAGCTACCACGGCTCTCTCACAAGTTGCCTTAAAAGGCTTGTTGTCTTTACACCTAATAATAAAGTTTACGATAGTTCATCAATCAATCGGTTTTTTTACTTCAAAATCATGCTATAGTTATCTTTCTTCTGGAGTAAGCCCTTATCGCCTCGTAGCAAATATTTGTACAAAGCAAAAAGATATTTAGTATATTATTGATAAGATTAAAACTTAATAAGTAACAATACAAAGTAGAAAATGATACGTCTTTTGATTGCATTTAACGACAATTATCTCCAGTAGATAATTTCATTATTTGAAGTTCACTATCATTACGGAAAAACACTAGGAAGTAGAATTTTTGCCGGTGAATATGGTTAAATATGTTTGTTTTTATTTGAAAACAAAATTGATTTGTTGCTGTTATTAATATAATTAAATAAATACTTAAACTTTTACTAATAAAATTATGTGATGCATTCATAGAACTGGCTTTAAGTACGTCGCCTTCAGATAAGGATATTCACAACGAACGATTTTTGACCTTATTCTCAAGTATTACGGTACATGAACGTGTTACACTTTATAAGCGGTGAACTTTAGTAGACAACTGAGACTATAAATAAGACTTAAAATTATCCGAATGCTATTTTACTGGTACTTGCGGTTTTAACTCCTCGTATAGAAAGCTGAATAAAAATCTTTTTACGAGTCACACACCTACGTTATATTCAAGGAAACGCTTTCTCTATAACATTACACTGAGATATAACCAAGTGGCTTATACATTCGCGTCGCTATCTGTAGTCGTGGTTTCTTGATTAAATTCTCATACAAAGACAAATCAGTACAAAACGAAGTTTTTAGTGTTCAAAGGGAATGCAATCAGGAAACCAACACTTTAGATTTTGTTTCATATCTGACATCATTAAACACACATCAATAGTCAGTAGTGGTAGACACTCTAAAGCCGCACGCTACACATCAATAGTGTTAAATTCATATTTCCAAATGTCTATAAAAATTTAAATTTAAAGTAATTCAATATGTAAAATGTGAGATAATAGGGATGCGATTGATTGTAAATTGGCCTTAAAAGCGTTTACGGAAAATCCTCTAACTCGGAAAGGCTCAAAGCCAAAGAGTTACGAACTTTACCAATTGATTTTGATGACGATGACAAAATAAAATAATTTGTAAAAATGGATATACATCCATAAAAACGCAGCGTTTTGGAGAGCGAAATTATATTTCCTTAAAAGATAACTTAAACGATAAGCTTAATATGGTGAAGAAGCGAATTAATAAAGGCTAAGTTAATAATATTTTATTAACAAAGTCCCATAAAATAGAAAACAAGTCACATCATGCTGAGCATAAATACCTACCGATTTATCTTTAAATTAATTTGTGGGCTTCATCAGTGGCGCCCTCTTTTAATTACCTACGTTTAATGAATAAGGGAAAATTATCTTTTGTTTGATTCTAAAAACCCTTTACACGTCGCTCGCGCAAATTTTAATGAGATTTATACTTTTAAATAAAATTTTGTAAGTTAATTGATGCCGAGCTTAATATTAAACGTCCTTCGCTTGTCATACTAGATTATTTTAAGTTATTATCGTGCAGATTTTAAATTATTTATAAAAGAAGGAAAAGGATAACATTCATCATCATCATCATCATCATCATTTCAGCCTATCACTGGTCCACTGCTGAACAAAGGCCTCCCTCAGATATTGCCACAAAAATTTGAAGATCTCATTTTAGATAATTTTGCCATTATTGCAAGTGGGTTGGCAACCACGGTTTATTGAGACATTCTAGGAAGATACTGCTGCCCATTTCCTGGTTTTCATTTTCCCCATACATGTACAATTATTATTATTTTTAATTTATTAATTTAAAAAACATAAATAGATTTAGAGATAGACAGACTTTATATAGACATAAAGACATAACAAAAATCACAGAGAACACGAAAATAAAAAAGAAATAATAAAAAGTAGACGTGTAAAACGCTCAAGTCAAAAGTGACGTTGTATTAAGAAGATGAAATGGACATCACACAGCATAGAAGGCTACGGATAGACCAAAGCGCATTGAAGTAATGGCATCACTGAAAACAGTGATGCCATTACTTCAATAAAATACTACTACTAGTCGAGCACAAACATGTTTGTAGAAATGTTCTATGTTATCGGCGATCTGAGTGGTTTGGCATTCAGCTTGATGACCACCGATTTCCGACCAGGGCGACATATTCCAAACAGTGTCGGAAGATATAAACTGCGCAAGAGACGTTATAGTGCAACAATTGTATCCAAACACAGAAGCCTCCAACCTCGTTCTAACTTGCCTGCGTTCGATGTAGGCTAGGATGCAGTGTCAAAGATACGGGGACACAACCCGAAAACCAACAATTAGTACAAATGTGTGCTTCGGTTGGGAACCCAGGACCCGCGGCAGCCAATCAAATCGCATATTCTAGATTCTTATCGTAGCCAAAACATACATAAGTGCAATATGTACATAAGTTAGTGACAAACGAGGACATAGTCTACCTGATGGTAAGTGGTCGCTGTGGCTCATAGGAATCAGCGTTAATAGGCTTTGAAAAACAAAGATATACGGGTGCTTTATAAGCTTTCTTATTGATTTTAGGATTGCTCCTGTATCATGAATGCGTTTAAGAGATATCAATTGCACGTACAATCAGGTACCAAAAACCAACAATATGAGTTTCGCACAAATGTTGGCTCTGGCTGAGAACCGAGGACTAGCGGCGTAAAAGTCAGGTACTCGTACCCTTTTATATGTGGTTTTATCTGAATACTACGCTAGATAGCCTTGATGCAAGTACCGCTGTAGTGTTACGTTGCTGTTATACGCTGCTTTACGTTGAAAAGCAAGCTACAGTATGCCTCTACCAAACCCAAACTAGTGAAACTAAGTTATACCAAAATTACTAATTTTATCTATTCATTAATTTCACAATACTACCATAATCGTATAATAATATAATTTAATGAGCAATAATTATTGCAATAGCTACCACATGCGTCATACTTGGTGTTACTTGTCTGGTATATTTATAGCCAGTATATTATAGAATCCGTCATGTTTGAATCTTTGTCGTGGAGAGTGGTTCGGTTGTCTATGAGAATAGTTCTTTTTATTTAATTTATAACGTTTGTTTTCTCTCATAAAAAAGAGGATACCCGCCGAATTTAGTTTAGTAAAAAAATACGTATGTCAAACGAAATTTATATTTTCTAAGAAAAATTAATAATTTTCATATCATTGCATTATATTTCACTATATAATTAAGATTGTAACAATAATAAAAAACCAATTATTTTTTTTATTCTGTATCTCTTAGTTTTCTTAAAGGGCTTTTCGTTTGTTCACATATATTTCGATACTTTTTACCTTTTAAATTTCATAATCGTTACCTTATACTAGGATTTCTCATGGATCGTTTGTGCAGTTCAGAGACATAAATTGCTAATTCTCAAACATCCAGCCCCGGTACAACTAACTGCAGGCCACACAATTATTTTTTCATACAGGAAACTACGACCCATAGCACCGAATAGGTCACTCTCAAGACAAATTACAAAAATATCACCGCTGTATTTGAAATTTATTTTAATAAAGCCAATTATATCAGTTAAAGCAATATAAATAATAATTTCAATTGACATGAAAAAAGTCTCCTCTCATTATTAGAGGATAGTCGTGTAATTGCAGTAGTAAGTAGCAGAACTAACAGCTGGTTGACAGACTTTATAGAAAATTTGCTAACAAGCAAAGTTTTTACCGGGATTTAGAACATGTTTGTAGTAAAATAATTTGTTTGTGGCCTCCAAGCTAAAAGTTATTGTAGCACTGGATGTGTAAAAACTGAAAAACTACGGTATATACAATTGCATTGTTTGAGTTCTGAATATTTAACATACATGAGAGAAAGTAATGACTTACAATATAAAAAAGGAGAGCATATAACGTCTAATCATTTTTAATACTATTAAATCGCGTTTCAACAGTTACTGGTTGTCCAAGAAAGTCTTCTCTTTACATTGAAGAGGTGATACACTATCAAGCGGTTTACCTGATAATAAGTAATCACCGCCGCCTATGAGCATCCGCAATACAAGAGGAATTACGAGTGCGTCGCCGGCTATTTAGAAAGGAATAGGCTCTTTTCTTAAAAGTTTTCATTCATTATATTGACATAATTATGCATTTTCTTGAAATTATTTTAAGTTGATCCTAACTAACTTAGGCCGTGGTAGCTCAGGGGCCTGGTGCTCGCCTTTAATTTCATAGTAAGCGAGTAACCTGGGTTCGATCCCCGGTACCAGCACCTCTAATATTGTTCTACAATTTTAAGTGCTGATTTACCACGTGCTTAGCGGTGAAGGAAAACATCGTGAGGAAACCTGCATGTCCGAGGAATAGAAATATTTCGAGGACATGTGAAGTCCGCCAACCCGCATTGGAGCAGCGTGACGGATTCTTCCTAGCTCCAAAACCCTCTCAGAAATGAGAGGAGGCCTGTGCTCAGTAGTGGGACATTTATAGGCTGAAACTTTACTTTACTTTACTAACTAACTTTCTAATTAATATTTATTTACGAGCAAGCGCGTACATAATCTATTCGGCTATTTTGGCGCTGACCTAATTTAAGTATTAATTAGCAATTGTTTTACAATACAAACTCAGCGCGCAATCATGAAGCAAGCAATTCACGCGTACTCATAGCATTCATCATTAGTTTATAATTATTTTAGTTTTCATATCAAATATGCATGTTTCAATTTATCAGTTTATGATTTATTAGTTCTATCCTGAACAATTTCACTTAATATATTCTCGTCATTTCAGCCTATCACTAGTCCACTGCTGAACATATGTAGGTCTTTCCCATAGATTGCCGCAAAAGTTTTTAGCTCGCATTTAAGGTAATTTACATAAGAAAAATAACTACTAGGTATTTTTCAGTCACATTTCTTAACATGTTTACCACTATGCTTCCTTTAATTAACCTAAGTATTTCTATCTCGACTAAGCACCTTTCGACGAAGCACCTTCATTTAGTATGTTTACTTTCGCTATTGTCATTAAGAAATTCAACCGTGACCTGGTCTTCAGTTTTATTAAAATTAGTCTTAATAACTCTCAAAGCGTGTCCTTCAATCTTTCATAAGTTAGCTCCACGTGTTAGTTATTGGTCCTCGTGTAGTAGACCTGAAAAATAAAAATACTATACAATATTTATTATTAAAATAATATACTTTTTTAACAATAGCATGTTACAAGTCCATTGCTGGTATCTCCACGCCATACATGGCAGTTCGATCGGCAAATGCAATACATAAGTCGCACCATATTCACCGTGCGCAGAATTTTTGGCATTTCCCAAAGTCGATTTTTACAACGTCCACGGCATTAAAAGATGCGGCAGTTTTGTTGTGCGAAAAAAAATGATACTAAATTAAAAAAAAAATCTCTCTCTCTAAAAAAATATTCGTTGTGGTATATTGTACATATGCAAAGATTTTAACTTTGATGACATTTTTTTCGCAGTAAGTTATAACCATTTATTAATTTTTTTATACAAAAAAACCTTCCTTATTTAATAATTAATTAAAATTTCGTCAGCACAACTTACATTCAATTGGTTCATTTGGCTCTTGACCACGCATTGTTACTAGTTCAGTCGTATCCAATTCTTTGTGGTTTGTGATTGTTTGAAGTTCCTTCTCCTGAAGTCCTCTACGATGTTGGTGATAAAACCAACTGAAAATACCAATCCATAGTAATTTTATAAATGCCAAAGTAACTCTGTCTGTTCATCTGCCTGTTTGTTATCTTTTCACGGTTCAACCGCTGAACCGTTGTTGACGAAATTCAGCACAAAGTTTGCTGATGATGGGGTACTTTTTTCTTGGAAAATCAAATAGTTCCCACGAGATGTTTAAAAACCTATATCAGCGCTATAACCTATATTACGCGGACGAAATCGCAGACATCAGCTACCTAATTTTAGACAGCAGTTACCTAAACTTTATTATTTAGTGTATGGGTAAACAACTTACTTAACCACTTTTAAGTCATTTCATCGATATGCCGAAGAACATATTCTTATGTCGTAAACTTGACATATGCCTCTCCCAAGGTGCTGCCTGTCATCGACCTACGTATTTTCAGTCACATAATTTACGTGATGGTAATTCTCGAGATGTTCCTGGCATTTTCCTCAGTTGCCTGTCTGAGTCAACTAAACCTACGGAGTGAGATGGGGTGGCAGTAAAACGCCTATGCATGCTCAACATAACAACATAAAAATCCAGACTGCGAATCCAAAATCACAACTGAACTTCGAGAGTGGCTTTCTTGTCAAATGCACTGGAGAGAGAGAGAAATTATGTTAAGCAGCGGACTGTTTCCTGGCTGATAATGATGATATGAGAAATTAAAAAAAAACATTATCTAACACAACATGCAAAAACTATACCAACCGCAGCAATTATAAATCTTAAAAGATATTAAAAGTGGGAGCATTATGTGCAACAGTAACTATATACAACTTAAACGATGGTTGTTTAGGAAATGCTATTCCATATTTACATTAAAATTCGCACCAAAATATTGCCAAGGCGGGTAGTGTAGACATAACGCTGAGGAGAAATACAGCCCCAGGTAAAATCTGAAGTGTAGCGACGTAAACTCTGGTATACACTGGTGCATATATAAGCGGAACGATAGTTTCCACGACACCAAACAGAGAATTTAATTTACCTGAAATCAAGTAAAAAATACAATTTTGATCTAATCAACATGTTTTGACAAGAAATCTATGCAGTTTTAAATATACGAAAACGATCGCAACATACAAATAACCATTTAATTCTTATGATTATGTTACCTAATTCTTGGTAAGTCACCAATTTAGAGGAAAGAGACCTTAGTGCAATAGCTGCAGTTCCATTCAATATTTCCACGAGTGGACCTGAAAATGATATTTTAAATGTAATTATAAATATTACTATAGTCAGTATTGACGAATGGTGGTGGTAGCAGACATTATAACTAATATAATTCTTCCAACACGTCTTTGATAATTTAAAGCAGAGTATACGCACACAGGTAAGCTTGAAAGTCTTTAACAGCGAATGTTAACACCAAAGCACCAGCGATCTTGCTAGCGGCTGAGATTATTCCCAACACAGAATCGTGAGCTTTCATTTTCTTGGTAAATAAACTGATCGAAAATATGGTACCTGAAAATAATAATAAAGGTACACTAAAACTACTAAGCTAAGCCGTGGTAGCTTGGGGGCTAGGCGCTCGCTTTAAATTTCATAGTACGCGAGTGACCTGGGTTCGATTCCCGGTGCCGGCACCACTAAAATTGTTAATTGCAATTTTAAGTGCTGATTTACCGCGTGCTAGGCGGTGAAGGAAAACATCGTGAGGAAATAAAATCTAGGTGTTAACTCTCGATTTTGTCAACGTGTCGCCTGGGCTGCGCTTAGCAATGGCAAACCTTAAAATGAATATATCTTATGAAAAGGTTCCTTTAAAAAAAACGTAGTAGAATATCTCGCTTGAGCACATTTTTAATTATAATTTCAAAGAATTTTATAGCCCTTGGAATTTATCCGTCGCATTTCAAAGCTTTAGTTGGCTCGAATTTACTTCTGTACGAGCACTTGTACATCGTAATTTCCTTTGAGTGTTAAATTACTTTAGTTAAAAATGTTCAAATTGCATCGTTAAAAATAATCCAATTTGTAATATACCTTATAGAGCATGAAATAAAACATTTGGAAAATAAACACTAGAAATTAACTCCCCCTAAATAATCTCGTTAAAAATCGTCAGTGTTACGAGTATGTATGTACTTACCAAGGGAGTGCATCATGAGGCTATAAGTGGTGTATACGCTATACTTCATTTCATCCCAGTTAAAGCGGTAACGAACAAATATGTACATAATACTCAGTTCTCCTGAAAATAATAATATGGTATAGGGAATTTTAAAATAAAATAAAATATACATCTTTTTTGAATCACTTACATTATTTAATTTTTAAAAACATAATTATGTTATTATATTAAATAACATTGCAGTCAATGTACAAAATACCAGCGTTTATACGCCCCTAAAACTACCGACCACCTTCAAATACACACAAATATCTTTACTGTTTCTGTTTTAATTTAAAATATAAGCAACTCATCAGTGATTTTATAACACAAAAAAGAAAAGTTAGAGCCTGTAAATGTTAGCACGCCCACTGCTGGGCACAGGCCTATTCTAATTGGTGAGAGGATTTTTGGAGTCGGATAGACTTCGCCACGCTGCTTCAATACTAATTGGAGACTTCTCATGTCGTTTTAATATTTTTATTTGTATGTCTGACAAATTAAAAGGCAGGCTTCCTCACGATTTTCTCCACCGAGCACGTGATTCTATATTTGAAATATCAAATAACGAGTTTAGTAGTGCCGGCACCGGAGAGGTCTTTCACGTAATATGAAATTGAAAGCGAGCGCCAAGCTCCTGAGCTATCATGGCTATACAGTTTAACGGGATTATTTAATTTCATATGATATTTGCATAATATATCCATATAGTCAAAATGACGATTGTATAACCTTTTGATTTCAGATTCAGATTCAGAGAAAATTGTGTTTAAAATTAACGTGATCAAATCAAAACTTAAAATAAATTTTTACATCTAAATAATATGGCCAAATAATAACAAAGCTAATGTTTTGTGGTAATTTATAAGGGAGGCGTAAATTATGTTGCAGATAACATTTGCAAATATGATGAGATGAGTGCATTTAGTAATACATAGGGTAGGCAATGCATAGTATGGTATTATTCTGCACGATTAAAATCTATCGGTACAAAGCCTCTTACGACACCTCGGTAGGAAAGAGGTAGGTGCTATTCTACTCTGCCGGACACCTACCGGCTATTTATATACAGCCACATATACTATTTAAACATGATTCTTAGTTTATCTGACTCTTGAATTGTATTAATTGTTTGAATTTATGAAATCATTAACAAATATCGTCATCAGGCCCTTAATAGTCCATTGCTGGGCGTAAGCTTGGAATGAAAGTTGCAGACGGATTAGGCATCAGAAGCTATCAAGGCGATGATCCTCGTGACTAGTTTATTTTAGGTTGCAAATATATTTATGGTGATTATTACACCATCTGTTTGAAGCCTTTCGACTCCTACGGGACGCAATGAGATAATATATTACACTGCAAAATATGTATAGAATACTATGCTAGTATACGACAAAATTTGTATAAGAAAAAATCACAATATTTATCGTAAAACGTTGTGTTATATTTCAGATAGTAATCTGTTAATGTTTGAAATATAAAAATGTGATTTTTGAATCAATTGCACATGTATAATCAACTTAAAGCGAAGATATTTTTAATTGTCTTTATGCCTCAATTTGTTTTAGCTACTAGCTGACTTGTGACCATCATGAGAGTTGATAATTATTTAAATTCTTTCAGTCGCCAACCAGCAAGGTATGTTATGTCAACAGAACACTGTCGCTTAGCAATTATTTATAAATTGCAATATTCTTCTCAATGGAGATGTGTTTAATTTTACAGGCGTTACAGTATCAATGACACTGTTTTAATACGGAAGGATGATGTGTAGTTTAACTTGTTAATTTTTAAGTGATTTTGACTACATTTGTCTCAGAGGTCTGTTTGTCAGAGGAAATATAAATTTGTAATGTCTCTAAAGAATTTTAGAGACAGGAAATTTATTAAACATAATGATTGAACTTCTGGTACGAGTATATGTTTTGTCAACATACATAAATATATAAAATAAATAGCATACCCATTAATGGACCGAAATGTAAGAATGCGCATGTTAGAAGTAAGCATATTTGTAATTTCTGTTTATTTTTTCCTTTCTTCAAGATAATTCTTACGGTTTCTTTTAGACTGCTTAAATCAAAAAAATCTAAAAGAAAACCAGTGCATCCTGTGCGCTTTTTCTGAAAACCAAAATCAAGTATTTTGATATATCTGTTCACAAATAAAAATTAAAATATGAAAATTTATTTACGTCTTACCTTTTCTTTATTTGCAAGCCACGTATGATCGTCTATGCCAAGGTACAGATAAATAAAGTTAAATAGATGAATTCCACCCGCTATGCTGAAAACGCCGTAATATCCGAGATATTTCAACAGAACACCACTGAAACCCATTCCAATGGGAAAACCTATTGTTAAACATAAACTAAGAATTCCTAAGCGGAAAGTTCTTGTCTCTTTAGATGTTATATCGCATAAATAGCTAAATGTACCAAGAAACATTGTGTACCGTCCACCCGTCAGTGATGGGCAAATAATATTTATTAACACTGTACATTCTACGGAGATTTGATAAAATAAATACGTATTTATGATATTAAGTACACAAGTTATGAGCTCAGCTAAAATCGGCATTAGCATACATATTTTCCTCCTCCCTGTTTTGTCACTCCATGCTCCAACGAAAAGCATCAACACTGTCGGTACAATAGTGTTAACTACACTCCTCCAGGATTGTACGGAAGCTATTAGTTTTTGTACTTCAAGCTCCTCAAAAGTATGATTAGAAGTTTTTCTAAGTCGCAAGTTCATGCATACTTTGTCACCGAAGTGTAGATTTACTAGGCATGCTTTGTCTATATATAAATTTTGAACCGCAAGCAGTGATAATACGCTCGCTATCATAAACAGCATCAGTATGGGCTCTACAGTGATGTTAGATTTTAAATATTTTATTTTTTCTTTGCGAGTCATTGCATTCAGATCTATTTTGTCTGCAGGTATAAATAACATCTCTTCTGCTGCTTCTTCGACACTTTTCGGTTTATTTTCATCCATTATTGTTAATCCTTATTTCTTTGTATGCAAAAGGAAATAGTGTTGTATGTGTATGCAAATATAATCTTGAAACAGAATCTTATATATTAAATTTTGCTTCAACCCACATTTTCACAATATAGAGAAATTGTTTATTCCGCACCGACTTAAAGACTCTGTGTGGAACAACTGTCGAGGTCAAATCAAAACTAGCAGTCCATTGTTTCGTTTTATGTAAGCAAGATCTCTATTGTTTATGTCCATCCACACATTGACTGCCGCACGTTACGAATTATAAATAAAATAAAATGCTACCGTTTTAACGTTTTAATACAGAAACGATGCAGAACAGTGATAATTTCAGTAAAATAAAGTGATAAAATGGAATGACAACTCTGTTCGAAAATTTTCTTTTATTACATCTTTTACCCAAAAAAAAACACACAAAATCTACAACACAGTATGATCACATTATAATCGTCCATCACTAAACTTCCTTATTTAAACTGTCCACTTCTTCAACCGGTTTCGTATCTTCTCTTTGTTCGAAATACATCCACCTGAAAATTATTGTCAGATCAATGAATTTTATAACCTTGGTACATGTCGCCAGTCCGCAAAACACTGATCGGAAAATAAGCGACGTGTATAATTTAAGTGTATTTAACATGAAGGCATAGCCGAAGAAAATTTATCACTGAACACAACTGAACTGAACTGAACTGGCCATTCTCTTGGAAACGCTGGGAACAAAATTGTTCCTAATGCCACTTTAGATAAACTTTGAATAGTAAAGCTGTTTATTATTGTTGTCATTTGTCCTTTCAGATATGTAAGCTAACTAGTAATAAATATTCAAATATTTTATTATTATCATATTTAAGTAATGAAATTATATTAAAATTGACTGTTACTCGACTCAATCACTCGGAAACCTTAAAAATATATGTTTGTATTCGTAGATATAGAAATGATTCACCGAAACTTTTAGATCATAAAATCTTATGCTGAGTAGTTTTTTCTGCTTGAGCTCCATCTTAGTTTTACTTTGGATATTTTATCATGAAAATCAGTAAAAACTAATTACTTTAATTATAAATTATATTTTATTTTATTTAAGTCAAGACAAGAAAAAACGATATACATCCTTAGATAATTTACAAATTTCAATATCAACAAACTGACATTTCGTAAAAGATATAACCCTCTAAAATTGCATTTTACGATAGTCCGAGAAATACGTTTGAACGTATTTATAGATTCTGGAGATTTCTGGAAAGCTGTTAACATAATGTTATAGGTTTACGGTCTGTTGTATCACGGTACAAGGCACAATTCTATATTTTCTCTTATTCTACTATATTCTCATCTCTTTATCATCATAATTTCAGCCTATCTTTGTACACTGTTGAACATCAATTTCCTGCAAAACCGTGCAGCTTGCGTGCGCTCCATCTACTGGGAGGTCGGCTTACACTGCGTTTGCCGGTACGCGATGGCCCCTCTAGAATCTTTCTTCCCCAACGGTTATCGCTTCTACGAGCTATTTGGACCGGCTCATTTCCACTTAAACTGGCTAATACGTAGGCCCATGTCGGTTTATCTATTTAAGCGGCGTATATTATCTCGCAGAGAAACTCCGAGCATGACGCTTTCCATGCATCGCTGAGCAACTCTGAGCTCCCTCCTGCGGCCTGCAGTGAAGGACCACGTCTCTCATCTCTTAAGCCTCTCTATTATGACTCAGTCGTTTTAGTTTTTCTTCTGTTAAATACCAAAATATTTTATGCCTGCCTTATTTTTTTACTTACCCGAAAATAGCGACAGCAGGAACAGTCATTCCAGCTCCTAGCAGAAATACCGCACCAGGCAGTACGTTCAATGTAGCCATATATACCCTTGAGTATAAAGGACCATATACCAGAGGCATCATAGCCTCTGCCAATCCAAATAATGAATTCACTTTACCTGCAAATACATTAAAATTGGGTTTTCAAAGTTCTTGCCAGTCAAACACCGTTTTTAGTGATTGGATGAAGGCATTTTGATTAGTATGACTTTTACAACACTCACGGGGCAAGAAAGGATAATCTTACCTTACGCCGCGATTTCATCGTCATCATCATTAAAATATTATTTAAAAATGAAGTTTAAATGGTTGTGTAATTAATATGAATATTAAAAGAAAAAAATGCATTTATAAGATAAAGAGTGCCGCTTTTTTCTTTGGTACGACACTTATAACGGCACTATAATATATCCTGCGGAGATGAAACATTCTAGAACAAGTAACCATTAATCAGAATATGTCGTGACCGAAATCAGGAGTACATCCTTCTCAATTATATTTTTTTTGTCATGGATTTAACGAGTGCTTATCGGTAAAGGAAAACATCGTGGGAAATCCTACATAACACATGCGCCAACTGTTCCGAGCTTCGAAAAATTCTGAAAAATCTGAGGTCTGTGCTCAGATGTATAGCTTTATTCGAAGTACATATATCACATATACATAACATATATTGCATTAATAATGTAACATATACATGGTCCTGCATTTTATTCTTATTATCTTAATTAGATAAATTATGAATATTGTATTCGTTCAATTGTTTTAACTTCGATAAAACAGATTAAACTAAAATATCTATATTAGTAGCGATTCTATATTATTTACTTCGATAAGAAACTGATCTCTCAATATTTATTGACAACTCGAAGCCAAGCCTATCTGAATGCTAGTGAACACTTTGTGTGTTTAACAGTTAATAGACAATGAATTGTATTAATATTACAATATTTACATTTTATCTTATATAGCAAACCAATAAACTAAGACTTTTCGAGTCATTAACCTCGATACTGACTCGAAAAGTGTACCAAAGTAAATAACGCTACAAAAATGTTATTTGTGTTCTGTTATTAAAATTAAATTCGAATTATCTCAATCGATAACGCTTTCACGAACAATGCGTTTGGTAAGTTTTATTTTATCAATATCAGAGCATGAATTACCTCTACATTATTATATTTATTTTAACGTGGCGATATCTCCAAGTAACAATGGTAGTCATTATAGCATAAGTAATATATATTAAACAAAACAATAAAAATTGTTCAATTACATATTTATCAAGAGACAAAATTTCCATAGTTTCCTTTATCAAAACGTGTTACTACATGTACACAAACTCTGTGACCCGTAACTTTGGATAGAATTAAGTCACGTAATAAGTATCATGCGCATGATGACGACCGCGTGGCCTAGTGGTCAAAGTACCTGACTTCTACGCTGAATATTCATTACATCTGTAGACAATGAGGTGTCCTGCGGAATTATACTCGTACGTATACAGTATTTATCATTTATGTCATCATGTACTTATTATTTTAGAAATGGAAATACGAAAAAGTCATATAACATTAAGTACAAAACATATGATTCTAATATACGGGTACATATTGTTGGTTGTAATTCTATCGCTGAATCATATTTAGAGAGGCGAACATAATCTGTTAGTAAAAAAAAGTATTTAAGAAACGTAACGACCCAAATTCGAGGTTACCTACCATTTTATTATCATGATCCATTTTTTACAAATAGTTAATAACATTACTTTATGATGAACGCACTGGTTCTGATTTGTATTAATAAAACAACACGTTTTTCGTTCGTTTCGTTATACGTCTATAAAATTTGTTATTGATTAAGGGGACGACGTAACGTCCTATAAACTTCTCTATCCGTTAAGGCAGAGATACAACACACTTCAAACTTTAATATTCGTTAAGGGAAAGACGTTCAAGAATGTAAGTAACAATATTAGCGACGGTTTTCTTAAAAACGAAAGGAGAAACAAATTCAATAAAGCATGTGTTCTTCTGTCTTAAAACCTTATACATCATTAAAAAGACTGCACTCTAATCGAAATTTTAGGTAATAAATTCTTTGAATTTCTAGTAATGAAGAACTAAGCTGGGCACTGCTTTAATTTACAAGCTAGATCAGTTTAACCGGAGGAACATCACGTTCTCACAGAATACCAAAGTAGAAATAGCATAACGCTACTGAGTTTCATTTTGTAAGTGACGAGAATCGGTCCATATACCTCTATAACCCCTTATCATCAGGATGATCCTCTCCTATTTGTCACGCTTACTGACTATTTACTACTCAGGAATGTAGCATATTTTCAGAGATTACGTTAGACAAATTAAAGAAAAAAAATAAGTTTAACTCACCTAGCTCTTCGCTCGTCACTAATTTTGACGCGATAGAACGCATGGCAATAAAAGAAGTCCCGTTGAATATTTCGACTAAAGGGGCTGAAACCAAAAATAAATCCATTAATAACGGCATTCATTTCTTGATCACCAGCCTCTGAATACCTGCAGAACTCTGTGTCGAAAATCTACCACGTCATCTTATCCCGCAGTTTTTGTTAGAGTCTTCTGATGGAAAATGTGAATGAAAATGAAAATGATGCCAAAAAACGTAACGGGAGTCTATAGGGAGGAGGCCAGCGGGGGGAGTACTTGCTGAGCGACGGCCTGCGGCAAAGACTCCATTGCGCCTTCAAACTCCACCAGTGACATATGTATGTCACTGGTGGAGTTTGTATGTACAAACATACAGTCACGCTCTTTTTCGCCCCGCAGGACGGCGAACCACATCGCCGCCATTTTGGTAGGAGAAAAAAAAATTTACTACCCATTACGTTCTCACGTGCAGTATAGTGATAGCATTGCATATTATGGTGTTATTAAAGCTGCACGAATGAAGGCCGTCCGTACAATAACTTAGTCGCCTCCTACGACACCTCAGTAGGAAAGAGATAGGTGCTTTAACTACTCTAGTTAGCAGGAAAGAGATAGGCCTATTTTAATACAGTTAACTTAATTTATTTAAGGATCTTAACAAAAATGTCAAGGCTTCCGATGGCTATATATCACCGGTCAGATTCGTAAGGGACTTCTTTAGCGTCTGATATCACAAATATGCCTACTTCATTGATAATTACGGGAAATCCTATCTTCTTGGAAGTAGTCAGATTCCAATAGTCTCTTTAAGTCAGAATCTTAAATAATTGAGATGTTACTCCTAATACTCCACACTGAGCTGAATAATTTAGGTCTGGCAAATTTCACATAGTTATTCTGCCATCCGTAGTAAGTAAATATCCCGTTAATAACTACTATAATAAATTAGGAGAGTTTGTATGTTTGAAGGAGCTAATCTCATGAAATACTAATACTATTTGAAAAAATATTTTTGCATTAAATATCGCGTTTATTTTTAAAAGTTCAAAGTTATAAAACTTTATGCTGGAGCTATAAGGAGCCGGACGCAAATTAACAAACACAATCGAGAAGGGCCAAATGGATGCTATGATGATGGATGGCCGGGCTGTGGATGCCACGGTCAGTGAGGCACCATGCCTTATAGTAGAGTCACTTTGCCGGCTTATCTTATGCGATTGAATTCGCGGGGTCATCTAGTTATTAATATTTTTCTGACCGATTAAGACCACAGATACTTATTCCAATCACTGGGTACAGCCGTATGTGAGTTTGACGACCGCGTGGCCTGAAGGTCAGAGTACCTGACTTCTAAGCCGCGGGTCCTGGGTTCGAATCCCAGCCGGAGCCAACATTTGTGCTAAAACACAAATTGTTGGTTTTCGGGTCTGGTTGTGTTGTGATTGTCCCCGTGTTTCTGACACTGTATCCTAGCCTACCTACGATCTTATCGCATCAGCGTTACATCGGGCGCGGGTAGGTTGGGACGAGTGGGTGCCTCTGTGTTTGCGCGTACACTTGTGGCACTATAATATCTCCTGCGCAGTTGATGGCTCTCGACAGTAGTCGGAAGTTGTCGCCGTGGTCGAAATCGGCTAGGAGAACATCATCACAGCCGTAAGTATTTCTACGCAAACACTTTCATCCCATCCCGAACAGTACAGTTAATGCTGTGATCTGTATCCAATATTCGTGACTCAATACACTAATAACTGGATCACACGGTCTTTTTTTTAAATAATTAACTATGATTATTATATAATAAACCGACGCAGCCGCTCCTAACAGTATCTCATGGATGTCATTATCAGAACTTGACCAAATTAATATGGGACCACATATCTCCTTTGTAATAAAATAATAATAATTAAAATCGGTTTATAAACGAAGAAGTTATGCCCGAACACACAAAAAGTATATATACAAACAGTTACGCCATTGTCCCATACAAGGGGTACGCAGAGGAGTCGCACGTAGCCCACTTTTCTCGTCCGCGGGGAACGTAACGTGACGGGTGGTGAACCACCAGCCCGCCGTTTTCGTACGAGTCAAAAAAAAATCTTACTCCCTATTGCGTTCTCACGAGCAGCATAGTGACAACATTACATATTATTGTGTTATTCTGCATGAAAAAAGGCTGTTCACACGATACCTTAGTCACCTCTTACGACACCTCGGTATCAAAGAGGTAAGTGATATTCTACTCTGCCGGATACCTATCGGCATATACACAGACGAATTGAAAACCTCCGCTTTTATTAAACTATATTGAGTCACTGATAAAACAGATGTTTTCAACATACCAATATAAATCTCGGTAGTTGTAGACGCAAATGCAAATATGAAAGAGGCTAGGATCTTGCTGGTGCAGGAGATAATTCCAACTACCGTGTCGTCCAGTTTCATGAAGTCACTGAAGATGCTGATGGAGAACAAAGTGCCTGGCGAAGAAAAGGTATTTACTTATTAATGACGCAAATTAAGCATGGTAACAATAACAATTGTACTTACATATTATAATATTTACTTTATTACATTTTAGAAGTGGTAGGATTCCTGTGCAGGAATCAATCTAGGAAGATACCTCCCTAGGCCAGTTATTCTGCTGTGAAGCAGTAGTGTGTAAACATTACTAACTGTGTTTCGGCCTGAATGATACTGAGAGCTAGTGTAATCACCGGGCATATGAGACTTAAGAACTCATGTCTCAGAGGGACGCGCGTAGAGTGGTACCACACTGAAGTGTTCTTGGTGACACAGCATTTGTTACGGGCAAATGTCGCACTTGCCATCTGGTGAACGTTTTGCTCGTCTCGTTTTTTACCTAATAAATAAAATCAAAGATACATGAAGATCAGGTGATTTAATGATCAGCGCGTTTGCCTGCTGAATATTCGTCCACATCCTAGTCCAAAAATATACAAGTACGATCTGGATAAATATCCCGTGTCCTGTGCTTATGATAATGTGGAAGATAAAGACTAGTGTGTGCTTCTACGTTACCAGGGAATAAATACAGCACTATGAAAACTCTGCCCGGAACTTAAACTCTGGGTCACACTCTTGACCACCATGACACCACCATATTCCAATTCGTCCACGACTTAACCTTTTATTAACAATAACTTGTTAAATTATTTATATAAGAATACAAAGGATTACTCAAGAGTCCGCTCACACTCAAGGGGCGACCGCTCGCCTTAAAATTCCATAGTACACGTGTAACCTGAGTTCGATCCCCGGTGCCGGCACCTCTAAAAATGTTCTGCAATTTTAAGTACTGATTTATCACGTGCTCAGCGATGAAGGAAATCTGTGAAAAATGTCTGAGGAACAAAAATATTTCAACGACGTGAAGTCCGCCAACCCGCATCGGAGCAATGCGTGATCGAACCGTTAAGCGTTACATAAAAAATGCTAGTGAAGAGAAAATTTTCTATGAAAATGATTACGCGAATGTTATAAATTTAATAAAACTAATTTTACGGATTTTTGGTCCAATGTACCAAGAACAATAATTAGAAAGCTGAAGGTACCCCGGGATAACTGTAACATCAGGACGTCATCTTAGTTTCCCCGTGACCATGAGTGCCGTAAAGCGCTCAAAAAGTCAGGTTCATCATCATGATCATTTCAGCCTATATTTTTTTTTTTTTACTAGTCCACTGCTGAACACGGGCCTCCCCCATAGATTTCCATAAGTTAGTAGCCCTCATTTTGGGGGGATTTTGTCATAGTTGCCACGCTTGACAGGCGGGTTGACAACCGCAGTTTATTTGTTCACATGTTCCAGGAAGATGCTGCTGCCCATATCCTGGTTTTTATTTTCCTTCTGTCGTCTTTTGTGACACACACGGGGTGAGATGGGGTGGTAGATTCTCTAGCTACCACACGGCAAGTAAAATTTGTTTTATTAAATACGTTATTTTGTACAATATTTTACAACAGTGAAGATAGCAAAAATAATTGCTACAAATCCTTTGCCTTCACCGCAGGCCTTCGCATACAAAACATATGTATGATAGTGGAATAAATCTAAAGCGCCTTACGAAACACTGCGAATCTACCAAGATATTGTACGTCATAGTAATAACATTAACGCTATAATTTACCACAAGTAAAGGTGCAAGGAATAGTCATGATTAATGGCAGAAACTGCGACACAGCGACAGCCAAATTTCATTAGTGTAGTAACATACGTTCAGCTCCTACGAGAGCGTTACTACTAAATCTAAATTAGCTACTAAATCTAACTTTACATGTTAGTAGGTATAACAGGATTTACGAAATGAAGAAATACTGTTATTAAACGTAATTTACTTTACCTACATTTTGTAACGCTAATTTGTAATGTCCGAAAATTGTCCAAGCCTTAACATTTTAAGGTTTCTAAAGAAAGTAACCCGATTCGAGCCCGAATTTCATTGAAGTAGTATATGACTTACATACATACAATCACACCTTTATTTCATAAAAGGGGGACGCAGATACCTCATCCGAAGCTCATTTTCGCCTCAGGAAACGGGACGTAACGGTTGGCGAATCATATCACCACTTGCGTTTCCACGGGCAGCTAGCCATCTGCACGGCAACCCCTACCTTGGCGGAGATGAAGGGAAAAGGATTAGGTAGGAAGTGGACTTTGTGTGACAAGTGTTTGGGAATGAGAAGTTGGGAAAGGAATATATAAGATTCAGGATACTACTATTTCGGAAGGAGCCGAAAGAGACAGGTGTAGCACGGGAGGCTGGGTCGAGTGAACTGGTACCCTACCGTATTTGTCGACAAAGCAAGTTGGTAAAATACCCTTGGCTTTTATGTATATATACAGACTAAATAACTGTAAATAATAAGAGTAATTAATAAGACAAATACGGAGTATCTTACTAACATTAAATATTTTACGATTTTATAAACAGGGGAACAATCACAACACAACCAGATCCATAAACCAACAACTTGTGTTTTAGCACAAATGTTCGCTCCGGCTGGGAATCGAACCCAGGGCACACTGCGTAGAAGTCAGGTAGTCTGACCACCGAGATATGATGACCACAGAATAAATAAAACATAAAAGTAGTCGATAGTCGAAATAAATTTCAAATATTTGTACTAATGTAAAGCTTTTGTAAAATGATCAATGGCCGAAACGTAAAAACAATGATACACATCTTCTTATACTAAGAATATTAAAACAAAAATTGAGTGCTCTTCTTAAAAGTAAGTGCTTAATATGGTGTAACTGTTTGTCGTGAATGATTTTATTGCATTGAAAATAGTTTTTCGATGCAATGAAATCAGTTCACTTCGCAAATTACCTGAGTTTGCTCAGCTTAAATTTTACAACTAACACTATACTCGTAATACTCTCCATCAAATCTAACGCTGTGGGCTGCGACAAAGTCAGCCGCCGTATGATTATCTATATCCTAGACCATGTCCTCCCAGTTATCTCTCACATCTGTAACTTTTCCTTGGATACCGACATCCTACTATCTATCCTTTCCCATTCTATGATCTCACCCAAAGTGCTGGATTGGTTTTCAACTTATCTTCGCGGACGTCAGCAGTCGGTCCACATAGATGAGTCTTCATCTAGGTGGTTTGACATACATGCTGGTGTCCCTCAAGGCGGCATTCTATCTCCTCTGTTATTTTCAGTATTTATAAATCTCATTACCCAGAACCTTCAGTGTGCGTATCATCTGTATGCTGATGACTTGCAGTTGTACACACAGGCGAGTGTCGAATGTGTGTCAACAGCTGTTGAGATGATTAACAGGGACCTAGAGTATATTAAGAACTGGTCTGTCCGGTTTGGCCTTATGGTCAACCCATCTAAGTGTCAGGCCATAATAGTAGGTAGCAATCGGATGATTAAAAGATTGAACTCTGTAGCGCTCCCTCCAATCGTTTTTAACGGCACCGCTCTTGAACTGTGTTCATCTGTTAAAAATCTTGGTTTATACATTGACAATACTCTGAGCTGGCAAACCCAAGCGACACATGTAAGTCAGAAGGTAACAGGTACCTTACGAGCTCTGTATCGCCTAAAAAATTTTGTCCCTTCTGGAACCAAAATGATGCTTGTGCAAACCTTAATTTTTCCCTTGATCGACTATGGTGATGTGTGTTATTTCGATCTGAATGCAGATCTCCTCAATAAATATGATCGTCTTCTGAATAACTGCATTCGATTCATTTACAATCTTCGTAAGTATGATCATGTGTCTGCTTATCGTTATCGATTAAAGTGGCTACCCATTCGTCAGCGCCGAAGTCTGCGTGCACTCACTACCCTTTATTCTATCCTTACGTCTCCTACTGCCCCTTCCTACTTGACTCCCCACTTTCAGTATCTCTGCTCTACCCATGATAAAAACCTTCGCTCATCAAATAACTTACTGCTTCAGTGTCCCTCTCATAGCTCTTCCCTCGTCCATTCATCCTTTCCTATTCAATCCGTCCTTCTCTGGAACTCACTCCCTCTCGAAATCAGAACAGCTAATAATCGTCGCTGCTTCAAATTTAAAGTTCGGGAACTGCTTCAAAATAAGTTGGCAGAATCATCTCAGTAATAGTTTATCGACACTTTTTATTATTTATTTATATGTATTTATGTATATATTTACTATTCTGTTTTATGTTATATATGTATAAGTATGTGTATATGTTTATATATATGTGTGTATATAAGTATTTATATATGTATGTATATATTACCCTTATGTATTATATATTATTTACCCGCACCTACCTCTTTCTATCTCTGAACCACCCTTGAGGTTGACTGGTAGAGAATGCCTCAGGCATTAAGTCCGCCTTTATACTTACTGTATAAAAAGTTAAATAAATAAATAAATAAAAATAAATATAATTTCAAATCTTTGATTTCAGATTTTACTACTTTTTAATCAAATTCACGACTGTGAGGGTACATAGTGTAAGGATTTTAAGCTTTGTGCCCAGATAGATAACGTTTATAGGCGATATTTTGACATTTTATGAATGGTTATTGGTAACGAAATATCGACATTATTTCTATTATTTACACAGATTTTTCTGCTTCCTCATCCCACTTCACATATCACTTCACCTACTCGTATCCGATAACTGTTGTGTGACATAATTAGGGGAGCACTCGCACGAAATATCTAGTCAAGAGTACAGGGACATCCACGACAGAAAACGACTTGAAAATAAATATAAAGGACACGTCTCTCACACAGAACCTTCTATTTGGTGAACAAAGACAAACTGGACCGTGTCCCATTTATATAAACAAGTTATATGTAGTTATAATAACATTGATGTACGAAATACCCCAGATACACATCCATTTAATACTTTCCATACAAAAATCACTTCAAAAAGCATCCTCGATCGATCCAAACATAAAAATAAATACAAAGATCCCAAATTCCGATCAAATAAACAAAATGTTATGTTAAACCCACGATATAAAGTAGCTATTTAAATGAAATCAACTATCGTTCCACAACGGTTTGACAGTCCTCGCATTGACATGGCTGACGTGATGCTAATGAAAATGAGAGCATTGTGTGTTCTTTATTTGATGTCATTTTTGAGTCACTGACTGTGTATCTATATGTGTATGGTTTTTTCTATATCGATGTTTAGAACCGGTGTTTCGACTAATAAGAATATTTCAGTCCCGTTTATTAACAAGATCATAATTTAAAGTCTTATATCAGCGAAAGACTGACGTGAACGACAAAAGTTGTAAAATGAAAGAGAAAAATTTGGAGTAAGCAGGATGTCACTCTGGAACTAAATTAATCAACGTAATTCACAGTAAATTATTCCAGACAAACAGATAAATTAAATAATGGGTGTCAATGAAGTATCTGCTAAAATTAGATAAACGTGGCTATTTAGTTACATCACGTGAAAACCTTCCTTGGACTGAAGCTGCTCAACAAGGAAGCGTCAAACGACACCTTGGCTATGGCAAGACATAGACACGTTTGTAATATTTTTATAGTAGTAAGTGACGAGACGAGCAAAACGTTCACTTCGTGATTTTGCATGTGCAATTTTTGTTCGTAAAACGCACCTATGGTACAAGAGTATTCATAGTGCGGAGCACAGTTTCTTTAAAGTGATAATTTTTAAAGAATTATTAAATACTATTTGAAGCCCGCGGCTACGTCCGCGTGGATTTAGGGTTTTCAAAAATTCCGTGAGAATTCTTTTATTTTCCGGAATAAAAATCACCTGTATCCGTTCCCAGGATTCAAGCTGTCTCTGTGCCGTATTTAGTCAAGATCGGTTCAACGGTTTAGCCAGTTTAGTAAGAAGGTAATAAACAGACTGAGGGAGTTACTTTTGCGTTTATAATATTAGTGTGGATAGTTTGGATATGTAAAATAATTGTAAAGTTGGCGCGCTGGAAAGGCGTTAGCAAGAATAGAAAAAAATAATCACAGTCCACAGCACAGCATTGATAAGTAATAAGTATATAAATATGGATGTAGTATATTTTTAAGTTTCTTAAAAAAAACATAGTTATTGTATATGACATACATACCCACTAAGTTCGTAATAATGCTGTAAGTGCAGAACATGCTGAACTGCACCTCATCCCAGTTGAATCTATACCTCATGAAAAGATACAGCACGTTCATCTCACCTGCGTATAAAAAAATATTATTTGTACATATTGAATGGTGGTAAGCGTACTCAGCACGAATAAAAGCTGTTCGTACAATATCTTAGTCGCCTTCTAGATTCGCTCTCTATCGGAAGCTTATAATCTGTCGAACACCTATCGACTGAACACGCTTAAACAAAAGCTTTTCTTTAAACATATTTTTGCTTTAAAACCCTCATTAATTTTTGAGTAAACATTGATATATATCAATTTTTATGTTCAAAAAATAATGAAGATATATTTTAGGCAGTGCAGTAGGTGCATTCGCCGAATGATCGGCTTCTGAGCTACAAGTCGCGGGTCCTATTCCTGCATGAAAAAAATTTTTGCAATTTAGTTTAAATGTATCCATGATACAGGCGACATCCTAGTAAGTGCAAGGACTCATTAAATTTTTAAAAACGATGTCTCACAGTAGGATTTGTTTCGTTTTCGTTCGCAGACATAAATTTCACGCACAACACAACCAGACCCTGCTACGGCTCGGTTTCGAACTCAATACCTGACCTACCCTGACACTAGGCCACGCATTCGTCGGCGCCTTAAAATTAGCAAAAATAATTCAATCTCTTACCATGGAGTGGTCCAAAAATAACGCACACGACGACAATTAACAACGAGACCCTGAGCCTCCTTCGCCGTGGCCCACTTCTAAAGGCAACTGTGAGGGTTTCTCTAACATGGCGAGCATCGAAAAATGAACACACCCACCCTCGGCAACCTACTGGCTGGTCCTGTAAAGTAAAATTTGTTCCCTTTCATTAATTACTTTCAATGAAGATACTCGAATATATTTTTTTTAATTCGTTTGTTTGACTTCCACTTAGCTTAATTTAAATAGGAGTATGCGTGTTGTGGCAGCGTAAGAAAAACATTTTGTTTTTATAGAAGAAGAGGCGGCTCATCCGATGTTAAGTGATTACCGCCGCCGCAATACCAAGTAAGTAGAAAAAAGAAGGATCAATTCTTGAAGGTCCCTTAGTCGTCCCTAAGTGGTTGAGCTTGGCAGAAAATTTCTGACAAAGCTCGCACAGAGGTGGAATGTCAGTCGTCCCATTTCATTCTAATGGTATCGTAATAGTCAGTTGAAGGTGCTCTCAATGTCTCATGTCTTCCGAAATGTGTATAAATAACCATCGTACGTACCCCTATTTTCGGGAGTCTATGTCCCGATTCCCCCTTGATCGTACGCCAAATGTACCGATTTTTTACTTACCTCTAAATATAACTAGTTTTTTTTTCTTTTATTTTTTTTCTATACACTGACCGTCCGATAAAAATAAATGATGACTCACAAAATCTTGTTTTTTTTTCTCAAAAGTAAAGTAAAGTTTCAGCCTATAAATGTCCCACTGCTGAACATAGGCTTCCTCTCATTTCTGGGAGGGTTTTGGAGCTAGGAAAAATCCGCCACGCTGCTCCAATGCGGGTTGGCGGACCGCACATGTCTTCGAAATATTTTTTTATTTCTCAGACATGCAGGTTTTCTCACAATGTTTTCCTTCACCGCCGAGCACGTGGTAAATCAGCACTTAAAGTTGCAATTAACAGTTATAGTGGCGCCGGCACCGGGAATCGTACCCAGGTCACTCGCATACTATGAAATTTTAAGCGAGCGCCTAGCCCCTGAGCTACCACGGCTCTTTTTTTCTAGCCATTATTATTTATTATTACCAATTATTTTTACCTTCCGTCCCGAAAATTTGACACACTGCACCTCGCAACATTAGTTGCAAATGAAAATTACAGGCTGTTTATTTTAGTGGTTTGCGTTTTTTATTACAGATACTATGAGTTTTGTGTGTATCATTTATTTTTTCGAACTTTTTATCCGAGACTTCCTTTAAACGCCTTTTCATTTCAAGGCGAGTACACTAATACGTTACTGTTACTAAAAAGAAGTAAAGTCCATGAATGTCGTACTGCTGAGCACAGGATTCTGAGAGAGTTTTGGAACCGGAAAAGTCTGCCACGCTAACCTGCACTGGAGAGATCCAGTGCAGGTTAGCGGACTTCACGTGTCTTCGAAATTTATATACCACACGTTTCTTCACGAGGTTTCTTTTCAACGCTGAGCTGTAGTATAACAACTAATGTTAGACGACACTATTAAAAAAGGCCCCGACGGCTCCTATAAACATACACAAATTGTTTAAAGTGTTTCCACAAAAGATGGCTCCGGCTAGGATTCGAACCCAGACCCGCGGCATTATTGTTAGAATGCTATTTTTTTAATTAATTGAAATTACTCTGTCAAAAATATCGTTCGATATTTTACACAAGAGCCGGTTACTGGAATAATAGGCTTAAAGCCGTAAGCCTGTAATCTACTTCCAAATGAAACTATGAGTGGCCAACCATACAGATTAAAAATGAATATAATCCCTAGCAAAGATAACACGCGTAGATTAATCACATTTATAAGATACACGTGTCTTTCGTTGGCAGTTATGAAAGCGGTGCTTTTAAAACTCTTAATCGAGTACGTTATTTTGTTATCACAGAATAAACCCAATAAAGAACAATTATAAATTTATTAAGACGATTATCATATACAGCATGTATGTTTGTTTCTAGCTGTCAGTGCCCTTCGAACCTAAACACAGTAATGTTTGCATGCTACTACTTCACGGCAGAATAACTGGCACTGGGGTGGTACCTATCTAGACGGATTCCTGCATTGAAATCCTACCACCAGTACCACCAGTAACACGTTTGACACTGACTGCAATAGTAGTTGATTTTGTTTTTCTTTTAGAAACTAATAGGTGCAGTGTCGACCCGATGCCTTTATCTATACAAATAAATAAAATTGAAGTGTCTGTCTGTAAATTCGCAATAAAAAAAATCTTAGTCTCATATCATAGTAATTTTAAGGATACAAAAACTCAAACACGCATTTTTAAAATTTTTGTCTGTCTGTTTCTTTGCCCGGGCTATTCTCCAAAACGGCCGATTCTATTTTGACGCGACTTTTATTGGCAAGTAGAGGATTTTCAGCGAGTATTCTTATAACACCATACCTTTATATACTTTTTATTTCAAAAATATTGAGGATTCCTGCGTAAAATCTGAAAAACTGTTGAAATTAAGGGCTAATGGATGGTCGTGTTAACTGTGGCTTTAATTTGCATTTTGCCCATTATTATTTTAGTTCATCATCATCATCATTTCATAACATACAACATAACAACATAATTAATCCTCTGCTGAACAAAGGTCTCCCCAACAGATAGCCACAAAATATGGAGCTCTAATTTTGGGGGGACTTTGCCATAGTTATAACGCTTGGCAACCGCAGTTTATTGATTCAGATGTTTCAGGATGATGCTGTTGCCCATCTCCTGGTTTTCATTTTCCCTCTGTCGACTTTTACGTCACCCACGGGATGCGATGGGGTGGTAGATTCTCATCAGGCACCACCACAAGGCGGATTTTAGTTCAGTGATTCAGAAAATTCATAGTTCTATTTTTACGTTTCTTATCTTACTACCCGTAAGTAGTTTTTTATCTTGTTTTAGAAAATACTAATCCGATATTATTTTTTTTTGCATTAGATGGATTATATTTAGATTATAGGCTATAAAATCTTATGCTACAGCTTTTAGGAGCCGCACGCTGAGAAACGAACATTTTCCAGTAGTGCCGAACTGTGAAAGCTCAGGTCATGAGGCACCATGCGGTACGGCGCGGTGATGTGGTCGACTTTTTTTAGGTGGGTGAGACTGCGGGCACAGCTAGTGTTTAAAGATGCTGTGAAGCTCTAAGTCGACAATACAATACGAGTACGTCGCGCTTTATCTCCAAAACTAGATACTGTTCTTTGATATATTTATAGTCGTTGTACTTTTCAGTTGTACTTACGTTAACTTAACCCCAATGTCTGTTCTTTTTTGAAACCACTATTTACTTCTTCTTCTCCTTTTTTGATACTGGCAATCGGCTACCAAATCGAGCAATGTTGAGTAATAATTTATTTATAATAAGGACTTGCCATTTCGATTGTCAGTAAAACGTGATGTGATGTTCTCCCAGCCGATTTCGATCACGGCGACAACTTCTGTCTACTGTCGAGAGCCATCAACCGCGCAGGAGATATTATAGTGCCACAAGTGTACGCGCAAACACAGAGGCACTCACTCGCCCTAACCTACCCGCGCCCGATGTAACGCTGATGCGATAAGATCGTAGGTAGGCTAGGATGCAGTGTCAGAACCACGGGGACAATCACAACACAGCCAGACCCGAAAACCAACAATTTATGTTTTAGCACAAATGTTGGCTTCGGCTGGGATTCGAACCCAGGACCCGCGGCTTAAAATTCAGGTACTCTGACCACTAAGCCACGCGGCCGTCGAATTCGTAAAATTATAGTTAACTTTAACTAAAGATTTGTTTGATTGATGAATGGTGATGAAGTGAAAATTTGCTGGACTGTACAATTTTGGTCTTGAATTTAATTTTCCTATTACCGTACACTCTTACGAGTACTTGTTGCATGATAAACTATCAATATTAAGCATCAAAACTCAAAATATACACAGAAATTACAAATTTCAATAAAAACACTATCTCCACTTTTCGAGTTGGTGCAACTAGTCCACGCTGCTTACTTCATTTAACTAAATCTCGTAAAAAAAAAGTAAACAATTAGTAACTAGATTGGGATTCGATTGCGTTGAAATTGTCCCATTGTCTATGACACTGCAGTTTAGCCTACCTCCGATCTTATCGCATGAGCACTACATTGAGCGCAGGTAGGTTAGGATGAGTGAGTGCATCTGTTTTTGTGCGAACCCTTGTGTCACTATAATATAGCAGCTCCTGCTTAGTTGATAGCTTCCAACTGTGTTCGGAAATTGTCGCCGTGGTCGAAAACTGGCCAAGAAGACATCGTCATAATTAGTATATATTTTTGTTTGTGTTTTTGTTTTTTTTAATAAGACCATTCATTATTCTCGTTTCTTTGTATATTCGTGTGTCCTGAGCGATAGGAAACGAAACTGCATGCAATTATATCATCACAAGTACTTACTATTACCATTATAATAAGTTATTGGTGCAGGAATCCGTCTAGATATGTACCGCCATAGTGTCAGTTAGACATGTCATGATTAATGCCCGTGTAATATCGGTTAGTAAAATTTGTTCTATTACTACGTGTAGTAGAAAAAATGATTTTAATTTACTGGCAGTTTCTCGTAAATAAAATGTTTTAAATAAGTGACGGGGCGAGCAAACCCTTCACCATATAGCGAGGACAAAGTCTGCCCGCAAAAGATGTTATGTCAACCAGAGCACATCTGCGCTCGTCACCTTGGGACATCTGTTTTCAGTCTCTTAGATCTAACTCTTTATATCGATACACAGTACTGTTTTTGCACTATTGCGAACTGGGGTAGTACCTGCCTAGACGGATTCCTGCATAGGAATCCTACCGACAGTTCCTAGACGGATTCCTGCACAGTTATTTTACCACCAGTTAAATCTTGTTTGTTTTGGCGTCACAATTGAAAGCACAGTGTTTATTCCTTACACATAAATTCAAACATCACACCAGACATCACATCCGGCCGTAGAAGACAATGTCCTGACAGATAACATGTCAAATGTAGTCGACACCTATCTGAGCCTCGCGTAAAAACAATAATAGCGTTACGATGTTCCCCTTCAATCGAATTTGCGTTGTGGGCTCGTGGCAATTTACCACTTACACGTAGGACTAACCGAGCTCTAACGATACAAATAGTGAGCTAACAAACTAAAGTATGTTCTATATATACAGTTTCGTATTGAATTGTATCAGGTTAAAAAATGCTTAAACTCTTACAAAACGTTACATTTTGAGAATGCGAAAGAAAGTTAATGAAAAAAAACTGAGGATAAAAAAGAGACAAGTTTGTTTTAAATTACATATTACACGAGCAATCTGAATTTGATCGATGGTACTGACACCATAAAATGTTAATTGCAATTTTTATTTCTGATTTATCATATGAGATTCATCTTGCCAGTTCCATAATCCTCTCAATAACGAGAGAAAATGTATGCCTCGTAGTGGAACGTCAATGGACTGTTACCGTACATGTAATTAAAAATTATAATTTTATTCCCGATTCATAGTATCCAACTTACTCTTTGACGGTCTGGAGATATGACAGGATCCTTAAGGCGAATGTATCCGTAAAACAAGCTTGTGAAGTAAAGGCAATTTGATATCAGGAATATTCCATAATACCCAATCTGTTGTAATAATATACCACTTAAGGACATTCCGATTGGTATTCCAAGAGACATACACAAATTGGCTACTCCCACTCTGAATGTCCTCATTTCTTTTGTCGTTACGTCACCAATGTAGCTGAACACACCGACGCAAACAGTAATCCAACCTCCGGTTATCGACGGAAACAGATCAGAGAGGGCCGTGACCTCCAATGGCAATTCGTAGAAGAAGTATGTGTTCAGAATGAAACTCGTGCAACAAAGCACTTCACCAACAATTGGCAAAAGTATACACGCCTTCCGTTTTCCTGTTTTGTCACTCCATGAGCCAACAAATAGGACCAAAATGCAAGGGAACGCCGTTTGAACAATATTTTTCCACGCTTGCACTGATGCTGTTAACTTTTGCACTTCCGACTCCTCCAGTGTATAATTTTCAGTTTGCCTTCTATTTAACGCTGAGCATACTTCGTCACTGTAGCCGAGATTAACTCGGCAAGCTTTCTCTAAGTTTAAATTTTGAACCGCAAGTCCTGAGAACACATTTGACATAATATAACAGGCTATAATCGGTTCTACAGTTATATTTGATCTTATTTGCATCAGCTTATCTTTTACACTCGATCTTTTTGCTTTAGGTTTCTCCTTGCCCTCTACTTCTACTCCGGCTTTATCTGCAGTTACGTTTATTCCGTTCATTATTACTAATATTTACATTTATAAATATATATAAATTAAATACTTCTAGTAAATGTAAAAAATGCTTTGAGATTGTTCATGTTACATTTTCTATTTAACATTTTTCGTATGAAATACGTTGGAAACTGTTTGTCGAATCCACCTTTGTAACATTTTGTTATTATAATTTCAATATTTTCGGCACAATTACGCGAAATATTCACGGAATTAAATCGGATCACTGAATAAGAATACCACTATCTCACGAGTAACAAGACCAACTGAAAAGTCCACTTGTCTTTAGAGATGATTAAGCGGATACGCGTTCGAGTGGTACCATTAGCGACAATTGGCCGGCCGTAGTGTCGGCTCGCGACGGCACAGTGTCCTGGAGCCCGCAGAACTGCCTGGATCAGAGCGTCACAACCTTGCACTAAGCAGCCGTTTATCCCATTAGAGCAATGCCTGCCATTACGTCGGGAAACTGGGTACAACGGCGCGCTCGATTATTAGTGCACGGTCAAGGTACGCTTTATATATGCGATATTAGTTTATATTTTCTTAGTTCTCAGTTTCATGCATTATGTTCTTTTTAATATATTTTCTTACTGAAGTCGCAAAACGAAAATATGATATATGTAATCTTAAATAGCTATTTGACATCGGTCATAATCATAATAATAATCTTTATTTGGGATCAGGAATACGGGTTGTACGTAACTTGGTATAAAGATTTAATTTTATATTATCCAACACATTCTACCTTAAAGGCATGCAAACATTATATAAAATGGCAGTTCAGTAAATAACAATTTCAATTATATAATTTAACTCAAAATAGTCATAATTTAAAAGAGTCTTTCAATTGTCATAATTCAATGTAAAAAAATATTAGTATTAAAAAAGAATTACTAAACAAATATCGTTATGTCATTTTATTTTTATTTTATTTATTTATTTATTGAATCGCCAACATAGCAGACACTCTTATCAACTAGAAAATTTTAAAATAAAAGCTCAAGCTAAGTGTTGCAATAATTATAGGCGACGACGACATGCGCTGAAATATTTACATCTTACTACGTTTAACAATATATCTAAAATAATATATCTTAAATTTTAACAACTCACAGAAAAATATTAACATAATATAAAACAAGAAGACAACCTTTGGTAACAGAGATGATACTTCAACATAAATCTAGAACTGATTTTTTAACAATAACAATAAACAAAAAAAAATGACTTAAAACATCTTTAAAATGATTCACAATAATCTTCTTAAATGTATTAATTTCATTGGAATAAATATCAATAGCAAGGTCTTTGGACAGAGTGTTGTAAGTTCGAATCAATCTATTAATAATGGAATAATGACCTAAGTTGGATTTCGATTTTATGGTGCAGAATAAGTTGTATCTACTGATTCGAGGTAGTTTACCCTAACGTACGGAAATATTAAGTAAATCTAATAAATAAGAACAATCAACATTACTATTTGCTATTTTAAACAAAAACAGGCTGTCCAGCAAACGCCTCCTATCAGACAATTTTAAAATTTGGAAGTGCTGCAATTTATCGGAATATTTATTTAAATTTTTCCCAAGAAGACAATTGTTTGACAGATGCCACCAAAACCTCTTTTGAACCTGCTCTAATCTATTTACATATATGTCGTAATGAGGGTTCCAAATAACACTGCAATACTCTAAACCACTTCTGACTAGAGTATTGAATAAAATAATTTTTGTCGTGAAACTTTTCAATTCTTTACTATTACGAAGAACAAAACCCATTATTTTGAAAGCTTGACTTGTTATGTTATCGATATGTACGTTAAATCGCAATTTATTGTCAAGTGTAACACCAGGTCGCGAATTGTGTTAAATTCTATGAGAATTTCCTTCCCGATGTAATATTTACAACTTTATACTTAACTACTACTAACTTAACTTTATTTTTAACTTTTTTTCTGCTAAAACGTATTAAGAGACATTCCATTAGTTTCGCACCATAGTACGAGACGATCGATATCCTCTTGAAGTAAAATAACATCTGTATAATTTTTTATAGATCTGAAAAACTTTAAATCATCAGCAAATAAGTAACATTTTGAATTTAGAAAACAAGACGTTATATCGTTCATAAAAATATTGAAAAATACTGGCCCCAGATGGGAGCCTTGGAGAACACCAGAATAGGTGATAAAATGATCTGACGAATATCCATTTACAACAACTCTTGATGTGCGGTTGCTCAAGTAAGAGAAACACCAGTTTATAAAATGTCCAGAAATCCTGACAATTTACGTAAAAGGATTTCGTGCTTGACTTTGTCGAATGCTTTGCAGAAATCTGTGTAAATAACATCAGCGGGGGATCTACTGTCAATGCATGTCGACAAATCGTGAACAAAGGAGGGGGGGTTGGTAGTGGTTGATCTGCCTCTGACAAAACCATGTTTTTGAGGACTGATATATTGTTTTATATGCCAACTAATTATAGGAAAGAGAAGTTGTTCGAATAATTTAGCGAATATTGGTAAAATAGATATAGGTCTGTAATTACTGACCAAGTTACGAGAGCCATTTTTGAATAAAGGAGTAATTAGGGCTGCTTTCTATTTGGATGGGAAAATACCAGTAGAGAGTGACTTATTGTAAATAATGCAAAGCGGTGTAGCAAGGACAGAAGCACATTTAGAAATAAAAATAGATGTTATTCCGTCGCTACCAGCACCCTTGTAATGATCAAGTCTTTTAAAGGCTTTAAAAATCATATTCTTGTTGAAAGTTAAAGTAGAAAGATAATTATGGTAGCAGTGCAATCTGCACAGGAATCGGAATGTAAGAAATTATCTGTATTGTATACAGATGAAAAATGTGTAGCAAACAGATTACAAACGTCTTTCCCGCAAGGAGGTTCCTTGTCGCCCAAAATCATTTGCGAAGGATAGTAAGAGGAATGATTACTCCTTTTGTTCTTTATAAAAAACACCCTAATTTCATTAGGGAAGATGGTTGGATACCAGCACCGGAGGTAGTTTTATTGATAAAATTAAATCAAAAACCAAGCATACCACTTGGCAAGACTTTAAGACACAGTAAGCTCTTTCTGTTTTTCATATGTTGTTTTGAATTTGTTGTTTTTCTGGTATTATGTTTGATTTGTGTTGAGATTGTCCTCGTGTATCTGACACTATCGCATGTGTGTTATATTGGGCGCGGGTAAGTAGAAGACGAGTGAGTGCCTCTGTTATTCATCGTACACTTGTGGCACTATGTTATCACCAGCGCGAAAATCATCCTGAAAATATCATATGCCTACATGATTCGTATGCAACGATAATATCCGAGTAGTCACGTCGATTAAACAAAACATATTTTGCGCGTCATATAGACGCTGTTTTTTATATATTACGAGTAGATTCGTCAACATCAAGCGATTTCTCTAATTTGTCTTTTGTGTATTGATACTGTACTTGTGGGACAGTAAAAGTACAAAAATATAAAAAAGATACTTCCTTAAGCCCATCTAATATAATCAATACACATTTCATTATGTTTCTTTTTTATTGGAGACAGGGATGAGACGAAGAAAACGTTAAACTGATATTAAGTGCAATGTGCTCTAGTTTTTAGGTCTCATGTTATATTATATATTATTAAGCAAAAATAAAATTAAATGTAAACTAACCTGCCTATTTTCAATAAATCTTTATCACACCCATGGAGTGGCCAGAACGCAGCCCCGACTTAAACGACATTGAGCATGCATGGGACGAACTGTGACGACGTGTACGTCACCGGAATCCGCCGACAATCACGCTACGTGAAATGAAAGAAGCTCTAATAGAGGAATGGTAGAATATTCCGCAGCATCGCCTTAAAAAACTAGTAGAAAGTATGCCAAATCGCATAACAGCGGTATTGTGAGCTCGCAGAGGTAACACAAAGTACTTAAATGCGTGAAAACGGCACATCTGTAACTAATCTACATTTACGAAAATACTAGAAAAACTATGCATTTTTATTTATTTTACATTTATTAAAAATAAAAAGCTAGAATTTATTTTTTTATTTTCTTTTGAGCACATTAAAATATTCTTTAATTTAGTCTTTATTAAATGAAGCTAGGTCAAATATTTTTGAAGATATTGAAGATTTTCTAACCGACCCTTTTTCTGTGCGGTCCAGTGTAATACTTTTAGCTTAAAGTAATATAAGTATTTAACAAGTATTTATACATTAAAAAGAAAATTAAAAGATTATGTAGTAGTGAATAATATAGGCAAACACTAAGTAAGCTGTATGCGGGCAGGCATTGTCTTGCATAAAAACGGCATTCTAGCCCTTGTCCACTAAAAATGGACTAACGTAGTCATTCAGAATTTCAGTGACATATCTTTCTGCAGGTAAAGTTCCATTTCATCACCAGTGCGGCTTTCGTGAGAAATCCCAGCCTACACGTGAACAGAGCCTCCGCCGGATGGTTTCTTTCCTTATATACAGGGTTGGTTTTAGTGCTCTCCCGGCCTTCTGTACACTCTTTTCCTCCCGTCGTGCTTTTATAAACAAAATCTAGACTCGTCGAAAACATAACTCTTGACCAGTCATTGAGAGTCCAATTCTCGTGTTCTCTACCATAAATCCACCTTGAGTTTCTGTGGAGTCTTTCTCGTTTTGGGCCAATTGCAGGTATCATGGTCTTTAAATTTGGTTCGACCAGACGGCGCCTTACTATATCCGTACTCAGATTGTTTCCTCCAGCTCGTAAATGATGATTCGTTACTTGAACAGCCGTAAGAAAACAATTTCTTAAAATTGTTGACACCATATAGCGATCTTCCCACGCCGTCGTGCACCTTGTTTGACCTATTCCTGGTCTGTGAAAATTGGATCCAGTTTCATGTAAACGCTGGAGTACTCGTTGAACTGTCAAATAGTCACATCAACAGTTCTCGCTGTATTTCGCTGACAGTGCCCATCTTCAAGCATTGTCAGGATTCTGGTACATTCTCCAGGGTTAACGACATGATGACTTCAGAATAATAAACTTAATAAGGCAGAGACATCATATTTATAACTTTTCTATTGCAAAACTAGTAAAACAAACGCGAAAGAATTGATTTGAATTTTTTGGGACTAAATTCAAAAACGATCATTGTTTTACACTTTCAGTTTTTTATACAATTATCAAAAATAAATAAAAAGATTTCATATATTATTTTATGTAGCATTAAATATTCTTTAATTTGGTCTTTATTTCATAAAGCTAGGTCAAATACTTTTCAAGATATTGAAGATTTTCTGACCGACCCTTTTTGTTTGCGGTCCAGCGTAGATTATCGATGTTAAAAAAATGTTATGTTATCAAAGTAAGAAGAGGAGCTTAACGCCTACAAACTATGATTATAGTCTAGCGAGGAAGAATTTTTATTTTTCTTTTGTAGGAATGAAAAAAAAATTGACTCCATTTTCTTATTAGCTTCAAAATAACGCTAAGACAAAAACTCTATTGATTTTCGTTAGTCTAATCCTTGTGGTATGATTATAAAAATTACACTTTTTAAATTGACCGCGTGACCTAGTAATTCGAGTACCTGAATTATATACCGCGGATCCTGGGTTCGAATCTCAGCCGAAGCCAACATTTTTGCAAAAACACAAATTATTGGTTTTAGGGACTGGATATATTGTGATTGTCCCGTGCCTATGACACTGCCCCTATATTTGCACGTACACCTGTAGCACGATAACATTTCCTAAGCATAGTGAATAGAATCAGGCGTTACTTTGCATTATCAAGTGAAATTGACTCTACGACAGTCAGCCACCGAATCAATATCACAATGCCTCGTTTTCAGGTGAAACACGTGTTCTCTACTTCAGTGGTGTGTATTGCCTAGTGGTAGTGTTGTAGTGGTGCATATCTGGTATCTGGTGGCGGCTCCCGGTGACGGTATTGGTTTTCTTGTGCACGCTGTTGAGGGAGGGCGGGCGGTGCTCTTCAAAACTAGGTAATACACAACATTTAAAATGCGGATCTTAGCAAATTGACTTTAGCTCCTCTACTATCTCCTACGCAGTTAAAACCCTCCGACAGTATTCGTTAGTTGTCGCCGTGGTCGATAATCGGGAGCATCAAGCAGGAATCCTAGTAGGTAGGTACCACCCGAGGGCCAGTCATTCTGCTGTGAAGCAGTAGTGTGCCAATATTACTGTGTTTCGGTCTGAACTGAACTGAGAGCTAGTGTAATCACGGTGCATATGAGACTTTAGAACTTATGTCTCGGGGTGTCGGGAGTAGTGTGATGCCACACAACAATGTTCTGTATGACAAAGCATTTGTAATGGGCAGACAATGCATTTATTTTATTTTATTTATATAATATGGTCACAACCAACAGATGTTACGTTATAACATTTTATATAATAGTTCACTTACAATAGTGTCGGTCGAGCCTAACACCCAATAAGAGGCGTGCAACAACATTCAATGTGTCTTCTTAATAACCACTTCAGCCTATCACTAGTCCACTGCTGAACATAGGCCTCCTCCATACAATGTCACAAAAATTAAGGGCTCTCATTCTCATTTGGGGATTTTTCCATAGTTGCCACGCTTGGCAGGCGAGTAGGCAACCGCAGTTTATTTATTTAGATGTTCCTCGAAGATGCTGCCGGTTTAATTTGTCCCTCTGCCGACTTTTACGACACCCACGGAATTATCGAATTGGTTACACAGATATTGCATTATCAACAATGGTGCAGATTTTCCAAGATTTGAACGTACTAGGTTGAGCTTAAAAGTTATAATACGAGAAAGACGATCGTTGGGTCGAGGAACATTCATATTAATTTTGCTAAGGCTTCGTCTGATACTGGACCGTATAACAATTTGTGAAGAAACGCCAAGTCATGATAGTCTCTGCGCTGACGTAAAGTGTGTATAGCAAAATTCTCAAGTCTTTTTTCAAAAGATGCTCGCCTGCCGCCGGAAGAAGTACTTAAAAGCTAAATATCTCGCAAAGGAACGTTGGTACTTTTCGAGTCTCAGACTATTGATACTGTAAGTCTAATTCCTTATCTGGCTACAGTATTCGTGGCGTGTACGCACTAAACAATTGAAAATAATTTTTAAGCTAATCATCCTTTCCCATTCGCTTTAGAATACCCATCATCATATTACTTATTTTAGCAACATGACTTTCTTTACCATCAGACCCGAGTAACCTGGGTTCGATCCCCGGTGCCAGCACCTCCAAAATTGTTCTAAAATTTTAAGTGCTGATTTACCACATGCTCAGCGGTGAAGGAAAACATCGTGAGGAAACCTGCATATCCGAGGAATAGAAATATTTGGACGACATTTGAAGTCCGCCAACCCGCATTGGAGCAGCGTGGCGGACTATTCCCCGCTCCAAAACCCTCTCAGAAATGAGAGGAGGCCTGTGCTCAGCAGTGAGACATTTATAGGCTGTTACTTTACTTTTTTTATGAAATGAACAATTATTTTACCAATATTTCATTACCTTTGGGGTTTATTTCTTTACTTTATAAAAAATAAGTAATTTTTTTAATTTATTCTTCTATATTAATAAACGATAGTAGTATTTTCAAGGCTTCCTTATTACTATTACTACAATTGCGATGTGCAACCCGTCTTAAATATGAGACAAGTAGGTTAAGAGGACGTCTTGAATTTAGCAACAGGATATAATCATGACGTGCGTCTGACTACATTTTCCTGCATTTATCTAAAGTTACCACCCGTGCAGGATACGCATATGGTAGTCCGACATATGTACGGGAAGTGTCTGAACAAACACAAACCCTGCCCTTTATCCGATAAAATGCATTTGAACGTAGTCCGAGAAAAGGTAAGAGACTTAGTATCCGATCCAATAATATGTAGTTTTTACAAACGTTAGCTATAGCTAGTATTCGAATCCGAAGTCCAAACTTAATAGGCAGGAACGCTAAGCTGACAACTGAGCGTTGCGCATTGTTTGATTCGCCGTAAGCAGCAACAAGCAACATCAGGCAGGGAAATCCCTTATCTCACATGTTATTTGTTTAAAAATCATCATGACCTGTTTAAAACTTTGCTATAAACTAAAAGGCTTAATAACTATGTCCGATAGTAGCATGGTAACGTGAAAAATATAACCGTCTTATCTATGTAACAAAAGATCATAATGAAAGGAATGAAAAGGCTTTACAATTATTCGTTAAAAATATTACTTTAAATTGTTAAGTTATAGAACTATATATTTTTCTATACTAGTATTCACACTGCGGTCTCAATTCGATCGTAATTATTTTTTTTTTTCAACTTTGAACGTTGTTGAGGTTTAAGTAATTATTTGTTGCCTACTTTTTAAAATTCTGTAGCGACCATCTCACTGACATTTGCAGTATGAACGTAAAGGAATTTTCACCAAATTCCATCCACATCACGTTGATGGTTGGCATTCCACCACTGTGCGCTTTTCGAGGAATTTTCTTCCACACACGACCACTTTGTGGAACTTGCTGTTGCCAGCGGTTTTTCCGGACCGGTATGACTTAGGGACCTTCAAGAACAGAGCTACTTTCTCAAATGCCGGCAGCGCACCCGCGACTTCCCTGGTGTTGCGGATATTCAGGGGTGGCGGTGATCACTTAACATCAAGTGAGCCGCTTGCACGTTTGCCCCCTCTTCTATAAAAAAAACAAACAAACGACAGAACATTATGCGATAGACATTGTCAGTAAGAACGTAAATAATGAAATTTTTATTTTATTTAAATTTATATATTTGTAAAATACATTCGTACATACGTATAGTCACGTTTTTTCCCATTTAAGAGGTAGGCAGAAGCTACATATGTAGCCCAGTTTTCGCCCTCGCGGGAAACGAGATGGGACGGGTGAACCACGTCGCCGCCATTTTAAAAGGATCAAAAAAAGTTCTGACTCTCGATGGCGTTCCCACGAGCAGTATAGCTTTGCACGAGCTTTGCATATTAAGGTGTTAGTCTGTACGATAAAGTCCTGTCCGTACAATACCTTAGTCGCCTCTTACGACACTTCGGCAAGAAAAAGGTAGGTGCTATTCTACTTTGCCGGACACCTATTAGCTATTCGTATTTGTAACACGTTTTATGTATAAAATTTATTGGCTAATTGGAGAAGAAACAACTTTTCGCATACTACTACTACTAACTACTAGCATATAAAACACTATTATGAAAAAGTTTATGCTATCAAAATCAAAGTCGGCAGAACAGTTGATGACCGCTTTTTGTGATTATTAACAAATTTTATCGATCAACTAACTAGAACCAGAAAAAAAGGTACCAGAAAAAATTAAATTATTGAATTATCTAAAGGCAGCTTGATGAAGATGGTCACAAAGGAATATTGCTTTAGCGATCTAACGCACCTATTCATAAAGGAAATTGCGATGGCTACTCAACATAGATGTTTCATTGAATCTGGTTCACACACCCTGCTAGTTGGATTTTGAACATGACTCCTAGCCATTATTATTTACGAATTTGGGTAATAACATACGAGAAAGAATCATGCTTATGATTGGTAAAATTTGAAGACAAAGACTGCAGATTTTTTGAAGTCTACATATGAAATATTATACATATGAATATATTTTAGAGGAATAAAAACTGTATTATGTAGAAGGTAGGTAGAATTTAAAAGAACAAAATAGTTGCTGTGAACTTCTTAGTATATAGTTAGTATATATGATTAAAATTTTATTTGTGCGTCTTATTCTATATTTGTCTATTTGTTTCTTTCACATAGACAGAGAATAGAAAGTGTGTGCTTGAGTGCGTGAATTCTTGCGATCGCGCGTCCGTTACTTCTTAAAAGTAAAAAGCTAATTAATCTAAAATCTTAGGTATAAAACTCAGAGTAGACAAGAGTTTACTTACTGCACTACAATATATCCCGCATAAGCGATTAACTTCTAATGAGACACCGTCACTGCATTCAGCCAAAAACATCGTCATGGTTATAGACGAAGATTAACGAGATGTGTTGCTGTATCTGTATTAAATTTGATAGTATTTCTTTTGGACTTGAGACAGGGAAAAATATTAAGGTAAATTTAAATTTTCTTAACTAACTGCAAGAGAAAATCACAGCTCGATGTACTTTTGTCTCGTTATCATCCTTTGCATTCAAACGGCCACGGGATTCGATCTTGAAGTCGAATTCAGAACGGAAGCTATTACACCAATAACGCACCCTACGATCACTTACGATAAGTCCTTACGCATCATTGATATCCCGTTTCAAGATGTCTGCGTAGCGCACTTCTCGTATCTCAGCATGATATTATTCTCAGTCCAATAGGTTTATTATCGTCATCGTAAGTAAATTGTCCAACATATATTAATTGACCCTCTAATCATGAAAGGATTTGGCGTAATTACCACGCCAGGCATGGCACTATACACAAAAACACACATTCGCACATACGTCGGCCCCTTTGCCAGCGAACGCAAGGGCGCACGTTCACGGCCTACACTAAATATTTTTGTTTCTAAAATCGATCATAAGCATCCCTGACCGGCGATCCAAGACGTGAGCTTACTCTTAGATCGCTGCGAGCCTCTCTTGTTAGTCGGGTATCTTTTTATTCGTAAACAAGGAGCGGACGACGTCTGACGCCGTGCGCTGAGTCATCATCAACAGCGTCGTTTTACTCCTTACTGACGGAACATCTGCACGCGCGCCCTTTTCCGAGGAAGCTGTCAAAGCCGCCAGGCTAACAATGCACCACAAAAATGTAAAAAAAATGCTCTTGACGTGAAACAGAATTTAACAGTCTGATATATTTAAACTGGCATTTTGCTTAACTATTGTGAGTTAAACTGTTTGATGAGCTAATTTATACTTTTTATTTAAGAAAACGATGCCCCAGTGAAGGATTTCTCCTGTGTCGTGGGTGCGTTTTACATACATAAATTCCACATGCACAAACACCCACAACCGGGAACAACAATCAATCAAATTCAATCAAATCAATTTCTAGGCAATAAAAATATTTATACCGTGCGGGAACCAAACCCGCGACCCGCGGCGCGCTAAAGTGTGCCAACCGAGCCGACTATATATAAAAATTATACACCTTTTGCATATTGCGAGCACGAAGGAGTGTGAGATTTATACAGCATAGTTAAAATTTACATGGAGAAGAAGTGAGGAACATAAAATTTATACACCATATGTGTTTTTATATAATATATAAACATATGGTATATAAAAACACATATGACATTATATTACCATATTACAATATATTTGTAATACATTGAATTGAATGAAGTAAAATATTCATTATTTACAATTACAATGTCAAACACATAATAGTCTGTCATTTCTGTACGTTCATACTGTACGAACTTTTTTTATATCGTACTAAAATGGCGGCGACGTGGTTCGCCCATCACATCTCGTTTCCCGCGGGGACGAAAAGTGGGCTACATGAGTCGCCTCTGCCTACCCCTTAAATGGGAAAAAACGTGACTATATGTATGTAACAACTGTATATAATTAACTAAAATAAAATATTCATTATTTACGTTCATACTGACAATGTCAAACACATAATAGTACGAGTATGTCATTTCTTTACGCTCATACTGCCAATATCAAAAAGCCCAAGGAATTGTAAAAAAACGTGTTATTGCATGTTAAATATGCTAAGTTAAACCTCAATTTTCCTTTCTTCATATTTTAAATTTAATTTCATATTTTTATTTTAACAGAATTCCACCAACTAGTGTTTTTCAAACAACTCGAAAACTAATGCATTATAAAATTATATAATTTTTATCGCAGTTAAACTACAAAATGTTTTCGTATTTTTTACCTTACCAAACATGGCGTACTTTGGATTTGAAAACAATGTACAGCTCTCATTATTATTGGAGTTTATTTGATACACTAATAACATGAAAAAATTGAAACTGACAACGTATTACATCAAAAAATGTATACGAATACAAGTAGTAATTGTGTATTATCTCTTATCAATTGTTACTAAAATTATATTTAAAACTTTATAGACTTTCCAGGGAATTAAGGCAAACAACCAACGCTAATGATGTATGTTAACACGTCCATAGCTGACGTAACAGAACAAAATAACTCTATAACTAAAGAACCTCAAAAACAATCACACTCAACATTTTTATGAATACAGTCAAATTTCGACCAGTGAGCGGTCACTAGTGATTATTAATTAATAACCTAAACATTTTCGTACTAGAAATTCTGCTGACGTATAATATAGAAATAAATTGCACAAGCACGACAATAACTTTATGTAGGCCATACAAATATTTCTTTTCTGCGGAAATCGAACCCTTTTTTATGGAAATGGAGGGGGCAAACGAGCAAGCGGCTCAGCTGATGGTAAGTGATCACCGCCGCCCTTGAACATCTACAATACCAGAGGAATAGCAGATGCGTTTCCGGCCTTAGAGAAAGGAATAGGCTCTTTACCTGACGCAGAAGTTTCACCACTGAGGCTACCAAGCCAACTAACAGTTAATAAATTACCGAACAAGGTAAAATACACATAATATATCGTCGACGTATAGTCTGAGTTTTGACATGCTTCAGTGAGTTGAAGACCCTCCTGTTCCGAATTTAAAAGATGGGAAATAAGCATCAGCGCTGATTTATTCCACCATTAAGTCTGTTTACAGACTTTCGCATTTATGCAAATAGCCTGTTTATTGCTTTTACTGATGAAACAACATAAAATGTTTCCATACATTAACGCATACTTCATCATTATTCAGACATAAAATTATATACCGTGATGATGGAATTTATTCGCCCAATATTGTTTTCTGTTATTTCGATACTCGTATTGTTTCTTGTACTTTTAAAATGTATTTTTTTTCGAATAAATTAAATTTGATCAAATAGCTGTTTGAGAACATAAATAATATTTAAATTCCCTGCACTGCAGTATGGTTACTAGGGCACTCACACCACTAGTTCGGACCTAAAATGTCATAACCACGAAATGCGGCTGCTGTTTTACGCAGTACATTCTCACCAGCTAGACCCTATACCCATAGCTATTTCCGATTTTGTTCCTTTTCCAGATTTTGTTTTTTTCATTTTCATATAAAAGTCTCGTCCACTCATACTTACGATAAAATTGGCTCAGCTTCTCCGTATGACAACCGAAACTTGAAAACAATACCTGACCCAACCGTGAGCTTCTTTCACATACTTGTTACTTACTGATACATTTCCTGCCTTACGTTTTTTCTTACCAACAAAAATATATTGCCGATTGTCTGAATCTGAGAGAGATATTTCGTTTCGGCATATCACAAGTCCACTGCTGAATATACCTCCCCCATACCTAGCCATAATAGCTTGTAGCTCTCATTTTCGAGGGATTTTGCCATAGTTGCCACGCTGGGCAGGCGGGTTGGCAACCGCAGTTTATTCATTCAGATGTTCCAGGAAGATGCCGTTGCCCATCTCCTGGTTTTAATTTTCCCTTTGTCAACTTTTACGACGCCCACGGGATGAGATAAGGTGGTAGATTCTCTTAGGTCCACCATACGGTACAATACTTACTCAAAAGCACTCAATGTGAAACTCATCTTAATAGTGCAATCACATTTTTTTTATTGCATAAAGTGATGAAACGAGCCAAACGTTCACCTGGTGGTAAGTGCAACATCTGTCCATAACAAATGCTGTGCCACCCAGAAAATTTCTGTGTGACACTACACTGTGCCCATCACCCTGAGACACAGGTTCTTAAGTCTCATATGCCCAGTGATTACGTTAGCTCACAATGCCCTTCAAACCGAAACACAGTAATGTTTGCACACTACTGCTTCACGGTAGAATAACTGGTCCTGGGGTGGTACCTACCTAGACGGACTTCTTCATAGGAATCCTACCACCAGTAATTACAAGATATCATTAATACTTTTGTTTCAAGATATCATTAATAAAACAACCAGCCAGTTTCAGCAAAGTAGAATTTTCGAAATATTCATTGCATATTTCTCTTGGTTACTTTTCATATTCCAGCAATCCTTGATTAGTATAACATGTAAAGAATGTTCATTCAAATAATATTAAGATAATACGAGTAAGATTGGCAACAAAGATATTGTCTAATGCGAATCAATCATTTAAATTACATTGTATTCTATCACAAATCGATAATAGTTCCATCCGAGGGCTTTGACAGCTTCGCCGGATTGGAATTGCTGTGTCTTAATAAATGCACATATATACACTGGGATCGTTACAGATATAAAAGCGGTTAGTAGCAACGTAACGCGGCAAAAGGTTGCAGTCTGTTGCTGCTCTACTGCTGAAGCACAGACCTCATCTCATTTTAACGTGTCTGTATATATATTTATATGTGTGTTCGGGCATAACTTCTTTGTTAGTGAGCCGATATTACTGATTCTTAGAATTATTCCCCCTTTCTCATTAGAAAGGGGAATCGTAAAGATTGGCTCACACTAATTTTGGTCAAGTTCTCATGATGGGGGTTATGAGAAATCCATGAAACTCTGTGAGGAGCCTCTGCGCTGAAATTGGTTATTTGATTAAATAATAATTAATAATTTTTCTAACGCGTTTAACAGTCCGTCACGCTGCTATACATAATGCACAGCTTTACATGTCAAATTTTTTTTGATTTATCTGTATATACAGTTTTATTTTTTTTCTTCATCGCCGAGAACGTGAAAATCCGCACTTAAAATTGTATTTAACTATTCTTGCGGTGTTAACCCGTGGTAGATTAGGGGCCATCGATTGCCAATAAAATTGTTCTGTAATTTAAATTGCTGATTTACCATGTTCTCAGCAGTGAATGAATACATCGTGAGAAAACCTGCATATCTGAGAAATAAAAATATTTACCCACCTGCATTGAAGCATCGTGGCGGACTCTTCTCGGACCAAAAATCCTCTCAGAAATGAGAAATGGCTTGTGCTCAGCAGCGGGATAATTACAGGCTGTTACTCTACTCTACACTATTCTAGTGGTAGTAGAGCGCCTAACGCTCTCATGGCATGTCAGATCAGTGTATGAACATCTTTGAATATTATTATTATTACCCCTTAAAAATACACTACTAGATTAACAATGAGTTCTACGTCTAGCTCCAAGAGTGTTTTTTCTATATTTTAATAAAGCTGTTGTAAGCAATTATCAATTTTATTACACTAGTGAGTATTAAATGTGTAACGAATCCTATTTATTATACTTATGAATATTAAATGTATCTAAGAATTTATAGCTAAACAGTTAGAATTAAAACCCTCTTAATACCGTTGAAATTCCGGTAACGTTATGCTGTCATAGTTTCGGATTTGACTTTTAAAGAGAGCTATAAAAACGGTTGTAAGGACGTGAGGGCGGCATTCGCTGGCAGGAGACATTATTTATTAGCTGTAAGAAAAGTCTAAAAAGTGATTTAAAACTGTGATTGTGATAGAACAGTATGTAATCATTATAAAGAAACAGTGAAATAAAGGTGATTTAGTCAGCAAAATAGTATTATTTCTGACACTGTTTTTTTTAGTTCTTTTCTGGGCAATAACCCCATAGTGGGTGGGAGAGCCCACCCACTATGGGTTTCTCCGCTGATCGTAACGTCCATAAATAAACTAAATGTTCATATTATATAGATAGATAAATATTTTCAAATGTCTTACATCTAATTAATTTTACTAATTATTATTTTTTTCAATAGGAAAGAGTAACAAATAAATAATTTAATATTTCCCGAATTAAATTAAATATCCTATTCGAGTACCATTGAAACAGACCGACAACTGGACTGTTTGCACTCGTAGTGAAAGATCTTCTAGCGCAAGCACTTTAGCTTTGTAAGAAGATTGAAAACGAACAAAAGCAACGTTAATAGCGCAGCTAGTATTTTATGAAAAGAATGAAATCATTGTATAAATTACATGATTACAACGCGACTTTCGAAACCAAACGTGAATTACGTGGCTTTGTTGTTATGTTCTAAAGTAAAGTAACAGCCTACTCGTATGTATAAATGTCTCACTGCTAAGCACAGGCCTCCTGTAAAGTCAGGAAAAGTCCGCCACGCTTGTGCATTGTGGGTTGGTGGATGTAACATGTCCTCGAATTATATTTACTACTCAGATTTCCCACGATGTTTTCCTTCACCGCTGAACAGGTGGTAAAATAGCACTTAAAATTGCAGAACAATTTCAGAGTTCGATCCCCGGTACCGGGGATCGTACTTTGGTCACTCATGTCGTATGAAATGTAAGGGGAGCGCCCGACCCCCAAGTTACCACGGTTGTTGAGTAGTAACTTACGGTAATTTATGCATTCGTATCACCGTGTTACAATATCGCATGAATGAGCTTTTTTAACTAAATACAATAAATGTAAATAACTGTTTTGATTCCTAAAAATGTATATATGATGTGCGTACATATCAAACAAACATGCTGCGTTTAACGCATATACTAGTATAATACTAGGTTGGCATTTAATCTAAAAATTCGACGCTCAACCTTTCATAATAAAATCCGGTTAAAACTGAACTTTCGAAAGACTTATATTCCATTAAAATGAAATCCAATATCTCTGATATCAAAACTATAAATTTCGTTACTAAAAAATAGTATTTAGAAACAGCCTGGTAGCAATTACCTTATACCCAGGGGTTATTATGATATTTGTATTATTTTATACTATAATAGCCCTCTATACAAAGTCTTTGTTTAACTTTTTGACTTACACTTTCTGAGACTTTGTTGTAAAAAGGTACACTTTTCCCCATTAGTAAGTTACTGACTCTATTGAGTCGAATGGCATTACTAGTATGTGTTTGTCCCTGGTATTTACATTATGTACATTCATTCTTTAAAAAAGGTATATTCTTGTGTGCGTATATAACAATTTCATAGATATACTGAGACGCCAATGTTAAGATACATATATTTAAAATATTCAAGAAATAATCGTGAACTAAGTCTAAAAATTGCTGTTATAGCATTCTTTTACATATCAAAACATAATATCCGATATGATTAAGAGATTATATGAGAGAAAAAACTACTACTAATAAAATGTTAATAAAGGGATATTTCAGTAATGGTTTTGTAATTACAACAAGTATACTGTGGTCAGTATATAAGTTTAAGAAACACGAAACCGTTTTCTGGGTGGCACAGCATTTGTTATGGGCTGGGACATAAGTTTCAAAGTCTCACTCTCATATGCCCAGTGATTACGCTAGCTCTCAGTGCCCTTCAAACCAAAACACAGTAATGTTTGCACACTACTGCACAGGAATCCTACCACCAGTGAAAATGATGATGTTCACAGTGTGGTGTTACACAGAAATTTTCTGGGTGACACAGCATTTGTTATGGGCAGACGTTGCACTTATCATAAGGTGAATGTTTTGCTCGTTTCATAACTTAATCCAACTAAAAAAAACTATATGAAGACGACTTTTACTATGATCAGCGAATCAGCTTTGTGATACAGCGTGAACAGTTAGCAAGCTTGCTAAGCATGCTGCCAACAGACGGCGCCGATTTAGCCAGCATTTTATTTCAATTAGCAACTTATAGTCGACTCATTATTACTTTTCGTCGGGGTATCACATGAATTAAGTAGTTACTGTGGCCTTGTTACACATTATATATGGCGTCAGTATAAGTAGATAAACAAACAATTAAAACACTCCAAAATAAAAATTTGCAGCAGATTTTTGCAGTGATTGTACGTTACGGCATTTTTATACACACACTGTAGTTAGATTATATAGCATGTGCTTTGTTTTTTTGAACTTTTATACAAGAAATAACGCGACTTTTCCACGCACAAAAAGCTTTTTTGCATTTTCGGGTGCCGTAAAACATGTTAATAAAATGTGTACAAATTGTATGCGGAAAATAAGGATAATCTAGAGCCTTTTTCAAAGAAAACCCACAACATCTCACTGTTTTGAATCAAAATATGAACAAATATATATATCGAATGAACAATCTAGGTAAGCTCACATAATTATTCTAGCTATATAAGTATTAACTTATTATTAAAACTATTAAATTAAACTTTAAACAGAAAACAGAATAGTAAGTAGGAAATACGACGACGTAGGAATGACGATCGCTTGGCTTGGTGGTCGGAGCAACTGACTGCTGTGCTGCGGGTCTTGGCTTCGAATTCCAGACGTAGCCAACATTTGTGCGAAAACGAAAATTGTTAGTTTTCGAGTCTATTGATTGATTATTTTGTAACAGTCCATATGTCTCTGTCACTTCATATAAGCCTACCTCCGATCTTATAGCACGAGTGTTATATTAGGACAGGTTGGTGAATACGTGTGTGTTTGTGGCACTATAATATCTCCCGCACCGTTGACATCTTTCGACAGTACTTTCGTTGTAGACGGGGTGAAAAAGTCAGGCATTTCCAATACAATTTATTGTTATTGTTTAGAAATATATTTATGTCAAAAATATATTAGCTCAAAATATTATATGACTCTAAATAAAATCAGAAAATTGGATTGGAATATAGGTACGTACCCCTCTATCTACATTCACATATATACGTTCATTGAATGATAACTTTGGAATCATGTCTTAACATATGTGTATTGTGAATTATGAATGCTTGATCTGTATTAACAGTTTTAGATACACATGCATACACACCAAATTTTTTTTTCTGATTCTTTCGCGTTTATTTTTATTATGATCCGACTCAGGGATCCGTTTTCATTTCCTAGTGGAGTAGACCGCATCAATAGCCTACTTTTCGCCCTCTCGAGAAACGATACCAACTGGCTTGGCGGAGAGGAAGGGAAAAGAATAAGGTAAAAAATGGATACAGGGGTAGGGAATGCTGAAGTTGGGAAAGAAACTAAAAGGTGTAGAATACTACTATCTGGGAAGAAGCAGGAGAAGACAGCAGTAGCTCGGGAGGCCTGGGTCGCTTACCCGGTACTTTACCGCATTTGCCACACATGGCAACTAGGTTAAGCACTCCCTGGCCTTTTAGTTATAAGATAATATATCTTAATACAAGGTTAACATTATATTTTCTTCTTCAACAACAACCTGTAAAATGTTCACTTCTGGACATAGGACTTTCTCAAGTTACGATAATTTGCTGTAATCGCTTGGCAGGCGGATTGGCGATAGCAGTACCAGACACTGCGCACCCTAGACGCTGCTACCCGTTACCGTTCTGGATAATTCAGGTTTTTTTTATTGGCAAAAGTGACGAGTCGACCAAAGCATTCACCTAAAGGAAAGTGGAACGTCTACCCATAAAGAATGTATATCGCCCAGAAGATTTCTGTGTAACACCACACAGCGCTTCCTATCCTGAGAAAACAGTTCCTAAGTCTAATTTTAATTACTCTAGCTCTCCCTTCAGACCGTTTGCATGGTATTGCTTGACAGTAGAATAACTAGCCCTGCGGTGGTACCTACGAGATACCTAGATAGATTACTGCATAAGAGTCTTAATACCAGTAATGTTAGTGAATGACTTACTGAGATGGTTATGTCCATCAGTCGGAGTTATGATTTCCCGTCTTTCCCCTTAGTCGTCTTATACGACACCAACGGCATGAAATAGGTTGACAGATTATTATGAGAATTCATATGGATACTTATGAATATTACTTATTATTATTTTTAAAAGATGCGTATCGTTTTTATTGCGCGTATTTATTGTTTTTGTATGTTATGTTGTGTATTTTATATTTTTTATATTGTATGGTAATTATGATTTATTTTAAGATATATTTTAATAGTTAGCAACTGCTACACATTTTCACCATCCGCCCATTGTAAGTAGGTGTCAATAAAATATAAATAAATAAAAATATATAAATAAATATATGCGTAAAGTAGCTCTTTATAACGTTTTACTTATATGTAATCAATATAATTCTTGATATGGATATAACAACATTTATTTCTACTTCTTTGCTTTTGCTTTTCGTATTTGATTTTACTAAATAATTATTAATTAATCAAAAAACCGACTTCGACGGAACAGCTCCAATAACATAAGCGAATTTACTAATTTCGGCATTCCCTAGTAAACAATTTTTTTTTCTAAATCGGTCAACAACCTGACGAAAATATATGTGAACACACACAAAAAAAAACATACAGACGAACAAAATACAAGATATCAAAAGATGCTTTGTTGAATAACTTGAATACGGGACGTGGTTCGTAAGCCTATTTACGATGGGTTTATCTGTTTAACAGAAGCGGTGGCCGCTAAGCGCCTGCGAAGTTTGGTGCGGCAACAAACAAGATTCGTTTCTTTAACATTATCTGCGGTAACTTTGTATAAGCGCTTGTTGGCTGAATGAGCCTTCGTTAAAACGAAACATTTTTTCAGCAAGAATCGTAACCAATTTACGTACGTCTATTTTGAAGAAAATATTGTTTAAGTGTTCAAACAATAGGTATATGGGCTTAAATTATATAAGATAAAAATTATTTTCAGATGATATTATTTACTTAGCATAGAGCACTTTTCGCAAGGAGTACCAATCATCGTCACCAACATTTCAGCCTATCACTAGTCCACTACTGAACATAGTTCTGGTGGCACAGCATCTGTTATTATCATAGAACGGACGTTGCACTTACCATCAAGTGAACGTTTTGCACGCCCCGTCCCTTTCTCCAATAAAAAAAAAACTGTAGGAACAATGAGCCGACCATTTATAGGTCGTAGAATCGATAACCATAGGGGAAGAAGAATTCTCGAATGTAAATCTCGAATCGACAAACTGAGTGAGCAACGACTATATGGAGCGATGACCTGCCCGTTTTGTTCAGGTCGATGGATGCTGATCGACTGGGCCATGTTTTGTGGCAATCTTTCGTTTGTGGTACTCATCTTCCACACTGCAGTTCCTAGGTTCGAATCCCAGCCGGAGCCAACGTTTGTCCAAAAATAAAAATTTTGTTATTCATGTCTGTTGGTATTGTCACTGTCCTCGTGTCTCAGACACTATTTCCTAGTCTATGTTTGATCTTATCGTACGAGGGCGCTCGTACTTTTATGGCACTATAATATCTCTCACGCAATTGATGGCTTCCGACAGTATTCGAAAGTGGTCACCGTGGTCGTAAATCGGCAAAGAGAAATCATCATCAGCTAGGACAGAAGATATATGTATTATTTATACTGATGACGAAATATAAAACAAAATAGAATAGCCGATAGGTGTCCGGCAGAGTACAATAGCACCTACCGAGGTATCGTAAGAGGCGACTTAGGTATTGCACGGACAGCCTTTATTCTTGCAGAATAACACTATAATATGCAATACCGTAGAAATAGTGCGCTGGAACGCAATGAAGAAAAAGATATTTTTTGACTCTTACCAAACTGGCGGCGACGTGGTTCGCCATCCGTCACGTCTCGTTTCCCTAAGCGAAAAGTGGGCTACGTGTGTGGCCTTTACCTTATAAAAGCCGAGAAGGCTAACAGCAATTACATCACCGAAAATGTTACCTTATATAGGATATAGGCGTGACTGTATATTGTATAACTAAATAGGAAATTATAGACCGTATGATCACAGAGATGCTTAAAAACATATTTTTCGTTATGAACGAGTCTATACAAATTTAAAAGTTATGCGAATACAGGTTTAAGAGTTTCTTGCTACGTAATCATTCGAAAATAGGAAAACGATTTAAGGGATCTAACGTAATTGCAAGGCTTTACCGAGAACATACTGTGTTTGGGTTTACCTTGAATAAACAAGAATTTTTAACACCATACGTTAGACAAATGAAAATAATGGAATAGGATTAAAAGATTCGCTATATTAATAAACATCGCTTATAAAAAATCCTTTGCTGATTTTATTTAGGCTTCATTATTCTCCAATTAATGTAAAATCGATAACAGATAAGGATGTGTGATAGTTTCAGCGCCTAAATTGTATACTGCTTTTATATTTACAACAAATCAATGTATTTTTTTTTAATTATACTTCATATACTTAACTTTTTTGTAGTTAATAAAGCTTGCACTGACATGTCGTATGTTTATTAGCAACTAACTGACAATAGAACTAACGGTTAATGAATTTGCTTATGATATATTTGGTTTGCTCGTGGAAACGCGGTGGGAATATGAATTTCTTGACTCATACTAAAATGGCAGCATTGTAGTTCGCCAAGTGACGTCTCGTTTCCCGCGGAAAGCTGGAAGATTTTTTTTTCTGTTAAAACATTCACTAGAGTTATCTTCATCCCTGACGCATAAAAAAAAAGAATCAACTAAATATGTCGTCCCTATTTTCAGTTAAGATCGAGAGTGCATAGAAAAATTATGAGTTTTGCAGTTTGTCTAATTATTCCGACTTACTTTTGTAATTGTCTCGATATCTTTTCTTAAAAACTTTTCCATAATCATACTAAAATAACGAATAAAAAAACAAAAAAGAATTACGTATATTCATCGTTCGAAACGTGAATTTATAGAGATTGAGATATTCTTGAGTCCATAAAGTCCCATAGAAAAAATTGCACTTTAAATTTTATCTGACTTTTTATGACTATTTAATTTTTAATTTATACTAGCTGATGCCGGCAACATCGCCCGCGTGGATATAAGTTTTTCAAATATCCTCTGAGAACTGATTGATTATTCGGGATAAAAAAACCATATGTCCGTCTGAAGGACGCAAGCTATGTCTGTGCCAAATATCATCAATATCGATCGATATCAATTCTGTTTGTTACCTTTTCACGGCTGTTGAGTTTTTTTTTAATATTATTAGTAAAGTAATTTCTTTTAATTTCATTTATAATATTATTAGTAAAGTAATAGTATGGATAGATGTTTTAATCATCAACTATCAATACCATGCGATTTTTTTTAACATATATTATTAAATTATTATTATTGTATAACTCGCATATGTGTGTGTTTAACTGGTGGTAGGATTCTTATGCTTGTGTCAGTTATTCTACCGTCAAACAGCACTGCAATATTACTGTATTTCAGTCTTATGGACATTGATAGCTAGTGTAAATACTGAGTATATGGGACTTAAGAACTGATCCCTCAAGGTAACGGACGCAATGTGGTGATTGGTGGACCACATCGCCCCAGTCACAAAAATTGTTATGGGCTGAAGTTGCACGTTTTACACGTCACTTTATTCAACAAAAAAATAACAACAATCAAAGTGATGTGGGTGGAATTTAGTGTTGTGCCGCAGTGTCCGAAGGTGAAACTCAGTGGTTGGAAGCAGCAGAAGTTGTTACAATATACACGTAAACTGCTGCATACTATTTTTCAAAGCTCAACGACAAAGAAGAAAGTAATTCAATGTAAACAAAAGTAAATATCCGCAGCTAGAAAACAAAGAATGAACTTACAGAAAACGATGGGTACAGAGGAGCTACGGGCTTTTCAAGTAAATCCCGGAGTTTCAACTAAAAATGAGAACATTAAGGATATAGTTCGTACTCTGGGATATTTTCTTACACAAGAAATATTTTCTCGCTGAAGCCATTATGATTTTCAAAAATGAAATTTTAACCAATCGATATTTGTACATAGTTAATATATAATATTTTTGTGCGAATTATGCTTACATACAACCTTTAATGTGTTCAAATTAATTTGAAATCCATACTAATAACAAAGTGGAAGTGTCTGTCTGAAATTGATCTGTCTGAGATTGGATTGATTTCAAAATAAATGCGTATTCAAAATAATGACATAAGATTTATAATCGTAAATATCCGTTTTAATAATTTTTACCTGTCTGTCTGAAAGTTGGTCTCAAATAGGCTCTGAAACTTCTTCTGACAATTTAAGATATTTAAACAGGATATTTTTCTTATATTTTCGTGTATTTTTGATATATATCTGGTGGTAGGATTCCTATGCAGGAATCCGTCTATGCAGGTACCACCCCATGGCCTGCCGTGAAGCAGTAGTGTGCAAACATTACTGTGTTTCGGTCTGAAAGGCACTGAGAGCTAGCGTAATCACTGGGCATACGAGACTTCAGAACTAATGTCTCAAGGTGACGGGCGCAGTGTGGTGCTACACAGAAATATTCGGAGTAACACAGCATTTGTTATTTTTGCACGTTACACTTACCATCAGGTGAACGTTTTGCTCGTCTCGTCACTTTATCAAAAAATAAAAAAATATATATTCAAGGATTCAGAAGATACTCGTATTATTATAATTTTTTTATAATACATAATGCAATCTATGGCCCTATCTTTAAATTTTTTGCACTCGAAATTAAGGAGCTGCACGCTGTGAACCGTACATTATTAGAAGGGCCGAACTGTTAATTCTCAGGTAAACGAGATACCATGTCGTGCGGCGCAATCATGTGGTCGGCTTATTTGACGCTGGTGAAACCGCGGGCACATATACAAAATTATATGTTTATAAAAATCTAAAAGCTAATTATCGTGTATCCTTAGTATGATAGCTCAAGGTTCATTTATAAAAAAAATTCTAGCACGAGAATGACCTGGGTTAGATCCCCGGTGCCATTTTTTTTTAAAGAATAGTAGCAACGCTATATTAAGATTACTAATATTCCTGTTAACCACTCCAACTAAAAAAAGCGTAAATGCTTGTGCTAGGAGATTGTTCACGACAATAGTCGAATGGCGGGCTCGATCCTGCAACATCATGTTTCTCAGTCCGTACCCTAAACCATTAGGACGATTTTCTTCACGCTTCACGGTGACGAAACCTGCATGCCTGAAAAATAAAAAATACTTCGACGACGCGTTAAGTCCGTCAACCCGCAATGTAGCAGCAGGGCGGTGCCTTCCCGGCTCCAAAACCTGCTCAAAAACAAGAAATCTTTACTCAGCAGAGAGAAATTTGGTTTGGTTCTTTAACTGTAATGGTGTTATAATTTTTTTTAAGAAATATATTAAAATAAATAAATTAAAAAAATATTAATAAACCACTTATTTTCAATTCATTATATATCGATTTGCTAAGGCGTGGTTGACAACTAACACATTCCATTGTCATTGTCGGGGTGATGAAATATTTTTTTATAAAAATGTATGTTACACTCAAATAATTCTCATGTAACATAAATTGTACATGCTGTAAAAACAAGACCCAGAACAATTATCTGTAAGCTGTACAAATATTTCCGAGTGCGGAAATCGAACTGTGACCCGTAGCGCAGAAGCCAATCGCTTAGGCACTGCTAGAGGATCATATACGAGTACTTTAAGATACCATTTTTTGAATATATGTATTTTTGCGGAAACTAATTTGGATGAAATTTTGTATTTAGATAATGTTTTACTTTCCATGTTTATCTAGATAGATTTCGTTTTCAGACAAGTAATTTTTTTATTCTAACCTACATATGTAATTTGTTATTTGCTACTCAGAAACAAATGGCTCTACATGACGTTGTTAACATGATATCACGTAACATCATTAAACGGTAGAAACATCCAATATACTATAAAAAAGCTACTTTTGTACGAGTATAGTATTAATTTCTCGAAAACATCTCTTACGATTTTGATGAAATTTTGCGTATTATGTAATTTATAATATGTATCTAAATATCTGTTATTGGAAATTAATATAAATAAACTTGAAAGAAAAATTGACCTTGAGCCCAGAAACTACCCATGATAAATTGACATCTTGATACTTCATTTGGGATAGATGATGAGTATATAGACCACAATCGACTACGTGGTATAGTGGTCACAGAGCACCTAACTTCTACACCCCGGGCCCTGAGTACGAATCCCGGCTGGAGGCATAATTTGTACAAAAACACAAAGTATTGGTTGTCGGACCTGTTTGTGTTGTGCATGTGAAGGTCTGTAAAATACACTCATGATACAGGAGTAATCCTGATGTGGTTTTAAAAAATATCCACATACAATTAGGTGGAACGAGTGCTCATAAGTTGCCCTTACAATCATTTATACAATTATTTTCAAGATATTTTTTAGTTTCTTTTTTATTAAGGAAGTATGTGACAAGACGAAAAAGTCGTGCCACTGATGGTAAGTGTCACGCCTGCCCATTATGGACGATTAGTGCGATGTCATCCATATTTCCCTACCTTGTACATAATAGTATAAGCTTCAGTGGACTAAACAAAAACACAGTAGTGTTTGCAATAGATAGAGTATAGAAGTAAAACTTCTTTAATGTGCGCTTCAGCAACGCACACATAGATATCACTCACGGTCACGAAATCTCAAATCGTGTCAAAATAGTTAAAGCGCGAGTGCGGTGTGCTGCAGACGCTCGCTTCGCGGGGTTTCATACAGGCAGTCGGGCGTACGATTATTGACAGAAATGTAGCAAAGAAAAAAAAGCTTATTATAACACTGGACAGTCAGTGGATGAATTCACATTTTTTACACTAAAAGTTGTCACAGAAAGATAAGCAATCAATAAATTTTGTAATACGTGATACATAGTGCCAAGTATTCTGTTCCTTCAAGTATTATTTTTCTGCATCACAATTTCTTGGTAAGTCTAAGTTGAATACTCTAGCACGGCCGTGTGTTAGATAATGGGCAATGCGGTGGAACCTACTTAGTCGGATTCTTGCTTTGGATACCTACCACGAGTTTCCGATATTGTAGGAAAGAATGAGTGACATTGTAACACTTCTATTTTCATTTTATTGGTAGCTGCAATAATAACTAATACCTTTTATAAAGTTGGTAAAGAAGCAGTTAACCATTACAAATATTTCAAAATGGCAATGCCGGCAATTTCTCGATATATTCAAAATAACTAAAAAGATCCGATGAAGACTAAAACCAGAAACCACAAAATTAAATAAGGGTTCTAATAAAATACATAACTTAATCATTATAGCTAGCTAAACGCTTACATATATAATATAATATATATGTATCGTTTCTACATTCCTATAAAACGAAATGTGTCTTTTAATTACTTTATAAAAACCAACTTTTCTCATTAAAGTTTGTGCTGGCACGAGCATTATCTATAAAAAGTTAATAGTAAACTTCTTTCTTCATTCAAATAACCTATAAAGAAGTAAACGAGCAATTCATTGTAGACTTGTTTCTTATATTTGTATTTGGTAGTAGAATAATTAATTACAGTATACAGTACTACAACGTAAATTAAGCGGTGAATAAAAACATCGTGAGGAAACCATGTCTGAGAAATGAAAATATTTGAAGTCCACCAACCCGCATTGGAGCAGCGAGGCGAGCTATTCTCAGCTCCAAAACCCTTTTAAAAATGAGAGGAGACCTTTGCTCAGCAGTTGGACATGTACAGGCTGTTTCTTTTACTTAAATTAATAGTCAACGTTGTGTTGTACGAACGCCAGCGATTTCTTTTACAGATTTCTTATATTTATACGACTACTAAACATTTAAGCCGTGGTAGCTTGTCGGAGAATGACCTGAGTTCGATCACCTGTGCCAGCACCCCTAAAATTGTTCTGCCATTTTTAATTACTGATTTATCACGTGCTTAGCGGTGAAGGAAAATATCGTGAGCAAACTTGCTAGTCTGAGGAATTAAAAAATTTTCGAGGGCATAGGAAGTCCGCCAAGCCGCAATGGAGCAGCGTGGCAGGCTCTTCCAAGCTCCAAAGCCCTCTTAAAATTGAGAGTGAGTCTGTGCTTAGCAGTGGGTCATTTATAGGCTATTACTTTTACATAATAAATAAAACTAATTTAACAGATTCTATTGCGTTTATTTTAACCATTTATAACCACACGTGTGTTGGCGGCTTAAAATAATGTACCACCGAAATCTCATCCTGTGGGTGTCGTAAAAAGGTGTCGACAGAGGGAATATAAAAACTAGGAGATTGGCAGCAGCGCCTTGCTGGAACATCTGAATAAATAAACTGCGGTTGCTAATCCGCCTGCTAAGCGTGGCTACTATGGCACAATCCCCCCCCCTCTCCCCCCAAAATAGGAGCTTCAAACTTTTGCGGCAATCTATGGGGGAGGCCTATGTTCCACAGTGGACTAGTGATAGGCTGAACCAAAAATTTCGAGCGCTTTTCAGCACCCATGGTCACATGATTTTTGAGATATTTGACGTCCTGATGTCATAGTTAATCCGGGTTATCTTCAACTTTTAATTATTATTTTTAGGTCCAATCTACGCAGAATTTGCTTACTGGGTCTTGAAGTCTTGCAGTGACATGATTGGATTTTGATTCGTCTTCGATTTGAATTTGTGCTGAAGCTAACAATTCAGCAAGCCACAATTTTTTGTTGTTTGATTTAGATTGTTGAACTTATTGAACAGTTCCTGTGCTGCTGGCGCTACATTCAGCCCATGTAGATTGCTACGGGCTGATTTCCTCAAATTCACGTCTCTGCGAGCATTTTGCATGAACAAACATACGACCCTTACTTTGATTTTGACAGATGTACATTCAATACCAGATGCTGACGCGGGAATAATACAAAGTAAGTAGATGACGGCGACTGCGACGTGGTCGAAATCTACTAGCAGAATATCTACATTACATACAAAGTCAAATTTGTAGTTTCAAAAAGTAAATGTACAAGTACAGTACAGTAATTTACATACACAGTTAACAGATTTTTTTCTACAAAAGCTTACATATACACATTTGTTTTTGTATACGCCATTCGAAATATGAAACAGTAATTCCTGAATTATTTTCTAAATTCAAGCAAACTTGTTTTCAATGTCTAAATGGATACGGATACGGCAAATGAACATTCCTCGACGTTTTTATTTTATTTCCTCTCGTAAACGACGTAGTAAGGTGCAGTAGTAATCAGAGTTTACAGTCTGACCCCTTTCAAGATAATCAATCATAATCACACCTTTCGAGTCCCAGAATACTGAAGCCATCACCTTATTTTCCGACAAAATCGACTTAGCCTTTTTAGGGGGTGGTGAACCAGGTCTTCTCCACTGTTTTGATTGTTGTTTTGTTTCCGGTGTACAGTAATGAACCCATGTTTCGTCCATAGTAACAAAACTATTCAAAAAATCATCTGCATCGGCTTCAAATAACTCCAAACAGTCGCGTGAAATAGTCAATCGCGTCCTTTTTTGTTCAACTGAAAGCAGTCGCGGAACCCACCTCGCAGACACCTTGTGGAAACCCAACTCGTTGACAATGATGTTTTGAGTTCGTTCATAAGAGATGCCTATAATCTCGGCTATCTCTCTAATTTTTTATCTGCGGTCTCCCATTATTAAATAAACAAAGTAGGATACTTTACAAGCTAACTCGTATTGGAATGATACTCGTATTTACGAAATATTTTATTTTAGTTTAAAAATATTAGTTGCTACTTATAAATTTGGTAAGTAAGAAAGTTTCGTTGTTATTTTTCTTCTGATTAAGCCTAAATTAAAAGTTATATTGATACAAGTTTTAATGACAAAAATGTTATTTATAAAGAAAAGAATACAAGCAATGTTATTAATATTATTCATATTCTCGTTAACCACTACAGAGTTTAAAATGTTGTGCTAGGAGATGCTTCAAGACAATAATCAAATGACATACAGAGATTCTAAGACGTTATGTTCCACAGTCCAGAAAAAGCCCTCCCGATTGAAGTAACTGACCGAGCCGAGGCCGGCCCCCTTGGGCACCCTTGGGTCAGTTACTCTCGATGACGATCCAAGCCATCCATTTATTGTATAAAGTGACGAAACGAGCAAAACGTTCACCTGATGGTAAGTGCAACGTCCACCCACAACAAATGCTGTGTCACCCAGAATATTTCTGTGTGACTACTAGCTTTTTAACAATGCGGTGGAAAATTCTGAAAAAATTAACTTGAAAGGTGGTTAATCTAGAAAACACTCAACGAAAATTGGTTTCAATAAGATATGTCGCCTAGTTTTTGGGATATGGTTACCCAATATTCCCGGTTTTTTTCGTGGATTTTCCTGTGGATATTTTACTCGTATAATAAAATGCTGAAATCTGAATCACTACCCAAACGCTTTTTAGAGCAAATCTATTTTCAACATCAAATAGATATTACAAATGGATACTTTGCTAAGTGTATTAGCTTTAGAAAAATATTGAAATGGAATTTTTAATAGGTTTTTTTGTACATATTTTTATATGAAGCTGATCTCTCCTATACTACGAGTAGTTTTTATTTGACGGCAAATCTTCTTAGTATTTTTTGTCACTATTAACCAAATAATGAAAATCAAAATCATCGTATTTAAGTTCTAAAAATATAGCCATTCACAAGAAGCGTGGTTATTGAATAAGCGAATTTCGCAAGCTTTACATGTTAAAAACAATACTGTGCGCTACGATCCGCGTAACATGATACTATCAAGGGCACATGTACCAAGTACAAATTGCAACAATAGGTCTAAAGTGTACACTGATTGTACATCTAATGTTAGCGATAATTACTTGTGTCGGTTTCCATCCTCGGCACTCATTATCATCATTATCATCATTTCATCACGATATTCGCCACAAAAGTTTTTATGCGCGGGAAATTTTGGGGGGTATTGCCATAGTTGCCACGCTTGGCAGGAGGATTGTCAACCGCAGTTTTTTTTATTCAGATGTTCCAGGAAGATGCTGCTGCTCATCATATTGGTTTACATTTTCCCTCTGTCGACTTTTACGACACCCACGGGATGTGATAGGGTGGTAGATTCTCTTAACCGAGACCGAAGCCACTCAGAGGACGTTTAATGATTACATACATACAGTCACGCCTTTATCCCATATAAGGGGTAGGCAGAGGCCACTCACGTAACCCACATTTCGCCCTCTCGGGATACGTGACGGGTGGCGAATCACGTCGCCGCTATTTTAATAAGAGCGTAGAGTTTAGAAAAAATTCTTACTCCCCTTGCGTTTCCATGAGCAGTATAGTGATAGCATTGCATGGTATGGTGTTATTCTGCACGAATAAATGCTGCACGTGCAATACCTTAGTCTACATTTACGGCACCTCGGCAGGAAAGAGGTAGGTGCTGTCCTACTTTGCCGAAAAGCTTAGTACTGATGAAATGTTTGTTACATATTATCAATACTAAAGAATTTCTATTAAACGCTTCCGAGTGCGGCAGATAAACTTTATGGGGATTAAATGACTTGAAAGAAACTATATTAAGTCACTACATTACTTTGAATGAATTTATACAACATGTAACAATAAATTTTTGATTTTGTTTTGTAAGCTGTTGACTGAATCGATTATTTATTGTATTAATTACACTTTTTTTATTGGATAAAGTAATGAAACGAACAAAACGTTCACCTGATGGTAAATGCAACGTCGGCCCATAACAATTGCTGTGTTACCCAGAACATTCGTATGTGACACCACCTTTGCGCTCGTTTAACTAGAGACTATAGTTCTTAAGTTTCATATTCCCCGTAATTACCTAGCTATCAGTACCCTCCAGATTCAGACCGAAACACAATAATTTTTGCACACTACTGCTTCACGGCTGAATAACTGGCACTGCGGTTTCGTACCTACCTAGACGGATTCCTGCCTACTAGAAATCCTACAACCAGTAAAAACTTTTTAGGTGGTTGCAAGCAGTTGATCGTAAGAAAATCAAATCATTTATTTCTATTATCTATATCTCTAGGTAACAACGTTCTTATGACTAGCCGTTTTGTCGACCGCGTGGATAGACTTTCTACGCTGCGGGTCTTTGTTTCGAGTCCCAGTCGGAACCAAAATTTGTGTATAAACACAAAATGTTGGTTTTCGGGTCTGGCTGTGCTGTGATTGTCACCGTGTGTATTTATTGCACACACTGCATCGTAGCCAACCTATAATCTTATCGCATGAGCGTATACATATATAATTAAGTGTATTTTATTGCAGATAGTAATAAAATATAAATAATAATAACATAATATTACCATTTTTTTTTATTTGATAAAGTGTCAAGTCGAGCAAAACGTTCACCTGATGGTAAGTGCAACGTTTGCCCATAACAAATGCTGTGTTACTCACAATATTTCTGTGTAGCACCACACTGCGCCCGTTATCCTGAGACATAAGTTCATAAGTCTCATATGCCCTGTGATTACGCTAGCTCTCAGTGCCCTTCAGACCGAAACACAGTAATGCTTGCACACTACTGCTTCACGGCAGAATAACTGGCCCTGGGGTGGTACCTACCTAGACGGATTCCTGCATAGGAATCCTACCACCAGTACCAATACACAAACTAAGCAATACATCATATGTAAAACCAATTCTCGTTAGTTACACCATTTATAACTCAAGAACGGCTTCTATGATGTTAGACTTGGTTCGTTGTGATAGTTCTACCGTTATCATCAGTGCATGGTCGACGGTCAGTGTTCGAAGCGTTATCCACGAAATTTTACGGCGTAGACTATCGCTGGCAACGATGGTTATCCAATGTATCGTCATCGATGTAAGTGTAGAGAATCGTTAACCGCTAGCACATCGTTAATATATTTAAGTGGAAAACCAAAAAAGAAAATTACGAAATCCGACCCGGTAGGTGGCGCTGTAATCGTGTGGCTGTAAAGTTTCATACTAAATGTTATTCAGAAATCAAACTCATCGCGTCACATACCGGAACCGGCAGGAACAATGTCTGCCGGGCCAGCTAGTATTTAAGTATATACCTATATACGAGTTTAAAGCTACCTTAAGTTAATTTAGCAGATTAGTGAACTTTGTGTTCGCCTGCTTACACATATTTAATAGAGAAGAAACAACGTTTGAGCAATGTAATTAAATTATAAAGGTCTCTGTGAAGAAAGGCTTACTGTTTTTATACGGAAAAACAACAAAATGTTATCAGTTTAAATAGTTTTTAAAAACTCGAAAGAATCTACCCGAGGAGGCCTTACCTATCCCAAATTTTTAGTCCTAAAGTAACAGCCTTTAAATATCCTTATGCTAAGGCCTGCGGCATTTTCTACTTATTGATAGCATCCCGTGGAATTGAACCTGTGACCAGGAGTTGCGCATAAAACAGTCGCTTAGCCACTGCGTCAACCGATCAGCTGATTTACCATGTGCTCCAGTGAAAAACAAATTGCGGAAAACTTCTGAGGAATAAAAAATATTTTGAGGACACGTGACGTCCGCAAACCCTTTTAATTTAATAACATGTCTCTGTCTCCAGAACCGTAAAACTGAACGTCACTTTTTTTAGGGGTTTTTTTACAAAAATACCATCCTAATTTCTGACTTGTCCGGTGGATTTTTCAAACATTTTAATTCATATAAACCTTGTACTAACAATTACGATTACAACAAAAAATCAGCCGAATCGGTCGAACCGTTCTCAAGTGATAATCTTTCATACATACGGCAATTGATTTTTATTTGTATATAGAAATAGTTAAAAGATTACATAATTTTTTTATTATTATTACATACGAAATAACTTTAAGAAAAAGAATAAAATTAAGATCGTACATATTTCAATATTGTTAGTTATATATAATATATATAATATATTTTAAATACATATATACACATATATAAATCAGGGTATGTTTGAAACAGATAACATTAAAAAAATATGATTATTTTCCGCATAAATAACGTTTAATTCGAGGAAATTGAACGTAATAATACAGACAGCTCTTAACTTCTCTCTCGTAGAGATATGAGATAACAAATAAAGAGCATTTTCGGTAGATTTATGCCATAATTTAACTTATGAAAACGTACCTCAAGGATAGAAATGCGAGGAATGTAAGCGATTTCAATTTTTACGCTTCCAAAAAATGTGATATTTTGAATTAATTGACATTTCCGCCTATTATGACATTACTTTTAAATGTTACGATGAGTAGGTAGCTCAGGGGATAGAAGCCCACTTTAAATTTTAAAGCACGCGACTGACCTATGTTCGTTTCCCCGTGTCAGTACGTAGTAAAATGTAATTTTAAGTGGTATACCACGTTCTCGGCGGTGAACAAAACATCGTAAAGAAACCGGCATGTTTGAGCAATTAAAAATATTTTAACGATACGTGTAGTCCGCCAGCCCGCGTTGGGACAACTGGCGGACTATACCCGGCTCTAAAACCCTCTCAGAAATGAGAGGAGACCTGTGCACAGCAATGGGATACTTATACGCTGATCCTTTATTTCTGTTATGGCTTATCTTTTTTTAACGATGTCCTCCAGTAGGATATCTCCTATGTCGTGAATGCGTTTTACAGACATAAATTTCACATGCTTCACAATCAGACTTTTTTTGGACAAATGTTATCTCCGGTTTGGATTCAAACCTAGGAACCGCGGCGTTTAAGTCAGGTACACTGATTACTAAGCCACGCAGTCGTCAATGTTTATCTTTGACGATTACCTTTATGACGTTGATTTTTAGAGGAGTGACAACACGAGATGATGATGCTGTCCGCCTAAACTATTTTCGGCCGTGGCGACTACTGGGCCGTGGAAACTAGCAACTGCACAGAATATATTATAGTGCCAACGGTGTACGGGCAAACACAGAAATACTCACTCGTTTTAACCTACACGATCGCAATGTAACGCTCATGCAATAAGATCGGAGATAGGCTAGGAGGCAACGTCAAACACACGGGGCAACACAAGCGGACCCGAAAACCAACGATTTGTGTTTGCATAAATATTAGCTCCGGCGAGGACTCGAACCCAAGACCTGCATTACAGTCAGGTACTCCGAACATTAAATACGAAGTTAATTTATATGTACTAGTTATACGTATTATAATGATTCTTCATCAGGGACACATTAATTCGTAGCCAAACTGCTGGTTATAAGTACAAATTGTGAAAGCTGTCTTAAAATCATTATTTAAGGTCGCTGTGTTTTTGTTTCATTTGATAAAGTGACGAGACGAGCAAAACGTGCCTGATCGTACCTGACACCCTGATACATTAGTACTTAAGTCTCATATGTCCAGTGATTACGCTAGCTTTCAGTACCCTTCAAACCGAAACACAGTAAGTGTTTGCACACAAGTTTTTGCACACTACTGAGGGTAGGGGGGGGGGAGATTTGCCACGCTTGGCAGGTGATGTGATGTTGATGTTCAAGGAAGATGCAGCTGCCAATCCCCAGTTTATTTCATGACTTTTGAGTCGGGAAAATCAGAATACAGCCCATGACACTTCATGAGATACTTTGTATTTTATTCCACCTATGTATGTTAATAAGGGTTGTATTTAATTTTTAGTGAAATTGTAGATAAATGTGTGTATAATAAAAATGATAAATAACTTTGTAAAACCTTAGAAGTGTAAAAAACAGAGCAGACACAACAGAACACTGTCAGAATTTAATTGGAAGATACAAATGATAAAACTCGATAAATTTATAAGCTGCGAATATTATTTCAGTAAACAATGAAAGGAAAAGGATTTCTAGGCGTAAGTACAACAACAAAATAGTTTTTCTACAAATTTGTTACCTTCCACTATAACTAATACTTTTTTTATTAGACATTTATAAAAGTAGAATTGTATTTACAATCTGACGTTGATACATTTTCCACTACTACTACCTTATTTTCGTTATTAAACATAATTCTGATAACTTGTAACTTATTTAATTGGCCATAGGTAGTCAACGTCAAATTTGGCGCTGCTTAGCGGTAAGCTTTCTAAAATACAATATCATTACTCCCAGGTATGATTAGTATTTATGTAAAATCCACATGAACTTTATTAGTTTTCAGAACTTGGAATATTGCTTGTATACCTGATTGTAAATGAAAAGAAATGTTAATTCTTTATTTTTTGACGTAAGAAACATACATTTCGTTTTTCAAACGTCATATCTTGACAATTTACCTCCGTTTCGTAATGAGGTTCCTCTGAGGGAGAAGAAACAGGCGAAAGAAACTATGTAGGTATCCTTTTTTTTGTTGTTCCCTGTGTTTACTACACTATATCATAAAACTTCTTACGTACATATTTTTAAAACTACTTTCTAAACGGAATCGAAAGTAAGTACGAGAATAACGAGAAAATTTTATGTTTGATTAAAGCATATTACTTTTTCAGTAATAAGTATTTCGAGACATTTCCGAGCAAAACGTACACCTGATATGTGCAACGTCTACCCATAACAAATGTTGTGTGACCCAGAACATTTCTGTATGGTACCAGACTGCGCTCGTCCCCCTGAGACATCAGTTCTTAAGTCTCATATGTCTAGTAATTACACTAGCTCTCAATGCCCTTCAAACCGAAACTCAGTTATGTTTACACACTACTGCTTTACGGTAAAATAACTGGCCACGCGGTGGTACCTACCAAGACGGATTCCCGCTTAGGAATCTCCAGTCAGATATCTGTAATACACCTACGACTACGACACGGAATAAAAACCTAGTGTAGGGCAACGTTTCAAAAATATCTAAAATAAAAAAAATAGTAAATCATAAATCCAATTGACATTTTTGTTATCAAATGGTATAATGATACACTTTACGTTTAAATAATAATAGCATACATGTAGAGTAGAAGAAGAGACAGTAGGAGATTTTCCTGGAATATCTGAATATAAAAACTGCGGTCGACAACCCGCCTGCCAAGCGTGGCAACTATGTCAAAAATTCTCCTAAAATGAGAGCTAAACATACTAATATATATAATAAACATTGTCGCAATCTATTGGGTAAGCCTATGTTCAGCAGTGGACTAGTTTTAAACTGAATTGATGATGGTGATGAGAGTAGAAAGTCTTATGCTGAGTTTTTTGTGTTAGTATCTTACCTTGTAAAGAAACAACGTCGTAATTTGCAATTCAATCTTCCGTTTAGTATTAATTAATACACATCTTGATATTCCAAGCTACGAGTATATACATGTCGAGCCTTAACCAGCCGTAGTGAAATAGCGTAGTACTGCAAAACAATGTTTTTTTTTTAGGGATAACTATTTCATTATAGTCCACTGTATATATTATACCGCAAAGCGTGGTAACCGTGGTAATTACCATAGTTGTTACGCTTGTTAGGCATATTGACGACAGCAAAAATGGGTTCGGGTGCCAATTTCGTGTTTTACTTATAATATCTTCAGTCACCTTTAACGACACATATAAAAAGACAAGAGAGTGAATTTACTTATATATTTAAAAAAAACGATGACCCATAATGGAATTTCTCCTGTATCGTGAGTGCGTTTTAAAGACATAAGCAACATGACCAACATAACAGACCCAACCAAACCAAGTATTTGTATTTTTGCACATTTTGCTTTGACTCCGGCTAGGATTCGGACAAAGGACCGGCGGCGTGAAAGTCAGGTACTCTGAAAACTAGGCCACGCGGTCATCAATGAATGATGCTACATATTGGCTCTAGCATATAAATGTCGCAGCTCATCTGGGGAAGAATTAAACTTAAAACACATTTTGTTACTTTTCGGGTCTGGTTGTGTTGTGCGTATGAAATGCATGCCTGTAATAAATGTACGTATGGTCATAGTACATGTAGATTCGTATTTAATCAGAACAAGTAATTAAGCAAACCGATGACGAACTCGGAAGAAATATAAGAAACTGGAACCACACCCTCTTCGATTTACACACACCTATTATACAGGAGAAATCCTAGAATGAAGCATTTTTTAAAAAATCTTTGCTATACCGTATCAAATTATAAATCGCTTTTTTTTAATAGCGAATAATTTTTTTTTGTGTCGGCAGTATTTTTCTGTCAAAACTTATGAATAAGAAAATTACAGTACCTACATTGCTGTCGGCTGCATATCATATCGCATTGCGAAACTATGTAATAGGAACTATGTATGTAATTATGATCAAATTGCTCACACAGCAGAAAATGGAATTTATATAGGATCTATCGTGCGATGTTGTTTTACTAATTGCTGAACAAGGCTATGCCTCGTTTTTGATAAAGATTACTTCACATCTCTAATATAATTTATACAAATAATATTATGCTCATTAAAAATATGTTTTTTTTTATCAATGTTAATATTTAAGACGTACTATTAAATACTTGGTACCTAGTCTGATAATAAACATTGTACTTCGAATAGAAATGTATGAAGTGGCGGCTACATTGCCTAAAATAACGGGGTCTAAAAAAAATGTATTTATAAGTGTTTTAAAAATTTAGGTTTAAACCGTTATAACTACGAACAAACTGAAAGAAAAATCAACTACCAGCTAGAATGGTGTTCGTGGACGAATCCAGTTTCGTGCTTAAAACATACAATGGGATGCGGAGAGTGCTCAGACGATCAGGTATACGTTTTACCTTAGCTTGAATTAAGAAAAGAGATCCATATTGATTTCTTATATTTACGCGAACACTACACATTTAAATGAAACTAAGTTTACGGATTTTATCGCGTTTATTTTTTTATTTTTTTTATAATTTATAACCCGACGTTTCGAGTGCTTTACAGCACCCATGGTCACGGGAGGACTGAGGTGACAGATGTCCTGATGTCATAGTTCACCTGGGGTACCTTCAGGTTTTAATTATTATTTTTGGTCCGATCTACGCAGAAAGAGCTAACTGTGTCTTGAAGTCTTGCAGTGGTATGCTTGGTTTTTGATTTAATTTTAATTTTATTTATTATTGGATCCCAAGCTGGTGGTAATACCCAACCTTCTTCTCTATTGAAATTAGGATGATTTTTGATTTCAATAGCCTCGCAAATCATCCTTGGTAGGAATCGGAGTTCTTTTGCAAGGATCTGTGGTTTATCAAATCTGATGTAATGGTTGGGATGATCCAGAACATGGTCGCAGACTGCAGACTTTCTAGAACGACGATGCTTCACGTCAGCTGTGTTCTTTTACGCGGGTTTTTATCGATCTTTTTGTTTGGCCTATGTAAGAGAGACCACATTCACAATCCAGCTTGTATACTCCTGCGTCCTGTAGAGGGATGTTACACTTGACAGGTGGTAAAAACTGACTTATCTTTTTCGGCGGCTTGAAAAATGTTTTTATGGAAGCCCGCTTCAAGATATAGCCAATCTTGTCCGTGACTCCTCTGACATAAGGTAGAACAGCAGGTACACGCTCGACTGTGGCCGGTTTCACTCGGTCACTGCGACGTAGGCGCGGAACCCGAAGCTTGTTGTCTTGCAAAACTTGCTTGACATGCTGAAGCTCGGCGGCCAGGTGTTTCCTGTCACAGATTCCTCGTGCTCTCTGAAACAAGGATTTACCCACGGTAGCTAACTGTGATGGATGATGGTGAGATTCACCGTTTAAATATCTGTTAGTATGGGTCTTTTTTCTATACACAGTGTGACACAAGGTGTTATTAGGATTTCGAATTACTAAAACATCTAGAAAAGCTAAAGAATTATTTGCCTCTAACTCCATTGTAAATTGAATTTTAGAGTTTAGGGAGTTAAGGTGGTCTAGAAATGCAGTTACTTTATCTGATGGTAAAATTGTGAAAGTATCATCTACATACCGCTTGTAGAATCTTGGATTTACTGGAGAAGTACGGAGGGCTCTCTCCTCAAAGTCTTCCATGAAGATGTCGGCGACAATGGGAGATACTGGGGAGCCCATCGCCACACCATCTACTTGCTTGTAGTACTGTTCCTTCCACAATAGATAGCCAGATGTAAGGCAATGTCTTAGTAGTTCTGCATATTCCGCTGGCATGTTGTTCTCAGCTAGCTTCCTAGATACAATTGAGATGCAGTCTTCTACTGGTAGGCATGTGAATAGAGACTGGACATCAAAACTAACCATAGTTTCATTGTCAGTCAAGTGTAGGTCTTTAATCTCACTGACAAAATGGTATGAATCCTTTGTGTGTGCTAAAAATAGTCAAAGCACATGTAGATTCTTATTTAATAAGAACAAGAAAATCAGCAAACCGATGACTAACTCGGAAGAATATTAGAAACTTTAACTCTACCCCGGCTATACTCTTTAAATTAAAACATGCTGAAATATATGAACCAGGACAGTACTCGCGGGCCTTTTTCTCACGAGTCACCAACGAAGCTGCCGGGCTAACAGCGTACACATTCATGAAAATCAGAAAACATATCGGGAACGTGACAAACTATGCTCAGTATTGGCCGTACTTAAACCGTAATTAAACCGTACAGACCATTCTTTTAACTAGTCGGAGGTCGTCCTACACTGCCGGTTTGCCGGTTTTTTTCCCACCTATCTCTACCATGCACTAAATTGAGCTCGTTATACTAAGTGACTTCTTACTTTTGAATATTTGGCCAACTGAAATCATTTTCTGTGTCTTACGTGTTCCGCAGCTCAATATCACTTCTCTGGCAATACTTAGTTAGCATTCCACTAACACTATTTGCAAGTGTCAATTATCCACTTTGAAATTGGGTTAGGGTTAACCTCGGCGTTAACATATTGCATGCATTTTGTAATTTACGAATACATAATTCAGGCGAGATAATGACAGAAACTGAAAACTTTAAATTATAAAGGCAGGCAATTATTTTAGACATTTTAGCTGAAAACGTGGTTTATACGTAGGGATATCGGTAATATTAATTCGTGAGAGAAAAGTAATCGTTTCTCATGTAGAGACGGGGAATCGACATTAAGTAACAATTTTAAAATATTTTTTTTATTTACACTTATACCAAGATATATGTCACTTATCATACTCGACCTCTGATTACTACTAGCTGATAACTAACTAGCTGAAGCACGCGACTACGTCTGCGTCTACGTTTTTTTTTTCAGAATAGCATAGGAACTCTTTGATTTTCCGGAATAAAACTTATCTTAAGTCCGTCTCCAGGATGCAAGCTATCTCTGTGCCAACGATCGGTTTAAAGGTTCATCCTCGAAATGGTAACAAACAGACAGAGGGACAAAGAGAGTTACATTGGCATTTATAATATTAGTATGTATTTACAAATCTCTGAATTACAAACATTTAAACGTTATGTTGAATCCCTGCCAGCAAAGGAATTATTGATTTTCAAGCATACAGATGCTTGAAAATTATTATGAATAAAGATGATTATGTAGACAGTGCGTCTATAACACTGAATTTCCTTGAAATAATCGCTTTAACTTTAGCGGACATTGAGGTAACCGATTATATACGAATATCTACCTTTAATGTTATATAATTTATATAATGTATGTGGTGGCGGCTTGCCGTGTGGTAGCGGCTCTTTAAAAGAATACTACCACTCCATCTCATCCAATGGATCTCGTAAAAGGCGAGTAAGGAATTAAAATGCACTGTGCACCCAACAGCGCATGGTGGCGATGGGCTCACCACCTAACGCACCGAGTGCATTATGTTACATTGTTTTGGTGAAACGTGGATTGTGGCAGTCATTTTTTTTTCTTGAAAAAAAAACGATGCCCCACGGTAGGATTTCCCTATTTTTTAGTTTTTTTTATATTTGAGTGGCCGTGTGGTGGCAGCTTAAGAGAATCTAGCAGTGGGTATCCAGTGGGTGTCGTAAAAGCGGACAGAGGGAAAATTACGAGTAATATCAGGAGATGGGCAGCAACATCTTCCTGGAACATCTGAATAAATAAACTGCGGTTGCCAAACCGCCTGCCAAGCGTGGCAACTATGGCAAAATCCCCCCAAAATGAGAGCTTTTTGGCAATATATGGGGAAGGCCTATGTCCAGCAGTGGACTAGTGATAGTCTGAAATGATGATGATGATAATATTTGAGAGCCGTGGTAGTTCATGGGCTAGGCACTGACCTGACCTGGGTATACCCGGCGCCGGCCGGGACGTGTGAAGTCCGCCAACCCGCAATGGAGCAGCGTGGCGAACTCTTTACGGCTCCAAAACCCAAAAGTCAAGAGATAAGATGACCTGCATGTATGACGATTAAAAATATTTATACAACATGTGAAGTCCGCGAACCCGCATTGGAGCAGCGTGGCAGGCTCTTCCCGGCTCCAAAACCCTCTCAAAAATGAGAGGAGGCCTGTGCTCAGCAGTACGATATTATTAAAATATCCGTTAAAATAGCATTTTTTTATATTCTGGACGTATTGATGAAATTCTTTACCTATTTATGAATATTTTAATATTTATTACATGCGTGTATGTTATAAGCCTTTGAACGCGCTCGATTAGATTTTAGTAAAATGTAACCGAGCTTGAGGTTCGTATTGATATAAAGTTCTACAAAAAGTAAAGTTATGAACTTTCCTTTTAGGAAAAAATATAATATAAGTATGAGACATTTTCAGATAATAGTCCTTAACTTGTAAGAAAATGAATCAATCATAAAATATAGTTACGAGTATATTTCTATTTATATTTTTAGATATTCTAAATTTGATCTTACCTAAACAAGCATGAAACAATTTTCAAGCTTTTCGTGTAACAACCTTCTGCTAGTTTTAATCGGACACTCTTTAATCCCCAGCGGACACATCAATTGGTAACATATGTTGCTATCCTTAAATTTCAGAAGGTGGCGAGGGATAAGCCACACGAACTATTTAGGTGCACGTTGGGAATCGTACTGCGACATAGAATAAAACTGGAATCGACGACATAAAATAAAACTGGAATCGGTTTGCGAAAAAAATCATATTTTTTTTTACTATTTACTAACTATTAACCTTTTTTATTACCCTTTTTTAATGTCGACCGCGTGGCGTAGTTGTTAGCGTAGCTGACTTCTGCGCCACCGGTCCTGGGTTCGATTCCCAGCCGGAGGCAACATTTGTGCAAAAACCGAATTGTTGCTTTTCGGGTCTGGTTGTGTTGTGCATGTGAAATGTATGTTTGTAAAACGCACCCACGATACAGGAGAAAATCCTACTGTGGGGCTTCGTTTTTTTTAAATAATAAAAAAAACTATTTACGGGTTTTTTTTTTATTTCAACTTTATTAGCGGTTAATATCAGTAGCATTTATTTATATTTAGTATGTTAATTCTGACCGATTGTCGACCACGGCGACTACTTCCGAACATTGCCAGAAGCTATCAACTGCGCAGGATATTACAGTGCCTCAAGTGTAAATACAAAGGCACACTCTCGTCCTAACCTGATGTAACGTGCGTGTGATAAAATCGGAAGTAGACTTGGATGCAGTGTCAAAGACATGGATAATCAATGTGTTATGTATAATCATCACCATCATCTCAGCCTATCACTAGTCCACTGCTGAACATAGGCCTACCTTATAGATTCTCATCTGGGAGGATTTTACCATAGTTGCCACGCCTGGCAGGCGGGTTGGGAATCACATTTTATTTCTTTGTATTTTCCAGGAAGATGCTGCTGCCCATCTTGGTTTTAATTTTCTCTGTCGACTTTTACGACACCCACGAGACGGAATGGGGTGGTAGATTCTCTTAGGCCGCCACCACACGATGTAGCCGTTATTGTGTATGTGAAATTCATATCTGTAGAACGTCCTCACGATTCTGTAAATCTCATTTTTAAAATAAAAAAAAGATATACACTTTTTTTAAATACTATATTTGCTCCCCTGAAACTGTTCATTGAATCAAGTGATGAAACGAGCAAAACGTCCACCTGATGGTAGGTGCAACAACCGCCCATAGCAAATGCTGTGTCACCCAGAACATTTCTGTGTGACACGAAATACGAAAATTATGATATTTTACTACATTAGAACACAAAAAAAAAACAATATACCTACACTGTTTTGAGTAGTGCTAGTTACTTTATCATCATCATCATCGTTTCAGCCTATCACATTCCACTGTTGAACATAAGCCCCCTCCCCCCCCATAGAATTCCACAAAACACGGTCCTGAGCCACCTGCATCCATCGACTTCCAAAACCGTGCAGGTCGTCGTTCCATATAGTAGGGGGTATCCCTTTTTGTTAATTACTTACTTTAATATAAATGTATGTTTTATGTAATTATTACTATAATGATAGGTTTTTCTATAGTTTTCTCGTCTGGTTTGGATATAAATGCATAGATAATTATATAAGATAAAGTAAATCAAATTACATGCAATAAGACATATACTAAACATGATACTATACAATAAAATATATAAACTAAACCCCGACCAGACGAAAGCCATCGGCAGGGGAGACCAATCGGCCGAGGATTAGGGAGAAAGTAATAGAAACCGGCGGACGATGAAGCACCGCCTTCTGCAATTGAACACGAGACGACTTGTCGCAGAGGGTCAACCATTATCATTATTAATTTGCTGCTTTTTAATTAGGTTTTATTGTCGCAATAGCTGGGCGATTGTTGCGTTCACGGTCATGGATTGGATTCCAGTACGGAAAAAATATTTATATGTCTCAGATCCTGCAGAACACTTTATCCGGGTCTGGGTCTTATTGATATAGCCGTATGTATCTTAAAAGATCTTCCTACGCAAGAATCCGTCTAGGTAGGTACCACCGCAGTGCCAGTTATTCTGCCATGCAGCGGCAGTGTGCAAACATTATTGTGTCGATTTGAGGGGCACTAATAGCTAGTATAATTACTGGGCAAATAAAGAACTAATATTTAAGGGCGCTGTGTGGTTCTGGGATACTGAAATGTTCTGGGATGATATGAAATTTTTCTTTATACTTTAAAAAAGCAGTTTCTGAGAAAATATATACACATACATATATACAAGAAATGCTCGGTAAAGTAGAATAAAAAACAGAATATTTTTATTCAATATAGATCATTTACATAATACTCATTGAACGTCATTTCTTTTGAGCTACACTGGTTCGCAAAAGAAATGCCTCTGTCTTGGGAAGAACCAGAAAGAAACCCAGCGGGATTATTTTTTTCAGTAATTTCAAAAATAAAATACAATTACAGTAGTATTATAAAGATGTAGAAACAGCTTGGCAGCTATCACCTCATTCCCAGGGGTTATCATCATCCATCACATATTTCTTAATATTATATTAACCCTTCTTAAAAAGTCTTTGTTTAAGAAATAGTTTGAACTTTTTTATTGCAAGACTTTGTGCACTTTCTGGGATTATGTTGTAAAAACGTATACATTGCCCCATGAAAGAGTTACTGACTCTGTGAAGTCGAGTAACTGGCATTATTCATTTACGCTTGTTCCTGATATTTACATTACGAATATCACTTTTTTCATTTAAGTGATTAATATCATTCTTATGTATATACATAACGTTTTCATGTACACACACAAAATATAAGCTTTCTGAAAACAAGCTACTTTGTATGATGTGGCTCAGAACAAAATTGATGATTAAAACAATCAAAGAAAAATGTGTAATAAATAAGTAATAAAAAATATTCGAAGCAAAAAAAATATTTACAGAATACCAAACTAACGGAATAAGATCACGTAGTTGCAAGTCTTACAATAGTGCCAGGAAGAGCGCTACAAATTAACTGAATCCAATTTCCTCAATTTAAACGTATCTACGTGAGGTAGCTTTGTTTACTGAAATTAAAAAGTTTTATGGGCTGCAAAATTTCTCGAGTTAATTTACTTTACAAAATCACTAACAGCGCGGCGTTTGAAACTGTGTCACTTTGAATAAATTAAACAAGTCAAAGACATCCCCATTGTTTTTTAGGATCGGCCGTATTCACCATTTTTAGCGGCGTTTGCCTTATACCTTAGACGCTCTAAACTGGTGGTACTGGTGGTAGGATTCCTATGCAGGAATCCGTCTAGGTAGGTACCACCCCAGTGCCAGTTATTCTGCCGCGAAGCAGTAGTGTGCAAACATAACTGTGTTTCGGTTTGAATGGCACTGTGAGCTAGCGTAATCACTGGGCATATGAGACTTAAGAACTGATGTCTCAGGGTGACGGGCGCATTGTGGTGCCACACTGTTCTGGGTGACATAGCATTTCTTATATTTCTTTTTAAAAAACGAAGCCCCACACTAGAATTTTCGCCTGTATCGTAGGGTGCGTTTTACAAACAAACATTTCACATTGTTATGGGCAGACGTTGCACTTACCATCAGGTGAACGCTTTGCTCGTTCCGTCACTTTTATAAAAAAAAACCAACTCGTTCTCAATCGGTGTATTTTCGGTCTAACGTTTTTTGAGGCCATCGTTTAACCACTTGTCCAATGTGGTGAGACTTTCCAGACATTTCCTGAGTTAACTTCCGCAACACCCATGAAACGGTACGAAGTGGCCGATTACGTTGCGGTGCCACCGCATAGCATTTGTTATAAATAATTACAGATAATAATAATCTATACAGCTTGAAACAGGAACTATAAAAATTAATGAGATACAAAATAAAATTTTCCGTAAGTTTGACTGATACTTTGTTTATTATCATATGCACTTTCTTCCATTTATTTAAAAAAATAAAATGACAGTTCATATACGCACAACTGTCGAGGTCAAGAGTTCTACTGTATTTGAAGGGGTAATGGAGGAACTCACCTTCTCCTGTGCCTGCAACAACTTTCTGATCCATACGAGCCGAGCTTTCGACCTTTCTTTGATGTTACTGATGTGCGAAAAGGCTAACGGGTCGGGCCGCCTCGTGTCAACAATATATTTTCTAGAATCTAATAAAGATAAAATAAGAATATAAAGAATCTAGAATCGAACTCAGGACTGACGATGCAGAAGTCAGGTACGTTAACCACTGCGCCACGCGGTCGACGAATCGACGTTCACCTGATGGTAAGTGCAACGTCTGCCTATAACAAATTCTGTGTCATACAGAACATTTCTGTGTGACACCACACTGCGCCCGTCACCTGTCTCAAAGTTACATCAGTTCAGTTTCATAGTAAGCTGTCAACCTAAGTTTATATCCTGGGATAGTAAACTAGTAACGGGTAGACGATACCATCAGGTTCACGATCAGTTCGTCTCGTCATTTTCTTTAGTACGAAAATATTATTATATAAAAATAAATTAACTATAAATGGAATAACCATTCATATTGAATATTTCCAACTATTTATTTTTAACTTATTATTTTTTTACTACGTATACTAACGAAATATAAGGCGGATTAAAATAAAAAAGAAACTATGATAAAAATCTCCCCACGGGCTGATTCACCATCATCATAATTTCAGCTTATCACTAATCCACTGCTGAAAATGGGTCCTCCCCCATAGATTGTCACAAAAATTTGTAGCTCAACCATTGCATGCCACTGCAACCATGACAAGATGCCCCAAAATAATTGGGGCATCTTGTCATGGTTGCAACTGCTTGGCTAGGCGGATTGCCAACCGCAGCTCATTTATTCAGATGTTCCATGAAGATGCTGCTACCCATTTCCTAGTTTTTATTTTCCCTCATGGTGGGTGTCCTCAATGTTGACACATTGAGGACACCCACGGGATGAGATGGGGTGGTAGTATCTCTTAAGTCGCCATCACACGGTGATTCCAACCTCGGATATATTAGATTGCCGTAACTGACTCGCTGTGAGCATATATATATATATATATATATATATATACACAAATATATAAGTAATGAAAATAATGCGATAACCTTCGCATCTACAACGAGCATTTTGACGAAGGTTAAAAAAAACGCAGATTACAACAAAGTTCTTCTAAGCACAAAATACAACTGCTCGAAGACAGGCGTAACTATTTAGACACTTTTTTCCTGTACAAATTATTGAATGGTCATATTAAGTCTGCAGCACTTTTGGAAAGGATTACATTAAAAATACCTCGACCCTCTTCTCGTTCCAAGGATACTTTTCTATGTTCGTTATTCTCGTACAAATTACGCAAAAAATTACATTCCTTCGACGTTCATGCACATTTTACGATAAATCTTTGTTACACATCGACATTTTCTCCAACTCCCTCACAGTTTTTTAAAAACTAGTTGTTAAATACATATTAGATAGTAAAATACATTAAATTTTAGTATATTATAATACACATTAGTATAGTAAGATATATTAATTATAAGTAGTATGAATATAAAACCTAGTTAATTTTGTAATTAAGTTATCTCAGCATTATTGTTTAAATTTTAGGTATTAAGTTAAATTGTTTAATATAAAGTATTAAGTCACTTATTTGAGCTTCTCTTCTATAAAAATTGTTATTACATTATGGCACTTTAGGTCATTTTGTATTCAGTTTTATTTTATTTTTATTTGTAAAACGACTGTTTGTTGCCTCAATAAATAAATTAATAAAAATATCTACACAAATTTCAAAGCAACCTTTTGATTTTTTTCATTTCTGATCGTTTTTATGAAACTTGGCCACTTTAGATACTTAAATATTCAACGTATGCAATAGGTTTCATGCAAATCCTACTCTGAAACGGGCAACCTAAGCAAAGTATCCAATCGTTATATCCATTTCGATATTGAAAACAAATTTGCAACAAAACGCATTTGGAAACAGATTTATTATTTTACTTAAGTAAATATAAAAAAATCATATTATATAATAACATAATACCTTAAAAAAAACATGCTGACGCAGCAATTGGCTCATGGTCCCGGTGAGAATACAAGATCATACATAGTCAGGAAGAAATTATTGTATGTCATCGGTTCATAATTTATGATGCATCAAATTATTCGGACGCCTGGAAGTAAAAATTAAATTGAAAGATTCCATTTAATTAGATACATAGAATCACGATGAGAAAAAACCACACCCGCAGCCCACTTTTCGCCACCTTGGGGAAACGAGCCGTGACCACTCCTCCGCCATTTTGGTACGAGTCAAAAATTCTTACTCTCCATTGCGTTCCCACGAGCAGCATAGTGACAGCATCGCATATTATGGTATTATTCTTAACGAATAAGGGCTGTCCGTACAATAGTGATTAAGGTGCTATTCTATGTAAATTTTACCTATTATATAATATACATATATATTTTATATACTTTTTTTTTTATTTTATTTTTATATATGTTTTACATTTTACTTTAATTACTAAACATCGTGTGTGCACACTTTTTTTATTTAATCTTCTTTACATAAGGTTGGCCTGGAACAGATTGCTGTGCGATAATGTATGCTTAGCATGTCTTATAAAAAATAAACATAAAATATATGTAAATAAATAAAATTGAAGTGACCGTATGTAATAACAAAATAACAGCTTTCTACTCAATGCTTATGAATGTATATGCCGTATAAGTACGGCATATACTTTTTAAAAACTTTACTTTACGAAAAAACTATTTTTACAATTTTTGTTTGTGTGTCGGTTTGTTACGGCTAATCTCTGAAACGGCTGAACAGATTTTCACTGACAGATAGCTGATATTATACTCGTAGCTGGTTACTTAAGCTACTTTAAATTTAGAAAGATAATTAGGGTTCCTCGCAAGAAAATAGAACCCCAAAATCCGATTCAAATTGGGAAATACATATGTATGCTGACCCCGATCAGCTTTTGACGCGGGTGAAACGGGGGGGCACAGATAGTAATAAACAAAACAGATGAAGGAAGTAAAAGGCGGCGGGTCGAAGTATTTTTTTACGCAGAAAGTATTTTTAAAGAAATGCATTTTATTACTTGAGATTGATCGCGTTCTGTTGCGCCGAAGTGATTCCCCCGTCACGTCACGCTTTCCACGGGAGAAAAAAGAGGGTTACGGGTGTGGCCTCTACCTATCCCTTATATAGAAAAAAGCGTGACTGTACAAATACACTGAATTGAATAAAATAAAACTTTAATTATTTGAATTTAATAAAAAGATTTTTTTACAACCCGACTACTAAGGAGACAGGTGTCCTATGCATGGTTTTTAATTCAATTTTATTAATTATAAGATACCAATCCGGTGGAAGCATCCAACCATCTTCTCTTTGAAATGTTTTACGTTCATACTGACATCGTAGAAAGTCTGTCGTTTATTTAAATTTATACTGCCAATGTCAAACTGTGGTCAAACACTCGCACAGAGTAGAGATTGTCGCCATAGAATTTTAAAATGTTGCCAACAGTTAATTACTCAAACCTGAAAAGCTCAAACTTAACATTTTTACGAATTACAGTCGAATTTCGATTACAGGTTGACCACTAGTATGTAGTACATAGAGACATTAAGGGCGGTTTTCGCAGTTGGAAATAAACGCGATCAATTCAAGCAAAACGAAGTTTAAGCGTTTCACTGTGTTCATTGCTACTACAATTTGCATTTCATCAACATCAAATGAACACAGTTAAAGCTAAACGCGGTTCAAATTCTGAACACCCAATTCTCGACTTTTAGCTCCATTAAACGGGTTTAGAGAACTGTCATTGTCAATTGCATAAGTATGTAAACATTAAAGTTATTTTTTTTTCATATTGTTCATTGTTTGCATACCTATGTAACCTATGCATAAAAACAGGCTTTTATTTTAGATTGACGCGATGTTTCATGTAAACTTCGTTTTTCTAAACGCGATCAAAATGGAGCTGGTGAAATCGGTTAAACGAAAAAAAAAAGTAAAGTAAAGTTTCAGGCTATAAATGTCCCACTGCTGAGAACAGGCCTCCTCTCATTTCTGAAAGGGATTTGGAGCTAGGTAGAATCCGCCACGCTGCTCCAATGCGGGTTGGCGGACTGCACATGTCTTCGAAATATTTTTTATTTGTCAGACATCCAGGTTTCCTCACGATGTTTTCCTTCACCGCCGAGCACGTGGTAAATCAGCACTAAAAATTGCAATTAACAATTTTAGTGGTGCCGGCACCGGAAATCGAACCCAGGTCACTCGCGTACTAGCCCCTGAGCTACCACGGCTCCTGTTTAAACGAAAACCGAGATCAAATTATACATTGAAACTCAGTTAAGTAAAACGTGGTTTTAATAAACTTAGTATCCAAAGGCATCGGTGAAATCGGTTCTTTATATCGAAGAGAAGCCCTCACGAAGTATACTGCGTAAAAAACTGATTTAAATAATAATATTTAGTTTGTTTTTTGAGTTATCAAAACATTCGTATATATAACGGAAGCGAAATCCACAATATTAGAAATGTCATCACCGAAGGAGGAGTGAAAAGAGTGTATATTCGTAAATCAATGTTCTCGAATTTTTTTTACAATTTCTCAGACATGCAGGATTTGTCACGATGTTTTCCTTCACCACCGAACACGTGATAAATCAGCACCTATAATTGAAATTAACAATTTTAATGGGGCACCGGGAATCGAACCCAGTATACTTACCCATCACAACTCTTCAATTCAATTCAACTTCGTTTATTTCTGTTAATTTCTGTAGAAATAAAGAATATATATATAATTTAACCATGGATTAGTTTGGCATAAAATTGAGATAAAATAAAAATAATGATAATGAATATTGAAAAACGAATAAAATATTATAAAGAATTATTCATTCATTATAATACTCATTTTCCATTATAACATCAGTTTGAAGTAAAAATGCAGACACAATTTTTGTCTCAATTTATCTCCATTACTTGTAGTGTTTGAAAGTAAAGCTCCCTAGAAGTGTCTTTATAATTATTACTACACGATTAAAATGTAAAATGACAGTCGGACTTAAGTCTGATGTCTCTCGATGACGGGCTCAGTATAGTGCCACAAAGAAGTGTACGGGGTGACACCGCATGTGAACGGGATTGGGTGAAAGTTTTGCTCGTAGTGAATATTTATGTGACGAAACGAGCAAGATTCACCTGATGGTGAGTGCAACCTCTGCTCGTAACAAATGTGTCACCCAGAAATATTCCTTGTGACATCACACTGCGATCGTCACGTGGTTACGCTATCTCTCAGTGCCCTTCAGACGGGAACATTTGTATACTACTGCTTTACGGCAGAATAACTGGCCCTGGGGTGGTACCTACCTAGACGGATTCCTGCAGAATCCTACCACCAGAAAGATATTTTACATAAATGTAATTACTTTTGTATTGCATGTGTAAATGACGCATTGGTAAAGTAAATCTTTAACTTATTGAGATAGTATGGTGGTATTCTAAAGTAATCCTAAAGTTTCTCTACAATTTAACGACCGCGCGGCTCAGTAGTCCACACATACATGCCTGCTCAGCTGTGAGTTCGAATTCCAGCTGAGGCTAATATTTGTGAAACACTGATTCGTTGTAATATTATTCTGCAGTCTCTGACACTGAATCTGACCCGTCTTCCGTATAAGCGTTGCGTGAATACGATAAGGTGAATACGAGTAAGCACCTGTGAGTTAGCGTGTATGTATTATGTAAAATATTTTATTACAACTTTGAGCAGAGTAACTAGTTTGAAATGATCTGATATTTCATGTACGATTGAATGAAAATTAACTGCACGTGAATGCACCCAATAATTTGGGAAATTTTTATAACTTTTCTCTTTTTTCTCTTATTGACCTTCAGCCATTATATTAAGTGTATTTGTGAAGTTTCTTTTAGACAATAATACGATGTTATTACTTTTTTATCAACCCTATCCTTTAAGTTGTATTACGCTGGAGTTTTTAACTATATAACTTAGTGGTGGTAAGGGTTCCTGTGCAGGAATTCATATAACTTGTACCTACACAACCACAGTGTCAGTTATCCTGCCGTCAGTCAGCAATAGTGTGAAAAATTACTGTGTTACGGTCTGAAGGGCACTGATAGCTAATGTAAATACTCGGCTTGTAAGATTTGGTCTCTCAGGGTGATAAACGCAGTATGGTGCCACACAGAAATTTATAGGTGACACAACATTTGCTATAGGCAGGCGCTGCACTTGCCATCAGTTGAACGACTCGTCACTTACTTAGTCGCTAATTATTTAGATTACGAGTTCGTAGCTTAGTGGTTGAAGTCGTGGGTCCTGGTTTTGAAGCCATGCCAAAGCTGTAGTCTGTGCAACATATAAATTATTTATGTCTGCGTGTGGATGTTTTGTAGAAGGAAAGATTGTTATAATCACAAGAAACCTGGACAAAAACAATTTGTGTTTTTACACAAATGTTAGTACCGGCTGGGATTCAAACGCAGGACCCACAGCGTAGAAGGTCAAGTATTCTAACCACTAGTCTTCGCGGTCGAATATTATATAAAATAGCTAAATATCCTATATACCTCTTAAGCATCTGTATCAATACTAGAACAAACCTACCTACTGTCGGGGACTGAGTATAATAGAATGCTGCAAGGAACTTTCGTCAAGGTAAAGATCGCCTGGAATTCTTTTGTTTCAAACTTTCGCTACACCAGCTGTAGTAAGTTCGTTATTAACTCGTGTTCCGCTTTTCAGAGTATATTTTTTCTGTTTTTGTAAGGGTAGAGAAACGAGCACGTTCTCCAGCCGATGGTCAGTGATCACAGTGACTTACAGACACATATTCATCAGCGGTGGTGAATAAATATGCAGATTTTGTTTAACCTTTATTTAATAAAGAAAGAAACTTTTTTTTATTATATTGGAAGTAACGAAACGAGCATTACGTTCACCTGATGGTAAGTGCAACGTCTGCCTGTAACAAATGCTTCGTCACTCAAAACATTACGCCCACATTACGCCCGTCACCCTGCGACATTAGTTCTTAAGTCTCATATGCCCAGTGATTCCGCCAGATTAAGTCTCATATGGCCCTGGGGTGGTACCTATCTAGACGGATACCTGCATAGGAATCCAACCACCAGATATCTGATGAAGGTAGGTCTTTCTCTTCTCTACTTTCGTTTACGGATTTCGGTACAGTACTGTGTTTAATAACGCAATTAAAAGAGATCCGTATTTTTAAATCTCCCTACTGTTTTTTTTTTTTTGACTCAACTACTGGAACTAAGTTAAGAATAAGACATCTGAATACTCTTATATAAATTATCATGATAAAGATCTAATTAAATTACACCCACCATGGTGGGTGTAACTAACCATTATATTTTTAAATAATAATTTTAATGTATAGTACATGTATATTTATATGTATTTTCTTATACCATATAAGAAAATAATTCACATAATTTACTGCAAGGTAAAATAACAGATAAATAACAGTGACAATTCTCGCATATAAAAGACTGTCCATCAAGCTGACCCCAACTCATAAAGTATATTTACGATCTCCCAAAACATTCCGTTTACGGGCGCCCCATTAATTCTTCTCGTTTCTATCCACGTGTATACGCAATAATCTCTATTATACGAGATTGGACGACGGCTTTTATCCGACTTAATTTATTATTTGATTAGCAATTATATATTAAATATTCGTAAATAACTTGTGGCGGCTCGTTAAAAGAATACTACCACTCCATCTCATCCAATGGATCTGGTAAAATGCGAGTAAGGAATTAAACTGCACTGTGCATCCAACAGCGCATGGTGGCGATGGGCTCACCACCTATCACACCAAGTGAATTATATTGTTTAGGTGAAACGTGGATTGTGGCAGTCATCTGTTTTTGCAGTGAGTGCCCAGTCTCTGACTACCCCTTATGGGGTACAGTCGTGATCTTATGTATGTATGTATGTATGTATGTAGATAACAATTTATTGGTTTGTCGGTTTTTTTTTATTGTAACTGTACCTCGTCTGTCATAGTACAAAAACATTTGTAGTCGCGCTGCGTGTAATTACAAAATCAATAATTATGAAAAAAAAATATCGGATAAAGTGATGAAACGAGCAAAACGTTCACCTGATGGTAAATGCAACGACTGCTCATAAGAAATGCCGTTTCACTCAGAACATTTCTGTGTAACACCACACTGCATGCGTTACCCTGAGACATCGGTTCGTAAGTCTCCATATGTCCATTGATTACGCTGGCTCTCAGTACCCTTCAGACCGAAAGACAGTAATGTTTGCACACTACTGCTTCACGGCAGGAGCACGAATCACCCGTGTTCCAGGGCGGTTCTCACCGCCAAGAATTACTGACACAGAAGTCGACAGTCCGAATGGAGGCCCGCAGCCACCCTCGGACGGTCATTAGATGACTTAAAAAAATTTAAGATATTCGAAATCGCGTCAGCACCCAGCGAACGCGACAAAGACCGAATTTCGATGTTTGATAAGAGTTTATAACCAAACATAAATAATATTTATGTTTGGTTCAAACTAAACCTTGGCCCAGTATCCGAAAAGCCAAAAAGGCTAACAGCAATCACATCACCGAATATAACTAATCTGGCCATAAATACTGTTACATAAAAACTTTTCTTTTTTTCAACTTTTTAATTATTTTGAATTTGGAACACGTATATTATTTTAAAAACTTCTTTCGATTTTGCGCCATTTCACATATTTTTTCGTGTTCATTATCAAATTACAATATGGAATGGGGTATTAAAGAAAATAGGTTTGCAGTGATCGCCTTGCACAAAGTGGGTATGGAGCCGTCAGTCATATTCCAGACACTTCAAAAGCTTGGTATCAGCCGTATGTTCGTATATCGTACTATCAACAGATACAACAACACTTCCTCTGTCGAAGACCAGAAAATATCGGGGCGGCCGCGTGCTGTCAGACCTACAAAGGCTGTTAATGTTGTTAAAGCCAGAATTCAGTCGGAACCCCATTAGGAAGCAAAAACTCTTATCGCGAGAAATGAAGATTCCCGCTAGGACTCTGTCGCGTATTATAAAACAAGACCTGAAGCTCGGTGCTTATCGTCGATATACAGGACATGCCCTAAATCAATCTTTACAATTAAAGAGAGTGGATCGATCAAAACGCCTTCTGTCGCGATACGCAGGTGAAAGGCACAGAAATATCCTCTTTACCGATGAAAAAATGTTCACGATTGAAGAACACTACAATAAGCAAAATAGTTAAAGTGTACGCTCACAGTTCTAAAGAAGCTGCTCAAGTGGTCGGAAAGGTACAACGTGGTCATCATCCTGCGTCAGTGATGGTTTGGTGGGGCGTGTCTTATCAAGAAGTCACAAAACTAACACTAGTGTGGAGTACCTCTCAGCAATACACTCTTTAAAAATATACCGTGGACTTTCCAGTAGGACTCTGCACCTGGTCACAAGGCACGAACTAACCAAGCCTGGCTTGAAACCAACGTTCCGGACTTTATAAGAGGTGAAGACTGGCCCTCATCTAGCCCAGACTTTAACCTTCAAATTATGGTCAGTTTTAGAGGACATGGCCGGCTCTAAACGACACGGCGACATTGAGTCTCTTAAAAAATCTTTGGAGCAAGCAGTGGCGAAATTTCCCTTGGAAACGGTGCGTAAATCCATAGAGTCGTGGCCAAACAGATTAAAGGCCTGTATAAAAGCCAAAGGTGGCCTTTTCGAATAGAATATTTTTTTTACTTTTTGCTGAGACTAATAAATATGTAGCTATAAATTTAAATATTGAATAGTATTACATTACTTCATTTAAACAAAAATTAATTTTCATTTGTAACAGAACTTATGACCGGACTAGGTATATATATATCACGGCAGAATAACAGGCCCTGGGGAATCCTACCCCCAGAAATAATTTTAAAACAATGTAATAATTAAAAGAGAGCACTTTAATCTGAATCCGGTGAAAACAAAGTAATCATTTAAAGAAAGCACTATAATCTGTTTCGGATTCAAATCTCTCTCCAAAAAAAGAGAGGAGGTATTCAGATTAAGAGGAGGGACTGCACTCAGCAGTGCGATAATTATAGGCTGTTTTTCAGGGTTCCGTAGTAAAAACGAAACCCTTATAATTTTGCCCTGTTCGTCTGTCCGTAAGTCACAGTCACACTATTGGCACTATAAATATGAAATTTTGAATGATGGTGTTTTTTTATGATCCGCTACACGATGGTGTAGTGTAATTACAAACAAAAATAAGGGCACACCATCCATGCAATTGAGGGATTACAAAAATCTGTACACATAAGCGTTATAAATTATAATAATAATATTTTATTTAAGGCATTAGTTGGCTTAAATAATAATAAAAGCCGTGTCGCGGCAGCTTAAGAGAACCTACCACCCCATCTCGTGTTCTGTAAGGAATTTAAGATAGTATAACCTAGAAAACACTTTCAACGAAAATTGCTTTAAATAAGATATATCGTGTAGTTTTGAGATAGTCAACATTCACTTTAAGCTATGTATTTTGCGTGTCATAATACATCGTTTGAAGTTATTGTGTAGCATTTAAGTGCTCGATGTCGCAATACCACACTCTGTCAATTCCATGCTAGGATTTTTATTCTTTGTATTTCTTGTTGAAATAGTTTTTCAAGAGTAATTTCCATAACGTTTATGGAAATTACTCTCGAAAAACTAGAATTAAGAAAACAAATTAAAATAAAATAAATTTTAGAAAACTTATATTACGTAAAAACTGTAATTAATTTGAAAGCTTAAAAAGAGAAAAATAATCTTATTATGGTCTCAAGTTCTATAGTTTTTCTGTACACATTTCTGTTTATTTTTGTATTATTTATCTTCTGTGAGAAAAGGAAAAGTAAAATAACCTGAATTGACTAACTTGCCGCTGGGGCTCCAAAGCGCTCGGAACGTCCGGAACTTAATGTTAATTAAACGCTATAAAGTCCGTTAATTTAGTTTTATTCAATGTGTGGTGTTACGCGTAAATTTAATTATAGAAATTTTAATGTCTTGGTATGAAGCCTAGGATAATTAGAAACCGTGTGGTGGCGGCTGAAGAAAATCTTCAACCCCATCTCATCCCGTGGGTGTGGTAAAAGACGATTGATGTAAAATAAAAACTAGGAGACGGACAGAAGTATCTTCCTGGAACATCCGAATAAATCAACTAAGCTAAGCGATCTATGCCCCCCCCCCCCCCAAATGAGAGCTACAATATTTTGGGGCAATTTGTGGGGGGAGGCTTAAGTTCAGAAGTGGACTAGTGATAGTCTGAAACGATGATGATGATGATAAAATATTATACCATTTTAGTAAAACCAAATTATCGACAAAATTTTATTTCTTTTAGGTAATGTGAAAGTTTCTTGTAACATTCTCGTTTAGTCAATAAAAGGAATCGAATTATCTGAATACTACGCAGCTTAATATATTTAGTATGATAAAGCTTTTAAAAATAAAATTAGTGTACTTCTTATAAGTATGAAAATCAAGTGGACGCGGACAGAAAAGAGTGTGTGAAATAAAATTTTTGTATAACACTCTAAGCGTAACGTGCCTGTGGGCGCGTTACCGGTAGGATAATCTCAATGTTAGAAAAAACGATACATGCCTTATCTAAAGACGAAAAATGGGCTGGAAGGATACACTTACCCCTATAATATAATATATGTATTTTAGTTAAATAATATTACGATGACAATTGTTCCTGCTACATTCCGATTACGGACATATACAACACAACCAGACCCGAAAACCAACGATTTGAGTATAACAGTTATGGTTTCTTTTGTGGATGATGATTTTTTGTGTGAAGTATGTTATTGGCCCTGTGACTTTTACATCGTTATCGTAAGCGAAGAAGAACAACGTGGCTGCTGACGAAAGACGACGCTACCGCCTGCTGCTCCGCTGGACTCCGATCCCTGAGAACGTATAAAATAGTATCCGTCTAATAGGGAAGGGGATGGGTCCAAGGTTTTTTTTTTATTTATTGTAGAAAGTGACGAAACGAGCAAACGTTCACCTGATGGTAAGTGCAACGTCCGCCCACAACAAATGCTGTGTCACCCATAATACTTCTGTGTGACACCACAATTCGCCCGTCACCCTGAGACATCAGTTCTTAAGTACTAAGATACCGAAACACAGCAATGCTTGCACACTACTGCTTCACGGCAGAATAACTGGCACTGTTGAAGCGGAGTGGGTAATGCCACGCGTTCTCATCCCGGGGGTATCGTAAAAGCAGCAGTATCATAAATAAGTATATTATACATATAGTTACATATATAAATATATATTAAATACATAAACATTTATATCCATACGGTATACATACATATTATACATATAAATAAACGTAAAATAAAATAAATATAAATAAATGCACACTTGTAACGGTGACCAACTACTAACTATTTATGTTCTCATGATTCTCTGCTAAATGATCACGGACCAACTTCTTAAAGGAGTATTTATTGGGCGCTTTCCTGATGTCATCGAGCAAGGAGTTCCAAAGAAGTGCAGCCCGGACAGTGAAGGAGTTCCTAAAGAACCCGCTGAAATGTGTAGGGATGCAAATCTTATTGTTAGAGGATGAACGAAGAACCATATCATGTGATGAAGACATATACTGAAATTTGTCTGTCTTTGAGATATGAATGCGAAAATGGATCATTTAAAATAAAACCAGCAGTATCCTGGAATTAAAAAAATCATGTAGTCTCTGATAGAAGGCCGCATAACAACCTCAAATATATCAGACCTATTAACGAAGCCGGTGACTGGCAGCGTGTAAGATTCGTCGAATTTAGTACTGCGATTGTAAATCCGCAAGCCAAGCCTAGGAATTACGGCAAATCTTTTTAACTTGGTCGCAACCTTCTTACAGTGACTGCTCCGGGACTGATGATGACCTACATTCGTCCCCGATGAGAAATCAATATGAAGGTGCCTACAGACCTTAGAATTAAATTTACTTACTTCACCGTTTCCATTTTCCCACCGAACTACATGATAAACGAATAGGTTACATTCTAACATGGTCGTGTGCCTCGGACCTGTATAAAGTGTTTTGAGTTTTGTTTCTGGTGCGCACAGCAAAAGTGTAAAACTCTTCGTCATGGCAGGTGGCATCGGTGTTCCCGAATAGATATACTCCTAACATAAGATTCTTCAAGGCAAGATCGAATAAGCATTTTCTAGGCTACGGTGTCTACCATCTTAGACCATATCATTACTTAACACCAGGTGGGATCTTGGTTGAACGTTGGCCTATTCAAAAAAAAAAATAAGATATATTGCCGATTGTCAATAATTTGATCTCCGGTTTATCTCACTTGCATAAAGATCTGAAGTTCTGTGGGATGGGACAGGCAACGCATCTGCCTGCTGGGTAATAAGATCTGCATTCGAAACCTAGCCTAAACCAGTATTTGTACGAGAAAATTCTTAAATTCACTAAGTACCAATTTTTTACCCTTCTTATGCTACAGTGGAAATTTAAAGTGGAAATAAAGAATAATACATTCATTACTATTAATATTACTGCCATTTCTCTTCGCACTTATTTTTATGTGTTATAAATAAGGAGTTAGGATAATCACTACCGTAAAATTTACTATATTATGTAACTCCAGGATAATTGATCGTGTTACGCTTTCACGCCGCGCTTATACAACGAAAACATTTTGATTTATAGGGCTATTTCAATTTCCTTTGCTAATTGAATAATGAACTGAACCAGAATATATGGCGCGAGACATATTTTGACGGACTTAATAAACAGAACCATTTTATGTAGTACCTAGTGTTTTATGTAGTTTACGGCATTGTTATTTTTTTAGTAAATTTATTTTCATGTTTTCATGTCTATAGTATATTTTGTATATTTCTTGGTGGTTTGCTTTTTATGCAGGAAGCCTATTAGGTAAGTACCATCGCGGGGCCAGTTATTTTACCGCGAAGTAGTAGTGTTCAAACATTACTGTGTTTCGGTTTCAAGGGCACTGTGAGGTAGTGTAATTACAGACTCACGTACTGATGTCTCTTGTGTTCGGGGTGACTCAGCATTTTTCTCGTGTCGTCTCTTTCTCCTATAATATGAAATACGTATAAAGGATTATGTTATTTTTTTCATAATTGCTTTCTGTAACAGTCCTGATAAATACACTCGGCGTCAAAAAAATCGCACATCCGAAAAAAATAATTTAAATACTATTTTAACACAACAGGCCAATGGCAATGTTGTGGTTTGAGGGTACGAGTATCATTCGAAAGGTAATTTCATTAGCTTTTAGGAATTTTAATTGAATTTTACTTTTATAACGAGACGAAAGAGAAATTAAAGAAAAAGACAGGGTATGTACAAATTTGCAAATTAATAATTTAAAAAAAAACTTAATAAATACAAAAGAAGTTCTTAAACCTAGTGTTACCCCCCCCCCCCCCCCTTGCCTTGATAACGGCTTCCATGCGATCTTTCATGGACCTTACAAGGATCGCAACAGCCTCTTGGAGTATTTGTTCCCACTCTTCAAGTACCGCATCTTGGAGCTCTTGAAGAGTGGCGGGAGCTGGATCTCGAGCTCGCACGCGCCGTTTTAGGTCATCCCAGAGATGTTCTATTGGGTTAAGGTCTGGACTTCGTGCTGGCCAATGCATAACAGGGATATCGACCTCCTGTAAATAATCCCGTACAATAGCCGCGGTGTGGCAACGAGCATTATCATGCATTAACATGAATCCATCACCGACATAACCAGCATACGGGACCACATGTTCCTCCAGGATTTCAGTAATGTACCGACCAGCATTTAATGACCCTTGCCCACGGCCACCCCGAGTCCGGGAAACGCACATAAGTTCCGTTTTCCCGTCGACGGAAATGCTGCCCCAAAACATACACGAGCCACACCCGTATTCGACGGATTCTTCGAAGCAGGGTTGTGTGAACCTCTCCCCCTGTCTTATGTAGACCCTTCTACGTCTGTCATTGCAGAAGAGACAGACCCTCGTCTCATCAGAGAAGATTACGGTCCGCCACTGTTCTAGAGTCCACTCGCAATGATTGCGAGCAAACTCTAGGCGATCTCTTCGATGCTGTGCAGTAAGTTTTGGACCTTTAGCAGGTCTATGGGCTGTTAAACTCTTTTTGTGTAACCTTCTTCTTATCGTAGAAACACTCACAGATGTTCTCCGAGTTGATCGAAGCTGTTGTTGCAACTCAACAGCTTTTGTAAAACGGTTTCGTAAAGATGTCGTAACGATGAAACGGTCATCTCTTTCTGATGTGCACCGTTTTCTTCCAGATCCCGGTTTTCTAACATAACCGCCAGTCTGCTGAAAACGTTGGAACACCCGTCGAACTGAAAAACGGGACAGGTTCAACTGTCGAGCAACGTCACACTGCCGCATCCCCGACTGCAATAGGGCAATCACTTGAGCGGCTTCTTCAGAGCTGGTGTCCATCTTTACTTGTTCTTACTTGGGTTACTTGTTCACGTGTGTTCACTGCATAGTTTAAATTACGACTGGCCTATATTTCATCCAGATCGACCCTTTTATACCCTTTTTAGGTGGTGTAACTAGCGTCCTTACTAACGAGCATTTGACAGTGTTTATTTTTGACGCTCTATAATGATAAATGTTTTAATGATTTCATGATTTTTTTATTAATAATGTAAAGCTATTGAAATACCCATTTCAAACATACCAATATTTATATAAATATAATTCGTTTCTAGCCATTACAGCCATTTTTCGCGCAAACTCAGAGAGGTGCGATTTTTGTGACGCTGAGTGTATCTCAATAAAATAATGAAGATTATATACATAGGCCGCAGTTATTTTTTAAATATGAAATTTTTAGTTAATGTAGGTCCTTTTTTATCTCATACAGACGTTAAATCATATGATGTTTAGTATGAATTAACGTCTGAAAATAAAATAACTTAAAATAAATTAATCTCAAAGTACGTAATAAAAACATCAAACAAATTGTTTTGCTTTGAGATGCTTCCATATTTCGAATGCTTATATCATCGTTCTTCAAGCAGTTCATACAAATTTTAGAAATAACTAGACTGTAAGAAAAGAAAAGAAAGCCTATACTACTAAATTATAAATTTTTCATGTTACGTTTGTATATCTTTGTTTTTTATGTATAAATTTTCATCGATCAAACTACGTTTACATGACGTGTGTGAAAGTTGTGTACTTGTTATTGATATAGATACTCGTATAAAGGCGTGGTATAACGTGTATGTTGTTTTTGTAAATATTAAATATATATATTGTAAGTTTCGTTGAATAAATAAAAAAATGTGTAGGTGCTTACCTATGAAATTACCGATTTGAATAAGTTTTTTTTTTTGTTAGGGTAATGTTTATTTTGTTTGACCCAAATTATCCACACAATTTCCCTAATTAACTAGCAATTGATTGATGTCACTCCTGTAAAAGTCCCATGGACAGTATCTTTGCTAATCTAATCAAAATTATTTTTCAAAAAAAATGTTATCGATATCGAATTCGATAGAAATGAAAACATATCGAGTCGAGGTCCAATATGTAGGATGGATGAGGAAATATCTCCAGATACTATAGTTTACATTAAGAAGAAGTGGAGATGAACGATTGACCGAATTTGGTAGCTTTGTTTGTAGCTTTTGCATCATAGACTACGGCTAATTGTGAACTTTCTAGGTAGGTTTTTTAATTGGATGTCGTGGCGAATCGAGCAATACGTTCACCTGATGATAAGTGCAACGTCTGCCCATAACAAATGCTGTGTCATCCGGAATATTTCTGTGTGACCCTTAATATTCTATGTTATATTTAAACAGTGGCACAAAGTAGAAATTGTCGAAAATAATTATGAATGTTGCCAACAAATAATTACTATAATTTCAGTAACGCTTACACTTATTTAGATAAAAGTGTGTAGTAGTATTTTTTCTAACGTATTTTTCTGAGCTCTATATTCCACTGTACCCTTGGAGTCAACAGTGGAATCACATTGGTTTAATATCACGTAGCTTGAGTCATTAATCACGTACTCGGCCGTATACTGAATAATATAACAAATGACTATATTACGTGATATTAAGGTTTTGGTTAGGAATGAGTCTGAAAAGGTTTGTGAATTACAAGGACACATATCATTTAGGGGGAACAGGACCGGACTATTCGTTACACATACTCGTATTTTTTATTAGCTCAAAGTCTATCAAAGGTGGCCGAGCGCTGACGGTGCTTAACCGAAACCTTTCTTATGAGTAACCCGCATAAGAGGGTGCTCGAGAGGACCAGACCTCAGCTCGGTCAGTACTTTAATCGTGGGGTTATCGCTGTCGCGAATCAAACGACGACCGACGATAACAAGACATCCAGAGCATCGTGACGTAATATCTACAGATTTGAAGCATTCCATACGCGAAGTCGTGGGTCTTCCTCTGCTTAAGCTGAAGGACTCATAGTCAACCCGATCTTAAAAGTTTTAATTTTTTTACTAAATCTCCGAAAGAACTTAGTAAGCACCAGAAATTAAAAACAATAAGTTGGTGTTGACAGGTAAATAAAATAAAGCTTATAACACCAACTGCATGCGCCTTATACAAGCAATCGTTATATTTAACGTTTCATTTTTCAAAAACCGTTTATTAAAGTTACAAAACACACTAATATTTAGAATCAATATTTAAACAAACCGCCGCGTGGTAGCGGCTTAAGAGAATCTACGACACCATGTCATTCCGTGGATGCCGTTAAAGCCCACAGAGGTAAAATAAAAACCTGGAGATTGGCAGCAGGATCTTCCTGGAACATCTAAATAAATAAACAGCGGTTGCCAACCCGTCCGCCAAGCGTGTCAACTATGGCACAATCCCTACAAAATGAGAGGTGCAAACTTTTGGCAATCTATGGGGGAGGCCTATGTTCAGCCGTGATAGGCTGAAATGATGATGATGACGATGATTTTAACAAAAGTTCTTGAAATAACTGATAAGACTAGTCCATGTTATCTTTCGCAAAGAACATAATCTATCCATTATTATTCTATTTCAAAACTTTATTCCAGGATCCTGTTAGCAAACAAGGTAATCTAAACATAAGTGTAAACATAAATCATTTAGTCTAAACTTAATAATATAATATATATATAATAATAAACTTTGATAAACAATTATTCCAAGATAGTACACTACTTAGTTATGTTACGACTGCTAATATTCATTATAGGCTGTAAATGTATAGTATAAAGCGTGGCATCATTATTAATTAAATGATTGGCAAAATATTGACGTTTTAATCAACAGTAAAATGTATTCTGTCGGCAAATATAATAACTCGGTTGGTATACTGGTGGTAGCAGAAGACGTTAACGGATTCATGCATAGGAATAGGAACTGGTTCCTATACAGGAATCCGTCTAGGTAGGTGCCACCCCTATGCCCGTTATTCTGTTGTGAAGCAGTAGTGTGCAAACATGTGTGTTTTGCTTTGAATGGCACTGAGAGCTAGTGTAATCACTGGGCATATGAGACCTAAGAACTGATGTCTCAGGGTGACGGCAGTGTTGTGTCACAGACAAATATTCTGTGTAACACAGCATTTGTTATGGGCAGACTTACCATCAGGTGAACGTTGTGCTGTTAAGGTAACTGTATACAATAAAAATTTTTTTTTTTGGATCGGCAAAAATACCAAAATTGATTACCACTTTAAATCATACTGCATGCATACAATCACGTCTCTCTCCCACATAAGGGGTAGACCGGGACCACATAGGCCACTTTTCGCACCGCAGGAAAGGAGACGTGACAGATAGCGAACCACTTCGCCGCCATTTTGGTATGATTTGAAATTCTTGCTTCCCATTGAGTTCCCACGAGTAGCTAGCCATGGGTACGGCAACCTCTAACTTGGCAGAGTAGAGAAAGTTGGGAAAGGAACAATAAGGTGTGGGATACTACAACACGTATCTCGAAGGAGAAGGAATAGACAGCAGTAGATCGGGATGCCGGGGTCGCTTACCCGGTTTTCTACCGTAGTTGCTACAGGACCTGAATATGTTAGAAATAATAAATATTTCATGTGAAGTCCGCCAACTCGCATTAGAGCAGCGTGGCGAACCCTTCCCGGTTCCAAAACTCTCTCAGAAATGAGAGGAGGCCTGTGCTTAGCCGTGGGACATTCATAGGCTGTTACTTTACTTTTTAATATTAATAATGCGAAAGTAACTCCCTCAGTCCCTCTATCTGTTACTTTTTCACGGTTCAACTGTTGAACCGTGTTGAAAGTTCTTGACGGAATTCGGAACAGCAATAGCTTGGCATCCTGGAAACGGAAATAGGATACTTTCTATTACGAAAAATCAAAGAATTCCCACGGTTTATAAGAAATCTTAATCCACGCGGACGTAGTCGCGGGGGTTTAGCTGGTTTCTTATACATTACTAATGTGTTATTTTATAGTAAGTGTAATATTGATATATACACTTTAAATAATGTCACGTAATACGACGGGGGCGTGGCAAGAGTAGAGTATACATTACTAATGTGTTATTTTATAGTAAGTGTAATATTGATATATACATTTTAAATAATGTCACGTAATAAGACGGGCGCGTGGCAAGAGTATAGTACTTGACTTACATGTTATGGGTCGTGGGTTCGAATCTCATGCGGAGTCAACATCTGACCGAAATTAAAAACTGGTGATTTTTGCCGCGTGTACTACATTTAATTTATCGCATGAGCGTTAGGTAAAAAGAAAAGAAAGAGTAGCGGGTGAGTAGGTAAGTTCGAGTGAGTGTTTCTAAGGTTGCGCAAAAATTTGCGGCGCTATAATATCTCCTGCACAGTTAATACCTTCCGAGAGTATTCGAAATCCATCGCCGTGATTGATCGTCTAGGAAGACGTTATGCAACGTACTTACACAAATCTGATTAAATTTTCCCAAATAAAAATTAATTATCTCACGTGAAATATTCAATATGTAAATGGGGTGATTAAATTTTATCTTCCACATGAATATAGGTATGATGAAGTAAATTCCGCGCACCGCCGCACCAGCGAATAGGTTAGTGCCCGCCGTAACCATTGCTTCCACGGGGTACATCGTAAATTGCTGTACCTAAAAAAGTATTTGAAGCTCGCAAACCACAGAACATATTTATTGGGTTTGTCTGAAATAATTCGGATCAAATCATTTATTTATTTTTCGTAATTTTGTACCTTTTATTGTCTTTTATTTTCAGAGTTTTTAGTTATAAATTATCATCATCATAATCATTTCAGCCTATCACTAGTTTACTGCTGAACATAGGCCTCCCCCATAGATTGCCACAAAAGCTCTAATTTTGGGGGGATTTTGCCACGCTTGGCAAGCGGGTTAGCAATTATTAGCAACCGTCATTTATTTATTCAAATGCTGCCCATCTTCTGGTTTCAATTTTCTGTCTGTCAATTTTTACGTCACCCATGAGATGAGATGAGGTGGTAGATCCTCTTAAGCCGCCACCACACGCCACATTATTAGTTAGACATACATACAGACCATATCATTCCATCCCTTATCGCTCCCGCAGAAAACGAGACGTGACAGGTGGCGAACCAAGTTGCCGCCATTTTGGTACCAGTTGAAATTATTGCTCCCCATTGCTTCCCACGAGTAGATAGCTATCGGCACCGCAACGTTTCGTCGGAGAGGAAGGGATAAGGTAGGAAATGAACACGGGGTGGGAAATGGAAAGTTGGGAAAGCAATTATGAGATGTAGGATACTACTATCTCGGAAGGAGCAGGAGGAGACAGCAGTAGCTCGGCAGGCCGGGTCGCTTACCCGGTACACCGTCGTATTGGCCGGACCAGTCAACTAGGTCATGTATCTCTGGCACCTTTTAGTTATAAATACTTTATTTTGTATATACTCGCACAAGCTTTCCAAATGTATTTTTTTTTATTTGATCAAGTGACGAAACGAGCCAAACGTTCACCTGATGGTAAGTGCAACGTCTGCCCATAACAAATGCTGTGTCACCCAGAACATTTCTGTATGACACCACACTGCGCCCGTCACCCAGAGAGATCAGTTCTTAAGTCTCATATGTCCAGTGATTACGCTAGCTCACAGTGCCCTTCAAACCGAAACACAGTAATGTTTGTACACTACTGCTTCACGGCAGAATAACTGGCCCTGGGGTGGTACCTGCCTAGACGGATTCCTGCACAGGAATCCTACCACCAGTAAATTTGATGTTACATATGCTTTTATTTGATACCGGAAATTAATAAAAAAAAATTGGGTAAAGTGATGAGACGAGCAAAACGTTCACCCGATGGTAAGTGCAGCGTCTGCCCATAACAAATGCTGTGTCACTCAGAACATTTTTATCTGGCACCACACTGCGCTCTTTACCCCAGTGACATCAGTTCTTAAGTCTCATATGCCTATATTTAAAAATGAGCGTGCGATTGTGGTTGTGTGCGCATGCGTTCGTGCGTTCTTGCGTGCGTGCGTGCGCGTTATTTTATAATTAAAAATAGAAATTTCTAAGCAGGAAGCTCCAAAAAGAATAATTTCTTTTACATAATGTTTCATAAATCTTTTAATTAAAAGTACAGCCCATCATTTTGGTTTGTTTTTGCGGTTGAACTATTGGTTAAACCGGTTTGTATGTTAACGGGTTGTTAGGAATTATTCGGCATTCTATCGAAACTATAATATCAATATCTAGGTTAAGTACACAAAGGTTGGCATCTAGGTCATTATTTATTATATTTGAGTCTTTGTGTACACATCTTATATTTCGACCGTAAGGTAAGGAGTGCATGAGGTATTTTTTTTTGGTAAAAATTTAATTCGACATTTAACAGCGCTTACGTTTTTTTGCTATGTCCTAATTCTAGAATTAAATCATTAGGTTAACTATTAAAATAAGGAATAAGGAGACGTCAATGTAAATCAAAATACTAGGTGGGTAAATGTGAAATGTGCGGAGGTTGATAAAATGCGTTTTAGGTACAGGTGCGTTTTATTTGTGTTGTTTGTATCTTAAAAATACGTATAAAAATTCAACTTTAAAATGTGTTACTATTGTAGACAGTTTTACAAAATAAATAAAGTAAGCAAACATAAAACAAAACGCAATTTAGTTAAAAGCAGCAAACGATGTAGAGAAGCTTTAAATATTACAGCATAGCAATATTGCATTGATGCAATTTTATAGCCCACCTATTTGCGATAGACGCAGGTCACGTAACTAAAATGCGTTCATGTTAAAAATTGAATTCGGTTAGTTAGTGGCTCGATTCCTGCCAAAAGAAATTGCCTCTACGTGAACACGCCGATATGTTTTTATTTTATCATATATACGTCACATCTATTTATTACTATTATGACACGAATAAAATTATATTTTGAAGTCTCAAAGAATCAAAAAGCATACCACTGCAGTACTTCAAGACGCACCTCTTTCGGCGTAGATCGAACCAAAAATAATAATTAAAACCTGAAGGTACTATGGGTTAACTATGACATCAAGACATCTGTCACCTCAGTCCTCCCGTGACCATGAGGGCTGTAAAGCGCTCGAAACGTCGGGTTATAAATAGTTCAAAATAAAACGCGATAAAATCCATAAAATCTAGTTCTATTTAAATGTGTAGTATTCGCGTAAGTATAAGAAATCATTGTATGTATATATTCACACATGTAAAAAAACAAGGCCATAAAATGTAAACGTACATATAAGAGGTAGAAGTTTGAGAAGAGTGAAGTTTGGGTGTATGTCAAGATTGCATGAATAAAGAAAGTTGTTGTTTAAAATAATTTGTAAGCCCCTTTCGTACTAAGATTTCATCCCAGCTAATTATCAAAGCTATATAGTCATTTAAAAAATTCGTTAAGGGGGTAGCTCGCGTATGTTTTGGGTTTGTTATGGCTTAAGAGCAAAATACTTTATGTATATAAATTATTAACAATTAAACAGTGTCGGAATCCGTCCAGGTGGGTACCACCCCAGGGTCAGTTTTTCTGCAGTGAGGAAGTAGTGTGCAAACATTACTATGTTTCTGTTTGAAGGGCACTGGGAGCTAGCGTAATCACTGGGCATATGAGACTTAGTAACTGATGTCTCAGGGTGATAGGCGCAGTGTGGTGTCACACAGAAATATTCTGTGACACAACATTTGTTATGGGCAGGCGTTGCACTTACCATCAGGTGAACGTTTTGCTCATTTTATCACTTTATTCAATAAATAAATGCTCATAACATAATAATAATTATAAACTTATTCAACTAGTCTGTGCGGAATTTGTATATTAGGTCCTGACATTTGAAATTAGCGTGTAAAAACATGGGAGGAACATAAAATCGATTTTATTTGAAAAATATATTTAATTAAACAAAGTATGTACCATTGTTATCTATGCACTTTTGCCATCTCATAGGTCATTGATCCCTTTACCAAAAAAAAACATTGGGCGAGAATCAATAAACTCTCTGAAGGCGGTTTGGACTGCCACATCGGAGATGAATTTTGTTTCCTTGTAAGAAGTTATACAAATTCCGAAAAAGTTAATCTGTTGGAGCAAGGTCCGGGGAGTACGGTGGATGTCGCAGAGATTCCAATTGCAGCTCCTCTAGTTTAGCGGCCGTCTGTTGTGTAGTGTGTGTTCTAGCGTTGTCCTGATGCAGCAGGGGCCTAGAGCGATTGACCAGCCTCGGCTGTTAAGCAGCTAGTTCTTCCATCACGGTTTGCAATTGCTGATAATAGATAACTGCCGTAATCGATTGACCATCTTTTAGAAAGCTGTAGTGGACGACACCGGCACTAGTCCACCAAACACTCACCAGTAACTTTTTCTGAGTTAAATTTCGCTTGGGGCAGGATTTGGCCCGTTCTCTGGGGTTCAGCCATTGCGAGGAGCGGTTCCGAAAGGTGTGCCAGGATCATAACAAATGGAATGATGTGGTCTGTGCCTAACCCAATGGAAAAGAGGTGTGACTATGTATGTGGTTACACTAATTTAATTATTAGTGTAAACACATTACACAACAGACTACTGCTTTCATAACCAGAGAATCAGGCAGAAAGATATAATTATTATCATGGCCAGTTATTTTATTTATTTTTCGTAAAACGACAACACAAAAATTTTCTTTATCAACAATGATGAAAACTGGGCATTTAATGCTCAGAAGTAATACAATGTAATTATCTAATGAAATAACTTCTTCAAAAATACAAAAAAATTAAATAAGTGATTCTGTAACAAAAATATTAGACTCTTTATCTATGTAGTTAAGTAAGTATTAGACACATTTACACAAGATTCGTGATAGTTTTATAAAATAAACTTGCAGAAACTGTACTCCATCTCCGTAAAACTTTAATCACTATCTTTAAAAACAAATTATTAGGTGTGTTAAGCAGAGAAACTAAAGCAATTATGCCGGGTTGAGGCGAAAACTCCACTTAGTTACTACATGCTATAACAATAAAATACTATTCGCCATTTTATATACATCATGGAGTAATTTAAAAGAAAATTAAGACAGTTTTAAAAAAATCTATATAATATATTTTAATAACGTGTAAAGAATATAATTAGCGTCGATATTATTTTTTTGTAAAAACATATCCCCACACAAAAGATATAAAAAAAATCCCCTAGTCGCGAACAGCCCGTTATAAAACCAAGGCAACAATCAAAGCACTGAGCACCAGAAGATCCTGGACCCGAAATAAAAGGAACAAGCTTCGTAGAGGTATAAAAAGGTTATCTGAAGTCCCAAAGACAGGAGGAGAACAGGGTAATCCTCGAAACCGGTAACTTATTTTACCATGAGCCAAGGAGGCGTTGGGTTTATCGTACACAAGTTTATCATTAACAATATTATTAAGATTGGATGTGTGTCGACTAGGGTCGCCTAATTCAAGCAGACGAAGATCTAAAGGCGTCCGAGTAAAAAATCAGAAGTTTTTTCGCTAATGAATAGCAATGAATTCGTTTTTACGAATCCTTTCTGCGGTTCAACGTGACACTTCGACAAATATAACGGCTAAGTTATACTGCTAAGTTAATATCTCCATTTACAATTTAGTAGTAGATATTGCTGTAAGTCATATTCCATATTATGGTTTTTACTCAATAGATACTTTTTTTTTAATAATTGATGGTCTCCTAGCCCATTTCGACCACGGCGACAACTGCCGACTACTGTCGAGAGCCATCAACTGCGCAGGAGATATTATAGTGCCACAAGTGTACGCGCAAACAAAGAGGCACTGACTCGTCCCAAACCTACCCGCGCCCGATGTAACGCTGATGCGATAAGATCGGAGGTGGGCTAGGATGCAGTGTCAGAAACACGGGGACAATCACAACACAACCAGACCCGAAAACCAACAATTTATGTTTTAGCACAAATGTTGGCTCCGGCTGGGATTCGAACCCAGGACCCGCGGCTTAGAAGTTAGGTACCCTGACCACTAGGCCACGCGTTCGTCAATCATTCACCACGGTTTTAATAATAGTGTTATAATCACAACACACAACATTTTGGTTGTTATTTATTTTTTACTATAACATGTAACGATTATATCTTTTGGATTTCTCAACTTTTTAGATATGTGATCGTAAAGGTTTTGTTAGTCAAATTGATACTTCTTTTTGCGAAATGGTACCCATTTTCTACAAAAATTAACATATATCCAACGAAGATTTTTGTCAGATTTAGCGTTGTTAAGCAAATTATGGCTATTGTAAACTGGTCTTCTCTTGCGCCCCGCCAGGAAACTGTCTGGGGATTAGCTCCTCTCAGTATTACTTTAGTCTTTAGGTTCGGTAAGTAGCTGGGGGTTTGTTGTAAGACATTTTTGTTCTTGCGTTTAGTACCCTTGAGTACCGCCCTTCGTGCGAATCGGCCAGCCGGGTTCAACCCAAACACAGCTTACTTGCGAGCGAGTACAACTATGAATGGCGTTAACGCCGGAGGCTGGGCTTTCGGCTGTTTGGTTGAGCAGCGCGAAAGTAAACGTTTCTTATCAGGAGATTGAGCGTGCAGCAGATCGATGATCGCCAGTTGATGGCGTTTTGATACTTATATATATATATATATATATAATATTTGTTTCAAACCGCCTCACATATGCGTCCAGGCTATCGTCTTTAAGGTCCCTGCATATATTGATTCGTACGCCCCAGTACTGCGTCGACAATGACCTCGACTTTGTAGGTTTTCTTATGGCCTTGCTAGTCAGGGTGAGTTTCGTTCTTATGTAACTCTGGTAAATTACCAACTTCATACGTAATGGTAGGCGGGAATGCAGCATTGAACCCAAAAGTGCCTCGAGTCGCCGCTGGCAACTGAGCCAACATAATCATCTATTTTTAAGCGTTTGAAATAAAACTATTTTTAATAAGTACTTCATATTGAGTTTCCTTGCTTCAAAGCCACCCATAAAACTATTAAACCTAGCTACTCCTCTGAAAACAAAAACGTTAGTATGCATTAATTTATGACGAATGTACCTACAGACTGCGATTCCAGTTTACAAAATTTCTTTTATTATGAAATAAGGCAAAATCTCTTCAAAGGCAACCGTGTATTAACCAACGGTACACCGTTGCCTTTCCTTTGCCACGGTTGCCTTCATAATTATTTTATTTACCTTTACCTACGCAGAACTAAAGAACATAAATTCATAAAAGTAGGGAGTAAAGTTGCTTGTGAAAGATTTTTACAAAACACCTTAAGGATCTTATGAATTTGTTAACGGTACGCTAATGGACTTTTCATCGCATTATTTTTCTACCGTTAGACGAAACGGGACTTTAATGACGTTAAAATGATTCATGAAATAACTTTTTTCTTAAAAAAAAAAGGTTGACCCACAGAAAGATTTCGTCTGTATAGTTGGTGCGTTTTTGGTATTTCTTTTAAATAGATGAAATATCTTGTAGAACCGATAGCCGTTGGGCAATGAATTGAGATGAGAGGGATGATGATGAGTTGACATATTGCGCTTTGATGGGAGTTGCGTTCCACAGAAAGATAACTTTTTATCGATTATCCTTTTTTTTTTTACGTGGGGAAATCCTGCATGGATGCCCGACTGGCCAGGGGGGCAGCCGGGTTATGTCAGACTCTTACCGACATCGCTATATATATATATAGCCTGACCCGGGGACAGTACTCGCTGCCCCCAGCACTCTCTCAGTGCTACTCGTATCACAATGACTCGAGACCACATCGAGTCATCGTCCTCCCCGGGGTCGCTTTACTGGGCGTTCAGGTCCCCTGTCCCGATTGCCCGCGACCCCGAAGGCCCCGTTTCTGGTAGGGGATCACCGTTTCTGAAAGGATGGCCGTGATGAGGCCCGCCGATGCCTCGGCGGCGTCGTCTCCGAGAGAGATCGGTCCTCTCTCGATCCCTCTCGGCAGCCTCCTTCTGGACCATCACGGTCTCACAGAAATTGGCTACGGCCCTCCACGCCGTGTCCCCGCTCAGCATAGCCGACACTACTGCTGGCAGGGAGAGGTTCCGCCCGATATAACTGACCAGGATACTCCGCTCCGACTCCCATGCTGGGCACACCGAAAGAGTGTGGGATGCGGAGTCCTGGTCCTTTCCACCGCAGTGGAAGCAGTTCGCCGTCGCCTCACGTCCGATCTTACACAGATAATCACCGAAACAGCCGTGCCCGGTAATTATCTGTGTGAGACGGTAGGTGAGTCTTCCTCCTCGTCGCTGCATCCAGGCCTCGAAGACCGGCAGGACTGCACTGACGATGCGTTTGCGTGCATATTGCTACTCGCGGAGCCGAGCACGCCACGTCGCCAATGCGCTCTGTCGTTCCTGCCGTTTGATGGACTCGAGCGCCTCATCTGGCTCGCTGCCACCGCTCTGGCGGAGGGTGCGGATCCGGTGATACACCCTCGCATCCATGTCCGCCAGTATGTCCAGCGGCGGAAAGCGAGCCAGGACGGTCGCCGCCTCAAAAGATACCGTGCGGTACCCTCGTACGATCCGTATGGCCATCTTCCGCTGGACACTGTAGAGTTTTGTTCTACAGCGTCGGATGGCTAGCCTTTTTTGCCCATACGGGCGCCCCGTACAAGGCTACGGATCGTACTCCCCCCGCATAGAGGCAGCGGACTTCCTCCCTCGGTCCTCCGAGATCGGGCAGCAGTCTGTGCATGGCACCCGCTACCCTCTCGATCCGGGGGACTAGGCGCTCGAAGTGTTCTTCGAAGCCCCAGCGACTATCCAGATGTAGGCCCAGGTATTTCATATACCGGCCCACTCTGACTTCAGACCCACCTACTCGGACGCACGAGTCGGGAGATTCCTTGCTGCATGGCAATTTGTGGAACCATAGCGCCTCGGTCTTGTGAGGGGCTATCTCCAGTCCCAACTCGTGGATTTTGGCGACGACGACTTCCGCCCCAAGCTCGGCGAGCTCCTTGGTCCTCTCGAAGGTATTCCCGCTGGCGACCACCAGTGTGTCATCTGCATAGCAGATGATCTTTATCGATTATCCTATGCCAACACCACAATTAACTTATTACAACTTAACATCTATTTAACGGTATTGTCCCGTGAAAATGAAACTTTCTGACTAATTTAAGCATTAATTAAGAATTTAACAGTCAAAGGACATTAAATCACGTAATAAAAATTAATTATTTCAAACTGAACACATGAAAAACGTGTCTGAACCGAGTGGTGATTTCAAAAGGTAATAAAAAATTGAAAATTGTTCCACCATTTACAGTTCAAATAAAATATTGCCCATGATTTTTACATGAATTTATTTACATTAATAAATGTACTGGACTGAAAAAGAGATTTAATAATAAATGAATAAATAAAGTTAAAAATTATAGTTAATAACAATTGTTTCTTACTTTATAATTACAAGACAGGAGCCCAAAATAGGTGCCCGTGTGCTATGGGTCTCCTGGCTCCCCCTCTTGTATATTAATGCTAATTTGTTGATATGTATTATTGATTGATTCGTAATTATTTTACATGTAATGTTGTGTGACCCAGAACATTTCTGTGTGACACCACACTGCGCCGGTCAACCTGAAACATAAGTTTTTAAATCTCATATGCCCAGTGATTACCCTAGCTCTCAGTGCCGTTTAAACCGAAACACGGATTTGCGGTAAAGTTTGTCGACCGCGTGGCGTAGTGGTTAGCGTACCTGACTTCTGCGCCACCGGTCCTGGGTTCGATTCCCAGCCGGAGGTAACATTTGTGCAAAAACACAAATTGTTGCTTTTCGGGTCTGGTTGTGTTGTGCATGTGAAATGTATGTTTGTAAAACGCACCCACGATACAGGAAAAAATCCTAGTGTGGGGCTTCGTTTTAAAAAAAAAAAAAAACGGCAGAATAACTGGCCCTGGGGTGGATTCCTGCATAGGAATCTTTCCACCAATTTTTTTTTATCGAAATCTAACCAGTATTTATATAGATAAAGTGTTCCATCGATTTCCATTCATTAAGTAAACAATGTTTGATTAGGTGTGCCATTGAAAAACATGTTAAAATCAAACAAATAAGGATGTTATACTACTAGCTGACCCGTCCCGGCTTTGCACGGAAGTTTATTAAGTTTATTGTTGTATTAAAGTCTGTATAGAGAAAAACAACAACAGCTCGTTTACACGTTTCGGAGTAAATGTTCGTAAAATCCGTGCTTAGTGGATGTATATGTCAGGGAAGGAATATATATGCCAAAATTCAGGTCAATAGGCTTTTATACTTTATATATATAAGAATTGCCGAAGAAACGGAGATAGCTGAAAAGATAGTATGTTAGAATAATAACGAAAATAACTGAATAATATAACCGAAATATTTTTTATATAATTATTATAAGCATTTCCTTTCACGTTTCAAGTTATTTTTCTTTTATTTCGAATACTAATAATATCCGTGAAAGGAGATAAAAATTATTTGAAGAGGCACGCAATATTTGCGGAACCTTTTTAACAGCTTCATGAATATTTCAAAAGAAAGCCAAGTTTTGTGCTAAAGTGAGATTTCTAATAAGCAGCCCGCGCTGGGTTTTATCGGTTTGATATTCAAGGAAACTCACGAAAAATATTTCTTTATGAGTATGCATAAAGTATTCTGATTAAGTAATATTAAGATTTTACGATTTACGGCTTAGCGATCAGAGTATATACTGAAATTAGTCCTTGATTCGTATCTCAACAGAAGGTACAAATAATATTTTTTGGACCTGTTATATTTTTATTTAATATAATTAGAAGAGATGGACAATTTGGAAATCAGTCATTGAAGATATTATCTGTAATTTTTCTTGTAGACCTAATGACAACCGTTGTCTAGTGGTCAGAGTAACTGACTTCTATGCCGCCGGTCTTAGGTTGAAATCCCAGCTAGAGCCAACATTTGCGCATAACACAAATTATTTCTTTTCGGGTCTGGTTGCGTTGTGATTATTCCCGTTTCTCTGACACTGCATCCTAGCCTCCTTTCTTATCGCATTAACATTATACCGGGCGCGACTAGGTTAGGACGAGTGGCAGACCTTGCACTTACCATCAGGTGAACGTTTTGCTCGATCCGTCACTTAAATCAAATAAAAAAAAGATCTTTCCGGTCGGCTTGATCCAATGGCCTTGGGAAGAAACATTACATCTACATAGAGTCGCCTCTTTCCCATAGGGGTAGGCAGATACCACATCTTTCCATTTGCTACGATCCTGATACACATCTTTAGCTTCCTCCACTTTCATTAGTGTTTTCATACAAGCTCGTCGGTTGCGGGTACTTTTGACGTGGCCTTTCCTTAAAACGATTTCGATCTGATCGTAATACGTTCGCCTACGTCGACCCTTACCGGCTTGCCGATTCACTCTCGCCTCATAATTCTGTTTCGTCAATCTTCTTTCATCCATCCTCTCTACGTGTCCAAACCATCTAAGCATCTCTTTCTCTATCTTTGTCACTACATCTTCTACCGCATCGCAACGTTCCCTTATCACGTTGTTTCTCAGTTTGTCCATCAAGGTCACTCCAGCTATTCTTCTCAAACTTTTCATTTTAACAGCATTAATCTTATTTTTTATGCTTCTTCTGCCAGACCCAACATTCACTTCCGTACATAAGTGTGGGACCCAGTACCCAGTATGTACAATATTAATATTACATCTCTTTGCATTTTTTTTTACTACGGGGATAGTTGTATATATATAAAGTCGTCCGTGCAGATTAACATCACAATATGCAACGCTTTCACTATACTGCTCGTGGGAACGCAACGAAGAGTCAGATTTTCTGACACGTACCAAAATGGCGGCGACGTGCTCGTTTGCCCCCACTTCGATAAAAAAAATGGAAAAGAAAAATATTCAACCGTGGAATTGTTCAATTTGAAACGATAATGGTAAAGATGCTTCGACTTAGTATCTTAATAGATAAGAGAACATACTTTTACTGTTATGTTATTTTAACATTTACACTAACGAAAGGCAGACATTTTTAGAGAAAAATAAAACGCTGCGCTCCAATACGTGTGCACTTAAATATTTATGGAACGAGTCGAACGAAACGGATGAAGTTTTCTAAGCAATTGTCCAAGTCTCGGTGCTTATACTTAAATTTTATTAGCAACATACATTTTTAATGTAGCATAAAATATCATAACGTATTTATTTTCAAATCTATAATAACATATGAGTTAGGCAGTGTCTAACAAATAATGTAATATGAGTCATCGTCATCGTCATCGTCATTTCAGCCCATCACAAGTCCACTGCTAGACATAGGCCTCCCTCCTTTTGCCATAGTTGCCACGCTTGGCAGACGGGTGAGTAACCGCAGTTTATTTATTCAGATATTCCAGGAAGATGCTGCTGCCCATCTTCTGGTTTTCATTTCCTTCTGTCGACTTTTACGACACCCACGGGATGAGATGGGGTGGTAGATTCTCTTAAACCGCTACCACACGGCTTAGTAAGAAATATTATTTATTACTAATAAATAATTAAATTATTTGTTAGTAATAATGTAATTATTTGTTAGTAAAATTACTTTTTGTTGCGTTACGCCATATTTTCGCGATATTTACACAAAGTTTTTACAAAAGAAGCTTTTGCATGAGAACACAATCTTCATCTCAGGCATTGTTTATAAAGCGTAAGCTTCGTTTAAATTCTGTTTCTTGTATATTATCTTTTGAAATAAATTCAAAAAATATTACTACGTATAAAGACACAGTAATATTTTATTAAAATTATTAAATAAAATGATGAAATGGCTGAGGTTTACATAACAGAGATTATGGTCCGATTAATTGTCGACATTAAGTCGTTATCCTTATCATAATAATCAGCCTACGGTAGTCCACTGTTGGCCATAGGCGTCTCCGAATAAGCACCACTTAGCCTTCGACGTCACGCATGCACATATGCATATTGCTATCAGCTGTCTCGCCCAGCGTGGCGGTAGTAGGTATATCCTCCATTATGTTACAGAGATAAACTTTAGACGATCACGTGGACTAATGGTCAGAGTACGTGACTTCTATGCCGCAGGCCCTCGGTTCGAATACCAGCTGAAGACAATGTATATGCAAAATAACGTCTGCAAAACTGACTCACGATACGGTAGAAGTCCTAGTCTAGGGCACTTTGAAAAATTATAGCAGAAAAATACATTATTTGTAAGGTACCATCTAGGAGTTTGTAAGAAAACTATGTTACGGCATTACTATACTCTCAGTAGACCAGGGCTCTTAATGATGATGATGATGGCAACAACCATCGGTCTACATGGCCGAAAATGCACATAAAACAATTATTTAAAAGAGATGGTCTATGAAGTAGTTATTACGATATTGTGGGTACATTATGAGAAGAATAAAATAATGTAAGTCAAATAATTCACCTGGTGGTAGGATCCTATGCAGCAATCGATCTAGTTAGGTACCACTGCGGTGTCAGTTACTCTGCCGTAATGTAGTAGTATGCAAACATTACTATGGTCGCTTTAAAGAGTACTTTTACTGGTGGTAGGATTAGGAATCCGTCTAGGTAGGTACCAACCCAGGGCCAGTTATTCTGCCATGAAGCAGTAGTGTGCAAACATTACTGTGTTCCGGTTTGAAGGTCACTGAGAGCTAGCGTAATCACTTAAGAACTGATGTCTCAGGGTGACGGGCGCATTGTGGTGTCACACTGAAATTTTTTGTGTGACACAGCATTTATATGGGCAGACGTTGCACTTACCATCAGGTGAACGTTTTTCTCGTTTCGTCACCTTAACGAATAAAAAAAAACATTTAACTAGTCTAATTACTGGGCATATGAAACTTAAGAAGACCGCAGCGTTGTACCACACAGAAAGTATCGGGGCGACACAGCCTTTATTATGGGCTGACGTTACACTTACCATCAGGTGAACGATTTGCTCTTCCATAAAAAGTCCAGAAACTTTTCAGAACTTTTATTGACTTTAAATAATTGAATATAGTAAAATAAATACCACGTACCGACTAACTCTAAAATACGAGTGCCGCTTTGAAATGGTTGAACGAGTTCTTTAAAAGTTTCAACTGGAAGCATTTTACGTGCTCTGTCTTCGCGAAGTATTTCAGGAATTTATAGTTCCGGATCATCATGCTAGGAACTTCCGGAATAAATCAAATCAAGCTATAACTTCAAAGATGAAAGGGTATGGAGTGTATAGGATGGAGTGTTCTCGCCTTTTTCATGATTACACGGACAATCAAAATCCTGATCATACTTCGGTTCTTACAGATCTGGTCACACGGAGGCACTAAATGACTGTGTGCGGTTACCGTTATATTTTGTTACTATTATAAACCTTACCTTAGACTTAAGATAATCTACCACCACATGTCTTCCCCTGGGTGTCGTAAAAGTCAACAGAGAAAAAATTAAAACCAGAAGATAACCAGCAGCATCTTTCTGGAACATCTGAATACTGGTGGTAGGGTTCCTATGTAGGAATCCGTCTAGGTAGGTACCACCCCAGGGCCAGTTATTCTATCGTGAAACAGTAGTGTGCAAGCATTACGGTGTTTCGGTTTGAAGGGCACTGTGAGCTAGCGTAATCACTTAAGAACTGATGTCTTAGGGTGACGAGCGCAGTGTGGTGTCTTACATAAATATTCTGGGTGACACAGCATTTGTTGTGGACAGACGTTACACTTACCATCAGGTGAACGTTTTGCTCGTTTCGTCACTTTATACAATAAAAAAAATATATAAACTGCGGTTGCCAATCCGCCTGCAAGAGTGGCAACTGTGGCAAAATTTCCCAAAATGAGAGCTACAAGCTTTTGTGGAAATCTATGGAGGAGGCCTTATGGGTTCAACAATGGACTAGTGATAGGCTGAAATGATGATGATGATAAAGCCAGATAGTTTGTATGTTTGAACGCGCTAATTTCAAGAAAGATTAATCCAATTTGAGGCAGCGAGCTCCAGCTCGTTTACTGAGAAAAGATTTAGGTTATAAAACTTTATGCTTCGATTTTATGGAGACGCACACTCCGAACCGAACATTACCGAGACGGGACGAACTGTGAATGAATGTTTTTATTAGTAAAAGTGATGAAACGAGCAAAACGTTCACCTGATTGTAAGTGCAGCGTCTGCCCATAGCAAATGCAGTGTCACCCGAAACATTCCTTTGTGACACTACACTGCGCCCATCACCCTGAGACATCAGTTCTTAAGTCTCATATGCCCAGTGATTGCACTAGCTCACAGTGCTCTTCAAACCGAAACACAGTAATTTTTGCACTACTGCTTCACGGCAGAATAACTGGCCCTGGGGTGGTACCTACCTAGTCGGATTCCTGCATAGGAATCCTACCACCAGTACCACTAACACTAACACTAACAGTTGCTAGTGCTGTTCAATCTAACAAGTGCTATATTTTAAAAGGTAATTATAAGTATTATTGAAGTTATATTTTTGCAAATCATTACTAAAAAGCAAATCATTACCATTGTTCAAAAATGAGTTAAACTCTATAATAAAAAAGAACAAAAATACTGAAATGTATTTGTCAATATTCTTTGATAGATTTTTATTGGATATTTTTTACGCCGTTGATATGCCTGTTTTAGTTCAATACTATTTGTATATATACTGTAATTTTTATGTTATACTTTTCCGTTTCGCTAACCCGATGTTTTCTGAAAATACCAATATTGTCTTGCATTTTCTTAAAGCGCCCACCCAACCTGTTTGGCGGGAAATAAATCACATGACTACGAGCGTTAAAGCCTTGCAGCTATCGTTGAAAGAAGAAAAATCATAAAAAATACCATTATACCGCCATTAACAGATCCGTGACAGCAATATTCCATGTCGAGGAAAACGAGAGTTTTTTTTTCAAGTTAGTCGTATATAGAAAAGGGTATGGTTTTTTTCAATTTATGTACTTGTAAATTGTTTTCTTACTTACAGTTGATGATCTAAAGGATTTTCTAAAAAAAATGAAATATTGAAGAAAATTTAAATAAGCACCACATGCTTGCCCCCCCCCCCCCCCTTGACCAATTTTTTTGGTGTGGTAGGTGATCACCGTCGTCCAATAACATACCTAAGGAACGGTAATGTCCCGGTCTTTGAAAATGTCTTAAATGTGGATGAACTATATTTTGCTCACAAATAATTGTGCAAAACACTCATTAAATATGTTTTTAATGCATTATCTATTGTATACATTTATATTTAGATTAACTGTTGGAGTTTTTAAGTTTTGTGTTTAACAATAAATTTATTATGTTGTACTATATATTATGACCCATTTCCGAAGGCTCCGAGTCCGCATAAGCTTCTTCATATAAGCAACTAAGGTACATGTAAGCAAATAATCTACATGTAACCACCCCAGGGCCAGTTATTCTACCGTGAAGCAATAGTGTGCAAGCTTTACTGTGTTTCGGTTTGAAAGGCACTGTGAGCTAGCGTAATCACTGGGCATATGAGACTTAAACTGATGTCTCAGGGTGACGGGCGCAGTGTGGTGTCACACAGAAATATTTTGGGTGACGCAGCATTTGTTGTGGGCGGATGTTGCACTTACCATCAGCTGAACGTTTTGCTCGTATCATTACTGTATACAATAAAAAAAAATACATTAACTTCTTCAAATACATATGTTGCGTGGTAGGCCGCGTGGCCTAGTGGTCAGAGTACCTGACTTCTACGCCGCGGGTCCTGGGTTCGAATCATAGCCGAAGACAACATTTGTGCATTTTCACAAATTGTTGGTTTTCCGGTCTTTGTCCGTTGTGATTGTCCGCGTGTTTTCGATACGGCATCCTAGCCTTGATCCGCCGCGATAGCCGATCTTAGCGCTTCAGCGTTACACCGGGTGCCGGTAAGTTGGGATGAGAGAGAGCTTCTGTGTTTGTTTTTTTTAACCGCATGGCCTAGTGCCTGACTACCTGACTTCTACGCCGCAGGTGCTCGGTTCGTATCACAGACGGAGCCAAAATTTGTGCGAAAACACTAATTCTTGGTTTCCTATGTATGTGAAATTTACGTCTCAACAGTGGGATATTTATGTAAGTTAGTAATTAATTAAATCACGATTTAAGAACATACAGCACAAATTAAAAAATATAACAAAAAGGACACAAAAAAATATACCTCGTACCAGTGTAGCCCACGCGGCATACATATCAATCTTTTAGCGTTATATTGCATTAATAAAAAAAGTCTCATTAAAGACATCGAATAAGCAACGTCTCTCTCATTTGCAACATCTCTACAACCTATTAGAAAAATATCTGCGCTGCACCATATAATTGCAAAATGGACCGAACTCAGTGAAAACCGTGACGATAACATAACTGGTTTCGGCCCAGACCTGGTGGCAACTCGGACGGCTGTCTGTGCACCACCATGCTCATCTCTATTTACCTCAGGCACTATATACCTTAATTTTGTAAGCTCTTAGATATTTAAATATATGTACGCATTTAAAAGAGCCTGTAACTTGAGTTTTTTCTACAACCGTACAGCATAGGTCTTATGATCATAGTGATAATAACGAAGACGGATGCACTAATCCTACTAGTAGAAAGTACAGTATTTCAGCATAGAAAAATAAATGTGATTTTCATTTAAATTATCTGCCAACTACCCAGTGCCGGTAGTCGCTTCTTCTAATTATCCATGTAATTACTGACAACGACGCATTCGATCTCAGTCTCCAGGGGAGACAGTGTACCTTCATCTTGATTGTAGGTGTCTGTGGGCTACATTTCAGTGCATGTTGCACAATTTTCATTTCTTCTAAATTAAATAAAAAATTGATTCGTTTTCACGACCGCGGGGCGTTCTGTTATTTTATTGCATAAAGTGACGAAACGAGCAAAACCTTCACCTGAGGGTAAGTGAAACGTGTAATTAAAAAAAGTAAAGTTTCAGCCTATAAATGTCCCACAGCTGAGCACAGGCCTCCTCTAATTTCTGAGTGGGTTTTGGAGCAAGGAAGAATCCGCCATGCTGCTCCAATGCGGGTTGGCGGACTGCACATGTCTTCGAAATATTTTTTTTTATTTCTTATTATTTACAACACATGAAAAGGCAACTGTACCAGTTCGTGAAAATTTTTAAAAATATGTTGCTTGTTTTGCGAGCAGCACCAATTTCTGGTGACAAATGTTCCCAGAATAGTTGTAATATTTCACTGTCAACTTTTATATTCGTCTGTGCAATTTTTGGTTTTTTACCTAACAACGGCCAAGCTACAGGCGGTCGATGGTTTTCGTGTGTTAGCACATAAGTACGTAAAGTACAAGTGACATAAGATGCGCGTCATATGTGATATTACAAATATGGTAAAATGCATATTAAAATGGAGGAATTAGTTTCGAGTCTAACTCAGTTTTAGTTTTGTAGTATGTTAAATTATTAATGTATTTCCATACTTAGGGGTTGATTACTTAACCCAAGTATTTTACTAAGGAACTGGTTTTTCGCGTAGCGAGTGCAATCAGATCTTTCTAAAAGAAAGCTGAACTAGCAGCTAGATGAAGCCAAAGTGGACAATACGGCCAAAGTGGGTTTGTGAATATTATTTTACGAATTGGTAAACTATATAATAACAGTGCTTGAATATTTATGAACTACAGTCAATGGTTAAGTGCTATTAATAGATGCAAGCTATCTCTGTGTCGAATTTCGTCAAGAACGATTCCATGGTTGAACCGGGAACAGGTAACGAACAGACAGAGGGACAGAGAGTTACTTACGCATTTATAATATCACTATGGATTAACAGACTTACTGTTAATTTACTACTTTTTGTTGTTATTGTAGTTATGACTATTATGTATGTTGATTTGTGATTTGTATCAAATAAACTATTTCTTTGATGAAATTCCCAGTCGAAGTCAGTTTTTTTTTGTTCAATTTATTCTTGTATAAAGTTCTTATGAACGTCAAAATCTATTCCAGTTCGAAAAATAAGACCTTCTCATAGAAGAACCGATAGGAAACTCTGAGGTTTTGTTTTATGCTATATTGCATAACGTCATTTATAAATTACATTCATGGTGTGTTTGGTAGCCAGGGGATTCGCAATCGTATTTCCACACATCTTTGGCCTCTGTATAATTATCTTTAAGATACGCTTTATCTTATAATGTCTTCTTGAACAGTTTTATGAAATGTATGTCAAATTTTTGTGTCACTTTTTATTAAAAAACTATAGATCTACTAAGAAAAGATTTTGAGTTTTTTTTTTTTGGGAGATAGATGTTTTTTGTTTTGACTAACCTAAACTCGAGTCGCGCGTGTCGCCTCCACCGATTCTATACGATTCAGTCACTTCTTTTGTTAAATAAATTTATGTTTTCTCGGACGTACACAATATTACTCGTATCAAAAATAAAGAACGTAGGATGTGTTATTACCACATAAAGAATCAAAATTTTATTTGTCCGATATTTTTTTTAGTGCATGCCAGTGAAGCTTTAAAAACTGGAATTTTTAATATTATTTGAGAGAAAATAGCTCGTATATCATTAATAGCTAATTAATGATATTGAATTATTTCGGTGGAGCATTGAATCAACACAGTCAATCAAGTTAAAAACGTAAATAAAGTCTAAATGAAAACAAAACAAACATTTATACCAACCAATTATACTCTGTTAATTAATTAAACATTGATTTTGTAGTTTAGATTGCTTTGTTCTCTCGTTGTTAGATTTTCTGATTAATTGAAAATAATATTTTGCTCATTGTTAACAATTCCAACAAAATATACTAGTTTTTAGCCTATTAGATGATTACAGTAATATTATGGTGGACTTTTGAAATTAAATTCTCACTAGGTTACTAAAAAAAAATCACGGAAAGCAAAATCTTTTGTGAAGACTATTATATTCTAGTTGTCAACGTACTTGCCTGGCTTGTCAACAACCCTAACGACTATAAAAGGAAGCTTATATTCAAAAGTCAACTACAATGATCGAAAATATTAGAAGGAAGGTTACCTTCTAGTTTCTCTGCTGCCCGTCACTGGTCTGTGTATTTCCGATCTGGCATTTTTCGCGATGCTTATCCCGCCACTTGTTGAAAGGCATGATATTTTCCAGGCATTTACTTTCAGTCAACTCTTACACCGACACCCTTTGATTTAGACGGCGTAGTGGAAGTTTTACGCCGCAACTACACGATAACAAACGACATCAATACTTAATTATATATACCACTAGTTGAATTTTGTCAAGATCCGTTAAACGGTGGAGCCGTGAAAAGCTGGGTGAACAGACAGATGGACAGAGAGAGTTAATATTACTATAATAGTGTAGATGTAGATAACCGTGGCAACGTAAAATAATGCATGATGTCTATAAGGTCAATAATAGCAGTAGTAATGGCTTTAGTGATGGGAAAACTGTTAGTGAAGTTTTTGCAAAGAGTAAGGGATGAGACGAGCAAACCTTTCACCTGATAACAAATCTGATAACATTTCTGTCTGTCAAACCTTACCGTTATCATGGTATATGAGACTTTGAAACTGATGTTTCAGGGTGACGAGTACAGAGCGGTGCCACACTGAAATGTTGTAGGTGACATAACATTCGTTGTGGGCAGACGTTGCATTCACCAACAGGTGAATGCTCGTCTCGTTACTTTCTCTCAGAATAAAACAAAAAAAAACATCGTAACGCAGACAGTTTTAATTTAAAAATAACAGCCGTCAATGTTTTGAAATAAGTCCAATGGTTGGTCGAAATAGCGCCAGCGACATGTCTAAATATAAGTTTAAATGAAAAAACTTTTCAAGCGATAAATTAAGCAAATAAACAAGTTATTGAAACAATACCGCAATGTTTGGCCATCTACAATCTTAAAGCCAAGAATTTATCGTATTTAATAACTGATTCGTACTTTTATATTAAGGAGCGAGATCAAAAATTAAAAATCAAGGGTATCAAAAAACGTTCTTGCCAAAAACAATCACGGCAATCTTCGACACACAATACACACACACACACACACCCAGACACACATCCATACACATACCCACACACAAATCCATACACACACCAACATACACACACATATCACTCATATCACCGTATGTGATGAGCGCTACTATAGCAATCGATTCCTCGTATATAAGTATCGCATTTCGAAGCATGTGAACAGCATACCAGTGTGCAGCAAACTCAGCGTCTGGTGGTAGGATTCTTATGCAGGAATCCGTCTAGGTAGGGTGAACATAGGCGTCTCCCATAGATTGCCACAAAGCACGGTCCTGAGCCACCCGCATCCATTGACTTCCAGCAAAATCGCGCAGGTCGTCGCTCCATCTAGTAGGAGGGCGCCCTACACTGCGTTTGCCGGTACGAGGTTGCCACTCTAGAACCTTTATTCCCCAACGGTTATCGGTTCTACGGGCTATATGACCGGCCTATTGCCACTTCAGCTTGCTAATCCTTAGGGCTATGTCGGTTACTTTACTTCTGCTGCGGATATCATCGTTACGGATTTTATCACGCAGAGAAACTCCGAGCACAGCTCTTTTTACTGTGGTAGATGTAGATGAAGCAGTAGTGTGCAAATATTACTGTGTTTCGGTCTGAAGGAGAGCTTGCGTAATCACTGGGCATATGAGACTTAAGAACTGTTGTTTCAGGGTGTCGGACGCAGTGTGGTGCCACACAGCATTGTTTTGGGTGGCATAGCATTTGTTTTGAGCGGACGCTGCACTTACCATCAGTTGAAGCAACCGCAGTTTATTTATTCAGATGTTCCAGGAAGATGCTGCTGCGACTTTTACGACCCTCACGAGATGAGATGAGGTTTTAGATTATCTTAAGCCGCCGCCACCCGGTTTATGTTATTTTGTACATGATGTAATTCATAAGAAGATACCTATAGTATAGGTATAGGTATAGGTTTCGAGTTATTAATTGTAATGTTTAACGTTTTTTTTTTTGGCCATCGATGAGCGAGAAACAATATAATATAATAATAAGCAATATATGTACGTACAAAATGGTAATGATAATGTCCTTATGACCGATTTTCGAACACAACCACAAGTGTAAACGCAAACGCAAAGTCAATCGTCGTACTCTACCTGTGTTAAATATAAAGCTCATGGGACAAGATCGTGGGTACGTTAGAATGTAGTGTTAGAGACACGGAAACAATCACAACACAACCTGGCCCGGAACTGAATAACTTTTGTTTTTTAAAATATTAGCTCCAGCTGAGTTTCAAACCTTGGACCCGCAGCGGAAAAGTCAGGTGCTCTTACCACTAAGCCACGCGGTCGTCTGTCTTAGAAGTATTATTTTTTATTGGATAATGTGACAAGACGAGAAAAACGTTTAGCTGATAGGAAGTGCAACGTCCGCCCTCAACAAATGCTGACCCAAAACAATTCTCTGTTGCACCACAAAGCGCCCGTCACCCTAAGACGTCAGTTCTTCAGTCTCACTTGCCCAGGAATTATACTAGCTTTCAGTACTCTTCCGACCGAAACACAATAATGTTTGCACAATACTATTCACGTCAGACGTAGGATGGTAACTACCTAGACGGATTCATGCATAGGAATCCTACCACCAGTAAAATTATTATTTTTATTAATAATAATTATAACAGATATATCCCAACCAGACGAGAAATAATAATATTATTTTTATTTAGGTATTGACAACCCATATTGCGTTAGTAATATTTTATATGACTTTGTTAGTGGTTAACAATTCATAAAATAAAACAATGGAAAACTTCACCGCGATGCACCAGCTCTCCCTAAATGCAGTTTATTTGGTGCTTCCCCGCATCCGGAAAATTAATGAGAATGATTTCTTTCGCATCAATGCGAAAAAATCGTCCACCCTCGCTTCTGCAAATATGCCAGAAGCAGTACTAAAACGGGGAAGCCTCAACAACATCCTAAGTGCGTTGTTATATTGTATACGGAGGTCATTGTATGTTTTCTGTGTGTCTGACCCATAACGCACTGGTATAAAAACTTCGACATTAAGATTTAAATAAAGTTAACTTTACTTCTAAAGTGCACCTTAAAACTTATGGGCATATTAAAACGTATGGACAATGACGCTCCCTATCTTTGTCTAGGTCGTCTTTCAGTGTTTCCGCTATAATATGACTTATGTATCTGAACTGAGAAACACGACCCAAACATACACCATTTAACTTTATGGAAGGAATCTGATCCGGCATTTTGTTGACTTCTGATGACCATATAATTGGTCTTACTTTCACTGTATTTAAGCCACGTGTCTCAGCGTAGGCCTCACGGAAAGATATCAGTATTCTAAAACCAGCCACTGATGGGCTCAGCAGAACCATGTCGTCAGCATAACTGATATTATTAATGCAAACACTCTCTAAATGCCTTCCAACATGCATGCCACTGAGCCCAACCATTGACTGATTGATATATAAATTAAAGAGTGGTGTGAGACGAGGCGGAGAAGTAAGTCCGTCTTGTCTCACACCACATGACAAATGTAACGAAAAATCAACTATTTTAAAATATCGAAATAATAAATTTTAACTGTAGTTATGGGTATTTTGATTGATAGCGCAATCATTACGACTAATTACTCGACATAAGTTACAGGACAATATTGGTATAGTTACATTTGACGAAAATACATTTTGTTTCTTTATAATTAAATTCTTCAAAAGTTAGAAAATATAAAAACAAATTATGGTTATATTCAACTATTTATTAATAATTCAGTCATTATTCATAATTAATATTAGTAAGTAGCCCGAAGGCTAATAGTTTTGAAATAATTTCCGTTCAGACAAATTGACAGTAATTACATTTTTTTATTTATTATGATTGTTCTGTCATGTTATTGATGATGATGATGATGATGTTCTCCTAGCCGATTTCGACCACGGCGACAACTGCCGACTACTGTCGAGAGCCATCAACTGCGCAGGAGATATTATAGTGTCACAAGTGTACGCGCAAACACAGAGGCACTCACTCGTCCCAACCTACCCGCGCCCGATGTAAAGCTAATGCGATAAGATCGGAGGTAGGCTATGATGCAGTGTCAGAAACACGGGGACAATCACAACACAACCAGACCCGAAAACCAACAATTTATGTTTTAGCACCAATGTTAGCTCCTGGGCTCGGATTCGGACCCAGGACCCGCGGCTTAGAAGTCAGGTACTCTGACCACTAGGCCACGCGATCGTCGTAATGTCATGTTATTACTAGTCATTCAAAGTAAATACAGCAACTGTTAACATTCATTAGATATATATGTTTAAAATAAAATGTTTGATTTTTATGTATATATCTCTAAATAAACACTTATAGACATGTGTTACAAACTAAAAACATGCATATTATTATCTAATTTACATTTTGTAATAACGCACAAGATAATCCCCAAGCCGATCCTTGGTTTTGCATAACTATGAGTACCTTTTTCAAAACAATATTTTGATGGAGACATAGTAATTAAAGTTTCAGCTTTATTATATTTTTTTAAAGATCCAGTCATAAAATTATTTGTCATAGTTATTATTAAACTTCACTTTCGCTTTACCATTGGTTCTACTGTCATTAAAAATTATAAATGCTGCTCTTAATGATAAGTGATGAAGATGCCTTTTGATTGATTTTCTTTTCGAGGTGTTGTAAGAGGCGACCAAGGTATTGTACGGACAGCCTTTGTTCGTGCATAATATCACCATAGTATGCAATGCTGTCAGTATATTGCTCGCAATGGGGATTAAGAATTATTTGACTCTTACCAAAATGGTGGCGACGTGGTCCGCCACCCGTCACGTCTCGTTTTCCGCGAGGGCGGAAAGTGGGTTACGAGAGGTCTCTGCCTACCTTTTATATAGGAAAAAGGCGTGATTGTATTTATGTATGATGAAGAGATGAGATGATACCCGAAGATGGTGGTCGGACGTGATCGGACGGAAATGATCAACTACGACACTTACAAAACTTTAGACATTATCTATACGGACTAATGTCATGTATCAAATGCATCGGGAGGGACATGAAGCTTAGGGTATTTTGATGAATCTTAATCACTAGGTGATGACAATAAAAGCAGTCAAATTTTTGTCAGACAGAATGATATACTCTCATATCTACTTGCGGCCGTTTCATTCTCCATATATTTTTAGATAATATTTAATATTTTGCTATTTCAAACGAAAAGACAACGCGGAGCTATAGCAGCAGGTTACTAAAACGTGTTTTATCAAGAGTTACAGCGAATAGAATCTGCAAGGGGTCTTTTTCCGCCTTGGTGCAAAAAAAGTTTTAGGATGACCTGGTTTCTGGCTCAGAAAACAAAAGACAACTATATAAGACTCGGCTTAAGAGAATCTAATACGCCATCTCATCCCGTGGATGTCGTAAAAGTCGACAGAGGGAAAATAAAACCAGGAGATGGGCGGCAACACCTTCCCGGAACATTTGAATTAAGAAACTGCGGTTACCAAACCGCCGGCCAAGCCTGGCAACTATGGCAAAATCTCCCCAAAATGGAAGCCTCAAGCTTTTGTAGCAATCTTTGGGGGAAACCTATGTTCAACAGTGGACTAGTGATAGGCTGAAGTGATAATGATGATGATGAATCTATACAAATGCGGTTACCAAACCGCCGGCCAAGCCTGGCAACTATGGCAAAATCTCCCCAAAATGGAAGCCTCAAGCTTTTGTAGCAATCTTTGGGGGGAAACCTATGTTCAACAGTGGACTAGTGATAGACTGAAGTGATAATGATGATGATGAATCTATACAAATAAATAAAATTGATGTGTCTGTTTGTAATAACAAAATAACAGTTTTTTACTCAATGCTTACTTATAAGAGTAAAACAATTTTTTAAATTTTTGTCTGGCTGTCTGCTTGTCTGCGGCTTTTTTACGCGGGTGAAATCGCGGGGCACGGCTAGTCTAAATCTTAATCTATCTAAACTAATATTATAAAGAGGAAAGATTTGATTTTTTGTATGTTTGGTTGTAATGATTTAACTCAAAAACTACTGAGCCGATCTTAAAAATTCTTTCACCAATGTAAAACTACATCATAACCGACTAACACGAGTTGTATTTAATTTAAAAAAAAACGAGATCCATACGAAAATTGATATTATGTAATTCAAGGCATCAAAAATTTGCTGATAAAAGTCATTATTTGGCGTGCGCTGCAAAAACTATTGATGATAAAGAAAATAATGTACTACATTTTCATAGTACTCATCATTAATCACAAAAAAGTCCGCGAGGCTATATGTCTAACTATTATAGTAAAGTATTTGTTCCGCTTTTTGTTCAAATTAGTCTGTCAAAACACCGGTAGAATCGAAAGATGATGACATTCGTATCATGATATTAATCATTATCTATTTATTTTTATTTATTTATTTATTTAGAAAACCAAGAGCATTTTTAAAAATAACAATTGTACCTTATAGTATAATCATAACACTAGCCTATTATAGGTTTCCCTAGAGTGACTTTACAACTTACGGGTCTAGGAGCGATGCAACCATCATTATAATATAACATCTGAATAATTTTAAAATTTATGTTGAGATTAAATATCAAAGTTTTAACATGTTAAAAAGTGGCACTGATACGAATAGCAAAGATGCACTTTGTTAAATAAAGAGAGTGTGTTATGCAATTGCGATGTTTATTTACAATGATAATAAAATATGTTTGTGTGTGTGTGTGTGTGCGCGCTTGTGCATGCACGTATGTGTGTGTGCGTGTGTGCATGTGCGTGTTTGCGTGCGTGTGTGTATGTGTATATACTTATTGATTTTAGTTCATTATACGGACATCATTTTAGCTAGATATAGCCACTGGCTGCAAGTCATCTTTTCTTGCGTAGTTACAAAAAAGTTTTTCAACAAGTTGTTTTTTATAAATATGTTTCTTTCCAGAAAATAGGTCCACATTCGAGAAAATGTGGTTATAAGTAGAACACATTCGATTTATTGGGGAGTTACTGGAGTAATTAGTGTGATTGTAAGTAGTAGAAAATAATTTTGTGTGTCTTGTACGATAACGCGGCGCAGAGAAGTTGATTAGAGCAATTAAATGTAGACTGTCGAGGCGTCCGTGAATAATGACATATAGTGTCATTTGATCCAACAAAATTCTACGATCCTCAAGTGTAAGGAATTTATGATATATGCATTTTCTGTGTATGTTTCATGTCTTTTTTTCATCTCATAATCTAAGAATTTCAAAAATTTACGTTGAATTGTTTCTACTTTATTAATATATATATGATATTGTGGACTCCATACGCAACTACCATATTCTAGGGTGCTACGAACGTAGGCGTAGAATAACAGTTTTATGCATTCTAAATTGTTGAAGGGTTGACAAGTTCGTAGCACGAAGCCTAAGTTTTTGTACGCTTTATTTGTGATCTGGTCAATGTGATCGCAAAACGTGAGCTTCGTATCAAATAGAATACCTAAATCCTTGACAACCTGTACTTTTTTGATAGTTGTCCCAGACATTCTGTATGCATATTCGACTGGTTTCAATTTACGTGTGAATGTTATAAATTGACATTTAGTAACATTAACAGCAATACGGTTACTTTTATAATAATGTTCCAACCTTTTTAATTCTTCTTGAAGTTTATAGCAGTCTTGTAGATTATTTATTTTGGACCATATCTTTTTATCATCTGCATACATTAAAAAGGAGGCATGTTGAAAGCATGTGTTTATGTCATACAAATACGCATTATACAGGAGGGGCCCTAAATGAGACCCCTGAGGTACTCCGGATGTGATTTTAATAAAGTTAGATTTATGTCCACCTATGACCACCGCCTGACAACGATTTCTCAGATATGATTCCATCCATCTTAGAAGGTCGCCATGAATGCCTAATATCTCCAATTTACGGAGCAAGATGACGTGATCAACACGATCAAAAGCTTTTTCAAAATCTGTGTAGATCACGTCAACTTGTCCTCCACCGTCCATATTTTGAAGAGTTTCTATGATAAAGTAAGCTAAGTTACTAATCGTAGATCTGCCTTTGAGGAACCCGTGTTGAGATTCTGGTAAACCACGGCTAATGATAGGAAATATGCAGTTAAAAATATTCTTCTCAAAAATTTTCGCGAATACATTTAATATAGATATTGGTCGATAATTTTCAACCCTAGTGCGTGATCCTGTTTTAAGTTTATAATTATCCTACAAAATAGTTTCTTAGTCAAGGTTGATTATGTACATATAAGTCCTCTTGGAATTATTCGAATCGTATTTATCGTTTAGAAGTTACGATAGGTATAAAAATGCTGAAAGTAATAAAAATTCCACGGTGTGAGCGAGCAGCCCTTTACTAGCCTGCGCTACTCGCGAATAGACTAAGATCTATTAATTACTTACCTACTCATATTATTTTTTGTATATTAGAAACAATTGAATAGTGGTTTGTAATTTTAATTACGTATTTTCTTTTTATTTAAAACTTTGAAACGCCATTGCCCGGCTTTATGCAACTTGTGCATCATAAAGGTTGGCTCCTTTTGCGCAGCGGTCGAGAGCGGTCGTTTTATTTTGCTACCATGACATCAAATATTGGCTATATTTCATGGCTTATGTTCCCATAAATAAAACATTATTTTGGTAAAATAACGTAATCTTATCTGACCAGCTACAGAGCCGCCGATGAGAATAGTCGCTACAAAAAATGTTAGTGTAGGGATTTGTGGTTGTTCTATTTGTCCAAATAAAGTACTAATTTATCTTTCTAATATATATCTGCCCGTGCGAAGCCGGGGCGGATCGCTAGCACATTATAAATCAGAACTTATTAAGCAGTTAATATTTAAGTGTAATATCGTCACCTGCTGTCAACTGAACTTGCATACTATGAATTTTAGGCGAAACTCTGCCCATGACCTGACATTACTCAACAAGGAACAGTTTACGAAAATACACTCTCCGCTACACCGCTGTAGCTTAATTTAATTATCTTTGCTATTCTATGCAATTAATATTACAGCTTCTAAAATCTTAGACACAATTTGCAGAACGTATTATTTACCCATGGAGTACGTAAAATAAAGGCAAAAATCGTCACTAAATTTATTTAAATAGTTTCTATGGGAATATATACAATATCAGGACTTGACCACGATAAATATTTTTTTATAGTGAGAATAATGTATTGAATGCCAACGATTCTCGCACGGGACCAACATGTTTATGGTCTATAGTTGTCACAGGTGGGTGTTGGAGCATGTGCAATTTAGTATGTCTGTAAAACGTACCCACAATAAAGAAAAACCCACAACAAAAATCAATGATCAACACAGGTCTAACTTCATTTTGTGAGCCGTATGGTGGCATATTAAGAATTTACTGGTGGTAGGATTCCTACGCAGGAATCCGTCTAGGTAGGTACCACCCCAGGGCCAGTTATTCTACCGTGAAGCAGTAATGTGCAAACATTACTGTGTTTCCGTTTGAAGGGCACTGTGAGCTAGCGTAATCAGTGGGCATATGAGACTTAAGAACTTATGTCTCAGGGTGATGGACACAGAGTGGTGTCACACAGAAATTTTTTGGGTGACACAGCAACTGTTATGGGCAGACGTTACACTTACCATCAGGTGAACGTTTTGCTCGTTTCATCACTTTATCAAGTAAAAAAAAATGAAATGAAATTTCTTTATTTTTCGACTTAAGAAATAAAAATTTCGTTTGTCAAACGTCATTTCTTTACAATCTACTGCCGTTCCGTAATGAGGTTCTTCTGACAGAGAAGAAACATGCGAAAGAAACTCCGTACGTATCCTTTGTGTAAATCCTTTTTTATCTTATTCAAAAATACATTATAATTAAATTTACAAAGAATACGAAAACGAAGTCACTCTCCATGTTCAAATTTTAGACAAGATTACTTTTATTAATAAATTGTAAACTCGAGCCGACCTGCCTCCACCATGTTCACAATGCACCTGTTCACAAGTATAACGCATGTGGAGCCTTCGCCCTTCTCAACCATTTCAAATGGAAGTAGACGACGTTAAAATATTGATTTCTTTAACAGTTAACAGAATTTTTTAACAGTTTTCTTAGCGAATCACGAGAGCGCATATAGATTGCGGGAACTGCTCTCTTCTGTAAAGCAAAGATTGTATTCACGTCACCCGAATGTTCCCATAATAATATACCATAAAACATCACGCTGTGAAAAAAGCTAAAGTAAACTAATCTGGCAGTAGCTTTATCCGTAATATGATGGATTTTTCTCACAGCATACGCAGACGAACATAGTTTATTAGCTAAGGTGCAGACACCACTGACGCTTACAATCTAATGTGATCCCCAAAAATCCCCACCACCCCATCGTTGATCGATGTCGTAAAAATCGACAAAGAGTAAATTAAAACCAGGAGATGGGCAGCAGCATCTTCCAGGAACATCTGATTAAATAAATCGCGGTTGCCAACCCGTGTAAACGAAACGTGTTTTGTGGCAATCTATGTTGGCAGTGGCCTATGTTCAATAGTGGACTAGTGATAAGGCTGCAACGATCATGGTGATGAAGATAACGAAACAATATTGCCTTCTGTCTCCTTCACGAAATGAATAAGAAAGAAATGTACGTTCCCAGCTCCTGGGCTACCACCGCTTAAACTTTTACTTTTTCGTATATGTTATTTATAACACACTAATTAATAATTAATATGAAACGAAACGATCAGTATCGGATACCTACGAATTATTTTATTAAAGGAATTGTTTCCAACGTCATATAAAATAGTCTGCCAACTATAGCGATTGTCCGGAAGGTAGCCTGAAATTCGAGGTCCATTTCAAAAACTAATTTGACAGGCAGGCATGTGTCAAGCGTGGTAAATACCATTTCCCTGCCAATACTTGTTAGTTAATATTTTCATCTAACACTATTTGTATCAATTATCTAACTTGAAATTGGGTAGCCGTTACCCCCTGCCTTAACATATTGATAGAACATACGATATTCAAAATTTACCAACACGTAATTAGGGCGGGATGGTATCACAAATGACGCTGTGTTACAACGACTTTCTGTTATTTTGGAAAATTAAGAAATATGTAAATATTATTTTTTTGACACTGAAGAGTAAAGTATATACATTAAGTAATAAATTTGGACTAAAATTTGGTGTGTTTACACTCATGTCAACATTAAATTATTTAGCATATTTGACACGTCTGTATTTTATTATCTATATAACACTGTACCAGTCCATACACTATCACGTTTAACGTTTTCACCGTTTTATAAACCGCATTCGTATTATTATCAGATGTACGCCAGTGTAGTTATGGGATTTGAATTCGACTCCTAGCTAAACCGAGCGTTATTCATTCAAGAAATGCATTTATTTTCAAGTAACCTTTAAATAATCCACCGTAATTTAATACTTCCATATTAAGGTTTAGTTTTGTTTAATTTGAAGGGGTCATAAAATGTAAAGTGTAAAATGTGCCGTGGTAGCTCAGGGGCTAGGCGCTCGCTTTAATTTTCATAGTACGCGAGTGACCTGGGTTCGATTCACGGTGCCGGCACCACTAAAATTGTTAATTGCAATTTTAGGTGCTGATCTTACCACGTGCTCGGCGGTGAAGGAAAACATCGTGAGGAAACCTGCATGTCTGAGAAATAAAAAATATTTCGAAGACATGTGAAGTCCGCCAACCCGCATTGGAGCAGCGAAAATGACGAAACAAGCAAATCGTTCACCTGTTGGTATCATAACAAATGCTATGTCACCCAGAACATTTCAGAGTAGCTCAACACTACGCCCGCCATCCTAAGACATCAATTCTGAAGTCTCTATGCCCAGTAATTACCCTTCCACGGATGATATTGCCAAGGAAAACGGTCGTTCTCCTCGTACTAGACATATTTAGATGTTGTATATATAGTTTGCATCTCTCTCATCTTGCGCGATTATGGTATGTATGAGATAATTCTTGAGCTTCTCATGTGGCGACATAGATGTCGCTACATCACTCCCCCACTGAGACTGGAAGTCTTCAGTGCGTCGAGACGTATGGATACAGTGTTGATGCCGCTAGAGTCAGCCTGAGGAGAGGGGCCGCCGTTGATGATCCTCAGTGGCTGAGAGACTAGGAAGCACGCGTTGTGCTGTTGGGAGGCGACGGGCGCAGTGTGGTACACAGGTATTCTGCCATCCATAACCTACCACCAGCAGTTCCTATGTTCGAATTCTAGCCGGAGCCTACTTTGTGGTTTTCGGGTATGGCAGTGTTATGAATATCCCCGTGCCTCTGATATTGCTTCCTTCCACCGATTATGGTACCTCTGTGTTTGCGTGGCACTATAATATCTTTTGTGCAGTTGATATCTTCCGAAATTATTCCGAACTTGTGGTCGTAAATATGCCAGGAAAGTTCATCAGAGCAACGCTCTATCAAATATATGTTTTGTCATCAGGATACAAATAAAATTTCTGGTAAATTGCGGAAATATTTACTATTTGTAAAGTAAATTGAACGGACATTTATAGTTATTTAATTCAAAAATACTTTTCTTTGTATTAAGTTCAAAGTAAAACGGAACACGCCTTTCTGACAGTTTACTGAAATACCTAAGACGCTTAAATTGGTTCTCGTATAAACCCACCGTAAGCGTAAGCCCCCAAGTTCTAGGTGTGGTCGTTATATAAATGTAAACCTTTTACAGATCCTATTGTCGGTTTCTTGGATTAATAGTCAACGAAATGATATATTTAGTTAATCTCGTGATGCCGTTGGCCACATGTATATTTAGCATTTTATAATTGCCATCATTTAAAAAAACCAAAAGAATATTGCATACAAATAAATTTGTCTATTTTGTTCGAGACTACTCAAAAACGAAAAATACTTGTTAATAACAGCTGAGCTAGGAATTTAATTATTATAAACTTTCTCAGCAACCCGACTAAGTAGTTCATTATTTACAAAGTTTCTGTCGTCGTTCAACTAAGATACAGGTCAGAACGTCTTAAAGGTGTTACGAAATAGTTTTGCAATGAGCTATCAGCTTTCCTTTTTGCTTAAATAACTGTCAAAACTCTCATTTACTTATCTGCTTACTTGTGACCAGGATAGAAATCGAGTGCATCGAAAATTTGTTTTCAACTTATTAATATAATGTGTTAATTTTGGAACCATTAAAGTGTAGCAGGTATGCAAAGCGCGACACGTACGCAAAATGACCGCACGGTCACTAAATAAGCGTACCTGAATTCTGAGCCGACGGCCCTTGGTTAGGATCACAAATGGCTTTTTTTATAGAAGACAGTGACGAGACGAGCAAATCGTTTACATGGTGGAGTGGAACAAATTGCGTGTCATCCAAAAACATATTCTGTGTCATCCCAAACATTTTGTCTGCCACCACATTGCGCTCGACATCCTAAAACATCAGTTCTTAAGTCTCGATGCCCAGTAATTACACTAGCTATCAGTACTCTTCAGACTGAAACACAGTAATCTTTGCACACTTCTGCTTCACGGCAGAATAATTGGCACCGCGGTGGTACCGGATTGGACGGATTCCTGCGTAGGAATTCCACCACCAATAAAAAATATCCGTAAACCACACCCACGATGCAGGAAATCCTAGTGTGGGGTTATCGTTAAAAAACGAAGTTCTGAAATAAAACTCCGAAGAAAGAGACAAACAAATTTATATATAGTTATATATATAATTTATATATAGTAAATAATAAAATATATAGTAGAGGTTTAGAAGATAACACAGTCAGCACATTATTTGTTTGAGTCACTTTAAAATAACCTCTCTTGGAAGCTTTTTCATGCTACGATACCTTTCTTTAATACTGTTCGTACCTCCCCTATAAATCTCTCAAAATGAAAACAGAGAGCACATCGGCACTGCTGATTTATCGGGCGATAAATGTTTTAATTTCCAAGTCCAGAACGTTTTCTATTTTGTTCGAGACTATTCAATTATTTGAAAATCTAAGAAGAAAATAGACGGTTTAAATTAAATAACAATCATATTCGCTGTTGGAAACCGTGGCTGCTCAGTGTATGTGCTATCAGTGTTCACACATAGATGCCGTTGAATAAAAAATAGTAAAATCCTATAAATATCCCACTGCTGAGGACAGGCCTCCTCTCATTTCTGAGAGGGTTTTGGAGCCGAGAAGAATCCGCTACCCTGCTCCATCCAATACGTGTTGGCGAACTTCACGTGTCCTCGAAATGTTTTTATTCCTCAGACATGCAAGTTTCCTCACTATATTTTCCTTAACATCAGAGTACGTCACAAATCAACACTTAAAACTGCAGATCAATTTTAGAGGTGCCGGCACCGGATTTGAACTCAGGTCACAGGATTACGAGATGAGCAAATCTTTCACCTGATGTACTGATAAGTCTAACGTCTGCCCAGAAAATATCTGCTTGGCAATACACTCGTCATTCTGAGACATCAGTTCTTAAGTCCCATTTGCCCAGTAATTAGACGGATTCCTGCATAAGAATCCTACCACCAGTAAATATTATGGCTACGTGCTAGTCATAGGGTATATATCTAACAGCGTTATGTTTAAAAGTAACAGTAGAAGTTAATTATACATGTTAAATATACCCAACAACACAGCTGTAACTATAGGAGCGATTTATTTTTGAGTGGGGACATAATAAGATTTATTGGCTTTTTCTTCATCAACTCACGGGCGAATGACCTGACGCAACGACTTTGGATGCTACTGCTCGTTACCACGCTGGGTTTTTGAAGTGAAATTTCTTTGATGGCGAAGAGAGTAAAATTAAACGTTTTCTTGTAACGTTTCTGTTATTTTTAATTAATATTTATATGCCGGGGAAAACGATATCGTTAAATATTAAGTTGCTCATTTGATTATTGTAGTACTGAGGAGGTGGTAAACAAGGTGACGTCACTTGTTATTGTAATAGCGGCACGCGCAAAGAGTCTTATTTAAGAGTTCGGATTGTGCAGGGGGCAGTTGAATTCGAAACACCGAATTTGTCACTCCTTCGAAACGAAACTGTCGGTTTACCTAGTTAATTGGTGGTTAAGCGTAGTGAGGTTAAATTTGCACAAGGTGCATTTGAAATTGTTATTCTGCGCTATCTACACAAGGAACCCTGTACCGCCTAACCAAGAGGTGTGCGGCGCTATCGCTCAGCCATCGCTGACTCCGACATATTGATTACTTAATAATAGTTTTCTGCAGTTATTTAACAGTGGATAATATTTTGCCACATTCTAATTCATGTTAATTTATTTTAATCAAAATTATATTATTATTAGATTCACGTGCACACATGTACTGAGGTGCACTCTGTTTATTTTGATATGGCATATTTGCGAATGTTAGGGACTGTCGGCCATATTTAAGATGTAATACGATTTTTTCGACATTTCCCTTCCACGACTATTAAGACGCTTAAGACAGTGTGATAGATATTACGGTTGAAACTGTAAATTACAGTAATAGTATATACGCCAGATAAGAAAAGGTAAAAAGACATATACCAAAAATAACAGATAAAATAGAGTGAGAATTCTCACACAGTAAACGACTGTCCATCAAGTGGACCCTAACTTATAAAGTATATTTACGATCTCCCAAGCTATTACCTTTATGGCCGCCCTATTAATTCTTCTACTTTCTGTCCCACTTGATGGCTGCAATCATCTTGTTTATACAAGGCAACGACAGCAAAAACGATCTTAACACGACATTTAGTTAGCTATTACATATGTAAAAAACGAGAAAAATATACATTAAAACAGTCTTTCGTCTCTGTGGTCAGGGTATCTGTCTATGATTTGTGGGTCTTACTTCAAATCAAATCTGATTCCAAAGTTTGTATAAACCACAAAATATGATGTTCTCCTGGTTGACTTTGACACGATGACATTGTCTGGTTGTTACCAGATGACGTCAACTACGCAGGAAACATTATAGTGCCGTAAGTAATTCGCGCAAACACTCGTCCTAGCCTTGTTTATTTCGATGTAACCTTTTTCAGAAGAATGTATATGTCCTTTTTTAGAGAAATGTATATGGAAATATTTTAAGAGGTTTATACTAAATTATAAACCCTTTCGGTCGATCTTTGTATTCTAAAAGATACTTCTCTGCAAGAATGTAAATGAAGGGAACCTGTTGACAAAACAATTATGCAAAAACGCATCAAGAATGACTAGGCTCGTACCGGCAATCGGTCTAATTATGCAAGAAGTCGATAGATGGGATATGAATATTGATTAACAATAAAAAATAATGTCGTCTGTAATGGAATCGAGTTAGTAATTAAAAAGTTATATTAAATATAGATCAAAATCAACTTATAATTTTAAGCAATTGAAATCGTCCATAAAGATAATATTAGAATAATATTATAAAGCTCAATATGTGAAGTAATATTTCAGTAACATTAATATGAGTAGAAGTTACACTAGATAGTCTCTATGCGTCCATCGTCTAACTTCAGTTAGATGCAGCAGACGTTGTGCTGGAAAATATGACTTAAGGGAAAACACTTTCCAGTCGATTCGTTTCTAACAAACCCCCAGAAATGCGCATTGGGGCCCTATAATCTGAGTTTGTCGCTTCGTACCTACCGAAGGCTCAATAATCACGTAGCTGCACAAGCAGTTTATTATTATAAGTAATGCTATCAAAATTACAAGAATCCACGCTACTTTTTAATCATGGGAAAATCTACATGACAATGGAGGCTTCATTCCAACCGGTTAAGACTTTACGATGTTCTACGATGAGAAATCGTGATTTCTCAGTGACCGGTTTCACCGTTCGTGAAGCGTTCACCTGATAGTAAGTGCAACGTCTGCCTATACAAAAATAACAAATGCTGTGACAACCAGAAAACCTCTGTGTGACACCACACTGTGTCCATCACCCTGAGACATAGGTTCTTACGTCTCATATGCCCAGTGATTGCGCTAGCTCACAGTGCCCTTGAAACCAAAACACAGTAATGTTTGCATACTACTGCTTTAGGGCAGAATATCTGGCCCTGGGTTGGTAGCTACCTGGCAGAATAACTGGCCCTGAGGTGGCCTTAACTAGACGGATTCCTGCATATTAATCCTACCACCTACGATAAATCCTTTATTTCTGGTTAACTTCACAGTATGGTTCACAGTATATATTCTAGAAAATTGACATGAAAATAAGATGATGATGTTAAGACTTCATTCATTTATTATACTTTTTTTATTATTTATCGCATTGCTCACTGATCAGAGTACTTATTAACCGAGTTCCAGTCCTCAGTTCGAATCCCATCAAATATCAAAAAATATAAGTTTCTTATCATGTATTGTTAATGTTAAATTTATAAATCTTACATGAGCTATGATTAGTAGGGACTTTAGGGAAATTGAATAGAGAAGTTTTTTTTATAGTAATTAAAGTATAATACTAGCAAAACGTTCACCTCGTTATAATGGCAATGTCTTCATACGCTGTCACTCAGAATATTTCTGTTTGGCACCACCCTGCGTTCTTCACCGTAAGACATCGGTTCTTAAGTCTCATAGGTCCAGTAATTGCCCTTTAGACCAAAACACAGTAAAGTTCGCACACTACTGCTTCACAGCAGAATAACTGGCCATGCAGTGGTAGTTACCTAGACAGATTCCTGCATAGGAATCCTACCCAGTGGTCAAAATATCTGATCACTCCACTGCGTTTATGGGTACGAAACACAACCGGAGCCGGAAAATCTGAGCTGGATATTCCTGACTATTCCGATTCAAACTGCTACTAAATTTTTTCAGGACTTCGAACCGACTAGTATTTCGTCTGAAAATGATTAAAAACAATAAATTAATTATTTTAGTTTTTTATTCCGGAATATTACACTACTCGATTTTTATACTCCTAACAAGGCGTTGGGTAACCACAGTAATAAAAGTGACTGTTGCATGAACCTCGACGGTAATTGCTATTGTGTTACACTTTTACGTAGCGCTTTTACAATGAAACCATTCTGATTTATACGTGCCAATGGCTATTCTCGTTGCCTCTGTTAATTGAACAATAAATCAAACGAAATCGGATCGATTCAAATAAATCGAATTAATGGAAGTTATGGAAGATATAATTTGACGACCGCGTGGCCTAGTGGTCAGTCAGTGGACCTGATTTCTACGCCGAGGGTCCTGAGTTCGAATACCAGCTAGAGCCAATATTTGTGCAAAAACACAAACTGTCGGTTTTCGAATCGGGTTGTGCTGTGCATGTGAGTTTATGTCTGTAAAACGCACCCACATGCAGGAGATATCTTAATGTGGGGTTTCGTTGTTAAAAACATTAAAAAAACAACTACAACACACAACTTTAGAAACAAAAAAAATTGTATTTGATAGTAATATTCATAACATTTGGCAGCAAATATTGCACAAAGTAGACTCATAAAAATATTATTTTTTTTATAACTAAACGAAACTAAATCTACCACTTACTGACAAATATAATTTGATACATCTAAATCATGGCATAGCGCAGAATCTTCCGTCCCACATGCTGAGTGTGTCATACAATTCGATTAAATACGAGGGCGACACGGACAGTTTTTAGAACTGGCCACTTTTCAAGAATAAAATAAAAAAATTAGTTGAAATTTTGAAAATAGAACTCTTTGCTAATATTATTGAGTACTAATTTCATTCATATGTCATTTGCTTAACGATTTGGCGGCAAATTGAAATTTGTCTGAGTCACGCCAGTATGAATTTAACGCGAGAAAATTTTCGTACTATGATTTTTTATGACTTTCGGTGTCAACAAGAATGTTATGACAGACTTGGATTGGCCTTTCACGATGAAGCCCCTTCTCGGGCCACTGTTTATAACTGGTTTAATGAGTTTAAACGTGGTCGCACCAATCTCAACGATGCTCTGCGTGAGGGACGGCCTTCTACGGTGACGACTGAAGATAACATCAGTGTTGTGCGGTGTATGATAGAGACTGATCAAAGAGTAACCTTTCTAAGTTAAGAGTTCTTACTAGCTCCTAAACCCTCTCAGAAATGAGAGGAGGCCTGTGCTCAGCAGTGGGACATTTATAGGCTGAAACTTTACTTTACTTACTTTAAAGAGTAACCTATCAGCAGATTCGGACAAGCTGAGGCATCGGTATGAGTCAAGTGCACAAAATCCTCCACAAACATTTAGCCGTTAGGAAGCTTTGTGCCCGGTGGATTTCTCATTATTTGACCGAAGACCCAAAAACTCCGTCGTGTTGATTGGTGCCGTGAAATGATACTCGTACAAAGATTTAACGGAGGTGACTCAAAAACTGTGTTCGACATACTTACGGGTGACGAAAGCAGGATTTATTGCTATGATCCGGAAACCAAAAGACAATCAGCTCAGTCGGTTTTTCCTTCCGAGGAGATGAAGACTTTGAATTGAAGAGAGGTCGAAGTGTAGAAAAAATATGGTGGCCTCATTCTTCGGAAGAACCGGTCATTATGCGACAATTGTTTTAGAAGACCAAAAGTCAGTTACTGCAGAGTGGTATACTAACAAATGTTTGCCACTTTTCTTGGAAAAAGTTCGAGAGAAACGACCTCGCAGTAGGATCCTCCTTCACCACGACAACGCCTCCTCCCACACCGCCGGGCGCACGATCGACTATTTGGCGTCGTCAGACGTGGAATTGCACGGTCACCCGCCATATAGCCCCGACCTCGCACCTTGGGATTTTTATTTATTCCCGAAAATAAAAGAACAACTACGAAGAAAACATTTTATGGACGCCAAGGAAGCAGTGGCTGCGTTCCAGAAGGCCATCGAACAGACCCCTAAGGACGAGTGGGCAAAATGCTTTTCTGGGTGGTTCTACCGAATGCTGCGATGTATTGATGTGAATGGAAACTATTTTGAAAAGATATAATAAAAATAATAACTTGCTAGTTTGCTCAGTTTTTGATTTTCTAAGAACTTTCAGTGTCACCCTCGTAAAATCTCGTAAACTCCATCAGATGATGAAATAGCCATTTAAAATACGAAGGGTACTGATAGCTAGTGTAATTCATGGGCATATGGAACGCAAAAAGTGATGACCGGGTGACGAGTGCAGTGTGGTGACACACTGAATTATTGGTGAAACAGCATTTGTTATACGATTTGCTCTTCCTGTGAGTTACTTCCATTAAAAATCAACATATCGCTGGAAGAAAACATTTAAATCCCTAAATAGCATAATTTGAAAACAAGACTCCTCACGACTCTACAATACCTGGAATTTATTTTGATATTTAGCAATATAAAGCCATTGCAATACATAATTTTACACAATAATTCCATTAACAAAAACGTTAACTATATTGCAGATTTTTATTTTACCTTCAACTATTAAACAGACACCAGAATTTTGCAGTTCTCCGTTTATATCGTAATTAATACAAATTTCGTAAAATATTTTTTGTCGTCAGTTGTCGATTTTAAATCTATGGCATAAAATAGTAATTATGATGATGAAGATAGTCTGATGAAATTCCATGCATTTACGTTCATATGTTTATATAGGGTAGAGAGTGAGCCTTGACCTCGAAACTCCTAGTTGTTTTTCGATAGTACCGAAGTTATCTGTTTGACCGGAGTATTCGCTAATGGAAGTAATATTCCCACTTACGCAAATTTACGGCTAGCGGTCATCGAAACATTGAAGGTAAATTAACTCTTATTGAATCCGTATCACAAATCCTAAGAAATAAAAAAACCCTTGAAATTTATAAATACCACATGCACAGAATTTTTCAGAATTGTTACATAAAAGTTGACTGAGAGAAATGCTAGAAAAATCTCGTGACCTTCGTCGACTGTTGACAGAGTAACCATCTCAAATATGCTAAATTCTAAAATATGTTAAAACACCTTATACTTCAGGATATTCGGAGATCTTATGTATGTATGAAAGAAAATGTTAATGTCCCTGTGGTGGACACTAATATATTATGTGTATTTAATTTTCCCTCTGTCGACTTTTATCTAATAACATAATAACTACATACATAGGTATAAACATTATTTAGAAGAAATATATAAAATATTAAATATGTATAATTTTCTAATATAATATAAAAACACAAATATTATAAATAAAATATGTACACGATAAGTCGTTGACAAATCGGCAGGCCGGCGACCTATAAATCGTTACGTCAAAATGTCTCGCCTTAGAAACATTAAACAAAAGGAATAGCAGGTACTTGCGCGTACGTCACCGGCCGCCATACTGTTGACCGCTGGCTTTCTACTGTATCCGCGTCGCTTGCGCTTATAATTATTTACATGTGCTAAACTGATTGTTAATACTCTTCATTCTTCATTTATATTGACTTTCTCACTGTGATCTTCTGTGCTACTATCTGTGACTTTTGCTTCCGAACTTTTTGTGAACAGTATATGTGTGCCAATATTATAAACATTGTTGGGAAATTAAACATTGGTGAAATATCGTGAGTGTTATAATTTCATTCTCCACAACACTACACTGGTGACCCCGACGTGATTTGACCCCGAAAGAACATCTAAGGAAGGAAACAGTAAGCCAAATATAATTATAATGTCACAAAGTAGTAAAGATAACTTCGCCCACAAAGATGTCGAAACCGACGAAGGAAAAAAGACATTCAAACCTTCCGACATTTGTCGTATCGGTGTCCGACCACCACCATTTTGGCCTGAAGAGCCAGCTGTATGGTTTGCACAGTTAGAAGGTAATTTTTTATTATCAGGAATAAGGGATGATGCAACAAAATTTTATTACGTGACATCAACACTAGAACAGAGGTACGCAGCAGAAGTGAAAGACATTATTGTTTCACTACCAGCAAAGGACAAATACGAAAAGCTAAAGACTGAGCTAATTAAACGCCTTTCCGCAACCCGCGAAAAAGAGGTAAAACAACTGCTTATGCACGAAGAGCTAGGTGATCGTCGACCATCACAGTTCCTGCGCCACCTACAGCACCTTGCTGGACCTAGCGTACCTGATGATTTTCTGAGGACTATCTGGTGCAGCCGTTTGCCAACAAGCATACAAACAGTCATTGCATCACAGCCAACCTCAGATTTACAGGCACTGGCAGACTTAGCAGACCGTGTGCATGACATCGTGCCTTCAACACCTCAAGTCGCTGCAACCCAGTCTACACCAAATTCCGCTTTCGAGATGATGGCTAATCAAATCTGCGAACTGACAAAGCAGGTCCAAGCCCTTTCCATGCACGTTCATAGATCACGATCTTCGAATCGTAACACCGCCGGGCATCGTAAACGTAGCACTAGCCGCAGCAGGTCTAACTACAAGAAATTCCCTATATGTCGGTACCACTACAAGTATGGAAACAACGCGAGAAGATGCAATAAGCCCTGCGACTACAAGCCGGAAAACTGTCAAGGCGGTCGATAATGGCGACACACGACTGCCTCAATACACCTGGTCGCCTGTTTGTAACGGACCGAAGAACAAAGATGCAGTTCCTTGTCGATACTGGCAGTGATCTCTGCGTCTTTCCTCGCACCGCGCTCCGTGAACGTCGACCTAGTATAAACTACCAACTTTATGCCGCTAATGGTTCACCAATCGCAACCTACGGCTACGTACATCTGGAGCTGAACCTCGGTTTACGTCGTGATTACTCTTGGCGCTTCATTGTAGCAGACGTCACGAAGGCTATCATCGGAGTCGACTTCCTTTCCTTCTTTGGTCTTATAGTTGACTGTCGAAATAAACGCCTTATAGACACTACTACATCGCTCTCTGCAATAGCTTCGCTAGCCACATCGTCGAACACTATTTCTTCTGTGAAGTCACTGATCGGCGATTCACGTTACCACGAATTACTCCGTCGCTATCCAGAAATAACGCGTCCAGCCGGAATTCAACGTGTAGCAACACACAGCACTGTCCATCATATAAGGACTACGCCTGGACCTCCAGTTAGCTGTACACCACGTCGATAAGCGCCAGACAAACTCAAGATTGCGAAACAAGAGTTTGAGTCCATGATCAAGAATGGAATAGCACAACCCTCTGAAAGTTCTTGGTCGTCTCCGTTACATCTAACACCGAAAAAAGATAACGGATGGCGACCATGTGGTGACTACCGGATGCTCAACGCCCGCACAATTCCAGACCGCTATCCCATTAGGCACATCCACGATTTCACTCACAATATATCTGGATGCAAGATCTTCTCTACGATTGATCTAGTCAAGGCGTATAACCAAATTCCAGTTAGCGAAGAAGATATACCGAAAACTGCGATTACAACACCTTTCGGTCTGTACGAGTTCCGCTACATGACATATGGCCTAAGGAACGCAGGACAAACGTTCCAGCGCTTTGTGGACGAGCTGACCAGAGGTATGGATTTTTGTTTTGCCTATTTAGACGATTTCCTTATTTTCTCTAAGGACGAACAAACTCACATGGCACACCTCCGCCAGTTATTCGACAAACTTCAAGAATACGGGACGGTTATAAACACATCCAAATGCGTCTTTGGAGCAAAGGAGGTAACATTTCTTGGTTACAAGGTATCACCAGATGGATTGATGCCACTAGAAACAAAGGTGCAAGCCATCCAAGATTTCCCAATACCAAAGACTGTGAAGGAACTTCGGCGATTTTTAGGGATATTAAATTTTTATCGCAAATTCATCCCCGGCGCGGCAGAAACACAAGCACCTCTTCAAGCATTTGAAAATTGCAAACGAAGCTTATGCACAGCTACTCTTTTAGCGCATCCAGATCCAGTTTCAAAACTTGCATTAGTGACTGATGCATCAAATGCCGCCATAGGTGCAGTTTTGCAACAGCTGAAAAACGGATGTTGGCAACCGTTAGGTTTCTTTTCTCGGAAGCTAAGCCAAGCTCAAAATAAATACTCACCATACGATAGAGAACTCCTCGCAATCTATGAAGGCATCCGTTATTTTCGACATATGCTTGAAGCCAGACACTTCACGGTGTACACCGATCATAAGCCCATTTGCTTTGCGTTTAACACCCGAAAAGATAAATGCTCCCCACGACAATTTCGACATCTGGACTTTATATCTCAATTCACCACGGATATCCAGCATGTATCAGGAAAAGATAATGTCGTGGCGGACGCTCTATCCAGAATCGAAGAACTAGCACTACCTGTGGACTTAGTGGCACTTGCAAAGTCACAAATAAATGACCCTGAGCTAAAGCAAATCTTGGAAAACACAACATCGTTACGCTTACGTCAAGTCACAGTACCTGGAACACAGATACAACTTTACTGTGACGATAACAACAATTCGCTCAGGCCCTACGTGACTAAACCTTTTAGACGTCAGGTTTTCGAAAGCCTGCACTCCTTAAGCCACACTGGCACTAACGCAACCGTTAAATTGGTAGCACAGCGCTACGTCTGGCCTGGAATAAGGAAAGACTGCCGACAGTGGACCAAAACCTGTCACTCATGTCAGCAAACGAAGATCACGCGGCATGTATCATCGCCACTTGGTACATTCAAACTACCGCGCACAAGATTTGCGTGCGTACATATAGATCTCATAGGACCACTACCTATATCAAACGAACACCGGTACTGCCTAACCGCAGTAGATCGATTTACTAGATGGCCCGAAGCAATACCGATACAGGACATAAAGGCAGAGACAGTCGCCAAAGCTCTAATATCTGGATGGATAGCACGCTTTGGATGCCCCAGTGAAGTGATCACAGACAGAGGACGTCAATTCGACTCAGAACTTTTTAAGGCTCTTTCTAGAATGGTAGGATTCCAACATAAACAGACTACAGCATATCACCCAGCCTGTAACGGAATGGTTGAGAGATTCCATAGGCAGCTTAAGGCAGCAATAATCTGCCACGCCAACTCGAATTGGACCGAGGCGCTTCCTCTGGTACTACTTGGTATCCGCAGTGCTGTAAAGGAAGACCTACAAGCTTCTCCTGCCGAAGTCGTATATGGCGAGCCGCTTAGATTACCGGGAGAACTACTTCACCCAACTCCACAGATAAGCACTGATATTACGGATTTTATGACAAGATTACGTTCAATTGTCCAGAACATCCAACCAACGCCAGCTTCACGCCATTGTAAAAAAACAACCTTCGTGTTTAAAGACCTCGCCACAGCATCCCACGTCTACCTAAGAGATGACACTGTTAAAGGATCCCTACAACCTGCATACTCGGGACCACACAAAGTGCTCGACAGAGATCACAAGGTCTATAAAATTCTTGTCAGAGGCAAACCAGTAACAGTTACCATAGACAGATTGAAACCAGCTTACCTACTCGCTGATAGCAATTACGCTCCGCCGGAACTGGATCATCCTTCTCCTGAAAATGATGGAAATATTAAGCGCACACGTTCAGGACGAGTAGTACTGGCCCCAGATTATTATCGCCCGTAAGACGGTCTCTGGGGGGGAGTGATGTGGTGGACACTAATATATTATGTGTATTTAATTTTCCCTCTGTCGACTTTTATCTAATAACATAATAACTACATACATAGGTATAAACATTATTTAGAAGAAATATATAAAATATTAAATATGTATAATTTTCTAATATAATATAAAAACTCAAATATTATAAATAAAATATGTACACGATAAGTCGTTGACAAATCGGCAGGCCGGCGACCTATAAATCGTTACGTCAAAATGTCTCGCCTTAGAAACATTAAACAAAAGGAATAGCAGGTACTTGCGCGTACGTCACCGGCCGCCATACTGTTGACCGCTGGCTTTCTACTATATCCGCGTCGCTTGCGCTTATAATTATTTACATGTGCTAAACTGATTGTTAATACTCTTCATTCTTCATTTATATTGACTTTCTCACTGTGATCTTATGTGCTACTATCTGTGACTTTTGCTTCCGAACTTTTTGTGAACAGTATATGTGTGCCAATATTATAAACATTGTTGGGAAATTAAACATTGGTGAAATATCGTGAGTGTTATAATTTCATTCTCCACAACACTACATCCCTTCATATATTATACAGCGATGAATAAGATGGAACGTGACAGATTTATAAATCTCCTTCCTCTCTTACTTAGCCCCATCTCATCGCGTGGGTGTCGTAAAAGTCGACAGAGGCATAATAAAAACTAGGAGCCGGGCAGCAGCATCTACCTGGAACTCCTGGATATTTTTTTAAATGATTTGATAAAGTGACGAAACGAGCAAAACCTTCATGGTAAGTGCAACGTCTGCCCATAACAAATGCAATAAAAAAGAACATTTCTGTGTGACACCACACTGGGCCTGTCACCCTGAGACATGAGTTCGTAAGTCTCATATACCCCGTGATTACGCAAGCTCTCAGTGTCCTTCAAACCGAAACACAGTAATATTTGGGCACTACTGCTTCACGGCAGAATAACTGGCCGTGGGGTGGTACCTACCTTAACGGATTCCTGCATATAAATCCTACCACCAGTAGAACTGGGGTTGGCAACCCGCCTCCCAACAGTGGCAACTTTGGCAAAATCCTTCCAAATTGAGAGCTACAAAGTATTGTGGCAATCTTTTGCCTATTGCATTGCATATTGAGACCTATGTTCAGCAGTGGACTAGTGACAAGCTGAAATGATGCTGATAATGTACATAAACCAGATGAAAGAAAATGTTAATGCCCCTCCATATAGCAATGAAGAAGATAGAACGCCTGTAAATGTCCCACTGCTAAGCACAGGCCTCCACTCATTTTCGAGAGGGTTTTGAAGCTGGGAAGAATCCGCCACGGTGCTACAATGAGCGTGTGGCAGACTTCACATGTCTTCGAAATATTTTGTTTATTTCTCAGACATACAAGTTTCCTCACCATGTTTTCCTTCACCACCGAGCGTGCACGTGAGCGTGGTAAATCAGCAGTTAAAATTGTATTTAACAATTTTAGTGGTGCCGGCACCGGGAATCGAACCCAGGCCGCTCGCGTACTATGGAATTTAATGCGAGCGCCTACCCCTTGAGCTACCACGGCTCTATAGATTTACAAATATCCTCTATTACTTAAACTATCTATTTGAGTTCACCGTGCCTACATATAAAGTGAATTTTTAAATGTTCCAAAAGAACAATATTTCATTATTTCATTGTCAAACCATTTGTGATTGGAACGAGACACGGGTAACTGAAATGCGTTCGAGTCAAAAATTTAATTTGGTTAGTTTGTAGTGCAATGCCCGCCAAAGACTTCTAGTGCCTATTTCTTTGCCAGTTATCATTCCAGTACAGTTTTTCCCAACATACACGAAATGCAATGTACATATTATATATTTGTACATAAATAAAACTATTTTCCATTAAAGACATTGTCACATATCTCATCAAATCACAGATGTATTTATGTATTTGTTATGTTTTTTTATGATCATTAACAATAGATATAATCATATTATTTCTATATCGACATAGATGGTTTACCACTAACAAACACATTGTGTTTAAGAATTAATAAAACATTGAACGTGAAAAAACGACAATTATGAGGAAGACATTACAAGTATAACATATAAAAAATAAATACAATGAAATAATTTACTTTTAGTAAATTTGACTTAAATTACATTAAAGTCCGCTGTGATTACATTTTGCTTAAAATTAAAATCCTATTTTACTGTATACTTAAAACATACATATAATAAAGTTAAATTAAAAAGAGATCACAAACAAAAATCACTGCAGTCAAAATTAAAAGTGTACAACAATAGAAACTCTAATTACTACAAATGTTTTCATCGTGATCGCATTACTGAGATAAAATCAACCACGCAAAGGAAGTTATTATTTTATAAGTATTATGTAAGGGGGCGACGCCACAGACCAGATCCACCACTGGAGCCGGTAAGGCTGGTGCTTCGGAGCGAGTTTTACTTGCCCCTCTAGCCTTCGCGTGGCATACAGGAAGGAGGGTCCGTTGCAGTCCGGTCCGGCGCGTCCCTCGTTACGGCTCGCGGTGCTAGAACAGAGAGTAAGGAGGAATTGTCCTCTCCCGAGCAAGGGTTGCCGAAAGCTGCAAGAGCCGGTGGAGCCGGATGTGCTTAAGCGTTCCCTAGGCCCGACATAACTTGTCCTTGCCTCCGCGAGGGCGAGTATACGTTCGGGATTTTCCCATGCAAATAAAAAAGTGGCGAACCGCACGAAAAATAGGTCTGGGGGTTCGTGTATGTGTAATTTATATCTGTAAACGCACCCAGAATTCCTATTATGAAAAAAGTTTATTTATATAAGAAATAAAAAAAATATTCTACGTTGTTTACAACTTCTAATTGGACAACTGGAAGATGTTGGGCTAATCGACTGGTGGTAGTCTTCGTTTAGGTTAGGTTCCAGCGCAGTGCCAGTTATTCTGCCGTGAAGCTACTGCTGTGTGCAATCATTACTGTGCTTTAGTCTGAAAGGCTTTAATAACGACTTACTATTAGGTGAATGATTTGCTCGACTTTTAACTTGTTTCTATTAAACAAGTCCCCAAATATTTACAACAATATAGAAACGATCATAAATTCTTAAAAAGTGAGTTTCTCGGCGGAGAATTTTATGAAATTCATTTATTTAAGGCTTTTGTGAATCCGTTAACTGAGTGCTAATGGACTTTTTATGATATTTTTACTTTTCTATCGTATAACGAGACTTTGAAAGGTATTTTTTTGTTTATCTAAAAAAATTAACATAACACTGAGACAACAAAGTAATTTGTAGGTACATGTAGGTAGGTACCGCATGTGTATAGGGTAAAATCCATACACTAAGAACTACATCAAAAATATATTACAGTTCACTAAACAGTAAAAAATTCCAATAACAAAAGATTACATCGACAAGCTGTAGCACGAAATTCATTCGCATAGATTATAGAATTCGCTTTTTTCGATTCGCTAGAAAGCTTTTAAAGTTTTCCTTCAAATGGTTCCACGTTAGTACTTATTAAAACATTAATTCTTTCATGAGAACTTCTCCATCGATAGTTACTATTATTATATGTATACGTATGTATGACAGTATAAAGTAGAAGAAGCGAAAGATGTCCGTCAGGATCGTAGCTATTGGAAATATGTTGTCTTTGCCTACCCCTATGAAAAAGAGGCGTAACTGTATGATACGTATACGTATTAAAAAAAGTGTTAAAAAAATTTACTAATTTTAGTTTATATTTCGTCTACATCATTTATTTATACTTTATTGTTTCCCCTTAAAGGATACAATGGGCGGACTTAATGCCAGTTGGAATTCTCTGCCAGTCAACCCAAGGCTTAGCGAAACAATGTGGCAGGTGTAAAACTTAAAAAAACTCAATATTTGAATTTTAAAGACTACTGATAAATATAAAATACAATTTAAAAATACTCAAAATAAATAATACATAACAATATATAATTATGATAAATAAAAATAATACTTATATATGTACATACATATAAACTAACATACATACAGAATATACAGAAATATACGTGGTGGTTCGACATAAATTTGAAAAAAGAGTCCACAAACAATTTTAAATGAAATCTTTAAAATAATGCTCCTGTACTAACCTCTTAAAACTGATCTTATTTTGGGCTTTTTTAATGTCATCGGGCAAGGAGTTCCAGAGCAGTGCAGCCTGAACGATAAATGAGTTACCAACCAATTTGGAGCAGTGTTGAGGAATTGCAATCTTATAATTTGAAGCGGAACGAAGAACTGTTTCATGAGTTAACGAAACGTATAGAAATTTGTCCTGAAGATAAGTAGGAGAAGTGGAATCATTTAAGATGGAGTAGAGAATATAGAGAATTCTAGAGTTGCGCCTCTTTTTGATAGTGAGCCATTTAAGGCGAGACCGATATTCAGAAATATGGTCATACTTGCGAAGACCAAAGACAAACCGGATACAGTTATTAAGAAGGCGCTCTAGTTTATTAAGCAGGACTTTGTTTAAATCTGGATAACATACATCAGCATAATCAATAATGGGTATAACAAGTGATTGCACAAGCATAAGCTTGGTGTGAAAATTGGGAAAGTTTCTCAGACGGTAGAGGGATTGTAAGGTGGCAGTGACTCTCCGGCTTATATGGGTGACGTTTGTCCCCCAGGTTGACAAATTGTCCATATACAACCCGAGATTCTGTACCGAGGTTGAGAACGGGATCAATGCGCTGTTATAATGTACTGAGGGTAAGCCAGTTATATCAATTTTGCCTAAGAATCTTGAGCTACCTACAAGAATTGCTTGGCATTTATTCGCGTTAACAGATACTCCAAAACGCGACGACCAGTCAGATACGGCTATTAAATAGGTATTCAGTTTGGCAATCGCGTTATGGAGATCGTCAATACTGGAATGCATATACATTTGTAGATTGTCAGCATACAGATGGTACGAACAATCGAAAATCGAGGTGATAGAGTTTATGAAAACAGAAAATAATATTGGAGATAGTATACCGCCTTGCGGGACGCCAGATCTCAGATCAACCCACTGTGAGCAATCATGGCCTACACGCACTGACTGTTAGTAGTTGACTGAATAGTATAGATGTGATTATACAACGTTATTCATAATTGGTATAACATCCCGGCTCCTACCTATGCTACTTTAAACTGATAATACTAAAAATGTCCATACAAAACTTTAAAATTATTTGTTTTGTAAAACTTTACGCGACCCTAACCCAGAAAGTCGTTGCCCCGTACCAGACAAATTCAAAACACGTTTTCTTCTCCATTCAATTAATGTTGACCTACTACGGGGTCATACTCAGAGATTTACTTCGCAACAGATTTCCTTAAGCTTCGTGTTATCCTAGTACTTGCGAGTTCTTTCCATGGCAGCTCAATGGAAAAACGCCCAATTAAATTTATGAATTCATTGCCTCGATCGGCTTTATAACAGGGTAGTCTTAAGCAAATTCTTTAAATCGACATATCTACTACAAATATCACGCTAAGAGGCTTATAAAACTTTTTGGGGCATATACACAACGTCCCTAAGCCCAGCCTGCCGGGATGTATAGGACATTATGAATGACCCTGTATATATTCACCAAACACCAACCGTTTAATAATCTTCTGCTAGATATAGGCGTCTATCAAGGAGGCAGGTGGATCACTGTACCAAATTATTCGAACCTTAAACGTTTATGGCCATCACCTATCGGAAGCCATGAGATTTTCCTGGCATTTCCCTCTATCGACTCTTACGTCACCCTGGGATGTTTCTTGACCTTTTATACATTTAATAAAACTGAGTTTACGCATTTAACGCGTTTAATTTAAATATTTATAACCCGACATTTCCAGCGCTTTGCAGTACCCATTATCACAGGAGGACTGAGGTGGCGTCCTGATGTCGTAGTTAACCCTGGGTATTTTCAGCTCTTAATTATTATTGTTGGTCCTATTTACGTAGAATTAACTTACTATGTTATGTTTAAATTAAAAAGTTAATAAAATTAAACGACATAAAATTCCTCAACTTAATTTTATTAAATATGTAATATTCCCTTAAATTATAAACATTTTCTTAGATTTAAATCTTTCTATCTAAAACAGTTTTTTATGTGGAACAAACACATTTTAACAAACTTTCTTTGTGTCTTTCCGGTTAAAATCTTGTATGTCAGTTTTGACCTACGTTCATAATTCCTATTAAGCGAACATTACGCATACCTGACAATGCAATAATATAATATAGTATCATGGAGCTGGTCTGATGATGGAGGTGGAAGTTGACCATAGGAACTCCTTAACTAAGGAAGATAGCTCTGTAGTGTTTGGATTTGGGTTTTTACTGGTGGTAGGATTCCTATGTAGGAATCCGTCTAGGTTGGTCCGGCAGGTACCACCCCAGGGCCAGTTATTCTGCCGTGAAGCAGTATTGTGCAAACATTACTGTGTTTCGGTTTGAAGGGCACTATGAGCTAGCGTAATCACAGGGCATATGAGACTTAAGAACTGATGTCTCAGGTTGATGGGCACAGTGAGGTGTCACACAGAAATGTTCTGGGTGACACAGCATTTGTTATGGGCAGACGTTGCACTTACCATCAGGTGAACGTTTTGCCCGTTTCATCTCTTTATGCAATAAAAAAACACGTTGATTTTGTTTTGACAAGTTCTATTTCGTAGTAACATTTAAAGTCCACTGCTGGACCGAGGCCCCACAAATAAAAGCTTGCAACAATTTTATTTTTTAAACTTATTAATAAACGTATTTTAGAAACATAAATTGAAAGTTAGAGCAGCACACATTCCTTCAATATGCTACGCAGCTCTAAATAAGCTACAAAAGTCATTACATACACGGAAATCTTCTAAAAATGTCTCTGAATGCAGGTAAAGCTTTTTCAACTTTATAAAAACTAGCTGTACCCCGAGATGAAACCCGTGTAAAAAAGTTGACTCCGTTCGATGATATACATATAAACTTCCCTATTTTTATCGGATTTTGTTTTTTTAAATTGTTTGCTCGGAACCCTAATTATTTTTCTAAAATTATAGTTACCCGCTATATGCCTTAATTATAGTTACCAGCCATCTGTTAGTGAAAATTCTGTAAAAATCGGTCCAGCCGTTTTGTAGATTAGCCGGAACAGACAGATAGACAAAAACTTAAAAAAAAATCTTTTAAGTACCGGATATACTTTCATTAGCATTGAGTAAAACGCTGTTATTTTCTTATTACAAACAGACACTTCGTCACAAAGTACACAACAACTACAACAGCAACAACAACAGTCACTTTAATTTATATATTATATATTTCTTTGTATAGATGTATTAAATCACTGGTCCTAATCTATCAGCACCCGATATAAGGCTCATGCGATAAGATCGGAGTCTAGATTGCAGAACTAGAGACACGGGAACAATAACGACACAACCAGACAAAGTTTTTTTGCACAATAGTTAGAATTCGAATCAAGACCCGCAGTAAAAAAAGTAGCAGTAAAATACTCTGCCGTGCGGTCGTGAATAACTACTATTCAGTTCAACGTTAATATCGTTAGCTTCCGAGAAATAAAACTAGATATAATTATTCTGTTTTTTTGTTATGGAAGTGATAAGACAAGCTAATAGTTCATATGATGGTAAGTGCAACGTCAGCCCATTACGTACGTCGCCCTAAGACATCAGTTCTTAAGTCCCATTCGCCCAGTAACTTCACTAGTATCATTGCCCTTCAGACCGAAACACAGTAACGTTTGTACACTACTGTTTGATAGCAAAATAATTGACACTACTGTAGTGGCAACATATATGGAATCCTGTATCTGATTCTACCACAAGTAAATTTAGATTTATGATTACCAGAGTTAAAAAATCCGGGCATGGTACGATTAAATAGGCTATATGTTGATCATTTACCGCGATAATTCTATGTAGCCAACGGTTTTTTGTTATATGCAAGTAATTCTTTTCATAAAATCTACACTCACAACCGAAGTAGAAATGCATTGACAGCGACTTCGTTAAAATTTTCCGCATGAAATGCAAAGTAGGCAGTTACAGTTACTTACTTGTAGCTCTTTATTTACTATCTTGTGTAAGACGTTTCTACGAACGTCGAACAACAAACACGATTAAAGTGTTTGGCATTCATAAATAATAATAATTCATATATAAAATAATAAAAATATGCCCGGAGAATATTCAATAATATAATAAATCGTAAATTGTATAGTTTTGGTTTTTAAGTACAGCAGCGAAATCAAATAAAAATATTCAATAAAAAACTTAATGTTTTTTGTTGTAATAATATTTTTTTAAGAAGCAGCAGCATCTTCCTGGAACATCTGTATAAAAAACTGTGGCTGCCAACCCTCATGGCAATCGTGGCAACAATGGCAAAAATAACACATCAGTTCTTTAGTCTCCTATGCCCAGTCATTACAATAGCTCTCAGTGCCCTTCAGGCTGAAACACAGTACACACTACTGCTTCATCACACGTAACAATCCGATGCAAAATCTCTTCATTTCTGTGTCGATTCATCGACAAAATGCAAGCTACTACCTGTGTTTATTTCAGCAAATATGTAGGAATCCGTCTAAGTAGATACCACCCCAAGCCAGTTATTCCGCCGTTAAGCAGTAGTGTGCAAACATTACTGTTTCGGTCTGAAGGGCACTGAGAGCTAGCGTAATCACTGGGCATATGAAACTGAAGAACTGATGTTTTAGGGTGGCGGGCGCAGTGTGGTATCACACAGAAATGTTCTGGGTGACACAGCATTTGTTATGGGCGGACGTTGCACTTACCATCAGGTGAACGTTTTGCTAGTCTGGTCACATTATCCAATAAAAAAAGTTCCCATATTTCTATTTTTTTTTGTATTAGCCGATTTGAAGTAAATGGTTTAATATCGTACGTATGCTTATGTCAAACCATGCGGCTAATTTTAAAGTAATCTGATACGGATCGGCTTCCACTATCACTAACTATCCCTTGTAGCTGCGGAGAATAACCAGGTCGTTAACCTGAGTTGGCTGGTATATTTCCACTACAAAAGCGACAAAACCATTAAAATATCAATATACATTACGGCAGCTACGAGATTTTAATTTTAAAAGTGTTTCTGAGGATAGTGAGCATTTATCAACATAATATGTGCTTTGTAGGAAATGAAACAAATTAACAAAATACATTTTCGAAAATGATACTAGCCCATAAATACATTTAACGAAAGCTCCATTCGTCATGCACGATATCTCGAAACACGAAATATCAAATAAATCGTTTTATGGCACAGATTTTTAACATTACAGAATTTATTAGTAAAACATTGGCTTAACTTTTATACCAGTGAAAAATTTCCATATTTTATTACCATAAAAAATAGGACTAAGTGGAATGTTTTTATGAAAAAATATCATTAAAAAATTCTCATTTTTGTATGATACTTATCAGGTATAACTAACAGCCTGGAGACACCGAATCCAAACTCTAATTCCAAATTCAAAATTCAAATTTCCATCACATATGAAAACGAGTAAAAGGTACCATACCTTTTACTCGTTTTCATATGTGATGGAATGATAACTTCGCATAATGTCAAAAGCTTTAAACTGTAATCTGCGCAGGAGATATCATAGTGCCACAAGTGTACCCACTAATACAGATGCACTCACTCGTTATAACCTACCTGGGTCCGATGTTATCCAAATATGATAGGATTAGAGGTAGGCTAGGATGCAGAGGCATTAGTGGGTACACCAATGGCCTTATCGTGGGGGGGGGGCTTAGGCCGTAGCTTGGTCACCTACGGTGAGACTCAGAGGGTCCGCATTGTCGGCCTGTGGGATAGGGCTGGCCCGGAGAGGACGCTCCGGGTTGGATTTGCAAGCCCACTTTGCGAAAGGGTGAACGTTTTGCTCGTTTCATCACTTTACCCGATAAAAAAAAACCTCAATGGCCTCTGAGTGAGATGAGAGATTGAAGCGTAAGAGTAGCATGCATGACGACAAGCATTGGTTGTCTTGTCCTGTGTTGGGATGTTACCAGCAATGAGTTGACTGTACTCATCTCCGGCCTGCCTTTCTCAACAGTTTCATAATCATTTAAAGACCTGAAACAATACCGTAGGATTTTTTGGTATTTTTATTGATACTTTTTTTTTCAAATTTTCAAATTATCAGCGATGCGTGGAAATAAAATGTTGTTTTATGTTACATACCTCCGAAGTGTGAAGTAATCTATCGTATTTGTTTCAGAAACTTTGCTTCTCTTGGTACTTATATCTCTAAATGTTGTATACTAATACATTAAGTATTTATTTCTTAGTAACTGCAATCCTTTCATATATTATTACAAACTGCCAAAGATAATATTAAACCATGAAAATTTCTCCGAAGCGTACATTTAATAAAATTAAAATTAAAAATAATTTAGTTAATATATACGAAATACGATCGGGATGTTGAAATTGTATATCAATAAATTTCTAAATATATTTTTCTTTTATCAATTTGAAATACTATTTGAAATAAAATAATACACAGATTATTTCTGTTTAGTATATATTTATATAATAGTTTTGGGTACCTATATTTCTTGTGAATAAATGTTTTTTCATTCTTCCTTTCCTTCAACAATGATGAAGAAGATTAAAAGTTTTACTATTTAATTTAGGTGAGACACGCGGGTCTAAATCATAGAAGGTGCCCCCCCCCCCCCTTCCCTACTCTAACTTTTCAGATATACGGTAGAAAATTCTGAAAAAATTAGATGTGTAATCTAATTATTTCACACTACGGAACTCTTCACTGTGCGTGGTCCGACACGCACTTAGCCATTTTTAATATAGAATACATTTCCAATTTATATTTATTGTTTTTCTATATTACTATAATTCAATTCCTTCTATAATTAAAATATATTGTTAATATAGTAAACCAAGCGGGCAAAGTCGCCGTCATCAGCTAGTCCGCAATATGTCCCGTTTAAACAAATTATTTATAACACCATAACTACGAGTTCTACCGTAAAAGGTCATTAAATCACATAGTAACAATGGATGATTTCAAACAGCCATACACTCGTGTGAAAAACGTTTCAGATTTAAGTGGTGCTTTCTGAAAGTAATAAAATATGGAAATTATTCCACCATTTACAATTGGAACAAAAGCAGAGCCCATGATTTTTATGCGAATTTAATTGTGATATAAATCTGTTGGATGAAGAATTTTATTTTAAATTTCATATATTTATGTACGCTTAATTTTATTCTATAGGAGTAAGTGACGAGAAGAGCATATCGTTAACCTGGTGGTAAGTGCAACGCCTGCCTATAAGAAATGCTATGTTAATCAGAACATTTCTGTGTGGCACCGCACCAGACTCCGCTCGTTACAACCCTAAAATCTAAAAAATCAGACAAAGAATTATTTTGACGCCCTATATAAAGACATGAGACATCAAAAAACCCACATTATATGTCTTTGAAACATGAGTCTGCTCATTAAGAACCGCGGCGCCAACGTTATGAAATATTCATGTAAATGATAAGAAGCAATATGGTAAGCAGGAGAGCTTTGTTCCTTAAGGTTTTTGTTCATTTGGGTTCAGGTGTAAAAAGTAACATCACATTTAAGTGATATATATAGGCATCAAAATGATAATTAAAATTAAACTGAAACGAATTCAAGGTAAATTATACCACACGTAAGCAAAATACACTTCTAGCTGTATGGCCAATGCTCGCATGTAATAATTTTCAAAAAAATATAATACAAAAATTTTAACTATTTTTCTAAAAATGTGAATGCATTCTTTATATTTATTTTACTTTTTTATTTAAACTTTACTTTATATGCTTTAATATTATATGTATATATCATTAATAATAAAACAATGAGTATCTAAATTAAAAAATAATTATGAAATAATATATATATAATAAATAATAGATTAAATAAATAAAATTTAAATTTAAAACTCGCAACATGTTGAATTACACAGAAGCAAATATGTTATCTTAAATTAATAATATTTAATATGAGTTTCATAATGGGATTTGAAAATTAACTGTGATAATTAAAGGGGTAAATAAACCAGAAAAAGCAGCAGCATTTTAATTCTAAAACCATATTGAATTGAAAATGAAAAGGACAGATAAGCGTGCAAATAAACCCCCATGTATTGAATAACCTATGTGTAAATATCTTATTTGGATGAGGATTAATATGGGCTCCATTGACGATGAAGATTATGACATACTAGCTGTACCCGCATCTTCGTTTTTGTGGACTTATGGATTCGTTAAGACAGATTACAAAAAATCTAAGTTAAGTTTAAAATATACTACAAATATTAGAGAATAAACGAAGACAACTTGACCTGGAAGATCTAAGACCGATACAATTAATTGTAGTCTTTTCCAACATACATCGTAGATGCCGGCCCATGACAAAGTTTTCAATCGTTTCGTTCGTTCTGTTACTATAGCATTAATAGCGTTCTATAGAATATTATCGAAAAATTGTTTATAACGGAACCGGTGAAGCAAACGCATACTAATGCGTTTGCTGTGTAAATGCGTAGGATTCCTTCCAGAATCCTTCAAGAATCCGTCTAGGTAGTTACCACCCCAGCACCAGTTATTCTATCGTGAAGCAAGAATGTGCAAACATTACTGTGTTTCTGTTTGAAAGGCACTGAGAACTAGTGTAATCACTGGGCATACGAGACGTAATAACTGATATCTCGGAGTGACGGTCTTAGTGGGGTGTCACAGACAAATGTTCTGAGTGAGAAGGTATTTGTTTTGGGCAGGCGTTTCACTTTCCACCTCGTGAACGTTTTTCGCGTTTTGTCACATTATTCAATAAAAAAACATTCTGAGTTGATCCCAGAGTTATTATTATTATAATTATTTTTATCATCATCATCATCATGTCAGCCTATCACCACTGCTGAACATAGGCCTCCCCTATAGATTACTACAAAAGTGTGTAGCTCTTATTTTGAGAGGAATTTTGCCATAGTTGCCACGCTTGGCAGGCGGGTTGGCAACCGCAGTTTATTTATTCAGATGTTTCAGAAAGATGCTGATGAAGATCGACTTTTACGACACCCACGGGATGAGATGGAGTGATGATTATCTTAAGCCGCTACCACACCGCACATAATTATATTACTTGTGTAAAATTCTTATCAATATCATTAGTAGTTCTCGAGTTAAATCCGTTCGTACAGATAGACATTAAAAGGGTAATTAATATTGTAAATTTTATATTCACATACATTAACATATGTCTGCTTATAAGAAAACCACGCGCAAAATTTTAACCCTAATAAATATTCATGTAGTTGCTAATTAGCAATTAGGAAGGCAACCATTGTATTTATAATTTTTATTAACTTTTGTTTGATATACGAGTACGTAGATTTACAGCAAAGTTTGTAAATTTTGAGAATATCTAAATTTACGATCTTAATTTTTTTAAATTAATGTTATCATTCATGTAATCCACATGAATAAAATCATTAATTAAAAAAATATTAAAAAGCGTCACCAACAAAAAACCATGAAGCTTGTACCGGCTGGGAAGCGTCAGTTTTGTTAATAAGTAGAATTTGCGTCCTTCTGATGATTACTAAGCAATCAATCTTCGTGACCTCTTCGATATTTTAGACCAAAGCAATCCATTCAAATTGCTACTACGAGTAGAATAAGTCCGAGGAAGAATAATAAGCATTTTTGGAAATATGAAAATAAAACGAAACCTATTGCGCTAGACTTTAAATATAGGATACTGAACTAAAAGCTGAGATATATACATAAATATGTTCTATGTTTTAATAAATAAATTTTAAGCAAGTTTTGCCTGTTTTAAAATTATAATCCAGAACCAAGGTAGGCAATCCTAATTAGGCGATATTTATTCTCCTTACCAATTTCAGTTATCAATTTATAGCATATGGTGCGACCTTTAAATTTTTGGGAGGATCTTACAAAGATGTATTGTTTACTAAAAACGACATTAAAATTCTGAAGTATAAAATATTACCATAGCGTGATATAGGCGACAGCCTTTGAATAAATCAAATTGATTATATGCGGTATGGATTTTAAAATGTAATAACGACTGACAGGAATTATCCCTCGGATTTTTACATTTACGAGATAAAACAATAGTTCAAAGTGACCAAAGAGTCACATCCGGATATAAAAAAGAACACGTGAAATTCTGTACGTGTGACAGACGTGAAAGTAATGTATAATATATATCTATTAAACAATTATTAAATAATAGATATATATTAATTATGAATAACAGAAACTCATTGCGCCCAAAGAATTTTAAGTTCACAAATAACGCTAAAAAATGATATATAACATTCAAGGAGAATTCTATAAGCGGTAACTATGAGACTATATGTACGCGGCTAAACATGACTAAGGTATATATACCTATACTACAACTTATACAATATATGTTGTAGTAGTGTATATAATAATGGAAAAGGTATGGCTTTTTAACTTACCACGCTGCCGACATTGACACGTGATCTCGGGCTTGCTTATGATCATCACCATCAGTTTTCCATAGTTTCAACTGCCTCATTTATTATGTGAATTTTAAATTGTATATTTAACGAAAAAACAAAATGTATTTTATTAGCACTACTTGTACAAATGCCACGTAGTCACCCATTTGTAAATAACACAATCTTCATTTCTAAACTCACTCACCGAAAGCATGTTTATGTACTCGTATAACTGTTGTGAAAATTATTTCCTTGATAACAGTACATTCGCAGTATTAAATAAACCTTTAAATTATTTTAAATAGTCCGAAAGATGAGTAGATTAGTGTAATTATTCTGTAACGTTTTGTGTAACGAAGATAAGTTTCAAAATCATAAATTTAGAGCAAAAAACTTTTTCTTTATTTTACTGCTAGAATTTATATTAGAATTCAGGGAAGGTTCAAAGTAACTTATTAAAATGGTCGCGTTAAAATATGCCACGTTAGGGTGCCGCAGGCGTATAAATGTTATCTACGGGTCCAAACTGTAACCGGGATAAATTTTCAAATGACGTTATTCGGACTTATTTGATTGAGCACTATAGACGGAACTCATAAATAACTGCATCAAATGGAAAAAACTAACTTGATTAAAATAATCAGGCGTTACTTTGCGGAAATCCATTATAATGAAAGAAAGGTATATTTAATTTGCTAAGATCCGCATGCAAATGGTGTATATTACTTAGTTTTTGTAAAGTAAGTTTTAGTAGTTTGTAAGTAAGTAAGTACTCGTAAAAGTGAAGAGCACCGCCTGCCCTTCCTCAGTAGCGTGCACAAGCAAACTAACATTGCCACCAGAAACCGCCACCAGATACCTTCCACTAATCACTACAATACTAGCACTAGGTAATATACACCACTGAAGTCGAGAACACATCACGTGTTTCGCCCCAAAACGAGGCATTATAATAGTATAAGTGAAATAGACTATTACAGACTCTACGTCTCGGCGGCCATCTGTCGTACTTAGGGAGGGCGGGCTATGCTCTGCAAAAAACTAGGTAATATACAGCATTTTATATTTTGTATGCGGATCTTAGCAGATTAACTTTTATTCCTTCATTAGGAAAAAACCAAGTTAATTACTTAATGATCTATAGCTGTAACTAATTTAAATTAGTAACTTAGTTATTAACCGATCTGCTGTAGAATGGACGACTGGAACTCAGGACCTGGTAAAATTGCACGAAATATTCATCTGCCGCAAAGTGATCCCAATTATTGTCGCCAATGTAATTCTATAAAATACGTTAAACATTAATTTAGTAATTTATCTTGAAACTGAATAGGCTGGACTCAAGCTACACTACTTAGAAAACCTGCCGGCATCGATATATTGCACTAGGGCTTTTCTTTCCTCCGTACACATGTCAGTCATCTTCTTCATCGAGACCGCGTCCGCTTTCTGGATGTTATAATGAATGAATCTAGAATCAAAGAAAAAAAATCTAAGAAAGCTGGTGTTTTTTTTTAATTTAGTATTTTTGAATATTTAATAAAGTTTATTTAAAAAAAGTAATTTCGAAACACTGGTTGTCAGTGAAAGCTCAGTCTCTACAGACTTTCTATGCCAAAAAAATACTGGTATACTACTCTGAACGACGACATCCGGTGAGTGCTTGTGTCGATAACTGTTCTTTCGGTATGAAAGCTTTGCGGAATATTTAGAGGATGTCAATAGAGCCGATGGCGTGACTTCGGTGCCTTGTAGATATATCATCCTTATATTCCATGCGCGTGAAGTTTCTGAAGGAAGTGTATCCGCGATTTACATTTATCGCTGATGATAAAAAGGCATTCTGTTTTCTCGGTCAAAGATTAGGCAGGGATATTGAGCAATGAAACGCAGCATGCGTTTTTGGCACTGTGCCTAGACTGCTAGGCATTTAAAGATTTAATTCCAGTGAATACATGTTTTATTAAAGAAGTATTATTACGTTAATTATCAGTACTTACGTTGATAACATACATATTGACTAGAGCGAAAAAATCGCTTGTAGTTATACTACAATACGTTAAAATGAACACTGCAGGATATTTTAAAGTAATATCAGTTGAAAACTATATAAGAAGAGTGAAAGTGACGAGACTAACAAAATGTTCAACTGATGGCAAACGCTACGTCCGCCCATAACAAATGCTGTGTCACCCAGAACATTTCTTTGTGGCACTACACTATCACCCTGAGTCATCAGTGCTTTCTCATATCCCCAGTAGTTACACTAGCTATCAATGCACTTCCAACAAAAACACAGTAATGTTTTTAATGTTTGCTTCACGGCAGAAACTAGACAGTTTTCTGCATAGGAATTCTACCACCAGTATAGTAGTATATTAGTCTTAAACAATGTTTTTATCCAACAGTGTTAATAAAATAGGAAACATTCCTTTGATCCCTGTGTTCCAAGCTATTATTTCTTTTAATTCTTATACTTGGAATATGAGTATGTCTGCGAGAGGCGATAAAAATTCTCCCAAAGGGCACGCAATCTTTGCCGAACCTTTTTAACGGCTTTATGAATATTTCAATAGAAAGCTAAGGTTTGTGTAAAAGTAAGATTTCTTATAAGCAGCCGGCGTTGAGCTTTATCAATTTGGTACTGATGAACTCACGAAAAATATAACTTTGTGAATATACTATTTATACTTACATAAACTTTTGCTTCAACAATCAGTAAACTAATCAAATATCTCTAATTATGAGGTGTACACGCTAAATGTACGTAAATATATTTGTCAACTTAACTTCTTTACTTTAAAAAAAATTAACGTACGAAGAAACCGAAAACATATTTAGATCAATGATCTTCCTGTCTAAATACAACAAAGTTCTCACAATATCTAAGTAAAACAAACAAAATAACTTAATATAGTAATACACTCGGCGTCAATTTAAATACTATTTTAACACAACAGGCCAATGGCAATGTTGTGGTTTGAGGTTATCATTCGAAAGGTAATTTCATTAGCTTTCAGGAATTTTAATTGAATTTTACTTTTATAACGAGACAAAAGAGAAATTAAAGAAAAAGACAGGGTATGTAGAAATTTGCAAATTAATAATTTAAAAAAAAACTTAATAAATACAAAAAAAGTTCTTAAAACCTAGTGTTACCCCCCCTTACCTTGATAACGGCTTTCATGCGATCTTTCATGGACCTTACAAGGATCGCAACAGCCTCTTGGGGTATTTGTTGCCACTCTTCAAGTACCGCATCTTGGAGCTCTTGAAGAGTGGCTGGAGCTGGATCTCGAGCTCGCACGCGCCGTTTTAGGTCATCTCAGAGATGTTCTATTGGGTTAAGGTCTGGACTTCGTCCAATGCATAACAGGGATATCGACCTCCTGTAAATAATCCCGTACAATAGCCGCGGTGTGGCAACGAGCATTATCATGCATTAACATGAATCCATCACCGACATAACCAGCAAACGGGGCCACATGTTCCTCCAGGATTTCAGTAATGTACCGACCAGCATTTAATGACCCTTGCCCACGGCCACCCCGAGTCCGGGAAACGCACACAAGTTCCGTTTTCCCGTCGACGGAAATGCCGCCCCAAAACATACACGAGCCACCCCCGTATTCGACGGATTCTTCGAAGCAGGGTCGTGTGAACCTCTCCCCCTGTCTTCTGTAGACCCTTCTACGTCTGTCATTGCAGAAGAGACAGACCCTCGTCTCATCAGAGAAGAGTACGGTCCGCCACTGTTCTAGAGTCCACTCGCAATGATTGCGAGCAAACTCTAGGCGATCTCTGCGATGCTGTGCAGTAAGTTTTGGACCTTTAGCAGGTCTATGGGCTATTAAACTCTTTTCGTGTAACCTTCTTCTTATGCATTATCTTATGTTGCAACTCAACAGCATTTGTAAAACGGTTTCGTAAAGATGTCGTAACGATGAAACGGTCATCTCTTTCTGATGTGCACCGTTTTCTTCCAGATCCCGGTTTTCTAACATAACCACCAGTCTGGTGAAAACGTTGGAATACCCGTCGAACTGAAAAACGGGACAGGTTGAACTGTCGAGCAACGTCACACTGCCGCATCCCCGACTGCAATAGGGCAATCACTTGAGCGGCTTCTTCAGAGCTGGTGTCCATCTTTACTTGTTCTTACTTGGGTTACTTGTTCACGTGTGTTCACTGCAAAGTCTAAATTACGACTGGCCCATATTTCATCCAGATCGACCCTTTTATACCCTTTTTAGGTGGTGTAACTGGCGTCCTTACTAACGAGCATTTGACAGTGTCTATTTTTGACGCTCTATAATGATAAATGTTTTAATGATTTCATGATTTTTTTATTAATAATGTAAAGCTATACAAAGACCCATTTCAAATATACCAATATTTATATAAATATAATTCGTTTCTAGCCATTACAGCCATTTTTCGCGCAAACTCAGAGAGGTGCGATTTTTGTGACGCTGAGTGTATAACTCTGCCAGATGTTCATACCGTTGCACTTTTAACTCTCTCTCTCTCACACACACACTATCACAAACATATACACAGACTTAAATATAAATATATATATATGATAAATCGAAAGAGCGGGCCCGCCCTAACACAGGTTTTTTTTTTAAAGGGGAAATTAAAAGGGGAGTCCCAGCCCTTGTAATTTATGTACTTGTTATGTAATAACGATTTATTTAATTAAATACACATATATATATATATATATATATTGAATTACATGCCATATATATATATATATATATATATATGGCATAAAACTCCGCGATCGGAGTACCTACCTGTCAATAAGTCACGCCTAGTATTATTATTATCCAAGCACAGGCAATTAATTTTCAGGTCTAAATATGATTACTACTCGTCACTGAGTGGACACTGCACAGTTTTTTTTATAGAAGTTAATCGATCATCTCGCCGATGAACAAGCCGCTCACTTGATTTTAGATGTTCCGACTATGCATAACACAGCGCTCTCACCCACTTACTATCGCACTATGCTCGTGACCTAGAGACATTGGTTATAAAATCTCACAATATGCACCTACTATGTATTTTTCAATTATTTGGTTAGCACCTGCGACCTGTTTTTCACCATGACAAAAGTTGACTGGTAGAGAATGCCACTAAGAATAAAATCCGTCCATTGTAAACCTTGGCTTAAAGTATCAAGAATAAAAAATAAAATAAATAATAAATAACCGGCACTGCAGTGGTATCTACTGACGCAGTTTGTTGCATAAGAATCCTACCACCAGTAAAAATAATAGTTACAGAAACTATTTTAAATACAACTAAATTAATATATGGCTTTAAAATGGTTTTAAAGTCATATATTTTGTTTAGTTAGTCCTTAATTCGATCTTATCACATACGTGTTAACAAACTATAAACGAAACAGCCCCTCGTCCGCCATATGCTCAACATTGTTATTTTGTCCATTAATAGCAAAATTGGAAGGGTAATCGCCTTCAATTTGTGCGACCATAAACACATTTTACGAGTTGGGCCATAGTTGACGTACTATAAACTGTTGGACAATTGGAATGGGTTATGTTGCTATTAAATACACGAAATTTGTGCCCTTTAGAATGAACTATCATTCTGAGGGGCACTAATTTCGTGTATGTGCTGTTAACTCTATCTTTTGCATATAAAAACATAGTTTAGAATAAAAACATATTAAAGCAGTCTTATAGTCATCTAAATAATGATTTTAATTAGGAGGAGCGGTAGCAGCTCACGGCTCGGCGCTCGCCTTAAAATTCATAGTCCGCGAGGGACTTGAGTTCGATCCCCTGTGTGAATTCGACTTACTAAAATTGATTTTTAGTGCTGGCCACCTGATCAGCGGTCAAGTCAAACATCGTGAGCAAACCTGCATTTCTGAGGAATTAAAACATTTCGAGGACGTTTGAAGACCGCCAACTGACACTGGAGTAGTGTGAGGGACCCTTACCAGCTCCAACGCCCTCTCAAAAAAAACCGTGCTGAGCACATGGGACAATTAGAGGCTGTTACTTTACTTGTTTCCCAAGAGGGCGAAAAGTAGACAACGTGAGTGGCCTCTGCCTACCCTTAATATTGGAAAAAGGCGTGACCGTATGTCTGTCGTGTCGAGGCGTTTATCGAGTAAATTATTAAAAAGACGAAAATATATCAAGACAATAATATATATAGTTTTCCTGTATCTTTGATTCAGCAAAATGAAGTCATAAATTTGTGTCTAAATGAGCATCAGGTAGGCACCTGCTCTTATAAATTGCCCCAAAGTATATTTGATTAGTTTCTTTTTATTAACGACATTTTATTGTTTTATTTTTATATTATGCCCAAGATCGGACTTTTTGTTTTCGATGTCCAGCAGTGGGCTGCTGATGATGGTCATGCCAACCATAATCAAAATGCCAACGATTGAAACTAAACCATACTCTGTTAAACAAAAATTACTTAGAGTTTTTAAAAGTACTCGTGAATCGTCCCTCACACAGACTTGACAAGTTCCAGCCTTGTTAATGCAGCAGGTTTACGGAAAGACCTTAGGATCGGACCAATGGACCCATACACTACGGGATAATCTATGCAGGGACCATACACATACATTTCTGATTTTATAGAAGGAAGGAGATAAACTTCTTAGTTTCGAAAATAGGGGGCAGCTTATTTCGTCTTTTTGGCTCCGATCGGCAGAAAACCACGTTGTCAATTTAAAAAAAATAACACGATTATAAAAAAGTGTGTCTTGAAAAACCTAACATAACATGTCTCAAGGTGACGGGCGCAGTATGGTGCCACTCGTTGTACTGGGTGACACAGCATTTGTTATGGGCAGACGTTGCACTTACCATCAGGTAAACCTTTTGCTCGTCTCGTCACTTTATCCAATAAAAAAAAAACATTTACAACGATATGGAGTTTATAGTAAATTCTTCAAAAAGTAAGTTTCTCTTCGCAGAATACTGCAAAATATATTTAATTGATGCTCTTCTTAATTTTCACATGACTTCGAAATACTTTTATTCCTCAGACTTGTAGGTTTCCTCCGGATGTTATTGCTTCAGCGCAAAGCACTAAAATTTGCACAGCGACTATAATTAGGCTTATATTTACACAAAAATACCAAAAATTCCTCGAAACGCTCCAGTTCGAAAGACTTTATAATTAATTTAAATCTACAACTATTAAAAGAGTTTTATCAATCGACGTGATAGTAAATGATTACTGTGACCCATTGACTCGATAACAAAGCAGGATTTAGATGCATTGAAGCCCCTGAAGACTAATATGTTTTGCCAGTAATTGGGTCCTAGCATTGTATTTCATCGCTCATCAAACAAAAAAAAGATTAATTCTACTTTTTTACTATTCTTCTTTAAGGTGAGATTCTGTTAGAGCGTTATCCTTCACAGAACGAGATAACCCATTCCGACATGCGATTATTATTGTTCGTTTTCTTTCTTCAAAGTCAAACTCTCGTTTACACATATTAGGCAAGTAACAGATCTACAATAGAAGTGCTAGGAAAAATGTGAATACTTTCTTAGTGTTTAAAATGCGAAAACGATGAATGAAGACCACTTACAATTCATTATTCATTAATAACTAAACAAAAACCTTGAGATACGTTAAAAATCCCCTTTTGTAAAGCTCCGGTATAATTTCCGCAATAAACTTTTATTTTATGAAACGCAAACATGAACATTCATTTTATGAAACCCTTCTTGTATAATATAGACTTTATTTAAATACATACTAGCTTATGCCCGCAACTTCGTCTGCGTGGATATAGGTTTCTTAAATATCCTGAGGAAATAATTTTATTTTCCGGAATAAAAAATATCCTACGTCCATCTCGCATCTATGGGGCAAATTTCGTCAAGATCATTCAGCGGTTAAGCCGTTAAAATGTAACGAACAGACATAGGGTCAGAGAGAGTTACTTTCGGATTTATAATATAAGTATGGATGTGCCTCTTTCCTACAGAGGGGTCGTAAGAGGCGACTAAGGTATTGTACGGACAGCTTTTATTCGTGCAGATTAACATCATAATATGCAATGCTGTCACTTTACTGCTCGTGAGAATGCAATGCGGAGTTAGAATTTTTTTACGAGTACAAAAATTGCGGCGACTTGGTTCGAAACCCGTGAGTGAGGTCTGGTTTCCCCAGGGAGCGAAAAGTGTGCTACGTACACACACGGAGGCCACTCGGCCCTGTACTATTCCGACAAGCACAAAGGCCGCAGAACGATTTACTCTAAGCCGCAGCCTATCGCCTAGGCGAATGGTTCCGGAAATGGAGAATAGAGGTAAACCCCGAGAAAAGTGTAGCGATATACTTCTCGAGGGGCACGCCAAAGCCCGCTAGACGATGTCACACAATCGGCAACTATTGTGTGACATCGTCTAGCGGGCTTTGGCTTATGGCAATCAGCTAGGTACGATCACCCTGTTCGGACGCCCTATTCCCTGGAAAAAGAGAGTCGTTGTCGATGTCGTTCGCCGCACACATCAAAAACATACGCAATAGAGCGGCTTTTATCTCAATCCAACTATACCCGTTAACTCTTCAATCAAAATGTGCTTAAGACAAAATCTTCGCCCTTATAAGACTTGCATAAGAGCCGTATTGCATAGGCCTCATGCATCGCTTTCGCTCACGCGACGGGCAATCAATTAAAGAAGTTACAGAGCGTTCAAAATCGATTCTTGCGAACTGCTACCGGAGCCGGTATCGACGCAATGTAGACCTTCACAGCGTCTGTAAAAAGCCGCGGTTCACCCAAGCCAGCTGGTGGTTAAAGCAGCAAATTACCGATCAAACAGAAACCCGACCGAATGCATACGACGCCCACGAAACGTCCTAGACGACACGGACGTATCAGCTCTTCCTGACCACGATGCGGTCAGTCACGACCCAGGCCACTGTATATACAGTCAATAGCTTTAACATAACACGTACCACGACGCGCGACCGCCGTAGAGAGGGACGATCAATAGTCAATAATCACACCACGTACACACGATTCACCCGTGTTCCAGGGCGGTTCTCACCTCCCAGAGTTACCGACACACAAGTCGACAGTCCGAATGGAGGGCCCGCAGCCTCCCTCGGAGGGTCATTATACGACTTAAAACATTTAAGATATTCGAAATCATGAAAGCACGCAGCGAACGCGACACCGACCAAATTTCGAGGTTTTAGTAGGAGTTTATTTATGTATTTACGTTTGGGATCAAACCAAACCTGGCACGCGGGCCCCTGGCCCGTGAGCTCAGTATCCGATGAAGCTTTAAAAGCAAAAAAGGCTAACAGCTATTACATCACCGAAAATATTCATTCACACGGCCTCAACCTACCCGTTATATGGGAAAAAGGCGTGACTGTATGTATGAATGTGCTTAAGAGCAAATTTAACGTGTTTAACTATTTAAATGTTCTATCAAGAATGGGACAGGTTCGAAAAGTACATCAACGACCGAAACTTATTTACGACACAGATACTCGCGCTTACTGCTCCGATACACACAACGCCGCCACAGACAGAGACCAACAGCATTAAAGTTTTTCACTGACTTTGGTACAAACAGTTCTTAGAGGACATTTTAAAATATTTCCAGTTGGTTTTTCCTCTCTACGTCGCTGAAACTTCTGTCCTGGCTTTGTAATGGTTTTCACTTAAACTTCGGTGCGAATCGAATACTGTTCCTTTATTTTTGAAATATTAGTGGTGTTTTTAAAGTAAAGTAAAGTAGTGAAAAGTTAAGTTTCCTAATTTAAATAAATCTAAAATAGATAAATCATAAAAATGATGAATAAAAATATAAAGTAACAGTTTATAAATGTACCACTGCTGAGGGTTTAGGCGCCGGGAAGAGTCTGCCACGCTGCTGAAATAAGTGTTGGCGGACTTCACATGTCCCCGAAATATCAGACAGCGTTTTAAATCAGCACTTAAAATTGCAACTAACAATTTTATGGTCTTATTCATAAAAAAATGCTTTTGATAGATTTCTAACACTTAATAATTATGAAGCTAATTAGACCTACTAAACGTATTATAAAATTCCGCTATGGGATACTTCAACATGGTTTTGTTGTCGTCCTAATCAATTTTCATATCTACGTAAGTGAAACATTTGTGAATTTGTATATATTTGGCTGCAAACTTCTGTCAAAAATGAGTAATCTCTTTGTAACAAGGCTATGAACCTTTTATTTATTTTTTAATGAGGCCGTCAGTTTTTAAACTTAAGGAGTGCCCATGACGGGAATCAAACTTATGCCATTCATGTTTATTATAAAATTTAGAGCGTGCGCACAGCGGTCCATCCTGAGCCTATTGCTAGTAACGCAATGCTAAATATAACAACATAATGCTTTTCCTCAAAAGTCATACTTGAAAAATTCACATTATTGTATTTCTAATTTGCTTTTTATTTAAATAGACTATTGATAACATAGGTGTAAAGTAAAGTAAAGTAACAGCCTATAAATGTCCCACTGCTGAGCACAGGCCTCCTCTCATTTCTGAGAGGGTTTTGAACCTGGGTTTGGTAATTAAACAAAATATATACCTGAGAAAAAAACAAAAAAGTGAAATACAGCTTCTATTTGGAAGATGAAATTCAGCTTTATCACGAGATGGCACTCACTATAACGTCCCGATGTACAAGTAAGCTATATATCAATATCAACTCTCTAAACATTTATTTAATAGAAAGTAAAATCAGTTGGTTTATAAGCAATAAAAAGATGTGCAAATTTTACTTATTTTAACGATTCTAGATGGCGCTCTGCAATTTTAAAACGCGATATGGTTGCGTTAAAGAAAGCGATACGTAGTTGGTCTATTTGCCAACACCCACCGCCGCAAAAAGAGGTTCACGCCGTGACTGGCAATGATGTTGACAGTCACAAATTTTTCAAAGTCCTCATTGAATTTAGGACTTTTATACTTATCTGAATAAGGGAATCTTTCGCTAAAGTAACTTTTAACTGGTGGATTCCTTGTACAGGAATCGTCTAGGTACCAACACAGGGCCAGTTATTCTGCCGTATAGCAGTAGTGTGGAAAAATTACTGTGTTTCGGTCTAAAGGACACAGACCTAGTGTAATTACTGGGCATATGAGACTTATGAACTGATGTCTAAAGGGAGACGAATATACAATATTATAATATAAAATATATTACAACAGAGAAATGAACGTTAAAAACAGTGGGTATCAAAACGAAAACTTTTATTTTGACGAAAAAGCAACAAACACAATAACAACAAAAATCTTTGGCAATTTCATTTTGTACCACTTTCATAGTGAATAAAAGAAAATATATTTATTCTGGTAAAACTACTAGGCGTCTTTCATATATTGAATACTAGCGATCCGCCTCGGTTTCAAACAGGTAGATAGACATTAGAAATATAAATTAGAACTTTATTTGGACAAATAGAACAGCAACAATTCCTTACACTGATATTTTTTTGTAATTACGTTATTTTAACAAAATAATGTTTTCCTTATGAGAATAAGCCATGAAAGTTTAGTGGCTCAGAGCTATCTTCATAACAATATTTCATATCGTGTAGCAAAATAAAACGACCGCTCTCGACCGCTGCGCAAAGGGAGCCACGCACCTCGATGATGCCCAAGTCGTCTGAAGCCGGGCGGCAGCGCGGCGTTCGAGAAACACCGCGGCCGCTGTATTTTTTATAGAGAGTTTCAAAGTTTTAAATAAAAAATATATAATTAAAATAACAAACCACTATTCAATTGTTTTTAGTTTACAAAAAATAATATGAGTTGGTAAGTAATTAGAGCGTACGACTCGCTCACAACGCGGCATTTTCTTACTTTTAGCATTTTTATACCCGTCGTAGCTTCTAAACGATAGGTCTGATTCGAATAACTTAAAGAGGAGTTTACATGTACATAATTAACCTTGACTATGAAACTATTTAGTGGAATAAGGATTAATATCATGATACGAATGTCATCATCTTTCAATTGAACCCACCCGTGTTTTGATTGACTAATTTGAATAAAAAGCGGTTATTGTGACTTAACTATAATAGTTATACATATAAACTCTCGGACTTTTTTGTGAAAATATAGTACATTATTTTATTTATCATCAATAGTTTTGCGGCGCACTCTTATAATCATTAGTAAATTTTTGATATCTTGAGTTACAACATAGCGATTTTCGTAGGAATCTAAGTTTTTTTTTTAAATTACTTTAATTAAAACTGATGTTAGTCGCTGATAATGCAGCATTATGTAGGTGAAAGAATTTTAAAAAGTTTTTGAGTTTATTAATTATAAACAAACAAACATACAAAAAATCTAATCATTTCTATTTTCCATTTCTATTTTTTTTAAAAAACTAAACAGTAGGATTTCTCCTGTATCGGTTTCTCACAAAACAGCTCTTTATATTACTAGTTTAGATTTTTATTGATTTATTTTATTGAATCTTTAATCGAAAGAGTCTTTCGTCGTATTTGAAAAATGAATAATAAAATCATTATTTAATGTATTAAATTAGCAGTCGATTAAATAAGTTAAACTTTTACTTAAAGATATATTAATAGAAATATCTACAAACAAATGTACTCCTATAGAAATACCTAAAACACGTTAGCCGATAGGTGTCCGGCTTCTTTCCTACCGAGGTGTCGATTTGTAATGCTGTCACTATACTCCTCCGGGGAACGCAATGGGAAGTAAGATTTTTATACTCGTACATTTAAAACTCGTACATTTCAAAGAGCGGCGACGTGGTTCGCCACCCGTCACGCCAAAAGTCCCCGAGAGCGAAAGGTGGCCTACGTGTGTCTGCCTACCCCTTATATGGGAAAAAGGCGTGACTGTATGTATGTAGAAAGGAAACAAAGGGCGGCCTTAATGTCTTCAAAAATTTTCTCCCCAACCCAGTCAGTTTCCCAGTCAACCCATAAAGTAATAATATTTAATTATCTATGAAAAATACTGTTTTCAAGAACAACGTTATATTATTTATATTGTAACAGAACCACCGTGGACGACCGCGTGGTCAGAGTACCTGTCTTCTACGCCGCCGGTCCTGGGTTCGATTCCCAGCCGGAGCCAACATTTGTGCTAAAACACAAATTGTTGGTTTTCGGGTCTGGTTGTGTTGTGATTGTCCCCGTGTTTCTGACACTGCATCCTAGCCTACCTCCGATCTTATCGCATCAGCGTTACATCCGGCGCGGATAGGTTGGCACGAGTGAGTGCCTCTGTGTTTGCGCGTACACTTGTGGCACTATAATATCTCCTGCGCAGTTGATGGCTCTCGACAGTATTCGGAAGTTTTCGCCGTGGTCGAAATCGGCTAGGAGAACATCATTGTTACAGAAACACTTTGTAAGCTTGGCGTGCTCAGTAGAGCGTGGCAGTACTTCATGCCGGCCCACCGCTTGCAACTTTATAAGGCGCAGGTTCGGCCGCACATGGAGTACTGTTCTCATCTCTGGGCGGGGGCACCCCAGTGTCAGCTCCTTCCATTTGATCGCATTCAACGAAGAGCGGCTCGAATTGTCGACGACCATGTCCTATCTGATCGGCTTGATCCCCTGGCTTTGCGAAGAGATTTTGCATCTCTTTGCATTTTTTACAGGATCTACCATGGGGAGTGTTCCGAGGAGTTGTTCGGATTAATTCCAGCCGCTGAATTTCACCATCGCACCTTACGGCATAACCTCAAATTCCATCGTCACCACCTTGATGGTTGGCATTCCACAACAGTGCGTTTTTCGCGGAATTTTCTGCCACGCACTTGCACTTTATGGAATGTTCTGTCGTCAGCGGTTTTTCCGGACCGATACGACTTAGGGACCTTCAAGAAAAGAGCCTATTCCTTTCTCAAAGGCCGGCAATGCATCTGCGATTCCTCTGGTATTGTAGGTGTTCATGGGCGGGGGTGATCACTTACCATCACGTGAGCCACCTGCTCGTTTGCCTCCTATTCTATAAAAAAAAACTTTTTCTTTAAATGATTTCATCATCTAGGTTAAAGGTGGTGTTATGAATAAGATCCATTAACTGTACGATCACTTAATTATCATCATCATTATCATTTCAACCTATCACTAGTCCACTGCTGAACTTAGGCCTCTCCAGTAAATTGCCAAAAAAATTTGTGGCTCTTATTTTGGAGGGATTTTGCCATAGTTACCACGCTTGGTAGGCGGGTTGGCAACCGCAGTTTATTTATTTAGATGTTCCAGGAAGATACTGCTGCCCATCTCCTGGTTTATATTTTCTCTCTATCGACTTTTAGGACACCCATGGAATGAAATGGTGTGGTAGATTCTCTTAAACCGTCACCACACGGCGGCACTTAATTATACTTAGACTAATTTTACCATGTATAATGACTTGAAACTCTACTTAATTAAATTATTTATCTTAATATATACCTACATTGTTTTATAAGCTTGTAGTTGGAGAATAATTATACCTCATATATTTAAATGGTCAAATTTGAATTTACCTGAAAGTAAAAGAGTTAAAGAGAGAGTCTCTTATAACGTTATATACTTTAATGTTCTTGGAATCATTTTATTATGAAATATAACTAAAAACTATACTTAATCTCAATTTTAATATGTATTAATAAATAACTACATTTTCTTATGGACCGTGTTGGCTAAGTATCCGGGCGCTCGCCTAAAATTTCGTAATACGCAAATGACCAGAGTTCGATCCGCGGTGCCGGCACCGCTAAAATTGTTCTGCAAAATAAGAGCTTACCACGTGCTCACTGGTGAAGGAAAACACCGTAAGGAACATAGTGAGGAATTTATCGCCAACCCGCAGAGGAGCAGTGTGGCGGATCCTCCCCTCTTCCAACGCTCTCGGAAATGAGAGGAGGCCTGTGCTCAGCAGTGGGACAGTTATAGGCTGTAGCTACTTTATACCTAATATATTTACATGGTCAAAACTTTATAATATCTGAAAATAAAAAAAAAGCTGGCGAGGAAATCTGTAAGCTGAAATGTGTAAGTTATCTGTCCTTTTTGTAAAATTTTAATTATTTTTTTAAAAGGATATGAAGCACAGTCTACGAGAAAATAACAGATGTATTTTTAAGAGATTTAATCTACTCTCAACATTTTACATCGAGAACATGCGGTGTAAGATATCTCTAATACTCGTAGCAAAATACAGACGAGAAATTCAATACTAAGATAAAAGAGTTTGAAAGTGAGTTGTTTCATGATGACTTCTTATGTTTACGCGAATACTACACATTTAATGAAACTAGATTAACGGATTTTACCGCGTTTCATTTAACTAATTATAACCTGACTTCAAGACACAGTAAGCTAAGCTCTGCCGCGGCTTTTCCGGACCGATACGACTTACGGACCTTCAAGAAAATATACTATTCCTTTCTCAAAGGCCGGCAACGTATATGCTATTCCTCTGGTATTGTAGGTGTTCATGGGCGGCGGTGATCACTGACCGTTACGTGAGCCCCCTGTCCATTAAAAAAAACTCATTCTGCGTAAATCGGAACAAAAATTATAAATTAAAAACTGAAGGTGACCATTACACCAGGACGTCAAAAATCTCAGTCCTTCACAGGTGCTGCAAATTGCTCAAAACGTCGGGTTATACATAGTAAAATAAAACGCTGTAAATTCGTTAATCCAGTTTTATTAAATGCGAGCGGTTTATATTTTAAGATAATATTAAAAAAAATGCTAAAATAAAAGATTTAAGAGAAGCAGTTTATAAATGGCTCACTGCTGAGTACAGGCCTCCTCTCATTTCTGGAAAAGAATTAATCAAAATTCAAACAATAATGAGAGCCGTGGTAGCTGAAGAACCAAGCGCTCGCCATCATTTTGCGCAATTATTTATCATAATACGCAAGTTACCTGGGTTCGAACTCCCGTACCAAAACCTCTAAACTTGTTTTGCAATTTTAGGTGCTAATTTATTATATGTAGCTCAGAGGCTAGGCGCTTCCTTAAAATTTCATAGCACGCGAGTGACCAGGGTTCAATTCCCGGTACCGGCACCACTAAAATTTTTAATTATAATTTTAAGTGCTGATTTACCACGTGCTTACCGCTGAAGGAAAACATCGTGAGCAAACCTGCATATCTGATAAATAATAAATATTTCGAGAACATGTGAAGTCCGTCCGCATTGGTGCAACGTGGCGGACTCTTCTCGGCTCCAAAACCCTCTCGGAAAGTAGAGGAGGCCTGTATTCAGCAGTGGATCATTTACAGGCTGTCACTTTACTGTAATACTTTTACTATGTGCTCGGCGGTAAAGGGAAATATAGGAAGGAAATTTGCTAGTCTTAGGAATAGAAGAAACTTCTACTTAATACGAGTAAGACTCTAATTGGCTGACTGACTAAGTGAAGTATGAAATTTTGCATGGGAGTTTCTTACATACCGTAGGTGAGTGAGTACTAAGAAAAAAATTTTGAATCCTTGCAAATGACACAAATGACAGATAATTGTAATAAAATTCAAGTTAAGTCTGCAAGTGTTTTTATTAATTCTGCGCAGATTTTTTTTTGTAAAAGAATATCAATTAACGTCACAGACGTCCTCTCGAAGGTAATTTTTGAGATACTAATCACAATTAAGCAAGGTAACATAAAGTTTTTGTCACTTTGCTGAGATAAAATTCCAACTATAAACGAAACAATTACTCCCTAGCTATTATATTCGACAGATTATGCGGCTCAACTCGTAAAATTTGCTTATAGTCTTACAGAATGAACACAACGTTTTGATATACAACAATATGCATACTTACGTAGCCCACTTTTCGCCACCGTGTGAAACTGGACGTGATCTAATCTGGTACAAGTCAAAAAAAATCTTACTCCATTTTTTACATCAGTATACATTACGTTACATCAGTATAATGACAGCATTGCATAATATGGTGTTATTCTGTACCAATATAGGCTGTCCGTACGATATCTAAGTCGCCATTTACGACACCTCGGTAGGTAGGCGCTATTCTACTCTGCCGGACAACCATCAGCGTTTCTTTACAATCTTATTGATAGTGTACGTAAGAGTACCTATTAACTATTACGTGCGTTTTATCTCATACGTTAAGTAAACTGTTTGCCAGTTTGACTGACGTGTGACATACAAAGGTATTAAATTTGTAAATAGGGCCATTCGTAATGTCCTATACATCCCGGCAGGCTGAGCTTAGAGACGATGTGTATATGCCCCAAAAAATATAATGAGCCTCGTAGCGTGATACCTGTAGGAGATATGTCGACTTAAAGAATTTGCTTAAAACTCATAGGTGACTACCCTGTTATACAGCTGATTGAGGCAATGAACTCATAAATTTAATTAGCCGTTTTTCCATTGAGCTGCCATCGAAAGAAATCGCAAGTACTAGGATAACATGAAGCTTATGGAAATCCTTTGCGAAGTAGATCTGTTAAAATAACGCCGTAGTAGGTTAACATAAATTAAATGGAGAAGAAAACGTATTTTCAATCTGTCTGGTTCGGGGCAATGACTTTCTGAGATAGAGTTGCGTAAAGTTTTACAAAACAAATAATTTTAAAGTTTTCTATGGACATTTTTAATGTATTCAATTTTGTCATTAAAGCTTCGCTGTTGTGTTTATCAGATCAAAGTAGCGTGGGTAGGTGCTGGGATGTTACACCAATTATGAATCACGTTGTATACAGAGTATATACAAAATGAATATTAGTAAAATTAGAAAATGCCTGTTTCTTCTCCGTCAAAGTTACCTCCTCATTACGAGACGGTGGTAGATTGTAAAAAAATGACAAACAAAATTTAAATTCTTACATTGAATATTAAATAATTTTCATTTCATTTCAAATCACGGGGAAAGTGGGTAGACGCAATTACAACATTACCCCTCAAATTAAGCTGAATGACAAAAGCAATCAAATTAATAAATATTAAAAAAAATATCTTGATGAAGAAAACAAAATTAATTTGCTAAGATTCTTAAGAAGAATTCAAAATAATTAACTAATGGAATTCCGCAAAGTAAAGCCTGATTCTATTTACTATAAAAATATCTTGTTCATAATAAAGATACTTACTTCAATTAAATATGTAGTGTGTTTAAGTTTTCGGTTTTTTCGGTTTCGGTGGTTTCGATTTCTCTTTACCTCTTTCTCGTGTATTTCTCCGCATTAGTCTGTCTCACTCGCACTCTCAATTCCCAATTCCAAAACCCAATTAAGAAAATCTACCACCCTGTCCCATCCCATGGGTGTCGTTAAAGTCGACGGAGGTATTATAAAAACCAGGAGGTGGGCAGCAACATCTTCCCGGAACGTCTGAATAAACTGCGGTTGCCAACCCGCCTGTCAAGCGTGACGAGTTTGGCAAAATCCACCCAAATTGAGAGTACTATAAAGTTTTGTGGCAATCTATTGAGGATGCGTATGTTCAGCAGTGGACTAGTTGTGGACTGAAATGATGATGATGATGATACTGACCTGGGGAGTATTTTCAATAATATGTAAGAAAGATCACATTCACAGTCTAGCTTATACTATATATATATATTAATACTATAATAATACATACATACATACATACATAAGATCACGACTGTATCCCATAAGGGGTAGTCAGAGACTAGGCACTCACTGCAAAAACAGATGACTGCCACAATCCACGTTTCACCAAAACAATATAATGCACTTTGTGTGATAGGTGGTGAGCCCATCGCCAACATGCGCTGTTGGGTGCACAGTGCAGTTTAATTCCTTACTCGCCTTTTACGAGATCCATTGGATGAGATGGAGTGGTAGTATTCTTTTAACGAGCCGCCACCACACGGCTCCAAATACTATATATAATAAACTAAAACTCCAAATAATAATACTATATATAATAAACTAATCAATATATAAATAATGTAAGAAAAAACTAGATTAATTAAAAAAAATAAGTCTGTTTGTATAAAGGACTTCTTCAAACTTATTTAATAACAAAAGGTCACTTCGACCAGATTTCCGTCTAATCCTATTTTATTGTACTATGTGGCGCCGTGTAGCGGATCATCCATTTACCTTTAATATGGCTAAGGAGGTGTCATGCTTGTATTCCCCCAAACAGTTTCCTGGCGTCATACTTGTTAACAGATCCAGCTGAGTTAGTCCGCCCGAGTTTTCAATGCATTTATTTATCATCTTTATTTTGTATGTATGTTCATCATAGCTCATGCTTTAGTAGGTGAAGAGACTTCTTTTTTATTTTATACTGGTCCCGCGACTTCGATGGCGCGATATTTGTTTTGCTTAAAATTTATGAAATTTCTGAAATTGTATTGTAGCAATTATAACCTTTAATTGGTTTTTAGGCAGGACGTATGTTATTTTTCTTATTATATGGCAATATTTTACATAATTTTTGACACTTTTATTTTATGATAGATAACGTTATTTATATATTAAAAATACGCAGAATGTTTGTGAACTTCACATACACTTTCACAAACATTTTACTTGCACAAAAGCTAATTCACGATTATGAAGGTATCAAATACTAGTTTAGACAGGATTAATGTTAAATTAGTAAAAACCACGTATTTAATTTATACGAATGGGCAAACAAAAATAAATATATCGTTTATTTATTTTTTATTAAAAAAAATACGCTACTATAATTTCTATGTGATTATTAGCCGATAGGTATCCGGCGGAGTAGAATGTGCTATTCTACCTCTTTCCTACCGAGGTGTAGTTAGAGGCGACTAAGGTATTGTACGGACAGAATAACACAATAGGGAGTAAGAATTTTTGGAATCGTATCAAAATGGCGGTGAATATGGGAAAAAGGCGTGACTGTATTTATGGATTTGATAACTCCCTAATATCAAATTACCCTTTATAAATAAATGGCTAAATATGTTTGTAATATGCAACACCCAAAGCAGCATGAAATAAAAAATAATGTGATGTCATAGGTATTTCCCTACCAAAGCCATTACAAAGCTACCGAACTCGGGTACATGTAAAAAGTTTTACAAGCGCAGAAACAAAGTATCGACTATATGCATTTTCTCGTTTGCTCGAATAATACATTAAATAGCTATTTGTATAAAGGATAATAAAAACTTTAACCTTAATGTTCGTGAGATTCGCTACTGTTGTGAGATTCGGACTGAAGCAACCCGATTGCCTGTCTGAAAAGAGTAACACTATGACAGTTTTAAGTTTTAAAGTGTGTTTTCACTGTAAAATCTTTTTAGCCGCCGAAGCCGATAGGTGTCCGGCAGAGTAGCACCTACTTACCCAGGTGTCGTAAGAGGCGACTAAGATGTTGTTTATTCGTGCTAAAATAATCAGTGTTAAACATAATAGAGAACATTATATGTCCGTATGTAATCTGAACATGGAACTCTTGTCATCTACTAAACCTCATCTCTTTTCATTTATACATAACTAACTGACCCGCTCTGGCTTCGAGGGAATATTATTGCTATGTTAAAGTCTGCAAATCGTAAAATCAGTTCTTAGTGGTTGTCTATATCGGAAAAGGAATATGTATGCCAAAGTTCAAATTAATAGGTCTTGTAGTTTTGGAGATCTCGTGATGAGTACACTGACGTATAAAAAAAACTATTTACTGCTGAGTAAATCGTTCTACCTGACAGACTTGCCTCCTATTAGCGGATTCAGCAAATCTTTTTTCGATATTATAGTAATTTGATATTTTTCCTCAAACCGGAACCGAGTCCGTATCCGGTTACTGGGTCTAATTGGGAATACTTTTCATTATTATTCCTTCCGTACAAACACGACTAGGTGTTAACAATCTTATAAAAAAAACTTACAATTTGATTTTAATCAAAACGTGTTTTTAAACATTCGTAGTCAAACTACAAAATAAAATTTTATAAGACAATTGCTTACCTATTTAATATCACTATATTTAGACATACTTCGTCTAGAAATGAACGTCCGAGTAGAGTAAGCCTCTCATAAATCTCAGTAAAACATGAATCTGTGTATGAATCCTGTCGACCCTTCTCTGCGCTAGAAAGAAGAATACATGACATCATAACATAACGCAATTACTTGTCATATTTATAATAACTATATATTACATTTATTGTTATAAAATACCAAGAATTATATAAATTTATTTTACAATAAATATATGGAGTTTTTGGTAGAATTCCTATGCAGGAATCGGTCTAGCGAGTTACCACCGCAGTGCCGTTTATTTCAGTCCCAGTTAATCTGCCGTGAAGTAATAGTGTGCAAACATTGCTGTTTTGGTTTGATGTGCACTGTTATTACTAGGTATTACATAACTACTGTAATTACAGAGACTTAAGAACTGATGTCTCAGGGTGACGAGTGCAGTGCGGTGCCACACAGAAATGTTTTGTTACGGGCAGACTTACTTTGGCAGTTACACTTACCATCAGGTGTACGATTTGCTGGTCACTATCTTCCGTCAAATAGATATTTGCCCAGTGTGATGAATATAGGCAATACTTCTTCTTCTTGTTAGCACTTTCTTGCAAAATCCTAAATATTTCGTCTTAAACAAACTGATGGAGAATAAAAAGAAATATGTCCGTCCTGTTCTATCTAAAGTAAAGGATTCATCATCATTATCGCCATCACCCTTTAATCTCAATTACTTCTATCAAGAAGATTAACCGTAATCACTGAGCTTGATAGGCGAATTGGCCATCATTGAAATAGAGTTCATCAGTTCATGTAGTTCCTTAGATACCATATCTATATATTTCGTCACGTGACATATAGACAATTGAGGCATTTCCATTCACTGACTTTTACGGAGACAGATGGCACTATGGCATAGATTTTTTGTCGTCGCCACCACGCAGAAAAATAAGTGTGAGAACACTTATTTTTCTGAATAAGAAATTTTTGTAAAGTTTAAAGTTATATTTCAAAAAAAGTACAAAAATATAACATTTATTATACAAGTCAAACTCTATATTAGAAATCAAAAGATATTGATTTGGTTATAACTGGCCGCCAGCGGCCTTTAATTTTAAAATATAACTAAAACTTAAATTTATAGTACCGTAATCCATTTGTAATAAACATTTATAATATCGAATATTTTTAACAAACAATTTATTCACGTGTTTTTCATAGATTGTCTTATTGATTACATTTTACATTGTAAAAGACTTGACTATAAACGAAGAATTGAGAGACATGTCATCTCACTTTGAAAAAGGTGTCTGCTCAATAACAACGTACTAAAATTTTCATGTATGGATTTACTCATAAGGATTTCTGTTGATTTGGGTTCAGGTGCGTACATATTAAAATATTAAAGAAATAAATATCCAAAACAGATTAATGCTAATGATATTAAAGCAATCGAAACGAAAAGGAAGGTAAAATAAATATATGTTGTACGATACTACTACGACTAAGCAAAATTAGTCAGATATGTTTTAAGAATGATTCATTTAATAATTTCCATAAAATATATATATAATGGTGGAATAACATTAATAAAGCTGTTTTTCTAAACTCTTTACAGTCGACAAATTTACCATTTTTAACGTCGAGAAAACTATCCTACTAACTTTTTCCTACGTATTTTTTTTACTTTTATGCCCTTATACTCGTACATACGCAACAGTTTCTTTCATACTAAATTGTTTAAATGAGCATCTCATACAACAGTACAGTTTATACCAAAAGGTAAACAAAGCAGAAAAGGTTTGTTAAATTTAAGGCTTTTTATTATTATACCCTTTACATTTCTTACAATTTGAATTAAAATTAATAAGACTTTTTGCGCCAACTTGACAAGTGTCGGCAGATTTTTAATTTAATTTTGTGATTGCTGTGTAAATTTACAGTTCTGATGTTTATTATGCAGCAAGTGCTCGTGAAAGTGTAGTCTTTATAAAATTAAATTCAAGACCAAACTTGTAAATTTCGTTTTATCTACAACAACAATACTAAACTTTGCATGCGCGGAGCTTAAACAGCTAAGCTCCAAAACCCTCTCAGAAATGAGAGGAGGCCTACGCTCAGCAGTGGGACATTTATAGGCTGAAACTTTACTTTACTTTTATATTTTGCATAGCTCCAACAAAAATTAAATACTAAAATATAATACTGTAATAGCAGGCGACATAAAGAAAAAATATTAACCAATTTAAACATAAGCGCAACGGAAAGTACAATTTTGGTGTTGAATTGAAATTTTCAATGACTGTACGCTTTGACTTACGTACTACCTAACAGACGATCGATACAGAAATTCCAAAATTAAATGAAAACACTACCGCCACTATTCGAGTTGGCGCCAGAAGTCCAAGTGGAATATTAATTCTTAAACTATGATTAACATCTTTTTGGCGTGATAACGTCTTATAAATTGATGAACACCGGCAGCGCGCACGAAAAATGCCCCGTTCCACCTAAGTACCTGCGCGTAACCATCGGTAGAGAGGCACGATCGGCCGAAGCGTTGGCTTGTGACACATATATCTGTCGGGAAAAACGATATAGTCAAATATTAAGTTGCTCATGTGATTATTGTAGTACTGAGTAACTGTGGTAAACACCGTGACGTCACTTGTTAGCGTAATAGCGGCACGTGGTAAGAGGCTTATTTAAGAGTTCAGATTATTGCGTGTCGCCGATATCGTCACCGATTTTGTGAAGGTCTCGCCGCGGACCTTTCGCGGAACTCTGCGAATTGGTGGCGCGGTGGAGTTAACTGATGCTCTCCTTTTCGTTGGCGGCCAACGACTTTCAGCAGCCTATGCAGTATTTAATTTTTCATTATTATGTTTGCAGTGTTTCTTTGGTACACGAAGGAGTGTCTATGTTGCTGTGCTGGGTATTCTGCGGGAGCATTACAGATTTTTAGTTGTAATAGGAGTGAGGACGCAGTGCAGGTGTAGTTTACTGCAAATTATGTATTGTGGTTATAGATTATCGGAAATGGTTTGACTTAACTTCATGAAATTTTATTAAGCCATTAATCAAAACGTCTCTGACGTAGACCGTTATGTTCTGTAGTTGCAATTCTACGATTGCGTTAATGATCTTTATGTGGAGAGTGAGTGTAGTATGCAAATCTCTCACTCAGGTCGCATGCATCTCTTTGCTAGCTGTAGTTGTCCTTAGTGTGACCTATGTCTAGTACGGAGATGCAAGCAATCGTAAGGATGCCGGATGGAAGCATCGCGAGGTGTTGTGTGATTAGAAGTGGGTACTGGATGGAAGTCCCACTTGCGAGCCAGATGAAGGCATGTGTGTGTTTTGTGTTGAAGTCGGGTACCGGATGGAGGTCCAACTTGTTTACCGGATGGACGCAATAGGTTGAGGTGTAGAGTATTGCATACTGGACTCATTGAAATCAGATTGAATGTTATTATTGTAATCAGATTAAGTGTTGGCTAAGTTTGAGGTATCACTTACCTAGTTCATCACACTCCGGTCAGGAAGACCGAGAGGAAGACGGTATACTTGCTAGACGTTATTTAGTTTGGATGAACTCTTGTTTCAGATGGCGCACACGAGGTCGTGTGAGTTGTCTTGATGGCCGTGTCGGGGAAAACGATATCGTCAAATATTAAGTTGCTCAGTTGATTATTGTAGTACTGAGGAAGTGGTAAACACCGTGACGTCACTTGTTATTGTAATAGTGGCACGTGGTAAGAATCTTATTTAAGAGGTCGGATTGTTTCGAGACACCGACCTTGTCATTACTTAAAAAAATCTGTCGGTTAACCTAGTTAATTGGTGGTTAAGTGTAGTAAGGTGAAATTATTAGACGAGGAGCTTTTGAAACCCTGTACCGCCTAATCAAGAGGTAGGCGCCACTATCGCTCAGCCATCGCTGACTCCGACATATCTCTCTTCTCGCGTGACGTCGGAGCTAGCAGTTAGAATAGTTCTGCTACTGAAACGCCGCCACGTGAGCTTCATTGAGAACTTTTACAATAACCCCCCCAAACCCCCGCCCACCTCGACGGAAGCCATTATTTATAACAAATGTTGAATACGCGAGAACGTGTTTTGTGTTTTTGTGTTTATTTCTACAATTTAATAAGATGTAATTGGTTTCCTTCATAATTTTCAGTCTAGTTTCGTTTTGTTCTCTTCAATAAACTGTTTTTCTCAAAACAGCGGCAAAAATTGTAATTAATTCTTGCATTTTTAGAATAATATGACTAATAGTAAATAAAGAATAATATGACATGATATGATTATAATTGGTCGTGATTATATTTAAACAAATTATTTTAATGAAATTTTCAAAAACTGTAAATAATATTTGAAAATTAAAAATTAATGTTTTTATTTCATCAATTTTTTTTATCATGTTATCACGTAAAACTATCGTCCGTGAACCGACTTTACAGACAACCAATTTTTTTTTCTTTTACTTTGTGTCTATAACAAAAAATATTGATTCTGTTTTTTAATAACGTTTAAGTCTGTAGGGCACTGAGAGCTAGTGTAATCACTGGGCCTATGAGACTAATAAATGATGTCTCGGGATGACGGGCGCATTGTGTTGCCACTTAGAAATATTCTGGGTGACACAGCATCTGTACACGGGCATTCGTTGCACTTACTATCAGGTGCGTTTTGTTTGATCGCCTCGTCAATTTATCCAAAAAAACAAGCATGCTTGCTTCGTACACCCATATCTCTATCTTTACCTTCAACTTTATTTTCATCTCCTAGTTTCTCTGTTGGTGAAATTAGGTATTTACTCCTGTACGATATGTTACTTGACTTATTTATACTTTTTTTACAAACCATTATTCACATATTAGCACCACAGAATAGTTTAGCTAACATAACATTAGTATCGACATTTCAAAACTAATTCCGATTGTGACGAGTACTTAGATTTAATGGCTCATCATGGTTTACTGTCTACTCACTTCCTACAAGATTAAATTCATGCCTGGATTACGTGTTTTTAAATTAAAGTATTGAGGCAATAACTTTGGTAGTACTGTCGATTATTACCGATCACTATACAGTTCTTGTTTTTTTTTTTCAAAAACCATAAAAGTCTCTTAAGGAAATTAAAATCACAGAAAACATTTAATTGTGTGAAAGTTGCATCCGTTTTGAATTTGGAGCTACTCAATTCTATATTAAACTGGAACGATGTTGATATGGATACAAGTTTTTTTTATTGGCTAAAGTGACGAAACGAGCAAAATATTCACCTGATTTTAACATCGTGCAACACAGTGCAACGTCTGCCCATAATAATTGTTGTATCACCATTTCTAAAAAGAACATTTCTATGTGACATCACACTGCGCCCGTCACTCTGAGACATCAGTTCATAAGTCTCATAAACCCAGTGATTACGCTAGCTCTCAGTGCCCTTCAAACCGAAACACAGTAATGTTTACTCACTACCGCTTCACGGCAGAAAAACTTGCCCTGAAGTGGTACCCGACTAGATCCTGCATAGGAATCCACCAATAAAGCAGTAGCTTTTGTAGTACACTTCAATTAAGACAGTTTCCTCTCGCAAGAGAATAAAGATTCCCTGGCTTACTCAAGGCCCACTTAGGTGCATTAAGCATAGGGACAAATTACACCGTGATGCCAACGGTCATCCAGATAATAATAATCTTACCATTATTTATAAACGATATAGAAATGTCTGTTAATAGAATCAGGCGTTACTTTGCGGAAATCCATTATAATGAAGGAAGGTAAGTTACTTTGCTAAGATCCGCATGCAAAATATATAAATAGTGTATATTACCTAGTTTTTTGAAGGGCACCGCCCGCCCTCCCTCAGTAGCGTGCACAAGCAAACTAACACCGCCACCAGTAACCGCCACCAGGTACCCTCCACCAACGACTACAATACTACCACTAGATAATATACACCACTGAAGTCGAGAACACGACACGTGTTTCGCCCCAAAACGAGGCATTATCAAGCGTCATAGACTCTACGACAGACGGCCGCCGAGTAATGACGCTTGATAATGCCTCGGTTTGGGGCGAGGGGTCGATGGGTCTGTGGTTTATTAATAAAAAAATAAAGATAGATTTAGATTCAAGCAAATTAAGTGATGTTAGGTAAGGATATGTGGAAAACTGTTAAAAATATAGCTTAACTAAAAAATAATGAAATACCTTTGAATACAAATCTTACTTTTTTAAAACCTACTCTAATAGAATCTCTTAACCATGAAATTATTCTATAGAATAGGTTTTAAACATGCATTTTAAACAGATGGAATTTGAATAAATTATGGTGGTAGTAAGTTAACCGCTGATTCTAATTTCATCAATCAGTCGCAATATTTTAGCTTGGTGCCCACTGAGCTATATGAAATTTTACTCTTAATGAATAATCTGTAAATCTAATTCTACATCTCGCTACTATGGCATCGCAAATCAAGTACTAAGCACATGATTATTCCTTTCGTTGTCCACATCAGTAACCTACGTTTTGAATCTGGTGTCTTCCCTGAATTATATAAAATTTCACTAATGTCGCCAATACATAAAGGGATTATCTAAAATTTTGGAGTATCTACTAAATAATCGCCTAAAGTCATACATACGAGTATATTTCTCAAATTTTAGTTATTTTCTAAAAATCAATTTGATTTGTAACAAGAAAATCTACTCAAGATGAAATTTTCTTGTACGTCGTGGTGACAATAATAATAAATGTATAGGAATATTTTTCGACCACTCAAAGTCATTCGACACTGTCTCAATAATTACTAAGATAAAAATAGAAAAACTGTGCATCAGAGATGAATGCTGAAAGTTTTTCAGAAGTTATCTGTTAAATGGAACTCAACTTGTGATAATCGGCAACTTGAAGAGTGACAAAACCTATGTCAATTACGGTGTGCCTCAAGGTACTTGGCTCTACCCTATTTCTCATATATTTGAATGATATTTGTGGTCTTAAAATTCGTGATTGCAAAGTAGTTGCTTCAATACATTACATTACATATATAATGACTCATGACTCTGTTTTATTAATTAGTTCTCCTTTTTGGCAGGAAACTACTCGATTAGCAGAGATAGGACTTTATATGTATATATATACAACGTGGTTATGTCATGGCTGTGAGGGAACTAACTTACTATAAACATCCATAAGACAAGCGACCGAATCCGATCTGGCGATTCTGTGAAGGCCTTCGGGCTTACAGTGACGATCAGTCACAAAAAAAATCAATCAGTAACACATAATGCAACGTGTGCTAGATTCATATTTTCTCAGAGCACACAGGTGTGGTAACTCTTTTTTACTTACATGCGACTTTAAGTCTTTAAACAGAGTTATATCCATTATATATCTAGATATTAGTGTCGATTACCTTCTAAATTGGCACGAGCATATTGTAAGTGCAAAGTACACTTATAAAATATATACTTTGCGAGTCGAAAGATCTCAGATCATCAGAAAGACTTTTAGATTCCCTCACATAAACAAAAGTGTTGTTGGGCCCTTACCTTTTTTAAAGAATAAACAGTATTATAACTATATGCATGTTAACCAATAAATATTTGAATGTCAATAAGCACTCACTAACTGTTTAATTTCTCTTACATATACGGAATCTGAAAGTTAATAACAGTAGATAAATAAATTACTCACAAACCTTAAAGTAAACACTTACTCACACAGACACACACCTACACAACAAATATACACGCCCACATACACACACATTCACACACCCATTCACAGACCCACACACACCCAAAAATAAACATAAAATCACACCTCTTTAATTTTACATTTATGTTTAAATCCAAAACATTCTAATATTTACTAGCGGGGCTACGAGTATATACTGTGTGCAATTTATTATGTAAAACTATAACATAATTCTTTAAAAATGTAATATTTGAAATAAAATCGCTCTTACCTCGCAATTGTACCACACTCCTAACAGTGATAATAACTAAATGCATACTTCGATAAGCGATGATATGTCGGAACAAATCTTATTTTTTTTACTGTTACCTAAATTTTTTTTCTTAATCATTTTGAATTCATTTTGTGTTTAATATTAATTGTGTTATGGACGAGGGCTTAGCAGCTGTAATACAGGTAGATCTAGTGATATTACAGGGCAAAATGAGACTTAAGAACTGACGTCTCAGGTGGACCGGCGCAGTGTGATACCACATAAATATGTTAGTTATTGGGCCAATATTGCACTTACAGTTTTACAGTTTAGCGTTTTGCTGCTCAGAAATCGGCCACATAGACATTACACAGTAGGTAATATTTCAAATGCAGTATTTATGAAACAAAATCGCATGCCCGAACATACGGTATATCTAAAGATCAAGAACCAGAAGCACGCAGTTATTACATTCGAGAACAATCCGTAATCACGCAAACTAGAATAAAAAATGTTTAGATCTCATTATCATCATCAGCTTATTAATAGACCATTACTACTCTCTTAGTAGGGCTCTCCCAAGAAGTGAGGATTTAGAGAATCAGTTTAAAGCATCTCGCCCCTTAGATAATGATGCACGTTGCCGTCCTGTATATCTGACATCTTTCGAGTTCATTATTCGTCATCTATTGGAAGCCATATTATTTCAAGGTTTAAACGACACCCACGCAGAGTTGACTAACGGAAATTATTATGCTGCCATCACACTTTTATGTTGCAAAATATGCACATTGACTATGATTCAAAATAATTATTTAGAGATATATTCAACGTACATTTTTTGGAATAACGCTACCAAATACCAATTTATATCCACAAAAAGCGACCAACCAATTTTGCTGCAAATAAATCATCAAACAAGACATTTTAAAGCCCTGCTGCCGCTATTGAAGGCAATATAGTCATAAAAATGCCACAACACCGCCATTAACAGATCCACGATAACGAGATTCAAAGAAAGGGAAAAGAAAGTGTTTAAAATAATGTAGACCTTTTTGAAGAAATGAAATTTGATCTACTGATTTTGTTTTGACGTTAGACATTCTCCATTCAAATTGAGTGATTAGGAAAATACCAAAGGTTTGTCGCAGAAATATTACATACACTATGAACGGATACATAAAATTCAATATATAAAAAAAAACGGTTTGGAAAACCACAAAGTCAACTGACCGTAGTATCCGTTCAAATACGAATAAATGTTAGATGTCATTGTCTTGTGTATAAATGCTGTGTCATTCAAAGTGAACGTAACACACGTTTCATTGTAATTATTATGTGTCAAAAATAACGTCGCCACAAGTAGGCTTTCTCTTGCATCGTGAGTACGTTTTAAAGAATTATAAATGTCACATCCATAACACAGCTAGAAACTCACAATTTGTGTTTTTGTACAAATTGTTGACTCCGGCTCGTATTCAAAGCCAAACCAAAATAAATTGCTTTTAAACGTCAATAAAATTCACAACACCAAATGTTAAACGATCACATGTAAATGTGCTTGAAAATTGGAGAGAGTGGAGCCTTGTCAATACCACTGTACCACGTCTTTCTTGGAATAATTCTTGACGCTAAGCTTCAATGCGGTTCCTATATATCTAAATTAGCAAGTAGACTTAGGCCTGCAGCTTATGCTGTAAAAAATTAGGAACTAGACTTATGACATTTGTGTGCATGTTACACAGTGTATATTATATAGGAAAACTTTTTCTTAATGGTTCTTACCAGGACAAATTCATTTCTGCGAACCAGGGTAGCTTAAAAGAAATTACGTTCAGTAGGTATTATGTAAGATAATCTATGTTGAATAAAAACTATTCTATTCTATTTTTATGTGTTTGACATTGGCAGTATGAACGTAAACAACGACAGACTATTATGTTATTGACATTGTCAGTACGAACGTTAAAATAGAACGTTTTACTTTATTCAACTTAATGTATTTGTAACGTATATAAATTTTTGTTATGTTTTTTTGTTTTCTCTTCTCGTATTAATATATACAAGATAGTACAAACTCTCATTCGGAATCGATCATATTGTCTTTTGTGTATGTGTGAGTGTGTTTATTTGGGCGTAATAATATGTATATATATATATATATATATATATATATATATATATATACATATGTATATATTTACGCCTTATTACGCCTTTTCTCATATAAAGGGTAGGCAGAGGAGTAGGCAAATGTAGCCTCCTTTACGCCCCCGTGGGGAACGAGTCGTTACGGTTGGCGAACCGCATTGCTGCCATTTTGGTAAGAGTCAAAAAAATCTGTCCCTCCGTTGCATTTAACATATAAGCGATAACATTGCATATTATGTTGCTAATCTGCTTCAATAACGGCTGTAAAGGTGTCAAAGTGAGGAGCAGCGTGATAAAGGAACGGGGCGGTGTGGTTGAAGATGAGTTGACAAAGATGGAGAAAGGGATGCTTAGATGCTTTGGACACATAGAGAGGATGAATGAAAGGAGATTGACGATAAATATTTATGAGACGAGTGTGAATGGGCAAGCCGGTAAGGATTGATCTATGCGTACGTATCTCGATCAGATCGGAGATCTTTTGCGGAAAGGTCACGTTAAAAGTACCCGCAATCGACTAGCTTGTACGAGTATGAAAACGCTAATGAAAGTAGAAGAAGTGAAAGAGATGTGTCGGGATCGTAGCAAGTGGAAAGATGTCCTTTTAGGAGATTTCTATTTTCTGCAGCTGTCGAGCCCGTGAGCTAGTGAGAGTAACTCCTACGCTACTGGGCCGAATACTCACCGGAGTCAACATTTCTGCGAAACACATTATTGGTTTTTGGAACTGGTTGTGTTGTGATTGTCCACCTGTCTCTGACACTGCATCTTAGCTCACATCCTATCTTGTTTTTATGAACGTTTTATCAGGCGCAGGGGGGTATACAACGACGGCTGGTTTCTGCCTATCCCAATGAGAAAGAGGCGTGACTGTATGTATATTTATAGTTGATATTATTTTATACACAGATGTAATGCGAAATGGTGATGTGTAATATATATATTTATACCTGTGAAGAAAACTTTGTACCCATTTTTAAGCATATTGCGCGCACGGATGAGTATGAGATTAAGTATAGTTAAAGTTTGAATGGAGAAGAAGTGGGGAAGCTAAAATTTATACATGTGTTTCAAATACATTGAATTGAATAAAACAAAACATTCTTGTTTCTTGTTTTTAAAAAAACGATGCCCCACAGTAGGATTTCTCCTGTGTAGTGGGTGCGTTTTACATACATAAATTCCACATGCACAAACACCCAGACCCGGCACAACTATCTGTATATAAATATTTGTCCCGTGCTGGAGTCGAACCCGCGACCCGCAGCGCAGAAGTCAAGCGTTTAACCACTGCGCCAACCGAGCCGACGATTTTCTTTTTTTCATACTGACAATGTAAAACATATAACAGTTTGTGGTCAGCACAGAGTAGAGATTGTCGCCATAGAATTTTAAATTTTTTCCTAAAAACAATTACTCCTCAATAACGTTCATTCTTTAAACCAGAGCCACCACGATTTTAATAAACTAGACATAAAACTCATCGCGTGGTTCTCTCAGAGTATTTATGACGAAAAAAACATTGAAGAAAAAATCAGTCAATCAATGAAAGGAATATTTTAAGGTAATAAAATAACATTTTAAGTCCGTAGAATATTCCTTTGATTGCGTTTTTTTGCGGATTCTTTCTGCGGAAAGTAATTCCAAGTGTAATATATTTAAAGAACTTTTTTAGGGCAATGAAAATACGTATATATTGAATTGAGGTACCATTTTTTCCGTTTGTCTGTAGGAACGGGTTTAACACGATAACTACTAAGGTTTTGACATGAATTCAACAGGTTATATACAATAATTATAGGAAACATTTTGGCAATGTTTCAACGGTTTTTTTTTTTGAACAAAATAACGAAACCCGTTATTTTGCCGTCAAAGAGTAGTGTGCAAACATTACTGTTTCGGTCGGAAGCGCACTGAATGCTAGTGTAATACAAACATGTGAAACTTAAGAACTGATGTCTACGATTGAAGAGTACAGTGTAATGCCATAGTCAATTTTGCAATTCAATACTCTGGGTGACATACAAGTGTTACGGGCAGGCGTTGCACTTACCATCGGTGAAAAATTTGTTCGTCTCATCACGTTATTTCATGAGAAATATATATAAAATAATAGTATAGCGTAGATAAAATAAGTCTATTTTGCACCGTACTTGTATGGATATTCCAAGCAAGATGATCAAAGCTATAAACTCCTGGAATCTTTAGCGTAGACAGAGCACGTAAAATGCTTGGCAACTAAAACTTTTAACGAACTCGTTCAACCTTTTCGTAGCTGCTCTCATATTTTAGAGAAAGTCGGTACAAAAGCTTCATTTCACTATAAATTCCGGTAAAATTTATTTTAAAGTAATTAAATTTCAAGGAAATGAGCGAGTAGATGTTAATATTACAAAATAAATAATGATTGTTTAATTTTACGAGTATGTGCAAGCAGTAATTTACAGGTATAAATATATATATTACACATCACCATTTCGCATAACATCTGTGTATAAAATAATATCAACTATAAATATACATACAGTCACGCCTCTTTCTCATTGGGATAGGCAGAAACCACATCTTTCCACTTGCTACGATCCCGACACATCTTTTTCACTTCTTCTACTTTCATTAGCGTTTTCATACTCGTACAAGCTAGTCGATTGCGGGTACTTTTAACGTGACCTTTCCGCAAAAGATCTCCGATCTGATCGAGATACGTACGCATAGATCAATCCTTACCGGCTTGCCCATTCACACTCGTCTCATAAATATTTATCGTCAATCTCCTTTCATTCATCCTCTCTATGTGTCCAAAGCATCTAAGCATCCCTTTCTCCATCTTTGTCAACTCATCTTCAACCACACCGCCCCGTTCCTTTATCACGCTGCTCCTCACTTTGTCCATCAAAGTTAGTCCAGTTATACTTCTAAAACTTCTCATTTCCACAGCATTGATCTTACTTTCAGGCTTCTTCTGCCAGACCCAGCATTCACTACCATTCATAAGTGCCTTCGTGTCGAAGTTGTGCCTTTTAAGATTCGTTCTGGCTACACATAAAGTTATTCAGGGCCCCATTTACTTGATTTCCTACTAATACTCTTCTCTCAATATCACATTCTATATATACAAACTCTTATACTTGTTCCACTCTTTCTCCTTTTTCAATAACCATTACTATATCTTACATACATTCACTTTTGTTCACCATTCATAATATTAACCATTGCCTGCAACTCCTCCTCCGATGATGCTAATATATCCTGATCATCGGCTAACGATGACGGTCAGATAATTTATTCATAATCAATACGCACTCTATTTCAAATCTTTCAATCGGTTGTCTATAAACAGGTTAAACAACCACGGCGACGCTACACATTCCTGTCTAACACCTTTTTCGATGTTAAACCAGTATGTGTAATCCCTCTTTGCACTAACACAAGCTCTGGAATCCTTATAGAGTGATTTTAGTACTTGTATCAAGCTGCCGTACACCCAAAGACAACATCCACCACAGTTAATTAACACCACATTGCGAGTTCTTTTACTACCACGGCTGAACAGAAACAGGCTTAAGGAATGTTATTACTAAAGATGTTCATTATGCCCCGCATTACTACTGTATGGACACCTTTTAGGAGATTTCTATTTTCTGCAGCTGTCGAGCCCGTGAGCTAGTGAGAGTAACTCCTACGCTACTGGGCCGAATACTCACCGGAGTCAACATTTCTGCGAAACACATTATTGGTTTTTGGAACTGGTTGTGTTGTGATTGTTCACCTGTCTCTGACACTGCATCTTTACTCATATCCTATCTTGTTTTTATGAACGTTTTATCAGGCGCAGGGGGGTATACAACGACGGCTAGGTTGAGGAGCGAGTGCCTCAGTGTTTGCGCGTACACTTGTAGCACTATAATATCTCATGCGCAATTTATAGTTACCAATAGTTTACAGATTTGGAAGATGGATCTATTACGAAAATCGAAATACGAAATTTCGGCTGACGGATCGCATGTTTCCTTCCCCGATTTCTTACCTTACCACCACTGTACCTTTTATTAAACATTCATTCTATTAGTTGCCTATGGATACGAAAGAAGACCTTGCGTAGAGTCGCATCCAAAGCGACATTGTTACATTCCTTTTAACGAGATGTTTCTTGAAAATACAAATATTTTCTAGTATAATAGTTGCTCTACATCTTTAGTTGGAAATAAATAAGCAAACCGCGAGCGATAATGCCTTTCAGCTATTGTCGGCGGAAGAAAATCATCAAAAACACCATTACATTGCCATTAACAGATCAACGACAGCAATATTCCACGTCGGGAAAAAATAGCGGTTTTCTTTACACGCCTTAGACTGGTGAAGCGTTGAAAAAGATATTATTTATTTTAAATAACTAGATCCAGTAAAATTAAGCATAAATGTTACATAAACAACCATTACTATGTTTTTTATGGGTTCCCTATTGTTTATTAAAAGTACACACGACACATGCCTGGCCTGTAGGCCATAAAAATAACTATCCCGTGCTGGAATCAAAACCACAATCCGTGGTGCAGATGCCAAGGGCTAGGCCATTGCGCCAACCGGGCCGCCAAACAGCGTCTCTACGACAACGTCGTTATAACAACCGCAGCATTAACAGACAGTAGCGAATTTTTATAATGTAATGTTTGTGTACAATTGCATTAATCAAAAATCTAATAACATATGAGGATCTTTTCACAGATACTACATAACTTTAGTTATAATACAAAATAACATTAGTTATGTTGTAGTTATCTATAACCATACATACATAACAAACAGGTCGGGGAAAAGTCTTTTCGCATACATTATGTATAAACTTGTGATAAAATCTCTTTGGCTGTACTACGAGTATTTGTATCTGGCTGGTTTTGATGGCATTAAAAAGATTTCATTTAAAAATATAGTAAAATGGTGTTTCCAGCTATTTTCATTCATTTTTCTTTCTATGAAAATGAGTGAATCTAATGAAATTTTAAAATTGGGAATGTATCGCATTCCCTAATAGCGATTCCCTAGCCGCGAAAAATGTTTGTGGCGTTTATGGACCTAATGCAGTGTCAGTAAGAGTAGTAAAAAGTTGGTTTAAGCGTTTTCAATCCGGGAATTTTGATGTCAAAGATGCACCTCGCTCTGGTCGCCCTGTTACGGATAAAATGGACGCCATTTTTGAAAAAGTGGACCAAGATCGGCATATCAGTAGTCTCGACATAGTTGAAGCACTGAGGATTGGCCACAAATAGTTTTGACCCATTTAAAAAGAGCTGGGTACACAAAAAAGCTCGGTATTTGGATGCCACACGAGCTCACTGAAAGAAACCTAATGAAACTTTCTTTTTAGATTTGCGATTATTTATTGAGAATAATGAAACCGTTTTTGAGAGATTGAAGAAGAGATTGATTGATAGCTGGTGATGAAAAGCAAATCACGTACGACAACAACCTGCGAAAAAAACCTGAGTTAAATCGCAGTTAGATGATGCTGTATGGTGGGATTGGAAGGGCGTTGTTCATTATGAGCTTTACTGCCGGGCAGAAACATCGATTCGGATCTCTTCAGCCTACAACTGATGAGAATAAAGCAAGAAGTTGAGAGAAAGCGGAATCAATAGAAATCGTGTGGTATTTCATTACGACAACGCTAGACATACACAGATCTTTAGCCACTCAGCAAAAATTAAGAGTTTGGATGGGAAGTGTTAATTCATCCGCCATATAGCCTTGACCTTGCACCTTCAGATTTCGTTCGTCACCCTGAGACATCAGTTCTTAAGTCACATATGCCCAGTAATTACGCTAGCTCTCAGTGCCCTTCAATCATAAACACTAATGTTTGCAAACTACATCTTCACGGCAGAATAACTGGCCCTGGGGTGGTACCTATCTAGACGGATTCCTGAATATAGTAATCCTACTACCAGTAATTTCCACCAGTAAATTTTATTATTATTAATTACGACCAGTAAATTTAACACCCAAACCAATAATACAAAACATCGCACAGTGTTTACATGACCCATTTATCTTCAAACAGAACGGAAAATGTAATCCACAATAGTTTATGTATGCTCAAAAGCATTCTGCGGCATACAGTTTTCGACAAAATAAACATTTGAGACACCAGTTCGAGTACGTTCCGCAAACAGCATATTTCACTGTTGTACATAACGTAAAATTAGATTAATTTGAATTACGCCAATTTATCTATCTCAAACATGCTTTTAAAATATAGAATACTTATTACCTTTTACAATTAACGATATAACATGTCGATTTTTAAATCACTGCTTTTTTCAGTTTTAATTTTTAACCTCTTTTTTAATTATTTTAATAGCAGTAAGTGACGAGAGTACCACGTCTGTCTCACCATAAGTCATCGTAAGTTTTAGTCTCATATTCCCTGTAATAGCATTAGCTATAGTAACCTTCAAACCGAAATAGTGGTATTTGCAGATTATAACTGGTACCTAGGCGTATTTCTACATGGGAGCACTACCTCCAGTAAATTAACAGACTATTGAAATTAATTTATAACTCTTTTAAAAAATACGCTTGAACAGCAATAAGCTAGCTTGAATTTTGGTGAGAATGCCAAGTTATAGCTATGAAATTATTGTACTGTTGTCGGTCTTTTATACTTGTGCCTTTCATTTTATTCAAACCTCTGGAAGTGTGTAAAAATAAAATTGGAAGTTTCGATTACATTAAAGGCGCGCTAAATAAAAACAAACAAACATAATTTAAAAATAAATATTTTTAAAATAACTCATGTTCGACACACAAAACATTCCAATAAACCAATTTGTATTGGCAGAATTGAGTTAGCAACTGAAATAAATTGACAAATAAAACAAAATGGATTCAATTATTATTACAGACTTCACACGAAAATGATATAAATACTTTTGTTTGCGTTTTGGTTTTGGGATAATTCTAGCTCACTGACTCACTCACTTCAGCCCGTCACAGATCATAGGCCTCCCCTTAGATTGGGAGGATTTTGCCATAGTTACCACGCTTGGCAGGCGCGTTGGCAACCGCAGTTTATTTATTTAGCTGTTCCAGGGAGATGCTCCTGCCCATCTCCTAGTTTACATTTTCCCCCTGTTAGTTTTACGACACCCACGGGACGAGATTGAGTAGATACGCTAGCTCTTAAGCCACCATACTACCATGCCACCACACGGCAAAAATCCTACCCAAAAGACAATAAATGTGGGAAAACACAAATAACTAGTTCTGGTGGAAGGATTCCTATGCAGGAGTCCGTCTAGGTAGGTACCACCCCAGGGCCAGTTATTCTACCGTGAAGCAGTAGTGTGCAAACATTACTGTGTTTCGGTTTGAAGGGCACTGTAAGCTAGCGTAATCACTGGGCATATGAGACTTAAGAACCTATGTCTCAGGGTGATGGGCACAGTGTAGTGTTAAACTTTTGCTGTGTTTACGGAAGTGACAATTTTTGTATCTCAGTGATGATCTAATTAACTTGAGTAGGTTTTGCTTTGGGAAATGATTCATTGCCAAGACGCATTAAAAGCTTTTCAAAAATCTGACTTAAGTCTATGAATAGATATCCGATAGATAATACTAATATGTTTTGACATTTAAAAAAAAATAACTTTCATTATCTGTATTTCAAATATATTCTGATGATGCAATGTGAGTAGACTTTATATAATTTTAGTATTATTAAAATAGGGACTATGCCTTCCAAATGTTAATTAACTCCAAATTGAAAATGTTCTGTTGATATTTTACTGATAAATGTGTTTTGCCATTGATATTAAACACAATGGAAAAGCACTCTGGAAGTTGATTAATAAAATTAATCGTGAAATATGAATATTTTATAATAATGTATGATTTAATCAGGAATTCCTTCATGAAACAGCTTTAAATTTAAATTAAGACGATAAGTTCGACATCTGTCAGAAAGGACCATGAGTTTTCTGAACCACGTGATAATTATTAAGATTATGACACCCAGAAAATTACTGTGTAACACTACACTGTGCCCATCATCCTGAGACACCTATATCTCTTAAGTCTCATATGCCCAGTCATTACGGTAGCTCACAGTGCCCTTCAAACCGAAACACAGTAATGTTTGCACACTACTGCTTTACGCGCTCTACAACGCGTGACCTTCAGAAGACTGAACTTCGTGAGAATGACACGAATGCTTATAATATTGTTACTAAGTTTAAAATTAATTTACGTTTTATTCTACATTAATATTACATTACATATTATACGGGCTCCAAGTCTTCACTTTCAACAAATGACACGAGTGGGTAATGATAATGGTAATGATATGGGTAAAGATTTTGATCAATATATCTTTGAAACAGCATCAATAACTGTTTTGAACATGTTATCGAGCTAATGAGAACAGAATCTACGAAAAAAGCGAAGATTTGGACGAATTCGAAAATATAAATGTAATACGAAACACTGTATACTGTATTCAATTTCATTCTCTCGCAGGCAAAATGCTATAGATGTATATTTTGTTTCATCAAGTTTTAAAATCACAACGATTCTTAAGAAGTTTTTACTTCAAAAAAGATGTCTGTCTGACACCACACTGCGCCCGTCACCCGAAGACATCCTTCCATTTATTGGCATATAAGACTTGAGAATTGATGTCTCAGGATGACGGGCGCAGTGTGTTGCCACACAGGACTGTTCTGGGTAACACAGCATTTATTTTGGACAAACGTTTCATATACCATCAGGTGAACTTTATGATCGTCTCGTCACTTTATCCAATATAAAAAAACCTATGCAGCAATCCGTCTCGGTAGGTACCACCGCAAAGCCAGATATTCTGCCGGGAAGCAGTAGTGTGCAAAAATTACTGCGTTTCGGTTTGAAGAACACTGAGAGCTAGTGTAATCACAGTGCATATGAGATTTAAGAACTGACGTCGCAGTGGGACGCGCTCAGTGTAGTGTCACACAGAAATATTCTGGGTGTCACAGCATTACTGTGGGAGGACTCACTTATCAAAGAGGGAACGTTTCGAACGTCGTTTATTTATTTTATCTTATTTTATATATTTATCTATAAATTCATATATATCCCAACCATACGATAAAACTACAGAAATACTATCACTATAAAACACACACACTACAACTATAAACTTATTACGGACAGATTTAGTGGAGTCTGGTGAAGTGAGACTTCCAAACTAGGTATGAATACCTGAAAATCAGCGCCCTCTTCCACAGTACATTATCACTTGAATGTGTTACATTAAAAAAACATAACATAAGATCACGACTGTATCCCATAAGGGGTAGTCAAAGACTGGGCACTCGCTGCAAAAACAGATGACTGCCACAATCCACGTTTCACCAAAACACTATAATGCACTTGGTGTGATAGGTGGTGAGCCCATCGCCAAATCTTAAAAATAACAGTAAAAATTCAGATTTCGACTTCCTAAGTCCACAATTATGAAACAAGAAAATATGTTACAGTTTTACATGTTCATTTAGTACAATATTCGACAACAACTCACTATTACAGAGTAATACGAACAAGCTAAAAGTTTTTAGCAGCTAACAGTTTAAGCCTCGTTGCGCCTGCAAATGACTCCCTAATTGGTAAACGAAAAACGCGCCACATTTCGCTCGCTGGCTACGAAATATTTTTAGTGCAAATTACTTGCTTTACCTGCCGTCCGAACAAAATGAAAATTTATTACGGAAGCAGTAAAGCATACAAACATTAGCCCGTAAGTGTCCTTAATGTTTATTTCATAATATTATTTGACAAATAAATAAAATAGAAGTCCCCATTTTCGAATTAAGTTTAGACATTTTATGTTATTAGATATGGTGACAAAACGAGCAAGACATTCACCTGATGGTGAGTCCGCAAAGTCTGCCCATAACAAATGTGTCACCCAGAAAATTTCTGTGTGACACCACATTGCGCCCGTCACCCAAGACATCACAATCTTAAGTTCCAAATGCCGAGTGATTGCGCTAGCTCACAGTGCCCTTCAGACCGAAACACTGTAACGTTTGCACACTACTGCTTCACGGTAGAATAACTGGCCGTGGGGTGGTACCTACCTAGACGGATTCCTGCTTCGGAATCCCACCACCAGAAACATTAGGATAAGGATTAGCAAAGAAGACATTTAGAATTAGGAAGATATCATTGTCAAGTTATTAATCGCAGTGCTTAAGTCATATTAGCATAAATACCGGAGTTATAGAAGGATAATGTAAGGTGGATAAACTTGTCAAAAGTTGTAAATTTTTGACCCAGCCGAGTAAATTTGCTTTTTTCACAAATATATAGTCAATTTTGTGTAATTATCTTTTCGTCTATGCAATTACTAAATTAACTATTATGTAGTGCAAGCACAGCATAAAATTTGTTATTCATTTTGAAAATAATAAAAAGCAACTGCAACTAAAAAACGAGCGAAAATCATCACGATTTACTTTTAGGTTTTTTTTTACTGAATTTTATGTAAAAACACGAGCCGTGCCGAGCTCGGGGGCAGAACACGCGGGCGCGCGAGCTCCCGAACTTAAGTTCGGTCCGCGGTGTCGGCAGCTCGAAATTGTTGATCTATTATATGGTTAGCGGTCAACATAAACATTTCGAGGACATGTGTAGTTCGCCAATACGTATTGGAGCCGCGTGGCGGACTCTTCCCGGCTCAAAAATCCGCTTAGAAATCAGAGGAGGCCTGTACTCAGTGGTAGGATATTTATAGGCTGTTCTTTAGTGAAAAAACAATTTTTTAAATTTTATAAATATATGTTTGTTCAAACGTTTATGCGATGCAACCGATGCAGCAGATACTGAAACCTTCAACTTTTATACCTTTTTTTTAATTAGGATGTCTAAAAAGGCTTTCGAATTCATGTAGTAACAAAATATTTATATCAATTTAAGCGATTAGTTGGTCAGTTTCGTAAAGTACGATTGACTTACCCATTATGCTATACAATAAATATCAAATGGTGAAAACTACAACTACACAACTACACAAATGCTACAAATAAATGACACGTTGCTAGATCAAAGCACAAAAAATTAGAACTCCGCTTTGAACAAACTGTCACTGTTCCAATAAATTCAATATAATTCAATAATTTAGTGACTCGAAGCCAAAGCAGTGGCATAACAACTGGGTGGCAGAACGGCAAAATGCCACGGGCCCCCGCCCCGATAGGGCCGCGAGCACAGGAGGATCCTAACATTTATCATTACAAATGTAGTAAAATTTATTAATTTTGTATTTAATAATTTTAATAAATTTTAACTTTGATGGTGTCATCACAATAGCACTTGCTGAACAGAAAGCCTGAAAAAAAGAATTTCAATAATTAAAATTTTGATTAAAAATAAAATTATTATTTCAACGCTTTTTAAAATACACAATAATTATAATAACCTTAGTACATAAGTACTTTACGTATTTTTTTTGTTTAGTAAATTATGTGGTCGGTTGAGTTTCTTTACATGGAGAGAGTGCCCCATCCAATGAATTTGCCACGGGCCTCAACGGTATAGTTACGCCACCGGCCCAAAGGCCCTCAAAATTCATAATACCTGCTCGTAGCAAAACAATGTAAAAAAAATTGCATATCTTAGAAATAAAATAATATCCATGGCATGTGCATCTGGAATAGCATAGCGGACTCTTCATCATCATTATCATCATTTCAACCTATCTTAGTCCACTGTTGCACATAGGCCTCCCCCATAGATTGCCATAAACACGGTCCCCAACGGTTATCGGTTCTACGAGCTATGTGGCCGGATCATTGCCACTACAGCTTGCAGGGTGACTCTGCAGTCTGCAGTGTTCCGCTGCAGATATCATCGTTACAGATTCTATCTCGCAGAGAAACACCGAGCATAGATCTTTCCATAGCTTGCTGAGCAGTGTCTGCAGTAAAGGACCACGTCTCGGTACCTATATTTCACTCCTTCACGACTCCAAAATCCTTTCCAAAACGCGAGGAAATTTGCGCTCTGCTATACGATATCTATAGACTGTAACTACACTTATTGTAAAGATATAACAGTAAATTTAGTAACAAACAAAAATAAATAATGAATAAGGCAATCAAGGTTAAAGTTAAACGATTCTGAAGCCTACGGATAACTTGCTTTAAGCTCTTAAAGAAGAAAGAAACAATGTTCCGAAAATTCTGTAACAAAAATAAACTGTACTATAAATTTATTTCTGTGTAAAATTTTAAATTGTCTTAAACAAATGACCCGTAAACAATGGAAACGTACAACCTACAAATTATTTAAGTAATTTCACATTAGCGAATTAGCCGCACCTTTCTGTCACCAGAATGAAAATGGACAACTTAATTCATTTGTACATTTTAAACAACATAATTATTAAAGTCGTATGATATGAGCTTTAATTTAACTAGATGACATATAAATTTAAGAGTCAATCAGCAAATCAGCCAATTTTAAAATGGTTTCAATGACTTTTTTTTTTAATTGGATAAAGTGATGAAACGAGCAAAACGTTCACCTGATGTTAAGTGCAACGTCTGCCCATAACAAATGCTGTGTCAGCAGGAAATTTCTGTGTGACACCACACTGTGCCCATCACCCTGAGACATAAGTTCTTAAGTCTCATATGCCCAGTGATTACGCTAGCGCACAGCGCCCTTCAAACCGAAACACAGTAATGTTTGCACACTACGTTTTGCTCGTTTCATCACTTCATCCAATAAAAAAAGTACATATTTTAAGTTTCCTTTAATAAACGAACTTTAGGACGATAGTAAAGTCATTCGCCATCGGTTTTATGGTGAACAACGAAATACTACCTTGTATTTTTATGCTAAAGTTGGTAGTCATAACTTTCTTCATATTTTTACGAGTATTATCGCTTCATGATGTTTGATTTATGTAACCAGTGTGTAAGATGAGCAAATAAACGAAAGACTGAAACATTTCAAGAAAGTATATTTTTATTTTCATGTAACTACCGTTATAAAATAATTAAAAAAAAGAATTAATTCGTGACCAGGAAAATAAATTAATAGATAATTTTATTCAAGTTAAACATTATTTGGACTTTTTATATTTATTATATAATATTATTTATAATCAATAATAAGTCATCACAATATCACAGTACACCTAAATTATGTATACAGTTATGACGGTGACAACGATGTGTAACGACAAATATAAAATTTCAAAATTACATTAAATATTGTCCTTTATTTTCAGTTTACAATGATTCTTTTTTACAAAACCACGATACATTTACATAATTTAAAATCGAATAACTATAATTTGTGACATAGAGTGAAGAACCCTCACTGCATTCCCTCACTGAATGGAAACTCTGAGCGAACTCTTCACCTTCACCAACAGCAACGATCAAGAGATCACTCAGCTCGTTAAGAAAGTTCACCTCTCGAAATCCCGGTCGATCGATCGTAGCTACAGTAAATGGTAGAAATATGCAGACTTACCTCAAGACCTATATTTGCGCCGTTTACATAATTCAGCTGCCTCAAGATACCATACAGCTCTGACAGAACTGCGACGTTGATGAGAAGCCGAAAGGTTAGCGCTAAATACTGGTAAAGAGCCTATTATAATGAAGCTACAGTGTACCACTAACTTATAAACAGTTTTTCTTGTCGACCGCGCGGCTTAGTGGTCAGAGTACCTGTCTTCTACGCCGCGGGTCCTGGGTTCGAATCCCAGCCGGAGACAACATTTAAGCTGAAACATAAATTGTTGCTTCGAGTCTAGTTGTGTTGTGATTGCCCCTTTGTTTCTGACACTGCATCCTAGCCTACCTCCGATCTTATCGCATATGTGTTAGATCGGCGCGGGTACACTGGAAAGAGTGAGTGTCTCTGTGTTTGCGCGAACACTTGTGGCACCTGCGCAGTTGTAACTCTCGACAATTTTCGGAAACTTCTCGCCGTGGTCGAAATTGGCCAGGAGAACATCATCCAACAGTTTTATTCGTAATGTTTTATTGTATTTAAATTTATAAGCAAATAGAAGCAAAATCTAATTTTGCATGGTGGCTGGTTACAGTAAATTAGCGCGGCGTATAATAACTGCGCAATTAGACAGCATTCGTACCACGTAGTAACGCCTAAACGTTCGGCCGACTGCCGACGTTCGGCAATAGACACGCGTCTTCTCTCGAGTTTCGAAAATATTTGTGCTGTCAGCCGTTTCGGCTTTTATAGCTTATAGCTTGATGAGTCTCAGGGCTCTAGGATACTACGGGCAGCCAGCTGATATTAGCCGGTGGGTTAATGTGCGTTGATACGAGAGCGCGTAGGTAGCCACGCACACAAACTTTTTTTTTTATTGTACCTTAACCAGTTTTCTTAAAACTTACTACTTAAGCACTTATTTACTTGTCACTTGTCTGACGTGGCTGCCAAGTGCTGCTTGAGTTGGCTATGTGGCCACTTATTTGCAAGTGAGATTACGTCATGGTCACCAATTTGACTAATGATATACTGAAGGAAAAGTATAGCTACCCTCTTGATCGAGTGGCCTGATGTGGTGAAGACATTTCTTCGTACCAGTTTATATACCTATATAGTCGATAAAAAGACTATTTCCCACACAAGGACATTTGCGGTGTCGCGAGTTCGTTTTACAGACATAAAATTCACATGCACAGCACTACTGGACCACTATTAGCTCTAGCTGGGATTTGAAACCAAGACCCGCGGCGTAGAAGTCTGGTACTCTAACCATTAAGCGACGTGTTCGTCATTTCTGATTGTCAAGGCTGAAGCATCATGTTCTTGAGCTTTTCATGTTGAAGATGTAGTCACAAAAGCAGCTTGGCAGTTTACTGTAAATTCTAATAACGCAGTAATGTTAAGGTTAGCTATAAAACTCACACTGGGACTTACCTGCCTAATTTTACCAGCACAAGCATCCTACCAACGATTTATTTATTACATACATACATAAGGTCACGACTGTATCCCATATGGGGTAGTCAGAGACTGGGCACTCACTGCAAAAACAGATGACTGCCACAATCGACTTTTCACCAAAACAATATAATCCACTTGGTGTGATAGGTGGTGAGCCCATCGCCACCATTTATTTATTAAGACTTTATTACTTGATACTGAATGAAAAAGTGACGAGATGAGCAAAACGTTCACCTGATAGTAAGTGCAACGTCGGCCTATAATAAATGCTGTGGCATCCAGAACATTTCATTGTGTCAACACACTACGCCTGTCTCCCTGAGACATCAGTTAAGTCGCATTTGCCCAGTAATTACATTAGCTCTCAGTGCCCTTCAGAGAGAAACAGTAGTGTAATCCGTGTTTGCACACTAATGCTTCACGGCAGAATAACTGGCCCTACTGTCGTACTACCTAGTCGGATTAATGGATAGGAATCCTACCACCAGGAATGCACGCAAGCGTGCTCGTAGTTGATCACGGCATGTGAAGTTGAAGAGAAATATCTGGAAGAAACCTGCCTGTCTCAGAAATAACAAAAATTTTGACGACACGTGCCACGTACTGCAGTAGCGTCGCAGACACTTCCCGGCTCCAAAAACAATCTTAAAAATTATGCTTTACTTTTTTTAAGTAACACATTTTTATCCTCCGAAGTATTTTTTTGTTAGGGCGCTTATGAATCCATCAAAACAAAGACATAGAAAAACTTATCCTCAATTTATCCAGCAGTCGTCGTCCGCAAATGTTTGCTCGTCCCGATATTGCGCGCCACATGACGTTTTTCGCCCGCGGCGTTTATTTTGTACTGTCTGTATTACCATAGAACGGCCTAGCCTTTTAATAATAGTAAAAGACCGTAATCTTCAGTCTGGCTTTAGAAAGTGTCTAACACATATATTATAGCCCAGTTTATCATAACAATTTATGGTTTTAAAATATTTGTAGACAATAGATAGCTGATTAAAATATTGCAGATTTTCAAGGATTTATTTTAATTTATCAGTTCCTTTTCTATTATCTCTTTTAAAATAGTTTTCATCTGTGTGAAATGTGTTGTTATGTTGAACTAGTTTTTATGTATTGACTAGAGTCTAGTTTATAAACGAGTCTTTTCATAATATTTCGAAAGCAAATCATAAAAAATAAAGAATTAACCTTTGAACAATGTAAACAATCCTTGATATAAATTGTACTAAGACTGATCAAATTCTGGACAGCCATAATCAATTCAGCCAAAATTTCAAAATCACCTCTTATACATACGTTGTATTTTTTAAGTTACACACTATTTTTTTTTATTTGATATAGTGATGAAACGAGCAAAACATTCACCTGGCGGTAAGTGCAACGTCTGCCCATAACAAATGCTGTGTCACCCAGAAAATTTCTGTGTGACACCCACACTGAAAACACACACACTGTGCCCATCACCCTGAGACATAAGTTCTTAAGTCTCTATGCCCAGTGATTACGCTAGCTCTCAGTGCCCTTCAAACCGAAACACAGTAATGTTTGCACACTACTGCTTCACGGCAGAATAACTGGCCCTGGGGTGGTACCTACCTAGACGGATTCCTGCATATGAATCCTACCACCACTATATTCATTTATTGGTTGTATCCTATCGTATTTCTGTCAATTTGCTCTTAACATTTTTCTGTTTACTTTTAAGTATGCTGTTTGTGTATGTTTCATTCCGTAAGTTGCAAAACAATTTGATATTTCTGACGAATGGTATGTATATGTTCGATGGTACTAAAGCCTCTTCGAAATTCGGCATGTTCGGGAGGCTGGAAATCGTTAAGTCTGCTTGCGAGACGATTCATAATGACTCTCGAAAACAGCACATAGACGCGGCTCAGATTAGATATCGGTGTATAGTTCTTGAAGAACAGGACAACCACGCTTCTGCTCCACGCTTCCGGCGTAGCGCCGGCATCGATGGCGGAATTAAATAGCTTCTGAAGGACTAAAAGTACCGGTTTTCCACCATCTTTCAGAACCTCCGCTGTAATTCCATCCTCACCCGGCGCTTCGCCATTCTTAAGCTGTCTGAGAGCCATACCTAACTTTGGTCAGACTGACGTCCGGGATTTCATGGGAATAGTGTAGTGGCGGCTTAAGAATCTAGCACTACATCTCATCCCATGGGTGTCGTAAAAGTCGACAAAGGGAAAATGAACACCAGGAGATGGGCAGCAGCATCTTCCTGGAACATCTCAATAAATAAACTGCGGTTGCCAACCCGCCTGTCAAGCGTGGCAACTATGGCAAAATCCCCTAAAATGAGAGCTACAAACTCTTGTGGCAATCTATGAGGGAGGCCTATGTTCAGCAGTGGATTAGTGAGAGGCTGAAATGATGATGATGATGAGTGTCGAACAAGTTTTTCTCTTGAGTCGTAACTCACACTAGTGTGTGACTCCAACGACGATGACGGCTGTCCTTAAAATCTCTCGTTAACCGATCGATCTCACTCAAAATCTCTGGTCCAGCGGATATGACGCCACCGCCCTCGGTCCTCAACTAAGTCAGTTGGCTCTTTCCGGCAAACTGATCCCTGGCAAAAACATTGGAGCCTTGTTTTGATATATCGCTTCTTCAATACGGGCTGTATTGAAGTTGGGTAGGTCTCGCCGCAAACAATTGGAGTCATCTGTCTGTTCAGTTGTCGATATGATGACGCGTCAGTTGAGGACTGCCGCTTCATCTCACGCCTAGCCTCCGTGAGATTGAGAGTGTGGTCGGAGAACTTGTGATACTTCTTTGCTTCTTGCAAAACTTTGCCCGCACTGCCTGTACAGTTTCCACGAGCCTCTCGTTCATATCGTCCACTGCACCGCAATTATCCAGGCACTGAAAGCGATTATGCAATTCGAGCTGAGAGCTCTCGGGGATTTGTATAAGGACACGAGATTAACGGATCGTGGACTTCACCAGACGAGACCTCACCAGCTTTACGTTCTGGTTCAATGTGCCTCTTACCATATGGTGGTCACTGCCGGTTTTCACCCTAGCGATCACAGAGACGCCATTGAACAGCTGTCGTTTGGTGGCCATGACGAAGTCGATCTCATTTTTTGTGGAACCGTCCGGGCTCATGCAGGTCGACTTTGTGTAGGCCAATATTGAACAACTGCAATTACCCGCCAACGCTCTGCGCTCTCTCTTAATGTTATGGTCGTCCGTGAGGTTCTCCGTCAGCATGAAGTCAAATACTGGCATACAATTATTTCTGTTCAGAGACATACAGTCCAGCGTACGCTTTGAACACCATTTAGTCCCTAAAGTATAGCTATATTATAAAGACGTTAATAATGGAAAATAACAGAATAGCGATAATAGGCAAAATAACAGTCCGTGTCTTTAGTAGTGTTAGTGTGCCGTGTGGTGGCGGCTCGTTAAAAGAATACTACCACTCCATCTCATCCATTGGATCTCGTAAAAGGCGAGTAAGGAATTAAACTGCACTGTGCACCCAACAGCGCACGGTGGCGATGGGCTCACCACCTATCACACCAAGTGCATTATATTGTTTTGGTGAAAAGTGGATTGTAGTCATCTGTTTTTGCAGTGAGTGCCCAGTCTCTGACTACCCCTTATGGGATACAGTCGTGATCTTATGTATGTATGTATGTATGTATGTCTTTAGTAGAAACTACTTTAGTAGAATTTAAATTATAACAATAATTTCCAAGTTTAAATGTCAGTTCAATCTGATTAATGTACTCGTAAATACATAAATAAAGGTACAGCTAAAACAAACATCAGCGACGAATTATATTAACATCGGGTTACACAGGCGATTAAATTTGTTACGAACACAGTTAATTAATTCAGTATTGATTTTGTACTTTAGATTGCTTTGTCCCATTACGGTCAAAATTTAATTTTCTGTTCAGTCGTAATAATGGTTTGCTAATTGTAAATACACGTTTCACCATTTTGATACTAATGTTATTGTGTATAAAGATAATTTTTGTTTGGATCTAGAATAACTGTTTCTAGGCTAGGTCTCCTTGAAATTTAATACGCTTCCCATCTCTTTGAAAGACTCCCTTATCCGCTTAACATCATTACATTTTTAACCTTAAAATAAGTAGATATTTCCGCAATAAATGTTTTCTTTCTTTCTAGATAAAAACAGGCTAGTCTTAGTATGAATAGTCGATAAAAATGTTGTGTAAGCAAATTCTCCTTATTAACTTACTTAACCACATCAGTTTCATACGAGTATATAAGGCTATCGTTTATAAACAGCGCTGCGGTCCAAGATAGGGGAAAAGTTAGTCTGAGAGACATATATTTACAATTGCCTTCAAATATCTTTTATCGTCTTCTATATATTAATACGTGAAGAGAAAACTTTGTACTTCTTAAGCATAATGCGCACAAGAAGGAGTAAGAGATTTTGCATAGTCAAAGTTTGTACGGAGAAGAAGCGAGAAAGCTAAAGTTTAAATATAATATGTGTTACAAATACATAAAATTTAATAAATAAAACATTAATTACTTACGTCCATACTGACAAATATCATTTTTTTATTTTATTTATTTAATTTAATATTAAATTGTTACACCATTAGATTCTAAGAGTGAGGTAGTGAAATAATAATTTTAAACTATATATATACAGATTTGCACACAAACATATATATAATTTAAACATACATAACTACTAATAAATTACAAATTTAATATATAAGTAAATATAGATATTTATACATATAATATGCATATAATACAAAAGCAAACTATTGGTCAATTCATTTCTATCATCAAACATTGGTTACTTTCAAATATTAATCACGAACTAATCTCTTAAAAGAGCCTTTATTTTGGACTTTTCTTATGTCTTCGGGCAAGAAATTCCAGAATAATGCAGCCTGAACAGTAAAGGAATTACTGTTTAACCCAGTGAAATGTGTCGGAATGCTAATCTTATGACTTTTTTTTTTATAGTATAAAGTGACGAAACGAGCAAAACGTTCACCTGATGGTAAGTGCAACGTCCGCCCACAGCAAATGCTGTGTCACCCAGAATATTTCTGTGTGTCACCACACTGCGCTCATCACCCTGAGACATCAGTTCTTAAGTCTCAAATGCCCAGTGATTACGCTAGCTCACAGTGCCCTTCAAACCGAAACACAGTAATGCTTGCACACTACTGCTTCACGGCAGAATAACTGGCCCTGGGGTGGTACCTACCTAGACGGATTCCTGCATAGGAATCCTACCACCAGTAGACCTTCACTAAACTCTTTCATGAGTTAAGTGAATATACAGAAATTTATCTTTAAGGTATGAAGGTGAAGTTGAGCTGTTTTAAATAGAATCACATAATAGTCGGTCGTTTATTTACATTCATACTTCCAATGTCAAACACCTAATAGTCTCTTCACAAACATGTGCGACTGTTTGTCAAGTATTTAAAATGTTTCCAAAAAATAATTAGTCAAACCTCAGTAACGTAAAAACTTAAAGAAATCATGAATTCTCTCTCATCCTTTCGCAAAGGCCGGCAACGCATCTGTAAAAAGAGTAAGAAAGTCTTCTCAGCTATTATTGTACCGTCTAAATGTTGGATTATCTAGTTCGTTACAATATTTTTTAAGCAAAATCATGATTGTCACTATTCTTCGGTAATATTCATTTTCTATTTACGAATATAAATTATGTGTATTTAACATAGCGTTTGTAATTGGGTTTTTGAAAACAAAATTCAAATATTTTTTTTATGTATTTTAAAACTTTATTAATAATATTGATATTTAATGCAAAAAACTTAAAAAAATATATTTTTGAATTATTTATAAACAATTAAAAATTGATGAAAGTTACATAAAAATCACGTGAATATAAACGCGCCATGATTGGTCACCATAGTTGTGACGTTATAATGTTTACGGCTGTTGCACGTGACTAGACAATAATGTTGAAAATTTTTTGCTAAAAACGAGTTGTTAGTTGGTTCCGATTAGCTATGTGTGATAAAGGATTTATTAAGGCAAAGTCTGATAATATTCCTGATGTTGATATATTTATGATAACCAACTTTTTAAAAAATTACGTTCGGTTTAATTCTGCTGAAGATCGAGGTGCCAAGGCATCAAGGTATGTATTTTAAAAATAATATAATAAATGTAAAAATTTAAGTATTTTTTCTCCATTATATTAAAAATAATTATTTATTTCATTAATTGTCGAACATCGCGTGACAGTTACGGCGACAAAGCTATAGATTATGTTCAACTAAATCGTAAAAATAATATTTGTATTGTAAAAGGATGTCCAGAACACCGAGTTCGGAGTAAAGCTTATTAGTTACTTTAACAATTAATGAAAAGTCAAGAAAAATTCAGGATGTTCAATGCCATGACTACGCAGCTTCAGCAGGTAATTTATATTCCTATTTAATTTAAGTTGTTTTGATGTTATACGCAATAATAATAATCATTTATATTGTGTCTACAGGTGGTTGCAAACATGCATTAGCAGTACTTATGTGGACCCATCGTAGAAGTTAAGATACGACACCAACAGAAACCATTTATTACGACGTTTGTCATCTTGGGGAACATTTAAAAACATTGTGTCAGGAGTTGTTTTTGTAGCATTAGTACATAATGGTACAAAACAAGAACGATAACTTTTGAGGTTCGACATTTTTAATATAAATTTGAATATTTAACAATGACAACAAAATTAAATAAATCGAAACTCTGTATTTATTATTTCTCTATCAACTGCAATGAGTAAAAACTAACATTATGACGTCACACGCGCTCGGGTTTGTCTGTCGGCGTGTCTTCGGTACTGGATTCAAAAATTAATTTTTACTTTAAAATAACTTAAACGAAAAAAAAATTATAAAAATGTTTTGTTATAAAACTTATATGTGATCTTTCCATTTATCACAAAAAAAAATTTTTTTCAAAAACCCAATTGTAATCACATGTAATATTCAAAATATTTAAAAAGCACCTCAGTGAATCACGGATGCATGTGAATTGCGAGCACGGCTCTTTTTTGCAAAGTAAATGAGGTGTTCACAACAGCCGTATTAACTCCCACAATAAAATACTATAAGAAATTGGTATACAAAATTAATTAAATGATCCGTTGCTCAATCCGTCAAATAATAAGATACTAGTGGTAGGATTCATATGTAGGTAGGTATAGGAATATATATAATATATGTATTTATATCTAGGTAGGTACCACCCTAGACAAGTCATTCTGCCGTGAAGCAGTATTGTGAAAACTGTTGTCTATGTGTTTCGGTTTGAAGAGCTCTGAGAGCCAGTGTAATCACTGAGCATATAAGACTAAAGAACTGATGTCTGTGGGTGACAGGCGCTTCAGTTTAACAAAAACAGTGTTAAACTTGAAGGTTCCCAACTTGTAAAACGCAGGTGGTAATGGTTCATTATCACATACGAGTAGCTTAAACAATAATTAACTAACACTCCAATCAAGTTAAACAAACTTATTAGGATAAAATAAGGGAATACTTTTATTTGCCCAGTCAAATTTTAAGAAGTATTTACTCGATACATATATATATATGATATCTGAAGAAATCGGGACAAAAACGGCACTCGTACGATAGACAAATTCCGGATTCGACAGAACTTACAAAGTACAGTCCCGTATATACGAGACATATATAGGAGACTGTATTTGAGAAATGTAATACGTTACTGTAATACATATAAAAGTAAAGTAACAGCCTATAAATGTCCCCCTGCTGAGCACAGTCCTCCTCTCATTTCTAGGAGAGTTAAAAAGCCGGAAAGATCCAACGGTGATCAAGATCAATTCACAGATCAGATCACATGACCTCGAAATAGTTTTATTTGTTAGACATGCAGTTTTCCTTACAATATTTCCTTCGTCGCTGAGCACGTGGTAAAGCAGCACTTAAAATTTCAAAACAATTTTAGAGGTGCCGGCACGGGGGATCGAACTCAAGACACTCGCGTACTGTGAAATTTCATGCGAGCGCCCGGCCTCTAAGCTACCATGGTTCAGTAATTACTACAGCTGTAATATATATCACTTATATACCAAAAAAATCCAGTGCTCTTAATAAATGTTTAATACTGATTTTGAAAATTTGTTCGATTATGCAGTGGCCGAGTTAACTCAAGGGCCAGTCGCTCGCCTTAAAATTTCATAGTCATTTGGCAGTTGTTTCCGTGGTGGGAAATTGGCCAGAAGGCCATTATCATCTGTGTAGGTACATTATAATTTCAGTATCTCAGCACCGTGGTAGGTCAGACGCCCGCATTAAATGTCATATCAAGTACGCGAGTGACCGGACTTCCTTCCCCGGTGCCGGTTCTGCAATGTTAAGTGTTGATTTACCACGTGCTCAGCGCTAAAGGAAAACATCGTGAGGTTTAGTCATGTCATGTTATGTCTGAGGAATAAGAATATTTTGAGGACAAATGAAGTTCGCCAACCAGCATTGGAACTCTTCCCGGCAACAAAACCCGCTCGAAACGAGAGGACGCTTTTGCTTAGCGGTGCGACATTAATAGGCTGCTCTCTTAACTTTTTTGCATAAAGTTTAATATAAAACATAACAAAAAAAACTTTATTATAAAAATGTTTGAATAAACGTTAATTCGCGTTATTTTTCTGCTAGCCAATACAAAGGTTACTTTTTCTAATGAAATACATCTATTATGCCGCTAAAGTTTTTTTTCTTGGAAATATTTTTTATCACCCGTGTAATTTTACGTTACCTTTTAGTGCCGTCGTAATGGCTTTCATCAACTTTTTATTCACAATGCCGCCTGCTTAAAGTAGGCGTTTCATGGGTTGAGAAATAAAATGTTTACAATGCGATCGGATCAGTCGTCTTATTGCATTTGTATTATATTAGGTAATCATGCAAAGGTTATAAATACGAATACCTTTATATATTGAATCTCTTTATCTGTATTTACCATATGTTGGTAATGTAAGAGAATCACTCACACATTCCTGCCTTACTAAAAGAGATGCCTAAAAAATATCGTGATCACCAACATACACATTCTTAAATATACCCACCAAAAATAATCACGATTAAAATTGCTATTATATTATACTATTATATTATACACCTGATTTCAATGCCAAAGGTTCTGGTTCTAAATACCAGCCAGTTTCATCATTTCAGGCTCTAACAAGTCCACTGCTGAACATAGGCATCCCCCAATAGCCACAAAAGTTTGTAGCTTTAATTTTGAAGGGATTTGGTTATAGTTGCCACGTGCCATGGCAGGCGGGTTCCAGGAAGATGCTACTGCCCATCTACTGGTTATCATTTCCCCTCTGTCAACTTTTACGACACCCACGAGATGAGATGGGGTGGTAGATTCTCTTAGGCCGCCACCACACGGCACACTACTTTCAGTGTAGTTTCGTTATGTATTTAATTTTCAACGTCGGGTAGTTTAAAAATTAAACGCGATGAAATCCGTAAAATTTGTTCTATTTAATGTGTAATATTCGCGTAAATATAATAAATTATAAGCGGAAAGTAATCCACCCCGTTGCTACAGTGCTTAATGGCGGATTTTATAACAAATGCAAGTGTCACTCAGAACATTTTAGTGTGACACTACACTGCCCTTGTCACCCTGAGACATTAGTTCTTAAGTCTCATATGTCCAGTAATTACAACTAAATATAAGTGCGTTTCAGACAAAAACACAGTAATGTTTGCACACTACTGCTTAACGGCAGAATAACTAGCACTGCGGTGGTGCCTATCTAGACGGATTCCTGCATAGAAATCCTACCGCCATTAGTTACGCTGTACTTCCTTTCTGCGGGCGCTGTAAGACGAAACTGCTGTACCATTATTTATTACTTCGGTGCGCCCGCACCACACGAGTAAGTGCTTAATAAACAACAGCAAATCTAACAAATTGAAAATTTTCTTAACTTATAGCAGTGGCAGGCTAAAGATCGTACGTTTGCTTCAATAAATTGTTTCTTTGCTTGAAAAGTTGTTTCATTTAAACTTGGGTTCGCCGCTGGCACTGTTTCGATTAGCCATTTGTACTTCGACACATATTAAAGTTCGAAATATTTATTGTTGTGGTTTTTTTTTCAGCCAAGTTCGCGGATGGAAAGAGCTAATAATATAATAAATGTGAATGTTATGTTTGGATGTTACCTAATCACGCCAAAACGGCTGAACGGATTTGAATGGAATTTGGCGCACAGATAATTTATAACCTTTTTATATCACGGTAAATGACATGGCTTAGCAACTATTGTATATTAAAAAGCTTCAAGTGTTATTTCACAAAGACAACGGAGTCAGAGCGCTCTCTAAATCTTTTAAAAGGTGCCTACGTGAGCAAACTAACTTCAATTCCGGTGTTGCCACCTATACAATTATTATTTAAATGAAACTAATTTTACGGGGGGACTGGGTGTGACCATGACATGGAGCATGTGACCATGCTGTAAAGCACTCGAAACGTCGGGTTATAAATAACAAAAATAAACGCGATAAAATCCGTAAAATTAGTTTCATTTAAATGTGTAGTATTCGCGTAAATATAAGAAATCACAATTATTATTCCTTATTTAAAGTGCTGATTTACCATATGCTCGGAGGTGAATATAAGCTAATATATCTGAGAAGTCCTATTATTATTGTAAATGTGAATGTTTATAGCTAGTTTAAGATAAAGCCATTCCCTATTCAAGTTGGGAGATTTTGCCGTGATAATCACACTTGGTAACAAGTTTTTATTTGTGGGGACTATCTCCAGTAGTGAATCAAATTTTGCTAAGGCTATAGTACTTGACAAAACAAATCCACGGGCCCAGGCATTATGGAGCTTAGTTGAGTAGTTTCTGTGGACAACTTCTGGCTCCCATCATTAGAAAACCTCAAGTAATCGGATATCGGAAAGTGAGTCAAAAAATACTTACGAGATTTCAACCGGGGAGATGTACGAAGAAAGCAAGTGAAACAAAAGCTTTTTATAACTAATTTGGCCAGTAGGAACTTCCGTTTCTAGTCATAGAAAAAAATACATAAAAATGGTGAATCTTTAACTGCAAAGCGCCGTATCTACGAATTCATAAAAGCTCACGGTAATCATCAACTCTGCCCAAGGAGTATTTGAAAAAGAAAATGCTTTTAGTTTTATGTCTGAAGTTGACGGCAAATCACTGCGATTACGCGTTATTACAATTAATACAGTATCATTTATTGCTTGAATTTATTACAATTAATATTTGACTTCTATGGTATTATGCCGGTAACATCTGAGGCATCGGAGTTCGCACTCAAATCAATCGCGTACTACTTGCGCCAACCAAGTCGTATAAATTACTACTGTCATTTCATTACTCAAACTTACATAAAACCATTCGAACCACAATCATTACTTCTATTATCATTTTATGCACAACGCAGTCAGATTCTTGGGATTGAGCTGTAAAAATGTTTACAACGCAATCGGATCGGTCGTCTTCCAAATTCGCAATATATAAGGAGGTTGACAACATGCTGTTTATCAACATGTTTTATTAAAAGCTTTATGTTTACAACCTTATGTCTTGGTGCTCTTCTGTTTGTTTTATTATGTATTATAAAAGTTAAAACAAGAATATCCCGGATTTACCGACATTACCAACATAGCTTGTGCTGATATGTTGGTTTTCGAATGTTTTTTTTTTAAGTAATTAACTAGCAACTGTAAAATAGTTAAGATATTGCAAGAGTAGCTCATATCTCTATAGTGTGTCGTAAGTAATCGACATTGTTTCGAATAACTTCTTTCAATTGACCATGTGGTTAGAGTGCCTGAGTACTACCCCGCGGATCATGGATCCCAGTTGGGGCCAACATTGCGCGAAGTCAAATTGTTGATTTCCCGGTTGTGTTGTGATTGACTTCGTGTCTCTGACACTAATGTCTTAGCCCCCCTCCGATCTTATCCCAAGAGCGTTACATCAAGCGCAGCTATTTTAGGACGAGTGAGTGCCTTTGTATATGTGCAAACACTTGTAGCACTATAATATCCCCTGCGCAGTTGACAGCTTCTGACTTTATTCGGAAGTAGTCGCCGAAAATCGGTCAAGAATACATCATCACATTATCATTACATAATGCCACATTGCGTTTATAAAGGTTTCTTTACTAAATAAGGTGACGAACGAGGAAAAAGTTCACCTAATTGTATGTGTAACGTTTAGCCATACCAAATGCTGTGTCACCTAGAAACTTATTGCGTGAAGCCAAAACCGCGCCCGTCACCCTTGACATCAGTTTTTAAGTCTCATACGATTTGTGTATGTAATTACACTAGCTCTCAGTTCCCTTCAGATAGAAACACTGTAATGTTTGCACACTACTCCTTTACAGTCGAATAACTGCTCCTTCGGTGGTTACCACCAGTAGGATAAAATGCTATGATTTTTACCATAAAGTTCATATAATATTATATACTGGCGAAAAGAATTATTTGTCAATGATTTCTAACGAAACGGTGAGGAGAAACGTAATAAAACAACCCTTGGGTTGCGAACAGCAGCAAATAAACATTCCTGAAGTCTGTACGTGTGTGAACGAGTGATAGGTTTACATAAGTGAGTGTCTACGTATCGAAGCGTTATATCGATTTTCTCTCAGCGAGCTTTATAATACTATAAGATATAATTCGTCTTCCTAATTTGAGCTACCTGTTAAGCAATTTTTTTAGAAAAGTCTTTCAATGTAATGATTTCTTATATTTACGCGAACACTATACATTCAAGAAGACTAAAATTTACGGATTTTATCGCGATTAATCATAGGTAGTATGGATAACTATGCCATCGGGACTTTGTGATTTGATGAACGTTGTGATGAAAATAAAATTAAATTGTATACAATCCGTAAATTTGAGTTTTATTCAAAACTTTTAAATATGTTAAATTATTTTATATCTTTTGTTTAAACGCGCTAATCTCAGCAACTTTTTTTTATTGGAGTAAGTGATGTAACGAGAAAAACGTTCACCTGATGGTAAGTGCAACGTCTGCCCATAACAAATGCTCTGTCACCCAGGAAATTTCTGAGTGACACCACACTGCGCCCGTCACCCTGAGACATAAGTTCTTAAGTTTCATATGCCCAGTGATTACGCTAGCTCACAGTGCCCTTCAAACCGAAACACAGTAATGTTTGCACACTACTGCTTCAAGGCAGAATAACTGGCCCTGGGGTGGTACCTACCTAAACGGATTACTGCATAAGAATCCTATGCAGTTAATATAAGTTGGTTCGAATCGAAAAATTATTTTAGTGTCGGATGGCCCATTTATCGAGGAAGGCTATTGGCTATATAACATCACGCTACGACCCTCGTAGCGTGATGTTATATAGCCTATAGCCTTCCTCGATAAATGGAAATATAACATCACGCTACGAGGGTCGACAGCGATTTCTTTTAAATTAAACAGCGGGTGAAACCGCGGAGCACAGATAGTTTATCATATACTCAGGACTCAGGACTGAGTTTAAAAGAATTTATACCGAGTTTTCTTCCAGCGGTCGACGTTTTATATAAGTTTTATGTAAGTATAAGCTTTAATAATAATAGCTGATAGGTGTAGGACAAAGTAGAATAGCACCTAACTCTTTCGAACCGAGGTGTCCTAAGAAGCTACTAAAGTATCGTCCGTACGATATTCTATATTCGTGCAGAATAGGACGGAAAGTGTTTTAAATAAAATAAATAACACCATAATATGCTACTCGTAGAAACGTAATAGGGAGTAAGAATTTTTTGACTTGAATGGCGGCGACGTGGTTCGTCAGCCGTCACGTCTCGTTTCCCGCGAGGGCGGAAACTGGGTTACGGGAGTGCCCTCGAAAAATGCGTGACTGTAACCTTGAGCTTTTATGTAATGAATAATAACGGTGACGGAGGCTTCTAATGACCATACAGTCCACCTGATGTTAACTGATCACTCTGGCACAGGGATAAAGTTCATCAATTTATTGGTGGTATGATTCCTATGCAGGCATCTGTCTAGGTATGTACCATTCCAGGGCTAGTTATTCTGCCGTGAAGCAGTCGAGTGCAAACATCATTGTGCACGTCTCGTCACTTAATACTACTACTCAATAAGTTTTAGTTTTAAATAAGGTCAATGTATGTACAGTGTTAATAAAGATTATTAATAAATATGTTGCGTATTATTACTGGGGTTTCCGTTAGTCAACGTGATTACGTTCTCCTAGCCGATATCGACCACGGCGACAACTTCCGAATACTGTCGGGAGCCATCAACTGCGCAGGAGATATTATAGTGCCACAAGTGTACGCGCAAATACAGAGGCACTCACTCGTCCCAACCTACCCGCGCCCGATGTGACGCTGTTGCGATAAGATTGGAAGTAGGCTAGGGTGCAGTGTCAGAAACACAGGGACAATCACAACACAACCAGACACGAAAACCATCAATTTGTGTTTTAGCACAAATGTTGGCTCCGGCTATGATTCGAACCCAGGACAATCGGCTCAGAAGTCAGGTATTCTGACCGCTAGGCCACGCGGTCGTCGACGTAACGCAATAGCGGTACGCTACTACTCTCTGCTGATTTTGTGAAACAGCGTGGTTACCTGAGTGACCCATTTACACGCTAACCGATGATGACATATTGGGTTGCGTACAATTCAAAGTTCAAACTCTTATTTTACATTCGAATAGCTATGTGCATAAATATCAGACATATCATTTCGCATAACGTTTATACCCAACAAATGAATAAAGTATCATTTTTTCAGACATAATCAATGTTGTTAATGGTCTAGACCAGAAGTTCCCAAACATGCACCGCTGGTGGTTAAAGCAGCGAATTACCGATCGGATAAAAACGCGACCGAACGCAAACGTCGCCCGTGAAACGTACTAGACGACACGGACGTCTCAGCACTCCCTGACAACAATACGGTCAGCCATGATCCAAGCAACACTGTACACACAGTCAATAGCTTCAACATAACACGCACAACGTCGCGCGACCGCCGTAGAGAGCGGCGCGCAGCTATCGTAAATAACACCGCGTACACCAGATACACCCGTGTTCCAGGGCGGTTCTCACCGCCCAGAGTTACCGACACACAAGTCGACAGTCCGAACGGAGGCCCGCAGCCTCCCTCGGACGGTCAGTAGATGACTTAAAATTATAATTTTATGGAGATATGCACAGTAGCGCAAGCACGCAGTGAACGCAACAGTCCGAATTTAGATGTTTAGTAGGAGTTTATATTTATGTGTTTATGTTTGGGTCAAACCAAACCTGGCACGCGGGCCCCGGGCCCGCGAGCACAGCATCCGATGAAGCTGTAAAAGCCAAAAGGCTAACAGCGATTACTTCACCGAAAACAAGCCAAACATGCTCCGTAAACCACTTGCTAATTATTATTTGTTTTGTAGACTCCCCGCCTTATTTTAAGTTTTCCTACGCTTATTATCTTCAGTGACAGTTGTGTACTTGTCTTGTATCTCAATATTTTTTCTGCTTAATATTGATCACACCAAATCAAAATTGACTCTTGGTGTAATTTATTGGTTAAAGTAAGTACCAAAAATTGGATATTCCATAGCGTGACGACCCATAAGTGACGATGCTGCCGGTGAATGTATTCCATTAAATAACTTATATAACATATTTTACAATTATATATATATATTTAATTTTAATTATCAATTATTCGACCCATCTCTTTAACTGCTTTCTCTCTTAAGTATTTTATACGTAAAAATTTTATACGTATATCTAAATACATCGCATGTAACTTATTCTACGCTTGTATATTAACAAAAATACATTAATCAATATGTACTTTTATCATATATATTATTATAATATTTTATTTAAATACTTTTTACCCTCTAGGCAATAGCTGAAAATCAGTGTTTCCTACTTGAGCAAAGATGCACTGAGCTATGGCCTTTGTGTGTCACTGTAGCACGTTTTTTATGAGTTTGTTTCTTTGTTTCTTTAAATTAACACAATTTTATTTTTATTGTTATTGTCTAATAAGTAATTCCATGTTTTTTCGTGCTTTAGCTGTCATTCTTGAAATGTAATTTTTGTATGTAAATTGTATAAGTGTTGTAGTGTCCAAATAAACGAGTTATCTATCTATCTAAAAATCGTACTTGAGGAATCTACTTTCTTTTAAAGAAGATGGGCAGCAGCGTCTTCCTGGAATAACTGAATAAATAAACTGCGGTAGCCAACCCGCATTCCCAGCGTGGCAACTATGGCAAAACCCCCCAAAAATGAGAGCTACAAACTTTAGTGGCAATCTATGGGGGAGGCCTATATCCATCAGTGAACGGCAGAAATAATGATGATGATGATTTAAAAAAACCGATATCTAAATGATTTGTTAGTATAAAAACGTAAATTCATTCACGTCTTAAAATTCTTCTCTTTTTATGGGATATAGTGACGAAATGAGCTAATCGTTCACCTGATGGTAAGTGCAACGTCTGCCCATAACAAATGCTGTGTCACCCAGAAAAATTCTGAGACATAAGTTCTTAAGTCTCATATGCCCAGTGATTACGCTAGCTCACAGTGCCCTTCAAACCGAAACACAGTAATGCTTGCACATTACTGCTTCACGGCAGACTAACTGGCCTGTGGTGGTACATACCTAGACGGATTCCTGCATTTGAGTCCTACCACCAGTTTACTTCCATTCTATTCGATATTACGTAACTACTAATTTACTCTATTCTATTCTAATTACTAAATTTGCAGTTAGATAATGTATTTAATAATATGTATAATAGTATTTGTATTACACGTACAAAAACATAACTGCGAGCCAAATTCAATGAGATAGAAGATATTGTTATAAACTAGAATATAATTACTCGTATTTTACGTGTAGCGGTGCGAGTGCATACAATAATGTGTTTTGTACTTTCAATTAAATAACAAACACATGTTTCAGTAATACTACTTTTACATTTATGGTCACTAAAGTTATACAGAACCAAATTAGAGCAAATTATAATTATGACAATTAAAACAATATCATCACAAACTATAATACAGGTATCAATAAACCATTATGCGAAAAAAAATATTCTTAACATTTTATTACTTCCAATATAAGGACTTCGGACATTATGCGAACAAATGTTTGAATATACTTCATCTTCTTCATTAGCTATTTAATAGTCGACTGCTGGACCTAGATTTATTTATTTATTTATTTATACTTTATTGTTTCCCCTTAAAGGATACAATGGGCGAACTTAATGCCAGTTGGCATTCTCTGCCATTCAATCCAAGGCGTAGCGAAACAATGTGGCAAGTGTAAAACTTAAAAAAAACTAAATATTTGAATTTTAAAGGCTACTGATAAATATAAAATACAATTTAAAAATAATCAAAATACATCTAAATAAATACATAGCAATACATAATTATGATAAATAAACAATAATACATAAATATGTACATACATATAAACTAACATACACACATACATATACAGAAATATACATGGTGGTTCGACATAAATTTGAAAAAAAGAGTCCACAAACAATTTTAAATGAAATTTTTAAAATAATGCTCCCGTACTAACCTCTTAAAACTGATCTTATTTTGGGCTTTTTAATGTCATCGGGCAAGGAGTTCCAGAGCAAATGTCTCCCAATTTGGCAAGATTTGCCGTAATCACCACTCTTGGCAAGCGGACTACTGCACCGAGCTACAGCAGTAGCTCCTTCTGCCCCTTCCGAGATAGCAGTATCCTGCACCTTTCAGTTCCATTCCTAACTTCCCATTCCCTATCCCCATGTCTATTTCCTACCTAATCCTTTTCCCTTCCTCTCCGCGAAGCCAGTGGTTGCCGTGCGATGTTTAACTGCTCGTGGGAACACAATGGGGAGCAAGAATTTCAAATCGTACCAAAATGGCGGCGACGTGGTTCGCCACCTGTCACGTCTTGTTTCCTGCGAAGTCGAAAAGTGGGCTTCGAAAGTGTTCTCTGCCTACCCCTTATACGAGAAAACGACGTGACTGTACGTATGTTTGTATGTAAGAAAGATTGTGTAGTAGCAACCTTGTACCGGCAAACGCGCTAGATAACCCCCAACTAGATGGACCTTTGAGAGAAGTCGATAGAGATAGGTGGCTCAGGGCCTATAAACGTGGCAACCTATTGACGAGGCTTTTGTTCGCGAAACGCGATAAAATCCGTAAAAGTAGTTTTCTTAAAAGATACAATACAAACAAATACAAATGTAAGAGCAAAGCACTATAAAATAAATTAAGAGATTTGAAATCTGCGTGTCGCATTGCAGATGGTTCAGCATCAGCTTAATGTCAGAATGTAAAGCCTGACGCTGATTTTCATCTGGAACCTAAGTACACGACGGATGTCAAATTATAGCTATAGAAATGTTGATGAATATGTATTTAATTTTGTCATTATTAATGTATTCCAATAAACGAATACCACCCTATCTCATCCCGTAAGTGTTGTAAAAGTCGTCAGAGGGAAAATAAATAGCAGGAGATGGGCATCAGCATCTTACTGGAACAACGGAGTAAGTAAATAAACGGCTGCCATACGTGGCAACTATGACAAAATCCCCCCAAAATGAGAAACTTTTGTGGCAATCTATAGGCCATGTTCAGCTGTGGACTAGTGATAGGCTGAAATGATGATGATGTTGAAACGTTTACTTTCTTTAAATTTTAATTTTACTTTAAAAGTAAGAAAGAAAGAATCTTTCTTTCCTTTTGCACAAATGTTGTCTTCGGTTGGGAGTCGAACCTTGGATCCGCGGCTACGTTATACTGGTGCGTGCGTTACTACAGAGATAGTAGACCACACATTGTTTTATAATGAAATTACCGGCGACGGACCGTTACGTAATATGGTAACATCTTATAAGGACTGTTCTGTACGACATACATCTGTCCGTGCCTGACAAATCGTACACCTTTTCTGTCGTTTTCTTATATCTTTAGCAAATCACTTATTTTAATATTCATAAACATTCGGATTTTGAGTATGTTTGTCATAAAAAAATATTGCATTTAGTCAAATAGAGGACGATTAGAAAAACTCATCCTCGATTCAAGCGACAGTCGTCGTCCGCAAATGTTTACTCGGCCTGATATTGCTCGCCACATGACGCTTTTTGCTTGCGGCGCTGAGTCCAGACAATTTGGTATCGACTTGTACCTTCAACGACTGTACGTTGATTAATAATATATCTTATATTACCTTGTGACCACTTAACTAATATTCTAATAAATCATAACACCAAAAACACGTGGATAAAATGTTTTGAATCCAAGGAGTTTAAGATCTTTTTGGATTCAAAACATTTTATCCACTTTTTCATTGCGCTGCTCATGAAACCAGAGCATTCACAGTTCAGCCTTTATCGGTCATGTTTGGTGCTCAGTCGACACCTCAAGGTATGATATGACCTTGAGGTGTCCACTGACTAGTTTCATAGCCTAGAACCTTCCTCAATAAACGGGCTATCTGAAACAAAATAAATGATTTTTCTGCGGTTAAACCTTGAATAGGAATAAGAGAGTTACTTTCGCATTTATAATATTAGTATGGATAACAGAGACTGCTCTCAGTCCATTGAAGATGCCGAGTTAGTATCGCAAGGGCACCAAATAGTACGGTGCGATCGATCCGACAGGAAGCAGGCAAGCGAGTGTTTCGTGGCACCACCGCGCTTCTACTTGCGGCAAATTAAGATACCTGACAATATTAACAATAAATATATAATATTGTCAATGACATTGAAATTAAGAATCTACTTTGCAAATAGTGTAAACCATAGTATGTTTACGCAATAGATTTTTTCTTTTTATGTTGTGTGTATTAATTGGCGATGGGCTCACCACCTATCACACCAAGTGCATTATATTGTTTTTCATTCCATTGATCATTGATTTTCGACCACGGCGACAATTACCGAACATGTTGTAAGTTATCAAATTCCCAGGATATTGCGGCGCATGTGGTCATGTCGTCGACCTGTTTTTATATTCTTTTTTATTTGACACCGCGACCTACAGCTAGTCGGGCAATAAATTAATTGTCATTAGTTAAACAAATCAAGATGGTGGGGGGGGGGGGGGGCAGCTGCTCATCCCTTTGTTAAGACAACAACTTTTCATCAGGTAAAACCTTAAGGGCGCGATATTTATCAATCTGCAACATGACAAAATTTCTTCAAGGATAATTACGCTACGAAAAATTTCAGTAAACCGTTTAATTAACATAAACACAAAATAAATACCTACACTTAAAACTTTAGCCTTCGTTTGTTGAGCATAATTATTTTCATATAAATTAAGACACATTAATCCGAAGCATGATACAAAGTTAAGGAAATTAATTATTGTTCAGATTTTAATTAAATCTGTGAAGGATTTTAAAGGTATCCTATTAGAGAGACTAATAATTTTAACGACGTAATCAAAATTGAACAATACTCTTTAGGGGATTTTCAAGTACTTACAAAGTTTAAATAAGCAAATTAGAAAATTGTTAATGTAAATCATTCGTTATTCCAGTATTACGGGTCGTAATGGAATTTTAAAATACTATCAACGAAACTACAACTGAAATATTTTGAATTCTGAATTGAGAATGTTTTTCTAGAGACAGAATAATACCCTTATTTAAATCGGAGCAGCGTAGCGAACTATGCAACGCCGTCAGAAATTGAGAGACGGCCTGTGCCCAAAGTCATCATACTTTTGTTTTTTTTTTTATTTTATGCATCTCATTTTGCCATCCCGTTTTATCTTGTGTGTGTCTTAAGGATTGACTGAGACCTAGAAAATCTCAAGGCTTTCAACAGTTTGCAGAAGAACATACATACTCGTACATACAGTCACACCTTTTTACCATATAAAAGGTAGGCGGAAATCACACCCTGAGCCCACTTTTCGCCCTCGAACAACCAGATATGACGGGTGGCGAACCACGTCGCCGCCGTTTTGGGACAAGTATTATTCTTTACGAAAGAAGGCAGTCGGTAAAATACCTTAGTCGCTTTTTCCGACACCTCGGTAGGAAATAATTAGGTACTACTCTGCCACACACCTCTCGGCCCAAATATTATAAAAAATGACCGAAAGTACACCCTGCCGAGCGGCAGCGTCTAAAGGACGAGGTGTGAGCTGCCAAGCGAGGTGATTACATCTTTTTTTTTATATGATAGGACGACGAAACGAGCAAAACTTTCACCTCATGGTAAGTGCAACGTCTACCCATAACAAATGCTATGTCACCCAAAACATTTCTGTGTGACACTACACTGCGCCCGTCACCCTGAGAAATCAGTTCTTAAGTCTCATATGCCCAGTGATTACGCTAGGTCACAGTGCCCTTCAAACCGAAACACAGTAATGTTTGCACACTACTGCTTCACGGCAGAATAACTGGCCCTGGGGTAGTACCTACCTAGACGGATTCCTCCTTAGGAATCCCATCACCAGAAATTAACTTCTATTAACTATATTATAAATAATGTTTTTTTTTTCAAATCAATCTTGTGGCAAATGCGACGTCTGCATAACAAATGGTGTGTCACAATGTGAGACTTAATAACTGATGTCTTGAGATGACAAACGCGGTGCAGGGCCACACAGAACTTTGCTATTCTTAGTTGGTAACACTGCAACTGTCAAAGGTAGGCAAAGGCAAGCTTGGCACTTACCATCAGGTAAACGACTTCCTTGTCTCGTGACTTAAAACCATAAGAAAAATAGTAATTCTGGAACAATTTTGTCAATATGACATTATAAGTAAAAGAAATTATCAGCCTTTAAATGTCCTACTGGGATTTGGAGCCAAGAAGAGTCCGCCAGGCTGCTCCAACGAGGAGTAGCGGACTTCACATCTCCTCGAAATATGTTTATTTCTCAGACCAACAGGTTTCCTGACGAGCACGCGATAAATAATCACTTAAAACTGTAGAACAATTTTCAAAGTACTCACGTTCTATGAAATTTAAAGGAAGCGCTCGGTATCTGAGCCACCACGGCTTTTTTATTATAATACCAATTTAAAGTTACATATTATTTCAAAATCCACGCGTACAGTCGCGGGTCTCTGTTGGAAAGTTAACTTTACAAAAAGTTGACTCATTTAATTTTAAAATTAAATTGAATAGATTATAAGAATAATATACTACATATCTTCTAATATACATATTAAATTAATGTCTCATAGCCGGTCTCACCCCGTTTCGGAAATTGAAAGCATGCAGCTCAAATAACTTGAAAGCATTTTAAATTCATATCCCAAGCTTAACCCTTATAATCCGAAAGGATCGTATTTTGAGTCCGAGCATGTATTTAGAGTAGATATAAATTCTGAACACGACGCGGGCGACGTGTCTGTAGACCATTGCCAACACTCGGCCCAACAACAGGTGTTACGTTTTTAATGGTTTCAATATTTTATAATTTATTTTTCTTATGCGCGACAAATTCATAGGAAACCGGCGGAAAGTAGAATCATAATAAGTCTGCTATGTTTATTATAGAGAGTGAAGAGAAACTGAGATCCATTTGTTGGCATCGGGATCTTCTATCGCAGTCTTCGGGGACACAAGTTATACTTAATTATTTATCGAGAATAGGATTTAGGTCTCCAGGAGTCACAATGACGTACCATCTACTGATACGTCTACGTATTCCAATGCAAGAACCTGTCTAGGTCGGTACCACTGCGATATGAAGAGCACTGATAGCCAGTGTTATTACTGGGCATATGATCTGAAGAACTGGTGTCCCAGCATGATGAGCGTAATGTGGTGCCACACAGAAATATTCTGGGTGACATTTCATTTCTTTCTTATAGACAGACGTCTACTTACTATCAGGTGAACCGATTTGCTTGTCTCATCACTTTCTTCTATAAAAAGTGGACTACTTACTCACACAGTCTAGGACTTCTACTTTCGGCCGCATTAATTAAAGGTGGGTTTGTAATTATTAGCTTTCCACTACTGTTATATTCAGTAGTGGAAAGCTCCGAAATAATTTTATAATTTCCAGGATATTCCGGTCCGGTATATCCGGTTTCTTCTTCATGTTTTCTTTCTTCGTCAATTGCATAATAAATCAGAACTTCATTGGCATTTGTATGCTTTCAGCAGAATTTTTTACTGGGAAATCGTAATGAAGATCATTTTAATTGTATAAACAGTAACCGTACTCACTACACAAATCTCTTTATTTCTACATCCGCTACTTATAAGTTACGCTAAAGCTCTTGTACTTTTTCGAATACTCTTACACCTAATAACGAATTTCAAATTCACTTGTTTGTTGTCTTAAAATAAGTACCAGCACAATATTGATAGAATTACTAACGGAAACTAGTAACATTAAAAGCGTTAATAGTTTTTTTTTTTAAGAATAATTATTAAACATTACATTCAAGTTTATACTTTTTAAATTATTCTTCATTATAAGAGAAAAATTATAGTATAAAATCTAGCCCACTCGTATCGTCGTCGTCGTCGTCGTCGTCGTCGTCGTCGTCGTCGTCGTTTCAGCCTATCAATAGGCCTCCCCCATAAATTGCCACAAAAGTTTGTAGCTCTATTTTTTGGAGGGATTTTGCCATAGTTGCCACGCTTGGCAGACGGGTTGGCAACCGCAGTTTATTTATTCAGATGTCCCAGCAAGATGATGCACACTCGTATGCAGATATTTTAAAAAATTATCAAGAATTTTATAATATACTAACTGTACCTTGCGGTTTCACCCGAGTAAAACAGTTCGACCTCATGATTGCGCTGTACGACATGATACCTCACTGACCTCAGCCTTCACAGTTCGGCTGTTCTCGGTAACGAAATGCAAAGTAAAGCCGCGCGCATAGCAACTAATTTCTATAGTTTTTCAGATTTCATGCAAGAATCCTAAATATTTCCTAATAAAAAATAGCTTAGATTACTCTCTGAAAAGTTCTCTACCTGCCAATGAAAGTCTCGTCAATCGATTTAGGCGTTTCGGAGAATTTGCATTACATCAACATACGAATACAAATTTCTATCAAATTCCATGAGTAAGTAAATGTAATAATATTGACTAGCATATTTAATTATGCGTTACATGAGTCTGAGACAATAAAATACAGGCGAGAACTGAAGACAATCTTGTACAGTCACGCACATAAAAACCTAACCGACACAACGGCGTTTAACGTGCTAACAGCGAATTCATTATGAATCCTCGGGGAAAGCAAAAGGAGAAATCTTTGCTCTTTGATTATTATAGCGTTTAGAGTTAACTGTATTATGGTTTGCAGGCTGTATAATTATCGTTTGTGTGTTTCTTATCGTTTCGTCGTATCGGTTTCTTATTTTTTTCCCTCTTTGTCTTTTACGTACATTTTGCAAAATAGGCACTGATGTCAAAGAGTACCTAAAGATTTATGATCGTACATGTACTCAGTTATATATTTTCGACTGTGTTTAAATTATGCACCCAAAATATTATTCTGCGCACATCTTGGATTACCTTGTGCAGTCATTTTTAATCTGATATGATTACATGCCATAAGTCAAAAAAGAAACAAAAACAGTTTTTTGTTCTTTTATAAAAAATCTGTAATTAAGAAATTATTGATGGTCAAGCCGTGAAGGAGTTTTGAATATGCCTTATTTCCCTAAACATATTAAATAAGTTATACCGCAAAACTTTGTGAAGTTAGGATAAATAGGTGCCTCTGTGTTTGTAAACATTCACGGCATCGCAATATATTCTGCGTAAATAACGACTTTTGCTGACGAAATTCGAAACATGCCAGTGTGAATAAGTCAACCAAAAACTTCAATAGGAATCCATCCAATCCAAGTTGAAAAGCTCTTATCATGCTATAGTAAGACAGAGAACTTACTCTCTGTAAATCTTAGAATGCTTAATAACTAGTAAGACTAGTCAAATAAAATTTGTAATAATATCGCCAATTTTTTTTCGCGATCTAATAAATATTATAACAAATATAATTAATAAAAATAAGAAATAATGAAACAAAATAAAATGGCCAATTAGTGTCTAACAATTAAAGTAAATACTACACATTTTTTGTTTAAAAAAAAAGGATAAAAAGTTCTAAACCTGTTTCAGGTTAAGACCTGCCCTTTAAAAAAAGAATTGAAGAACACTTAAAAAATTATCGTATGAAATACACCTGACATCTATACATAAATATTCGTAAAACAAAATCATCTTAGTTACACCACTTATAACTCAAGAACAGCTGGATCGATTTTTATGATGTTGTATTTAAAGGAGAGAAAGTTAATTTGCTAAGATCCGCATGCAAAATGTAAAATGGTGCGTATTACCTAGTTTTGAAAAGTACCGCCCGCCGTCCCTCACCAGCGTGCACAAGAAAACAAATACCGCCACCGAGGGCCAAGGTAGGGAAAACCAAAAAAGAAAATTACAAAATCCGAATCAGTAGACTGTAAGTACTTGTAAAGTTTCATACTTAAATGTGATTCAGAAATCAAACTCATCTCGACCCATTCCGGACGGACAGGACAACGTCTGCCGGGCCAGCTAGTATTCTATAACTAAATTATGTATATAAATAATGTGAATTAAAAATACTTACGTTATTTAAAATATCAAAAGTGGAAGAAACGTTCGACCTACTTTACATAACAATCATCATGTTATAAACACAGAAATATATTGTCATTCTATCGTTTGCTTAAATTTATTTAACTTTGTTTTTTTATTATATTAAGTTTATTGTATTTAAATTACAATTATTATTAATAGAGTAACGTGTCTACCCTAATTTCCAATAATACTAGGTGGATTGAAAAGTACTCGGCCTAACACAGATCCATTCAATTCTAAAAATCAAATCTACCCACATTATTTAGTTCAGTTCAGACTAGTTCATTGTGTGAAGATCGAAACGTGTGCGATAATTAGTTGTGATTTTATAAATTTATTAACAAAGTAATCGGTCATAATTTCCGCGAATGGAGCAAATCGAGCAGCGTGCCGTCATTAAGTACCTCCATAAGAAGTGGCTATTATCAAAAGCCATCCATGATGACATGGTCAGTACATTAGGCGATTGTGCTCTGTCATATTCATCCGTCAAAAAATGGATAGCAGAATTTAAGCGTGGTAGAGAGAGTGTGAAAGATGAACCCCGCTCTGGAAGGCCTTCGACGTCAACTACTGACGAAAATATTAAAAAAGTACTTGATTTAATAATGGGAGACCGCAGATTAAAAATTAGAGAGATAGCCGAGATTATAGGCATCTCTTATGAACGAACTCAAAACATCATTGTCAACGAGTTGGGTTTCCACAAGGTGTCTGCGAGGTGGGTTCCGCGACTGCTTTCAGTTGAACAAAAAAGGACGCGATTGACTATTTCACGCGACTGTTTGGAGTTATTTGAAGCCGATGCAGATGATTTTTGAATCGTTTTGTTACTATGGACGAAACATGGGTTCATTACTGTACACCGGAAACAAAACAACAATCAAAACAGTGGAGAAGACCTGGTTCACCACCCCCTAAAAAGGCTAAGTCGATTTTGTCGGCAAATAAGGTGATGGCTTCAGTATTCTGGGACTCAAAAGGTGTGATTATGATTGATTATCTTGAAAGGGGTCAGACTATAAACTCTGATTACTACTGCACCTTACTACGTCGTTTACGAGAGGAAATAAAAGAAAAACGTCGAGGAATGCTCAGAAGAAAAGTCCTGTTTCATCAAGATAACGCCCGTGTTCACACGTCAGTACAGCCAATGGCTGGAATTCACAACTGTGGCTTTGAACTGTTACCGCATCCGCCGTATTCACCTGATCTGGCACCATCAGACTTCTTTCTGTTCCCTAACCTAAAAAAGCACTTGGGAGGTCAAAGATTTTCGACAAACGACGAGGTCAAAGCAGCTGTAGACGCATATTTTGACTCTAAGGAAGAATCATTTTTTTTTAACGGTCTAAATGCTTGGAAGGGGAGGTGGCAAAAGTGTATTGAACTTGATGGTGATTATGTAGAAAAATAAAAATATAACTGATTTAGTCTGTGTTTATTTTCTTGGTTAGGCCGAGTACTTTTCAATCCACCCTCGTAATTACCAATTTATTATGGCATTTGCAATAAACGGCAATCGCTTATCTTCTTAATTGCCAATTTAAAAAGTTAACAATTTTTTTTAATTGTTATAATTTTACTGTCGTAGTTCCTAATGAAAGCACCTGCAACTTGAGATGATCTGCTGCAAATGTGTAGCTTAACGTTATCGTGCAGCCGCAATAGCTAGGAATGAATACCACAGATGATTAATTAATCGACAATTTCCTCATCATTATTCGCAGTTGAGTACTCATTAGACTTAAGAGAATCGTAAAAAATTGCAGTACATATCTCACGCATAGAACTAGCAAACCATCATGGCTTCCTTTCATAGATTTTTCGTTCCGCGCGTCGTTTAGCTCATCCTACTCCAGTATCCAATTACTGTTACGTTTACGTTTGTCGTAAAGGATCCATTTTCGCCATAAGTTACGACCCTATTCAGAATCCTCTCATTTCGGTTCCGGTTTAGTAAAGCAATGCAAGCGCCGCGGCGTATTTGCTACTGTATCTCATTCAGTTCATCTTTCAAGCTTCTTTAAAATACCAATTTTAATTTTGCGCACATGACTCAATGCGGATTTTTCATTTGAATCAAACTTACCGTCGCAATTTGTTCCATGTGCTCAATTCCTAGTCATTAATTAACTTTAGTAAGGGAAGACATACTCGTTTTATTTTATTTTTTTTCATTTGTGTTGCCTCGACGAAACTCATAATTCAAAAAGATTCACATTAATGTTAAATGTTTGAACACATGAACACATACATTTTTTTCATCGTAAACAAACACCCAATCAAGCAAATGAAAAAAAAACAGCTTCTAAGTAAAATTTACGTGGTAAATAATTTCCTTTTTAAACAGGTGTTCATAATCATCATTGTTTCAGTCTACCGCAAGCCCACTTCCGAACACAGACCGAGACAAAACTATACAGAACGACGCTGAAGGGAGGGGGGACGTCTCTAGTTCTGCCGCCGATATCATCGTTACGGATTCTAACTCGCAGAGAAACACTGAGCATATTATTCTTCCTTTGACAACGCGCACTGGTTAAATAGATATTCTCGCAGTTTCCCGGACGGGGCCCAGCCAACTTGGATTCGTCGATGATACTCTTGGTCGAAGTTGGACTTACCTAGTCGGACAATTTGTCCTAGTCAAGTTCACGACTTCGAGCGTAGTGTTCTGAACTAAAACGGGTATAGGTGTCACATGGACGTAAGGACAAGATCTTCGTCTTGTCCATGTTAGCTAATATGTTCAACCAAAAGATAATCAAGTCAAGGTCAGTATGACAATAAGATGCTTTTATTAGTAAGTACATTATACCTTGTTATTAAACAGTACTTGTAACTTTACAGTCTCCTCGGAGCTTATTCCATTTCGTTTGACGTTCCTTGTACAGAAATAAGTGGGAACTAAAAGTTCATCTACAACCGTACTTCCCGTGCACACCTACTAGTAAAAACTCATCTCACATTTATACACAAACTGACTTTAGTACTCGTAAATGTTTGCTTGGCGCCGTATATTGCACTGCCGCACCGCGGCACTCTTTGCTCGGAGTGTTTCCCGCCAACTGTTTTACATCACTCGGTGGAACTTTGCGATTTCAAATAAATGATTTTCTGGAAATTGCTTTATAATTACATATAGTATGCCTTACAGCAATAACGTATTCTTGTTAATCTTAAAATGATAAAGGAAATGTTAACCACCACAGGGCCAGTTATTCTGCTGTGAAGCAGTAGTGTGCAAACATCATTGTGTTTCCGTTTGAAGGGCACCGTGAGCTAGTGTAATCACTAGGCATATGAGACTTAAGAACTGATGTCTCTGGGTGACGGGCTCTTTGTGGTATCACACAGAATATAACTAAGTGACTCAGCATTTGTTATGGGCAGACGTTGCACTTACATCAGGTTAACATTTTGCTCGTTTCGTCACATTATCCAATAAAAAAAAATATGTCCTCGAAATATTTTTATTTCTCAGTCTGGTATTACTGATTCTTTACCGGTGGTAGGATTCCTAGGCGGGAATCCGTCTAGTACTGTAATATCTGGTACAGGAAGCAGTGGTATGCAAACATCACTATACTATGTTTTGGCTGAAAGATTTGCTCGTCTGTTCGTTCTTCACCGCAAAGGCAAATAGTAAATCACCACTTAAAATTATAGAGACATTTTAGGAGTGCCGGCATCGGGGATCGAACTTAATTGCCCGGCCCCTCAGCTACCACGTCTCTACACTACACTACAAATACTCATACTTATATTACACATCATCGTACGTATGTCCATTCATTGTCACTATCCTCATAGCAATCCAAAATGCTTCTTGATTTAATCCTTATTGCTTCCATATTGGTAAGATTTATTATTTGTTAATTTTTTCAATTAACAATTGAAATTCTTATTTGCAAACAATGAACTATCCAAGCCTGCACAACTTTTTGTACTCATTCGTTTCGAATTATTAACGCCGTTTATTTTTCTGTAGGCACCAATTTTGGATAATAAATGCTACCTGAATAATTGTAGTCTTTCGCGGCCTGCGTTGTTTGAATTAAATTATACGTGTTCCATAGAATATAAAAAAAAATTAAGTTGCAATTTAATACCCTATCAATATTTTTTTATAAATGTCCTTAACAAATAAATAAGAGTAATTCATACGCGTCACGCCTCTTACCCATTGCGGTAGGCAGAGACCACATACTTCCACTTGCTACGATCCTGACACACATCTTTCGCTTCTGCTGCTTTCATGAGTATTTTCATACAAGCTTGTCGGTTGCCGATACATCTAACGTGGCCTTTCCTAAAAACGACTTCATTGTGATCGTGATAATTATAATATAAGACTAATAAAGGAAAGAACGTTAATTTGCTAAGCTTTAAAATAGTGTGTATTACCTAATTTTTGAAGAACACCACAAAAGCGTTTTCAAAATAATTAAGGTCTTCTTATAATGATTTTACCAAAATACTAGTAAACGATCGTTCCCTTTGTGAGGAATTAAACTTAATTTTAATTAGCCTCACTTCTGGTAATTACAAACTTAATAGCAGCCTTTCATACGCCCACTGCAGAATACATGCGTCGTATTTACTATGAAAGGGTATTGAAGCACAGAACAATGTAATATACTGTTCTGTACATTAAAGCATAGCCCCAAACGTAGCTATTGCGGATTGGCGGTCTTCACGTGCCTTTGAATAATATTATCAATGTAGATGCAAGTTTTCTTTCTCAGAGCACATGGTACATCTGTATTTGTGACTAAAGTTTGACATTTTACTTTGTTAATAATGTAATTTAGTGTAATGTATCTAATTTAGTCATAGTCATATAATGTATTGCTCCATGTGGTTTTACATGCACTTGAAATATGAATACATTAGTCAGCTATCGTGACTTCTGATAGATGGTAATTTTATTATAATGAAACCACGTAAATAGTAATAGCAAAACTTTTAGAAAAATCAGTTTTATTTTTAAAACCTATTTTAATTATAATAAAACTTATATTTAATATACTTGTACTGGGTTCGAAGCCAACAATTGTGTTAAAAAAACCACACATTGTGGGTTTTTGGGTCTGGTTGTGTTGCCCATGTGAAGTATATGTCTGTAAACCACACCCACGATACAGGAGAAATCCTGCTGTGGGGCACAGTTTTAAAAAAAAACAATCTGCCGTTTGATCGATTTTTTATAAAGTTTAATAACTTTATTTAGTCAAAACATCAAATTTGGTCGACAATTTGGAAACAAAGGTTTCCACCAGATTTTATTCAGTGTTGAAACATTACTGTTTGTCTTTGTCCGTACGTTATTTACTTTCGTCGTTTTCCGGTCGCGCGTTAATGGAAAATTTAATGTAATAACGTGAATGTTCAAAGATGATGCAAATATTTCATATTTATTGCTGAATGTTGATATAAAATTGATCATAAAATATCACATAAAAAACAAAGGCACCAAATTACACCACACATTGTGAAAATAAACCTCATTTCATTTAATATCGCTTAATTAAATAGGAATACTTATCAATGAAAAATTGCCACAGAAACATAACCTTTGCTATTTTTCTATTATTTTTTCGAGACATTTTAATATACTGATTTACGGCACTTTTAAAAGTAAATGCATATTTGCAAGCTTCAGTCAGTTTATTTTGTGGACGGTTACAGTATTTAATGTCTACGTCGACCTCTTAATTATTACTTTAAGAATTTCTATACCACGAACAAACGCACAAACATTTCATCGGAAAAGTTGCTTTTATTATGCACTTTAGCTTTCATTCTTTAACCTAGTCTTATCGTTTCTCTTTTCTTTCTTATGTTAAGTGGCTAATACTATGTAAGAGTCAGTCTTATTAGGAACGTGGGTTTCCCTGAAAGACCTATTAGTGGTAATTCTTATTTTCGTGAATAATAATGGACGAATTTTTTTTTTTTTGTCAAATTGTCATTATCACAATAAATCATTTTTAGCAGTACGATGGATTAAACCGAGAATATGATTGCTACATGATTTACACGATTTAAAGTGAAGTTTAAAATCAACAAGAGAGTTGCTTGTGACTTTTATTATTTTGAATTCCATTCTATTAGGATATCGATGATGGACAGTAATATTGATACTGTACAACGAAACAGTAGTTAAAACTGACAAATAGTAAATACACTTGATGTTCTCCAGGTCGATTTTCTACCATGGCAATATCTTCCGAATACTGTCGTAAGCTATCAACTGCGGAGAAGATATTATAATGCCACAAGTAGACGATCAAACACAGAAATACTTCCTCGTATGTAAAGCTCATGCGATAAGATCATAGGTAGGCTAAGATGCAGTGTCAGAGTTACGAGGACAATTACAACACAACCAGACCCAAAACAACTCTAACTCAAATAACTGTTTATGCCATAGTTTCAATGAATATGAAATCACACAAATTGTCAGGGGAAATATTATGAAAAACAGAAAATGCGATATTAAACGTTACTTGTGTTTAGTTTATCTGCGTTTACAAACATTTAGTGTGACCTAAGTTGCAGTATTTAAGTATTACCACAGTATAAATACATACAGTATACAAGGCGTCGGCCGCCTTTGATTTCGGTAGATGCCGACGACGTCCCGACAGTTTCGCGACCACAGACCAATATAAGATAGGTTAGAAAAGTACTAAGCAAGCGTTAATCGACATAACATCTTGCGAAACCGACTACCCTCGCACTCGTAATTTCGTTATCACGTCGAAAAGAGCTTATACGAGTATGAATATTTAATTTTGTGAAAGTAACGACGTAAATATGACGCGCCATAATACAGTGCAGAAATGATATTAGGAGTTAAAATTTGTTGAATGGTGGAATTTCCTATCTTCGGTTAGTAAATATACTGTATTATTCAAAAAAAATAGTTTTATTATATAACAATACAAAAACAATCTAAATACAACTTTATAGCCTAGAAGACATAGTTTCAAATTGTACTTTTTGTAATTCTCCAGGAAGCTACTTCTGTGCCGAATTTCGTCGAGATCGGTTCAACGGTTGTGCCGTGAAAAGGTAACAAACGACAGAGAGAGTTACTTTCGCATTTATAATATTAGAATGGAAACTATGGATATAAATGGCTTACTGATATTTATATTACGCATACGCGACGCGGCAACCCTTAAACATAGGTCCCATACTGTAGGGTCAAGTATGAATCGCTACCACGCCCCGCACTTAACGCACAATTGCCCAGTCTAGACGGCTTCATCGCCTCTGTATCTATCTTTCCTATGTGGTATTATTGTATTTCGGTTAAAACGCAACTGTAGCTCAATAGCTACAATAGCTACAAATTCACTAAACACAGAAAACTTAGTAGTTGTAGAATAATTTAAAATTTTACTAAATTAATTATTTGACGTTATTCAAAGACTTTGTTATACTTCTTTCAGTTAAGAGAAAAGAAAGCCTTTGACTTTGTTCTCATTTATACGACGTATTTTTTAACTTTTCCCTTCGCTACTTTTATATCGCCTTTACATTTAATGTCTTGCTCATAAACATTTTCATAGTATTGATTTTGGATGAAATTGTTACAACCATTTCTGTACAATTTATACTATTGTCGAATTAACTTATCCTTTGAATGTTCCCTAAGAAAGTTGTCTCTGTACTTGATTTATTTTAGTAAACCTGAGCTAATCAATAGCTCCCGAAATACTTTGGAATTACTTACGTGTCGTTATATGCCACTGAGACCGTCGTAGTTAAAAATATCTCAAGTAAACTTTATACTTTATTTTGCGGGAAGTCGATGGATGCAGGTGGCACAGGACCGTGCTTTGTGGCAATCTACAGAGGAGGCCTATGTTCAGCAGTGGACTAAGATAGGCTGAAATGATGATGATGATGATGAAACTTTATACGATTATCGATTTCACACAACCGCTCACCAAAAAGCCTTACTGTCCAAAAAAAAGTTTTTTACTGTGCCATACAGTCAGTCACGCCTTTCTCCCATATAGACTGGTAGGCAGAGGCCACTCACATAGCCCACTTTTCGCACTCGTGGGAAACGAGACGTCAGGAGTGGCGAACCGCATCGCTTCTTACTCCCCATTGCGGCTGTCCGTACTGGGAATAGTCAGTACTTGGGAACGTCGGAAATGTCTGTTGTTGTCTTTGTCTTTTTGTTATAGTTTTTCAGTACTTTTTGCATACCCATACTATACTGTTTGAAACTGAACGGAGCATATTTTAAAGTGTGTTATCTATGCTAAACGTCAAATTGACAATTGTAGTGTCACATGTACATAAACTCAAATTATATCGTGATATCTATAGTGCAATTTTCTATATTTTATTTAATTCATAAGACCAGTTATAAAGTGTGAAAAATTTCATCAATATTTATGCATACGCCCCCAAGTTTTATTCCTAAATAGGTTAGTACGAAAAATTAACTCCACTATAACAGCGGTGTTTCACTTATTTTTATAAATCGTATACATGTTTTTCTCTTAGATTTTAATAAAAAATGACTTCGGTACTTCCTGTTACATTGTTACCAGTTAGTGTCCGTGGTATGAAAGTCCTTAACCGTCAGAAATTCTTGCGTAATGCAGTTGTGCCAATACTTAAAGTGTCTGATGAAAAGGTGTCTAAAGTTATTCCAATATGCAAGCATTATCTGCTGAAACTAGAAAACTTTAAGCCTGTTCAACCTCTACACGAAGATGATGACAATTCAAATAAGAAATGCATCCATTTAAATCCAGAGAAAATTAATCAATGGACAGATTTCGCGGACGACGATCGACAGTCCCTTGACAAATGTGGTGTTACAGAAAATAATTTCGCTTCAAAAGAAATACAACTTACTTATGACAATTTGAAGTATGATGCAATATTCAAAGCAGTGTTACCAGAAAATGAAGAAATTGTGAGTGGTTTTTCACAAATAGGCCATATAATTCACTTAAACTTGCGTGATCATCTTCTAGACTATAAACCTCTAATTGGTCAAGTATTACTTGACAAAATCAAAACTTGCCGTACTGTTGTAAATAAGAATAACATTATTGATAACACATACAGAAACTTCAGTATGGAAGTCATTGCTGGGGAAGAAGACTTTATAGTTACTGTAAAGGAAAACCGTTGCAATTTCCAATTTGATTTCTCCAAAGTTTACTGGAACCCACGTCTTGGTAAGGAACATGAGAGAATTCTGGAATTTCTGAAGCCAGACGATGTTTTGTTTGATGTCTTTTGTGGAGTTGGACCATTTTCCATACCAGCAGCAAAACGTAAGTGCAAAGTATTCGCTAATGATTTAAATCCTGACTCATTTAAGTGGTTAAACCATAATGCTAAGCATAATAAAGTCAATATGTCACTTTTCAAGTCATATAACCAAGATGGAAAGGATTTTATTCATACTATCTTCAAAGATTACATAACCAATTTGTTTACGGGCAAAGAACGGTTAAATGAAAATGCTAAAATACATATTACAATGAACTTACCAGCAATGGCTGTGGAGTTTCTTAAATATTTCCATGGATTAATCACAGACAATGTACTTGTTGACAAATTCAATTGGGAAGTTATAACATATGTTTATTGTTTTGCTGTGGGAGATGATCCTATAAAAATTGCTCAACAATTGGTCACAGAGAGCATAGGATTTGACGTGTCAGAAAACATTTTAAGTATATTTAATGTAAGAAATGTGTCTCCAAAAAAAGAAATGATGCGTGTGACATTAAAATTGAACAAATGTATAATATTTGGACTAAACAAAGATTTAAAATGTGGTGAACCTCCTTTAAAAAAGTTGTGTGTTGATGAGAAAATATAGCATTACTTTGTATAGGTAAATTTATTTGGTTTTGATGTAGTGAACATAATGTTTTTTTTTTTAATTCCTAAAACATATTTTTTTTAAAATAAAATAAGTTTTATATTACATCAGCATTTTATTCGTCATGTCAGCCTAATACTAGTCCACTGCTGAACATAGACCTCCACATAGATTGCCACAAAATTTAGCATATTGTATTATAGATAAATTTAATTACAGTATTAATTAAAATTTAGTGAAGCAATTGTATAACACCGGTACATATATAATCAATTACTGTTTGCATAGCTAACAAAAATTATAAGAATATTCTAAGCATAGTATCTAAAATAAAATTAAATATTAATAATTCAAGTTTTCAAATAAATATAATTTGTGTAGTATTCTCATAAATATAAACAACCATTATAATTCATTAATTTCATAAACATTAAATAAGAGAAAAACTCTGAGAAAAGTTTTTTCCACTTAATAACACAATACTAATAGTTAAGGTCGTCGTCGTCGTCGTCGTTTCAGCCTATCACAAGTCCACTGCTGAACATAGGCCTCCCCAATAGATAGCCACAAGTTTGTAACTCACATATTGGAGGGATTTTGCCATAGTTGCCACGCTTGGCGGGCGGGTTGGCAACCGCAGTTTATTTATTCAGATGTTCCAGGAAGATGCTGCTGCCCATCTCCTTGTTTGAATTTCCCTCTGTCGACTTTTACGACACCCACGGGATGGGATGGGGTGGTAGATTCTCTTCGTCCGCTACCACACGGCAATAGATAGTTAAGGTGTCTTAAAAAAATCTATATTCATGATGATGTGTTATTATAGGTATAACTGATGGATATGTGAGGAGAAAGCTAGGAATCTAAAAACAATAGAAAATAATTTTATTATGGTTAAAACTGAAACATAAGTCATATAACCTAGACATCACAAGTTCTGTCACCAACACATCATTCAATGACACAAATGTATGATTTTTATTGTTTGTATGAAATTAATTATGAAAACAAAAGTAGTTTAATTTTATTAAAGTAATTGGAAATGTGTTGATTTTGAATACATGCCCTCATCCTCAGCGACCAGTCACTGACCGCAGCATGCACAATGTTCATGACTACATCTGGCACTGCTTTAATTAGGGATGCTTTTGATAGATTCTAAATTCTGATGAGGTTTAGTGCAGGCTTTCTCCTCCGAACGTTGCCATATTTTGTAATCCAACAGATTTAAGTCGATTCTATGTGTGATAAGCCAGTTTTGCTGTCCAATGATCTGGCGCTGAATCTTGTTGCAATACCCAGTGTCTGTTTTCGACCATTGTTTGATAAACAGGTTTAACAATGTTTGTAACAATGGTATTTTGATACACAGCAGTGCTAGTATTCACCCTTTTTCACAGAAAAACACCTCAGTTAGGCCTGAATACGAGACTCCAAGCCAAACCATAAATGGTGAAGGATAATGCCCACGCTTGATTTTCGGGATACGCCTGCTCGCTTCTTCACTGTTGTGGGTATACACTTTTTATTTTGTTTGGTGTAACTTTTTTCGACGTTGAAAATGTTTCGTCTGAAAAAAGGATTCCGCGGGGTTTTTCCCATTGGGACCATCAACCTTCGAGCCTTAATTTTTTCAGCAGCTCATTAAGATAATGCTTTATTTTTCGTCGAAAATCTAAGGTCTTCATTTAGCACTCTTTTGACCGTCGTTCTGCTTAACCCCAATTGAAGGGCTAACATTTCGTTGAATTTGCGCCCGCACTGCTTTGATGAACGCTGGTGTCCTAACCGTACGGTCGGTCACTCCCTTTACGGTCTTCAAAGGTTGAATCTTCATTAAATCGTTTGATAGTACGATAAACGCGCGTTTATTTCCAAATTTTGCAGAAGTTTAAAATCTAAATTAGCGCAATAACCGCGACTGTACTCCTTATGCGTTGTTAAATGAAACAAAATCAATTTCTTTTTTATTTTAAGACAAGCTGATGCCCGCGACTTCGTCCGCGTGGATATAGGTCTTTTAAATATCCCGTAGTAACTATTTCATTTTCCGGGATAAAAAGTATCCTATGTCCGTCTACAGTATTCAAGATATCTCTGTGCCGAATTTCGTTAAATACGGTTCAATGAAAGGTTGAGCTGTGAAAAGGTAACAGACAGAGGGACAGAGAGACAGTTGCTTTCGCATTTGTAATATTAGTATGGATGGAAATATAGTGATATTTTTTAGATATGGACCAAGTGTAAGAAGTAAAACTGTAAAGAAATTTTCTAACTTATCCATTCGTTTTAGCGTGAGGCGCGCATAAAGGCAGACCTTTTTATTTATGTAGATGGTGCTAGAGGTAAGATTCCTACGCAGGAATCCGTCTTGGGCCCAAGGGCAGTTATTCTGCCGTGAAGCAGTAGTGTACAAACGTTATTGTGTTTCAGTTTGAATGACACTGAGAGCTAGCGTAATCACCTGGCATATGAGACTCAGAAATGTTCTTTGTAACACAGCATTTGTTATGGGTGGACGTTGCACGTCCCGTCCGATCCCACCGCATATCGGCCTATAAGCCTCCTCAAGGCCTTAGGCAAGATATACGAACGCCTACTTCTCGCCCGCTTAAGAGACTTCATGCAGTCTCGAGGGATCCCCATCCACGAGCAGTTTGGATTCCGTGCCAAACACTCATGTACCCAGCAGGTGCACCGCATAACGGAGCACATTCAATCCCGCTTCATACGCGGGCTTCATACCGGAGCGCTCTTCTTCGACGTGGCGAAAGCGTTCGACAAGGTCTGGCACAACGGGCTCATATACAAGTTATATGGACTCGGTGTGCCAGATCGCCTCGTACTCATCATACGAGATTTCTTACGCAGTCGAACCTTCCGCTACCGCGTCGAGGGGGTGCGATCCGATTCACATCCCATCCTAGCCGGCGTACCACAAGGCTCAGTCCTAGGTCCCGTGCTCTACACCCTTTTCACCAGCGGCGTCGAACTCGCCCTCTTCGCAGACGATACCTGCCTCTATGTGTCTGGACGTAATCCAGACACTATCTCTAAACGCCTCCAATCCGCAGCCCGAACCCTCGGGAACTGGTTTCGGAAATGGAGGATCGAGGTCAACCCCATCAAAAGTGCAGCCATGTACTTCTCGCGGCGCATAACGTCGCATCTCCCCACCATAGAGTTATTCGATCGTCCAATCCCCTGGGTAAAGACAGTCAAATACTTAGGCGTCCTATTAGACTCGAGACTCAGCTTCGGTCCACATATTAACCGAGTAAGGAACCGAGCGGCGTTCGTCCTCGGCCGATTACATCCGTTACTAAATAAAAATAGCAAAATGTCCCTACGTAATAAAATTACACTTTACAAAGCCTGTATTCGGCCAATTATGACATACGCAAGCCCCGTATTTGCGCATGCCTCCCCGCGTCAAATTCACCGACTTCAGGTAATACAAAATCGATTCATGCGTAAAGCCACGGGAGCACCGTGGTTCGTGCGTAATGCTAACCTTCATATCGATTTAGGGCTTCCTACCATAGCCCAATATCTAAAGTTGGCCTCTCGCCGATACTTCGACTCTGCCGCCACGCACCCCAACCCACTGGTTGTCAGTGCCGCCACTTACAACCCCCTCGCGATACACCAAAACTCGACCCGCGGAAAAAGGAGACCGAGGCACGTCCTCGAGGACCCTGACGACGCGACCACTATTGCCCAAGCGCTCTACTCAACACTACACAAACACCCATTATCACCATCAGACAAAGTTATTCGCGATACCGCCGCATCTCAGGCCGGTTCTCCCCTAGCAGTAGTGTCATAAACAGAAGCGTCGCTGGAGTTTCTTGCGCCATTTCTTCTCCAGCGGAAACGCATTCCGAATTGGTGGTAAACTTATCTAATAATAATCATGGTATTAATAATTATAGTAGTAGTAATATTGCCCTCCCGATTGCAGTAACTGACCGAGCCGAGACCGGCCCCCTTGGGCACCCTCGAGTCTGTTACTCTCGCGAACAGGATGACGGTCCAAGCCGAGGTCCCCTCTCGGGGGCCCTTGCGCCAGTCATCCATAAATAAAGGTTTCGGCTAAGCGCCCTCAGCGCTATGCCACCTTTCAATCCGGCGAAAAAAAAAAAAAGGACGTTGCACTTACCATCAGAGTTTGCTCGTTGCGTCACTTTATTCAATAAAAAAAGTTCCTTATTCAAAATCAGTTCAGACATTTCTGGCCAGTATTCGAAATTTAAATTAAATAAGAATGTGATAGAACTTATGACCCAACTAGATGTTGGTATATTTGTGCTGGTTGCCACAACTCGTTCGTTATCGTCTATATCAATTATTCTAACATGTGTCTAACTATAGGTCAAGGAACTTAACCTCAACCTCTTCTATCTTATTAATAAAGAGAACTTGTTAGCTATAACCCTGTCCCAACCTTATGTTTTATGAAATTTAGTAAATCGGCTTTTGGCAGCATAAGCTCTGGTTTCAAATGTGGCTCTTGGCGTGGCGAAAAGGGTCAATACGTTATCATGTAACAATTAAACCAGATAAACATGAATGTCTCATACAAAGTGGTCACGGCGAAAATCAATACTTTTAAAGAAGTTCTGTCTATATTAATATTATAGACTGTAAGATTGTTTAAGTGGGTAATCAAAGAAAACCCTGGTTTGGTCGCGTTAATTCTTTCATCGTATGGAAACTGCGTCTACTATTTCAATAGATCCAATCACGATATAAAACTTAAGTAGCTTAACTTACTTAACACCTGGGCAAAGAGGTGGCTGATCGATTGTCTCTTACACAACAAAGAGGCGTTAGTTGCAAACTCAAAACACGTTCGGCAAGAAATAATTTATGTACAAAGTGGTGGAAGCAGAACGCTGGGATGCGGCAGTGGAAGAAACGGCAGTCCTTGTCCCATCATCCGATCTTTTCGGATACGGGAAGAAGAGAGCTAGACTTCAGCTTCAAACAAAGCGCCAATGACTTCTAACTCTACGGAAATACATCGGTTAAACGAAAAAAAAAATCAGCCAAATTTGGTCAATTGCTGAACATGGCCTCCTTCAGAATATTCGTCGTGGAGTCTTCTTCTATTAACAGATGCTATGCTTTGTTGGGGAGTAGACGACCGCAGTAGAATATTGTTGTTCAAGAAGAGGCCGCTGTGAAATCTTTTGCTTATTAATCTCTTACGGCACCCACAAGACGAGATGAGGTACCATGATTTTTTGACGACGTAGTGACGAGCGAATCGTTCACGTGATGAAAGTGCAACGTCTGCCCTGGTCTATCTGCCCTCACTGCGTTCGTCACCTGGACACGTCAGTTCTAAGTCTCGTATGTAATATATAATTACTGGGAACTACACTAGCTAACGGTGCTCTTCCGACCGAAACACAGTAATGTTTTTCGGTCTGAAAAACAACTCTTAGCGTCTTTTTTCTTGTAAGATAAAGTTCTAGGCTAAATGATAAACCTCCATCTTAGATGTTCTCCAATTCAATGCTCATTAGCCCATAACCCATAGCTTACTTACTTGCCTTGTGGCATTCTCTACCAGTCAATCTTGGTTGATGGTGAAAAAAATATATCGCAGGTGCTATCTATTTAAAAGTAAGATGCCAAACTTTTGATAATATATAAATATAATCAATTAAAATAAATAATATAAAATATATAAATATGTACATACTAAACTAATTACAATTATATAAATAAATAATATACACAAACAGATAAAAGTGAAAGAAAAAAAATCTGTCAAATGTGATCCTTCTTTAGATAATATTCCCGAACTAATTTTTTAAATATATTCTTACTAGGAGCTTTCTTGACATCATCGGGGAGGACGTACCAGAGTAGTATAGACTGCACAGCAAAAGAAGAACTAAAGAATCGTGATCTTATATTTGTTTAAGGAACGAGGTACTCCGTCAAGAGTAGAATAAAAAGAGCCAAAGTTCTTTTTCAATTATGAAGGAGATTTTTGATCAGTTAAGATAGAATACAAAAGTAACAAAATTCTAGAGCAACGCCTTGGTGGGATAGGAAGCTATTTAAGCTTAGAACGGTAACAGGAAACGTGGTCATATTTACGAAAACCGAAAATAAATCGAATGCAGTTGTTGAGAAGGCGCTCCAACTTGTTTAGAAGATTACTGGCAAGATCCCGGTAACACACATAAGCATAATCAATGATAGATAAAATTAGGGAATGAACAAGCATGAGTTTTGTCTTTAAAGGCAAGAAATTTTTAAGGCGTTAGAGGGATCGCAAGGTAGCATTAACTTTACGACTAATTTCGGAAACCTGAACTCCTTAACCCAAGAAATGCTTCAAATACAAGCCAAGATTTTTTACTGAAATTGAGAAAGAAATTAACAGTCCACTATAAAACACAGGAGCAAGGTTACTATAATCAATCTTAGCCAGCATCCTTAAACCACCAACAACCATCACCTTACATTTTGATGGGTTAACAGATACGCCGTATCTGAATGACCAATCTTTAATGGCTTCGAGATCATCATTCAACTTTTTGATACCATTGTTGAGGACATTAATTCCTGTTTACACAAAAAGCTGGAGGTCATCAGCAAACAAATGGTACGAGCAATTGGCAACTGAGGTAATAGAGATTAAACATTATAGGAGAAAGAATAACGTCTTGCGGCACGCCAGTATCAATGTCCGCCCAAGCAGAAGATTGCTGCCTTAAGCGAAATGATTGCTGGCGGCTACGAAGATAGGAGGAAAACCACTCCAAGGCTGTGTACGAAAATCTCAGATAACATAGGAAGGAAATAAGGACATCGTGTTCGAATGTGTTAAAAGCATTCGAAAAGTCAACTAGCTCTACCACAGCATTGTAACTCTTGAGGACTTACGGAAAGCCTCGTTGCCTTCTACTTCTCTTCACTCACCGTGCGTAACGCGTTATACTGCCATTACGCTTGTATTGCGAGATTTTTTTTTATTACAACTAAACTTATTTTTGACACATTGGTGTGACTTAAAATGGTATTCGGATAAGATTGAAAGTACTGTCCAAGGCTACAATTGAAGCAACTGCGCAACAGAAAAATCGTTTAAATAAACCTTCACGGATTTTTTTTTAATTTAGAGCAACAATACGTTAAGCTGTCATCCAATCGATAACCTGAAAGCTGAGAAAGCTTTGTAATTCTAACAGATTTCTTACACCAATTAGATTCAGTTTATGTTCCGATAAAGCTCTACTCACATCACTAATTATTCAGGCTTTTTACTTTAATTTAGAAATTATTGTTCTCGTTTGTGCAAAATTTTAATTGAGTTTCCTATCTACAAGTATACAATACATTAAGTGCGTAGTTTCCAAACTAACTTTAACTAACTAACTTTTTTTCGTTATTACAGTATTGACCGTTGTTTCAGTTATCTTTATTGAAGACAATGCCGCAGAAAAACGGAGACGTTACTATGGATCTGCCAGATATCAAAGAAGTTCTAGAGCAGACTGAACAGGTAGGTTTATATTTATTTTGAACAATTATAAAGATTTCGTGTAATACACTCAGCGTCACAAAAATCGCACCTCTCTGAGTTTGCGCGAAAAATGGCTATAATGGCTAGAAACGAATTATATTTATATAAATATTGGTATGTTTGAAATGGGTATTTGAATAGCTTTACATTATTAATAAAAAAATCATGAAATCATTAAAACATTTATCATTATAGAGCGTCAAAAATAAACACTGTCAAATGCTCGTTAGTAAGGACGCTAGTTAAAAACAATAACATAAATGTTGACATTTTATGAATAAGAGCGTAAATCCACAAGATTTATTTATTGTAGAACAAAATAATATTCGAGCATGTTTTAAGAATAATTGTGATTGGTTAAGGTATCAACGAAAAAACCAAAACAGTTTATCAAATTATTCACAGTGGTCGTCGTGATTATTCACTATTGGTGTTTTACAAATATGAATCAGCACAATGAATTTCGTACGGTAAATATTTACCAGACCTGATAGATAGCACGCGATGTTTTTTATAATTTTTTCGATCGTTAGATAACACTACCGATCGTCAAGTCTCACTTTTACATTAGCTTTGTTATACACTCAGCGTCACAAAAATCGCACCTCTCTGAGTTTGCGCGAAAAATGGCTATAATGGCTAGAAACGAATTATATTTATATAAATATTGGTATGTTTGAAATGGGTATTTGAATAGCTTTACATTATTAATAAAAAAATCATGAAATCATTAAAACATTTATCATTATAGAGCGTCAAAAATAAACACTGTCAAATGCTCGTTAGTAAGGAGGCTAGTTACACCACCTAAAAAGGGTATAAAAGGGTCGATCTGGATGAAATATGTGCCAGTCGTAATTTAGACTTTGCAGTGAACACACGTGAACAAGTACCGAAAACCGTTTTACAAATGCTGTTGAGTTGCAACAACAGCTTCGATCAACTCGGAGAACATCTGTGAGTGTTTCTAGGATAAGAAGAAGGTTACACGAAAAGAGTTTAACAGCCCATAGACCTGCTAAAGGTCCAAAACTTACTGCACAGCATCGCAGAGATCGCCTAGAGTTTGCTCGCAATCATTGCGAGTGGACTCTAGAACAGTGGCGGACCGTCCTCTTCTCTGATGAGACGAGGGTCTGTCTCTTCTGCAATGACAGACGTAGAAGGGTCTACAGAAGACAGGGGGAGAGGTTCACACAACCCTGCTTCGAAGAATCCGTCGAATACGGAGGTGGCTCGTGTATGTTTTGGGGCGGCATTTCCGTCGACGGGAAAACGGAACTTGTGTGCGTTTCCCGGACTCGGGGTGGCCGTGGGCAAGGGTCATTAAATGCTGGTCGGTACATTACTGAAATCCTGGAGGAACATGTGGTCCCGTATGCTGGTTATGTCGGTGATGGATTCATGTTAATGCATGATAATGCTCGTTGCCACACGCGGCTATTGTACGGGATTATTTACAGGAGGTCGATATCCCTGTTATGCATTGGCCAGCACGAAGTCCAGACCTTAACCCAATAGAACATCTCTGGGATGACCTAAAACGGCGCGAACGAGCTCGAGATCCAGCTCCAGCCACTCTTCAAGAGCTCCAAGATGCGGTACTTGAAGAGTGGGAACAAATACCCCAAGAGGCTGTTGCGATCCTTGTAAGGTCCATGAAAGATCGCATGGAAGCCGTTATCAAGGCAAGGGGGGGGGGGGGTAACACTAGGTTTTAAGAACTTTTTTTGTATTTATTAAGTTTTTTTTTTAAATTATTAATTTGCAAATTTGTACATACCCTGTCTTTTTCTTTATTTCTCTTTCGTCTCGTTATAAAAGTAAAATTCAATTAAAATTCCTGAAAGCTAATGAAATTACCTTTCGAATGATACCCTCAAACCACAACATTGCCATTGGCCTGTTGTGTTAAAATAGTATTTAAATTATTTTTCGGATGTGCGATTTTTTTGACGCCGAGTGTATATCAAAGAGTAATCCATTGGCCTTTGAGAGAAGATAAATTTAACATCTCAAATACGCTGAACTAAAATAGCCTTTTTTTATTGGATAGAATGACGAAACGAGCAAAACGTTGATGAAACCTGATGTAAAGTGCAACGTCTACCCATAACAAATGCTATGTCACCCAGAACATTTCTGTGTGACACTACACTGCGCCCGTCACCCTGAGACATCAGCTCTTAAGTCTCATATTTGTCCCACAGTGATTACGCTAGCTCTCAGTGCCCTTCAAACCGAAACACGGTAATGTTTCCACACTACTGCTTCACGGCAGAATAACTGGTCCTGCGGTGGTACCTACCTAGACGGATTCCTGCATAGAAATCGTACCGGTACAGATATTACAGAATATCCCCCATCTTTACCACCGAGAGCCTTGGTAGCTCAGGGGCCGGACACTGGCATTTAATATATAGCATGCAAGTTACGTGAGACAGATCCCCGGTGCTCCTGATTTACGACGTGCTCAGCTAAGAAGGAAAACATCGTCAGGAAACTTGCATATCTGAAGAAAAAAAATATTTCTAAGGAATGTGAAATCCGCCAACCCACATTAGAGCAGCGTGGCGTACTCTTTCCGGCTCCAAAATCCTCTCAGAAATAAGAAAATAACTACAAATACTTTACTTTTACTGCCCATGTGTATGACTGATTACAAGTCGACGGTGACATTAGTGCTATAAAATATATTTCATAGGTATGAATGTTGTAATGTGTCGGTTCCCGTGTCTTGTACACTGCATCCGAACCTACATTCAATGTTAAGGAAAGGCAGCGGCACACCACTATACTACACTATAATACTGCAGGAAATAGTTACACGCTATATCGTGCGCATGACGTCCGTGTTACTTCGTAGGTAGAGTACCGGACTTCTACAACGCGGGTCTTGGGATCGGTATCAGAGGAAGCCAATATTTGTGCATAAGCATAAATTGTTAGTTTTTGGATCGGTGCTATAACTGTCCCCGTGGCTTTTGTAAAAAATCTAACGAAATCTTCTCAGTAATTACTGCACAAAAATTATTTTTCTTATTACAGATAATCCAGAAATGTTTTACACAATTCCAACTGGACGAAGTTTTTCTTTCTTTCAACGGTGGCAAGGACTGTACGGTATTATTGGATGTTACTATTAACGTATTACAAGGCATGTACAAAAAGATTGATATAGGCAAAGAACTTAAAGTCCTGTACATACGGACCAATGGTCCCTTCAAAGAAATAGAGAATTTCGTAGAGCAAGTAGAGGCGCATTACGGTGTAAAACTTATCGTAGCAGAAGGCCAATTGAAAGAAACTCTGCAGAGGATAACTGAAAATGACAATAAGCTGAAAGCGTGTCTGATGGGGACTCGACGGACTGACCCTTATAGTGAAAATTTGAAATTTATGCAGGTAAAAAATTAAGTTGTATTTAGATGACAAATTTGCTTTTGTTCTAGTCTTTAAACGTATCACGTATTAATATCAGAATAATCTGCCTATGCTAAAGATCCACGCCGCTGATGGATACGGTCACTAATAAATAAAGGGGTCGGCCCGACCTGGGGGAAACCACACTCACAGTAATTTACCAACAATCAGCAGAACGTTGCTGCGTTCTTCTTCTTCTTCATCATTTATTAGCCCATTGCTGGATAGGCCCGCTCCAAAAGAAGGATATGTCATAACCAACACTCTTGACAGGCGGATTGGTGATTACAGTACCAGACGCTTCTGGCCGTCACTGGTCCGTGGTATTATCGGTTTTTTTTTTAATTAATAAGCTGGCGTTTAACTACAATCCAAATCTGGTATTTCTCGAAATGGTCTCCATGAGTTATCCATGCATATTATTTTGAATCTTTCCCTATGCAGGCTTTAACGAGACCTATAGAACCAAATTTGGGTGGCGGATTATCTTACACGGCCTCCGCAGGGCGACGCGTTCCGTGAAACTCGTCTTAATTCTCAGAGGTGGCAAAGCTTAATTATTCATCATCGCGTAGTCTAGGGGTATCTGACTTTTACGCCGCGGGTTCGAATCCCAGCCGGATCCATTTGTGCTAAAACACAAATTGTTGATTTTCGGGTCTGGTTGTGTTGTGATTGTCTCCGTGTTTGACACTGCATCCTAGCCTGTCTCCGATCTTATCGCATCGGCGTTACATCAGGCGCGGATAAGTTGGGACGTGTGAGGGCCTCTGTCTTCGTGCGTATACTTGCGGCACTATAATCTCTCCTGCGCAGTTGATAACTCTCGACAATATTCGGAAGTTGTCGCAATGGTCGAAATCGGTTAGGAGAACATCATCATATTCATCATCTGTTATTGTACATCTATCACTGTTTCTCACACTCACTGGTGACACACTTTACTATAAAAAAGTAAGCATGCTATGTTAAAAGGTGTAGGAGAGTTCATCGCTCCATCTCATTCTATAGATAGCCTGATTAATAAGTTGTCAGTAAAATCTCGTGTCTATTTAATTGGCCTATCTAAGATGTGATATTTTTTTACCAGGCGCCGTAATCTGGAGCGTGACAATATTTCAACAGCCAGTAAAATCTCGTGGTACTTGAATTCGTCTATCGATTATCGATATTTTTACAAGGCGCTATTATCTGGAGTATTACAACATATCATAAGTCTTGAGTGTTGTGTTTGTTTCACAGAATACAGATCCGGGTTGGCCACAAATCTTACGAGTGTCGCCTCTCTTAAACTGGAGCTACCATCAAATATGGAGTTACATCTTACAACAAGGAGTGCCCTATTGCAGCCTCTACGACAATGGGTATTTTGTTTTACTTACAACTTGCGGTAATCGGTTGGTGACATCTGTCGTAAAATAGGCCTCTTCTTGGCTAGATGGAGCGAGTATCTGCGTGAGGCGGCTGTCAGCAACTGGATGCGTGGAGCTAAAGATCGGGCTTAATGTGGCTTCTTGGGAATGACATGTTTAGCAGTGATAATGAACTTTTGATAGCCAATAACTGAATTTAATTTACTAACAAAATAACTTTTCGATGTGAATGTGCTAGAATTACTTTTGTCGCGTAAAAGAACTTTGTTTTCGTTATATAGGCTAATTAATATAATATGCAGAAGATGTCAATCTCAAAATTAAATTTTTCAAGAGTTTTGAAATTTTCTCTATTAAATACACATCTTTTTTTTAACCGATAATTGCATGTGCTTTAATATTTGTTTACCATTCAACCAGTTGTGAAGTTAACTACTAACTAGCGTGCAACGCTTTAACTAATAAGGTTTTATAATAATAAATTTTTAGTCCTCTAAAGTATTAACACTGCACATGACAGTCGTTTCAACGCAGCATTAGATTGTTATGTTCTATGTAATTTTTTTAATTCATAAAAAGCACATTTAAATCGAAACTAAAACCATATTTGTTGTATTTACCGCGCATTATATTAATAATGTTCTGTTTTCAGTTATACGTCAATAGGCAGCATAGTGAATACACGGCCGAACCAGTCGTTAGCGTACACGGACAATGGCCGCGTGTGTTATCGACCCGCGTGGCTACTGAAGGACGGATCTCTGGAGCGAGCTGGACGTGGAAAGTTGCATACCAATGGACACACGGCGAAAGCGACACATGCAGAACAAACTATTCATACACGAAAAACTAACTATGAAGATAAAACTATCTATGCGGACACAGCCTTGCAAACCGATAAATCCATAGAGTGTTGTGCGGACAAAGTGAACTCCGGCAGTCTATAATGATTTTATTTAGTTCAAATTTAACTCAATTTCTAACAGAAATCCCTTTTCACTTTACCAGGTGAACTAGTTTATAAATATGGGCGAGAAGTAATACAATGAATTATTTGCTAATAGTCCAAACAGTACTTCACTTCACAAGAAATGTAAAATGGAAAAATAAATATGGGAAATAAAACAGATAAAACTATCCAAATATTCGGAATACACGTAAATCTAATCTATCCCACATAGTGTCATTACAATTTCATACTTACTACTGAAAATTAGAAAATAATGTAAATTCTTAAATTCCGCAGCCTAAAGCTTAGGCGAAGATTCAGTAGAGGAGAAATGAGGTAGAACCACAGTTGCAACATATCGACAGGGTTTTATTTCTTAATATGTATAGTATTTAATTTTACATAGAATTGCTTATGCACCGATAAACTGAAGGTAATTAATCTGAGATTGAACGAATGGCATTGTCATCTTCTCAAGGTTCCTTCTGGTCCCTACCAAGGGATAAGAATAAAGAATGAATGATTGATTTCTACTATTATTATTTCTCGAATTGAAGCAAATTACAAACTAATTTAATTATTTCGTTTTTTTCGTATCGGAAATTGCTGACACTGTAGATTCATTGTTTTTAGAGTTGCATTGTTTGAAAATTATATTCGTATAAATTAAAATAACTTCATTATCATCATCATTTCAGCCTATCACTAGTCCACTTCTGAACATAGGCCTCCCTCACAGATTGCCACAAAAGTTAGGGATGAGATGGGGTGGTAGATTCTCTTAAGCCGCCACCACACGGCTAAAAATAATATAATTAAATTTAAATAACTTACAAAATGTTAAATTTTTTAGGGTTTTTGGGACTAACGGCCCGGCAGACGTTGTCCTGCCCGTTCCGGTTTGTCACGCGATGAGTTTGATTTCAGAATTACATTTAAGTAAGGAACTTTACAGCCACACGGTCACAGCGCCACCTACTGAGTCGGATTTTGTAATTGGTTTTGTTGGGAGACTTGCCAATGGTCGACGACCATGCACGAAAGTGAAAGGAAACGATTTTGTGGTCGACAACAATTTTCGACGTTCAACTCTATAAACGATTCTCTACGAAATCAAAAAAAAATTTTTTTTCCTATTTTGTCTGGTTTGCATACCTATGTGACCTACGTATCAAGACGGCTGTTTGATGTCGCACAACACGAAATACATCCAGTTCTTGGTTTAGATTGTGAAGATATTTCACGTAAACTTCATTTTCTTAAACGCTATCGTATAGTATATCATTATAAAATGGAGCTGGTGAAATCGGTTAGACGAAAACAGAGTTCAAATTATACAACCGAACTCTGTTACGCGGTTTTATCGAACTTTGTTTCCAAAGCGATCGGGGAAATCGGTTCTAAGTCACAGTGAACACTTACCATCGAGAGAACTTGTTTAACTATTCTTACTAAAATTACTTTTCGGTTTTAGGTTATTAAGGGATAAACATATACTACTAAAACGAAATTTAGAATACGTTTTAATGACAAAGAGTCTATTTAGGTTATCTAGTCTAAATAGGCATCAATTCTTAATGAGAATCAAATTATTAACAAAATATTAAACGCAAATCCAAACCCCCACTAATCAGACGTGAATGACGTAATTAACGAAATGTTGGCAGATTAACAGTAGATGAACTGATGACGTCAATTGTGCAGATATCTTTACAAGGCATTCCCGACAACAACAAACCCGTCATGTGTGAAATTTTGAGAATTGTGCAAGTCAAATCGTATGACAAAAATTGACAAAAAAAACGATGCATCGCAAAATATATTTTTTACATGCTGGTTCTATATGGGTGTAAAATAAGCCAGTAATTATAAATTGCGTATATAATAAGTGCTGGTTCACTACAATTTAACACCACGCACACATTTAAGCCGGACCACTTTGTCACTCAAGTTCAAGATGGATTATACATACGAGTATTATATAGTGTACTATGGAGAGGCCTCAAAGAACCATTTATTATTATTATTAATATAGTATATCACAGCTTTTACGCAGCAACGTCTAAGACGCAATGCGTCTGCTAATGCCTTAGCCAACAAACCCAACAAGCGTAAAAAAAAAAAGTGCGGCTCCGAACATAATCAAAATTTATCGGTTCAGTTGATGCAATAGCAGTATTTAAAAAATATATTACACATCACATTGTCTTATTAATTTGCATTTTGTAAAGGAATTGAACAAGTATTACGTATTACCTAGCTAACCCGTGCGAATATGATGAATAAGATGGCCCATTTACCTTTTAATAATGTAAACAATTCAAACCGACAGCAGCCGCGCATGTTATTTGAACAGATTGTCAACAAATGATACTTGTTTTAATCATTTCGTCATTTGGAGGAAAAATAGCCTTCAAAATAGCGTTCCTTACATTAATTTTGATACAGTATTTAGAGAGATATTTCATACCTACAAAAAAACAACTTTGTGAAATAATACATAAGATTTCACAATCACCAGCAAACCATTCCTTGGTTATTAAAATACGATTTCAAAATTTTTGCGAGACCGCTTATTACACCAAACATTTCCCAAACTGTTTTTATAGGACAATATTTCGATATGAGATAAAAACGTTTGCGAACAAAATATTAGCTCAATTTAGAATTTATTTTCGCCTTACGTAAAAACTACTAATTTATTAAAAAAAATCAATTCATAAAATTTCATTATGCAGTGTTGTGGTGGCTTAAGAGAATCTACCCCACCATCTTGTCTCGTGGGAGTCGTAAAAACGATTGAGGGAAAAAGAAAACCAGGAAATAGGCAGCAGCATCTTACTGGGACATATGAATAAATAACCTGCGGTTGCCAACCAGCATGCCAAAACTACGGTAATCCCCCAAAAAATGAGAGGCACAAACTTACATGTGTTGTAGCAATCCATGGGGACCATTCAGGGGCCAATCCATTTTCAGCATGGACTAGTGATAGGCGGAAACGATGACGACCACTATGATAAAATTTCCAAGACCAGGATACGATCCCGCCATTTTCATTGACACTTGATTTGTTATACTACCCTCAATGATGAGTTACCACCGATAGCTTTTTAAACAACCACTTGTACCCAGTGCTAAGAATCGGAAAAATATTGTAAGGTTGGCTAATATTCTGCGACGTTTCGTGACTAACAAAAAGACATTGCAACAGTTATATATATTTATATAGATATAAATAGTATCATATAGGTTACAGTCATGCTTGTTCGATGAAGCTGTAAAAGCCGAGAAGGCTAACAGCAATTACATCACCGAAAATATATATTAGTCTCTAACAAAAATTAGGTTGCACAGGGAATTTTAACTTAATACACGTACTTACGTAGGTTAGTGAAATTTACTTTGATGTTTTTACATTTTTAAGTATATTTAATAATGTATTGGAATATAATTTTAGAATGATACCAAGTGTTACTTTTATCCCAAGCATTTAATTGGATTTGTGTAAATTTAAAACTTTATTAAAAAAATATTTTGCAATTAGTGATCACCTATGTCTGTAAATTAACTGGAAGTCTATAATAACGTCATTGCCTCGGTATTTTACCATACCTCCGTTCTAACGAACTATTGCATGTTCTAACAATTTACACTCGGCGTCAAAAAAATCGCACATCCGAAAAAAATCATTTAAATACTATTTTAACACAACAGGCCAATGGCAATGTTGTGGTTTGAGGGTATCATTCGAAAGGTAATTTCATTAGCTTTCAGGAATTTTAATTGAATTTTACTTTTATAACGAGACGAAAGAGAAATAAAAGAAAAAGACAGGGTATGTACAAATTTGCAAACTAATAATTTAAAAAAAAACTTAATAAATACAAAAAAAGTTCTTAAAACCTAGTGTTACCCCCCCCCCTCCCCCCCTTGCCTTGATAACGGCTTCCATGCGATCTTTCATGGACCTTACAAGGATCGCAACAGCCTCTTGGGGTATTTGTTCCCACTCTTCAAGTACCGCATCTTGGAGCTCTTGAAGAGTGGCTGGAGCTGGATCGCGAGCTCGCATGCGCCATTTTAGGTCATCCCAGAGATGTTCTATTGGGTTAAGGTCTGGACTTCGTGCTGGCCAATGCATAATACAATGCCCGTACAATAGCCGCGGTGTGGCAACGAGCATTATCATGCATTAACATGAATCCATCACCGACATAACCAGCATACGGGACCACATGTTCCTCCAGGATTTCAGTAATGTACCGACCAGCATTTAATGACCCTTGCCCACGGCCACCCCGAGTCCGGGAAACGCACACAAGTTCCGTTTTCCCGTCGACGGAAATGCCGCCCCAAAACATACACGAGCCACCCCCGTATTCGACGGATTCTTCGAAGCAGGGTTGTGTGAACCTCTCCCCCTGTCTTCTGTAGACCCTTCTACGTCTGTCATTGCAGAAGAGACAGACCCTCGTCTCATCAGAGAAGAGTACGGTCCGCCACTGTTCTAGAGTCCACTCGCAATGATTGCGAGCAAACTCTAGGCGATCTCTGTGATGCTGTGCAGTAAGTTTTGGACCTTTAGCAGGTCTATGGGCTGTTAAACTCTTTTCGTGTAACCTTCTTCTTATCGTAGAAACACTCACAGATGTTCTCCGAGTTGATCGAAGCTGTTGTTGCAACTCAACAGCATTTGTAAAACGGTTTCGTAAAGATGTCGTAACGATGAAACGGTCATCTCTTTCTGATGTGCACCGTTTTCTTCCAGAACCCGGTTTTCTAACATAGCCACCAGTGTGCTGAAAACGTTGGAACACCCGTCGAACTGAAAAACGGGACAGGTTCAACTGTCGAGCAACGTCACACTGCCGCATCCCCGACTGAAATAGGGCAATCACTTGAGCGGCTTCTTCAGAGCTGGTTGTCCATCTTTACTTGTTCTTACTTGGGTTACTTGTTCACGTGTGTTCACTGCAAAGTTTAAATTACGACTGGCCCATATTTCCTGCTCGGGTCATCGCCTGCGCCCCCGAAGGGGGCGCCGGGAAACTGTCCGGAGTCGACGCTCCTCTCAGTGGTCTCAGTCGCCGCGTGAAGTAATTTACGCGGGGCTTTGGGGGTGTTTATAAAAATAAAACAGAGGGTAGTTGGCCAAGAGTGTGGCCGGACAAGCACTGGGGATGTGGTCACAAACCTTAGTGGGTAGTATCCTAATGATATTCCCAAAGTCGCTGGCATTAGTCTCAAAGCCAGGCCGTCCTCTTGCGAGGATTGCCCAGCCGAGTGACCCGCCTGCGACAGTGGGTTGGGTTATTCCTTATCTTAGTAGACTTCCGAGCTGAGGTTTGTGAATATCCCGAGCGACCTAGCCTTGATTGTTAAGCAAGCAGGCTATGCCGCTCAGGATGATAGGCACGGGATTGGTGCCGCTCTGGATCGCCTTGAGGACGTCGTTGAGGATCGTGATCGCTGCAGATAACGTTGCAGCGTTATCCGATCCCAACGACGTCGAAGGCAGAGCAGTCTCTGTGGGCGCTGTGGCAACCGACACGCTTGCTGTTGGGCAAGACGCTGGTGCCACCTTCGGCTTCGCTTTCTTCTTCTTCTTCTTCTTTTTAGAAGAGGAAGAGGTTGTACCAGTTTGTGGGGGAGGGTCCCTCGGGCGAGGCAGGTTCGCCGGAGCCATGAGAGTCGCCTGGTCTTGGGCAGCCTCGATGGTGTTGGGCTGGACTAGTTGGCCGCGAGTAGGATGTGTCGTAAGCGCCGATGTGCCCGCCTTACGATTGCATACTTCCCTCCTGTAGACAGGACACAGTGCGCTATTCGCAGTGTGCCCCTGGCCACAGTTAGCGCACGTAGGCGGGTCTTCACGGGGACGGGGACAATCCTTGGCAGGATGGTTCTCCCCACACCGCACACACGCCATAGGGCGGTGGCAACAGTGGGAGGAGTGCCTAAACTGCTGGCACCGATGACATTGTGCCAGCCCCTTCCTGCCTCTCCATGCCTCTATCCGGACTCCAGGCATGTACAGCAATATGTATCGTCAATATAGTAGATTCTGCTTAGTATATTCTCCGTCCTCCGGAATTGGGCGAAGAATATGCATCCGGGGCGTCCTTGGCGCGCCCGGATTTGGCGGATGAATTCGGGTTCGAATCCCAGGGATTTGAAGGCATCTGCGATGTCTTCTGGAGCCGTGTCCAGTGGCAATCCCCGTATTGCGACCTTCACTCCACGGTCAGTCGGAAGCGAGTACGAGAACCATGCTAGGCCCTCGTCCCGCTAGAGTTTGGACAGGTACCTCTGCAGGTACCTGTACTCCTCTTCCGACTCCGGGAGGAAGCGAATGCCCTTGCCAAAAGGGCGGGCATTGGGTCGTCTGCCTAGGTCCCGCACCATTGCAGTAAAGTGCTTCGCCCAGTCGGGGAATTTCTCCACTACAATGGGCGGGTATCGGACCTTACGCGGGGGTCTGCTCTGTTCCTGTCTTGGCCCAGATGGTGTTGGGCCAGCCGCTGCACTCGTCGCAGCTTGCGCATACGACGGTGCAGGCACAGGGGCAGGGGCAGGGACAGGAGGGACAGCAGGTTGTTTGGTCGTTAAACCAGTCCGTTGGGCCGAAGAGACCAACGGATAGGAAAACGGCGGAGGAGTGGGGGCCCGCGGCGCACCTTGCGGCACAGCCGCCGGCGGAGCTCGTGGGGATTTGGGCATCGGTACTTGTCCGGCTGCCGGAATAATCCGGGGTAGAGGGGGACGCACAGGGCGCGACACGCCTTTAGGGGGCAGCGCCGAAGGCGTGCCACGTGACGTGGAGGGCGCTGATGCCCTCTCAGGAATGGGAGCGACTTGAGTCGATTTGGGGGTAGCCAATCTTGGTAGCCGAGAAGCGGCTAAACGGGGATCCCTTTGAGGGAGAGGTGCGGGCGCAGATGTTGCAGGTGTGTCAGATGGTCTACTCACCTGCTCCGTCGGCGCTGGGAATGCGTAGGCCGGGCGGGCGTGCGGACTCGGTAGCCACACTGTCGCCCTGGCGCGCCGCCTCGTCCTCGCGCAGCTTCTTGGGTTCCTGGGAGTCGCCGTCATCGCTTTGAGGACTTCTGAGCCGCTTCGATACTTCGCTGCCCCGCTCGAACAGCTCAGTCATGATGCGAAGATCCTCGTCGGTAGTGGGGACTCGTGCCTTGTGGAATTCTCCCATTTGGGTGAGGTATTCGGCAATTCTCTTCTTAGCGATTTCGGGCCTAATAAGACCAAGCGCATTCATGCGCCTGGTCATGATAAGTTCGCAGTGAATTTTCGACTTCGGTGACAGGTCAGCGATGGTGGAATCTTTGGAAGATTCCTCCTCGTCGCTACTGCTGTCGTCATCACTATCGACCTCGGACTGAGGCGAAGTGGCTGGAGTGGTGGTGGTGTTGGCAGTCGTCGTGGTTGCCGCTGGTGACGCGGCTGGAGACGCAGGTTCTTCTTGGTTGGATGGTGTCGCCGACGATTTGGGGGGCGTTCCGCCCTCCATGGCGACTCAGGGAGGCGTCTTCTCCGCGACCAACGCGTCTCCCACGGGAGAACCGCTCGCGCCTCGCCCCCTTGAAGGGGGAGGCGGAGTGGCGCCGTGGGGACCCGGAAAAAGTTTTGACGGTAGATTCGAGCGCCTTGCCTCCGAAGAGGACAAGGGTAGCGTTTAACAGGTGTCTAAAATAGACACCTGCAAACGCCGACGAGAAAAATGGTCCGTGCGGAGTGGTGGTCTGCTAACAACTAACGTGTTAACAGCTCGACGGCTCGGCGGATCCGGCCCATATTTCATCCAGATCGTACCCTTTTATACCCTTTTTAGGTGGTGTAACTAGCGTCCTTACTAACGAGCATTTGACAGTGTTTATTTTTGACGCTCTATAATGATAAATGTTTTAATGATTTCATGATTTTTTTATTAATAATGTAAAGCTATTCAAATACCCATTTCAAACATACCAATATTTATATAAATATAATTCGTTTCTAGCCATTACAGCCATTTTTCGCGCAAACTCAGAGAGGTGCGATTTTTGTGACGCTGAGTGTATAACAAAGCTAATGTAAAAGTGAGACTTGACGATCGGTAGTGTTATCTAACGATCGAAAAAATTATAAAAAACATCGCGTGCTATCTATCAGGTCTGGTAAATATTTACCGTACGAAATTCATTGTGCTGATTCATATTTGTAAAACACCAATAGTGAATAATCACGACGACCACTGTGAATAATTTGATAAACTGTTTTTGTTTTTTCGTTGATACCTTTACCAATCACAATTATTCTTAAAACATGCTCGAATACTATTTTGTTCTACAATAAATAAATCTTGTGGATTTACGCTCTTATTCATAAAATGTCAACATTTATGTTATTGTTTTTAATAAAAAATATTTGATGAAAATTGTTTTTCATTTAATTGAAAAATTGATTCGGGGAAGACAAGATTATCGCCTAAAAGAAATATCTCCACGCTCGTATAAACCAGCGACGTAGCATTTTTGTAGTTTTTTTACAAGATATAGTGACAAGTAAAGCAAAACGTTTACCTCACGGTAAGTGCAACGTCTGCCAACTGTGGCATCAAACACACTGCACCGTCACCCTGAGACTTCAGTTCTTAAATCTCATATGCCCCATAATTAGCTCTCAGTGCCCTTCAGACCGAAACAGTAATGTTTTCACAATACTACTTCACGGTAGACTAACTGGCCAGGGGTGATACCTACCTAGACGGATTCCTGCAAAGGAATCCTGCCACCAGTTGAATGATTTCGAAATTATCATGTTGCAGAGTTCAACATTATTGTTTAAATTTCTAATGAACGAAAAAAATCCATTAAATACTCTCTTAAGTAACCTCAATTTTTATGCGTTTCAAGTGTTTCAGCGAAGTACATATTACATATCATAAAAGAAATGTCATTTTTTTTTATTGTATAAAAGTGACGAAACGAGCAAAACGTTCATCTGATGGTAAGTGCAACGTCCGCCCACAAAAAATGCTGTGTCACCCAGAATATTTCTGTGTGACACCACACTGCGCCCATCACCCTGACACATCAGTTCTTAAGTCTCAAATGCCCAGTGATTACGCTAGCTCACAGTGGCCTTCAAACCGAAACACATTAATGTTTGCACACTACTGCTTCACCGCAGAATAACTGCCTCACAGCCCTGGGGTGGTACCTCCCTAGACGATTCCTGCATAGGAATCCTACCACCTCTGATCGAAATTACTATTTCACTGAACATTTTATCATTCAAATAATTAAAAAAATATTTGTTGGCAGTCAATTGGGTGAAATAAGAAGGTTGTGTTACTACCTTTATTATTAGATTTCACATGTTTCCAAAAAATCTCTTGAAACATTGCTACTTCTTCCGGTTTATAATCTGAAAATAAAGTAAAATAACTTGTTGCATCCACAGAGTAACCTATATCTGTGCCAGCTTATTTATGATTAACAGAATCAGGCTTATTTCGTGTTTATTTTGTATGTATTGTTATGCTGCAAGTAATGACTTGAAGCCTGTCATAGATTATAGCCGATTTATTATTATATTTTGAAGGTAGGTGAAACCATTCTGTCAGCATTCACATTGTACAACATTATTCTTTTTTTTATTTTATTTTTTTTTCTTCTTACCTTACATTAGAGATAATATTTTTTTGTTTTTCCTTCTTATATTAAACTCATTATAAAAATATATTGTTTAAGGTCATTATCTCATATATATATATATATATATATGTATATTCCACTTGCTTTTGTGAAGCTGGACCGTGATATCACCAAACGGCCTCAGCGGAAGACCAGCGCCGGTTGCTAACAGCCGGAATATGCTGAGCTGGGACCGACTTGTGACGACATATTTTTGTAACATTTTTTTGAGTATTGTTTGTGTAAATGTACTGTCGTTACAAATAAATGTATTTTCTTTCTTTATTTCTTTCTTTCTTTAAATCCAATTACTGTAACGAGAGAAATAATTTTTTTAACTGGTGGTAGGATTCCTATGCAGGCTCTAGGTAGGGCCCCAGGGCCAATTATTCTGCCGTAAAGCTGTAGTGTGCAAACATAAGACAATCACATTAAGAAGTTATTTGTTTTTGTTAATTTTCTCGAAAACGGTGCATCACCTTGTAATGCAAGTGGTATTCATTGGCGTAGCCAGGGGCACGGATAGGTGTATCCAACTACATGGAGAAATTAATTAATTTACAATGTTAAGGCTCTGATCGACTCGCGAGCTACAAGAATGCGCTAAAGATTACTGCGTTTTTAGTCGCTCGCCCGCCGTTCCTGATACACGAGCCCGAAGCCAGCCAAACACTAGTTCTTCAGAGTTTGTCGAAGTAACACGCCTGCGTAGTTTGCAATCTGACATTAAAACAACTCGTACGTAATTTTTTTCTGACATCCGTATGTTGCAACTTCCAGTTATAAGTGGCGGCTCGGCTCACCTATCGGTGATCGACATGCAGTGTTGTGTGGCCAAATTCCTAACGAAACAAACAATATGAATCGGCGACGCGCCGCGTTGTGCTCTATGAGTTTTGTATGACTAGTTGCAATATAAAAATGCTGGTCTAAAATCAAAAAAAAATACTCTAAAAATCACGCTCAGTGCGACGGGCCGACTGGCGGGTCGCTGACGCGACCGCAACGCCGCCAGTGTGACGGCCACATCGCGTCGCCGTCCCGTCAGTGTCGCGTCGCCGTCCCGTCAGTGTCGCGTCCCGCCTCGTCCGCTGTCTGGTCGAACCATAAAGAACGGATGTTTGGAACGAGTAAAACCGCAGTAATCTTAACCGCATGCTTACAGCTCGCACGTCGATCAAGACGTCTTTTAAGAGGGTGGGCGCACTGCGCGGGAATATAATTATCGATCGCTGTCACTAACAGATTAGCTGATCTTTTAATCTAGCGAATTGTTTTGTCGAACTTTCTTTGAAATAACCTGCTAATGTACTAAAAATGCTCTCCTTAGCAGCCAGGCCTATGCTCACCAGTGGCACATTTATAGGCTGTGACTTAACTTTTTTCAATGCATTTATGAACTTTGTGTTAAAAAGTTTAACTAACGCTGTAACCTCTAACTTTAATACAGTATTCTAGTCGGTCCTATGCATGAAGCGAAATCAGCAAAATAATAATAAGTATTTGCAGGTAAACTTATTACGTCATTCAATCGATAACCTGAAAGCCGAAAGAGCCTTGTAACTAACAAAACTCTTACACCACTTGAATACAGTTTCTGATAAAGCGCTACATATTGACTATATGCCGCGAAAAGCACATGGCTTCACTTTTGGTGGGTTGCCCTCGATCCTAAAACAATTTCCGAGGGTTCGGGCTGCGGATTGGAGGCGCTTAGATATAGTGTCTGGATTTCGTCCAGACACAGAGGCATGTATAGTCTGCGAAGAGGGCGAAGTCGACACCGCTGGTGAACGGTATTTCATTAGTGAAGAGGGTGTAAAGTACGGGAATTAGGATGGAGCCTTGAGGTACGTCGGCGTGGATGAGATGTGTTTCGGAGCGCACCCAATCGACACGGTAGCGGAAGATTCGACTGCGTAGAAAATCTCGTATGATGAGTACGAGGCGATCTGGCACACCAAGCTCATATAACTTTTATATGAGCCCGTTGTGACGGACCTTGTGAACCTTGTAGTAATAGGTGCGTTCTTTCTCAAACTAGAACATTCAAAAGTGATTTAGGTAATTTCTTAACCAGTGACCGCATTTTAGTTCAGTATAATTCTTTAATCAAAATAAAGATCGTCTTGAACATTTTCCTTGTAATATGTTATAAATGAAACTTTAAGCTCTTTACTATTTATGATTAGCCACTAAAGTCGGTCTATAGTTTTTGAATTGCGGTAGCAATTTTTAATAATGTGATAAATGTTTAACTATTTATTTTCGTAACTATTTTATTTGAAATTCTTGTTGATTGCTTAAATAAATAAAAAAAAGTTGAGTACACAACCTTGTAACATATTTCCACCTTTTTGTACAACATATTTAAACAAAGTTTAAAATTATTACATGCATTTTTAAATTTACTTAAAGAAAGTCGCACGGCCAACATGTGTATCATAAATACATATGTCTTATTGTTTTAGATCTCTAATTAATACGTAGATAATAAGTAATTTTGTGATTGCTATTCAGTTAGTAATGCGTGTTAGTGAATTACAGTATCTGCACGCGACTGTAGTCTTAAAGACTTTAGTTTTAAAATCTAAAATACTACATCTATCTAGTATCTGTTGCTCAAATTAAGACTATAGCGAATTCAAACGAATCGCTCGTCGGTCGTTGCCTTCAATTTAGAAATTATCGTTCTCGATTTTTCTGCAGTTTTAATTAATTTTAACCATACATTAAGTGCGTAGTTCCCAAACTAAATTGACCTCTAAAATATGCCGCGTCGTGCACGAATAAAAAACCTTTTTATGTTATTACAGTATTGACCATTTTTTCAGTTATTCTTATTGAAGACAATGCCGCAGACAAACGACGACGTTACTATGGATCTGCCCGATATCAAAGAAGTTCTAGAGGAGACTGAACAGGTAAGTTTATATTTAATTTAAAAAATTATCATTCTAATATATGTAAAATAAATCATTGATTGCCTTTTGAGAGATGATGAAATATGCTGAATTAAAATAGCCATTACCGGTACAGAGAATACAGAATATTCACCAGCTTTTCAACCGAGAGTTGTGGTTATGATTGTCCCAGTGTCTGTAGTAAAAAAATTGCGGGAACATTTTATATGTAATAAGCAATACTGCACTTATCCAGTTTAAACAAGCTCCTCGTCACACATTTTAAATGTAAACAAATTGTAGTTTTTCGGGCTTACTGTTGTGTTGTGATGTGATGTCGCATCTTAGTCTATCTCCGATTTTATCGCATAAGCCTTACATAGGGCGCGGGTAGATTAGGACGAGTGAGTGCATTTGTGTTTGCGTACACTTGTAGCACTATAATATCTCCTGCGCAAGTAGTATATTATTACAATATTCGATTATCGCAATGGTCGGCCTGTCGGAAACGGCCATAACGCACTATCACGTATTAAAACATTAAAGTACAATTCAAATACAAAAGTTAAACGAAATCTACTCAGCAACTGCAGCACAAAAATTGTTGTTCTTGTTACAGATAATCCAAAAATGTTTTACACAATTCCAACTGGACGAAGTTTTTCTTTCTTTCAACGGTGGAAAAGACTGTACGGTATTATTAGATGTTACTATTAACGTATTACAAAGCATGTACAAAAAGACTGACATATGCAAAGATCTTAAAGTCCAATACATACGAACCAATGGTCCGTTCAAAGAAATAGAGAATTTCGTAGAGCAAGTAGAGACGCTTTACGGTGTAAAACTGATCGTGGCAGAAGAGGAATTGAAGGAAGCTCTGCAGAGCATATCTGAAAACGATAATAAACTGAAAGCGTGTCTGATAGGGACACGACGGACAGATCCTCACAGTGAAAATCTGAAATTTATGCAGGTAAAATTGTTTATTTTTAGAAAAAAATGTGTTTGTTCTAGGCTCAACACCGATAATATCAGTATGCCTATAATAAAGATTAACACATCCACGCTGCTGATGGATACGGGCCGTGGCCTTTAATAGTATATTACATTTATTGTATCATATACTATTAATCGGGACTTTAATATGTGACGGGAATTTCGTGGGCATACGAAAATTTGAATTAAATAATTTGCGCATTGCGTGGTTTCTTGTATATGAAAGTTCATCATCATTTATCCGTTAATAGTCCTTTGTTAGGGTAGGCCTCTCCCAAGAAGGATATGTCATAATCACCATACTTGAAAGGCGAATTGGTGATTGCAATACCAAACGCTGCTACCCATCACTGGTCTGTGGTATCACCGGTCTGTCATTTAACGAGATAATTATTCCTCCACCAGCAAAAACCGTGACATTTTCAGACATTTTATAATTTTTCCCAACTCGACTTTCTTACGCACACACACAGTCTAAGTTCCATACAGGACGAATAAAAGTGCAAGGGTTGTCACAAGAGAAAGTAACAAAAAGTAATAAATTACATTTGCCTTATTAAATAAAATAAACAATAAACAAATAAAGTAACATAATCAGACAATCACTTCAAAAAATATGAATTGAAGGTGGTTAATTATAGAAATTTACATTACAATTAGCGGACCCGACAGACGTTGTCCTGCCCGAACGTTGGCTTGCCTGCTGTTAACAGATTCAGCAAACGATTTTTCGATATTCAAATTATCGATAAACTATATACTGAGTGACGTTTGTCATTTTCCTAGAACTCTATCGCAGCGCCACCTACCGGGTCCAATTCTAAATCTAAACCATCCAGGGAAGCACACAAAGACACACGAAAAAATTCATCAACATCGGTCCAGACGTTTAGGAGGAGTTCAGTGACATACACACGCAGAGAAGAATTAAATATATAAAGATGTCAATTGATAAATTATTGTACAATGACAGGCCTCGAACACAAAAATAATGTCCGCATCTGTTGTCAATATGTCTGATGAAATTAAGCAACGATATTATAAGTAAACATGACATAGACAGGTTATAAAAAGCAAGGTTATAAAAATTGTCAACTGTAATAAATATGTTTCTTTAGTTCAAATTTGGATTATATAACATATCTTTACCTGTAATAATACGTAATAATAAATTATCTGACTTTTTGAATTTGCATGCTAATTTCAAGAGGAAAAAAAATCAAAAACTCTCAACACAAAAAAAAATATTTGCAACGCGACAGCCCTGCCAGACAGTTCCTAAACGACTATATGTGAAATCCGTCTAGGAAGGTAGAGTATTCTGCCGCAGGGCCAGTGATTCTGCCGTGAAACAGTAATGTGCAAACTGAAACACAGCAATGTATCAGTCTGAAGGATACTGAGAGCTAGTGTAAACACTAGGAATCATATTAGACTCAAAAACTGCCGTCTCAGGGGGACGAGTGCAGTGACACAGCATCGCTATGGGTGGACGTTGCACTTACCACAGGTGAACGTTTTTCTCGTCTCTTCATTTTCTGCAACAAAAAAAATGTCGTTCGGAGCACTCCACCCGCGCCTCGCCCCGCACAATAGCCCTGTCCAGACGTATATTTTTTCCAGGCGTAATTATCTGGAGTAGTACAACATATCAAAAACCTTGAGTGTTGTGTTTGTTTCACAGAATACAGATCCGGGTTGGCCACAAATCTTACGAGTGTCGCCACTTTTAAACTGGAGCTACCATCAAATATGGAGTTACATATTACAACGAGGAGTGCCCTATTGCAGCCTCTATGGCAAAGGGTAATTAGTCTTTCATACAACTTTTTTTCTCTCTTTCAACGATGCCCCACTCGAGTATTTCTCCTTGACTGCGTTTTACGGACAAACTTCACATGCACAACACAACAGACCTGAAAACCGATGATTTGCGCAAATGTTGGCTTCGGCTGGGATTCGTACCGCGGCGTAGAAGTCAGTTATCAACTCGTGGCGATGAGCTAGTGACGTCTGTTGTAGAACTCACCACAATTGAGTTAACTAGTCCTATAGGTGCAACTTAGCTAGATGGGGGCAACGATCTGCATAAGGCGGCTGGCAGCAACTAGATGAGTGGAACTGAAGTTCGGGCTAAGCGAGGCCTTTAATAGAAGAGACATGTTCAACACGCGTGAGACATTACGGAACGGTGGTAGATTGTAAAAAAATGTTGTTTGACTAACGAAATGTATATTTCTTACGTTAAAGAATTAATAATGTTAATTTCATTTCATTTCATGCACTACTACCGCAGGCGGATGATAACAACTTTAATTTACTAACATACATACATACATACATAAGATCACGACTGTATCCCATAAGGGGTAGTCAGAGACTGGGCACTCACTGCAAAAACAGATGACTGCCACAATCCACGTTTCACCAAAACAATATAATGCACTTGGTGTGATAGGTGGTGAGCCCATCGCCACCATGCGATGTTGGGTGCACAGTGCAGTTTAATTCCTTACATCGCCTTTTACGAGATCCATTGGATGAGATGGAGTGGTAGTATTCTTTTAACGAGCCGCCACCACACGGCCCTTTTTTTTTTTTTTTTAGGACTGATGGTCACTGTTAGCCAGTTAGTTAGTTAGTTAGTTAGTTAGTTTGACAGCTTCGCCGGATTGAAAGGTGGCATAGCGCTGAGGGCGCTTAGCCGAAACCTTTATTTATGGATGACTGGCGCAAGGGCCACCAAGAGGGGACCTCGGCTTGGACCGTCATCCTGTTCGCGTGAGTAACCGACTCGAGGGTGCCCAAGGGGGCCGGCCTCGGCTCGGTCAGTTACTGCAATCGGGAGGGCAATATTACTACTACTATTATTACTATTATCATGACTATTATTAGATAAGTTTACCACCAATTCGGAATGCGTTTCCGCTGGAGAAGAAATGGCGCAAGAAACTCCAGCGACGCTTCTGTTTATGATACTACTGCTAGGAGAGAACCGACCTGAGATGCGGCGGTATCGCGAATAACTTTGTCTGATACGCCCTCGCCGACGGCGGGGGCGGTATGATGGTGATGTTGTGTGTTTGCGTAATGATGAATAGAGCGCTTGGGCCCTAGTGGTCGCGTCGTCAGGGTCCTCGAGGACGTGCCTCGGTATCCTTTTTCCGCGGGTCGAGTTTTGGTGTATCGCGAGGGGGTTGTATGTGGCGGCACTTACAAGCAGTGGGTTGGGGTGCGTGGCAGCAGAGTCGAAGTATCGGCGAGAGGCCAACTTTAGATATTGGGCTATGGTAGGAAGCCCTAAATCGATATGAAGGTTAGCATTACGCACGAACCACGGTGCTCCCGTGGCTTTACGCATGAATCGATTTTGTATTACCTGAAGTCGGTGAATTTGACGCGGGGAGGCATGCGCAAATACGGGGCTTGCGTATGTCATAATTGGCCGAATACAGGCTTTGTAAAGTGTAATTTTATTACGTAGGGACATTTTGCTATTTTTATTTAGTAACGGATGTAATCGGCCGAGGACGAACGCCGCTCGGTTCCTTACTCGGTTAATATGTGGACCGAAGCTGAGTCTCGAGTCTAATAGGACGCCTAAGTATTTGACTGTCTTTACCCAGGGGATTGGACGATCGAATAACTCTATGGTGGGGAGATGCGACGTTATGCGCCGCGAGAAGTACATGGCTGCACTGTTGATGGGGTTGACCTCGATCCTCCATTTCCGAAACCAGTTCCCGAGGGTTCGGGCTGCGGATTGGAGGCGTTTAGAGATAGTGTCTGGATTACGTCCAGACACATAGAGGCAGGTATCGTCTGCGAAGAGGGCGAGTTCGACGCCGCTGGTGTGCGGTATGACGTTCGTGAAAAGGGTGTAGAGCACGGGACCTAGGACTGAGCCTTGTGGTACGCCGGCTAGTATGGGATGTGGTTCGGATCGCACCCCCTCGACGCGGTAGCGAAAGGTTCGACTGCGTAAGAAATCTCGTATGATGAGTACGAGGCGATCTGGCACACCGAGTCCGTATAACTTGTATACGAGCCCGTTGTGCCAGACCTTGTCGAACGCTTTCGCCACGTCGAAGAAGAGCGCTCCAGTATGAAGCCCGCGTATGAAGCGGGATTGAATGTGCTCCGTTATGCGGTGCACCTGTTGGGTACATGAGTGTTTGGCATCGGAATCCAAACTGCTCGTGGATGGGGATCCCTCGAGACTGCATGAAGTCTCTTAAGCGGGCGAGGCACACGGCCCAATTTACTAACAAAATAACTGAAATTGATTTACTAACACAATAACTTAGTGATGATCTTTTTGATGTGAAAATAATATTATTTTGGTAACATCGGCTAATGTAATATGCAGGAGATTGCCATAATTTAATTATTCCAGTTTTTTTGGAGTGAAACTCGAACCGATTACTAATCCGAGCCTATCAGAAAGTTAAAATCTCGTTTAGTACATTCTTAAATTCCATTGAAGTCATGAAATCTACTGAGTACTGTGCATGTGCTTTAATAGTTGTGTATCATACACATATACTCTTCAGCTGTAATGTATCACTTCTAACGCGCTCACCCAATTTTTTATTAACTATTAAGTTGACAACAAAGTAATCGACGTTTAATAAAAATTAATTTTCAGTTAACAAGTAATTAATTAATAATGTACTCTCCCTTGTTGTTCACAAATTCCTCTCAACGTTCAACAATATTCTTTTTAATTCCATTACCTCTTTGGTAGAAATCGCTTGGTTTCTACTAGAAGAATTCATCCAAGCCGAGGTTGAGCCGCTTGATCGTTTGCCCCCTCTTCCATTAAAAAAGCTCTCAATTCTAAATTAGTACTCAGCGGACTTTTGTTTAAGAAACTTTGAAACTTTCCCATTGAGTGTTTGAAGTGGGAATATTTCATTTTCTCTGTCAATTCCATCGTCGTTTTATGCAAATTTTCCTGCAAAAGTTGGTAAAACCTCTCTTCATAGAACTCAACTGGACGACCAGAACGCGGTGCATCTTTGAAGTAAAAATTTCTATTTTTGAACTTAACATACAGCCCTCGATCGGTTCTGTCAGCTAAGGCACTCTCTCCATACACAGCTCAAATGTCGCGAGCAGCTTTTGCGGCCTTAAAACCTTGATTAAAAACAAAACGAAAGAGCTGTCGAAAATACTCTATTTTCCTCAACTGCACTTTTCATTTAAACGATCTGAAAATTAACATTATATAACATTATATTATATAACAATATAACTCGTTCAAAAAAAAAAAACACAGGTAGAACAAAATATCCTCTTCGAATGATTTAAAAAAAAAACTGCGGGAACTTAGTTGCCAACCCCCTAAATAGTTTTATTACTAATTAACTTATTATCGTGTACAATTTTTTTTTGCTTGCAACTCAATGACAGTAATTGTTAGGATTCCATCAATTACAAATATATCAATTAAAAATATATGTTAAACAAAAACTAAAACTGTTCTTATTCACCGCACATTAATATTGTTTACGTTTTCAGTTATACGTCAATAGGTAGCATAGTGAATACACGGCCGAACCAGTCGTTAGCGTACACGGACAATGGCCGCGTGTGTTATCGACCCGCGTGGCTACTGAAGGACGGATCTCTGGAGCGAGCTGGACGTGGGAAAGTTGCATACCAATGGACACACGGCGCAAGCGACACATGCAGAACAAACTATCCGTACACTTAAAACTACCTACTTCCGATATGAGTATCTATGCCGGTAAAACCTTGCAAACTGATAAATCAGAGCGTTGTGCAGAGTCTGGCAGTCTATAAGTAATGATTTTCATTTAGTTCCAATTTAACGCAATTTCCAACAGGAATCCCTTACACTTTAAAAGGTGAACTATTTCATAAATATAGTTGAGCGAGAAGTAATACAATTAATAATTTAATAATAGGTCTTTTTATGGAGGAATCTGTCTAGGTAGGTACCCCAGGTTACCCAGTACCAAGTTATTCTGCCGTGTAGCACTAGTGTGTAAAAATTACTGTTTTGGTTTGAAGGACACTGAGCTAGTGTAATCACACAATAGCAAGGTTCTATTTCGTAATATGTATTAAAGCGCTTATTTTTACTTTGAAATGCAAACAAAATAAAAGTACTTTATCTGAGATTGAATGAATGGTATTGTCATCTTCTCAAGATGGGCCATAAGATAAAAAGAAATAGTGAATGTCTCGACTCTAGAATTTCGGATCGAAAACTGCTGTCCGACACTGTTGATTGATTGTCTTTTGAATTTTATTGTGTGAACATTAGGACATGTCACTTAAAACAGCATTTTTAAGCAATCGTACTATAATTTTCATCAAGTTATTTTTTATTTTCACAGACAATAATTTTTCGATAGCCTAAATGCAACCTAGCTCGAGGGTGAACAATGCACCTATTTCTTGATTGTTGGTGATTACCACAGGGCCATTAAGCTACAGTGACCACTTATCATCACGGGGACTGAGTTCGTTTCATCCGTTCTAAAACTACCATTGGTTTTTTATTGCTACATATTCTTTTAGAATACGTTTCAACAACAAATAGCCTTTTTAGGTTATAGTGTTTATAGTGTATACCTGACTTCTACGCCTGCGGGTCCAGGGTTCGATTCCCAGCTGGAGCCAACATTTATGCTAAAACACAAATTGTTGGTTTTCGGGTCTGGTTGTGTTGTGATTGTCCCCGTGTTTCTGACACTGCATCCTAGCCTACCTCCGATCTTATCGCATCAGCGTTACATCGGGCGCGGGTAGGTTGGGACGAGTGAGTGCCTCTGTGTTTGCGCGTACACTTGTGGAACTTTAATATCTCCTGCGCAGTTGATGGTTCTCGACAGTATTCGGAAGTTGTCGCCGTGGTCGAAATCGGCTAGGAGAACATCATCATCATCAGTGCATATAGGTCCGGTAATAAAATAATTTACAGAACAGTAAACGCTAATACAAACCCTCTTCCTAATCAGACATGGACAACGTAATTAACGAAATGTTGGCAGATTAACAGTAGATGAACTGAGGGCGGCAATTTGTGCAGATTTCTATTTTGCTAGGGGAACTTTGAAACTGGAAACCGTACTGTCATCATCATTTCAGCCCACAACTAGTCCACTGCTGAACATAGGCCTCCTCAATAGATTGCCGCTAGTAGCTCTCAATTTAGGGGAATTTCGCCATAGTTGCCACGCTTGGCGGGCGGGTTGGCAACAGCAGTTTATTTATTCAATGTTCCAACAAAGATGCCGCTGCCCACCTGGTTTTTATTATCCCTCTGTCGACTTTTACAACACCCACGGGATGAGATCGGATGAATGATCAAGACCATAACTATGAATTATTTGATAAATTGGTTTTTTTTTTTTTGGTGATACTTTTACCAATCATAATTATTTTTAAATTATGTTCGGAATATTTTTTTGTTACACTATACATACGTCTTGTGGATTTGCACTTTTATTTATAAAATTTCGTAATAAAAAAGGTGTTCGGTTAAAATTTTCTTTTCATTTCATTGAAAATCGACTTGGGTATGACAAAAAAATCGCGTGGAAGAAATATTGAAAACTGGCATGAAAACGACAACACCACATTTTTAACCATCGTTACATCAGTATTTTATAATTTGTTATAAACAATTCCTTTGTTCAGCGTTTGTTCTTAAGGTTAGGGTTAAGGTACCACTCCAAGGCCAGTTGTTCTGCCGTGAAGTAGTGTGCGAACATTACTGTTTCGGTCTGTATGGCACTGAGAGCTAGTGTAATATCTGGGCATGTGAGACTTACTTAAGTTGGACTTACCATCGGGTGAACGTTTTACTCGTTTTGACAGCGTGGCTTAGTGTTCAGAGTACCTGGTTCGAATCCCAGTCGGAGATTATATTTGTGTTAAAACACAAATTGTTGGTTTTCGGGTCTGGTTATGTTGTGATTGTCCCCGTGTTTCTGACACTGCACCCTAGCCTACCTACCTTATCACATCAGGGTTACATCGGGCTCGGGTAGGTTGGGACGAGTGGGTGACTGTGTTTGCGCGTACACTTCTGGCACTATAATATCTCCTGCGCAGTTGATAACTCCCGACAATATTCGGAAGTTTATCGCCGTGATCGTAATCGGCCAGTAGGTCGTGACTGTAAAAAACATGTTCATAAGGTTCTACTTAATCTATAAATATTTAGTCTGGATGAAAATCCAGTACATACTCTGTTAAGTATTTTAAATTATGTTAATTAAGTTAAAGTAAAAAAAGTAAAGTTTCAGCCTATCAATATCCCACTGCTGAGAAAAGGCCTCCTCTCATTTCTGAGAGGGTTTTGGAGCTAGGAAGAATCCGCCACAATGCTCCAATGCGGGTTGGCGGACTTCACATTTCTTCAGAATATTTTTTATTTCTCAGACATGCAGGTTTCCTCACGATGTTTTCCTTCACCGCCGAGCACGTGCACTTAAAATTGCAATTAACAATTTTAGTGGTGCCGGCATCGGGAATCTAACCCAGGTCACTCGCGTACTATGAAATTTAAAGCGAGCGCCTAGTCCCTGAGCTACCACAGTGTCAGAGAAAAAATAAACTATTTTTTGAAAAGAAATGAATTATTACAAAAGTTTGGGTTATGGTAATTTGTAATAAAAGAAAATAATGTGCAACTTCTGCCATCAACAATCATATTTATTTTCTCTTCTCTTATCTAAATTACAATATCACTGGCAACTCCTATCATTCAAATAATAAAAAACAAATGATAGGAGTCTCTTTATTACTCGTACTATAGAATGTTAATACATTACATGTCGTCTTCTAAATGTGAAGAAGAATAAGATTAAGTGTTACTTCCACTGTTATTCGGTTTCACGTGTTTCCTAATAAACTCTTGAAACATGGCAACATCTTCGGGTTTGTCATCTGAAAAGACAGTTAAATAAACTGTGACAACTTATTTATGGTTAACAGAATCAAGCGGTAATTTGTGGAAATCAGTACGGAAAGTAATTTCATGTGAATCTTAGCTAGTAAACAGTACCCGTTATAGTTGCTTGGTATACAGCAAGGGCCAGCGCCAAGGGGGGGCAGCTGCCCCCACGCCCCCTCCGCTAGACTTGATTTGTTTATGTAATACATACATGCATAAGATCACAACTGTATCCCATAAGGGGTAGTCAGAGACTGGGAACTCACTGCAAAAGCAGATGACTGCCACAATCCACGTTTCACCAAAACAATATAATGCACTTGGTGTGATAGGTGGTGAGCCCATCGCCACCATAGCGATGTTGGGTGCACAGTGCAGTTTAATTCCTTACTCGCCTTTTACGAGATCCATTGGATGAAATGGAGTGGGTAGTATTCTTTTAACGTTTATTATATTTAACGTATTTTATTTTTTTATGTAATGCCAAGTCATTAATTGCCGGACTAGCTGCAGCTCGCAGTTCCGTCTAGGTAGGTACCACCCCAGGGCCAGTTATTCTGCCGTGAAGCAGTAGTGTGTAGACACTACTGTGTTTCGGTCTGAAGGGCACTGAGAGCTAGCGTAATCACTGGGCATATACGACTTAAGAACTTATGTCTCAGGGTGAAGGGCGAAGTGTGGTGTCACACGGAAATGTTCTGGGTGACACAGCATTTGTTATGGGTAGACGTTGCACTTATCATCAGGTGAACGTTTTGCTCGTTTCGTCACTTTATCAAATATAAAAAAAACATGCGCCGAAACATCCTGCGCAGTTGATAACTTACAAGAATATTCAGTAATTGTCGCCGTGGTAAAGTCAAATAATTGTCTATGACCCCCGGTAAATACACTGGGCGTTATAAACATACTACATGGTTTTAGAACTTTATTTAATTTTGTCTGTAGAAGTTTCTTTACATTTTATCAATTTACAACTGTTTCACTAAAATTGCCTATATAATTAATACCTAAGGTGACCATTCGCTTCCTCTATGAGCGAGACAGTCCCGCTTTTAAGCTATGTATCCCGCTGACCCAAAAATATGTAAAAATGTCCCGCTGTATTTACCAGGCTAACAGTGCCCTTCAGACTAAAACAGTAATGTTTGCACACTACTGCTTGACATCAGAATAACTGACACTGCGATGGTATCCACCTACACGGATTTCTGGATAGGAATCCTACCACATACATACGAGTAGTGTTAATGTGCGGGTATCCTACCACCGGGAATCGAGTACAAATGTTTCTCCAAGAGGCCAACTTTTCTGTTTGAGCTTCTACGAGGACTCCCTCGAATGAAGCAATAGGAATCAAATATTTACCTGTGTCATTCATTTCAGCCTCTGTACCCTCATCATCGCTGGAGCTCTCGTTGGCCGGATGCTTTAAGTACACGTCGCTTATCTCGCGTCCAGCGACTACTTCTTCTATTAGATTTCCCTTATCTATAACTGTGTCTGTGGTGTCTGCGAACATTAAGTTTCTCATAAAATGTTTATATAATATGGCGTATCGCCGTGTGGTGGCGGCTTAAGAGAATCTACCACCCCGTCTCATCCCGTGGGTGTCTTAAAGTCGACAGAGGGAAAACAAAAAAAACAGGAGTTGGCCAGCAGCATCTTCCTGGGACATTACACAGACCAAGCGTGGCAGCTATGGCAAAACCCCCCTAAAAGGAGAACCACAAACTTACGTAGCAATCTATGGGGGAGGCCTACGTTCAGCAGTGGACTAGTGATAGGCTGAAATGATGATGAATATGGCGTAATCCCTACGACACCCCTCCGGTTTGGTGATCCCAGTGGCAGACTTCTCATGCTGTGAGCTGAGCTGCGTTCAAAGCTCTGAGATCTTACCTTGTTCCTCTTGTTTCAATTCGTCCTCTTTTTTCCGCTCTTCTGACTTTTCCGCCCTCATTTTAAGCCAATCGGCTTTGTATTCTCTGAAATATGTTTTATTTGTTATTTCAATGGCAATCGAACATGTAATACATACAATGCAGTCACGCCTTTGTCCCATATAAGGGGCAGACAGAGACCACACGCGTAGTGCACTTTTCTCCTCCGCGAGAAAAGGGTGTTGACGGGTGGCGCACTTCAGTGGCAATCTATGGGGGAGGCCTATGTTCAGCAGTGGACTAGTGATAGGCTGAAACGCCAAAGGCTGTCCGTACAATACCTTAGTCGCTTCTTAGGACACCTCGGTAGGAAAGATGTAGGTGCTATTCTACTCTGCCGGACACCAATCTCTATATTATGTAATCAGATTTTTTTTGAGCTAGTGTTTAACTACGACCCCTTCTGATAGTAAATAGCATTGCAGTTCTAGACGGTAAACGCACTAGCTTAATCAGAGCCTATTCAGGAATCTCTTGAAGGCACCCACATTGTAATCAAACAGAAAGTGAAAACTCATGCAGGTGAATTATTCCAGGCATTTGCTATACACATTATGAAAGTGAAAACTAATGCAGGTGAATTATTACAGGTATTTGCTATACACATTATGAAAGTGAAAACTAATGCAGGTGAATTATTCCAGGCATTTGCTATACACATTATGAAAGTGAAAACTAATGCAGGTGAATTATTACAGGTATTTGCTATACACATTATGAAAGTGAAAACTAATGCAGGTGAATTATTCCAGGCATTTGCTATACACATTATGAAAGTGAAAACTAATGCAGGTGAATTATTCCAGGCATTTGCTATACACATTATGAAAGTGAAAACTAATGCAGGTGAATTATTACAGGTATTTGCTATACGCATTATGAAATTAAAACCAGAAGATGGGCCGCAGCATCTTCCTGGAACATCAGAATAAATAAACTGCGGTTGCCGACCCGCCTGCCAAGCGTGACAACTATGGCAAAATTCCCCCCAAAACGAGAGCTACAAACTTTTGTAGCAATCTATGGGGAAGGCCTATGTCCAGCAGTGGACTAGTGACAGGCTGAAATTATGATGATGATGATTATTATGAATGCGAAATGATGGTTTCCCGCCGTGCGTCTAGTTGTTCAATGATGAGTGGTGAATGGGGAAATACATATATAGAGTCACGCCTCTTTCGCATCGGGATAGACTTTCCACTTGCTACGCTCGTGTACTTTCATTAACGTTTTCCTACGAGCTCGTCGGTTGCGGGTACTTTCGACGTGGCCTTTACCTAAAACGATTTCGATCTGATCGTGATAAGGGAGAAATAAAACATGTGATTTGGTAGACAAAAAATATTATACTCACTTTTCGTATTCTTCTGCAGCCTCATCTACTAACTTATAAAACTCATCTAGTCCCTTAAAGAAAACAAAATATACATTATCTTACTACTATATGCTGGAGAGTTTGTATGTTTGAAGGCGCTAATATCAGGAATCAGTCTAGGTAGGTACCACCCCAGGGCCAGTTGTACTGCCGTGAAGCAGTAGTGTGCGAACATTACTGTGTTTCGATCTGAAGGGCTCTGCGAGCTAGCTTAATCACTGGGCATATGAGACTTAAGAACTGATGTCTCAGTGTGTCGGGCATAGTGTGGTACCCCACAGTAAAGTTCTGGGTGACACGGCATTTGTTAACGGCAGACGTTGCACTTACCATCAGGTGAACGTTTTGCTCGTTTCGTCACTTTATGAAATTTTAAAAAAAGAAATTCTAATTCGATTTAAAAAATATTTTTGTGATATAAATTACATTATTGAGGAAAGTTTCAGACTATAAGACTTCATTTTATACATGCGTTAAGGAGCCGCTCGCTGATAGCCGAAAATTACAGAGAAGGGCTGAACTTTGAATGCACAGGAACCACGCCGCAATCATGTGGACGGCTTATTTTAAACGGATCAATCAGCGGGGCACAGCTAGCCTTATATAGCTAGCTTAATAGCCTAATGGTTAAAGGGATTGCAAAATATAACGTTGCGAAATCCAGTCCTCCTTTCGACTATTGTCGTGAACCATTTAACAAGCCTTTAAGCTTAGTTAGAGTGGCTAACAGCAATATTACTAACTAGCTGATGCCCGCGACTTCGTCGGCGTGGATATAGGTTTATTAAATATACTGTGGGTACTATTTGATTTTCAAGTATTAATAGTTTCCTACGTCCATCTCCGAGCAGAATTTATCTCTATGCCGAATTTAGTTAAGATCCGGAGGTTCGAGTGAAAAGGTAACAAACAGACAGAGGAACAGAGAGAGTGACTTTCGCATTTATAATATTAACTATGGATTAGTATGGACAACAGCAAACTTTTTTTAATCTTTGTTATGTTAGTAAAGACGGTAAACAAGCACGCAGTTCATGTGTTGGTAGGTGATCTAGATGGTTCTTAGGATTAACAGGTAAACTACATAGTCAAATCCCAGACTGCATTAAATTATAAATACTAGCTTGCGAGTATTTCGTACCGTATCGTGAAAATGAATAGATGGCGCCATTTAACTTAAATAATATAAACAACCGACAGCTGTCGTGTATGGTAACTAAACAGATTGTCAACAGATGGCGCTTTCTACAATTTAATTCATTAATTTAGCCTTTTCAATTTTTTTTAACAAAAACATTCATGTTATGACATTTATTTATTTTCCGTCATGAGAAGAAAAATTAATAATCAAAATGGCGTATCACACAATAATTTTGATACACTGTTAAGGGAGATATTTCATACCGACAATAAAACACTTTAGAGAAATATACTCACCTCTCCTGTGTGAGCGCTGACACCGCAACACTTGAGGTCTGCATAAAAACTATCAAGCGCAAGTGCCATTGACCGAGTTAGATTACCAGCATATGAACCGCCTTCACCATCAACTCCGGCATCCAACGCATCTTGGAATGACTCGAAGTCTCGCATCCATTCCACTGCATAAGCACTGTCTACCACATCAGTCTGAAATAAGGAATAGGTCACTAAGAACGATAGTAAGTGGAACTGCAGTCTTACATCCAAAGATAATGTAGATTTTAAATTTAGGTGTAATGCCACTCAACAATTGCAAACAAAGCTAGAAAGTACTAAAACTAGTGGCCTTGTCCGACAAATACAGTAGAACAGGGGTAAGCGACCTCTGCCTCCCGAGTAACTGCTGTCCTTTCCCAACTTCCCATTTCCTGTCTATTTCCTACCTAAGACTTCTCCCTTCCTCTCCACTAACCCAGTGGTTGCCGTGCTGATGCTACTCTTGGGTAACAAGAACTTCAATTCATACCAAAATGGCGGCGACATGGTTTACCGCCTATCACGTCTCGTTTCTGCGGTTACAAAAGTGGACTACAGATGTGGTCTCTGCCTACCCTTTATATGGAAAAAAGTGTGGCTGTATATTTGTATGCCACTCAGCAATTCTTCAGCAAATGTACATGAAGTTGGCAGTTTTAAAGTGAGCTTGGTAGAGCGAGGTGCTGTGGCTTGTGGCATATGTTCTTAAGCAGGACAAATATATGTATGTCTGCTTAAGAATCTCAGACACAAGCCACATGTATGTCCTACAGCTAATTGGCCTGGGATAAGTGTCTATGCATGTGCAATTTACACACCACCCACAACACAGGAAATATTCCAGTGTGGTGCATTGTTTAAATAAAATTAAAAAATATATACCTTACCCCTTAAAAGTCATATCAACAAAGTCACAGGTGCAGTACTTTTTAAAATTGAAATACGATGCCCCACCGACATGAATTTCTCATGCACATAACAACCAGAACCAAAAATCAACAATTAGTGTTTTTTGGCCAAAATTAACATGTCCTCCCAGATGAGACCCGAGATACTACTCACCTTATTCATGACAACAATGAATGGGAGCCTTGTCTTGTACAATATGGAACATGCATACAGCATATTTGACATGAAAGTAACGGGTGACACACTTCTCACTGTATCCATTACATATACCACTACTGTTGGACAGGACGAGGCTAGTGATTCTGTGATTATTGTACCAGATGCTGACCATGTAAACACTTCTATTTGACCTGAAAAATAAGGAAGACTAAGTTAATTTAATAAATCTGTTTTGGCAGATGAACATGTCAAGAAAAAGGTCAGCTGGATCAAAGATCAGGTGGTTAGATCAGTGGAGGATATCTCCTCCAACCAGTAATATTTCGATCTTATAATTAGCATCACAACAGACAAAGTTGTCTGGGACTGCAAAGTGGCACTCACATGTTATTACCTTCTCATCCATACCCATACTATAAATGCGAAAAGTAACTCTCTCTATCCCGCTTTCTGTTTGTTACCCTTTACATGGCTCAACTGTTGAGCCGATCGTGCTCTTTCCACAGAGATAGCTTGCATCCTAAAGTGGAACATAGGATAATTTTTACTCTGGTAAATCAAAAAGTTACCATGGGATATTTAAAAAACCAATATCCATGCGGACAAATTTGCAGGAATTAACTACCATATAATAAACCACTTACACAACTACTATACAATACAACAGGGAAAAAAAATCATGGTTTGAGTGCAAGATCTTCATTCAAGAATATATTGACCCTTACCGGCTTACCCATTCACACTCACCTCATAAATCTGTTTCGTTAATATTCTTTCATCCATCATCTCTTTATGTCCAAACCATCTAAGCATCCCTAATCAAAATTATAATATACACTTCTGATTTCATATCCATTGTTAAATTAGCATTCATTAGAATAAAATACATATTTGTAAAAAAAACTTACCTGGTGTGTCAATAACACAATATTTATGCTTCTTTCCAGCCTTTTCAATCAAATCCACAACTTGACCAAACTTGGTTGAAAACAAGTTAAGTGCAGTAACAATGCCACCATTGGGTCCTAGACCATACTGCTTCATGACCTCTTTGTAATCCACTGTATCTCGTACATCTATGAGAAAAAAATGTATTATATAATCAATTAATTATTATATTATACAAAATTTAAAAACCTTACAAATCTTCATCATCATTTACATCCTATCAATAGTCAACCGCTGAATTCCCCATAAATTGCCACAAAACATGGTACACTTGCATCCATCACCTTCCTGCAAGTTGTTGCTTTAGGTAGTGGGGGAACGCCCTACACTGCATTTGCTGATATGCAGTTGCCACTCGAAAACCTTTCTTGTACAGCTTAAGCAATATAATTAAGACAAAGGTTTACAGCAATTGCATTTTATTTTATTCATTAAATACTTACAGGCTCTGCAGAAACCAGGAAACACAACTATTAAGGACAAAACCACTGAATTTCTCAGCAAAAGTAAAAGCAATCACACAAATTAACCTAAGAAGATTTTTAGCAAAATATACTACCTATATTAGCTGGATAAGGCACTTCTCTACAAGCCGGATCCAAGTTTATTAAATATGGCCTGGAATTGTCTACAATTTTTCCTGCCAAACGTCTCGTGAATGATGTTTTTCCTGCGCCGGCCATACCTTGAATAACACGATGTTAGTAAATTATTAATCTAGATTGGAGAAAAAGATTTTAAAGACTGAGAAAACACTAGTGTCTAACCTAAAATAATAAGGCAAATAGGTTTTCTTGTTTCTTCGTCCATGTTTATGATACCTAGTTAACAAATATACTTTTATAAATCTTCAAAATGGTGTGATCTGCCTTAAACATGCAGCATTGCTATGATATATTTTCAAAGGGATTATAATTTATTATAATCTTAAAATGAACGACAAACTGTTTGTATTTGATATTTGTAGTTGTGACATTTACTGACAAATGTCAAATGTTGCAGACTGATAGTGACGCCCTGTTAGCCCGACGGCTGTCACAGCTTTGCCATAAAATATGTATATTTCTATAGAAACGATGCTGGTGCCCGCCGCTCAGCTTGCACTCCGACACCTGAAAACGAATAAAATAGTATCCAACCAGCAGGGGGGCTCGCGGCGATTCAAGAGCTCCTCTGAAGGACGTCGAAACCTCGCCTTGAACCTCTTTCGAAAGAGAATTTCTATTTATAAAATTAGATTACGTACGGTTCATTCAAACCCGCTGGTGGTTAAAGCAGCAAATTATCGACCAAACAGAAACGCGACCGAACGCAAACGTCGCCCGCGAAACGTGCTAGACGACACGGACGTCTCAGCTCTTCCTGACCACGATACGGTCAGTCACGACCCATGCCACACTGTACACACAGTCAATAGCTATAATCTAAATAGCACCACGACGCGCGACCGCCGCAGAGAGCGGCGCGCAATAGTTATTAATCATACCGCATACACACGATTCACCCGTGTTACGGGACGGTCCTCACCGCCCAGAGTTACCGACACACATGTCAACAGTCCGAATGAAGGCCCGCAGCTTCCTTTGGGACGGTCATTAGATGACTTAAAACATTTGAGATATTCGAAATCGCGAAAGCACGCAGCGAACGCGACTCAGTCCGAATTTCGAGGTTTTTGTAGTTTATTTATTTGGGTCATTGGGTATTTGGGTCATACCAAACCTGGCACGCGGGCCCCTGGCCCGTGAGCACAGTATCCGATGAAGTTGTAAAACCCAAAAAGGCTACCAGCAATTACATCACCGAAATTATGTAGATTATAAAGTTTTTTTTGTGTCGAACGCATTATTAATTGTTGTGACTTATGATTAAATCATATTCGTTAATAATATTATTTATTTTATTACAAGATGCCATTAACGGGTCTCGACATTTCAAAGAAATACGCTGCTATTGTAGCAATTTTGAGATCGCGGTGAATGTGATTTTGAATCATTAAGAGATCCTTTATTTTTATTTATTTATATAGAGAGATTACTATTATTTTCGGATCACTACGTAGGACTTGGAAACATCCCCATGTAAATCTCCATTGTTAAGGGTAGGTAATCCCCTTAGTAGGGATGAGCAAGTGAAAAAAATCGATAATTGTCGTATCGATATTTAGAAACAGTATCGATAATTATCGAGTAAAAATAGCGATATTTCGATATATCGACATTTTATAATAAGTATGATTATTAGTTTTTTAAATTACCGCATGTTTTGTATGAGTTTCTGCACAAAATGCAAGAAGCTGACTCATTGTTGCCTTTTTTTTGAAGAAATTCCGGACAACACATGATTGGTGTTTTGTTAAAAAAAAAATATATAAAAATTAAACATGCGAAGCAATGAGATCGCGACGCCGTTATTGCCACACATACACACACACACACCCGCGTACAAACACATGCACACACATAGAGAGAGACACGCATACAAACGCACACAAAGAGAGAGAGAGAGAGAGACGCACACAGAGAGACACACACACACAACAAACGCCATATTTATCGTATCGATATTGTGACAAATATCGGTATTTCGATACATCTTTGATTTTTGTTAAGCATGATTATTGGTTGTTGGTATTACCGCACATTGTGTACGGCTTGCTGCACAAATAGCAAAAGCTGACTCTTCATCTTCTTTTTTAAATTCTTCGCTACCAAATCGAACCGTTGTTGCCAATGTCAAGTGATAATTTAATTATAATAAGGACTTCGTTCCGGTCGACAGTAAAATGATTGTTGACTTTTACTCAAGATTTTTGGAGTGATAAGTGGTTTTGGAGATGAAGATTTGCTGGACTGATGGAGACAAAACGAAAAGTACAAATTTGGCCTTGAATTGAATTTTAATATTAGTGTACAATTTCACGAGCACTGACTGCATAGTAAGCTATTTATAGAAATTACGAAATTTAATGAAAACTCTACCGCCGCTAGTTAGCGCCAAAAATCAAAAATCTAACTCATTGTTGACTTTTTTCGTATACAGTAAGACCATAGTCAAAACAAAAGCATTCATTGGTTATATTCGATTTGATGAAGATTGTATCGAGGGATATTTTTTAAATAAACGAGCCGTGAAGAGCATGCACTATGTATCTAATAACATTAAATACGAATACAGAGTTGCGTTTAAAAATATATATTGAAATAGATACAAATTCGATACTCTAAAATATATATCGATATATCGCTAATATAAATATTCGATATAATTATATCGTTAATTTTATGAGAATATATCGATATTTTTTGCCCAAGCCTAGTCTGTATTTCTGTGTTGTTGTCATTAAGTAGTATGTACCAGAACTTACACTTGAAATGCTAAAATATTTTACTGCATTTTATCCATTACTTCTGACATTATGAATCCCCAAACAAAGTCGACAGCTTTGTCTGCAGATCTAAACAATTTCATATATGGAGTATCGAGAAGAAATTTCCAAAATGCTCCGGAGTTAACCAAAATTGGAATTTTACTTCTTAAGAACTTCCCTGCTGCTAGGGATGCAGTTTTGGAGTATTTTGCTATGGTGTTTCATGATGCCGTCAATGTGTCGATCAATCAGGTGGACTATGAGGCTAGTTTGAGTTTTTTTTTCATTGATTTATAGCACTGATATTTGACTATATTCCATTACCTATTTCAGTGGAAGTAGTACACGAGATGTAGTAGACTCAGAAAAACTACATCTAGGGCTTTGACTGCTTTATTTTCGTTTTAAGTTAACATACTGTGGAGACAGTAAAACGTTTTGCAACATTCTTTTGTACTGAGCTCAGCCTCAATGTGTTTGTCGGCATCTGCCTTTTGATACTAATAACTAAAGTTTGTAGTTAGAAATAGGATGTTGCAAATCATAGTAATATTAAGAAAAATATTAAAGCCCTATGGTTTAATGTATGGTAGCTTGCTGACATTCACAGCCCTTCTTGGTAATATTAGGTTCTCACCATGCGGCTCTCTATGGCTGTAACACTAAGTTAGGAAAGTGTGGAAAGTTATAGGCTTATAGCCTCACTACTCAGAACCTTCCTCAATAAAACAAGCTGTCTAATGTGAAATTATTTAAATGAGATAAAAGTTTTCTTAGATTAAGCACATTCAAATATACAAGCTCACCTGCTTTATTAGAGATTAAATATAAAGAACAAGGTTTGACATTTATTTTACAGAATGATTCTAATGTTAATGGATCTCTGGAGAGTGTAAGCATGATTGGACCAGAGTTATGCAGCCTTGGTGAAGCATGGGCACCCTTTATAGCACCATGGTGTATCAACTTGATAATGGATATAGCCACCGATAAGGCTAATCTACCAAGTAAGTATTAAGTTCTGACAACAAAGTTGTAGATTGTATTATAGGGTTTATGGTTGTATCTTTTAAATCAGATTTTCCAAATGTAATAACTAGAGGAAGCAAAGAGATGAGCATGTTTACCTCCTTGTAACTAGATCACGGTGACACTCAAAGCTTTGGCATAGTAAAGTTGACTGCACTCTCATTGTCACTGGGAAAATTGTTCCTATGACTAACTTAGGTTACGTTAGGGTTTTGGAGCTGGGAAATGTCCGCCACTGTGCTCCAATGCAAGTTTGCGGACTTCACATGTCTTCAACATATTTTTATTCCTCAGACATGCTGGTTTCCTCACAATGTTTTTCTTCACCGCTAACCACATCAGCACTTAAAATAACAATATAAGAGGTGCCGGCACTGGGGACAGAACTCGGTCCCTCACACACTATTATATGTAAAAAAATATGTATTTTAAGGGTATTGTTCATTTTATTTCAGATGCTACACTGCAAACCACTGAGCCTGTTCGAGTATTATTAGATATAACAACACAAAACTTGACTTTGCTCAATTCAGAGGAAAGAGCTAAATGCATCGATATGATGTTAGGTAATGTATCATACCTGCAACTTATCCGCATAGACTTAGGTTTTTAAGATATCTCGTGGGAACTATTTGATTTTTTGGGACAAAAAGTATTCTATTTCCGAATCCTGGATGCAAGCTTTCTCTGTGCCAAATTTTGTCAAGATTGGTTTAGCGGTTGAACCAAGAAAAGGTAAGAAACAAACAGAGGAACAGAGAGAGTTACTTTCGCGATATATAATATTAGTATGGATTGATTAAAAACTCTATTGGAACTTGGCTTATTGAAGTTGCTATATTTAATTTTGTAATTAAAGGAAACTTTTAATTACAAAATTAAATGTAGTGTACATTTCACAGAGGGTTTTTTAAATGTTGCCCCACATTAAAATGTATCATGTATCATGGGTGCATTTCTCAGACAGATTGCACATGCACAAACACCCATGGGGTTCCAGGAACATCTACCATTAATCCATACAATTATTGGTCTCATGTGGGAATCAAACCAATTCAAATGCCAATATCCTAATCACTGCACCGACAAGTCAGTTGTATTTATATAATTTTATTTAGTAGTCCAATTATTATGCAGATAGTGCTAAATATGTGATGGTAATTCTACTCGACTATCTCTGTTCAGCATATTGTTGATTTGTAATTTATTTGAAGGTATTTTGACCTGTGATTGTGTTGTCTTTTTTCGAATTAGGTATGACTATTCATACAAGTCATAAAAATGATAAACATGTAAAGTAAGATTCAGATAGAGATTTTGCCTGGTTCTTCCCCTTTCATTGAAAAATGGTAAAAAAATATTCTCGAGAAACAATGTTTAAATTCCTTATTTATCAATGTTTAACAATCTTTAAAGAAACATTTGTTAAGACAATTTGCTAAGATCAAACAAAACAAATATTGCCACTGGGAGCTGTCACCAGATATTTTCCACCGCTACAACACTACCAGTACACAACACACACTACTGACACATGGTTCACATCACAAGGCATTATCAAGTAACATTGACCTGACAACATATTTTATTAAATTTCAGAAATAAACAGCATTTTTATTACATTTTAGAACTTGCCTAATTTTAATGTAAAAAAGTTATTTCATAGAAATGTTGCAAGCCAACATCAAGCATCAAATATTGTTTATCGATAATATTTAAATGATTGCTGATTGAATACTTAGAAATTACCTTAGCCAATAGGTATTGTGCAGAGTAGAATAGCACCTAACTCTTTCCTACCCAGGTGTCGTAAGAGGCGACTAAGGTATTTGTGCAGAATAACACCATAATATGCAATACTGTCACTATAATGCTCATGAGAACGCAATAGGGAGTAACTCTTACCAAAATAGCGGCAAAAGTGGGCTACGTGAGTGGCCTCTGCCTGCCCCTTTTATGGGAAATAGGTGTGACTGTATGTATGTGTATACTTAGAAAAAATAATACTTTGAAGTCTTAGAATGTATATTCATTTCTAGATTGTAGGGCATGTTCGTGGGCTGTTGGGTGGGTGGGTCGAGCAGAACCAGCTTTAGTAGCTCCCAGGGCATTGGCTCTAGGGGCTGATGCAGCCAGAGCAGTGTTAGCACATCTCGCAAACCATCCTCCGGCACTGTTTCATGTTAGGGCTGCCATTGTTGAGCTTTTCCAGGTAAATATCCTGAAAGAATTGCAGTCTATACTATACATTTACATTTTCTATGTGTTTTTATGTTTAATGATTTTGTTGCTTCGTCTATGGATGCTGTTTATCAAGTGGATACTATTTTTACAGACTTTAGTAAAGCATTCGACCGCATAGATCACCAAATTCTGCTTCAAAAAATACTCTTGGCGGGTATTCATGGTAACTTGTACAGGTGGCAAAAAATAGATCTCAAGCTGTTGTAAATAATGGTTTCGCGTCTGTGTGGACAAAAATGACTTCTGGTGTGCCGCATTCATTAATGATGTATGGTTATGCTTTACACTCCCAATTTTTACTATATGCAGATTACATGAAAATATTTAAACAAATAAATTTAATTAATGACTCTAAGCTTTTGCAAGATGATCTTAACAGATTTGAACTATATTGCAAATCTAACAAACTGGACTTTAATGTCTCTAAATACTTTATCATGTTTTTTGTACGGAAAGTCAACAAAATATATTATATTTACAACATAAAATAGCAAAATCGTAACACTACTGACACCACTGACTAACCAAATAAAAGTCTTGGAATTATCCAAGACTCTAAAGTTATATTTGATAGTCACATTAACTACATCGCTAAAAAGCTAACAAAGCACTAGGATTTGTTATCAGATCCAGCTGTAAGTTCACTAATATAAAATACATAAAAGTACTGTATTACTCCTCTGGGCGTAGCATCCTTGAGTATGCGTCTCAGGTATAGTGTAGTAATGTTGCATACTTTGACAATTTTCATGCATATTTTAAACTTTTTAGTAATTACTTTGGCTATCAGTGCCTTACAGACCGAAAAAGTAATGTTGCGGTTGCACACTACTGCTTAACGGTAGAATAACTGGCACTGCGGTGGTACCCACCTTATAGGAATCCTACTATTTTTAATTATCATTCATATATGATTCATCGATTACAGGAAGCTATCAAAGAAGATAGTCAAGCTGATAAAAAACGTGATGTTATACCATACCTTCTGAACTTGGCTTCAAAATCGGATATAGTATTGAAAGCTCTTACGCAGGACATTGAACAAACATGTGAGTATTTAGAGAGTTATCCAGTAATTTTTAGCAGGTCACATCTTCTGGAAAGATAACTTAAAGTTGTTGTTTTTTATAAAAGTGTCGGAACAAGCAGAACATTCACCTGATGATAAGTGCAAAGTCTGCCCATAACGAGTGCTGTGTCACCCAGAATCATTTCTTTGTGACACCACACTGCGCCCGTAACCCTGAGACATCAGTTCTTAAGTCTCATATGCCCAGTGATTACGCTAGCTCACAGTGCCCTTCAAACCGAAACACAGTAATGTTTGCACACTACTGCTTCACGGCAGAATTAGTGGCCCTGGGGTGGTACCTACCTAGACGGATCCCTGCATAGGAATCCTACCACCAGAAAAAATGTTCTAAAGTCGAAAGTACATGGTCATAATACATTTTTAAATTAATTGTTATATTACCGCCAGCAACGGTTGCTTTCCGAACAGAGATCCTTTGACCACTATTCAGTGCTAACCCAGCTCAGGATAATTACTGGAATAATGGAAAATAATAGATTGGAAATCCTATCGGGCACATGGTTATTTACTGTAATAATATACTTAAGGTCATAAATTAAATATATTCCTTATTTATATTGAAAAAAGTGAATTCCTAATAAAACAGTAGTTTCATAACTTTAACCCCACTTGCCCCCAGTAGCTTCTCTAGGATACAAGTGGAACATGTGATTATAGGAATTTATAATTAAGTATTTTTCGTTTATTTACAGTGACGGACGATGTAATGGGGCGGCTTTGTATGGTTTGTGCAACTCACAGACACAGCGGGGCTTGGGAGGGAGTGGGCCCCGCTTCGCTAGTGGCGTTGCTACTGCGTTCCGATATACATTGCCTTTTCTTGCTGCTTAAACACGCACAGAAAAATTTATTTTGCAGGCAGTTGCTTGGTGAGTTATACAAATGTGATTTTTTATTTTAAAAAGTTACGTATAGTAGTTATAATTTTTTTTAATGATAATATGAATGAACCTTTTTGTAATGATTTTAAACTTGACATGGGTTTATTTCTTTTAATTTTTATGGAAGCAAGTGACAAGACTTCACCAAATCGTTCACCTTTTTTTTTGTTTTTTTTTTATTGTATAAAGTGACGAAACGAGCAAAACGTTCACCTTATGGTAAGTGCCACGTCCGCCCACAACAAATGCTGTGTTACCCAGAATATTTCTGTGCGAGACCACACTGCGCCCGTCACCCTGAGACATCAGTTATTAAGTCTCAAATGCCCAGTGATTACGCTAGCTCACAGTGCCCTTTAAACCGAAACACAGTAATGCTTGCACACTACTGCTTCACGGCAGAATGACTGGCCCTGGGGTGGTACCTACCTAGACGGATTCCTGCATAGGAATCCCCCCACCAGTAAAACATCTGATGGTATGTGCAGCGTCTGCCCATGACAAACACTGCTAATCAGCTCGAGATATCAGATCTTAAGTTTCATTTGCCCAGTAATTACACTAACTATCAGGCAGTAGCCTTAAAACCGAAACACAGTAATGTTTACACAACAGCTGCTTGGCGGCAAAACTGGTACTGCGGCGGTACCTACCTAGACGGATTCCTGCAAAGGGATCCTACATATATAGATACAGTCACGCCTCTTTCCAATTGGGGTAGGCAGAGACCACATCTTTCCACTTGCCACGATCCTGACACACATCTTTCTCTTCTTCTACTTTCATTAGCGTTTCCATACAAGCTCGACGATTGCGGGTATTTTTGACGTGGCCGTTCCATAAAACGTCTTCGATCTGATCGTGATACGTTCGCCATAGGAATCCCACCACCAGTAAATGCCACTATATGGCCAGCATCATCGTTTCAGCCTATCACTAGTCCACTGATTGCCACGAAAGTTTATAGCTGAACCTATTCGGGGGACTTTGCAATAGTTGACACGCTTGGCAGGCGGTTCGGCCACCGCATTTTATTCAGTCCGTTGTTCCAGGAAGATGCTGCAGACTATCTCCTAGTTTTTATTTTCTTCTGGCAACTGTCACGTCACCCACGGGATGAGTCGGGGTGGTAAATACTTTTAAAGCATTTAAATCAATAGAATAAATTGTTTCAGAATATCTTCTACAAAAGCTCGAGTACGAATGTCTATTCCCTGACAGAAATGTGTCACTGTTGACGAGCGCAGCTGAGGAGATTTGTATCGTGAGAGAGAAACTGCTCACCGGGAATCAATTGGAGCAGTATTCTGTTGCAAGGATCCTTATTTTAGTTTGTAAGTACAGATATAAAATGGACACACCGAAATTTTCTGGGTGACACAGCATTTTTTATGGGCAGACGTTGCACTTACCATCAGGTGAACGTTTTGCTCGTTTCATCACTTTATCCAATATAAAGAAAAAAAAGACGTGACGAGTGAGTGAGGGTCGTTGTCTTTTTGTAATTTGCAGGACACCTAAACTCAATCACGTGTTTTTTTTTTCTTTTGTCCGGTCTCTGTTTATCCGGACTAATCTACGAAACGTCTGAATCGATTTCGACATGACTTTGATTGGCATGTAGAGAACTTCTCAGAGAGTAGGTAATCTAAACAACTGTTTATTTCGGAGAAGAGTTTCCTGCGTAAAAGTTGATAAACTAAACAAAAACTAAACTAACCAGAGTTAGTAGTAATTAAAGCAGCGCTTAAAAATAGACTTGTTAAGCGCTGCTTTAATTACTACTAACTCTGGTTGGTTTCGCGTAATCACTGGGCATATGAGACTTAAGAACCTATGTCTCAGGGTGATGGGCACAGTGTGGTGCTACACAGAAATATTCTGAGTAACACAGCATCTGTTATGGGCAAACGTTGCACTTACCATCAGGTGAACGTTTTGCTCGTCTCGACACTTTTCGACCACAGCGACAACTTCTGAATACCGTCGTATGCTATGAATTGCGCAGGAGGTATCATAGTGCTGCAGTATACACGCAATCGCAGAGGAGTACTAGTCTTTATCGTCGTTTGACAACCGCGTGGAGTAGTGGTTAGCGTACCTGACTTCTACGGCCCTGGTCCTGGGTTCGATTCCCAGGACGGTGTCAATATTTGTGCAAAAAATAAAAATTGTTGCTTTTCGGGTCTGGTTGTGTTGTGCATTGTGAAATTTACGTCTGTAAAACGCTACACAGGTACGATACGGGAGAAAATCGTAATGTAGGGCATCATATTAAAAAAAAACCCTTCTCGCGCCCGATGTAATGCTCATGCGCTACGATTGGAGGTGAACTAAGGTGCAATGTCATTGACACGGGAACAATCACAACACAACCAGACCCGAAAATTAACAATTTGTGTATTTGCACAAAAGTTGGCTCCGGCTGGAATTCGAACCCAGGACCCGCGGCGCATTAGTCAGGTACTCTGACCACTTCAGTAATCACTATATAATAACTAAGAAACTTTTAAAATTACAACAATATGCTAATGAGATGAATAAGTAAGTATAGTTTGGTTTTAATTTTCCCTCTGTCGACTTTTACTGCACCCACGGGATGAGATGGGTTGGTAGATTCTCTTAAGCCGCTACCACACGGTACCACACTCTAATAGTGGCAGCACTAAATTGTTAATTAATATTGTTAGCGACGCGCTCTAAATTGTGTTTTTTATTTTAATTTTAATATTTAAATTTGAGGACAAACAGACCAACATTTTATATATATAGTTTGTAAATTTTGAATGTGGATAGATTGGCAAGGGCGAATGTTGGGCTAGTTTTTTGTGAGTCAGTGCTTTCAACTCCATCACGGGTCGCGCGCCATTTTGTTTTGTAAAATCCTATAGTTTTTTCGCACCTAAGTTTTTTAGAATCTGTTACTGATTTTAAAATTAAATCTCCTATTTTCGTGTGAAAAATCTTTAACTGTACCAACCATCACCAGCTGTTTCAAATATAATCAGTTAAGCATGAGAATTATTATAAACAAATAAACAAAAACGTAACACACCAATAAAATAAAAACAACGCAAGTAACAATGCAATAACAACAATTAAACAAAATTGTGTGGAAACAGCACTCCCATTTCAACAAGTTTATAATAAATAAAAAGATTCCGTAGCCAATACAAATATTTGTCCCTTGTGGTAATTGAACTTGAGAGTCATGGCGTCGAAGCCAAGTGCTCAGCCACTGGGCCAAAGGAACCTAAATCGGTTACTAATCGACTTACATTCTTTCAGGTTATAACCTACCTTCAGAATTTGTAACCACAATAAGCTATCTCCTCCAATATTCCCGCAACGATACCACTCTCGCTCTTCTAGTACGCATAATATCCGGTACGATAACCATGCACACCCCTAACGACTCGACAGAAATCATCACGGACACAGAGAGATACCAGAACTTCATTAAAACCGGTGTTGAATATGCCCTGAGGGACTCCATGATGTCGGATACTCAAATCAAGAGTAGTTTCATTGAAGGCAATGTGCCGAAAGATCAGAAGACCTATTTGCACAACTTCTGCTTGAATATCATCAAACTGTTGAGGTAATGTAACGTTTCGTACATTTAGCAATTTAGATTGACACGACTGAATAAATAAATTAATGCTTTTATCTACATAAATAAAAATCAAATTAGATGGGTTCCGGAATAGAAATGTTCATTCCTTCACCAGTAAATCTCATAAGATTATTATTTCACTTTTTCGTATTGTATAGATGGGAGAGTTCGAACCGCGTGTCACACTTACGCACTAGACCAATTGGACGGGCAGTGGAAGCAAATTTGCAACGCGTCGGCGCCGCTCTGCACGGGTGCGCATCGTTGCTACGGACACGTACGCCGTATACTATGGCCTCGTTGCCTGTAGATGCCCACTTGTCATGCACTTGCGGAGGTTTGTATTTTATTACATATCAATACAAACTAAGCGAAATCGTCCTGTTGTACCGCATTCTTCGAAATAAAACACGCACCGGACAATGAGACGCACTTCAAGTATTCTAGATTATTTAGATTTAGAATAATATATTTTAATGTTGCTTTTTATCATCATTATTATCATTTCAGCCTATCACTAGTCCACTGCGGAACATAGGCCTCCCCATAGATTGCTGAATTTTTTTCTTCGTCGTAATTGTATGTTTTTTTTTGTAATACGGATGCCTAATGTTTTTGATTACAATGAGAAGATCACATTTGTTATCGTACAATATGTGATATATATGATATACACTCAGCGTCACAAAAATCGCACCTCTCTGAGTTTGCGCGAAAAATGGCTGTAATGGCTAGAAACGAATTATATTTATATAAATATTGGTATGTTTGAAATGGGTATTTGAATAGCTTTACATTATAATAAAAAATCATGAAATCATTAAAACATTTATCATTATAGAGCGTCAAAAATAGACACTGTCAAATGCTCGTTAGTAAGGACGCTAGTTACACCACCTAAAAAGGGTATAAAAGGGTCGATCTGGATGAAATAAGGGCCAGTCGTAATTTAGAATTTGCAGTGAACACACGTGAACAAGTAACCCAAGTAAGAACAAGTAAAGATGGACACCAGCTCTGAAGAAGCCGCTCAAGTGATTGCCCTATTGCAGTCGGGGATGCGGCAGTGTGACGTTGCTCGACAGTTGAACCTGTCCCGTTTTTCAGTTCGACGGGTGTTCCAACGTTTTCAGCAGACTGGTGGTTATGTTAGAAAACCGGGATCTGGAAGAAAACGGTGCACATCAGAAAGAGATGACCGTTTCATCGTTACGACATCTTTACGAAACCGTTTTACAAATGCTGTTGAGTTGCAACAACAGCTTCGATCAACTCGGAGAACATCTGTGAGTGTTTCTACGATAAGAAGAAGGTTACACGAAAAGAGTTTAACAGCCCATAGACCTGCTAAAGGTCCAAAACTTACTGCACAGCATCGCAGAGATCGCCTAGAGTTTGCTCGCAATCATTGCGAGTGGACTCTAGAACAGTGGCGGACCGTACTCTTCTCTGATGAGACGAGGGTCTGTCTTTTCTGCAATGACAGACGAAGAAGGGTCTACAGAAGACAGGGGGAGAGGTTCACACAACCCTGCTTCGAAGAATCCGCGAATACGGGGGTGGCTCGTGTATGTTTTGGGGCGGCATTTCCGTCGACGGGAAAACGGAACTTGTGTGCGTTTCCCGGACTCGGGGTGGCCGTGGGCAAGGGTCATTAAATGCTGGTCGGTACATTACTGAAATCCTGGAGGAACATGTGGTCCCGTATGCTGGTTATGTCGGTGATGGATTCATGTTAATGCATGATAATGCTCGTTGCCACACCGCGGCTATTGTACGGGATTATTTACAGGAGGTCGATATCCCTGTTATGCATTGGCCAGCACGAAGTCCAGACCTTAACCCAATAGAACATCTCTGGGATGACCTAAAATGGCGCATGCGAGCTCGCGATCCAGCTCCAGCCACTCTTCAACAGCTCCAAGATGCGGTACTTGAAGAGTGGGAACAAATACCCCAAGAAGCTGTTGCGATCCTTGTAAGGTCCATGAAAGATCGCATGGAAGCCGTTATCAAGGCAAGGGGGGGTAACACTAGGTTTTAAGAACTTTTTTTGTATTTATTAAGTTTTTTTTTAAATTATTAATTTGCAAATTTGTACATACCCTGTCTTTTTCTTTAATTTCTCTTTCGTCTCGTTATAAAAGTAAAATTCCTGAAAGCTAATGAAATTACCTTTCGAATGATACCCTCAAACCACAACATTGCCATTGGCCTGTTGTGTTAAAATAGTATTTAAATTATTTTTTTCGGATGTGCGATTTTTTGACGCCGAATGTATTTGATTTTCAAGTATTAATAGTTTCCTACGTCCATCTCCGAGCAGAATTTATCTCTATGCCGAATTTAGTTAAGATCCGGAGGTTCGAGTGAAAAGGTAACAAACAGACAGAGGAACAGAGAGAGTGACTTTCGCATTTATAATATTAACTATGGATTAGTATGGACAACAGCAAACTTTTTTTAATCTTTGTTATGTTAGTAAAGACGGTAAACAAGCACGCAGTTCATGTGTTGGTAGGTGATCTAGATGGTTCTTAGGATTAAAAGGTAAACTACATAGTCAAATCCCAGACTGCATTAAATTATAAATACTAGCTTGCGAGTATTTCGTACCGTATCGTGAAAATGAATAGATGGCGCCATTTAACTTAAATAATGTAAACAAACAATTCAATTAAAATTCCTGAAAGCTAATGAAATTACCTTTCGAATGATACCCTCAAACCACAACATTGCCATTGGCCTGTTGTGTTAAAATAGTATTTAAATTTTTTTTTCGGAAGTGCGATTTTTTTGACGCTGAGTGTATTACAATGCAATAGGTTAATGTTAAAAAGTATACCTTAAAATTAAATATTGCTATTTGGTTATAATCTGACAAATTAATGTTTTTGCACAAATGATATTCCGGCTGGGATTCGAACCGAGGATCAGTGGCGCACCCGTCAGGTCAGAGTACCTGACTTTTGCAACGAGGCCAGGCGGTTGTCAAGAACAGTCATCATCATTATCATTTGTTGAACATAATGCTCACCCATAGATTACCCCAAAAGTTTGTATCTCTCATTTTGAGGGGGATTTTGCCATAGTTGCCACGCTTGGCAGACGGGTTGGAAACCGCAGTTTCTTTATTCAGATGTTCCAGGAAGATGCTGCCCCATCTCCTGGTGTTTATTTTCCCTCTGTCGACTTTTACGACACCTGCGGGATCAGATGGTGTGGTAGATTCTCTTAAGCCGTCACCACGTTCAAGATAGGCTTTCGACAAAAATCCTTAGAAAAGTGTAGAATGACGTTTTTGGATTCCATAGTAAAAACGGAATCCCAAAAAACATTATTGAACTTTCAATTTAAATATTACATAATTTCAGGTGCTTGACCGAGTAGACATGTCAGGCACGAAGGCGCCTCCGCCGAGTGTGGAAGCAATATTGAAGGTCGTGCAGGCTACGGTCATATACTTCTTTAGATGTTTACATATAGAAGGTAAGTTTTTTTTAACCACTAGCTTCCCGGGGCTTCGTCTGGGTAAAATCGGATACTTTTTTATTTTACTGCATTACTTAGGTATACATCATAATCTTGCCGATAACCAAGTTATCTAGCAATAAATACCGGGATAGGAATTACGGTTCAGTGATTTAGGAGAAGAGTAACGAAAACGAACTGCGGTAATTGAACGGTTTAGCAGCTCAGCATGCGTCAAAATCAAATTCAAACTAAATTCACAACAAACTGGTTTTCAGTACTAACCCCGTGACAACTTCGATGTTATTCAGACCCATAGAAGCTTGTAGTGATAAGTCATTACAGCCTAAACATTATGATCAGAGGCAAAAAATAAATACTACATATAAAAATTAAAAATAATTACTACATATGATGATGATATTGTTACACGCTGGTTCTGATTTGGACCAATAAAAGTCCACTCCGAACATAGATGTATTAGTTCACTCAAATATACGAGATTTGATTAATCAACTTGTCATTAATCAACTATCTTTTGATTCGCCCTGTAGCTCGTCTCAACTTAGACTCATCCCAATTCTTTTTTTTTTTTTGTATGTGTATATGCAAATAGCCTTATGGCTTTGGCTGCGTCATAGGTAGCGACTCGCGAGCAGAAGGCCAACGAACTATAAGGCCCGCGATCATCCCAATTCACTCTCCAGACGCGTTTATATATGCCATCGAATATTCTAGAGCGCCGAATAAATAAAAATAAAATGCGATATGCAATGTTCGTGTTAAATCTAGAAACTTCGCTATTCGTTATAACTAATATAACGATATAACGTTCTGGAAACTTCCCGTTTTGTTAATGAGACATAAAGTTCTAGAATGTTCTTAAAAATATTAATGATTAATCTCGATATACGAGGAGGGATCAAAATGTAGTGAGAACGACATACTCCTTGGTAAGAAAAAAACTAAATACTGGCAGGCATAGCTCAGATACATATTTGTAATATTAATAAAGAAAAAAAATCTTCGATTCTCTTTTGTTTTTTTCTGAATGTAGTCATTTGTTTGCTTCGTGTCGGAAAGTGTTCTCGAAAATGGAGAAAAACGAAGTGCGAGCCGTTATTAAATACCTCTGTTTAAAAAAGGTAACGACGCAAGAGATTCATTGCGATTTGGAGGCAACATTAGGAGAGTCTGCTCCGCCGTATTCCACTGTCGCAAGGTGGGCTTCTCAATTTTGAGTAGGGAGAACGAGCACGGAAGACGAACATCGTTGCGGCCGTCCATCGACGTCAGTCACCCAAGAAAATGTTGCGAAATTCGAGAAAATTGTATTGAGCGATCGAAGAGTTACCATCCGATACTTAATTCAAGAAACGGGCATTTCATATGGAATTATTATATAAGTATTCAATCCATATTGAAACAATCTTTGAATATGAGAAAAGTCTCCGCAAGATGGGTGCCGAGAATGTTAACCGACAGTCAGAAACAATATCAACTTGAAGTTTCAAGAAGATTCTGAAAAGTTATTGTCTCTCGTTTCGTAACAATGGACGAAACATGGGTCCAACATTTTGATCCCGAGACAATACAGCAATCTTCGCAATGGAAACGGCCATCATCACCGACCCTGAAGAAGTTTCGTGTCGTGGCATCGGCTGGCCTCAATATTTTGGGACGCAGAAGGGATATTGTTGATTAATTACCTGGAGCGTGGAACCACTATTACAGGCCAATATTATGCAGCTTTAATTCCCAAGTTGAGTAATGCCATCAAAGAGAAAAGGAGAGGGAAACTTCGAAGGGGCGTGCTGTTTCATCACGACAACGCACCCGCGCACAGGTCGGCAGTTGCGATGGCTGCCATTCAGCAAGCTGGCTTCGAATTGGTTGACCACCCCCCTTATTCACCAGGTCTGGCGCTGATGGATGCCGTGGAGAGCTTTTTGCAGGACAAAGACAAAACTTATTTTTTGAAAGGGACCTTGAAGGGGCCTTGGAAAAGAGCTGGACTCGGTGTGTAGAGAGACTCGGTGACTATGTAGAAAAATAAATTATTAAGTTATCAATAGTCATTATATTCTATCTCATTCTCACTACTTTTTGATCCCTCCTCGGAGAAGAAGAAAAAACCTGACACCGTGACACTTTACAGACTTAATGGAGAAAATGCGCGGTGTGCAAACCGCGTGCCGGCTGCTCCGCAAGCTGTGTCTGCACAGCAAGCTGGCCCGCGCCGTCGCGCTGCGCGAGCTGCTCGAGACCGCCATGTTCCGCGAGGAGCGCGCCTTCCGCAGCCGCCCGCACGCCGCCGCGCACTGCGCCAGCGACCAGCTGCTCATTCACCTCAACCAGAAGCACGTCAGTACCGTACCGTACCGTACCGCCCTAGTTCCGCGAGGAGCGCGCCTTCCGCAGCCGCCCGCACGCCGCCGCGCACTGCGCCAGCGACCAGCTTCCGCGAGGAGCGCGCCTTCCGCCCGCCCGCACGCCGCCGCGCACTGCGCCAGCGACCAGCTGCTCATACACCTCAACCAGAAGCACGTCAGTACCGTACCGTACCGTACCGCCCTAGTTCCGCGAGGAGCGCGCCTTCCGCAGCCGCCCGCACGCCGCCGCGCACTGCGCCAGCGACCAGCTGCTCATACACCTCAACCAGAAGCACGTCATTACCGTACCGTACCGTAACCGCCCTAGTTCCGCGAGGAGCGCGCCTTCCGCAGCCGCCCGCACGCCGCCGCGCACTGCGCCAGCGACCAGCTGCTCATACACCTCAACCAGAAGCACGTCAGTACCGTACCGTACCGTACCCGCCCTAGTTCCGCTAGGAGCGCGCCTTCCGCAGCCCGCCCGCACGCCGCCGCGCACTGCGCCAGCGACCAGCCTGCTCATACACCCTCAACCAGAAGCACGTCAGTACCGTACCGTACCGTACCGCCCTAGTTCCGCGAGGAGCGCGCCTTCCGCAGCCGCCCGCACGCCGCCGCGCACTGCGCCAGCGACCAGCTGCTCATTCACCTCAACCAGAAGCACGTCAGTACCGTACCGTACCGTACCGCCCTAGTTCCGCGAGGAGCGCGCCTTCCGCAGCCGCCCGCACGCCGCCGCGCACTGCGCCAGCGACCAGCTGCTCATTCACCTCAACCAGAAGCACGTCAGTACCGTACCGTACCGTACCGCCCTAGTTCCGCGAGGAGCGCGCCTTCCGCAGCCGCCCGCACGCCGCCGCGCACTGCGCCAGCGACCAGCTGCTCATTCACCTCAACCAGAAGCACGTCAGTACCGTACCGTACCGTACCGCCCTAGTTCCGCGAGGAGCGCGCCTTCCGCAGCCGCCCGCACGCCGCCGCGCACTGCGCCAGCGACCAGCTGCTCATTCACCTCAACCAGAAGCACGTCAGTACCGTACCGTACCGTACCGCCCTAGTTCCGCGAGGAGCGCGCCTTCCGCAGCCGCCCGCACGCCGCCGCGCACTGCGCCAGCGACCAGCCGCTCATACACCTCAACCAGAAGCACGTCAGTACCGTACCGTACTGTACCGTACCGCCCTAGTTCCGCGAGGAGCGCGCCTTCCGCAGCCGCACATTGCCCTGTTCCGCGAGGACTATTTAAAGAACCTATGGGTGTCCGGCAGAGAAGTATAGCACCTACCACTTTCCTACTGAGATGTTGTAAGAGCTGACTAAGGTATTGTACGGACAGTCTTTGTTCGTGTAGAATAACACCATAGTATGCAATGCTGTCACTATACTGCTCGTGTGAACGCAATGGGGAGTAAAAAAATTTTGACTCGTACCAAAATAGCGGCAACATGGTTCGCCTCCCGTGACAACTCGTTTCCCGTGGGGCGAAAAATGGGCTACGTGCGTAGTCTCTGCCTACCCATTATATGGGTATAGGCGTGATTTTATGTATTTACTTACAATGCGCATGATTAAAGTTAAACACATAATCATCATCCATAATCTACAGCAGCATCTTTCTGGAACATCGGAATAATAAAACTGTGCCAACACTGCTGCCAAGCGCGGCAACTATAGCAAAATGGGAGCTACAAACTTTTCTGGCAATCTTTGGGGGAGGCCTATGTTCAGCATTGAACTAGTGATGGGCTGAAATGATGATGATAATGATCACTTTAAACGTACACACTGTTGTCTTTGTTTATATATCGATTTTTGTTCATTCCAATATGAGTAATGTCAAAATCATAATCATTTATATTATCATTTTATAAAGTATGAACATTCATTTACAGGGTCCAATAACTCAGTTAACGCAGAGCCACACCTCGGTGTTTCACGCGGGCATCATAGGCAAGGGTGTGCGTAAAGCCAACGGTGAAGAGAATAACTCTGTAATACCACCTATCTTGACAACTAACAACGAATTGCTAATGGGTGCATTGATGTCGTGCATGGTGAGTAAATCGCGTTTAATTTTTATTGAGCGCGACCAGTGACCGCCATTTTGTTGGCTTAGACCATAGCTTCTCAAACATTCTTGGGCCACCGCCCACATTCCTGAGCATAAATTTTCATAACCCCCTTTCACTTTACACGGTCAAATTTTTCATAAAATTATTTTACACCCACGATGATGTGCCGCCGTTGACGTGGCTGCCCTCTGTAACTTTCTCATGCCTACTTTGAGAACCACTGGCGTAGACGTTTGAAAAAATCACCTCTAATAATAATAATCTGTGCAACTTTTAAGTGCTGTGTGTAAGTGAAAATACCGTGAGGAATTCTACATGTCTGAGGAAAGTGCAAAGCGACGAAGGAAAACACCGTGAGGAAACCTCCATGTCTGAGAAATAATAATATTTCGAGGACATGTGAAGTCAGCCAACTTGCCTTGGACTTTTGTCTTCAAATTCCATTTAACATTTAAGAAAAAGAATCCTCTGCATTTGCTTTTAGAAAATATCTTATTGTAAGAAAAAAATGCGCGATTGTCATTTTCTGGTTAATTTTTTAGCATACACAATATTTCTATTCAGCTCGTGAAAAAAGGTGGAGGGAAATTCAAATTTGGAATGCCCAGATGTTTACTCGTAAACTGTCGTATTTTTATACATTTTAACAACCGGCCTCATAGCTGAATAATTTTTTAGGAAATCTTTCTGGGTGGTTTTATGCTACGAGAATGAATAGCCAATTGGTGTCCGGTAGAGTACAATAGCACCTACTTCTTTCCTACCGAGGTGTCGTAAGAGGCCACTAAGGTATTGTACTGACGGATGTAATTTATTCGTGCATGATGATGTTCTCCTGATCGATTTCGATTTCCACGGCGAATACAACTTCCGAATATTGTAGACAGCTTTCAACTGCGCAGGAGATATTATAGTGCAACAAGTGTCCGCGCAAACACAGAGGCATTCACTCGTCCCAAGCTATCCGCCCGATATATAACACCATAATAAGCACTAATAAGCACTGTCGCTATACTGCTCGCGAGGACGTAATGGCGAATAATAATTTTTGACACGTACAAAAATGTCGTCGACGTGGTTCGCCACCCGTCAAATCTGTTTTCCCGCGAGGGCGCAAAAGTGGGCCGCGTCTGTGCTATTATATGGAAAAAGGCGTGACTGTAAGTACGTATGTATGAGAAAGTAAGAAATAAAAATAAAATGAAATAAAGGTTCTAGCCGAAAACATCATCGTCAAAACTTCACAAGTTTGAAAAATAAGACAATCTCAGAGGGATACGTCAAGTAAAACTTTCTTTTTTTTATTGCCATATTACAACGTCACTTAGAAATTATAGTTTTATAGTGTCCCTTAAATAAATGAGACGAATTACTTATAAACTTTGTGCCAAATCAATGAATGTCAGTCATTGAAGTGCATAATAAAGTATTGAATGAAAAAAATGGCCGCCACTAGGTGTCAGAGTATTGTGTCGTGCATGTGAAATTGATGTCTAAATAATGCGCTCATGGTACAGGAGAAATCCTAACGTTAGTGCGTTAGTTTTGTTTTTTTTTTAAATATGTTACAACAAGCCAAGTGTGGTGATTACGAAAAAAGGTCCTAATTTTGGTTAGCACTGATCAGAAGAGGCCTATTGCGCAGCTGTGGAGTGCTCAGGGACTGATTATATCGATGCGTAGTGCCATAATATTTCATTTTGCAACAGGACGGAAACAGCGGTATCGTGGAGGGTGCAACGTCACTGTCACTGTTGCTGGTAGAGTTAGTGTCGCCTGATGTTATGTACAATGGGCTGCCGTGGCCCGATGAGGACTTTACTAAGGTAAAATTTTTTTATTAAGTTGTTTTACGCACGGGGTGAATTTGATACCCTGGCTGCCCTAGGCCTACGGAAGATTGCCGCCCCCCCTACTCGCTGCAAAACACGAAAAATGTAATGATCAGAATTAAACTAAAGTGCAAAGCAAAGTAAGTGATAAAATTATCTCGATCTCGTAAATTCGCAATTTAAAAAATTCACTAATTTTTGCTGCCTCCAAAATTTTGACGCTTGGGCACAGAGGGGCGATGAAGACAGAGCAATTGTTCGGTAAGTGGGGGGCGAGTTAGAGTCCCATACTGGCCTCAGCAGTATGGCACCTATGTTGAAAGGCTGTCCCGTCGCGCTCGCGTAGTTACTGATATACTGTTTAGCCCTTTATTTATCGAAGTGCATTGGGTATTATTTTATAAATTATAATAAATATTATTATTAACTGAATATGGTACAGGCGATGGGCAGCAGCATCTTCCTGGAACATCTGAATTTTTGTATGTTTATTTGTCTGAAATGTTTATTTAAACTGCGGTTGCCAACCCGCCTGCCAAGCGTGGCAACTATGGGAGAGGCCTATGTTCAGCAGTGGACTTGTAATAGACTGAAAGGAACGAACGAATATGATACACACCACGTGTACCATATTCGTTATTACGAATTATGCCCAGTTTTAAAAATAAAGAACTGAGTTGTCATATGATTAAGAAAGGCTCGGCCTTTTTTTTCATTTACAGAATTCGAATCCAGTCTATCTTAGTGATCAAGTCACAAATTTATTTAAAGCTATTTGTGTCGAATCTCTTGTTAAGCTATGGCTTTCCTTTATAAAAAATGAATACAAGAGATAGAAAGAATTTCGATCCTGACATATTATTAATTTACGTGATGCATTTCTTCGTATTTGTAATCAGTACGTTCCGGGGTCAAATCTAAACCACTAAATTGTCAGATTTAAATTTTTTGTTACCTCCTTGTTGTGTTCACGTAAGTAAAAGCGAGCGTTAACATTTTTGAAAACGTATATCTCCGACACTTCGGGGCATATTTTTTTGTCGCTGTGTCTATGCGATCCCGTTATCAGATTTTTTAAAGCTTGTGTCTTTAACACTAAACTATGTGCGTCCTCAAAATACCAATGATTCAGCTAATAATTTTCATTTTAAATTTATGGACGACATTGGAGTGTTAAGAGTACCTGACTTCTATGGTGCCGGTCCTGGTTTCGAATCCCAGCCGGAGCCAACATTTGTGCAAAAACACAAATTGTTGATTTTCGGGCCCGGTCGACAGTAGCCAGCTATAAATCTATATTGTTATTGTTATATTGTTAATTTGTGCTGTAATTTAAAATTTTGATGTCCTCCTGGACCATTTTCGCTCATTACTTCCGAATGCTGTCGAAAGTCAAGGACGTAAAAATCGGAACTGCGCAGGAGATATTATAGTAACATAGAGGAACTTACTCGTTCTTACCTATCCGCGCCCGATTAACGCTCATGCGGTAGGATCGTAGACAGGTAGACTCGAAAATTAACAATTTGTGACTTTGTTGTTGTGACAATATCATCTCCGGCTGGAGTTCAAACCCAGGATCCGTGGCGTCGTAGTGACGTCCTCCGACCATAATGGAACTGAATTCTAAAACATAACGGAACTATAGTTTCTTATGAAAATTTTAGCAAGTTAGCATCGAACGTGAGCTTTACATGCGCGGTGCTATAGAACGTTGCGCTGTAGCTCGGGCGGCGCTACGAAGAATCGCTCGCGCTCGTCCTGCGCTGTGCCTCGCCTCCGCACTGCTGCGGGCCACCGCCGCTACGCTGCTACATCGCCTGCGCGCACACCTCGGTACGTAGCACTTGCGGACACTACATTGCACGCCACATACCACATTGCTACGTAGGTACATCGCCTGCGCGCACACCTCGGTACGTAGCACTCGTGGATACTACATTGCACGCCACATACCACATTGCAACGTAGGTACATCGCCTGCGCGCACACTCGGTACGTAGCACTCGCGGATACTACATTGCACGCCACATACCACATTGCAACGTAGGTACATCGCCTGCGCACACCTCGGTACGTAGCACTCGCGGATACTACATTGCACGCCACATACCACATTGCAACGTAGGTACATCGCCTGCGCGCACACCTCGGTACGTAGCACTCGCGGATACTACATTGCACGCCACATACCACATTGCAACGTAGGTACATCGCCTGCGCGCCCATCTCGGTACGTAGCACTCGCGGATACTACATTGCACGCCACATACCACATTGCTACGTAGGTACATCGCCTGCGCGCACACCTCGGTACGTAGCACTCGCGGATACTACATTGCACGCCACATACCACATTGCAACGTAGGTACATCGCCTGCGCGCACACTCGGTACGTAGCACTCGCGGATACTACATTGCACGCCACATACCACATTGCAACGTAGGTACATCGCCTGCGCGCACACCTCGGTACGTAGCACTCGCGGATACTACATTGCACGCCACATACCACATTGCAACGTAGGTACATCGCCTGCGCGCACACCTCGGTACGTAGCACTCGCGGATACTACATTGCACGCCACATACCACATTGCAACGTAGGTACATCGCCTGCGCGCCCATCTCGGTACGTAGCACTCGCGGATACTACATTCGCCGGCTGGCGCACACCTCGGTACGTAGCACTCGCGGACACTACATTGCACGCCACATACCACATTGCAACGTAGGTATATCGCCGTCGCGCACACCTCGGTACGTAGCACTCGCGGACACTACATTGCACGCCACATACCACAATGCAACGTAGGTACATCGCCGGTGCGCACACCTCGGTACGTAGCATGTGTGAACGCTACACCACACACCACTTTGCGACGGGCCCGTGATGCTTCGTAGGTATATCGATTACTCGCACATCTCGATACATAGCACGTATGGACACTACATTACAAGCCAAACATAACATTTCTTCTGATTCTATTAGCTGTATTAAGTTGAAGCTGCATTAATCTTTTATAGATCGGCATGCACAATCTGCGGAAACTGCACGTGAAATGGCCGCGCTAACGGAACTCTTGTCCACGATGACTCTCGGACAACTGCTGCCACATCCCTTGAGCCACGTGCTGGAACTGGCACCGGAACTAACTGCTAGCGAGGTAACCTGACATTTTAGCCCATGTGAGCTTAAAAAGCAAGTTGAAGATTTAACAAATCTGAAGTGTCTCTCCGGGTCTCTAAATTGAATCTACATACATACAGTCCCGCCTTTTTCCTGTATAAGAGGTAGGCAGAAGCCACACATGTAGCCCACTTAACGGCACAACGGTAAACGAAACGGTAGGCGAACCACGTAGCCGCCATTTTGATATTAGTAAAAAAAATCTTACTTTCCAAGTCGCCATTGCGTTCCCACGAGCATTATAGTGAAAGCATTGCATATTATGGTGTTATTCAGGTCTCCTTCATAGGAATCCTTCTAGGTTTTTTTTAATTTAATTACGTGACGAAACGAGCAAAACCTTTTACACCTGATGGTAAGTGTAACGTCTACCCATAACAAATGCTGTGTCATCCAGAACATTTCTGTGTGACACCACACTGCGCCCGTCACCCAGAGACATCAGTTCTTAAGTCTCACATGCCCAGTGATTACGCTAGCTATCAGTGCCCTTCGAACCGAAACACAGTAATGTTTGCACACTACTGCTTCACGGCAGAATAACTGGCGCTGGGGTGGTACCTACTAGGTGTCTTGCATAGGAATCCATCTAGGTGCCCTACATAGGAATCCGTCTAGGTGCCCTACATAGGAATCCGTCTAAGTGCCCTACATATGTCTTACTTAAAAAAGATGAATTGTTAACTATTTTGTGCTTTGTGTGTATGTTCATGCTGTTGTGCAAGTAACGTGTAGGTGTTTGATAACACGCACCTTCACGGTTGTAGTTGTCTTATGGAGAAAACTGCGTGGCCTGGTAGTAAGAGTACCTGACTACCAGGCCGCTGGTCTTGGGTTCGAATCCTAGCCGAAGCCAACTTGTATGCAAAAAACACAAATTGCTGGTTTTTGGATTTAGTTATGTTGTGATTTTCCTTGTGTCTTTGACACTGGATCCGGGCCTACCTCCGATCTTATCGCATGAGCGTTACATCGGGCACGGGTAGGTTGGGTCGAGTGGGTGCTCCTATGCTTCCATGTACATTTGTGTCACTATAATATCTCCTGCGCAGTCGATAGCTTCCGACAGTATTCGGTAGATGTCGCCACGGTCGAAAATCAGTTCACGAAGGTCATGCAGTTCAATAATCCAAAATGACATTTTAGTTGAGCTTTTTTGGCACTCATGACTCCTAAAGGATGTTTAACATGAAAATATGTATGGAGCATTGATGTTATATTCAATACAACATAGTACAATATATTTTATTATACCTATAATTAAAAATATTGTTGCAGCTTGTGCAAGTGGTACGAGATTGCCTTTGGAATTATACGAGAGATAATGTGCCCTCACCTGCTCTGTTCACGTGTGACTCTTCAGGTAAATTAAATAACATATTTTAATATAAATTAATGTTTTATTTATTGATGTGATCTACTTGGTACTTTTTTTAAGCGTTCTGCTACTTTTGGGGTTTTATGTTAATTTACCTATTTAGCAGATATGCTAAAAGATTTACTTGCCGCATATTATGAAATAAAAGCTAAGAAAAGGAGACAATTGTCGCCTTTTAAAACGTTGCCATGCCCAACGAAAGAGACAACTTTACTCCTTTACAACGAGTGTAACAAGGATAAACAGCGCGTGATCATAAATGGAATGTGTATTATTTTGTCGCTGCGTTCGGAACACTTTCTTTAGTTTTTATGTTATTAGTATGTTTTTGTATTTGTAATATCATTGGCCGCGTGATGATAGCGTAAGAAAATCAGCCATGCTCGTCATGTGTGGGTCTCATGGATTCCGATTGATGGAAGGATAACCATCTACATTATGCCAGACCTAAATTAAATACAAGCGGCACGCTGAGATGCCCGATTTGATCCGCTCAAGAAGTTTAGTAGAAATTGAACATTGCTTTTGAAGGTACAATTGCTATACTTTAATGTCAATAGTGACGGATTAAGTAGCAAAATTATAATTTATCGAATCTATAATTTTAGAAAAAAATCATTTATATTGTTTCTCATAGGTGTTTATAAATTTATCTCCCTTAATACTTCATAAAACGTATGTTACAAAAAGCACATGTTTCCCGCTATTGACGAAAAATAGACAAATAGTGTTAAATTAATGTTTTAGGTAAAAGAATTATTAAAAAATAACTTGAATGTGGAAAGCACCATCTGTTGACAATCTTTTCAACTAACATGCACGACTGCTGACGGTTGGAGTTGTTTACATTGTTTATTAAAAGAAGATGGCGAGATCTATTAATGACCACGATACAGTGCCAAATATTCGCACAGGTTAGCTGACCTGTGCGAATATTTCGCACAGTATCGTTTAGTATTTTTATTTTGTTTTTGAAATGCATTTTCTTTTTGTTTATTCATGTATATTATCTTTGTTTATATATGTATTTTATTGATGATTATGCCCTTATGTTATGAGTTTGAAACTTGAAAGTAAAATTATTGTTTTTAGGTTTAAGTTCCTGAGGTTAGCCGTGTCTTTGACACGTCTTCCTCAATATCTGTGTAGTGGTTAGCATACTTGATTTCGACGTCACGGGTCCTGTGTTCGATTCCCAGCCGGAGCCAACATTTGTGCAATAACACATACGCTCCCGCGATACAGGAGAAAATCCTACTGCGAAACATTGGTTTTTTTTCTTTAAATAAGTAATAAATAATGTATGCGAGAATACTTTATCTCTATTATTACGCTATATCTTGTCTGTGTTTGTATCATAAATATTAAGTTTGAAGTGTTACCTGTTGTGTGTTCAGGTCTCCACTGGCGGGATCCCTCTACGTGCAAGCCGCCATCTACATACACGGATACGCTGCGTTTAATTATACAGAAGAGGATATCGAAATTGGGCCATTTATACCCCATAATGTTTCTTAATCTTGAAAAAGAAAATTAGTCCTGAAAGGTTTCAAGGTGTACTGTACATATTGTATATAATTTGTGAATAATAAAGTGCCTCGTTAATTAGAAAAAATATATTGTCTTTTTTCTCAGCAACTAGATTAATTTAAAGAAAATTGTTACATTAGTTCGATTTGGAAAAGCAAGTCCACTAGGACAAACTAAAACATTGCAATTATCTTTATACATGCAATTATTTAAACAGGTTCTTATCGGTTGTAAAATTTGATGTTTCAGAAGAGTAAACATACAGTCACGTCTTTTTTCCTTTTTTATTAGGGGTAGGTATAAACCCGTAGCACTGTTTTTGCCTCCGCGGTAAACGGTGGTAGGATTCCTGTGCAGGGATCCATCTAGGTAGGTACCACCCCAGGGCCAGTTCTTCTGCCTTGAAGCGGTAGTGTGCAAACATTACTGTGTTTCAGTTTGAAGGGCATTGTGAGCTAGCGCAATCACTGGACATATGAGACTAAGAACTTATGTCTCAGGGTGACAGGCACAGTGTGGACACACAGAAATTTTCTGGGTGACACAGCATTTTTTATGGGCAGACGTTGCACTTACCATCAGGTAAACGTTTTGCTCGTTTCATCACTTTATCCAATATAAAGAAAAAAAAAGACGTGACGAGTGGTGAGTGAGGGTCGTTGTCTTTTGGTAATTTGCAGGACACCTAAACTCAATCACGTGTTTTTTTTGTTTTGTCCGGTCTCTGTTTATCCGGACTAATCTACGAAACGTCTGAATCGATTTCGACATGACTTTCATTGGCATGTAGAGAACTTCTCAGAGAGTAATCTAAACAACTGTTTATTTCGGAGAAGAGTTCCTGCGTAAAAGTTGAGAAGACAAACTGTGAAACTAGAGGCCAATGCGGATAGACTTGTTAAGCGCTGCTTTAATTATTACTAACTCTGGTTGGTTTCGCGAACGGTTTCCTTTGATCTTATTAACCAATGAATGAGCTCCATACACCAATATAAAGCTCATTCATTGGTTACATACATACATACATAAGATCACGACTGTATCCCATAAGGGACTGGGCTGGACTGTATCCCATAAGGGTCAGAGACTGGGCACTCACTGCAAAAACAGATGACTGCCACAATCCACCTTTCACCAAAACAATATAATGCACTTGGTGTGATAGGTGGTGTGCCCATCGCCACCATGCGCTGTTGGGTGCACAGTGCAGTTTAATTCCGTACTCGCCTTTTACGAGATCCATTGGATGAGATGGAGTGGTAGTATTCTTTTAACGAGCCGCCACCACACAGCCATTCATTGGTTAATGGGATCAAAGTTGACCTGGTCGTTAATATTTTAGTTCATGGCATTTTAAATATTTCTCTTAATATCTTTATAAGTGGTTAAAAAAATTCATAATGCTTTTTTTTTCGTCTTATATTCTTCTACATATATTCTTATTATCTAAACTAATATTGTAAAGAGAAAAGATTTGATTTTTTGTATGTTTGTTTAGTTGTAATGAATAAACTCAAGAACTACTTAACCGATTTTAAAAATTCTTTTACCTATTACCGGCTACATTATCAGCGAGTAACATGAATGGTATTTAATTAAGAAAAAACTTGAGACCCATACGAAAATTGCTATGATGTAAATCAAGGAATCAAAATTTTTGCTAATAAAACTCATTATCTGTAGTATGCGAAGCTGCGAAGACTATTGATGGTAAATAAAACAATTTGCTACATTTTCATAGTACTCATCATTACTCACAAAAAAGTCCGCGAGGCTATATAAAATCAAATAATATTAATGATGATGTCGAAATCGCTTGCCTGGTATGAGCTCCGATACATTAAGGAAAAGTTTGTGTCATTTGTTCCAATTATGGCAAATTCGGAATACTCAAAAAAATATGATTTCATTAAAGGATTTGAAATTTTCAGAATAAATCATTGCAGCAATAAAATTGCAAAATATGCATTAGTGTTTCTCATAAGAGCATTACATGGGCAATGGAAATTGCCAAAGGACACATGTCTTTCCATGGTAATGTCAATATATACGAGATTGACAAAAGGGCAAATATTAGTAGGTCTCACAAATTGAACAGTCAGCCTCGCAACTCATTAATCGTACTCATTAATTCCGTTGCAGCCGTCATATGAATTGCAAAAAGTACAAGACATAGCGAAATAGCAAATGCCACGGCCAAGTTAATACATACATACATATAGTCACGCCTTTTACCCATATAAGGGGTAGGCAGAGGCTACCCATGTAACCCCCCTATTCGCCCCCGCGGGAAACGAGACGTGACGGGTGGCGAACCACGTCGCCGCCATTTTAGTTCAAGTCAAAAAAAAACTTCTAACTCCCCATAAAGCAAGTTGATACAATTTACTGGTGGTAGGATTCCTATGCAGGAGTCCGTCTAAGTAGGTACCACCCCAGAGCCAGTTATTCTGCCGTGAAGCAATAGTGTGCAAACATTGCTGTGTTTCGGTTTATTATTTTTTATTTATTCATTAAAAAAAACCTAACTGATCGGTGTTTCCAAAAACTACTTATTAGGTTCTTAAACTAAAGAAAGCAATCACATCAAAAAGCTTTCGGGTTTCTGAGTACTTGGACTGAAATAACACAATGAAAACGATACTATTTTAATAAATTTTGCAAAAATATGTCAAAGCATGAAAACCAATTCAAAATAAATATTGTACTAGCTACCAACAATGTAAATTTAGCAATATAATTTTGAGGCTTCATAGACCTATTACAAGTGCAGGTAAACAACAAATGAATAGTTTTACAATAATGTGTCAACCGAAATAATTACTTCTATTGCTTGAATTTGAAAGAAACTAATAATTTTTTAGATTTTTCTTGTTCAGAAAATATGACCATTATTAGTATTAGTATGATATTAGATAGAATTCTATTACAATATAAATTTTTACTTTATTAAGTATTTATTAATAAGAATTCCAGTAACATAAACTTGCAAAGATTATCAAACAAAACCCTAATAAATATGCAACATTCATCTTCAGATAATAAATTTATCTCCAAACTTTTTTCCCCTTGTTCCACACAATGTACTAAACTAGTTCTATTTCTTTATTTTCTCGATGACAGCTCCTGTGAAAACTTGAACGAGCGTCTTTTTTACATTATGTATGCATTATTTTATAAAAATATGACGTTTACACACGTACAAGGTTATACCAGATTCGGAGAAACTGATAGGGATGGAGCTATATCGATAAACGTAACACGATAACAGACCCGATATTTTCTTACAAAATGTAAGAAACTAAACTACTGCCGGACACAATTTTCTACAAATTTTATAACTATTAACAAACAAATTTTATAATTATATTTCATTACAAGATGTTACACGTATTAATTCTTGTTTGATAATGCCAACTTCTTTAAAATTTTCGAAACTGTTGTAAAATAAATAGGTATAGGTAGGTGCTCGACAATGAAACGAAATAGGTATAACGACAGGTAATCTTTATTGTCTTTATTTGTCTTTGTTCAAAATATAATAAATAAATGCGATCGATATCATTACTTATTTGGTCGCAACACTACAACTATGAAATTAGAACTGTCATCGAGAAAATAAAGAAATAGAAATATCACACAAAATAGTGACAGGTAATATGTTTTTTTTTTGAGTGTGAAGTCAATTATAGTTAATTTCTAAAATCTATTTAAAATTAACTGATTCGAATTAAGCAATAGTGTGTCAAACCTCTTAACTTCTTCTAACTAAACCGATATTTTTGTTCTTAGCGATAAAATGTTTTGTTTCAAATGAACGCTTTTGAAATACGTAGTTAATCTCATAAACAAGCGATTGACATCAAAATCTCATTTTTGTAGGTAGACGTATTATTGCTTAACTGCGTCTAAATGATGATGATTAAGAAACTCGCATCATTACTTTTAGAGACGTATTAGCCTCTCTAGAGCCCGGATGGAGAAGCCGTAGCGTCAGCAAACTCGTGTAAAAGATGGCGACTTGATCTTATAAATAAATTGTTCCATACTAATATTATAATGCGAAAGTAACTTTCTCTGTACCTCTGTTTGTTACCTTTTCGCGGCTCAACCGCCGAACCGGACTTGACGAAATTTAGAACAGAGATAGCTTGCATATCTCCGGAGCCAGATACAGGATACTTTTTATCCCAAAAAATCAAATATTACCCACGGGATATTTAAAAAATCCATTTCCACTCCGACGAAGTCCTGGGCATCAGCTAGTGTTAAATATTTAGATTTTCTTTGCTAAATCTACTTCACTCTACAACTGTCATTTTCTATATAATTCGACAAGGTTGCATCCCATTCTGATCGCACGCGGATTATACCGAACAATAGAGTTGTTTATTTTTTATTGGATTAAGTGACGAAACGAGTGAAACGTTCACCTAATGGTAAGTGCAACGTTTGCCCATAACAAATGCTGTGACACCTAGAACATTTTTGTGTGACACTACACTTTCTTAAGTCTCATATGCCCAGTATTACACTAGCTCACAGTGCTCTTCAAACCGAAACACCGTGATTTCAGCACACTACTGCTTCACTGTAGAATAACTGACCCTGTTGTGGTACCTACCTAGACGGATTCCTGCATAGGAATCCTACCACCAGTAAACCTTTAACTATTGCGATAGACTCGCCAACCTTCAGGTAGGATTTTGATACTAGTAGGTACTAATATTTTAGGTAGGTAAGCCTCTAGTACTTACATAATTATTGCATAGGTATTCTTTCACAAAAAGGCCCTGTAAGGTCTAAAAATTAACAAAATCGGTCATTTAATTTTGTATTAAGCGCTGCCTGAATAAAAGAAATGCGTTACATAGCGTGCTACTTTTTATCCTATCACCACGCCATCTGTCAATAAACATATGACGTAAACAAACTGTCACGCCTTTTCCTAAATAAGGAGTAGACAGAGACCACACGTAGCCCACATTTCGCCCCCGCGGGAAACAAGACGCAAACCACGTCGCCGCCCTTTTGTTACGAGTCAAAAAGTCCTTCCTCTCCATTGCATTCCCATGAGCAGTATAGTGACAGCACATTATGGTGTTATTCTGCACGAATTAAGACTGTCCTTCAATACCTTAGTCGCCTTTTACGACACCTAGATAAGAAAGACGTAGGTGCTATTCTACTCTATCGGAAAAACAAAATAAACATATGAAAGTGGTAAAAAATCAATGTGAACTTAATAATTACATATAATTTTAAGAATAACATTAAGTGTTCTAAAAAAACTAGATAATTTTTGATAGCTTTTAAATTCATTGGTTTTATTGACTGTTATGAAAGTTTCCAGGCTATGAGTCAGCGCTATCTATGCACAATACGGGTAATAGAGATTTTTGCGGGTAACGATTTCTTCTTCTCTTTTTGATCCTTGCAATTAGCTACCAAATCGGGCTATTTTTGCCAATGTCGAGTAATAATTTAATTATAATAAAGACTTCATTTCGATGGAGAGCAAAATGATAGTTGACTTTAACCCAGGTTGCCACCTTTTGGAAAAAAAATATCAGGGCAATCGATGGGAGTGTAGTCTGATTTATTTTTTATATTCATTTATGATCTCCGAACATGACATGGTCAGGTCCATGATTATCCATGATGTCGCTTGGCCAAACTTGCCGCACAACACACAACCTTGTACTGCGCGAGGGAAGCAAAGGGGAACGCAGTACGTGCAGCAGATGACGGGAGGCTTGTGAGCAGTGAGCACTGTGCTGTGAGTCTGAATGAATTGAGCGATCGTTGCGTTATCAAAAATCGGGACAAAATTGGTAGGTTGTCGGGACGCGGACAATATCATCCAAATCGGACTGTCCCAGCAGAAGCGGGACGGGTGTCAACTCTGACTTTAACTGAAGATTTGCTGGACTTAAAGCGAAAGTTTTTGCGAAGTCTACGCGGTCAAGTAAAATGCCTTAAATATTTTCTAAATAATAAAAAGAAAACAATCAATTAAAAAAGATACGTCCCATACTATGAATATTGTTTCATTATAGAACCAGAAAATTTATCGTCTCCGGATATCAGATGTAGTAGACGTGTCAAAAATGCGTCTTTATCGAGTTACGTATCTATACTAAAAAGCTGAAGAGTTTGTTTGGTTAAACGCGCTAATCTCAGGAACTACTGTTTCGAATTGAAAAATTCTTTTAGTTTTGGATAGCCCATTTATAGAGGACGGCTATAATAGGCTATATAAAATCACGCTTTGACCCTTAGAGCAATTTCTTTTAAATTAAACGGCGGGTGAAACCGCGTCAAAGTCAAAGTTAGGTTTTACGACTCAATGTTAGACAACAAATCATAGTGAAATGCATCTTAGTTCATTTGTTTTTATTAAAAATCAATTTGAAAAAATCAAACCATTTCGTCAGCTCCTCTTTGAAGACTACCAATAGATGTCGCTGTATAATGGAATAGATTAAATGTTTCAATTATCTACGAGCACGGGAAGGATCATTACATCAATAAGTTTATCAAAGTGAATGGGAAACTAATAAAGAATACAAAGGAATATTTTTAAAATTTCAAAGTGTTATAACTTTTCCTTCAAATGCTGCTTATTTACTACTAAAAGTTGTTATTTTGTTATTACAAACACTACACTTCAATTTTATTGATTTAAGTATATAGATTACTAACACAATACTATTTTACTATCAAACTTCAGCTTTATTAAGCGAAAGTGCATACCTATTTTCGCTTAATAAAGTCGATGTTTACTAATATTGTTTGTTTAGTTCTATATTTTTTTTCAAAACGCAATTTAAATAGGAAAGTAATAATAAAAAATGCTGCAACCATAAATCGATTGTATTCAACTAGGCAACAGCAAATGAAGTAAATGTAGATATTGTTATAGAGGAGAGGGGGATGAAATGCGTTGAATGTGGGGTCAACGTAGGAAAATCAATATTGTCTGCGCACGCGATTGGCGCAAGCCCGACTCCCTGCACGCCGCTTGGAAAGGACTAGGCGCTGTTCCCATAAGCATACTGACATAGGCATATATATGTATGTATACAGACAAAAGGAGAAATTCTGTACTTATTTTTAATTTCGAAAACAAGCTATGGCCCCGGTTACACTCGCACGGACGTTAAGAATTCACGTCAATACTGACCTATTTGAAATATTACGACGTAATCAACCCTACTCAAGTGACTATTCATAATCTTTGTTTTTAATATGTACATAAACTCCGTAAGTTTCGCTTAAAGTAGAAGGCTCACTTGACAGGTTACAGTCAGCTAATATAAACATGGAGGAAAATTAAAAAAAAATTAATAGCATACAATAATAATTTACCGTATATTTCAATAAATTTTTAACAAGCTCCGCAGGTCTCCTTTAGTATTTTTTAACAATATTTAATTTTTTTAATATAATAATATAATTAAAATTATATTTTTTTATTTTCTACAGGTACTCAAATTGTTAAACATGTTTTTCATGTGCATTTGTGTGTGCATAAACTAATTATTATTATTATTAAAAAAAATACAAAAAATGTCACATGAGTATTTAATATTAAGAACCAGTCTAGCAGCGATCACTTCAATCCCAGGGATTACTATCATCCTAAATTCTTTTATACATAATGGTTATACCTTTTTCGTAACATCATTCTTTGATATATTTTTTTAACCTAGTGCATATGTGTGGTAGCGGCTTAAGAGAATCTACCACCCCATCTCGTACCGTGGGTGTCGTAAAAGTCGACAGAGGGAAAATAAAAAAACAGGAACTGGGCAGCAGCATCTTCCTGGAACATCTGAATAAATAAACTGCGGTTGCCAACCCAGCTTGCCAAGCGTGGCAAATATGGCAAAAATTCCCCCCAAATGAGAGCTACAAACTTTTGTGGCAATCTATGGAGGAGGCTTATGTTCAGCAGTGGACTAGTGATAGGCTGAAATGATGATGGATATTAAGAAAGTAACCATAAACGTATTTCTTAAAGACTATCCGTCCTCGCTCTGCGCAAGTAATTTTTTTTTTACGTTCATTATTTATAACGCAGCTATAATACTATAAATTATTTTCATTTATAATAGTATCCGTTCTTAAGAGTAAGAAAATTTTCGGAATACATCCAGTAGTTGTCGAGATTACCCGTCATCTCTTAAGATACGTTTCAATCAAACAAAGAGAGTTTATTATATTAGTTGAATATATCCCGAGTAGCCACGGCGTTGTTAACAGAATGTATATTATTAAAAGGCTTATTAAAAGGGCTAGTCTACACTGGTGATGATGTCCTCCGATTTTCGAACACGGCGACAACTCTCGAATACTCGCTTCACAGGGGATATTATACATACATACAAACATAAGATCACGACTGTATCCCATAAGGGGTAGTCAGAGACTGGGCACTCACTGCAAAAACAGATGACTGCCACAATCCACGTTTCACCAAAACAATATAATGCACTTGGTGTTATAGGTGTTGAGCCCATCGCCACCATGCGCTGTATATTATAGTGCCACAAATAGAAGCGCAAGCACAGAGGCACTCACTTATTCACGTCACAATACACCTAGAATTACCGACGTCATACGTTATGTGACAGAACGTATGTTGGCTCCGGCGGGGATTCGAACCCGCTACCCGCGGAATAGAAATCAGGTACTCTCTAGCTCTGCCTCTAGGGTCAGGTACCTAGAGCCTTAGACCGTAAATCCCCAACGTTCTACTTATGGATAACAGGTCAATTTGGAAAAAATTGAGAGCACGAGTTGTGAATGAGGTCAATTTAAAAATTTGGAAAATTTAATATTACGCAGGTAAAAGAAAAGAAAAACATAGGAAACAAAGTTTAAGCTAACGGATATAATAAATGTAGTGGAGTAAACGTAAGTTTTTTTTTTGAGCCGTGGTAGCTCAGGGGCTAGGCGCTCGCTTTAAATTTCATAGTACGCGAGTGACCTGGGTTCGATTCCCGGCGCCGGCACCACAAAAATTGTTAATTGCAATTTTAAGTGCTGATTTACAACGTGCTCGGCGGTGAAGGAAAACATCGTGAGGAAACCTGCATGTCTGGGGAATAAAAAATATTTCGAAGACATGTGAAGTCCGCCAACCCGCTTTGGAGCAGCGTGGCGGATTCTTCCTAGCTCCAAAACCCTCTCAGAAATGAGAGGAGGCCTGTGCTCAGTAGTGGGACATTTATAGGCTGAAACTTTACTTCTTTTACTTTAAACACTTTTTGCGAACTGCTGTTTTTAGACTATCATCTATATATAAACGGACACAAGAACGGATTTTACGAAAATTTACTCCTTAATATTAGGTTGTTGAAAAAGTTTCTTCGCATTTTATATGAATTTTATTTTCGTATTTTTGCAGTTTATTTAATTAGTTACAGTTTAATTAATTACAGAAAAAAAATCATCGAACGAAATTGCACATATGTAACGCGCAATTTCGTTCGATGATTTTTTGCTATCTTGAAGGTAGTACACGATCCCGTTGCTCTAGAAATATTGGGTCTCCTGTGCCAAAAAACGCGACAAGTAGTTTTTGAAGTCCTCTCTTGATGTTGACCTGACACTACCTAAAGAAGAAGAAGAAGAGACGGAAACAGGTGGAAATCTGAAGGTGCAAGGAAGCTAAATAGCGGATGCATTATCACCTCCCAGTCAAACCCTCATAATTTTTGCTGGGTGGCTAAAGATGTGTGTGGTCTAGCGTTGTCGTGATGAAAGACCACACCCTTTCTATTGATCAAATCCGGCTGCTTTCTCTCAACTGCTAGCTTTATTCTCATCAGTTGTTAGCAGCAGAGATCCGAATCGATGGTTCTGCCCGGCGGTAAAAGCTCATAACGAACAACGCTATCGCCCACCATACACACAGCATCACCTTATTGCGAGTTAACCTGGGTTTTGGCACAGTCTGTGAAGCCTGACCGACCTTTATCGCACGTTCTTGTACGTGATCCACTTTTCATCACCAGTTATCAATCGCTTAAAAAACTACCGGATTGAAAACGCTTAAACCAATTTTGTGCTACTCTTACTGACACAGCATTAAGTCCATAATATTGAATTTATACCTTTTTCATTATAAAATTTTAAGTTATCGCATTTCTTCATTATGATTCACTCATTTTGACATAAAGAAAAACAAATGAAAATTAGCCGGAAACATCATTTTATTAATTTGTTTATTTTTTTTAAATGTAACCTTTTTATGTCATTAAAACCAGCCTAATACAAATAGTACAGCCAAAGAGATTTCATTACAAGTTTATACATACTATTTGCGAAAAGACTTTTGCTCCGACCTAATATGTAAACCGGCTGGTGCCGTTTTTTTACCACTATACCTACAAACTTTAACAAAACAATAACTTCCGTCCGAACCCGGGAATGTCACCTAATATTATTACATCTTTAATTGTAGTTCCGGCCGTATAATAATATAGCTAAGGTGTTTTTTACTTTTCTTTTAAGTAATGTAGGTTAAGGTGTGTGTATAATTTTGTGCCTCGCTTTTTAATTGTAGTTTTTTTTTTTCGTTTTTATACGTGGAGGACAAATCACTAATTATAGGCAGTGATTACAAATTGTTGAAGTGTATGCAGAATCATCATATATTTTCTATATCTATAGCCTATGACGGTAATGTTCTCCTGGCCGACTTCCGACCACGGCGATAACTTCTGAGTACGTCAGAAGCCATTAACTATGCAGGGAATATTGTAGTGCTGCAAATGTACGCGCAAACACAGACGAACTAACTGGTCCCGATCAACCTTCTACCTATGTAACGCTCTTGAGGTAAAAGCAGAGGTAGTCTTGGATGCAGTGTCAGAGACAAGGGGACAATCACAACACAACCAGATCCGAAAACTAACAATTTGTATTTTTGCACAAATATTGGCTCCGGCTGGGATTCGAACCCTGGGCTCGCAGTGTTGAAATCAGGTACTGAGGAACGAATTGTGTGGTGAGTAAAGAAAACAGGAGATTCAAAAACTGATTGAGGCATTTCTTCATACCACTCTGGGGTGACCTGCAACTATTGTCGTTATGTCCAGTGTGTCAAATTTCGGGACGTAATGCAAAAATAATCGGGATGTTGGTTCTCAAATTGGGATAGCTACATTGGTTACAAATATTATGCAACGGCTGTTATGCGATTACAAATTACTCACAAAAATGTTAGGGCATTTGCTGATCTTTTACATGGTTCATAAAAGTATATTTACTAGCTGTTTTACACAACTAACAACTTCATCTAAGTAATTTTCAATGAAATTAATAGTACTCCAAGTACATTTTATAAGTTGGTCGACTATTACTCGTTAACTTGTAAGGCCTATTTAGCTGTGATAGTTGTCCTTTCAACTTCGCTATATATACTACTATATCCAAAAGCAACCAATTAGCTGGGGACATTTGACTCTAACAAAAATTTGTGTTAATATTTCGTAAACGGATCTCTTGTAGTGTGGCCCACGCGACATATTTATAAGATTACGTTATGTCAATCTAAGGATCATTATTACATGGCGACCCTGCCAGGATGTGCCATTTCTTACATATACACTCGTCATATTATTTTCATTTTATGTTTTATTAACATATTGGTTAACATTTTATATTTTCCTTTTTACATTACTTAAAATACATATACGTACGGTCTGGACCTATTCTTATAATTGTATAACTGTTCTACTGACTTCTTTATAAATATATCGTTAGTTATAGTTATCTTTAACTATCTCAAAATTATTTTATTCATATTACAATAAAAAATATAGGGCTGTTAAAGTACAATACAGGTAGTATTTTCTTTTCCAATCCAATTTTATTTCTTCGGTTTTTCATCGCTCTCTGGTTACGGTTCTTCTTTTGTAGCTGCGAGGGTTGCTGGTCATTTTTTATTTTTTTCCGTCCGTAGATTCTAAGTTCATAAAACTTTTTTCTGTTTTTATTGTTCTAATCATCCTCATTTTTTAGTATTTGTTGGGAACTTTGCTTCTATTATTCATTTAATTTTAGCTTCTTCAGAAAAAATCCTGACCTTTTCGCATTGTCTTCAACTTTTCGTCTAATTCGTATTTTGTTGTCACGTCCGGGGTAAATTCTTTTTGTAAGTAATTTTTTTTCTAACAAAGTGTTTTTTTATTATTTAAATCTGCAGGCCTCGGCGGTGCGCTCGAATATATTTTTTTCAATAATTATTATTATATAATAAAATCTGCAGCTGGCAGGGTCGCCATGTATTTTTTTTTTATTGCATAAAGTGATGAAACGAACAAAACATTCACCTGATGGTAAGTGTAACGTCCGCCCATAACAAATGCTGTGTCACCTAGAAAATTTCTGTGTGACACCACACTGTGCCCATCACCCTGAGACATAAGTTCTTAAGTCTCATATGCCCAGTGATTACGCTAGCTTACAGTGCCCTTCAAACCGAAACACAGTAATGTTTGCACACTACTGCTTCACGGCAGAATAACTGGCTCTGGGGTGGTACCTACCTAGAAGGAATCCTACCACCAGTAATGTTGTCGAAAAATGGTTTTCACACATCCGCAATATTTTTGAAAGACCTATCCAACGATATACCTCATCATGAGATAGACGAGAAAAAGAAATCGTTCCCACTTTACGTGTAGGGGAGGTACCCTAAAAATAAAAAATTTAAGAGTTTATTTTACCACTTTGTCGGCGTGATTAATATGTATAATCATTCCAAATTACAGCTTTCTAGTACTAAGAAACTCAGAGTTAAGCCGCAGACGGACGGACGGACGGACGTGGCGAATCTTTAAGGGTTCCTCGTTGGAACCCTAAAAAGAGCGAGTGTAAGTACACGCAGAAGTGTAACTTACATGTATTTGAATAAAAATAAATAAACAAAATTATTACTCACTGCAAAATAACTGCTCAGTATATAAACAGTTATTAATTAATCGATAAATATTAATTAAGAATAACAAAATCGTTTCACGAAGATGTAGCACTCAAATTCGAAAACTTTAATCTCATCGCGACCAAAGAAGTTTTACTTTAAAAAAATACTCGTCAAGTATCTCGAATTGTATTTAAGGACAAGTACTATCAACAAATATTTGTTTCTAAATAATTGACCTTCAAAATCGATCACTTCTACGAGTAAAGAGAGTAGCCTTTAAAAGCGTGAAATGGGAATAACGTTTTGAGCAGTGGCTATGCGATCGGCTTCTGTGTTGTGGGTCGCGGGATCGATTCCCACACGAAACAAATATTTGTTACACCTACTCTGATGAAATCATAATGTGGAGTAACGTTTTTAAAAAACTTAGAATTAATTAAATTTGAATGAAAGAAAATTTGTTTTATTTTAATCTGTTTTTAAACAATACCACAGAGGAAAAAATACGTTTTTCTACTGTGCCAATACTGATGCTAGCTTGGAATAGAATTTAATAAATTTTATTTTATGTAGGTTATTTACATAATACTAAACTACTACTGAACGTAAAACTGCACTGGTTCGCAAAAAAAATAATAACTAGCAGGAACCAGCAAGAAACCCCACGGGCAGTTTTTTTTACTTTTCAGTAATTTAAAATACAATTAATATACAAAAACAAAATCATAAATATAAAGATGTAGAAATAGCTTGGCAGCGGTCACCTCATTCCCAGGGGTTATCATCATCCATGTACTCTTTAATATTATAATAACCCTTCTTAAAAAGTGTTTGTTTAATAAAAAAAATTAACTTTTTGATTGAAAGACCCCATGATTGAAAGATGCCTTGTGGTAGCGGCTTAAAAGATACTACTACCCCGTCTCATTCCGTGGGAGTCGTTAAAGTCGGCAGAAGGAAAATGAAAACAAGGAGATGGGTAGCAGCGTCTTTCTGGAACTTCTGAATAAATAAACTGCGGTCAAACCCTTATTATTTTTTGTGGCAATCTATCATCATCATCATCATCATTCCACAGCCTATCACTAGTCCACTGCTGAACATAGGCCTCTCCCGTAAAGTGCGACAAGTTGGTAGCTCTGATTTTGGGGGATTCCTGGTTTTTTTCCCTCTATCGAATTTTACGACACCCACGGGATGAGATGGGGTGGTAGATTCTCTTAAGCCGCCACCACACAATCTATGCGGGCTTATGTTCATCAGTGGACTAGCGATAGGCTGAAATTAATGAAGTGATTGTAAGACACTGCACTTTCTGGGTTTAGTTCTAACAGCGTAATTGCCTACTGAGGCAAATCTTGTCTCTTTTCGAATTATATGTCCTCAACATATTTTTTATTTTTTAGCTTTCACAATTCTTACACTTCGACTTTCACATTCCTCAAGATATATTCTTACACCGTCACGTATGAAATGAATCAGCATTCAAAATTACGATTAATAATTTAGTAGCATCATCACCGGAGATTCAACTCCGGTTGCCCGCGTATGATGAAAGCGCGACACTAGAAGATTGAGAGTGCCCGGACCCTTCCTTACAGTTATATCCTGCGCAGTTAACAATTTTTGTTAATATTATTTCTGATAATGTTTTCTTAACTTTACTAAAAACTGTAATATTTTTGAAAGAAAGAAAGAAAAATTGGTACAAAAACAATTAATGTGATAGAACCAGATATTCAATAATCTACTAAAAATACGATAGTAATGTAATCAATGAATATTCTGTTCAGCATGCATAATTGCATCGTCTATTTTTGCAGGGTGCGGAACGGACATAATAGATATCCGTTCTGAGAATAATTTTTGTTTTTATTTTTACAAGTATTTAAAATTTCCACGTTTGAATGGTCGTTAATGTTAATTACAATTAAAATTTGAGACGACTCGTAAAGCTTTATAATATTATGTGTATATTCTTAAATGTAGGCATAAACCTTCGCATCAAGTCGAAGGGAGACATTCGGCAAGAAAGTCGAAGAGTATTTTGTACAGCTTAGCGTACAAATTTTAAATCTATGGTCATAATCTCTACCTAGGTTCTATCTAGGTTCTATAGGTTTCCAGCTCTAAATGTATCGTGATTGTCCTGTTTTCAAATATTTTTTAGCCTGTAGGTAGTGGTAAATCAGTAACATTTAGAAAATAACTTTTAAATAAAATAATATGATGTTTGTTTAGAAGTTACGATAAATATTTAGAATTCTAAGCAATGAACGTCATCAATGATGTCCGTTGATGAAGTTATATATACCTATATAAACTATAAAATACATGGGGGTTGAGTTCATGGCAAGAAACAATTTGCGCGTGAACAGGGTGGCACTGCGGCAGGCCGGCAGGGCGGGCGCCGACAACGACGCTTGTCGCGCCCCTCGCGCACGACGCAAGCGCGGCCCTCACAGACCGACGCTCGGTAGCTTGGATCGATGAGATAAACGCGCAACCCCGCTTTTGGAGTTAAATCAATACAAATTCTATCGATTTTTGCAGCCGCAGCCGCCGCACACCAGAGTCGATGGTCGCACGCGGTGGTTGCGCGTTTTTCTTCTTTGTATACCGCTAAAATTTACATTTACTTTGTGATTTTTCTTTAAAAAAAAGTATAATGTGCGTCGTAGCACGTCGCCGGATCAATTTTATTAGTTCTGAAAGTTTCAAGGTAAAATGCATTCTATTATAAAAAATGTCATAATTGATTTAGGTTCAAAAAGAAATATTACGGCTTAAATATCATACAGTTTGTTTTGTCTTTGTTAAAGGCATTTGATTTCCGTTTCCCTTTGTTTTAACAATTGAACAGTGACAGTTACAATTCCTGCAATTTCAAAAAAGAATTGCTATTTTATATAAAAAGATAACTTGTACACGAGTATACATAGTACTTATCAAAATTTAACATTATAAATGTTAGAAATTACTTCAATTGTGTTTTGCTATGAGGCTGAAGAGAGTTCGTCGACTGTGGTAGTGAAATTTGTTGTTTGTTTACTTTTTAATATATGTGCGACTTATGATTGTAAGATGAGTTTAATGTTTTGTTTTGTTGTAGATGGTGTAAGATCTCAACATGAAATCGAAATGACTTCGACGGATACTTATCAATTGAAATGGCACTCGCACAGTTCGCATTTAAATGGCTCCGTAGCGGCATTACTCCGCTCGGAGCGATTTACGGACGTAGTGCTGTGTACGATGGATGGATCTCAGATACCTGCCCACAAGTTTATACTAAGCTCATGCAGTGTATACTTAAGCAGTCTGTTCGAGGGTCAGCGTTCTGTAACACGAATGGGCGGCATGCTGTACGTGGTTCTCCCGTCAGAGATATCGACAAAGGCGCTGAAAATTCTTGTAGAATATATGTATAAAGGTTTGTAGTTTTTGAAACAAATATATATGATTAAAGGAAAATAATTTCATCCCCCACATTAATTATTATAATCAATTGGTAAAGAAAAAAACATTAATAATCTATAGATGCTCTATTTATAACTCTACAGGAGAAACAACAGTGTCAAATGAAGTTTTGGACACCGTTTTGAAAGCAGGAGAGGTGCTAAAGATCCGTGGTTTATGGAGGCAAACTGATGAGGGAGGGGATACTGCTTCAGCAGAAAAAACTTCTGCAATTGCCTCTGCTACAAATACAAACAAACAAACCACTGTTGTTAAGAAACCTGAGGAAATACAATCAAAATTAGCAATTAAGAAGGATGATAAGCTTCTAAAAGCTTTCAATCCAGTGCAGGGTGCTCAGGGTGCTGTCACAAGGTATTAATATTTTTTATAAATTATTATAAATTATTTATCATAAGTATTTACTAACATCCACCTGTTTTTAATTGATATTATACATATAAGATTATATGTAGCATTTATATAATTTTGTAATGGACTTCCACTGAATAATGAAAAACACTATATACTTTTAATAAGTAGCACATTTGAGACAATCATCATCATTATCACCCTCACAGTCCAAAGCTGGACAAAGCCTCTTCCATGTTTGGAGGATATTTTAATATTTCATATTTTATAATAATATTTAACACAATTTTTCAAATATATTAATTATTATAAGTTTTCAATACATGCTGTACATAAAATATATATAAAACAAATGTTTTTTTTAATAATTTTTTATAAAAATTATGATGAAAAACTCTTGTTTCTTTTAGGCCAATGTTTATAGGACCGCCTAAATTGGTATTCATAAAGACCAGTGAAGGGGGGACTACAGCGGCATTACGCCCTGGTGGTCCTAAGGGCCAAACAATTCTGGTTGCACCAGCTCCACAACATGAAACAACGATGGTCACCACTGTTACTGCGTCTACACCAACTCCTGCAGTCAGTGTGGCATCTACCACCATATCAGATGATTCACCAGATGAAGCTCCCCCACCACGCATACTGAGGCGACATGCTGCTGAAAGGAAATATGGAAAAAGGCAGAAGACTGACACTACCACAGAGAATGAAGAAACAAAAGACAGTGAAGATAATCAAGACAATGCATCTGAAACATCAAGTATGTTTAATTACTTTATTTAGTGGTTGGGAGAGAAAGATGAAGAGTGAGACAATTTAATTTAATAGTATTATAAATATGGAAGTTTAATAATATTAGTTCCGGCTTATAACATCCCATTCATCCTTATGTCTTTGTTGCAAAATCAAACACTTTGCACCCATCATTTACTCAATACTTATAATAAAAATTATAATTTCTCCTCTGAAATATTTCAGTAAAATAAAAATATTTCAGGCTTCAGACAGGAACACTTGAGCACCAATTGATCATCAAATTCTTTAACTCACTTATTTGGTGCGTTCTACAACTACTTGATAATGTAACTGAACAAATTGTTATGATAATATAATACACTAAAAATATTATTGAACTCTACAGAGTCCATGTAAATAAAGTAAGAAATCTCATCACATTAGCCAACAAGTTGCTACCAGCTATAAATAATTTCTATCCACTACATAACATATTGTATAAATGTAGATAAACCACAGAATTGTTTTATTCTTAATTTTTTTTAATTTTCAGTTCACATTAATTTGTAGAAAAATAAATTGTTTCCTTTGTAATTGTTTCATAGTCAAAGTCGAAATTTCTTTATTCAGTTTAGGCTTTTCAAAAACTTATGAATGTCCAAACCTACACCGGCTTGAAAAATAAGAAGAGAAGGACTGGCAAGAAATTCTGTAGTTTTCTTTTTTCAATGCCATATAACATAATGTCAATTGTAATGTTTGATTTTCCAACAGAGAAATCATCATTAAGCACTGCGGATGTAACTACTGAGGTGCATGTGAAGGATGAACCAGACTGGGATGCAAGTAGTATTGAGGAAGAGGAAACTTCCATAGCAGAGATGTTCCAATCCGAGATGAGTGTCAAGTCAGAGCCTGCTGATGATATGGATATTGAAGAGGAAAGCTTGGTAAGACTGCTAAGTAAAGTTTCAGCCTATAAATGTCCCACTGCTGATCACAAGCCTCCTCTCATTTCTGATAGTGCTTTGGAACCAGGAAAAGTCTGGCAGTATGCTCCAGTCCGGGTTGGCCTACTCACATGTCTCAGAAATATTTTTATTACTAAGACAGGTTTCCTCACAATGTTTTCCCTCACCGCTGAGCATGTGGTAATCGGCACTAAAAATAAAAATTTTAGAGAAAAAAAATTTTAGAACTTGGGCCAACTGAAAATTTAATTGAAAAATTATGCATGGCACTGCTTGTCCCCCAAGACATACATACATAAGATCACGACTGTATCCCATAAGGGGTAGTCAGAGACTGGGCACTCACTGCAAAAACAGATGACTGCCACAATCCACATTTCACCAAAACAATATGTGTAATGCACTTGGTGTGATAGGTGGTGAGCCCATCGCCACCATGCGCTGTTGGGTGCACAGTGCAGTTTAATTCCTTACTCGCCTTTTACGAGATCCATTGGATGAGATGGAGTGGTAGTATTCTTTTATCGAGCCGCCACCACACGTCCCTCAAGACATCAATTTTTAAGTCTCATATGCTCTATAGTAACATGCGCCGTTTGAACTTAAGAGAATCTACACACACAGTAAAAGTCTTCAGAGGGAAAATGCGAACCAGGAGATGGGTAGAAGCATTTTCCTGGAACATCTGAATAAATAAACTGCGTTTGCCAACCTGTCTGCCGAGCGTGGCAAATGAGAGGTACAAACTTTTTTGTGGCACTCTACGGGGGAGGCCTATGTTCAGCGGTGGACTAGAATCACTAATGATGCTGAAATGATGATGGTGATATGCTTTATAGAACAGTAGCTAGCAGTGCCCTTGAGACTGAAAACAGTAATGTCTACTATATAACTGACACTGAGGTGGTTTAAATATTATTTTTTTATTTATTTAAATTGGTTTAAATGTTTTAAATAATAAATTGAGAAGTAATAAAAATAAATAAACAAGGCTCACTCAAAAATCACTGACAAATACTTCTATATTATTTGTGCGTTAAGTAAAATTAGGTTATTAGAAGAAAATTTAAAATAGATAGATTATAATCTCTATAGTAGTGGGACACGAAGTAATTGCATTTATTATAATATCTCTTTAAAACTGCTTATAAAGATTTACAAGCTGTAATTCAACAGCAATTGTACAGTTATAAGCTGCTGTTTATTTGAACGCCATTTCACTGGTACTGGTAGAATTCCTATGCATGAATCGATCGTTGTGGGTACCATCACAACGCCAGTTTTTTTTATGGGATAAAGTGATGAGACGGATAAAACTTTCACTTTGGTGGTAAGGGCAACGTCTTCCCATAACAAATGCCTTGTCGCCCAGAACAGCTCTGGGTTCGATTCCCAAAAAAGCAAAGTTAATTTTAAGTGCTGATTTACCACGTGCTCAACGGTGAAGGAAAACATCGTGAGGAAACCTGCATGTCTGTGAAATTAAAAAAAATATATGTGGAGCGGGTTGGCGGACAACCCGCATTGGAGCAGCGTGGCGGATTCTTCCTAGCCCCAAAACCCTCACAGAAATGAGAGGAGGCCTGTGCTCAGCAGTGGGACATTAATTTATAGGCTGAAACTTTACTTTACTTTTCTTACCACACTACGCTCGTCACCCTGAGGAATCAGTTCTGAAATGTCATATGCCCAGTGATTACACTAGCTCTCAATCGCCTTAAGACCGAAACGCAGTCACAGCTTCATAGCTTCACAGTAAAATAACTGGCCCGAGGTTGTACCTACGTAGACCGATTTCTGCATAGAGATCCTACCAACAGATTAAGTTACTCTGCCTTGTGGGCAGTAATATACAAACACCACTGTGTTTCGGAATAAAGGACATAAATCCAGGGGATATAAGACTTGGTAGCGGCGTAAGAGAATCTTCTCCCGGGGGTATCGTAAAAGTCGACAGAGGGAAATGAAAAACCAGTAGATAGGTAGATCTTCACATCAAAATAAAAAAACTGCGGTTTTCCCCCCAATTGGGTATTCAACAGTGGAACTATGATAGGCTGAAATTATCATGATGGTGATAAGACGCGAGAAGTGTGGCACGCTTGGCAGCTGGGTTGGCAACCGCAGTTTATTTATTCAAATATTCCAGTAATATGCTGCTGCCCATTTTCTGGTTATAATTGTCCCTCTGTCGACTTTCACGACATCCATGGGATGAGATGGTGTGCTAGATTCTCTTAAGCCGCCACCTCTCAAAAAAATAATTATAACGAGGGGTGGCGGCTCCTCCTCTCGTTATAATTATTTTTTGCTAATGTCGACTAATAATTATGACGAGGACTTTGTTTTGATCGACATTAAAATGATATTTATTTATTAGGTACACAAACAGATTACAATAAAAAATGAGGGAATCATCCCTCATTTTTTAACAATGCGTAAGATTAGTTTTACACTGTATTGCAATCCACTTAGATTTATACACAACTTATTAAATATATATATAGCGTAAACGAATTTTAAATCTTTTATTATTCGATTACTGTATCTATTTAGAAGACCGCCACGACATGGTCCATAAGTCCTTAGGGGGTAGTGAAAGGTAATTTTAGTGGCAGGGTGAGTAACGGCTGGGTGTGATTGCAGATGTACAGCCCGCTGGCGTGCGAGCTGTGCGCGGAGGTGTTCACGGTGCCGGGCGCGTGGGTGCGGCACGTGCAGGGACACGCGCGCTCGGACCACACGCACGCGCGCAAGAGGAAGCATCGCTCCGCGGTCAGTACGCTAGCGCTCGCTGCAGGTGTACAGGTGTACAGTGTACAGGTGAACAGCTGCCACAGCCCGCTGCGTGCGAGCTGTGCGCGGAGGTGTTCACGGTGCCGGGCGCGTGGTGCGTGCAGGAGGGACACCCGCGAGAGCTTGCGCGAGGTGTTCACGGTGCCGGGCGCGTGGGTGCGGCACGTGCAGGGACACGCGCGCTCGGACCACACGCACGCGCGCAAGAGGAAGCATCGCTCCGCGGTCAGTACGCTAGCGCTCGCTGCAGGTGTACAGGTGTACAGTGTACAGGTGAACAGCTGCACAGCCCGCTGCGTGCGAGCTGTGCGCGGAGGTGTTCACGGTGCCGGGCGTGTACAGATTTTTTTTATTATTTTCAGTAATTTTAAAAATAATATTTTATTTAGTAGTTCTATTATATATTTTTTTATCCAGAGACTGTTGATGCGTGTATTTCATATATTCTGCGGTAGAGCCAAATCAGCACATCGTTGATAAACTAATAAAAGTAAAGGTTTTGCTTCGTTATCCTCTCGAAATCCACATTAAAATCAGCAATAAACAATTTTGGGATCATTTTCAGGGGATGTAAACTAAAAAACGTCGCAAATTTTTATACTTTATATTTTTTTTCCAGAGCGACGACACGGAAGAAACAATGGCTCTATTACGCTGCGATTTATGCCAGAAGCACTTCCCCAACCCCGCGGAATGGGTGCGGCACATACAGAGTACACACACAGAGACAGGTACGTGTTGAATTTCATATTTTTTTTAAATGTAAAATTGTTTTGAAAGTAATTTAAGAATTTGAGGTAAATACTTACGGTGAATTTAGAGGAATTGTTGTTATTTTATACAACACAACACAACCAGCACACATACGTGCATAAGCGTGTACTGATGTTTTTTGTTGTACTGTGTGATTTGCACAATTTTTGTTTAGCCAATTTAGTCATCGCATTTGAGTGTACCTTACACTGCATACAAATGTTCCTTTCACATGTTATAAAAAAAACGAATTGTATGTATTTACTTCAATATGGTTGACCAAATAACAATGTATGAAAGCGGCGTAATCGGACCGCGTCTCTTCTGCCAGAATTAAGCGACAGATTTAATCATGTCCAAAGATTAAAATTTTAATACATTTAGTGGGCGGCGGTGATAATTTACTATTAGGTGAGCCATTTGCCCCTCTCCTTTATTAAAAAAATGTTAATTTGTCTTAATAAAAATACATATGAAAGCGCATTCGTTTGTTTAATTGACACTAAGTCGAACACTGCTGTACTTATTTCTTAATATATGAGCAATATAAATATTTTATTTTGGCGCGATAGTCATATTTATTGTCTTTTTGACCATGTCATCATTTCTGAAGATGTGGCCATAAAACTAAAGTCATTCGGATCTTTTTATTCTAACTGCTTCCACTGTGGTTGCTAATAACATTTTTTTTTTTTATTGTACAAAGTGACGAAACGAGCAAAACGTTCACCTGATGGTGTAAGTGCAACGTCCGCCCACAACAAATGCTGCGTCACTCAGAATATTTCTGTGTGACACCGCACTGCGCCCGTCACCCTGAGACATCAGTTCTTAAGTCTCAAATGCCTAGTGATGTTTTGTGACGTTAGCTCACAGTGCCCTTCAAACCGAAACACAGTAATGCTTGCACACTACTGCTTCACGGCAGAATAACTGGTACTGGGATGGTACCTACCTAGGCCGATCCCTGCATGGGAATCCTACCACCTTAATTTACTATTGAGAATAAAAAAGTAATTAAAATTTAATTATATTACATAGACTAGTACTAAGGCGGGCTAGTTAAAGCATGTGGATACTGCTTGACATTATCTAGTTTATTTATTAACCTATGCACGAAGAGAAGAATAATTTTAGTTGTCATCTAATTTAATTTTGACTTATTACTCTGTGGTAGTCTGCCGTGGTAGCTCAGGGGCCTGGTGCTCGCCTTTAATTTCATAGTAAGCGAGTAACCTGAGTTCGATCCCCGGTGCCGGCACCTCTAATATCGTTCTACAATTTTAAGTGCTGATTTACCACGTGCTTAGCGGTGAAGGAAAACATCGTGAGGAAACCTGCATGTCCGAGGAATAGAAATATTTCGAAGGCATGTGAAGTCCGCCAACCCGCATTGGAGCAGCGTGGCGGATTCTTCCTAGCTCCAAAACCCTCTCAGAAATGGGAGGAGGCCTGTGCTCAGCAGTGGGACATTTATAGGCTGAAACTTTACTTTACTCTGTCATATTTCTGAATGTTTACAAATTAATGATTTATTATTAACTATTTCTTTATTTAACAGGTTGTGATGAAACTTACTAATAATCAATTTCCTAACATAGCTGAAAACTGATTGTTATGTATGTGGCTGATTCTCGACAATGGCGCCAATTTGTCTTTTACATTTTTAATTTTTTTGCTGTTTATTCTGTAAGGCCCATATCCTATGCCTGGCTGTATAAACGCTGTATATATATGTTTTTTATTTCACCACATCTTACCTTGCTACACTCATGATAATCACTTCAGTTATGTTTAAAATGTAGAAATTAAAAAAAAAACCCCTTGGAATGCTTTGTCTGGCTTCGAATATTCACGCATTTGTAAATTGTTAATTGAGTAAAAGCTTCGTGCCATTGATATTTTCGTTTCAAACGAAGCATTGCAAACGTGTTATACAGCTAGCAATGTTTGAATCCTTTTATCTTAATTTCGTTCAATGTCGGTTGTCTAGAATTGGCCATATCAAACAACAGTGCCCCACCAAAACGTCACAATCGTTTCACAGAGGGCGCGCAAAGCAAGATTTGCACGCACTGCAAGAAAATATTCCCATCGCACGCATCCATGCTCATACATATACGTACCCACACAGGTGAGTAACATTTTTTAACATTAAAAAATGTAATTAAATCGAATCAATTGTGTTTGTAATTTTTTTAAACCACAGTACATCTCCAATAGAAACCGCAGATTAGGTCCCCCCGGGTTGGCAAAATATCAGTGAATTTATCACTGATGTAAAATTCTTATTTATGGTTCTACACTCGGCGTCAAAAAAATCGCACATTCGAAAAAAATAATTTAAATACTATTTTAACACAACAGGCCAATGGCAATGTTGTGGTTTGAGGGTATCATTCGAAAGGTAATTTCATTAGCTTTCAGGAATTTTAATTGAATTTTACTTTTATAACGAGACGAAAGAGAAATTAAAGAAAAAGACAGGGTATGTACAAATTTGCAAATTAATAATTTAAAAAAAAACTTAATAAATACAAAAAAAGTTCTTAAAACCTAGTGTTACCCCCCCTTGCCTTGATTGTTCCCACTCTTCAAGTACCGCATCTTGGAGCTCTTGAAGAGTGGCTGGAGCTGGATCTCGAGCTCGCACGCGCTCTTTTAGGTCATCCCAGAGATGTTCTATTGGGTTAAAGTCTGGACTTCGTGCTGGCCAATGCATAACAGGGATATCGACCTCCTGGAAATAATCCCGTACAATAGCCGCGGTGTGGCAACGAGCATTATCATGCATTAACATGAATCCATCACCGACATAACCAGCATACGGGACCACATGTTCCTCCAGGATTTCAGTAATGTACCGACCAGCATTTAATGACCCTTGCCCACGGCCACCCCGAGTCCGAGAAACGCACACAAGTTCCGTTTTCCCGTCGACGGAAATGCCGCCCCAAAACATACACGAGCCACCCCCGTATTCGACAGATTCTTCGAAGCAGGGTTGTGTGAACCTCTCCCCCTGTCTTCTGTAGACCCTTCTACATCTGTCATTGCAGAAGAGACAGACCCTCGTCTCATCAGAGAAGAGTACGGTCCGCCACTGTTCTAGAATCCACTCGCAATGATTGCGAGCAAACTCTAGGCGATCTCTGCGATGCTGTGCAGTAAGTTTTGGACCTTTAGCAGGTCTATGGGCTGTTAAACTCTTTTCGTGTAACCTTCTTCTTATCGTAGAAACACTCACAGATGTTCTCCGAGTTGATCGAAGCTGTTGTTGCAACTCAACAGCATTTGTAAAACGGTTTCGTAAAGATGTCGTAACGATGAAACGGTCATCTCTTTCTGATGTGCACCGTTTTCTTCCAGATCCCGGTTTTCTAACATAACCACCAGTCTGCTGAAAACGTTGCAACTCAACAGCATTTGTAAAACGGTTTCGTAAAGATGTCGTAACGATGAAACGGTCATCTCTTTCTGATGTGCACCGTTTTCTTCCAGATCCCGGTTTTCTAACATAACCACCAGTCTGCTGAAAACGTTGGAACACCCGTCGAACTGAAAAACGGGACAGGTTCAACTGTCGAGCAACGTCACACTGCCGCATCCCCGACTGCAATAGGGCAATCACTTGACCGGCTTCTTCAGAGCTGGTGTCTCTTTCTGTTCACTTGGGTTATTGTTCCGGGTTCATGCAAGTCAAATTACGATGCCCATTTTCATCAGATCGACGATTGTACCTTTTTGGTTGTAACTCGTCCTACTAACGAGCATTGCGTGTTTATTTTGCACTAAGATAATTTTTATGATTCAGATTTTTTTAATTATAATGTAAGCTTTCAATACTATTCCAACATACAATATTATATAATATAATATTTCAGCCATAAATTGTTTTCAAGAGGTGCGATTTTGTGAGCTGAAATAGTGACTAGTACTTTGACCTATACACATCTCACGCAAAATTATTATATTTAAAAAAAATATAATAATTCGAAATAGTTTAATTAAAGGGCATGATCTACAATTGTACATATTAATATATAAAATACGACAAGATACAATAAATACATATTGACCATAATACTCTTGGAGACGTCAAAGGCCTAATCGTTCGTCTTTTACATAACATATACAATGTTTTATAGATTTTAAATCTACATTCACCTGATGGTAAGTGTAACGTTTGCCCATAACAAATGCTGTGTTACCCAGAAACTGTGTACCACACTGCGCCAGTCACCCTGTGACATCAGTTCTTCAGTCTCATATGCCCAGTGATTATGCTAGCTCTCAGTGCCCTTCAAACCGAAACACAGTGATGTTTGCACACTACCGCTTCACGGCAGAATAACTGGCCCTGGGGTGGTACATACCTAGACGGATTCCTGCATAGGAATCCTACCACCAGTAAAATGGTACAAATATATGTATGGCCCACAACCAGTTTGTGTTTGTGCAGAAAATGCTACATTACTAACTCACCGAGGCTCTTGTGGCGACTTATTCTATTACCCCAACTATGTAATCAGTGCTGCAGTAGCCCCCTCCCGCATCACTGATGTGTGATGATGCAAGCGGCTTCTATTGGGTGTGTTCTGTGTCTTAAATATTTATTTGTTCTAATTTCAAGTTTGGTTAACTTGGATTTAAGGATATGCATTTTAAACCGAAACGTCTTTTTTTATATGTTTTTATACGTCATTATATGAATAAATGCTTATGGTAAGATTCCTATGCAATAATCCGTCTAGGATGAAGCAGTAGTGTGCTAGTGTAGCTAGTGCAATTACTGGGCATATGAGACTTGAGAACTATATCAGTTCTCAAGTCTCATATGCTCTCAGAACGATGAGCGCAGTGTGAGTTCACAAATGTTCTGGATGACAGAATTTTTCAAATAATTATATATCGTACCAGCTTTTTTTAAATGTATAATTTACTACAAAGTCTCATAAGTCTTGTAAAGTTGACTTAGAGAAATGCCAGAATATTTTCGTGATCTCTCATAGATGGCACAATGAATATCTTTGATACACCAGACCTGAAATACACTTATTATCTTACACGGATTTTTTATTATGGATTTCGCCCGGGATTATCTACGGAAAGCGCGGTATTGTGCCTTAAGCACACTGTCAGATACTACGTTGATCGAAATACACCAGTTTATGCATGTTTCCTCGATCTGTCCAAGGCTTTTGACTTGGTTTCCTACGACATCCTGTGGCGGAAACTTAGAGATATAAAAGTGCCTCCTGAGCTAGTATCTATCATCGGGTATTGGTATGGGAACCAGATTAACAATGTCAGATGGGCGGGCACGCTGTTAGAGTCATACAGGTTGGAGTGTGGGGTGAGGCAGGGGGATTAACCTCTCCCGCGCTGTTTAATTTGTATATGAACGGATTGATCTGGGCGCTCAGAAATACACATGTCAGGACATGGTTGTGCTGAGCGCGTAGGTTTGTGGGTTGCGAACCCTGTTAAATGTCTGTGAATCCTACGCAATCAGCCATGGGCTGAAATATAGTGTATTAAAAAGCCAATGTATGATTTTTGCCGCTGGCCGCAACAAAGAGGTTAAAATGCCTCGTATGAGGAAGGCTTAATGGAGTCCCTTTGGAAAGAGTAAATCATTTTAAATATCTGGGTCATATGGTTGCGGCTGACCTCAGAGACAAAATGGAGAGGAAGCGGAGGGCTCTGTCGGTCAGGGCGAGAGCTTACTGTACTTCCCTCTATACGTGCAGCCTGTGGATTAAGTACACGCAAAGGGCCTTTGGGGTCCTCCGGGTTATTGTATAACGCGTTCCGGGTGTTGATGGGGCTGCCCCGTTTCTGCAGAGCATCAGGGATGTTTACAGAGACGCGTATAGACTGATTCTATGCTACTTTGCGTAAGCGCAGCATGTCCCTGGTGCGCAGGGTACGGGGTAGCCCCAATAGCATCCTACGGATGATAGCGGGCAGGGTGGACTGTCCCTATATGATGCACTGTACCTTGTTACATATCCCCAACAGTGGTACATAAGTAATTGTTGTTATCTTCTACTAACATAGCGATTAAGTTTTTTGTTACTAACAAAATATGAGTCTTTGATACTTGAAAATAAATGATTTATTATTATATATCGCACTGCAGTTACAAAACCTGGTGTATACTGGTGGTAGGATTCCTAAGGTAGGTACCACGCCAAGGCCAGTTATTCTGCCGTGAAGCAGTAGTGTGCAAGCATTACTGTGTTTAGGTCTGAAGGGCACTGTGAGCTAGCGTAATCACTGGGCATTTGAGACTTAAGAACTGATGTCTCAAGGTGACGGGCGCAGTGTGGTGTCACACAGAAATATTCTGGGTGACACAGCATTTGTTGTCGGCGGACGGTACACTTACCATCAGGTGAACGTTTTGCTCGTTTCGTCACTTTATACAATTAAAAAAAAAACGCTGTAACTCAAAAAGTTACTTTTTCTGGATTCGATAAGGAACTGATTTTAATTTATCTTGCTAACACAGAAAAACGTCTCTTGGCGCTATCTAAGTATTTGTTGCTTTTCTAAATTTCTTGAAAATGGTTTTGGTGACGCCGTTCATAATCATAATACACGTTTATAAGCGTACAAGATAATATCTAACATTTTGAGTTACTACTCTTTTGTACTAACTTGTAAATACATTAGCCAAGCGCGGTGATTAATACCGCAACCAAAGAGAGATCTGTTCATCAGTGTACTTGTTTGATTTGAACATCCTATCGTCATCGTAGATGCATTTGTTTTATAAAGAAGTAATCAATTAATGTCCCACTGCTGAGCACAGGCCTGATTCTATTTCTGTGATGGTTTTGGAGCCGGGAAGAGTCCGCAGTGCCGCTCCAATACAAAACGGCACTGCTGAGCTTGTGATAAATTAGCACTTAAAACAGAAGAATTTTGGAGCACCGCCGGCCTCTGGTCAATTGCGTGACACGAAATTGAAAGCGAGTGCCCGGCCCCCGAGCTAACACGACTGTATAAGTCTGCTCAGGATATTAAGAAGACGCACGCCACGCTCCACCAATGTAGGGTTGGGCAATTATTTCCTTGGATAATAAACATTGATGTTCTCCTAGCCGATTTCGACCACGGCGACAGCTTCCGAATCCGAATGTCGAGAGCCATCAACTGCGCAGGAGATATTATAGTGCCACAAGTGTACGCGCAAACACAGAGGCACTCACTCGTCCCAACCTACCGGCGCCCGATGTAACGCCAGACCCGAAAACCAACTATTTGTGTTTTAGCACAAATGTTGGCTCCGGCTGGGATTCGAACCCTGGGCCCGCGGCGTAGAAGTCAGGTACTCTGACCACTAGGCCACGCGGTCATCGTTTTTTTTCAGATCGCAGATCGCAGATCCATATTTTGTTAGTAAATGCTAGTAACAATAATTCTTATAAACTGTGTTAGTTTATAGATTAGGATATAATTAAGTTAAGATATAAAGCACCCCTGTGGATAGAGAAATAAGATCGCAATGATTCCACTTCCCTAACCCTAGAACAACTTGCATCCAGTGCCTTTGAAAGCGGCTGTCTAGCCTGGCAGTGATCATCCCCACGGATGTTGTTACGACCGCTTCGTAAGCGCTGCTTTCTTACTCATGATGGCGTGGAACTCATCAGCGCATACCGCCGCAAACATTTGCGGATACGCTGCATCGCCACGGCAGTCCTAACTGCATCCTCAACGCGTTGTTATATTGAACGCGCAGGACATAGCATGCTCGGCGCGAATATTCCACCCACTGTTCGTTCGAGTAGAAAGACTGGCAGAAAGCTTTTAATAGTGCCTCTATAAAGCGGAATTTACATTGCTAAGCCAGTGGCATGAAATTATTTTCATGACAATAATTTCATCAACAATTTCATGTGTTTACAATTTCGCGTATTGGTTTCATGAAACTAAAAAAGTTTCGTGCTCTGCGCGATTTAAAAAAAAATTGATAAAGTGACGAAACGAGCAAAACGTTCACCTGATGGTAAGTGCAACGTCTGCCCATAACAAATGCTGTGTCACCCAGAACATTTCTGTGTGACACCACACTGCGCCCGTCACCTTGAGACATAGATCATAAGTCTCATATGCCCAGTGATTACGCTAGCTTTCAGTGCCCTTCAAACTGAAACACAGTAATATTTGCACACTACTGCTTCACGGCAGAATAACTGGCCCGGGGGTGGTACCTACCTAGACAGATTCCTGCATGTGTCATGCAACTACTTTCGTGTAAACGCGACGCGAAACTAGTGTTGCGGAAGCGTCTGTATATGTTTTTTGTCGCCGTGTAGATTTTACGTGTTGAAAATGGCAAACCAACGCCGGAATGGATTCTTTTCTTACTAGATATCCTTTTTTCATTATTTACATTAACATATATACGACAATATTGTACATTAGTTCAAATTTCGTTTGAAACTACTTTCATGCATAATGATTTCTTATATTTACGCGAATATTACACATTTAATAAAACTACTTTTACTGATTTAATCGCGTTTTAACGTCGGGTTATAAATAGTTTAAAATTAAATCGCGATAAAATCCGTAAATTTAGTTTTATGAAATACTTTGATGCGTATCTAAATTAGCTACATGAAATTAATTTCAATATTCATGAAAGAAGTTTCGTTATGTGAATCCCGCTTAATGTCTGCATTGCATTGAGAAGACCTGCGAGCATATTGCTTCTCACCGTCATAGCATATTGTTCGGTACAACGTAGTTTCCCTGCAGGCGAGCGTCCGTTCGTGTGCGGGCTGTGCAACAAGGGCTTCAACGTGAAGTCCAACCTGCTGCGGCACCTGCGCACGCTGCACGACCAGCTGGGCGCGCGGGAGGACACTGCGCTGAGCGCGGGGGGCGCGGGGGGTGCGGGGGGCGCAAGCTCTGCGGGGGGTGCGGGCTCGGGGGGCGGTGCGGGGGGCGCGGCGGGGCCCTCCGACGTCAAGCGCGAGTCCTGAGCCCGCGGAGGGGGGGCAGGTAAAAACAATTTGATTACCCGACTACGGCATTACCGAATGAAGTTTATTATTTAAGCAATATATTTTACGTGTTAGTAATGTATTTATGAAATTAGTGCCAAACAATAGATTGGAATTGGAACAAGCTAACGCATACCCGAATAACCGGCATGTGTTACCGCGTGGTGGCGATATTAGAGAGTCTACCACCAATAAAGGAAAATGCTAGAAAGCACTGCCTAATATTGATAGCGGAATAGTCATCTATATTATTCCAGATGTACGTTACACAAGGCTGGTGACAGACAGGAGCAAGATATAAGCAAATCCGCAAATCCGCCTTCCAAGCGTGGCAAATTCTCTCAGCTGTTGAAACGCCGCCGTCCATCAGTTGACATTTCACTATTTATATTCGTAACTTTTTAACAACGTTACGAAGTCCTTGTGAAAAACCATGCGCGTAAGGAGGTTGTACTTCTGTTCCCATACAGCTTTAACGTCGTGTTTTGTTTTCGTCTAATGAAATACAGTGTCAGTTCTTCTCGCTCTGTATGACAGCACTATAGCCTATGGCACGCTAAATTAAATTAGGCTAACATTAATTGCAACTGCACACCTTTAATACAAATTTATTGTGTCACAAGCTTTAATATATACGAGTATGTTGTCACTGGATTAGCAATCACAGCGCAAAAGCGTATCCACTTAACATATGGCCACAGCCATATACGCAAATATCGCTATCTCTATCAAACCGACGCTTAGCCGCCATGCTAGCGAGCTAGACTAAGAGAGACAAATACATTTACTTCCAAACTATTTACTGCTTTCAAATCTACATCGTAGCGATTGAGTACTGGTTCCGCTTTTTTGACGCGTTATTATGAGGTTTGCGTCTCTGTTTGTTTAAATCAATGGTCACTAGGGAGTTGTACCGTGTGGTGGCGGCTTAAGACAATCTACCACCCATCTAAAAGTCGACAGAGGGAAAATGGAAACCAGGTGATGGGCAGCAGCATCTTCCTGGAACACCTGAATAAAGAAACTGCGGTTGCCAACCTGACTGCCAAGCGAGGCAACTATGGAAATCCCTCAAATTGAGAGCTACAAACTTTCGTGGCAATCTATGGGGCAATACATGTTCAGCAGTGGACTAGTGATAGGCTGAAATGATGATGGATATTAAGAAAATAACCATAAACGTATTTCTTAAAGACTATCCGTCTTCGCTCTGCGCAAGTAATTTTTTTTTACGTTCATTATTTATAACGCAGCTGTAATACTATAAATTATTTCCATTTATAATAGTAAACGTTCCTAAGAGTAAGAAAATTTTGGAATAGATTCAGTATTTGTCAAGATTACCCGTCATCTCTTAAGATACGTTTCAATCAAACAAAGAGAGTTTATTATATTAGTTGATATATAATTTCGGTGATGTAATTGCTGTTAGCCTTTTTTGGCTTTTACAGCTTCACCGGATACTATCCTTCATCGGATACTTATATTAGTTGAGTATAGCCCGAGTAGCCATGGCGTTGTTAACAGAATGTATAATATTCAAATACGGGCTAGTTATCTACACTGGTGATGATGTCCTCCGATTTTCGACCACGGCGACAAGTGATGGGCTGAAATGATGAAGGGAGTTGTGTGACGCAGGTAGAGGGCGCGGGCGTCGCTCGGCGTACATGAGCGCCATGGCGGACGCGAACCGCCGCGCCAACGAGAAGAAGAACAAGGGCTCGGCGCCGCCCGCCGCGCTGCGCAAGCAGAGCTACTCGCTCTTCCTCAAGCAGCGCGCCGTGCTCTTCTCCGCCAAGAAGTGGAAGTAGTCGCGACACGACGCCCCGCTAGCGACCGCTCAGGCGACGGTCTCGTATCTTTTGATTTTTGATCTCTGGTTGTTGAAAATTTGACGTTTCCTTTTTTTTTTACTTGGAAAAACCGCCGACGCACTCAAAACACAAACACTAATTACTTAATAAAACAACGACTTTCGAATATTTTATTATATTAGGCGAATTTAAGTTTCATGATTTTCTCATGGATCGCATGAGATCTTAAAAATATATAATAAAATATATAATATTTGGCACCACCCTTGCTGTATTTCTCTCGGGGTGCTTTATATTTATTGAATAAAAAAGACTCATTAATATCGGTTCATAAATAAACAGAGAAGTTATATATAAAAAATTCAAACAAACCGAGAAACTCCTCCTTTTTTTGAAATCTGTTAAAAAAGGAGATTCTTACTGCTAATATTAAAATAATTTATAGATTAATGTAACACGTCGCGGGTCCTAAAAGTTAATCACTCAGCTTGGCGTTGCAATTAATACCCCAACGCTTATTTTCGTTGATACCCCCGAGAGTGGTGAAGTGATGAATTAATAAAATATGTTTTCTTTGACTCCGTACTGAATTCAACAAACGAACCAAAGACTGCTCGGATGCCATGTTCGGTTGTCCAACTGTTGGCCATAGACAAAACATTGTTCCGTTAGAATGCCACTATAAATACAATCGAATTATCATAAGTGAGCGGTGAATTATAAATATGAAAAAAAATGTGTGATGTAACGAAAGCAATTGAAGCACTACTTCAATGAACTTACTACGAATTACCCGCAACTAAATTCACTCAGCCGTTTACTTATGCTAATTGAACTACTCTACTACTAGTTAGTACTTACATACATAATTACTAACGTAATACTAAGTAACGTAATACGTAAGTACTAACACAGAAAACCAAAATGCAACTTAATTTGTAAGACAATGATGACTTACATATGAATATAAAGTAATATATTAGGAATGCCTTAAAATAATATATTTCGATTGTTAATGAGTAAAAAAATGACTCTTACATAATTTATAATTCAATAACCTTTAAATGTATGTACGTGAATATTTTCAACTTTTTTTCAACCTGAGATCAGTTTTCGTATGTGGCGGGTTCGCGCTAATATCTTTCACTTCTTTCACCTGCCCAACCCTCCTTAAATTTAACTATTTTGTTTCTAATTTAGGAATTTAGGTTCCAATGTGAATTATTTTTATATAATCCCCATATTTAATGTATATCTTAAGAGAATTTGGGTTACACTAAGCTAGTCTTTAAACTAAGATAATTTTAAATAAATTTCATAAGTTTGCTTTATATCCTCGATAATGATTCGTCCACACTAGGACACATTTTGAAAAATGAAGCGTAAGATTTTTGGTCCCTAATATATTTCTTTGATACGGAATGTCCACGAATATGGAGAGAATAACAAGTGTAAATAAATATTATTTGCACTCAAAATGTATTACAATTTGGCCTATTATTTATTAAACGGATGTTTCTCAGTGGCAACGCTATGTATTTTTTTTTTTGTTTCATAAAAGTGACTGAACGAGCAAAACGTTCACGTGATGGTAAGTGTAACGTCTGCCCATAACAAATGCTGTGTCACCCAGAAAATTACTGTGTGACATAACACTGCGCCGGTCACCCTGGGACATCAGTTCTTAAGTCTCATATGCCCAGTGATTATGCTAGCTCTCAGTGCCCTTCAAACCGAAACAGTAATGTTTGCACACTACTGTTTCCCGGCAGAATAACAGGCCCTGGGGTGGTACCTACCTAGACGGATTTCTGCATAGTAAAACAATTCGCTTATATGATGTGTTGTACCCACAAGAATTTAACATCTTATTTTAATATTTCGACTTTAGTCAGGGCTACTTGTAATAAATTTCACAAAACACTTTTTCAATTCATGTTAAAGACCAGAAAAACATACTTTTAAGAGTTTTTCTTTTTAATTGTTGAAGTTGTGATTATAAATATTGATTTTGAATTGCGGACTAATGTCGTGGTCATGCATCATAAAATTACCTTTATTGTTTTCATTTGTTTGAAATACTCGGTCACTGAAACTTATCAAATCTCTCTAAATGTAAATGATGTAATTTCAGAATCTTGCGATCAACCAGTAAGAACAACCTCTATACATCGCAACATTTCATTTTGCAGAGCAAAACTATTTATTTAGATGTAAGTTTGTTTAAAAACAAATGTTTCAGTCATTACTGAGAGCTTTAAGTTCGTCATTCCATTTGTGTTAGAGGAAATTTACGTTTAGAGAATACGTAACATTTTGTTTAAATATCTATGTCAATACTCATGTGAAACATGGTACATGGTTTTGAATTTGTACTATTTGATATGATAGTATGTGGAAATAAATATTTGTAAAATGATAAGGGGCGTTTTATTTAATTCTATTGGATAAAAGTCGCTCGAAAATCAATTATGATGTAGTGGATCTCATAGAACACCCCAAATAGAAGCATGCATGGAATTTTGCTCAAAACATATTCTGCAAACACAGCAGCGGAACGGCCACTGCCGTCCTCTGATTAGATAACTTGGGTCATACAATAATTCTTCACATTATCGTCGCTAACCTAGTGATATAACCATTGGTAACGCAATGATAAATCATAGAGTACAAATATCATTTGCATTCTCTGTAAAGTAGTGTTTAGGCTTTACGGATTTTTTTTAAACTTAAAACTAGAACTGGTGCATTCTGTAAACAAATTTCACATGTACAACAACCGTGGCAAATGTTGGCCCCGGCCGGGCCACTAGACCACGCGGTCATCAATTAATACATACATACATCTCGTCACGCCTCTTTCCCATAGGGGTAGGCAGAGACCACATCTTTCCACTTGCTACGATCCTGACACACATCTTCCTCTACTTTCATTAGTGTTTTCATACAAGCTCGTCGGTTGCGGGTACTTTTGACGTGGCCTTTCCTTAAAACGATTTCGATCTGATCTTGCCCATTCACAGTCGCCTCATAAATCTGTTTCGTCAATCTTCTTTCATCCATCCTCTCTACGTGTCCAAACCATCTAAGCATCCCTTTATCTTTGTCACTACATCTTCTACCACATTGCAACTTTCCCTTATCACGTTGTTTCTCAGTTTGTCCGTCAAAGTCACTCCAGCTATACTTCTCAAACTTTTCATTTCGATAGCATTAATATTATTTTCATGCTTCTTCTGCCAGATTCACTACCGCCAACATTGCCAACATTCACTACCGTACAAAGAAAAAAAATATCACAGCGGTTTTTCGAAAAAGCCGCGGTTCGTCCAAACCCGCTGGTGGTTAAAGCAGCGAATTACCGTTCCGACAAAAACGCGACCGAACGCAAACGTCGCCCGCGAAACGTACTAGACGACACGGACGTCTCAGCACTCCCTGACTACGATACGGTCAGCCATGATCCAAGCAACACTGTACACACAGTCAATAGCTTTAACATAACACGCACAACGTCGTGCGAGACCGTCGTAGAAAGCGGCGCGCAACTGTCACACCTGCGCACACCGCGTACACCAGACACACCCGTGTTCCAGGGCGGTTCTCACCGTCCAGAGTTACCGACACACAAGTCGACAGTCCGAACGGAGGCCCGCAGCCTCCCTCGGACTGTCGTTAGATGACTTAAGATAATAATTTTAAGGAGATATTCACAGTGCGTGCTTGCGCAGCGAACGCAACGGTCCGAATTTAGATGTTAAGTAGGAGTTATATTGATGTATTTATGTTTGGGTCAAACCAAACCTGGCACGCGGGCCCCGGGCCCGCTGAGCACAGTACCCGATGAAGCTGTAAAAGCCAAAAGGCTAACAGCGATTACATCACCGAAACTATATATATACTACCGTACGTAAGTGTGGGAACCAGTACTCTATGTACAACCAGTCGTGCCTTTTTAGATACGTACTGGCTAAACATAAAGTTATGCAGGGCCCCATATAATTTATTTCCTGCCAACGCTCTTCGTTCAATATCACAGTCGTACTTTCCGTCTCTCGAAATTTTGAACCCAAATATACAAACTCTTTCAGTTGTTCCAGTCTTTCTCCTTCAATCAGAACTCTGCAATCCGACATACTTTCTTCTCTTTCAAAAACCATTATTTTCGTCTTATCTACATTAATTTTCATTCCTTTGCTTTGTAGAGCATCATGCATAATATTAACCATCGCCTGCAACTCCTCCTCCGATGATGCTAATATAACCTGATCATCGGCGTATAGGAGGCATTTGACGGTCAGATCATTCATTCTTAATCCAAACAATTAGAAAAAGGTGTAAGGCACTGATAACCAGTGTAATTACTGAGCATAAGAGACTTGAGGTCGCAGGGTGGCGAGCGCGGAGTGGTGACACACAGAAATGGGGCAGTTGGGGAGGGTGGGCGTTATAAAACTTGGTAATACACCATTTAAAATTATGTGGGTCTTGGCAAATTTACTTTCTTTCCTCTTTTATTCAGCTTTTTACTAAATGCATTTGAAAGTGTATACGGCACTTATAAGGAAAAAAATATTTTATATTTTTTTCCTTATATCGTCTGTTTGTTTGTTTCGGCTTATCTCCGATACGGCTGGACCGATTTTGAAGGGACTTTCACTGGCAGGTAGCTGATGTTATAATTTAGGCTACTTTTAGTATAGAAAAATAATTAAAGTTCCGCGTATAATAATAAACCGCACGCTGCGTACCGAATATGAACGAGAAGGGCGGAACTGTTAATGCTCAGATAAGCGAGGTACCATGACGTCCCCCTCCCCCCCAAATGGGTTCTCGCCTTGTCGTGGCGGGGGGGCTTAGTAACCGTGGCTTGGTCACCCACGGTGAAGGTAAGAGGGGCCCACATGGTCGGCCTGTGGCGACGAGCTGACCCGAGGGGGTCGCTCCGAGTGGGCTGCGCAGGCCCGCTCTGGATGCGAATAGGTGGACTGCTGGGGTAGCAGTACGCTGCCCTCCGCAGCCGAGGTGTAGTCGCGGAGGAAGAGGGTGTAAGTGTAGGTGTATCGGTGCCTCTCTCCCTGTCCTCCGCGACTTTGGCGGGGCCGCACCGTAGATGCGGCGGTGGTGGGGCCGCGGAGGGGTAGGAGTGTTGGTGTGTCGTTGCCTCTCCCGTAACGTGGCGTTGCCTCTCCCGTAACGTGGCGGCGGAGCCACAGACCAGATCTGTCGCCGGGGCCGGGAAGACTATTTTTTTTTTATTGTATAAAGTGACGAAACGAGCAAAACTTCCACATGATGGTAAGTGCAACGTCCGCCCGCAACAAAAGCTGTGTCACCCAGAATATTTATGTGTGACACCATACTTCGCCCGTCACCCTGAGACATCAGTTCTTAAGTCTCAAATGCCTAGTGATTTCGCTAGCTCACAGTGAAAACTAGTGCTTTCAAGTGCAAGTTTCCTGGCCCGGTGGCCTACACGAGGCGCACTCGGGGGGGGGGGGGGGGGGGGGGGGTCTGTTGCGCACACCAAAGGGAGGCCGTGTTGGAAGGCGCGTCGCGTGTTTCAGACTGGAGAGAAAAAAAGTACCATGCCGTACGGAGCATTCATTCGGGTCGGCTTATTTTCATCATCATCATCATTTCAGCCTATCCCTAGTCCACTGCTGAACATAGGCCTCCCCCATAGATTGCCTACAAAAGTTGTAGCACTCATTTTAGGGGGGATTTTGGCATAGTTGCCACCCTTGGCAGGCGGGTTGGCAACCGCAGTTTATTTATTCAGATGTTCCAGGAGATGCTGCTGCCCATCTTATTTATATTTTCCCTCTGTCGGCTTTTACGACACCCACGGGATGAGATGGGTTGGTAGATTCTCTTAAGCCGGCTACCACACGGCTCATTTTACGCGGGTGAAATAGCGAGGAACAGCTAGTAAAAAATAAAATCTTTATCACAATTTAGTTTATTGTAAATACACTCAGTGTATTATATTCAGACATGATAATATAAAAGGCACGAAGTTTAACATAATGTGAATTAGTATTAAAGAAAACTTAGAATCTACTCTACTACTACTACTTTAACTATCTTCCTCTTCAATTTTCGGCGCCAAATAGTAACGGATGTGACCAATGTCCGGAATGCGATATTCAACCACCAATGGAACATCAGCTGACATGGAAAGTTGCACCTGAAACAATGGATTACAGTAATTAAAAAAACTATCATATTCATTAATTTTCTTTTTTACATCCCATGGTAGCCAAAATTCTGAGCGTTTCACGAGTACGCGAGCAACTTAATCACTTGAATGTGTGAAGCTGATAAGCTGGCTTTGTCGGTGGTAGGATTCCTGTGCAGGAATCCGTCTACCTAGGACCCACCTAGAACACCACAGGGCCAGTTATTCTGCCGTGAAGCAGTAGTGTACAAACATTAGAAAGAAAGAAACATTTATTTGTAACACGCACACAATTCACAGACAGATTAACCGTGTAAAAAAAAAACAGGCAACACAGGAAAAAAAATTAAATCCATCCATTCATGGTGCAATGCTCCAAAAAGGACAGCCACTCAGGATATGCTAGGATGCATGATCCTACCCTGATTTTCAGTAACATCCAATAATATATTAATAAATAGAATTATATCTTTTCATAAGTAAGAGTGGTTTCATATATACTCATATATCATGTATACACATATATATACAGATACATATATTAAAAAAATACTTATAATATAGGTAAAGTGGGTTACGGGCCAATACTGCTGAATATAATTATAAACTCATACAGTAAAAATTATCTTCCATATACCAATACAAAGTAGAACAACCCACCATGTAGCATGACCAGATAGTTTTGTGATGAGTGAATATTTTGCTTGTCTCATCTAAAAACTTCCCTCTTACTACCTTCTTTAAAAAAAGCTGAAGATCAGGTAAGTGGCGCCTATTGATAGAGGCATATACCCAAGAGTGGACTGCTGCAGGCTGATGGTGATCAGCAACTCAAGTGCCCTTGATGCCGCACAGATTAAAATTAAGACGACAACAGCTTATCCATGTAACTTCGATGAAGAAAAACATTGTGAGAAAATATGCATGTTTGATAAATGAAAAATATTTCGACGGCATAAAAAAACTGTAAACATACATTTATTCCCACTATATATACACCACTGCTGAATAGTCAGTCATGGGAATATTAGGGAACAATAGTTAATTGATTATAGTTTTTATGACTACCATACCAAAATGTTGTTTGCTTTAGTTTTTCTAAAGTAGACTTTAGAATAAAAAAATACTCTTTGTTACTACCAAACTTACTTCTACATGAGTTAATTCGCAAGTTATTTCCAGGGTTTAATTGATAGCAATTTCTAATAGTTGGAAATGGTCATGATATTTGAATGTCGTTTTCACTGTTATCAAGTGATATGTTTTCATACCTGTGTACTAAGTGAGGTTGCTTTAGTAAAGTAGTTGAGATACTGGCAGGCGAATGTGAGAGTGACGGGTTCATCCATCTCAATGACCACTGCTTCCTCCTCTTTGTCAATTGACGCTGTTTGTGCCAATGCGATGTTTGCTGTGCCAATATCACCTGACGCCGAGAATTTCACACCTGTGCCAATGAAAATTATAGTTACAATACAATAAAAAACAAACTAAAATAACGGAATTTATCCAAGTACAATACAATTATCTTTAGCGGCTGACTGAACTTAGCTGCGAGTGAGTGCGCAACAGATCATTTGAGTTTGCGTAGTAACTGACTGGCGCTAAACAGTAGAACGAAATAGTGAATTGCGCCGTTGACGAGCTTCCACTTATTTCCTCATCCTGTGCAAACTAATTTTTGTTTCACGCTAACTTCACGACCTGCTCACTTATGGTAATTCAATTGTATCTGTTGTATTTTACCTTCTTTTGTACAAGAAATAACCATAGACTCCCCAAATTGAGAAAGATCGCGGCATATTCTTGCAAACTCAGCACTGGGCATGCGAATTGTACAGCTGTATTCGGTCTCTGGAATACCTGTGAAACGAAAATAATAATGTAATAATATTATTACTTTGGCATATTTGTGAGTCAGAGCACCTGACTGACCCGACTGACCGTGTGTCTTGGGTCCTATCCTAGCCGGTGCTAACATTTGTCCAGAAACAAAACACATTGGTTTTTTCAGGTCTGGTTGTGAAACTTATGTCAGTAAAACTCACTCACAATACATGGGAAATCCTAGTATGGGGGTTTTTATGAGAGACATTAAATATAATGGCGTCGTAAGATCTATTGTAGCAATGTGCCAGGAAAATGTCATTGCCTACGAAGGTGGTAAATAATAATCTACAATGCCTGACAGCGAAGAGCAGCATCTGAGTGAGGTGCAAAACCTCTGGTATGGTAATTCCATGAGCCAAGGGTAGCAATCACTGTACATCCTCTTACTTGAGATAAACCTATTCTTCAATAGACCAGTACTCTGTTTATAGACAGATGATATTAGAGTGTGTGTTGGTGACATTAGAGAATCTGCCGCTTCATTTCCTCTTATGAGTGTTGTGAACCTCAATAATGCCACTTATAAATTATCTATTTATGATGGGCTTCTTAAGTGCAAAATGTCTGGTTTTATGCTCACCAAACCACCTCCCAAGCTGAGTGATTATGGCAAGTTCTCCTAGGTCAAAGGGAGAAGGTGGTGCACTACAGGGAAACTTTTACTGTCTAATAAAGACGATAATAGCAAATTATAACAACAATTTTACAAATTCAATGTACTGTTTAAAATTAAACAGGAAACTTAGAAATTGGTTTTTATGGATGGATCTGCCCATTCTTTGGATATTAACTTTGAATTCCTTATTTGTATCAACATTTACCAACTTACCTAAGTGTTCGAGATCCAAATTCATGAGTTTCATTTCGTAATCTGACACTTTCTCCTGGTTAGGACTTTCGAACACAAAAGTGACCGTGTCGGCGTTGTCCTGCGCCTTCATTGTAACTGTATCCTTGTCACCAGCGCATTTGAGGATCTTTGACATACTGCAATAGTTTATTATGATAATTAATAATAAACAAATTTTTCAATGAATCTACAATGTAAAAATTTTAATGTAGGTAAGACTGCCCAGAAATTATTTAAAAAAAAACTAACGATCACTAACATGTGGCTATAACAAAATTTATCATTATCAGTAATAGGGTCTCTTGGTTATCAATACTAACTACAAGGGTGGATTGAAAAGTACTCGGCCTAACCAAGAAAATAAACACATACTAAATCAGTTATATTTTTATTTTTCTACATAATCACCATCAAGTTCAATACACTTCTGCCACCTCCCCTTCCAAGCATTTAGACCGTTAAAAAAAAAATGATTCTTCCTTAGAGTCAAAATATGCGTCTACAGCTGCTTTGACCTCGTCGTTTGTCGAAAATCTTTGACCTCCCAAGTGCTTTTTTAGGTTAGGGAACAGAAAGAAGTCTGATGGTGCCAGATCAGGTGAATACGGCGGATGCGGTAACAGTTCAAAGCCACAGTTGTGAATTCCAGCCATTGACTGTACTGACGTGTGAACACGGGCGTTATCTTGATGAAACAGGACTTTTCTTCTGAGCATTCCTCGACGTTTTTCTTTTATTTCCTCTCGTAAACGACGTAGTAAGGTGCAGTAGTAATCAGAGTTTATAGTCTGACCCCTTTCAAGATAATCAATCATAATCACACCTTTCGAGTCCCAGAATACTGAAGCCATCACCTTATTTGCCGACAAAATCGACTTAGCCTTTTTAGGGGGTGGTGAACCAGGTCTTCTCCACTGTTTTGATTGTTGTTTTGTTTCCGGTGTACAGTAATGAACCCATGTTTCGTCCATAGTAACAAAACGATTCAAAAAATCATCTGCATCGGCTTCAAATAACTCCAAACAGTCGCGTGAAATAGTCAATCGCGTCCTTTTTTGTTCAACTGAAAGCAGTCGCGGAACCCACCTCGCAGACACCTTGTGGAAACCCAACTCGTTGACAATGATGTTTTGAGTTCGTTCATAAGAGATGCCTATAATCTCGGCTATCTCTCTAATTTTTAATCTGCGGTCTCCCATTATTAAATCAAGTACTTTTTTAATATTTTCGTCAGTAGTTGACGTCGAAGGCCTTCCAGAGCGGGGTTCATCTTTCACACTCTCTCTACCACGCTTAAATTCTGCTATCCATTTTTTGACGGATGAATATGACAGAGCACAATCGCCTAATGTACTGACCATGTCATCATGGATGGCTTTTGATGACAGCCCCTTCTTATGGAGGTACTTAATGACGGCACGCTGCTCGATTTGCTCCATTCGCGGAAATTATGACCGATTACTTTGTTAATAAATTTATAAAATCACAACTAATTATCGCACACGTTTCGAACTTCACACAATGAACTAGTCTGAACTGAAGTAAATAATGTGGGTAGATTTGATTTTTAGAATTGAATGGATCTGTGTTAGGCCGAGTACTTTTCAATCCACCCTCAAAAACATTATTATGCTTCTTTTTACTGGTATTGTGTGGTTCTTCCCCATTAAAAATTAAAAGGCCCGGACCACACCATAGTGTGGCTTTATAACATAAAAAGTACCATGTGTATCGTAATATATTAGCTGTAAAATAATCTTGGATTAAGAACGTGACAACACTGTTAAACTGTTTAATAAGATTTTGTATCAAATTGATTAAGAGAGACTGAGAGCAAGATTGTAACGGATGGCTACTTTGCTAAATGTCAATAACTGATCTTGTACAATCACAACCTGTTTCATGGTCAAACCAAATTAATATTAGTATTCAGTACTTAACACATTGTTGACCCATCAAGAGTTAACTTGTGTTTTTGAAACCATTGGTAACAGTTCAAATAACCATACAAAAATAAATCACTTTCAGAGTCCTCGATTGATCAAAACATAAAAATAAAGACAACCTTCTATACACAATTCCGATCAAAAAAACACCATTGTTATCTTAATCCACGCATACAGTAGTTTTGTTTAATTTCTATCGTTCAGGGTTTTAAATTTGTTGGTGTTGAAACGGCTGATGTAATGTTTAGCGCTACAAGAGAGTCTTAGAGTTGACCACACGATTGTGTTTCTCCTCAACTGAGAGGTAACACAGCACCCATTTTGCAGATAATTTTTTTATCAATATGTACATATAGTCCCGCTTTTTTCACATATAAGTGGTAGGCAGAGGCTACACAAAAAACATGTAGACCCCCTTTTTGACCCCGCAGGAAACTGACGGGTGGCGAACCACGTCGCCGCCATTTTGTTAGGAGTCAAAACTAATGTGACTCGATCACGGTCCACAAGCAGTATAGTAACAGCATGGCAATATTAATAGTGTTAGTCTGAACAAATAAAGGCTGTCTGTACACTAACTTTTGCCTCTTATGACACCTCTATAGAAAAGAGGTAGGTGTTATTCTCCTCTGCGAGATGCCTATCATGCATAACGACGGTACCTTTTTGTCAAACCTGTAGCCTCAACTATTAGGCGCAATCTTGTTTTTCGGTCACTCAACATAGTGTTGTGGATTTTCTTTGGGACTTCTATGGGAATTGGATTTGTGGACTTCTATGGGACGTCCTCAACAATGTTCGCCTTTTGCTGATGCACAGCATGTTTATATTCATTTATCCAATTCATGTTTATATTCATTATAAATAGTTGCAAACACAGGGACAGATTTGCCATTAACTGCATCCGACTTGCCTTTTAAGTAGAAAAACTAGTTTTCTTAAACTGACTATAAAAATATTTCTAATGACTTATTACCCCATCTTGTACATTAAGGACCTACATTTCTGAAGTCCATTGGACATTATGATAATCTTGCAAATAGAGAGATATAGGTCTGACTTACCTGCCCAAATTCATGCCAAGGGATATATTTCTGTCACATCTATATTTATCGAAGCCATCTGCTCGCAAAGTTAGTGACACCAAAGATACATGTGAATTGTCCATTGCCTGAAAAATGTTATCATCGTTAATTCAGATCCTTACACCAAACTTCGCTATTAATATAGTTATTCATCAATTATATGTAATTTTTATTACATATTTGTTTAATAAATTCATTTAAAGACTCAATCAATTTTTTAATTACTGACTTAATGTTCTTGGACTTAGCTTATAGTGATACCAACTATATTTTCGCATAATCATAAGTATATAAAAAAAAGTATGTAATTGGACAAATATAAAAACCTGTAATTGTATTCCATTATCATCACAATCAAAAGTTGCTTGAGTAAGCAAATCTTTTATTGCCTCCAAAACCTTCTTCAAGATAGAGCTGCGGAGTAGTCGTGCTTCAAACATTTTCGTCTAAAATAAAAAGTATAAGATTATATTTACAATTATCTACATCTAAAACTTGAGGCATGCAACGGAAAACTGACAAGTGGTAGTAACTTTTATGTCCAACAAGACAAAAGTTAGGAGAATAGAAGTGAGAATGAAGAAGTAAATTCACAGATTTTCTTGTTTTACTTACAGCTGTAAAGTTAACCAATGAAAAGTTAAAAAGAAGTATATTAGAATTTGGAAAGACGTTCAAAACGATGCTAATGACCTCTTACAAACCAGTTGCTAGCCGGTGACAAGAAACAGCGACAAAAAGGCGCGAAAATTCACTGCTGTCAAGCTCAAATTATGTTTAGAAAGCATAGCAAGCAATCAATAAAAATTTTATATGTTGAAATATAAAAATGGACGAATTCGAAAACTTTTAATGTGTGATGTCTAGGTGGCTATATTAAGTTAAGATTTCAATAAGATTAACTGTTATAAATAAGTGTGTTATTTGTAAGTTGAAATATTTAAAACGTAAACGTTTCAACGCTTCTACTAAATAATCTCAAGCAACGGCGTAAATTAGATAATCTGTCAATCTTCTATAGGATACATTTCGGGGAGTGTGGAAAGGAGTAAATTTTACTCATTTCTTCGACTTAATTTTGTTCCAGGAGGCATGAAGGGATTTAACCCTTTCGTGAGTGACGTGCCCTTGACCCGTAACATGTATAGAGTTTTCAATTTTTGTTTCTGGTGCGCACAGCTTGAGGTGAACCCTTTGACGGAGCCAGTCTCCAGACCACTATAGCTCGAAAATCTTCAACTTTAGCTGACAGTTTAGACATTTTGCACCAAATCACCACTTTACACCGGGCGGGATCTTGGTTAAAAGTTGATTTATTCGAAAAAAGAATAATTAGACTAATGGAGATAAAAGAAGGAGCAGTCTTGGTTATTAATTAAATTACTATAAGCTGGGACAGTAGGGAATAGAAGTTAAATTTACAAATATTTGTAGAATTTTAAGATGCTTTTTGCCTATCAAGGAAGATTAGCAATAAGGTGTAAAATTATATTATATTCGAATAAAATCGTGTCCCAAAATAAAAATATACTTTGTTTCGATAGGCATCCCTGCGGCCCACTCCCCCCACAAAGAAAGGCACGGAGCGGCAAAATTTAACGCGCAAAAAATGTTGAGATAACTTTTGCCGCCAACTTGACGGTAGTGTTTTTATTGAATTTTGTAGTTTCTATGTATAGATTTTGATGTCTAGTATTCATAATTTATTATGCAGCAAATGCTCGTGAAAGTGTACAGTGATTTGAAAATTCAATTCGAGACCAAAATTGGACTTTTCGTTTCGTCTCAATCAGTCCAGCAAATCTCCAGTAAAAATTAACTATCATTTTTCTGTCGATCAATTTTGAAGTATTGCTGCTTGAAGATTTTATACCTGTTAGTTGACACATAGGAAAATAGTTTACAACTGTTTTCATAAATAAATAAATAAATAAATATATCACTCACACCGTTCCCTCGCTCGTTCTGAAGATAGGTTTGCTCTATTTCATACTAACTAAAAGTAGGGATAAACAATACCACTGAGGTATCGATATCTACTAGGGAGCGAATGAAAAGAATCGATTCTTTCTAGTATCGGTCGATTTTTTAGTAGAATTATAAACAAATAAAAACAGTCCTACGTACTTAAATTATATTTACTGATATAAACAAGTCTGTTTTTTCGGTGCTCCTTAAGAATAATAATTTTCAATCAGTCAGTATATTTTATATTAAATTTAGGAAAACGATCGAATTGTAACTATTAATTAATAAGTTAATCAATAATAAAAAAATAAGACAACTAAATTTTTTGACATTACTTGACGAAAGACGAAAGAGGCTCGCGAACTGCTTTCTTCTCTGACATATACAAACAAGGCCACAACAGGGTGGAACTAGGAAAAGATACGTAAAAACTTTAATAACATTGATTAAAAGAAAGTGGGTCATACCGTCCCACTTATTTCTTTCGTCGTAAACGTATTATAGCGTACCGAGTACCGATAAGAATATTTTTGACTGATACCAATTTGGTAGTCGGTTCCAAAGTATCGAGTAATTGTATTTACTCATATAGTTTCCATCCCTAACTGGAAGTTTGATTTTGACGCGCTTACTCCCGCGTCTTGAATATGGAACGGTAATTGTTATGTTCCTACCTTGTTATAAAAATATTCAACACATTGTAATTTTTTTATAAATTTATATATTATTAGAAATTTGAATTTATTTTAGTGTTTATCTACTATATGATAACTTTGACCCCGCATATTTACACCGTTTTAATAAATCAAAAAATATCTTTTAGGTAATTAAAAACAATACCATAACATATTGATCTCGTACTATGCTTGAAAAACATCAGTTTAGGCTGCGAACATTAAGGCTCTAAGTAACTTAGTTGATAGAATCAAATTTAATTTGTGAAATCCATTTTAGTAATCAGATAGAAAGAGAATTCTACTTGTAGATTAGCAAACATCTTCATCTCTTATTACCAAATGTGACTTCCACAGATAAGATTTTCGTTTCGATATTTAGCCCCACATATTTCTAAATTACATATGTTTCCTATAATTCAATAGTTATTATAAAGTAAGAAAAACCAAACGAAACAAAAACTATCAGCAGTTTTTTATAAATCTACATTTTTACAGAACAATAGTAAAAACAGTTTTATTAACATATTTCAACAATTTGGTCTTGTTCTGGATATAATGGCAGAGTCAAATTGTACTTAGTGATAATTCCAGGAGGCAGACAGCGCCCACCTAACATATGTTTGGCAGTACCTAGATATTTTGGCTTAGCACACTGCTTGGGTGCTGAGAGAGATATAAGAAGAGCTGGTTTTAAAGCTTTTTCAGAATCAGGTCCTTTCTCTACATTCCAGCCACTTGGAATATCAACACTGAAAACAATCATAATATTTATAACACTTAAACTAAAATGGTAAGAATTCTGATGTAAATTTTGTTGTAAAAAGTTACACACCTACAAACTGGTAACCCACAATCAATAAGGGCATCTAAAGCAGGCTTTAATGCTTCTCTTACTGGTGGATTAAAACTGAAACCAAACAGGGCATCTACTACAACTCTATAATCTTTTTGCAACTCATTTGTGGGAGGTAAGATGTCCAAGATATTAACTCCAAATTGTTTACACTGGTGAAGCAAATTCTCATACAAAGGCTTTGGTGTTTGTTTAGGATAATGAACTGAAACATTATAACCAAACAATGTCATATGACGTGCTGCTACAAGACCATCACCTCCATTATTGCCCGGCCCACAGATGATTAAGGCTGAATTGTGTCTGCAAAAAAGAAAATAGAAATTAAGTAAAAAAAATATCTGGAATAGTTTATTTATGTATGGAAAATAAATATTTACGATGGATGGTGGAAATGTTTTTGCAACTGCCGCAGCTACACTTAATCCTGCTAGTTCCATGAGCTGGTCGACACTGAACTTATATTCATTGAACAGATCTTGATCAAGCGATGCTGCGTCTTTTTGTGATAAATAATGCATAGTGCACCTGCCAGACACTTCACCACTAGTAGTAACTGTACTTCTGCAGATGTTAACTAAAGGAAGCTAGAAATTAACAAATACGTAAAATTTTGTTGCTATTTGTATCGGATATTGTAAATTGAGTGTAAATTTAAACATACCAATAAAACACTTCTTATTACTTTAAGCATTGACACCTAATGCCCGGGTTTCTTTGAACAAAATAAATGTCGGGTTAATTATTTCAAGGCAGTAAAACACATGTACAGTAGTTCTCTCTAATAGCTTATACCAATGTTTACTTCTTGGATTGGACGCAGAGGATATTATTAGTGATAATCACTATTCATTAAGTATTACTGATTGTTGAATAGTGAAAGAAAAAAATTGTTGTTGTTGTTGCTTTTGTGTGCTAGATAACAGTCCATAGATAAGTTAGCTTATAGGAATCACAGACTACCAGGTATCATCTATGACTATGACTACTACAGACCACTAATATAAGAGGATTAGACTAATAAAAGTTATTACGCTAGATGTCACAAAATAAATTAGAACTACTGGTTCATGCGTGGTCATTTGTCTCATCTGTCTTTGAATCACTGCAGAGCTACTGATATTTAAGTGTTTCGTACCGGAATAATATTAGTGAATTTTCTTTTCTGTAAATTATTCATAGTATGCCTTAATTTAATAATAGAGAATTCAGAAAAGGTGGATCTGCCAGGTACCCCGATCCAAACCAGGTAATCTATGTATAACTTGAACATAGAACGCCTTTCGATATTAAGAAACGCGCGTTGGTCAACGTGAAGAGAACTCGATAAGAAGAATATAATTCAATTTTAATAATTAATGTTAAGTCGAATAGTCTGTAGCGACGTCTATGTCGCCACATGAAAAAGCTCAACAAATATCTAAAATGTCCAACATTGTCCTCATTAAAGTGTCTGAGTTGTGAAACTAATATCATCTAAGATTACTAGAAATAGACCTCCCCAGACCACCACGCCCTAGTCATCTGCCAAAAGTCTATGATCAAAATTTACTTTTTTTTGGATATAGAATATTTTATTTTAATTATTGTTAAAAAGTTATAGTAGGACTTTTGGCGGCAACTCGAAAAGTGGCGGTAGTGTTTTTATTTAATTTTGTAATTTCTGTGTATATTTGGAGTTTTGATGTTTAATATTGATAGTTTATTATGCAGCAAGTGCTCCTGAAAGTGTACAGTCATTGGAAAATTAAATTCAAGACCAATATTGTGCTTTTAGTTTTGTCGCCATCAGTCCAGCAAATCTTCAGTAAAAGTCAAATATCATTTTACTGTTGATCGAAATTGTAAATTTTAACGAAGATTCGAGATTGTATACTTGGATATGGCTGACGCACAAACCCGTAAATTGAATAAATAAAAATTTGTAGTACCTATGTTTAATCATCGGAACTCGGAACGTTATTATTTTGATATCATTGACATTTGGCACTACAATATTGCTCATCCGTCACAAAAATGGCTGCGCTTAGGGTGTTTAGCCGTAATATACCATATTTACGTCAACAATTTTCCGCATTATTAGGAAACACATCACCGTCAGTTAAATTTATTTGCGTGGTAGTAATAATAGGATATATATTGTCGTATTCAGAGTCTGTTGTAAATGTTCTTAGTGTTACACCAGGGTTTTTGTTGCCACCTTCATTTCAATTGTGGTCTACTTTCACGTTCTGGTTTCTGGAGATCCATTTGTGGGAGGTGATAATCGATATTGTGACTGTTGGTTTGTGTGGGAAGCTAATTGAGCCACTATGGGGGCAAATGGAGATGATGAAGTTCTTTTTCTTGACGAATGTCGGTGTTGCGTTTTTGACAACTTTTTACTACTTAGTGATATATGCTTGGACACAGGATACGTCTCTGTTGTTCGATATCCACGTACACGGTTTAGCAGGATATCTCGCAGCTGTAAGTGTGGCTGTGAAGCAGATTATGCCTGACCACTTGTTGATAAAAACTCCTCTAGGTATGTTGCACTTTTAGCATATTTATTTTAAATATTTAAATAAACCAAGAGAAGTCTTGGTTTATTTAAATAAATAAACCAAGATAAGTCTTGGTTTATTTAAATAAGTTAATTAATTAAGGCAGATACCTTTGATGTTTTTGTAAATGCAGACAATGTCTAGACAGTGTTGTGAAAGAAATTTGTGATGAAAGTTATTCACTGAATCAAGTAAATGGTATTTAGATTAGCCCATAGTGTTGGATATAAAAGCTTTTAAAAAGCTGATGACATGGTTATATAAACACCACAGAAATAATAAGATTGAGTACCAAAAACATGGGGCTCGCCTCATAGTGTCAGAGATACAATCTTTAAAAGAATTGGACACTTGGTGGAAATATGCAAATAAGAAGTTTGAGTACCAACTTGATGAAGTGTCAGAGATATAAGCTATCAAAAGTTTTATCACTCTCTTTTACTTGTCATGAAAGTTGAAAGCAAAAATTATTCATATATTTTGGAGGGACCACACACATGTGGTTTGAACCTGAAAATATTTTGTTATTTAATTTTTTTTAAATTGCTTGCCCCCCTAGACATCAATTGTACATTGGCATTTACCAAGACCTGGAACAATTAGTAGTAGTCTTTTGCAGGAATCAATCCCACAACCCATTATCCCAAAGCCTATCAGTTAGCTGTTGCGTCAATTGAGTTTGTTTTGTGACTCTGCATGAAAAAGGATATTCAGAGGAAATTATCAGACAGATCTTTACATGAGAGCTATACTGTATTTTATCAACACATGTAATATTTAGGTTTAACAAATTACATATTGTGTTATAGATAAAAATAGAATGATTCTCAGGGTAATGTTTTAAATGAATATGTTTCATTTATCTGCTGATAAAGCTAAATTGCTTTTCAATGTTAGCATAAATTTTTTAATGTATCCATTGGCATGACTAAAACATATATTAATTATATATATGTAAGTCAGTAATGGATATTTCATGCCATTTTAAAATTCAACATAATTTTACAAAATTTGATTTTGTTTTTCAATTAAGATTGCCTTGTAACTTTTATGATCTTGCAATAAAACTAAGGAAAATATTTTAAGTATTAATAGGATTACTCTTTAAAATTACAGGCAATAAAAAATTAGTCTTAATTTTAAAATAAAAATGTTTATGTCCTTCTTGCTGATTTATGCCATGTTGACAACTTTCGAGTCAACTGAGCAGGAGATGTTATAGCACCATAAGTGTACACACTAACACCGTGACACCCACTCGCCCTGTACCTACATGCACCTGATGTAGCAGCAAAGATGGAATGCACACAGGGCCAAGTGGTCTACCTAACTATTACATTGTCGGTCCTGGGTTGAATTCCAGCCATTAACATTTGTCCAAAATCAAAGTTGTTGGTTTGCAGGTCTGGTTGTGTCGAGCATGTGAAATGTATGTCTTTAAAACTGCACCCACAATACAGGAGAAATTGTAGAGGAAAGCATCATTTTTAAACAAAAAGTGAAGGAATCCTTAAAAAAAAAACCATTTTGGATTCTGCACAAATGTGATTCATATCCAGGATCTGCTGCACAGTAGTCAGGTATATTGGTTAGAGGAAAATATTCTGCCACTACTATTTTGTGGGCTAGAATTATATAATGCCAACCTTCCTGCAAACCGTGGCAACTACTGTCAAAATCCCCACAAAATGAGAGCTACAAACTTTTATGACAATTTATGGGGGAGGCCTATGTTCAGCCGTGAGCTAGTGATAGGCTGAAATGATGATGATTACACAATTAATAATTAGCTTCTTAAAATTTTTCATAATGACAATTTCAGGAAAATTAACAAATCGGTCTTTGCCACTACTCATCCTGGTTGCGGCGATAATTTTGTGGGCTGTTGGAGCATTAGAAGGCACATATCCTTGCATGTGGGGAAGTGGTACCATATTGTCATGGATGTATCTCCGGTTTTGGCAGCGACATAGCAGTGGTACAAGAGGAGATATGGCAGACAACTTCAGCTTTGACAAGTAAACTGAACTTTTTTTAATGTTATACAATCTTTAATTAATAAATAATGTAAAACAACACCTTATTCAAAATTGTGTAAATCTTTTTCCATTTTATAAGCTTTTATTTAGTTTCACCTGCCCTTGCTTCAACTACCTTTTTTTTTATTGTATGAAGTGACGAAACGAGTAAAACGTTCACCTGATGGGAAGTGTAATGTCTGCCCACAACATATGCTGTTTCACGTAGAATATTTCTGTGTGACACCACACTGCGCCCGTCACACTAAGACATCACTTCTTAAGTCTCAAATGCCCTGTGATTACGCTAGCTCACAATGCCCTTCAAACCGAAACACAGTAATGCTTGCACACTACTGCTTCACGGCAGAATAACTGGCCCTGGTGGGGTGGTACCCTACCTAGACGGATTCCTGCATAGGAATCCTTACACCACCTGCTTGTTCAATTTCAAGGTCCACTGCTAAACAAAGGCCTCATGAAACTTGTGTAAATAAAACAAAAATTTGATAATGATGTTTTAAAACTGATTAATTTTTTAAAAAGGGAAACCCTTACAAAGGTTTTATATAGTAACTATAGTTTTATTATCCGTTGTAATAATCTAAAAAGTATTTTTGTTCATGGTCCGAACAGTTTTTAATGTCGATAAATGTAGATAACACAAGTACATTTATCTGCTTTTGATAAGTGACATAAAATGTATTAGGAAAATTATGGAACATTTTAATATTCATAACTGCAACAATAAGTATAATAAATAGACAAAAATTAAAAGAAACTATTCCATTACCTTGAAATTACCACAGATAGTAATAAAACCCGTAATTTTTATTATAATTTGTAGCAATCGTGGTAAATAATAAAAATGAGCCATAAAGATGTCAAAAAAAAATATCTTCATTATTAAAACTGATTGACTGAACAGACCAGATAGGCTAAACTGATGATGATGATGATTAAGACTTCAGTTCAGTGGTACATAATATGTATGTATGTACTATATATGTTCGTGATCTTGTACCGATTTTAGTTTCACTGCAATGAGCTAAATGGCTCGCCATATAAATAAAGGCAAATAAAGTGGAGAATACATACTGAGCTGCAACTTTGCAACCCAAACGCGTGACTGGCTACTGAGCCGACGACGCGCTAGCGCGTGAACGGTGGCGAAAATGATGATGATGTTCTCCTAGCCGATTTCGATCACGGCGACAACTGCCGACTACTGTCGAGAGCCCATCAACTGCACAGGAGATATTATAGTGCCACAAGTGTATGCGCAAACACAGAGTCACTCACTCGTCCCAACCTACCCGCACCCGATGTAACGCTGATGCGATAAGATCGGAGGTAGGCTAGGATGCAGTGTCAGAAACACGGGGACAATCACAACACAACCAGACCCGAAAACCAACAATTTATGTTTTAGCACAAATGTTAGCTCCGCCTGGAATTCGAACCCAGGACCCGCGACTTAGAAGTCAGGTACTCTGACCACTAGGCCACGCGGTCGTCGGCGGTGAAAATGATAAAGCTCATTTCTTTGCATAAAAGTGATTTTACAAAAATTCCGTATAAAACAATTGACCACAATTAATTGTGCATTATCAGTTTCTTCCCAACGGTGCTTCAACCGCTAGTCCGCGGTATATTGGGTCCTCCGTCGAGGTGCCTGGCGCGACTGGGGCTGTGTACACCGGCGCCGCGCCGCGTCACGCTGGCGCTCAGCCCGCGCGGCGTCACCATCTCCCTGCCCGGCGTCGAGCCACACGACATGGAGAGGAGGCGGTTGGTTCTCACTGTTTCTAAACTCTATCTTCTTCTTAATTCATGATGTTGATTTACAAAAATAAAAATAAAAAATGTGCGGTTCACGCACGTTACAAGTGAAACCTAAACTTCTAGAGAATGTGACAATGCAGTTTTTTTTTAATTGCATAAAGTGATGAATGAGCTTAATGTGCAACAAATGCCGTGTCACCCATAAAACCTCTGTGTGACACCACACTGTGCCCGTCACCCTGAGACAGGTTCTTAAGTCTCATATGCCCAGTGATTACGCTAGCTCACAGTGCCCTTCAAACCGAAACAGTAATGTTTGCACACTACTGCTTCACGGCAGAATAATGAGTATCAGGAGTAGGATAATTGTAGGGTTCATTTATTATAATATTGTTACAAGTTTAAAAATTATTACATTACATATTATACAGACTCCAAGTTTTCAATTAATTTCAACAAATGATGCAAATGGGTTATGGTAACTAAAGTATGATATAAATGCTTTGGTTTGAATTTGATAAATATATTTTGGAAATACACCATCAATTACTGTTTTTGATCTTGTTATCAACCTAATGAGAGCAAAATCTACGAAGAAATTCGAAGATTTGGACGAATTCGAAAACATAAATATAATAGGAATCCCTATGTACTGTCTGTGACTGTCAAAACATCAGGGAAGGATAGTTGATTTCATTTAAAAAGATACTCTCTGTCGTGGGCATAAGACAAAATTTGTGGTTATTTAATCGAAATTTATGATCTTTGTCTTTATTTTTATGTTTTGATTGATTGAGGACACTTTTTGAAGGGATTTTTATTGAACTGTCAATATTTGGTTTTTTGTATATTAATGATTCATGCACTGAATCATACTGATCCATACTGAAGAATATTTGTGTTTTTTAGGTTAGTGGTAATTCAATCACCAATCTATCGGTACACTTGAGGCAGTAGCTAAGCCCTTGGTTTATGTGCTTGAGTCGCGGGTTCAATTCCTGCATGGGACATATATATTTAGTGTTTGTGTATGTGAAATTTATGTTAATATAAAACGCAGCCCCAACACATGAGAAATCCTGAGAGGCAACATTAAAAAAAAATCGTCTTCTTCAGCTTCAGACATTAGTGGTACCTGTCTGAAAATTTTGAGAGTGACATATTTAGAGACGGTTGTCCGGCTATCTTTCGGAGGTCACGGTATTTTTCTAGTATTTTCCATAGTCAAATACTACCGAATACTTCACCCTGTTGATGTTATCTATATCCATACTAATATGATAAATGCGAAAGGACCTTGCTCTGTCACTCTGCCTGTTTGTTACCTTTTTACGGCTCACCTGTTCAACCGATTTTGGCTAAATTCGGCACAGAGATATCTTTCATCCTGGAGACAGACAGGATATTTTTTATTCCGGAAAATTCCCAAGATATTTATATTTTCCTACGAATTATGCAATATTTTTATTTATTATTTGTCCTCTACTGTTTAAAGTGACAACGAATTAAATATTACAGACAAATCGCGCTCAAAGCATTGAGCGAGAGATTATCGAAGACATCAGAACAAACACGACAGAAGAACCAATCGGCCAAAGTTAACATGGATGCTGTGAGGAAGATGCAATCATCACATGTCATTCCACAGTTCTCTGCTGTAGAGACACCGGAGACAAAGCCTCCGTCAGTGCCTGAGAGTACTCTTGTAGACATCAGCACAGAGCCTTCAATACCAACAACAAAGACTTCATGATCTTCGGGTCAGCTTTAACCTATAAGTTGTTCACAGAACCAATGCGGGAATGATCTTCATTAACTATCACTTTGAAGATTACCTAAGCAGTTGTGTTACTATATCTATGACATCAGTGCACACACAAAAAAGAGCTGGCACTAAGAAAATTTTGTCCTTTTACATTGGTTAGACAAGCATCATCTTACCATTTGAAATAAATGGTTACGCCAACTAATCAATTGTAAAATTACTTATTTTACTATTGATACTAATACAATTATTCTACAAGTGTAAACAATGTTTCATCATCATCATTTCATCCCGTCAGAAGCTGCTGCTGAACATAGGCCTCCCCTATGGACACGAAAAACACGGTCGTGAGCCACCTGCATCCATCGACTCAGGTCTTTGTGGTTGCCACTCGAGTACTTTTCTCCAACGGTTATCAGTTCTTCGAGCTTTAACTAGTCTAATATAGAAGTATTATAAATTAAAAATATAACATTCTGCGTGGAACAAGGTCATACGTTAGAAATATATTATACATAAAATTATTTTGAAATTGCATTGTTTACATCCATAAAATGTGGATTGGATTACATTTGTGAATTGGAACAGTATGTACCACATCAACTTTTGTCTTTGTCTTTAATATGCAATGTGTGACAAAGAAAGCACTATGTTGTTTCCTTGGATAGACTATTGCTACATCTGGTACTTTTTCGAATACTTGAATGCATACCTATTAATACAGCAATATAGCCATTTTATTTATCAGTTAAATAATGTGTTGAATATGTGATGATAATTTAGCGCGAAAACAGAAGACTTGAACATGAGTTAAATAAAATGAACCAGTTTCATTTGAAAATTATCGCATTGTTTTGTAAAGAATTTTTATACAACTAATTACCAATTTCTTAAGGACACAGTAAAATAACCTATATATTACTGCTCGTTTGTAATTTCATTTTACTTTTTAATACGTTCAAACACCATAATTTTATATAAATATGTGATAAATTACTTAAAATAAAATAGAAGACTTTGTTCTAAATTTTTTGTTTAAACTTTCTTTTACAAATTCCAATTGTTTTAAAAATTTTAAAACAATTGGAAGTTTCCTTTTATATTTAGTAAAAAACTTGTAAAACTTTTTATAGTCATTAAATATCTACAATGATATTGAACAATCGGAAACTTCAGTTATATGAAAAGTCTTTACAAATATCACAATTAGTGTTACTGTATTTGAATAAACGTAAAGGGGACTGATAGTTTAAAATTGTAAATATATTTAACATGAACATTATATAATCGGGGGGGGGGGGGGGGGGGACAGTAGTTGAGGGGGAGGGGATATAATATTTGCATTTATTATGTCTACATTGAAATTTTCTCAATGGCACTGAATTAATACAATAGTATTTGTTTTTTTTTAAAAACTCCGATAGTTGGTATATTGACATGGTTGATGTGTTTCGGGTGAAAGGGGAATATATTTAGCGGCGAGATGCATTTGTTAATGGTGTCCAGAAATTGGCATGTATGAATGGGGTAATGTTGTAAATATAAATAAATATTATTGATTAGTGTTAAATAAATAATTCCCAATAATTTACTTGAGGTTTTATTTCTTAAATCACCATATATATTATAAAAGGCAATGTTTATTTTCCTATGTTACTTCACATTACTTTTTGTTTTATAAATATCAAATGTAACAAGATAATGACCTACAATTTGTATGGTCTGTGAAACAGTAATAATAGAAAATACAAAAAATCATTTCAATTAACATTTACTATTCTATCTACCACCTGTATTCAACTGGTAGTAGGACTCCTATGCAGGTATCCGTCTAGCTAGGTTCCACCGCAAGGTCAGTTAATCTGTGTCTTTGTCGGTCTGAAGGGCACGGTAGGTAGTGTAATTACCGGGCATATGAAAATTAAGAAGTGATGTCGCGGATCTCTGGAAGGCGCAGTGTGATGCCGCACAAAAATATTCTGGGAGATGCAGCCTTTTTTATGGGCAGAAGTTGCACTTACTACCAGATTAACATTTTACTTGTCACTTTTTTCACCAGTTACCATATTGGGTTATAACTATGTTCCATGTTTAATTTAGTGGTTTCTAAGACAAAAACCATTTCATGTCCAAAATTGCTTTTTAAAAACAATTGTAAATTGCCGTCCGCATTCGGATGTTGTATATAACAGAAAAGCCAATCAAAATACATAAGTGTATAGTTAAAATTTGCATATACATTTGAGATGACAACTGCTTGGCCAGTGGTAGGAATACATGAATACTAGGCTTGGTGCCTATATTTGTGTAAACTTATTTGTGTTTGTTTGTTAATTTACGTCTGGGTTGGTCGTGTTGTGATTGTTTCAGTGATTCTGACACTGCATGTTGGCCTAGCTCCGATTCATACGAGACATTTTGATTTATTACATTATACGACTATGGACAAAGAGTACTTTTCGTATTAAGTTGAAGTTTTTATTTAACTTGTGATTTATGTGAAATTCAAATCTTGCACGTCAAATTTGGCCTACTTTCCGATATCCGATTGAGCTAAGTTTTTGACTACCTATTTAGCTTCGGATACAATGCAATGATATGATACCATGGAGCGAGTATGATGATGGAGCCGGAAGATGGTCATAGGATTTTTTTTTTATATTACTTATTAAACAAGATAGCGTCGCCATATTTGAGCTCGTTGGATATGTTTTGACAAGTACCATTTAAGTTACCACCAAGCCCTAGCAACATTTGAAGACTGCTGGACATAGGCATTTTTTTTTTGGATAATGTGATGAAACTTTTTCCTCTGTCGACTTTTACGACACCCACGGGATGAGATGCGGTGGTAGATTCTCTTAAGCCGCCGCCACACGGTAATAATCCAGGTAGGATTATTATATCATAAGTTATCAGCCCCCTCTATTAACATACAGCTTCAAAAGTATAATGCATTGCTTGCATGCATTTCACAACAAAGAATTGGCTGTATATTAAAACTTTTTCGGAACTTCTTACTAAAAAGAAAAGTAATATTGCATTCGCTGAACTACCAAGTAGGATAGAGATCATGCTCTGTACAATTTGATATATGAAATTTATATATATATATATATATATATATATATATATATATATATATATATATAAATTTTATACAAAAAGTTAAAGCATATTCTATTATATATATATCCATTGTTACACATGAAAAAAATGTAGTCCATAGAACAAACTTCTCGGTCTAACAATGATTAGTCCAATAGGGTCTGGGGTGCTACCGATAATAATGGTGTTGTGGCTGAGGCCAGGGCTGCACGGAGACCGTGGGCGGCTGGTAGCCCTCTGGCCAGCGCGAGTCGCCCACGTTGCCCACGCTGCCCACGTTGCTCACGCCGCCAATGCCAACCGACGCCGGCATGGGCGACACGCCCGCTACGTTGGGCGTCATGTTTCCTCCTGGATTTCACACAATAATATTAATAATATTAATACCGCAGGGCAGTCCAGCAGGACATGGGCCGCTGGATTGAAGATAACCTGAGAACTAATTAATGGCAGGATTCCTATGCAGGAATCCGTCTAGGTAGGTACCACCCCAGGGCCAATTATTCTGCCGTGAAGCAGTAGTGCGCAAGCATTACTGTGTTTCGGTTTGAAGGGGGCACTGTGAGCTAGCGTAATCACTGGGCATTTGAGACTTAAGAACTGATCACTGATATGTTTCATTTGGAACGCCATGTCAGAGAGAACTTATTAGGATTAATTACTCAATCTCAAACAACGAACGGCTCGCGTTTGGCTCATAGAATACGAACAATAGTGTCACTGGCTGACTGACAGGTGAAATGATAGACTTCCAAATGAAAACATTTTTACTGACACAAGTGTTCTGGAACATTCAGATCACATTGATGTTTTGGAACAGTGAACCGGTTTACTAAAGAGCTACATAGTACATACATCTATTATGCACTACATACTAGAGAAGCTATTTAAAACGACATATATTGTTTAACTGAATGACACGAGGCACATGCTCTTATCGAACGAGGGTTTATGTTTTCATAGATTAAAAATCAGTGCGCGCAGATACGACATAGGTATATTCTGCCTACTTGATACTGCTTGTACATAGGAAATAAAAAAATAGAATTACAACTGCAACAAAGTATTTTAGTAAATATGTTTTTAATAAATAGTATAAGTTTAGTTAGTTTCTGTCGTTTAAGATAGTAACCATACAGTTTGATAAGTTTATGGTCGTGATGCAATCTCGCCTTTTAAATGTACTTAATAACTGGCCCTGGGGTGGTATCTACCTAGACGGATTCCTGCATAGGAATCCTACCTGCAGTAAAAGAGTATGGAGTCGGTGGGCACTTACCGGGCGGCACGTAGGAGCTGGGCGGCGCGGAGTACGGCGGCACGTAGTAGGGCGGTGGCACGCTCATGTTGTGTGGCAACACTTGCACCGTTGTCACGGGTGGCAACGGGCTCGCCGCCACCGCTTGGGGAGGCTGATGAGATATCTTTTTTATTTAAACGACACCCACTGCAGGAGTTCTCCTGTGTCGTGGGTTCGTTTTATAAACGTACATTTCGCATGCACAACACAACCAGACCCGAAAACCAACAATTTTGACACAAATGTTGGCTCCGGCAGGGATTCGAACCCAGGACTGGCCCGGCCTGGACTGGCTTTATTAGTAAATTCATACTTTATAGGCACTTTGTAACACACTTTTCGCCCCCGCGAGAAACGAGACGTGACGGATGGCAAACTTCATCACCGACATTTTGGTACGAGTCAAAAAAAAGTCTGACTCTGTTGCGTTCCCACGAGTAGTATAGTGATAGCATTACATATTATGGTGTTATCGAAGAACATTAGTCGCCTCTTACGACACCTCGGTAGGAAAGAGGTAGGTGCTATTCTACTCTGCCGGACACCTATCGGTTACTACAGAGTGCAGCATTGTTGGTGTTACGGTAATAATTGGTGAAAACATCTTGCCTCATAAATTACAAATGTTTTTAATTATTAATATATAATTATTAAAAAAAATATATACATTTCAAAAATACATTTGTTCTGCTGGGTTTCTTGTTGGATCTTTCCAACATAAAGTTATTTTATGCAAACCTATGTAGTTAAAAAAACGATGTTCTATAAGTATAATGTAAAAAATGTAAATTGGATAATTCTAGCTCAAAACAATTATAGAAGCCAACTTAGATTCCATTTAATTTGAACTCATCATCATCATCATTTCAACCTATCACTAGTCCACTGCTGAACATAGGCCTCCCCCATAGATTGCTACAAAAGTTTTGGAGCTCTCATTTTGGGAGGAATTTTGCCATAGGTGCCACACTTGGCAGGCATCTTCTGGTTTTAATTTTTCCTCTGTCGTCTTTTACGACACCCACGGGATGAAATGGGGTGGTAGATTCTCTTAAGCCGCTACCACACGGCAATTTGAACTCACTTGATAGTAACTGTAGTAGTTGTGCGACTCAGTCTGGTCCTGTATAGGTACTGTGATAAGGTTTGTTCTCGCTGGACGTCGCTCGCCGGGCGCGTGTGTGGCATGTGTGGCGTGTGCGGCGTGCGCAGCGTGGGCCAGTGTATGCGAGCGTGGATCGGCGGCTGATGGCGGTATCTGGAAGATAACATTTATGGTTATAATTATCAGGTCAGGGGCAGATTTTCCTATAAGGTAGTGTTGACGAGTCCTGTATGTCAGATTTCGAGATGGAAGATATAAATACTCGGAAATTTGGTTTTCTAATCGGGACAGCTACAGTGGCTATTAAAGGTTTTTGTGAATCGCGATATATATATCATTATATATTTTTAAAGGATGGTGAGTTTCTTTTTTCTTTGGTATGTTACTATTGGTTAGAAAGAACCAAAACAAATAAAACTTTAACAAAGTAAATATATAAATAAATCGTGTCACCAGACCCCTAAAAGTCGGAACGTCCCGTGTAAATCGGAACACCTGGCATCGTATAGGTAGCTGTAGGCCAAGTAGGTCGTATTTCTCTATGGTCCTAGGGCGGAAATTTATCTGTTGTCATTGTACCAGCTAGCTACGTTTCACGAGGGGGCGAAAGGTATGGATGTGGTGTCTGGGATTGAATCTCTATGCCAATGGGAAAGAGGCGTGTATGACAGTAATACACAGTTTATAGACTGACAATTATGTGAGACATAGATTTTACTAAAAGCATTTCAGGCATTCTTACAGTCATTGGTTTGACAATGGCCACAGCGGTCGCAGGTGGTTCCGCTTCCGGTTTACTTTCCCCTGCAGCAGACGACACGTGCCGATGGTTTATATGGGCTTGAAGATCCCTCTGTAATTGCAAACAACATTTGGTATCATTTTCTATGTAAAATTATATGAAAATGTATCTAGATTACCTTGTTAATGTTGAAGTAAAGCATTAGTGTGTGTCTCAAAAACATCACAGAAAGCATGCACGCATGCACACTCACTGTTCGCCTAAAAGTTTGTATATTTTTTGGAAAATTTTTGCAGTGAAAATTCATTTAGAATTAATGTGATTTTAAATTAAATAAAACGAAAAAGCGACATCAAAATGAGACAAACATGTAAATCCTGCGAGAGCATAAAATAGAATACAGTATAGTGTTTCCTATTATATTGTAGATGTTTCCTAGATTTTGGTCTCATTAGCTCGACAACAAGATCAAAAACAGTAATTCATTCTGTATTTTAGATATATTGATCAAATATACTTTAGTTACCATACCAAAAAAAAACCCACAAAAAAAATTACCTGAGACAAGTAAGTTCTCCTGCAGCCAGTATTTCCATATCTTGTACCCGAGTGGGTGCACATAAAAACTGTTCCTAATCCTGTCTGTTCTACCCGCAGCACCTGTGGTTAAAAGCACAATTTTATAGTGTTTGTTAATCTTAAGTAAATCATTTCTAGGAGGATTCATCAAATTTAAGGGAAAGAAAATTAATTTGCCAAGATCCGCACACCAAATATAAAATGGTGTATATAACCTAGCTTTTGAGAAAACACCAACCGACCTCCCACCACTGACAGACAGACAGCCGCAGAATTCGCAACTTCTGTCGGGTATATTGCCTATGCCTGCCTATGTAGTGGTGTTAGTTTGCTTGTGCACGCTACTGTGGCAGAGTGGGCAGTGCTCTCCAAAAACTAGGTAATACATACTATTTTATATTTTGCATACGGATCGCAAATTAACTTTCTTTCCTTCAATACAAGATTTACGCAAAGTAACACCTGATTCTATTAACTATAAGTAATACTTTTATTAAACACATATAAAAACAATTCTTACTTTTTCTCTACATCGCGGACAGTGTGTGTGGTCAGATCTGGCACAAGATAAACAAAATACATGTTTGCATGGAATCTGAAAATTTAACAAAATTATGAAATAACAATTTCATGAGTAAGTCCTGGGAAAAAACCTGTCTGTAATGAAAATTCAAAGAATTCAACTTGTACTTGTTTCACAAATAGTTAACAACAGTGTGTCCTAGTGGTCAGAGTACCTGACTTTTACACCGCCGGTTCTGGGTTCAAATCCTTGCCGGAACCAACATTTGTGAAAAGACAAATTATTGGTTTTCAGGTTTGGTTGTGTTGTGCATGTAATTTTAAGTCTGTAAAACACACTCGCGTTACAGGAGAAATCCTAAAGGGGGGTATGTTTAAAAATAAAAGTTTACTCATTAAACAGACCTGTGGGTATACTATGTATAACTCTGGTTGGTTTTGTAATCGGTTTCATTTGATCCCATTAACAATGGATGAGCTTCAATTTTGCGTAAGAATCTCATTCATTGGTCATTGGGATCCGATGAAATTGATCACGAAACCAACCAGAGTTCATAGTAGACCCTCTGTTTTGCATAACAGCATAACCAGGATCATATGCATGAAGTTTCACTAAGTAGTTACTATTGTAAGTATAAATTAAATATCATATAATTTTTTACTGGTGGTAGGATTCCTATGCAGGAAATAGCAGGCAGGGTACTGAGAGTTAGTGTAATCTCTTAGTGATACTCCTGTCTCATATAAAAAAAATATCTACAGGGTTTGATTTTCAGTATCTATCTTTAATTGGTTAGGTTTCATTTACAAGAAGAAAATGATATAGGAAATAAGTTAAATATACAATAAAATTTTATAAAAAATTGTATTTATTTTAAAATATATTCAATAGAAATCTTTTAATTCTGTTCAAATTTTTAGATCATTATACATACCATTCTACCATATATAAGGATTGGTTTTGAGCAAATATCACAGCAGTAGATCATAGGGTTGAGAACTTTCTCTCCAATCAGGGTAGCTCTGTGACTCCAATCTAGTCGAAGCATGGGCTCAGGAGGTCCACGCTGTATTGTTGTGAACACTGGAGCTTCAAGTTGAGAAATATCTGAAGGTACTTCCACTGCAAAATGTATAAATTAATTTAAGACAGTGATTTAATAACTCCAAGGTGCAACATGAGATGCTCAAGAAATTCAAACAGTCAAACATTCCATAGCCACGCTAGGAAAGTTTCTGAGATGTGAACTATATATACACCATCTAAATATTACCAGTTGGAGGTGACAACCTCCGCAGATCAGGCTACCCGATCTGCATGTAGCTACCCTTTCCTTGGCAATCTCATCTGCCAAAACGGTGACAGTGGTATGAACATTGCAGCCAGGTTCTCTGAACCACAGCAACAACATCATCAGCAGCCATAGCAGTCAAGGCACCAGACTACTGTTGGCACAATGTGTGGTTCCTAATCTTTCAGTCACTAAGGATCATCAATGGCGGTCCGCTCCTCAGGCTGACTCCTGTAGCATAAACACTGTCTCCATAGGTCTCGACACAGTGATGCAAACTATATATACAACATGTAAAGTAGGAGTGGACTGGAGGCGACATCCTCCCCAGATCAGATCACCCGATCTGGTCGGTGCCAACACCTTGAAAAAAGATACAAGAACTCAATGTATTACATGGAGTTGCAAAAAACAACCACCCCGAAATCAAATGATTTATGTGTTTTTCTACTACTGATTTCTGCACCTAATGCTTACATTTTATGGTGGCAATACCTCTTATTAACTTTATTAATATTACTTTTAAAAGTAACAACTAACAAATGTAGTTAAATATCACAATTCACAACCTGTTAAATTACAATTCATCAGATATAGTTGTTACCTCTAGAACTCCATTGTATGTGGAATGTTCAATAGAAAATTATTAGTAACAGAAATAACGTACATTTTGGAGGTTCAGCAGGCTGAGGTTCTACTTTTGGTTCTTCTGGTGCGGCGTCTTCAGGATCTTGAATGGTTTCTTCTATAGAGCATTCCTCTTCATCAGACGACATAACTTTTGGTACTTTCTTGCCTCGACCACGACCTCTACCTCGACCTCTACCACGACCTCGTCCGCGGCCTCTGCCTCGTGAATTCCTCTTTTCATTATTCATTTAGATGTTGATATTCCTTTCAAAAAGATGATGTTGTCAATGTCTTGGCGGCTATAACCTTATTGTGTCACTTATTTAATAAACCTAATTATGGTAAAATATAACCAGGCTGGAATTATAAAGGTTAGTTGATCGTAGGTTAGTCGAAATAAGCTATAGGAATAGAAATTAATTCATAATTATTATCCAAAAAACAGTCGTATTGGTGACATACAGAGTTAGTCACAGATTATTAAGCAGTGTTGTGTGTTGTCTTGTTACATTGTTAACAGTCAAAATCTGAACCTATTTCAAAATACATATAAAATATTCTTTTTTGATCTTGGCAAGTTCTAGTTGGCGCCAAAAGTCAAAATTTTTCATGTTTTTTAATGATAGCTATTTTTATTCGGCAATAGCAATAGCAGCTATTTTTATTCGGCAACACACGATTCGTTTGTTTATTGTTTATTCTTAGTATTTCAACAATAATTAACTTTTGTTCTTTTGAGTTTTTTCATAAACATTTGTTGAAATGTTAACCCTTACGTTGGCACTAATGGCAACAAGTTACTCGTATATATTTTTTTCTTTATCTAATACGCTGGAGCTTCCTTAACGTTTGTTTGTTTAGAAAACGATCTTGGTTTTATTTACAAAATAATTTCTCGCGCTTGCGCAGTAGCACTTGTCACTGGCAAACGCTGTTTTATATGAATTGTGCCCCACATATACAGTAATAATTATAATAAGAAGACGAGCCGCTCTGTGCTCAAATGCAGAAGGCGATGCTCCTTGATACGGCCGCATCGTCCGCCGCAAGGAACATAATAGTAATACTCTATAACGAGAGAAGAAGTGTTACTCCCTTGCCCCTCATACAATATGATAATTACACAGTTGCACTCAACGCTCCAAGCCTGATGGTTGCTATGACCCGCTCAGGAAGTCTTATCGTCCCATTCAAATAATGCGCTCCGACATTTTCGGGAACTTATAAACAAAGCAATGTTGATTGCTTTGTTCTATTGTTCTTTAAGAAGCATTTCTCAGACGTTATTTTGTAAATCCACTCTCGGGTGATAGGGCTTAGTGGATACGTAACGGTGACAATGAAGTCTCCTCCTCCTCCTCGTCTGCCGCGGTTCCTCTTCTGGGAGACGGAAGTGGTCTCCACAAGTTGGCCTTGGGTAGAGCCCTAGTCAATGTAGACTAATTTGATTGGACTAAGTACCCGCGTAGATACACTTGAACGCACTAGGTATACACACCTAGGCCTCCATCCTCCCTGTCTATACCCGACAAGGAAGGAAGTTAGGTCATACACTCCGGCACCCCAACGGCGGCTACTTCCCCGTAGGAAATTAGAAAAAGAAAGGACAGGACAAAACATGACAAATAGACACACGAAAAGGACGCGTTAGCTAACGCAATCCTCGTCAATTGGCTAACCTGACAGTCGACTCAGCTTGTGAGGCACTTTTCAGGCTTCCCTCTAGGGCCTCATTAAGTTCCGACGAAACAGCAACCAAAATGGAGTGCGAATCTACTCAGTCCTCTGAGAATTCCCGCAACACCGGATTCATCCTTATGGAGAACTCGAAAAAGAAGTGAAAGGCTTCCCCTAAAACAGACATTATTGCAATGCAAAAACATTCAGATATTCCGAGCTTGTAGGGATGCTCGAACGGATACCAATGTCACCGCTCAAATCTGGAAACCTGTTGCAACTTTTCTGAGCTCTCTGTTCTACAGAGAACGGCCTATACGGCCCCTCTCAAAAACGGCCCTCCCTCCCAATACCCTAAATGTCAGCTTTATGGCCATTCTTCATGGAACTGTTATGCACGAGCTAGGTGCGTAAAGTGCCTAGGCCATCACGCCACCTTCGACTGTCCCAGCCCAAAGGACAAATCCCTCCTTGCCACCTTCGGCCCACCTGCGGTCAGACAAGTATCTGCAGCCAGAAACAGCCGTTTGTAGGAAACTCCCGACCTCCACGTTCATTATAAACTCGGCTTCACCGAACACACCGTCTTCAACGGCACCGATGTTTAAGCTATGCTTATGTTATACTATATATTATATTTATGCTTCCTAGCCTAACAACATCCCTACTGGATGTAAGTGCCGTCTCTTCAACCCATCGCGATTCTGTCACTTTCTCACCACACACACACATACACGATCATTTTCAGGCTGGTTTTTTCCTTACATAAATTTTGACAAGAAGTGTAGTGGAGTTTCTTGCAATATTTCTTCTACAGCTTCTACGCATTCCGAATTGGTGGTAAATATAGATGTTGACACAGTTCACAGATACTACTAACGCTCTGAGTTTAAGGCAGGAACTAACCGTGGCGGGAAATTCAAATCTCTGTTAAATAACTAAAGTTCAAGTCCTATCGCTTATTATTGCATTGGATTTAAAAATAGGCAAATAACAATATTTATCTTAGTATTTCTTTATTAGGGCTTAATATGTTTTTTTACTTTGTTACTTAAGAACCTATGTCTCAGGGTGATGGGACAAATTTTCTGGGTGACACTGCATTTGTTATGAGCAGACGTTGCACTTACCATCAGGAGAACGTTTTGCTCGTTTCATCACATTATGCAATAAAAAAAGTCTACTCTCTATGCCTAGGGATTACGCTAGCTCTCAGTGCCCTTCAAACCGAAACACAATAATGTTTGCATACTACTGCATCACGCCAGAATAACTGGCACTGAGGTGGTACCTACCTAGACGGACTCGTGCATAGGAATCCTACCAATGAAGATTAGGAATCCTACCACCAGTAAATGTATTACTAGTAAATGTCTATGTATTTCAATATATAAAAAAAATACGGTTAGGTGTGTATATACCAGGGATAATTACCAGGGATTTAATCAAAACATGACGATGTTTAACGACGTACACTACACCCCTGTATTTTCACACTATATTTTCGTCTTTAATTAATTAAATGTCGTGCCTATTAATTAACTCTATAGTCTTTTTTATTTACACGTACATTTAATTAAAAAGAAAATTAAATTAGTTCTCAGTTATCACCATAGATGGCGTTATCTAATGCATTATCGAGTGATGCATGTATTATTTAATGGTATAAATTACACGTGTAGTCAGCACATTTTAACAACATAAACTTCACTTGCACAACACAACGGAACTCGAAAACAAACTATTTGTGTTTTTGCACGAATGTTGGTTCTGGCTTCGGACCTAGGACCCGCGGCGTGGTAGTCAGGTAACCTGAATCCTGAATGAGTTGAACAATTTGTCTACTTGTCGATCACTTCTTCAGCGTAATGTTTTCAATCACAAACTAAAAAATAAAAGAATGATGAATCCAATTAGTGACATTATTTTTCAATATATTATTTATTGTGCATTGCGGTGGCGGCATTAGAGAATCGACTACCTCTTTTTTCTGTTCTGTGACTACCTCATTACATCACGTGGGTGTAGTAAAGTCGATGAAGTGGTAAACCAGAACATTCTCATTGCGTTCGATAACTATCTCAATCATGCCAGACCGTAAATTATACAGACTGATGACGAACAGCGCCTACAAGTTTCGAAGTTTCTGGTTAAGCGTAGCGATCACGGCAACTTGGGAGATTCCTATGTGAAGAAGCTTACTGTTTATAAATTAGGGGATTGTCGTTACAATGACAAGGAGTCTTGATATCAAATCAAAATTTATGTTTTAGGGACTTGGGCCTAAAATGGATCAACGTCGGTTCATTAAAAAAAATGTTTTAATGTCCCTTTAAATAATTATAATTTTCGTTTGAAATTAATAAAATATCAATAATTCACTTAACATCTAGTCCAAATACTCACCGATAGATGGCGTTGACAAATTCATCGTGTTTTTATTTATTATCAATGTTTCAAATCCAAATAGTTCAGAATGAAGCTCGGCCACTTTTTTACATTTTACTAGTGGTCAGAGAACCGGGGTCCGGGGTTCGAATCCCAGCCGGAGCAAACATTTGTGCTAAAACAAAAATTGTTGGTGTTCGGGTCTGATTGTGTTGTGATTGTCCCCGTGTTTCTGACACTGCATCCTCGCCTACCTCCGATCTTATCGCATTAGCGTTACATCGGGCGGGTAGGTTGGGACGAGTGAGTGCCTCTGTGTTTGCGCGGACACTTGTGGCACTATAATATCTCCTGCGCAGTCGGTCCATATTCTGCCGTGAAGCAGTAGTGTGCAAATATTACTGTTATTTGGTCTGAATGGCACTGAGAGCTAATGTAATTACTGGGCACATGAGACTTAGAACTGATGTCTTCGGGTGACAAGCGCTGTGTGATGCTACACAGATATGTTCTGGGTGACTCAACATTTGTTTGTTTATTTTATGGGATTTTGTTGTACAAACGTATACAATACCCATGAATGAGTTATTGGCTCAGAAGTCTGTGGGTTTTAAGGTAAATTCTATAAATGTCGCACTGCTGAGCACAGGCCTCTCATTTTTGAGAGGGTTTTGGAACCGGGAAGAGTCCGCCACGCTGCTCCAATGCGGATTGGCAGATTGAGATATTTATTATTTCTCAGACATGCAGGTTTCATCACGATGTTTTCCTTCGCCGAGCTCGTGGTAAATCAGTACTTCTAATTTCAATCAACTATTTTAGTGGTGCCGGCACCGGGAATCGAACTCATGTCTCTCGCGTACTATGTAATTAAAAGCGAGCGCCTGCCTAGCCTATTAGGTTCCTCGGCTCCTGAGCTACAAGTAACAAGACAACACAAGAATTCTAAACTGGTCTGTCACCTAAGATAACTTCCTGTGTGACAGACAGTCGCTTTTATTTTCTTTATGCATATGACGTATATGTGTGGGAGATTTTAGCGCTGATTTGGAAAATAAGTTTGATTGTGATACACTAATTCACTAAATACATGCTTCGAACGCGATCTCAGTATTTTGTAACAACTCCATTGTTTCAAAAATATTGCATTCATTTCTTTGTTGTAAAAGGACTTATTCATTCCGTCGTCTTCCCGGATACATGAGGTCAATGTCGTTGGCCTCTGTTCAGAGCCACATTTTTATTCCCTCAAAAATGTTTCTCAACTTATCGTTTTCATTTACATTGAAAAGTAATGTAGCGATCGGTATAATACTTTTTTTTGTTTCTCATTTCTTCTTAATGCCTGATTTTATAATCGGGACTTATATAACCCGATACATTAAAATTTAGTTACTTATTATTGTGATGTTGACAAAGCGGACAAAATAAAATAGATTTTGTATTTTTTTCATGTTTATATGTCGTAAAAATAACTTATCATTATATTATTATTTGCATATTTAAAAGATTGATTTAGCATGTTCACTGATAAAGGATAACTTTTTTTAAAGTGTAGTGAAAGTTACGAGACGGGCAAAACGTTCACCTAGTGGTAAAAAGTGCAACGTCTGCCCATAACAAGTGCTGTGTCATTCAATAAGTCTCATATGCCCAGTGGCTCAGCTTCAGACCGAAACAGTAAATTTTCCACATTACTGCATCACGTTAGAATAACTGGCCCTGCGGTGGTACGAATCCTTCCACCAGTAAACTAAAATACCTCTTCCACGGGAGACCCGAAAAAATCAACGATCTGAAATCTCCCAAAAAAGACATTAAAATACGAGCGACATTAAAAGGATATGGATAATTTAATTACCTTATAGGTTAGGTAGTGTTCAGATAACAATAAGAAGGGTACATTATGTTAACGAAAAATGCATACTTGAGGCAATAGTTGCAGTTTAGAAATTTATATTCAATCTGTTTTTATAATTAAAATGATCATTCTAGTCTATGATTAATATATCGATTAACACTAACAATCAATAAAGATTGATACAAGTACGGTTAAGGTCTTTCGTCATCCTTTCAGTTCTGTAACTGAATATACTCGTATCTCAAGAAAAAGGTCGTTAAAAAATGAAAGTGTTTTTATACATAGTATGTCTAATTCCTTGCCCGGTGGGCTCATATCATGTCATATCGAGTGCATTGTATTATGTCTTTACAACTCTGATTATTTGATCTAACTACGTATTATTCTTCGATTAATTGTTTAGTTATTCCCGTCTTGAGTGTACACCCTAGTTGCCGTCCATACTGAACGTTTTAATAGTGTTATATACATAATACAATGAGAATGTTTTATATGTGTGCCGCAAAACATGTTTACATAGACCGCAATCTATGCGTTCGTAACTGCGCAGTACCTCATTAGATGCGTGGGTTTCGATAGTGGAAAAAACGTTTTTACGTTGTTTCCGCTCGTCTGTTGCCCCTTATATAATATATGTTATGATTAATATTTGAATAAATTCAATCATTTGTCGTAAAAAAATTGATTTTGTAATCATGGAGAATTTAGATGATTAATGTTTTGATTCATGTTTATGAATGAATAAATATCTTAATGCGCATCAAAATTTCTAATAGTCTTATTGTGGTTACAATAACAAGTTAATGAACGACTAATAATGTTTGTTACGTAAGTGATGCAGTTAGCGCGGAGGTCGGGGCGGCGGCTTGCAACGCGGTCACGGCCGGTTGACGATCCGCGGCAGTCACGGAGGATGTACCTGTATGTAAGGGTAACCATTCATTTCGTGAATTTTTTTATGAATGTCTAGACTAGACCTAAACGCTCTCGTCGGCGGTTCAACTCGCGACAAGGGTGGTTGGTGGGATGTTTGGCGGGGCCGAGTATCGAGTTTTTTTTTATACGGAGAGCGGGGGAATTGTCTGAAAGACGGTTCTGGGCGGGAGTGCTTGTCTGACCGCGGATCCTTTTGATTTTGGCGTCTTACGGCAGTCGAGGCAGTTGGCCGTGTGACCCTCTGCGTTACAGAGAATACAGGAGGGTGGGCCGAAATCTGCTAACAGGGTTTTGTCCTTTGGTCTATGACTAGTTAGTATCCGATGAAGCTGTAAAGTATCCGATGAAGCTGTAAAGTATCCGATGAAGCTGTAAAAGCCGAGACGGCTAACAGCAATTACATCACCGAAAATATATATATGACTAGTTACGCACCTTCGTGATTATAGCGGCTACGGGAGAAACGGCCGTTTTCCGCTTTTTTTTTGACTTCTCCACTAGAGTGTAGTCGGTGTCGGGGGAGTTCTTAGGGGACGGAGGAGATTCGCACTCCATTTCGGAGTCCGAGCATGAAGATCGCGATTCGTAAGAACTGGCTGAGAAAAATGTGACGGCTGGCGAACAAGTTCACCTTATTTTTGTACAATTAAAAAAAATTACACTGCTTTGCAGAAATCCGTCTAAGTAGAAGCACCGCCAGTTATTCTGCCGTGAGCAAACATTACTGTATTTCGGTCTAAATTGTCTAATTAACACTAGCTCTGTGTGGCTCTTCAGACCGAGAACACGTGAGACCTAAGAACTCAGGGTGACGGGCGTAGTGTGGTGCCACATGAAAATGACTGTGTTAGCATTTCTTATGTTACAGAAAAAGCTAATGTTCGCATATTGAATGATTTTAAGTTATCAATTCTGACTCACGGACTTAGAAAACACATCTGTGAAAATATTTTTTTTTAATAAAGTGACGGAACGAGCAAATCGTTCACCTGATGGTAAGTGCAACGTCTGCCCATAACAAATGCTGTGTCACCCAGAACAGTGGGACATCACAATGCGCCCGTCACCCTAAGACATCAGTTCTTAAGTCTCATATGCCCAGTGATTACGCTAGCTCTCAGTGCCCTTCAAACCGAAACACAGTAATGTTTGCACACTACTGTTTCACGGCAGAATAACTGTCACTGGGGTGGTACCTACCTAGACGGATTTCTGCATAGGAATCCTACCACCAGAAACTTAATAACTTTCAATGTTAAAAACAATTTAGACCGTACAAATATTTTTCGTGTGCGAGAATCGAACTCGCGACCCGTGGCGCAGAAGCCAAGGGCTTAGTTACTGCGCCAACCGAGACGACGAACATTATAATACACTACAAAAACGAGAATGGAAATCCTAATTTTACTGCGACAAATATCTTTAGAGTTAGAGAAAACTGCTGCATACCGAATAGGCCCACATTTTAATTATTATAAAATGGTAACCCTAAACTTGTTTGTTACATTCTCGTTTTATAAAATGTGATATTTATAGCAGCCATTGTATTTCTGTATTTTTTGTTGTTTATTATCTAAGCATAAATCGTGGATATAAAAGTAGATTAACTTTTTAAATAAAATAATTATTATTAACGCTTGGTTAAGATTACCAGTTGAATTTATTAGACGTTTTTAATTAAGAATTTAAAGTAAAAAAAACCTGAGAATGTTTATTTGTATTCTTCTTCTAAGTATATATTTTATGTAATTTCCTTACATAATAATATAGTAGTTATTTAACGTAAAATAAATATTTTGACATAGAACACTAGTTTTTCGACAAGAAAACGGTACTAAATCGCGGACCCTACCACCCGCGAGTCTCTTGCGATAAAGCGTAAACACCACTGGGTTAAACAAAAACGTAGTGTTGGGCGCCATTTTGGCTAGATGGAGCGACGATCTGCGTAAGACGGCTGGATTCAACCGACAATACGCAAGAAAATCGGTTTAAATGGTGCTAATTGGGACAGGCCATATCCATCAGGACTACGGCACCTTGGTAAATATGATACACGTGTTTTCTGATTACATTTTATTTATAATCATCGTCATTGCAATGCAAGAAGAGAGTGGAAGAGGCCTATGTTCATCACTGGATGACCATAGGCTTCTTCTGCATTGCCTCTAAGCACGTTACAGAGCTTACATTTTACATCCGTTAGCTTCTTGTACTTTGTATGTGATTTTATTTAATATGTTGTTAACAGACCTTTCTTTAGAGCGTGGATCATGAATACTGTTTTTATCCTTTTATTAAACGACACCACGTACTAGGATTTCTTCTGTATCGTGGGTGACTCTTACATAACCATATTTCACATGCACAACACAACTAGACCTTAAAATTCAACAATTTGAGTTTCTCCACTAATAATGGCTCCGGCTCGTGTTCGAATTCAGAACCCGCCTAGATGTCACTGAACATAAGACCACGCGGTTGCCAAATTTTCTGGAGAAATTAATTCTCTATATATGATATATTACACTTTACAGTCGTTTCCATGTCTTTAAAAAACTTAGTTAAGGATAATAGATAAATGATGAAGCCGTTCAACTCAGGGCCGAATTTCCGGCACCTAAACAAAAATATTATATTTATTAATAAAAATATTTTGACCACATGTGAAGTCCGCCAACCAACATTGGAGCAGCGTAGCTTATTCTTCCCGGCTACAAAACCCTCTCAGAAATAAGGCATGTGCTTAGTAGTCAGACATTTATACGCTGTATTTATTTTGATGATGAATTACTCTTATCTCGAAACAATAAAAACTTTCGTGGTTCACAGTCTATCGTCCAGTCTCTCAATGTTATTTTACTTCTCACAATCATGATTTTAATGTACTAAAAGCTAATAATAATTAATAAATTATCTAAAATCGAGTAAGTTATCAGCATTGGCCCATCGAAAATTCGCCCGATGGGCCTTATGGCTAATGGTCTTATCTGCAGAAATTACAACAGTTATACCAACGTCTTGGAAAGCCTCTGCAAAATCGGGTGCTCTCTTGACTGGTGGTAGGATTCTTATGCAGGAATCTGTCTAGGTGGGTACTATCGCAGTGCCAGTTTCGCTGTTTCATTTGAAAGGGTACTGTAGCTAGTGAAATTACTGACTATACGAGACTAAATAACTAGTCTTGGTAAAGCTTAAGTAAACGTGGCTAGAGCAGTGCAATGCCGCGCATATCGTTGGAAATAATTTGTAAATAATTCTGATATAGCAGACGTGGCACTTACCATCTGGTGAACGGTTTACTCGTCTCGCCTATTACTTCCAATATAACATATCTATAATTGAAAAGATTTCTTTTAATCGCCACCCTGAGCAAATATATCTTAGAAGTACATTATATTTTAACTTTCCGTTTGAAAAAAATAAGGAAATAGCATCACATTTTATTTTTAATATTCACTAGAAAAGTCTACTGAACGGAGAAACCACTAACCGATAACGGGTCAGGTACGAAAATATATTTGGCAAACGTCTTACTTCCTTGAACCGAAAGTTTTTTGCAATGACGCGTTTAGTTCAGTCTCCTTGAGATTTGCGATATTTTTTTCTTCTACGCCTTTATTGCTTTCCCCAGGTTTTCCCGGTAAATTTCTTTTTTTAGCTGGTATCTGTTGGCTTATATTATTATCTGTATTTCTCATATAATGTATCAATACGTCAGCGTCTGTTTGTTAATTTTGGTATATGAAACGGCTTTATAATATTAAACAATAATTTTGTTTAGCTATGAAATTAAATGAAATTGTTTTAGTATTCAATACATATGTCACACCTATTTTTTATAGGAAAGGGGGCAAACGAAGAAGTGGTTAACATAATGGTATCTGATCAGCGCCGCCCATGAACATCGGCAATACCAAAACAATTGCGGGTGCGTTGCCGCCCTTTGTAAAAGGAGTAGGGTCTTTTCTTTTAGGTCCCTATGTTAAAAGTGGAATCCACTTTATGTCTGCCTACCTTTGTACTTTGTATATATTTTTTTTAATTTATTTGGCAACAAACAGTAATTATAAAGCTTTAGTTACACGGTATTGTACTTAATCTATTTATTATCCACCTATAGTGCCGAATCAGACAAGTTTTTATTACAAGATATACACGTAAACTGTGAGCTTACTTAATGACTTAATAAGATGAATTTACAGAAATACAATCGTCAACGACAAAGAGTAACATGCTTAAAGGCATCAACAAAGAAGCAATTAATAAAATAGAGAACATTATGTACCTGTCTTGTATGCGAAATTAGATAAGATTTAAGTTTTGAATCTAATAAGTGAATTCTTTTTTTTTTCTTTTTTTTTTTAAAAACGAAGCCCCACAGTAGGATTTTCTCCTGTATCGTGGGTGCGTTTTACAAATATATATTTCACATGCACAACACAACCAGACCCGAAAAGCAACAATTTATGATTTTGCACAAATGTTGCCTCCGGCTGGGAATCGAACCCAGGATCGGTGGCGCAGAAGTCAGGTACGCTAACCACTACGCCACGCGGTCGACAAATTGCTAAATATATGCACTTCCAAATTATTATTGGTAAATTGGAATTAACAAACTTAACTTCTGGGTGACGGTCATAGTGTTGGCACTACACTGCGACTAGAAAAATTCTGGGTGATACAGCATTTGTTATGGGCAAACGTTGCACTTACCACCAGGTCAACGTTTTGCTCGTCTCGTCATCTTATCCAATAAAAAAACTTAAGTTTATAATGTCTGTAAAAAGTATATATGTTATATATATTGTATAGCATTAAACATCTTCGTTTCTTCGTTTGCTGCAGCTACCACCAGTTCTCACCACATCCAGGGTTAACCGGCAGGTAGTGCTTATAGGCATTAAGTCCGCCCTTTGCTACACTTTTTTATGTAAGGCTATCAAAAAACAAGAAATAAATAAAACTGTTGCTGCTGTATGTTTAATCTATGTTTAATGTGTATATATTTTTTTATGTAATGCGGTGTTCTAATACAGTAAGTATTAAAATGTATCGGAGGTTAGCACGAACGGTTCATTTGAATTTCGAATGGCTTCTTAGAAAAAGTATCATAAGCTATGGAGCCAGTGAGGTCGGCAAAGGAGTGCAGTGCCCTCCTTTCGCCTTCGTTAGCTTGCGCCTTGTATCGCCCTGAACTCACTGACCGCGCTCAACTATTTATCGTGATGCGGGCGTTTACTCATACTAATTACATAATCTAGTAAATAATGGAGGCTTTAATAAACATCGATACAAAGCATTAAAGTGAGAATTGGTTAAGGTATTGTAGTAGACATTATAAAAAAACTATACCCTATACTAGAAATTCTCTTTTCTCGTAAGTGCGCTTTACAGACATAAATTGCACGAGGGCAACCAACCACAAACACCTAAATCATACTATCTATAGGCCATACAAATATTTGTCCCATATCCCTGAAGCCACTACGTCAAACACACATCATGTTTTAATGTGTGTTTTTGTCGCTTAGTGGCATGTTAAATTGTCATGAAATTAAGCAAATGTTCATGCCATGTTATGAACCTGGAGGTATATTTTGTAACTCTGGACGGTTTCGTGATCGGATTTATTTTGTCGTATGAAGCTCATTAGTTAATGGGATCAAGTGAAACCGATCACGAAGCCCACTAGAGTTACACAGTAGACCCCCTGAGATTTTTTTTATTGTATAAAGTGACGAAACGAGCAAAACGTTCACCTGATGCTAAGTGCAACGTCCGCCCACAACAAATGCTGTGTCACCCAGAATATTTCTGTGTGACACCACACTGCGCCCTTCACCCTAAGACATCAGTTCTTAAGTCTCAAATGCCCAGTGATTACGCTAGCTCACAGTTCCCTTCAAACCGAAACACAGTGATGCTTGCACACTACTGTTTCAGAATAACTGACCCTGGGGTGGTACCTACCTTGATCGGTGATAGGTCGACTTGATCAAGGAAGTTCCACGCTCTTACAGCGTAACATGATAGCATAACTTTGCTAGGGTCGTATGGTGAGTGAAGAGTAGTGGTGACCCAATTACTGACAAAGAGACAACGAGAACTGTGGTACTCAGTTGTGAGCATCACATTTTTATTGAATATGGTTGTCTATAGCCGATACTAATCCATTATTCTATAGTTATAATTATGTATAATGTCTGTGTGGCACCACATTTCGCCCCTTCCCTGAGACGTCAGTTCTTCCGTCTCTTATACCCGTCTCTTATAACCATCTCTCAGCGCCCTTCGGACCGAAACACAGTAATGTACACTACCGCTTGACGGCAGAACAACTGGCCCTGCGGTGATACCTGCTTAGACGGATTCCTGTATTCATGCATTAAAAAAAAACAAAGTCAAAGCTTGTTGGATACAAAGTTAGACTCGATTATTTCCTTTATTATGATTTCATTCAATAGGTACTACAATAGTAAAGCGACTGTCAGTATTCAAGAGGGCTTCTCTTCCACGAAGTAACTGCACCTCGCGACTTACGGGCCTCGTTGTGAAGCGGCACACGTGTTTTGTTGCTCACTGGCGTCTTATACAGATACCGTATTATTGTTGTACATATTCAATTCAAATATAGTCAAACTACCCTCATTTAAAGTATGTTAAGATAACAGTCTATAAATGTCTCACTGATGAGCACAGGCCTCCTCTCATTTCTGAGAGGGTTATGGAGCCGGGAAGAATCCGCAACGCTGCTCCAATGCGGGTTGGCGGACTTCACATGTCTTCTAACTATTTATTATTTCTCAGACATGCAGGTTTCCTCACGATGTTTGATGGCCCCAGGGCCAGTTATTCTGCCGTGAAGCAGTAGTGTGCAAACATTACTGTGTTTCGGTTCCAAGGGCACTGAGAGCTAGCGTAATCACTGGGCATATTAGACTTAAGAACTGATGTCTCTGGGCGACAAGCGCAGCGTGGTGTCACACAAACATGTTGTGGTTGACACAGAATTTGTTATGGGCCGACGTTGCATCAGGTGAACATTCTGTGTCTCGTTACTTTATCCAATAAAAAAATCAGTGGCCTTCTGCTGAGTTGACTAGCCTATTGCCACTTCAGTTTGCAAACACGGGTGACCCAGGTTCCCCGGCGGAGTTCATCACTACGAATCTTACTCCACCAGCGAAACCCCGCGCATGGCTCGTTTAAATGATGTCTTCCTTGTCGCTTTAAGACCACGGCTACAATTTCCGAATACTCAAGTGTACGCGCTAACACATAGCCATTAACTCGTCTTAGCGTTAGCCGTACAAGTAGGCTATTACACAACCAGACCCGAAAACCAGCAATGTGTTTTTCGTACAAATGTTGGTTCTGATTGAGATTCGAAAAAAGAGCCCTTGGCATAGAAATCGGGTACTCTGACCACTACGCCACGCGGACGTCGAAGCTCACTCACGTTTAAATATGAAAGGTTTCTCTTCACGTATTAATATACATACATATACAACGTTATTCATAATTGGTATAACATCCCGGCACCTACCTATGTTACTTTGATCTGATAAACACAACGGTGAAGCTTTAATCACAAAATTGAAAACTAAATATGTCCATATAAAACTTTAAAATTATTTATTTTTGAAAAACTTTACGCGACCCTAACTCAGAAAGTCGTTGCCCCAAACCAGACAAATTGAAAAAAGGTTTTCAACTCCATTTAATTTATGTTATCCTACTACGGCGTCATACGAACAGATTTACTTCGCAGCAGATTTCCTTATTCATGTTATCCTAGTACTAGCAGTAGTAGTAGTAGTCAACGTTACTCAATGGAAAAACGCCTAATTAAATTTATGAGTTCATTGCCTCGATCAGCTGTATAACAGAGTAGTCACCTATGAGTTTTAAACAAATTCTTTAAGTGGACATATCTTCTACAGGTATCACGCTACGACGCTCATTATATTTTTTGGGGCATATACACATCGTCCCTAATCCCAGCCTGCCGGGATGTATAGGACATTACGAATGACCCTGTATAACAGAGAAATCTATTCCTTGCAATTAATAAATTGAAATAAAAGAGAGCTTCTATAACGTTAGAAACTGACGACGTCAGTCCGGAGAGGTATACCTTGAAAACATTAATATTTAAGCTTACTTATTTTGTATTATGAAATACTGGAACGAAGTTACATCAGAAATTGTTTTTCAAGCTATCGTATATTAACTTGCAATTTGACATTTATTCAAATTTTATCACGAAATAACTTCGCATTACTGGTTTAATAAACTACGGCGATAACACTTCATTATCAACGTGAATAACTAAATGCGGCTTATTAAATACTTATTGCTTACCGCGGGTTCAGCGGTTAGCGCGCCAAAAGTCTAGTTACGAATCCTAGCTGTAGCCGGTATTTGAGCAATTTACAAATTATGCATACGTCACTCGTTCAAATCCGAAAGAACCAAAGAACAAAGTTGCCGCAGTGATTCTCCGATTTGTACTGGCCTCTCCCAATTTGTTAAGTGGTAATTTATTCTACGAAGACGACTTGTTGATAAGAAATTGGTTGAAACTTGAAAGTCATTAATAATGCCTAGTTGTGGGGTAAAACAAGTTTTCCCGACTTTGATGGGGTATATTACCTAGTTTCATGGATGTATTGGTGGTTTCAGTTTGATATTTTTTATTTTAGTTCTATGAGTTTTTTTGATGAAAAATGTTTTAACTGAAAACTATTTTACTGTTTTACAGACGAAATTATTTTTAACTAGCTGTGTCCCGCGATTTCACCGTAAAAAAGCCGAACCCGATATACATTATGATATACTTCCCTATTTTAATCGGATTTTGGGGTTTTATTTTATTTGAAATTAAGGTAAATTGAACCCTATTTTTTTTATTAAGCCTAAGTTACCCGCTATAATATCAGCTATCTGCCAGTAAAGGTCCCGTCAAAATAGGTCACGCCGTACATTAGCCGAAACACACAGACAGAATTTTTTTTTTAATTTTTTTTTTCTTGTAAGGACCGTATATACTTTCATAAGCATTGAGTAAAAACCTGTTATTTTGTTATTACATACAGACACTTCAATTATATTTATTTGTATAGATTAAGCAGGTATTGTCTACTATATGTAATGCAATAAGCAAATGCTAGTACAAAAGCTACGTTTTCTGGCAGAAATTCCTGAAGCCGTTATACACCTGTTTAATTTTAGTAAATAGATTGTGTCGCAGGCGTAACAATGTAGAACTGCTTCGAACCGGTTTGGGCAAGGCCATTTCGATAGAACCGCTATCTTTTACAGAGATGAATTGTACACGACGCTATAAATCGGCGATTATAAAGCAGGTGACTTGATAAGTTTACTGGTGGTAGGATTCCTGTGCAGGAATCCGTCTAGGTAGGTACCACCCCAGGGCCAGTTATTCTGCCGTGAAGTAGTAGTGTGCAAGCATTACTGTGTTTCGGTTTGAAGGGCACTGTAGAGCTAGCGTAATCACTGGGCATTTGAGACTCAAGAACTGATGTCTCAGGGTGACGGGCGCAGTGTGGTGTCACACAGAAATATTCTGGGTGACACAGCATTTGTTGTGGGCGGACGTCGCACTTACCATCAGGTGAACGTTTTGCTCGTTTCGTCACTTTATACAATAAAAAAAGTGTGGTGATCATGTGTGGCTCAGTACACTGTAGCACGAAAGTAAAGTAAAGGAAGTAAAGTTACAGGCTTTAAATGTCCCACCGCTGATTACAATCCACCTCTAATTTCTGAGAGTGTTTTGTAGCCGGACACGAAAGGAGCTTGAACCAAATTAAATCTGAAAAATTATAATTAACTGAAACTTTACATCCGCATACATCTTGCGCCTCTAAACAAATGACAGAACGCCATCAGTTACGCAGTGTTGGCGTTTACGTGTTTCTGTTGGTTGTAATTCAGTTAAATTTTTGGTTTCATCTCACGGTGACTCTGATATACCAATGGCGTTGTTGAAGTCTTTCCTTTGCGTTCAGTTCGATCCTCTTTAAGAATTGCTGAGTAGATTTATAGTGGGACTGTATTTCTGTGGTGGCGGCTTAAGAGAACCTACCACCCGATTCCATCTTGCGGGTGTCCTAAAAGTCGACAGAGGGAAAATGAAAACCAGGAGAAGGGCAGCAGCATCTTCCTGGAACATTTGAATAAATAAACTGCGGTTGCCCTCACTCAGAAATGAGAGATACAATCTTTTGTGGCAATCTATGTGGGACGACAATATTCAGCAGTGGACTAGTGCTGAAATGAGATTGTATTTCTACTAGGCAGCTGTCATGGTTGTCGACAAAGGAAAAAAAGAAGCCAGAGGTAGATCATAGCTTCCCTTGGTGTAAACTATCAGACTGCGGTAGATAACACGCCTTTTAAATACTTTAGAATTCCTCTGCAGGAATTCGTCTAGGTAGGTACTACCTGTAGGAAACAGTAGTGTGCAAACATTACTACGTTTCGGTCTGAACGGCACTGAGAGCTAGTGTAATCACTGGGCATATGAGACTTAAGAACTATTGTCGCTGGGTGACGGTCGCAGTGTGGTGCCACACAGAAATGTTCTTGGTGACACAGCATTTATTATGAGCAGATGTTGCACTTATAATCAGGGGAACGTTTGGCCGACTCGTCACTTAATCCTATAAAAAAAAACGCCTGTCAAGAGTTGTAACTCTGTCAGTTACTCCCACGAGTTTGTTTATGACCTATGTTTAAAGCATAGCTTTATGGGTGGCCGAAAATAGTTATAGTGTTGCCTAAACACAACCCAAAAGAACACGAGTAAAGAATTGAAAGACAATACCCCTGGACGCCAGCGGTACGAATCCCCACGGAACTTTCTCGAATTACTTTTGATTAATTCAGGTAGACGTTTAAAGTATGATTTATGAAGTGAAATATGGCTTCACGTTATCTCAATCAGAGGTTCTAATTAGAAAGAAATTATATAAATAAATCTCCTAATTAAAAGATATTTATTGCTGCAAGGCAGCGAGTGGATTGCGTCAGATAATTGCATTCATTGATAACTTAGACAGTTGCTGTAATAGATTCTCCATTTCAGTACAGTTTATTAAACTAAACATTAAGATAGTACATTTACTATCTTACTGTATAGTTTATTAAACGGTAAGTTTATTCAATAATTAACTGTTATTCACCCATTTAATTAAGTATTTGTTTCTGTAGTGTTATTACTCTGACCACCACAAGGTGCCCATAACCCTGAGACATCAGTCCTTAAGTCTCATATGCCCACTAGATCATAGTGCCCTTCAAATCGAACCGAGAAGGGCATAACTGTGAAACCCGTTATATTATATATATTCTCTGCTTTGAATGCACAGATCAGCGAGGTACTATGCCGTCGTACGGCTTCTGCTAGTAAGACAATAATTGGGGACGCCCTTGCTAAGTAATATTATAAATTTTACTAATATTATAACTTGATTGACCTAAAATATTGAGTTTGTATGATGGAATACCATCACCCTTAAACGTCAGAAACGAATTCTTATAGATTCTATTGAATAAGCGTAGAGATAAATCATTATTACATATTTAACAAGCGATCTGACCCGGATTCGCACGGGTAGATAGATATTAGAATGATAAATTAGTATTTTGTGTGGACCAATAGAACAACAGCAATTCCTTACACTAACATTTTTTGTAAATAAAAACATAATAAAATTAAAAACCCCTGTTCAATAGTTTCTAGTTTATAAAAAATAATATGAGTAGGCGGGCATAACATCTTAGTCAATTCGCAAGTAGCGCGGACGAGCGCAGGGCTGTTCGCTCACACCGCGGCATTTTTCTTACTGTTAGCATTTTAATACCCGTCGTAACTTCTAGGCGATAGGTCGGATTCGAATAATTTAAAGGGGAATTTACATGTACATAATCAACCTTGACTATGAAGCTAATAAGTAGGATAAGGATTAATATCATGATGCGAATGTCATTCTACCTGTGTTTTGATCGACTAATTTGAACAAAAAGCGGTTATTTGACTTAACTATAATTGTTAGACATAGCCTCGCTGACTTTTTTGTGAGTAGTGATAAGTACCTACTAAGAAAATGTAGTACATTATTTTATTTATCATCGAAAGTTTTAGGAGCGAACGCCAAATAATGACTTTTATTAGTAAATTTTTGATACTTTGAGTTAGGTCATAGCTATTTTCGTAGAGATCTCAGTTTACTTTAAATAAAATACAGCTCATGTTACTCGCTTATAATGTAGATAATATAGGTGAATTTTTTTTAGAATCGGTTCAGTAGTTTTTGAGTGTATTCATTACAACCAAAAAAACATAAACAAAATCAAATCTTTTCTCTTTATAATATTAGTTTAGATAACATTGAAATAAAACAATTTTTACGGATTTTGTCGCGTTTAATTTAAATTATTTATAACCCGACGTTTCGGGCGCTTTACAGCACCCATGGTCACTGCTGTGTCACACAGAAATGTACTGGGCGACACAGCATTTGTTGGCAGGCAGACGTTGGACTTACCATCAAGTGAACGTTTTGCTCGTTTCATCACTTTATCCAATAAAAAAAATGTCCTGAGATTAGCGCGATCAAACATACAAGGTACAATTTTTAATGGATACCATCATCAGAACTTGACCAATTTTATTTAGGACCAACCTTAAAGTACCGCCTGTCTTATAAAAAGAATCATCGAAATCAGTCCAAATGGTAAAGAATTATCTCTGTACATATATCACAAAAACATTCCGACTAATTGAGAACCTCGAAGCTGCCTACATATTAATTTCAACAGTTTTTCTGATTTTACGCAAGAACTAAAAAGCAGCTTAGATCGCTCTCTAAAAAATCCTCTGCCCACCAAAGAAAGTCCCGTCTAAATTGATTCAGCCGTATCGGAGATCGACATCAAACAAACAGACAGATATTTTTTTTTTAAAACGCGTGTTTGTGTTTGAGAAATCGTAGACACTTCAATTGTATTTGTTTTTATAGATACGTATATATTATTGTGTTCTTTCAACATATTTGAATGAAGAAATCACTAGTTACGTGAAATGTTTTTCTGAAATGAAATTGTTTGATTTTCGCTCAGCAGTGGTCAAGTGTGACGTTTACAACCACCAAAACAAATCGAATAGAATTTGTTATTCTTTTCAACGGTGTTAAAGCATATTAAATCAGGTATTTTCTGTAAAATGCGGAACAACACTAAAAGCCTGCACTGATATGCGACTATATAACCACTTTATACATTTCATTCTCCTAAAACTATTTACTAGCTGAAGCCTGCGACCACGTCCGCGTTGATTTAGGTTTTTTTAAAATACCGTGGGATCTCCATAATTTTTCGAAAAATAAAGTATCCTATGTCCGTCTCCAGGATGATTCATGCGTGTTTCAAATTGAAGGGCCTGAAGCTAGTGCAATAGGGCATATGAAACATAAGAACCGATGCTATTCGCCTGCAAAGAGCCGGCAAATCCTACCAAATTGAGAAAAAGCCTTTGTCTTGCAAAGTAATGTTTAGATTCAGCTGATTAAAAAATATAAACATGAGTCTGTCAACTTATTAATTTTTTCATCAAGTCATATATAAAAGCAACAGATAAGAAGTAAAGAAAAGGAAATGTCATGAAAAGGGTACGATTCCAAACTCTATTATATTCATTCGCAAGCGCTTTGCAAAAAACAATGTTCCATATTTCACATTTACCAAGTTTCGCCTTGGCCTCGTTAAAACGCTGTATCTGCCATATTTTAGCAGACCTTTTAAAAGATCGATTATATTTGTAAATCTTCCCAATTTTGTAAAGTACATATTTATAATACTTTTAGTATCTTTGTTATCTTATCCCTGTTTATCTGTGTTAGATTGTAAGATTTCGGCGAAACAAGCAGTCTTCTGTCGGTGACGATAGTATATAGACTTTTGTTTTGTATTGAATAAAGTGACGAGACAAACAAAACTGATAGTAAGTGCAACGTCTGCCCATAACAAATGCTGTGTGACCCAGAACATTTCTGTGTGGCACCACACTGCGCCCCCCATCCATAGACAGCAGTTTTTAAGTACGGCCGGTACGGAACCTCTTTAATAACTTACAAGAGAGTTAAATGATTCATTTAGCTGTATAAAAGTGCAGGTGAGACAGCATTTGTTACGGGCAGACGTTGCACTTAGCATCAGGTGAACGTTTTGTATCGAAAGTTTTGTTGTTGATCGGTTAGAGTAAAAAAAAACCCTCCTGACAACTTCCGACTGTGGACGAAAGTTATCAACTGCGCAGGAGATATTATAGTGCCACAAGTTTGCGAAAACAGACCAAATAACACACATTAGCCGCATAACAGCTGGACTAAAGATAATATCGCCCAAAATCACACAGCCTTGAGCTGTCTTATGTATATTTAATGGCTGTACAGGTTTTTGAAATAGCTGGTTTAGAGCTGCACTGGGACTTAACCAGCTTGTTTGTACACCTAATATTTTAGAAAGAAAGAAAGTTTATTTGGCAAAACCGCATGACGTACAAAACGTGCATTAGAATAAAAGTACAAAACAAAAATTAACATAAAAAAAAACAAAAAAAAAATTTGGCTTATTACTAAGCTGTCGCGGGTCATGCCAAAAGGGTCATCACTCAGCATATTGTTATGCTAACCAGCGCAACACTGATTTTTCAGTTAAGACCCATTTTACGATTCAGCCGCCTTAATACTTTCAATATTAGCCTCAAATAAGGCAAACATTGTTAAATATACGAGTACTTAATTACTAGTGGTAAGATGCCTATGCAGGAATCCGTCTAGGCAGGTACCACATAAGGGCCATTCTGCCGTGAAGCAATAGTCTGCAAACATTACTGTGTTTCAGTTTGAACAGCACTGAGACCTAGCGTAATCACTGGGCATGACGAGCGCAGTGTGGTGTCACACAGAAATTTTCTGGGTAACACAGCATTTGTTATGGGCTGACGTTGCACTTACCATCAGGTGAACGTTTTAATCGTTGCGTCACTTTATCCAATAAAAAAAATTGTTAAGCAGCTCACATTCTTTTTTAATCCATTACAATTATTATACTCTTCGTGAAATCTGCTATTTCACCTGAAGCTGTAATCATCATCATCATCATCATCATTTCACCCTATCACTAGTCTGCTGCTGAACATAAGCCTCCCCCATAGACAGCCACAAAAGTTTGTAACTCTCATTTTGGAGGGATTTTGCCATAGTTGCCACGCTTGGTAGGTGGGTTGGCAACCGCAGTTTATTTATTCAGATGTCCCAAGAAGATGCTGCTGCCCTTCTTTTGGTTTTTATTCTCACTCTCGACTTTTACGACACCCACGGAATGAGATGGGGTGACAGATTCTCTTAAGCCGCCAACACACGGCATCATTATGTATGCTATATGAAATAGTTTCGATTTAAAGGTTTTTTGTTTTTTTATTGGATAAAGTGACGAAACTAGCAAAACGTTCACCTGATGCTAAGTGCAACGTCTGCCCATAACAAATGCTGTGTGACCCAGAACATTTCTGTGTGGCACCACACTGCGCCCCCCATCCACGGCCGGTACGGGACCTCTTTAATAACTTACAAGAGAGTTAAATGATTCATTTAGCTGTATAATAGTGCAGGTGAGACAGCTTTTGTTACGGACAGACGTTGCACTTAGCATCAGGTGAACGTTTTGCTAGTTTCGTCACTTTATCCAAAAGAAAACAAATAACCTTTAAATCGAAACTATTTCATATAGCATACATAATGATGCCGTGTGTTGGCGGCTTAAGAGAATCTGTCACCCCATCTCATTCCGTGGGTGTCGTAAAAGTCGAGAGTGAGAATAAAAACCAAAAGAAGGGCAGCAGCATCTTCTTGGGACATCTGAATAAATAAACTGCGGTTGCCAACCCATCTACCAAGCGTGGCAACTATGGCAAAATCCCTCCAAAATGAGAGCTACAAACTTTTGTGGCTGTCTATGGGGGAGGCTTATGTTCAGCAGTAGACTAGTGATAGGGTGAAATGATGATGATGATGATGATTACAGCTTCAGGTGAAATAGCAGATTTCACGAAGAGTATAGTAATTGTAATGGATTAAAAAAGAATGTGAGCTGCTTAACAATTTTTTTTATTGGATAAAGTGACGCAACGATTAAAACGTTCACCTGATGGTAAGTGCAACGTCAGCCCATAACAAATGCTGTGTTACCCAGAAAATTTCTGTGTGACACCACACTGCGCTCGTCATGCCCAGTGATTACGCTAGGTCTCAGTGCTGTTCAAACTGAAACACAGTAATGTTTGCAGACTATTGCTTCACGGCAGAATGGCCCTTATGTGGTACCTGCCTAGACGGATTCCTGCATAGGCATCTTACCACTAGTAATTAAGTACTCGTATATTTAACAATGTTTGCCTTATTTGAGGCTAATATTGAAAGTATTAAGGCGCTGAATCGTAAAATGGGTCTTAACTGAAAAATCAGTGTTGCGCTGGTTAGCATAACAATATGCTGAGTGATGACCCTTTTGGCATGACCCGCGACAGCTTAGTAATAAGCCAAATTTTTTTTTTGTTTTTTTTTATGTTAATTTTTGTTTTGTACTTTTATTCTAATGCACGTTTTGTACGTCATGCGGTTTTGCCAAATAAACTTTCTTTCTTTCTAAAATATTAGGTGTACAAACAAGCTGGTTAAGTCCCAGTGCAGCTCTAAACCAGCTATTTCAAAAACCTGTACAGCCATTAAACGTACATAAGACAGCTCAAGGCTGTGTGATTTTGGGCGATATTATCTTTAGTCCAGCTGTTATGCGGCTAATGTGTGTTATTTGGTCTGTTTTCGCAAACTTGTGGCACTATAATATCTCCTGCGCAGTTGATAGCTTCCGACAGTATTTGGTAGTTGTCACCGTGGTCGTAAATTGGCCAAGAAGACATTAACAACTTGTGATCGGTGATTGTTCACAATAATAAAATGGCGAGCTCAAAATAACGACATCATGTTACGTTGTTCGAACCCTTAACCATTAGGCTATTGGCGCTTTAAAGAATTTAATGTATATTACTATTTTCCTGGTCTGAAGGGCACTGAGAGCTAGTGGAATCACTGGGCACATGAGACTTAAGAGACGACTTAAGAACTAATGTCTCAAGGTAACGGGCGCGGTGGGTGCCACACAGAAATGTTCTTCGTGATACAGCATTTCTTATGGGCGGACCGAGCTCTTACCATCAGTTGCACGGTTTGCTCATCTGGTCACTTAATCCTATATAAAAAAAAATTGTCCTTTGATTAATTTTTGACAATTTTGGTAAAATATCGTTAAATAATCGTGATACATTCCTCGCGTGACGACAACGGGACACGTGTCTACTAAGAGAAATGTCAGACAAGACTTATGGCCGGCGGCAGATGGATGGATAACCCTTACAGAAATGCCATGCAGACTGTTACCGCGTGAACATACTGCTCCGCGGCACCGACGACACGACGGGGCGAAACCGGTTCCATGACGCGGCCCGGCTCAACGGAAAGCTCGTCACTTAACCGCTAATTTGTCCTACTAGCTTTTGCTGGTGATAGGATTCTTGTGCAGGTATTACACGGATTGGTATTGAAGGAATGAACATTGCTATGTCGAAACGTACGCGGGTTTCGACATAGGAATTTTAGGTATGTTATATGTATATGATAGGAGAATGTGGTATGTAATATGTATATGATGTGCGGTATTTTTGAGTGATAGGTAGGTGTAATACCTTCCTATGTGTACTCCGATAGACTAGATAGGTACCATCACGGGGCCTGTTATTCCGCAGCGAAGTAGTAGTGTATAAACATAGATAAACTCAGTCATCATAACCTACCCCCGCCCGATATAACGCTTATGCGATAAGATCGGAGGTATGTTAGCATGCAGTGTCAGAAACTTAAATACACTACATACTTTTTCTTTCTCTTTTTTAAAAAGAAAATACGAAGCCTTAATTTTTTTTGGAATTTGTCTTGTATCGTGGGTGGTGGAACTTTAAGAACTGTAATACTACCAGCGCAGTTAATAGTTTCTTATATATCTGTATATACTCAGTATGTGTCTATGTTTTGTATCGAAAGTTTTGTTGTTGATCGGTTAGAGTAAAAAAAAAACCTTCCTGACAACTTCCGACTGTGGATGAAAGTTATCAACTGTGCAGGAGATATTATAGTGCCACAATATACGCGCAAACACAGAGTTACTCACTCGTCCTAACCTACCCGCACCTGATGTAACGCTAATGCGAGCGCCTGATGTAACGCTAATGCGATAAGATTACATCAGACGCGTGTAGGCCAGGGTGCAGTGTCAGAGACATGGGGACAATCACCACACAACCAGACCCGATAACCAGCAATTTGTATTTTTTGTACAAATTTTACTCTCACTGAAATCTAAAACCCGCGGAGCAAAAGTAAGATACTCTGAACATTAGGTCACACGTTCGGAGATCAGTATTTATGGCAATCGAACTGTTGTGTATTTTCTTTATTTAAAAAAACGTAAACGTTGCCCCCAAAATAATGATGCCCTTCTTGCCGATTAGTGACCACGGCGACAACTACCGAATACTGTCGGAAGCTATCAACTGCGTCGGAGATATTATAGTGCCACAAGCGTACGCGCAAACACAGCGGCACTAACTCGACCCAACCTTTTGCACAAATGTTGGCCCCGGCTGGGATACGAGCTCAGAACTCGCGGCGTGGTAGTCACGTACTCTAACCACTAAGCTTCGCGTTCATCCCAATTTACTGTATCGTGTGTTTTACAGAAAAATTTCACATGCACATTGCACCCAAACCACACAAGTATTTATTCCGTGCGGGAATCGACCCGCGATCCGTAACGCAGAAGAAGTTTAAAGTAATGTTCCATATACATTACTTTTTTGTACGTCAAGTTATATATGATTTTTTCTCTCGGTTGTACAAATGTGTGGTTGTTAATTATCACAGACAATTGTAAAATAGTATCTGTATTTTATTGTAGATAATAAATTAATATTTTTTAGTTAGAATTGTATTTGCTGTAAAGATAAGATTATACTAATATAAAATAAGTTTAAAAAAGTATGTCAGTACCTTTTTAGTTTTAGTTTAAGATTTTAGTTTATGTATTGTTTATTTTAGTTTTTATCTTTTTTTTAGTCTTTATTTCAAAATTTTCGTTTTAGTTATCTCTTTTTGTTAAAATTGATGATTGCTATTGCACCATGTGCCGAGACGGATGCTTTTTTGTTGCTGTAGTGCTATATTGTTTAATTGATTATGACCTTTATTGATTTTAACCTTTGTCGAATGTCTGAATGACAGCAGCAAATAAATTAATTTTCTTTCTATCTTTTCTTTCTTCAATCGGTCAGCAACTGGGCCGACCGGGGCCGTCAGACTACGAATGTAAGAAAAATTTCGGCTCCGTCTCAATGTCAACCAGCGAAAACGAGGTAATACTCGTAAACGTAATTGCGTTAAATTCATAATTAAGGAAAACTGGGTGTGAAACTAAAAGAACGGATATTCTCGGATAAAAAATTAAACATAAGAGTGGGCCAATGCCACGCGGGCCATCGATTTCGGATGCAAATCGTAAACTGGATCTGTTTGCACTACTTAAAGCGATCGTAAAGACTATTCAAATGACGAACGATCTGCTTAACTTGATACTCAATTAGCAATATAAATAAATAACCGCATGGCCCAGTGGACAGAGTACCTGACTACTACGCCGCGTATCCTCGTACTGAATCCCCGCCGAACATTTTAGTAAAAACCTAAATGGGTCGCGGAAAAATGTCAGAATCATCGTCAGGATTCGGGACTATGTCCAGCCGTGGTAGCTCAGCGGCTAGGCAATCGCTTCAAATTTCATAGTACGCGAGTGACCCGGGTTCGATTCCCGCACCACTTAAATTTTAAGCTCTGAGTTACCATATGCTCGGCGGTGAAGGAAAACATCGTGAGGAAACCTGAATGTCTGAGAAATAAAAAAATATTTCGAATACATGTAAAGTCCGCCAACCCGCATTGGAGCACCGAACGGGTTCTTCCCAGTTCCAAAACCCTCTCGGAAATGAGAAGAGGCCTGTGCTCAGCAGTGGGACATTTATATGCTTAGCCTTTACTTGTTTTTTACTTTTACAATGGCCACTGCTGGATATTGAGACATCAAGTATACAGTTGCTGATAGACGTCGTGCCCAAGTCGTTTCATCTAGTCTGGGGGCGCCCCGCACCCCATTTTTTTTTATTGTATAAAGTGACGAAACGAGCTAAACGTTCACCTGATGGTCAGTGCAACGTCCGCTCACAACAAATGCTATGTCACCCAGAATATTTCTGTGTGACACCACACTGCGTCCGTCACCCTGAGACATCAGTTCTTAAGTCTGAAATGCCCAGTGATTACGCTAGCTCACAGTGCCCTTCAAACCGAAACACAGTAATAATTGCACACTACTGCTTCACGGCAGAATAACTGGCCGGGTGGTACCTACCTAGACGGATTCCTGCATAGGAATCCCACCACCAGTAAAACTTTACATTGTTACTTTACATTGTTTTCGTTGTTTGGTTATTGATATGGAAATTTTCTCTCGTCGAAAATATTATTAGAGATTAGCGATCGATGCACCGGCGGCTATCGGTGCGGGATGTTTAGATAACCTTGTCGGTCCGACAGTTATGAAATAAAACTAAGGTTTTACGTCATCGCCATGTTTGTTTTTATTTCAATTACCTATTCTCATTATCAACCTGTAGATCAACTGGCGTAAGAAAAGGAATTAAATTATAAGAAAATTATTTATTCTTCAACGTAAGAAATGTGATGATCTTCTTCTTAATTTTTTTGTAATGAGGAGGCGAAAACAACGCGAGGAAACCTGCATGTCTGAGCAATTAAAATGTTTCGAAGATATCCTGCCGCCAAACCTCATTGGAGCAGGGTGACGGCTGCATTCTTCCAGGCTCCAAAAGCCCGTCAGCGATCAGAGGAGGCCTGTGCTCAGCAGTGGGATATTTAAAGGCTGTTACTTTACAATTATTATATAAAGATTTTAGCCTGTGTTATAAGTTGTACAACGATTAACATTTGTGGAATCCCCGCTTATTTTTATTCTTATTGTTTCGCTTTGATATTGTTCATATCTTTGACCGCCTCGACCTTTTGTTTTCAATAAATTTTCAACGAGTCGCTCAGGTCACGGGGATTTAATGTATTTGCTGGCGATACAAATGCTAATCCATATTTATTTATGCTGTATGTATGTTTATTTGTTCAAACAAATCATGTATGCGTTGACGAATTGCTTTAAAGAGACACCCATAGGATCTTATGACTTTTAGAGTTCTGCATGAAAAATGGTATAGAAAACCCGTTATGGGTACGATAAAGTCAGTTATCATGTAATTTATTTTATTTATTACTTCTTCTACAGTATAATCATTGCAGCTTATTAGATATCTATTAGAATCTAGAACACGAGTCTCTTCCAAAAGGGACGCGGTTGCTTTCGTTTAATATGAAGATTCTTTTTTTAAACCATGCCTTACATGCACTAGGATTTCTCCAGTATCGTGACTGCGTTTTACAGTCATAAATTTCACACACACTAAACAAACCGAAACGAAAACAAACAATTGGTGGTTTTGCGGAAATGTTCGCTCCGGCTGGAACTCGATCTCAGGCCTTGCTGTCAACGCCTAAGCGACGAAACAGGATTGATGGATCTTGTGCCACCAACGGGTTACATTGTAAAGGAGATCAAAACGGAAGCCAAAGTTATCTTACTGTTATATTATGTCTTAATTTTTATCAGCCAAAACGCAATAGCTACAAGCCTGACATGTACTTAATTAGATTGAATACTTTTAGTAGCGACTATAAATATTTGAAAAGTAAGTAATTCTAGAAATAAATCAGCCAAGCGGCGCTTTTTCTTCTAGCTCGATTTACAAATGTTGAGATTTCGAACCACTACTACTCGAACCACTCGTGCGAATATTTCGCACTTTATCGTGATTATGAACAGATGGCGCCACCTATCTTCTTTAAAGAATGTTAGCAACTCCAACCGAGAGTAGTCGTACAGGTAAGTTCAACAGATTGTTAACAGATGACGCTTTCTCCAATTAAATTAATTAATTCAGTCTTTTTAAATTTTCTTTATTAACGAAAACGTTAATTTTAAGACATTTACTTATTTTTAGTCATTAGAGGAAACCGTGTGGTAGCGGCCTAAGAGAATCTACCACCCCTTCTCATCCCGTGGGTGTCGTAAAAGTCGATAGAGGGAAAATGAAAACCAGGAGATAGGCAGCAGCATCTTGCTGGAACATCTGAATAAATAAAATGCGGTTGCCAACCTGTCTGCCAAGCGTGGCAACTATGGAAAAATCCCCCCAAAACGAGAGCTACAAACTTTTGTGGTAATCTATAGGGGAGGCTTATGTTCAGCAGTGGACTATTGATATGCTGAAACGACGACGACGACGACGAGAGGAAAAAATAATCTTCAGCATATCGTATCATACATTAATTTTGATACAGTTTTAAGGAGATATTTCATACCGACAACACCCTTGAGGAATAATACCTATCTATAGATATAGCTTATTCGGGGGTCAGCGTTTTCTATTAGTGAAATAATTTTTAGTCTCGGATAAGTAGTTCCAGAGATTACCCCTCTTCGTATAAGCCAACAAATTTGACTGCTTTATAACATTAGTATAGAATCTTATTAAATATCGGTTACTGTTAAATATTTACGAAGGGAACCCTCAGTAGACAAGTTCTTTGACTGGTTTAATTTTTCATATTCAGGTTCCATAATCACAGGAAAGTTCAAAGAAGGTTATCCATCCGATGCGTATATCTAGTTCCTAGTCGTAAAACGTACATACATACATAAGATCACGACAGTATCCCATAAGGGGTAGTCAGAGACTGGGCACTCACTGCAAAAGATGATGACTGCCACAATCTACGTTTCACCGAAACAATATAATGCACTTGGTGTGATAGGTGGTGAGCCCATCGCCACCATGCGGTTTTAGGTGCACAGTGCAGTTTTAGCACTAGAAGTTTTAGTCTAGTCGTTAAAACTAATACGAATTCTATAGAAACGAGTTCGTTTCCCTGAACCACACGTAGGTACATATTTACATATTGACGACCGCGTCGCCTAGTGGTTAGAGTACCTTCGATGCCGCGATACCAGGGTTCGAATCCTGGCCGGAGCAAAGAATAGTGCAAGAACACAAATTGTTGGTTTTCGGCTCAGGTTGTGCGGTTATTGTCCTTGTGTATCTGTGACGTAGTAGTGTGAGTAGATTGGGACGAGTGCCTCTCTGTTTGCGCGTACACTTGTGGCACTACAATATATCCTGCTCAGTTGATAACTTCCAAAAGTATTCGGTAGTTGTCGCAGTGGTTGGAAATCTGTCAGGAGGACATCATTACATATTTATCGTCACTTGCGGTTGCCCTGTGGCAACGCCCTGTGGTGTCGAAATTCGAACGTAACTAATTTTTTTTAAGTAATTATTTGACTATTTCTACTCTGTGCAACTCTTTGACTACAGATATATATTTTCGGTGATGTAATTGCTGTTAGCCTTCTCGGCTTTTACAGCTTCATCGAATACTGTGCTCGCGGGCCAGGGGCCCGCGTGCCAGGTTTGGTTTCACCCAAACATAAATAAATAAATAAAAACTCCTACAAAAACCTCGAAGTTCGGACTGTGTGGCGTTCGCTGCGTGCTTTCGCGATTTCGAAAATCTTAAACATTTTAAGTCGTCTACTGACCGTCCGAAGGAGGCTGCGCGCGTCCATTCGGACTGTCGACTTGTGTGTCGGTAACTCTGGGCGGTGAGAACCGCCCTGGAACACGGGTGAATCGTGTGTACGCGATGTGATTATTGACTATTGCGCGCCGCTCTCTACGGCGGTCGCGCGTCGTGGTGCGTGTTATATTAAAGCTATTGACTGTGTGTACAGTGTGGCCTGGATCGTGACTGACAGTATCGTGGTCAGGAAGAGCTGAGACGTCCGTGTCGTCTAGCACGTTTCGCGGGCGACGTTTGCGTTCGGTCGCGTTTCTGTTTGGTCGGTAATTTGCTGCTTTAACCACCAGCGGGTTTGAATGAACCGCGGCTTTTCCGAAAAACCGCCGTGATAATTCTCTGAAGTGTTCAGAGATAAAAGGCATTTCACAGTCGCTGTGAAGATCTACATTGCGTTGATACCAACCGGCTCCGGTGGCAGTTCGCAAGAATCGATTTTGAACGCTCTGTAACTTCTTTAATTGATTGCCCGTCGCGTGAGCGAAAGCGACGCAAGCATAGTCCATTACGGGTCTTATGCAAGTCCTATAGAGGCGAAGTTTGTGTCTTAAGCACATTTTGCTTGAGGAGCAAGTTAATGGGTATAGACGGCTTGAGATAAAAGCCGCTCTATTGCGTATGTTTTTAATGTGTGCAGCGAACGACATCGCTGCGTCTAAAGTGACCCCGAGGTATTTGACGCTCTTTTCCCAGGGAATAGGGCGACCGAACAGGGTGATCGTGCCTAGCTGATTGTTGCCGATTGGGTGACATCGTCTAGCGGGCTTTGGTGTGCCCCTCGAGAAGTATATCGCTACACTTTTCTCGGGGTTTACCTCTATTCTCCATTTCCGGAACCATTCGCCTAGGCGATCGGCTGCGTCTTGGAGCTGAATCGTTATGCGGCCCTTGTGCTTGTCGGAATAGTACAAGGCCGTGTCGTCTGCGAAAAGCGCAAGATTTACTTTCGGGTCTTCAGGAACATCGCTAGTGTATAGCGAGAAAAGGAGTGGGGAGAGGCAGGAGCCCTGAGGGACCCCCGCTCGGAGAGGGCGGCTTGAGGAGCGCGTTCCCTCTACCCGGAAGCGAAATAGGCGGTTAGACAAGAAGGCTCGTATGATGTTCACGAGTCTGTCTGGCACTTTAGTGTGATACAACTTGTAATACAAGCCGTCGTGCCAGACTTTGTCAAATGCCTTTGCGACATCGAAAAATAAGGCCCCTGTGCCTACAGGCTTAGGGCGGTCGTTTAAATTCCCTAAGATGTGCTCCGTTAAGCGATGCACTTGATGAGTACACGAGTGTTCGGGGCGAAAGCCGAACTGCTCGTCTGGAAGAATATTATTAGTAAGGACATAGTCTTTTAATCGACTGAGTATAATTCGCTCATAAATCTTAGCCATCGAGTTGAGGAGACTTATTGGGCGATAACTAGACGGAATGTTCCTAGGCTTATTAGGCTTCGGAATGCCTATAACGTCGGCTTCCTTCCAGTCGTCCGGGAAGGAGCAGCTGGAGAGGAGCGCGTTGAAAATACTGACTAACAGACACAATAGCGGCGTAGTTAGACATTTGATCACCCTGTTGTTTATGCCATCGAGGCCGGGCGCGGATCGGTTTTTAAGATTTTTAACAATCTTCGTGACTTCGTCGAGAGTCACTGGAGTCAGTGGTTCGCCCACTGGTGGTATGGTAGCCCTGCGTTCGAGTTCCGCGGCCACCTGCTGCAGGTGGTCGGGATCCGCAGGCGCGAGAGACGGAGTGCATTGGCTCTCTAAACTGTCTGCAAGGCATTCGGCTTTTTCGCTGTCGTCGAAGGCGAGCGAGTTGTCGTTCGATCTAATAAGTGGCGGCATGGGTGAGACCGGCTCTGCTTTGAGAGATCGTGCCAACTGCCAGTAGGCAGTGTGCGACGGCTCGATTTCTCCAAGCATAGTGTCCCAGCTGTCTTTAGTGTACTCAGATAAGCGCTCTTTAACATCCCTTTGTAGGAGGCGCAGTCTGAGTCTATTTGCGTCTGTTCTATATCTATCGTGCGCTTTGGCCGCACGGTTCTTTTCTCTAATCAGGCGTCGGAGGTCCGCCGGTAGATTACAGCGTCGATCGCTCGACACCGTAACCGTCCGGGAGGATTCTCCGACGACTGTTTCGAGATGACTTGAGAATTATTTTATCGCTCGACAGGCTACCTCTGGCGAGTCGATAATATCTGGTATTTCATCCAAGTGCTGGGAGCTCGTAGTCTCGAGTTTGACCCAGAGGGTACGCCAGTCCACAATGGTTTTGGTCTGTGTGACCTCACCATTTGGCCGGCCCAGCTTAAAAATGACCGGACGGTGGTCCGACTCAAGTTCGTGAAGCGTAACTATAGAGTCTATTTCTAAGTTCACGTCCTTAATAATGGCTACATCGAGAGTGTCCGGCTGCTGATTTAACTGCGTCGGAAATCTGGTTGGTGTTTCGGGAGCTATAACGTTTACGTTATGGCTCTCCGCTAATCTGTACAGTATATTACCGTTCGTGTTATTTACGTTGGAATTCCAACTGCCGTGCTTGCTGTTCAAGTCTCCGGCGAGAATAACAGAACGGCCTAAATCTAGTAGGGATTTTAAGTCCGATTCTAATAATTGTTTGGATGGCGAGAGGTAGACTGATGCTAGTACAAACGGCCTATGGCCGGTCATTGCTAACCTACACGCGGAAGTTTCAATGTTGACTAAGTCGGGTGTATCGAGCGCGATACAGTGCAAGGACTTTTTAAAATAGATCAGAGTGCCGCCTTTCGCGGTCACTCTGTCATTTCGGATGCATTTGTAATTGGCTATCTTCGGATCGCGCATACTAGGTTTTAAGAAAGTCTCTTGCACTAGCATAACGTCGATGTCGTGGTCACGAAGGAAATTCGCGACTTCAACTAACTGCGTCTTAAGACCGTTTGCGTTAAAATACGAGACAGTCAGAGAGCGTGGTTTAATCCTACCTATATGGGACGCCATTGGTAACAATTAAAGATTTTATATTCGACGCGGCGCGTGATGTTTAGGCGCATTGAAACGTCCAAATCGCGTCGATGACGTTCATGTGCTCTACGGTAGCCATGAGTCGGTCTTGAGGAGACTTTGCTTCGCGGATTTTGCGTGCTAAAGTCGAAAGTTCGGCAACATTTATGCTGCGCATGAAGCCGCAAATTAGTGAGAAATCTGCGGCGAAATTTGACGAGCCCTGTATTTTAGGCGTTGCGATTTGAGGCGCGGGCCGTGAGGCGGCTGCGCTCTTTTGCGTCATGGGCAACGGTTTTGTCCATGCGTTCGTCGCCGGCGCGGCGCTCTGGCTTTTGCTCTGCCCGGTAGTCCCGTCAGCGGGACCGGGTTTTGCTGCGGCCGGAGCGGGCGCGGGCGTTGGCTTAGGCGCGGGTTTAGTCGCGGGCTTAGTTGTCTGTTTAGCAGCGGGTGTTTGAGGCTGTGTGGCCCCGGGGCCCTTCCTACGGCCGTTCTTCTTGCCTCCCCTGCGCTTCCCACTCTTCGGCGCTCTGTTACACCCGCGGTAATTCGCAGGGTGTCCCAGCTCGCCGCAGAGTATGCAGCTTGGGGGTTCTTGCGCTTCTGGCGTGCGAGCGCAATCCTGGGTGCCGTGATCCCCGAGGCATTTGACGCATCGAGGGCGGGCGAAGCAGTTACGGGCAGAGTGTCCGTACAGCTGGCATCTGTGGCACTGGCCAATGATGCCCCTGTTACGGGGTGCCTCTATCGAGAGGCCTGAGAGGCCGCAAATCGTTTTGATATTAAATACCTGCTTGCCTTCTGGAGTTAGATCCAGTATGGCTAGGATCAGGTCGTACGACTTCTTATTGTGTGGGTGATGCATCCGATGCACCTCCAACACAGGTATGTTCTGTGACTTAAGGTCACTAAGTATTTGGCTGGTCTCCAATTCCTTGGGCAGGCCCCTGATGACTACGCGGAGCCTACGTTCTTCCGCGAGCGAGTAAGTGTGGAAACTGATGTTTTTTCCACGCAAATGGCTAGTTACTGCCCTGAAGTCGCTGACTGTGCTGAGGTATACGCGGATACCTTGCACTGCCGTCTGCGCCTTCGGGCACACAATTTTCTGGCTTGTCATCCACAATGACAAGTCGTTCCATTGCGCCTTATCCTGTAGGATTATTGGCGGAGGAGCTTTATTGATTTGCGCCGCGGGATGCGCGGGCAGTGGCTTTGTGATGGCCTTGCGTGTGTTAGACACGCCCTTCTTGGCCGGGTTCCGTGAAGCGGACGGCGATGCGGTATCCGAGTTAGGCTCGGAATCGCCTTTCGCGGAGCGTTTCTTCGCTTTACGCACGACGACGGCGAAGCCGTCGTCGTGAGCACTTCCGGATTCTTCGCAATCCATGTCGGATCCCTCGTCCGAAAGGGCCGCGGGCCCAACAATGGATTGCGATTCCCGGAAGGGAAGCGCAGGTGCGATCGTTTGTGAGATGCACTCTTTGTCGGCGGGTTTATTGCCCGCAGGTGCATTAATGGCAGACAATGCCGACTCGGTCGGCACGGTCTTTTTATTGCCGGTGATTACGCCGGGCATTGTCTCGCACACAGGTGCGGATGCGTCATCGTGCGCAGGTGTCGGTACGGCGGATTCTAAGGCCTGCGATGACGGGCCGTCGGAGTCGAAAGCTGGTTCGTGACTCCTTTGCTCTATCCATCCGTCCGGACGGATACCGGAGATGTCGTCGGACTCCATTAGGTACGACCTAATCTGGCCCCAAATCTCGGGGTGCGCGAGGCGCAGAAATTCGTCTAGCCTTGCTAGGACGATGTCGCTATTGCTCGCCATTTCACACGGGTGATTTGGCGGTGTGTACAAAAAGCAGAAATACTCCCTACGTGAGCAGGGAGGTGTGTGCTAAAATTGACTTACCTACAGCCTTACGTTTTAGGTGCGCGAGGGTGTGTACCTGGCTGTTGCCTAGTGCAACAAGCGGACACAAAAATACAAAGCCGCCTCTGAGGCGAGAATGTGTGTAGCAGTCTACTCACGGTTTTACCCAGCACGCCGACGCGACACAGGAACGCACTGACGAAACTTTTCTCGTTCGCACACTACGAAGCACCACACTTCCACTTCGAGGGACACGATCGATGAAGGCACGCACGAAGAAGAATAACCAGACACACCGCTACGGGAGCGGGTGTTGGCCACTATCCACAACTGTGACAACGGGCGTTTACAGACAACTGTCCATAACGAATACGATTTTTCAGCTTGTTTGCGCATGGAGCGCGGTCGGATAGACGTTCGTTCTGCACCAGAGCGCGAGAGCGAATGTTTGACTACAGACTACTGCGGTTCAAGTAGGCAGTATGATCGTACAGAAACCGCAGACTATTACGTGATTGACATTGTCAGTATGAACGTAAATAATGAATGTTTTATTGTATTAAATTTAATTATAATGTATTTGTAACACGTATTATATCTAAATTTTAGCTTCCTCGCTTCTATTTTCTTATGTGTATGACTCCATACAAACTTTAACTATGCGAAATCTCACACTCCTTTGTGCGCGCAAATGCTTAGAAAGGGCTACAAACTTTTCTCTTCACGTATTAATATATTAACCTATTGTTAATCTACTGCGGTGTATTGGTTTCTACGAAGAAGGTAGGTTTTGCCGTAATCGTCACCCGCGACCTCTGCTGCCGAGGTGGTGTCGCGGGGAAGAGGAGTTTGGTATTGCGCTGCTCCACTCTGCCTCTCTGTAAATAAAAAAAAAAGTCTTACAATATTGGGGTGGCTTTATCGCCAGTGTCTGAGGCCATGACAGTTTTTTTTTAACATCTTCCTTAGTCAAATTTTATGATATTCACGGGATAAAGTGTGGTGGCAGATATTACAATGACAAATTTCACAATGACAGTTCTCAACAGAACACGCACATTAAGAATTTATCCGGGAAATAAAAAAAAATTCACCGTTTTTAATTAACATCCTTTCCTCTGTAATTAAGAAATTTTAAAAAAGGAAAGTAACAGCCCATAAATGTCCCACAGCTGAGTGCTCTAATTTCTGAGAGGGATTTAGAACCGGGAGAATTTCGTTACGCTGCTCCAACTTGGCTTGGCGGACTTTATATGTCTTCGAAATGCTTTCATTCCTCAGACGTATAGGAAATCGCTAAGCATGTGGTAAATCAGCACTTAAATTTGCAAAACAATTTTAGGGATGCCGGCACCGGGGATCGAACTCAGGTCACTCGCGCTATGACACTTACTGCGAGCACCCGGCGCCTGACATACCACGGCTCTATTTATAATGCAGCGTCTCGTCATAGATATGTTCCGAATTTCATGACCTCGTAAAAATCAGAAGGTCCTCTTATGTGGAGTTCGCCTCCTTTTATTCAGCGACACTAAAATATACATCGCATTCGAAATCTAGACGTTTCTTTCTAGTTTGAAAGGGAAGCCGGAATATTTCGGTGGAATTAGCATTACGTTCTACATTCGCCTTGTTCCTTGACCCGTTAACCGCTCGATTGTGTTCTTTTCATTTTACTGGCATAGTGTTAGCGCGAATAGTTATTCGTAGTTATATATAGTTCCACGTGTAATAATAATAGTATCGTTACTGTTGCGAAGCTGCTCACATGTATGGTATGCTGATTAAACGTTATTTTTATTTTTATAGTAGTTATTCTATGAGACTGTGCCATTACTCCGGTCCAGGCGGCTCATTTATGCTAGACGTTAGTTATTTTAATACTAAAAATTATAATATCACATTTATTTTTACTTTTATTATATATTTATGCTGGTATGGTACGGCATGGTATGTCGTTGACCGGAGCATTCACAGTTCGGTTGACAGCGTGCGGCTCCTTTATAAAAAAATATAACTTTAAACTTTTCTTAATAAACGAGATATCTAATGCAGACCGAATTTTTTAAATCGGATTAATATTGGCTGAGATTTGCGCCTTCAAACTTACAAACTCTCTTGCATTATTGAAGTTGTAAGTAAGATCGGTAGACTTACAATGCTTTAACGGAGAAAAAATAAGTGTCGCCAAAAATTATGTTCTATTTTAGTTTATGTTATGCAGTACCGTTTTTTTATATAGAAGAACAACTTTTATATAGAAGGACAAATGAGCATCAGCAAGCAGCTAACATGGTAAGTTATCACCGCTACGCATGAACATCAGTGGAGTCGCCCCTAAGCCTGTAGGCACAGGGGCCTTATTTTTCGATGTCGCAAAGGCATTTGACAAAGTCTGGCACGACGGCTTGTATTACAAGTTGTATCACACTAAAGTGCCGGACAGACTCGTGAACGTCATACGAGCCTTCTTGTCCTGCCTCTCCCCACTCCTTTTCTCGCTATATACTAGCGATATTCCTAGAGACCCGAAAGTCAATCTTGCGCTTTTCGCAGATGACACGGCCCTGTACTATTCCGACAAGCACAAGGGCCGCATAACGATTCATCTCCAAGCCGCAGCCGATCGCCTAGGCGAATGGTTCCGGAAATAGAGAATAGAGGTAAACCCCGAGAAAAGCGTAGCGATATACTTCTCGAGGGGCACGCCAAAGCTCACTAGACGAATTCACACAATCGGCAACAATCAACTAGGCACGATCACCCTGTTCGGACGCCCTATTCCCTGGGAAAAGAGCGTCAAATACCTCGGGGTCACTTTAGACGCAGCGATGTCGTTCGCTGCACACATAAAAAACGTCCGAAATAGAGCGGATTTTATCTCAAGCCGACTATATCCATTAACTTGCTCTTCAAGAAAAATGTGCTTAAGACACAAACTTCGCCTCTATAAGACTTGCATAAGACCCGTAATGGCCTATGCTTGCGTCGCTTTCGCTCACGCGACGGGCAACTCTCTCTGTAACTTCTTTAATTGATTAAAGAAGTTACAGAGCGTTCAAAATCGATTCTTGCGAACTGCCACCGGAGCCGGTTGGTATCAACGCAACGTAGACCTTCACAGCGACTGTGAAATGCCCTTAATCTCTGAACACTTCAGAGCATTATCACGGCGGTTTTTCGAAAAAGCCGCGGTTCATCCAAACCCGCTGGTGGTTAAAGCATCCGACAGAAACGCGACCGAACGTAAACGTCGCCCGCGAAACGTGCTAGACGACACGGACGTCTCAGCACTCCCTGACCACGATATGGTCAGTCACGATCCAGGTTACACTGTACATACAGTTAATAGCTTTAATATAACACGCACAACGACGCGCAACCGCCGACACACAAGTCGATAGTCCGAATGCCGAGGAGGCCCGCAGCCTCCCTCGGACGGTCATTAGACGACTTAAAATCATTTGAGATATTCGTATTCGAAGTCGCGCAAGCACGCAGCGAACGCGACACAGTCCGAATTTCGATTTGTTTGTAGGAGTTTATTTAAGTATTTATGTTTGGGTCTAACCAAACCTGGCACGCGGGCCCTGGCCCGTGAGCACAGTATCCGATGAAGCTGTAAAAGCCAAAAAGGTTAACAGCAATTACACACCGAAATTATATATAGTGGAGTCGCGGGTGGGTTGCGGTCTTGCGGTTGACTTACTATAATGCGAAAGCGGTACATTATTGTCTTTTTTTTAAATAAGCAATAGTATTGTACCATAGCTCTCATAAAACAATACAAGGAATGGGGAAAAGTCTCCATATTTTTGGAAAAGCTTAACGCACAATTTTTTTAACCTGGCTTCTTACTAGTTTCCATGGTTATAAATTATAAGAAAATAAATTTTCTTTAAAAGAGCAATTTAGCGAGTTTTAAATCCTAATTTTATCAAATTTTACTTACTTTTACTTACTTACTTTTAAAGTATCGTGAAACAGTGCAAGGCGATGGGATTCGTCACTTTTACCATCACATATTTTGTCCATTATCGTTATAGCCAATTGGCCAAACGTTTGACTGCAATCCTTTCGGCGTAAACAGTACTGTAGGTTACTTGTACATTAGTTTAGATTTTTTAAACGATGCCTCGCAATAGGATTTCTCCTGCATCGAGGGTGCGTTTTACATTCATACATTTCAAATGCAAAACGCAACCTTGATGATCCTTATTCATTATTTCTATGAAGTTCCCTTTAACGTATTAGTCACAACAATGTCGACATAGAATTCCAATCCATGGTTGTGCTCACAAAAAATTATAAAGCAAAACGCTTTGTGCGCATCCATGGTTATCTGAAGACGGAAGAATCCAAAGGAAGTTGTTACTGTATACGCTGTCCGAAATGCAACCTGTAGAATACCGAAAGAGATGCATTTTGACGCTGGGTGGGACTTAGAAAATTTATCTCATAGGGAGACCATTGTTAAAACTCATTGATTCACGCAATTTTTGTTCTGTTCCTTACGAAATTTTGCTAGAAACTACGACGTGGAAATATAGAAAAACATCATAAAAAATTAGAAGCAGTCGAGTTAAAAACATGTTTTTAAAAAAAATAAGCATACAAATAAACTAATGTTGTAAAGCCGGTTACCGTGTAATTAATGAAGGCGTGTGGGGCGGCTTCCGGCACGCCTCGGTTTGTTCGTAAGCGGCCTATTCAAGTTTGTTAGGTAAGAGTGCGTTTACACATAACGAAAACGAATGTATAGAGCGTCGAGCATGTATATTCCAGGTTCTGTGTGGTATAAAAATGAAAGAGTACATATGAAATCAATTAAATAGAATTAAATTAATTACATTCTATTCATATTTATGAAATAAACAGTCTTCCGTGATTTATCTTAAAAGATATAGTTCGAAATCTTAAAAGGTAAATCACGGAAGACTGTACGTCAACGTAGCACGATGGCATTTTTATAATTCATAAACAAGAGTATTTTGTTTCCTTGCTTGCCCAACTCGAATTAGTAATACTGAAATTTTATGTACAGAAGTACTTCACACTTATCGGTTATGAAAAACATCGTGAGAACCATATACCTAAGAATATTATTCAACATCCTGTTCAAGATAGAGTCTGGAAGTTCGCAGTGGGGCATCGTTACAGACTCCTTTCCAATATTCCCTCATAATATAGCTGAATATTATATATGGCTTAATAATATTAAGCCACGGCTCGTTAAAAGAATACTACCACTCCATCTCATCCAATGGATCTCGTAAAAGGCGAGTAAGGAATTAAACTGCACTGTGCACCCAACAGCGCATGGTGACGATGGGCTCACCACCTATCACACCATTATATTGTTTTGGTGAAACGTGGATTGTGGCAGTCATCTGTTTTTGCAGTGAGTGTCCAGTCTCTGACTACCCCTTATGGGATACAGTCGTGATCTTATGTATGTATGTAATATGGCTGAAGCTTGTTCTGTCTTGCCCTTCAGTGAAACATAAAGTAGTCATAAATATAAATTTATGACGTTATTTTTTATTGCATTTCTAATAGCATATTATTTAAAAAATAAAACATTTCTCATCAATCATGATAAGAAATTTTCCTTAAAACAGTTTATCATTTAAAAAATATCGTTCGTTCGTTTGTGACATGAAAACACATTCGTAAGCATTACGCCTTAAATGTTAAATTCTGATTAGGAATATTCCTTAATGGATTATGTGTAATAACAAAAAATCTCCATCTGTAGAATATGTAATAAACATGAGCTCATATTCTTATGATTTATGTGAATTCACTAAATTAAAATACTGAACAAAATATCTTGCCTGTGCCTGGCACAGACAAATATACTTTTGGTGTTCTTAGAGCCGAACATGACACAATGACCACACACTGGTGGTAGGATTCCTATGCAGGAATCCGTCTAGGTAGGTACCACCCCAGGGCCAGTTATTCTGCCGTGAAGCAGTAGTGTGCAAACATTACTGTGTTTCGGTTTGAAGGGCACTGTGAGCTAGCGTAATCACTGGGCATATGAGACTTAAGAACTGATGTCTCAGGGTGACGGGCGCAGTGTGGTTTCACACAGACATGTTCTAGGTGACACAGCATTTGTGATGGGCAGACGTTGCACTTACCATCAGGTGAACGTTTCGCTCGTTTCGTCACTTTTTGAAACTAAAAATTTAAAAAAAATACAAAATTGTTGATGACCAGGTTTGCTGTCTAAGATAGTTGCCCACCTTTTGCCTAATAAGAAGCCCTTTAACAGTTTCCTTCTCTGTACGTACCAAAAACACACGTACAATGCACGATACATGAAAGCTCCTCAAGTAGGGATGAACATTTTTTTTAAAGAAGCGATTCCCCACAGTAGAATTTCTCCTGTATCGGGGACCAACCAGACCCGAAAACCATCAATTTGCATTTTGTACAAATGTTGGCTCCGGCTGGGATTCGAACCCAGTGGTATCAACGTTATTACGATGTGTGGAAAATATGATATGATGTCAGTGTATCCAATACAGCGATTTTTTTTACAACTGAATACCGATAATGTTATTACCTATCAACACCCGATAGATGAAGCGATAAGATGAGAAAGAATATTCGTATTCAATAGCCGTGTGGTACCGGCTTAAGAGAATCTACCACCCCATCTCAACCCGTGGGTGTCATAGAAGTCGACAGAGGGAAAATTTAAACCAGAAAATGGGCAGCGGCATCTTCCTGAAACATCTCAATAAATAAACTGCGGTTGTCAACTCGCCTGCCAAGCGAGGCAATTATGGCAAAATCCCTCCAAAAATTGGAGCTACAAAGTTGTGGCAATCTGTGGGGGAGGCCTATGTTCAGCAGTGGACTAAGATAGGCTGAAATGATGATGATGATGATGACCAGAGACATAGAGACAGTCTTAGAACTCAACAGTCCAATTCGAGACTCGAGAACCCATTTGTATGTTGCCCAATCCAAAGCCCGTGACACAGTAACGTCATTAGTTCGGTCACGCGCATTTAACTAACAATTCTCTAGCATTAAATGCGGAAGGGAAGCTCAATTGCGAATTTTTCGTCGATCAGCCCAAAATAATATCATATTAATATTTCTTGCGCTATATTTAACGTCATATCCATGAAAACGGTCTCGGACAAGGTTGAAACTATTTTGCTAGATTAAAGTAGCAGAAATTGCAAGTTATGCTGTTGTATAAATTGTACACCAAAAATAAATCAGTCGAGGTTACGTTGTCGATCTTTCATTCCGAAAATAGATATAAATAGGTGGCCCAGATTCGAAATCGCGAAGTTTCAGTTATTAATTTCGCATAAGTTTATTGGTACAGTATCTTGTTCTTTACTTAACAGCTTATAAAACTATTATCAAGAGTAAAATATGTTTTTATTGCAGTCACGACGCAGGCAAAGTTGAAACAGTTGAAAAGAAACTTGCAACATTTTTTTAAGAAAAAGGTATAAGGTTCTATATATATATATATATAGAAAATTATATTCTAGTTTTCTTACATAAAATCGCAACTCCTGGTTTCTATAATTATTAATTATAACAATTTTTTTAGTTATCAAAATTGAAAAACAAGAATTAATAAATGTTTAAGTCAAAGATTATTTAATGTTATAATTTTATGACAATGTTTTCGTTTTTTGCCTCAAACATGATGCAATTTCAAATCTTTTCGCGAATAAAGTTTCCATTTGGAGCAATTTTCCTATGCTGTAAATATTGTGAAACAGTTGGTACAAATCACGTGACGCAACGAGTGCTTTTTGTTACAGACGTTTTAATGTTTATAACTATTATATTTTTTTACATCTTCAAATTCCTTATCAAAATTTGTATAGCGTAAATGCTCTTAATTTCTATATGACAGAAAACATTGTTCCTTAATTTTTCATCATCCGTCTGATGCAACGTTTCGGTAAGTTACAGAAAACTAAAACATTAGTCATTGGTTTTGTAAAAAAAATTCTTAACGATTATTAATCATAAGCATTTTGGTAAATTCAAAATATTCATTGCTCCAAATAACAAAAACTTGCCTTTGAAACTTAATGTCTCATATATTCAACCAATGAATCATACTAGGGCTAAGTTGGAGGAGCAGGTTTGATCAGGTATTGGCAAACAATGTGTGGGCATAAGATTGCATGACGATCAGTGCAAGATGAATGCAAGGCATAAGTGTATAAATCTAAGTTTAGCAGTGGACTCCCACATTGGTGATTTTGATGATATAAATGAAAATTCTTTTCTTTATAAGTTCTCACAAGAACATTTTAATACAGATCTTTCTATAGTTATGTGCGTATTCTCACTGTTGTTTATGATGCCATATATAATAAGGTCCAAAGAGATTAACAAGATAATGGCTAACAGATGGCTGGTATGGCCATAATAAAAACAAAAATTTATTACTGAAAATCAGTTTGTTCGTGTTTTGAGATTAAATGTTATGACTGGAAGGTCAAATGTTCGAGCCAGAAGAATGCGTGGAAATATGTCCGTAAGTTATTTTCTTTGTATATTGGTATAAAATATGAGCCAAATAGTAAACGAGAATTCCAACAATTGTACTAGGTAGTTTATGGCAATTGCGAAAAAATATATTCATTTTATTAAATTAGTGCCCCAGGAGACAGCTCTTCTTAACGAAAATAATGTAAATGAGGAAACGATGGGACGAGGACGCTTTCGGTTTCCGTGTTGAAATACGCGGAAAAAGTATGCAAAGCTTCTACAATTTCTCCTTCTTAATCGTTTTTCCGGGTTTATAAATACATACACATAATTTTATTTGAAAAAGAAGAATCCTGAAAAAATTTTTTTCTTATTGTGTTTTTTTTTTTGTAAAAGTCAGTTAATTTGTTTTCTATTTTTTGGTAATTCAGATTCGCTTTGTTCTGCCGGTTGAGTCACTCGATACGCATTATGTTAAAGCCAATATTAATAATTGAATCAAGTAACAACATATGAATGATTGCTTTTCAAATATTTATGGCCGTTTCAGTTCCCGTGTCTCTGACACTGCTGTCTAACTTTCCTCTGATGTTATTCTTACTGTTACATCGGTTAAAGAAAGATCAATACGAAAGTGTTCCCTTGTATTAGTTGTAAGACTTTAAACATATTTAGCCAGCAGATGACGACTTTTTATTGTTAACAGCAACAACTTTGTACGAAATCAAACATAATTTGGGTAATAATTCAGATATCTGTGTTGGTCACGACGTTGAGCAAATTTGATTCAGTTTGAATATATGTTTGCAACATATGTTACACATTAAATTTTGTGGAGTTTAAAATGTTCCCATGTTCTTTTTCTTCTTCTTCATCGGTACACTGCTGGACATAGACCTCCGTCAAGGTGGGAGAATTTACCGTTATCGCCACGCTCGGTAAGGGGATTGCTGATTGCAATATTAGACACCTTAGACGCTGCTGCTCGTTACCACCATGGATTCATTTGTGTTCAGCTTTCTGTACAGAAAGTGGTAACTATTTTGGAATGCGTTATTAAAAGCTTTCAACAAGATGAGGGAGGGGTGGGTAGCTCTTATGAAGCTTAACGCTAATTTTCTACACTAACTGACAATGTTGTAGAATACCTTTTCCAAAAACAATCGTATGGACTAATCTTTTTTTACTTACGGGAATAACAAAAATTTAAATATTTCCGAACTGCCAATGGTCGCATAAACGTGTTGTATTACAGATTTTAAAGGTTATCCCAACTACAGTGTTTTCGGCGCGGCGATCCAAAGTGGCCCGGCCGCATTCTGACGCGGTAAACACCCAGTCGACCCAGTTTCCGAAGTCGCTGCGCACACGGCGCCTAGCCAAATCTATTTCGATTTTTATCTACGTGTCCGCGCTCGCGTAGTCTGCACCTTCTCAATTTTTGCAATGTTTACAGTTTTACGCAACGTGGCCGGTGCGTGGCTCAAAATACTTCGATGTGCCCGGATGATTTACAATGACCTTTCTAGAAGATTCCAACCACGTGTTGGTATAACCTTTTTTACTGATGGATTAATGATGGCAGTAAAGAAACTAAAAGTTCTTTGAAAACCGCAGACCTATATTACTGGTGTCACTGGGAAGTATCTGTACGTAACTAATAACTCTACTGTCACCGTGCTTCTTTTCTTTATCGACATTTTTCTTTATTTTTGCGACATATAGAAATGGAGAGGCAAATTCTTTATATATCTAGACGAATGTAATGTTTCCGTCACTGACTAACTATTTATACTTGGGACTGATGTCACTTGGTGGAAATGCATCATTATATTTTATAGGAATGATACACTCATAAGCGACATTTTGAATCTTCGTACCCTGATGATATCATAATCCGAAACCGGTCAGCAATAAAATAATCAATTTGTGAAATGAATAGTCTCATTCCTAGAAAAAATAAGACTTTTAAGTTTCTTTTAAGTATACATGGCATTTGTTTGTTTTAATGTCGATTAGACCAGGGGGTCTACTGGGTAACTCTGGTTGGTTTAGTGATCGGTTTCATTTGATTCCATTGATCAATGAATGAGGTTCATACGCCAAAATAAAGATTTCACAAAACCAACGACAGTTATAACAGTAGACCCCCTGGTACTATGAGGAAGCTTGTTGAAGTTGAGTCTGAAAAAGCTAAGAGCGCTGTTTCTCTGCGAGATAGAATCCGCAGCAGAACTAGAGCAACCGAACTTAGTAAGCAGATGTGGCAATGGGCCGGCCATGCAGCTCGTAGAACCAATTACCGTTGGGGAAGACAGATTCTCTTGTGCCAATCTCGTACCGGTAAACACTCTAGGCGACCCTTCACTAGATAGAGCGATGACCTGCACGGTTTTGCGGAAAGTCGACGGATTTAGGTGGCTCGGGACCATGTTCAGTGCAATCTATGGGGGATGCCTATGCTCAGCAGCGGACTTGTGAAGGGCCGAAATGATGATGATGGTAATACCTGGTGGTTAGAAGTATGACATATGTATGACAGTCAAATAACTTTCAATGGCATTTATTTGGGCATTAGATGGGTGAAAAGGGATTGAACAGTCGACTTGCTTAGTAGTTTCCACCTTTCTCACTTTGCGATTGGGCCGTTATTCGATCGGTGATCGATGCTCGGCAATCGATCGAGCTCTTGGCCCGACCCCTGTCGTACAACCGCATTTTATATTTTTAAGGTAAATAATCAACGATCTCTGAAACTACTAGAAATCTTAGGCAAAGTCAAGGAAATCGGTAGCTAATAGAATCAAGCACTACTTTGCCAAAAATATAATTAATATAACTATTACAATATTAAAGTATCTACATAAATATACATAATTATATAGATGCGCACTCAGAATTAAAAATGTTGTGTATTATCTAGCTTTAGAGGAGCGCTGCCCGCCCTTTCACATGCATTTTGCATCTCACCCTTCCTTCGATCCTATCACATAAGTGTAATATCGGGTACTGGAAGATGTCTGTGTATTTAAACCAATACTTACGGCACTATAATCTTTGTTGGAAGTTAAGCTAAAGATAAAATTGGGGTACCACAGCGGCCAGGCGCTCTTCTTAAATTTCAAAGTAAGCGTGTGGCTTGAGTTCTATTCCCAATGCCGGTACCTCCTAATTGTTCTATAAACCAAAATTGTTTCACCCGCGTAAAAAAGCCTTTTATCGATGATATAAATATATACTTCCCTATTTCAATCGGGTTTTGGGGTTATAATTTTTATGCGTGGAACCATAATTAATACTTTTTTAAATTAAAGTAGCCTAACTTACCCGCTGTAACGTCAGCTATCTGTCTGTGAAAGTCCCGTCAAAATCGGTCCAGCCGTTTCGGAGATTAGCCGGATCAAACAGACAGACAGACAAAAAAACTTTTAAAATTCTTTTTTTCTTCTAAGTGCCGTTTATACTTTCATAAGCATTGAGTGAAAAGCTGTTATTTTGTTATTACAAACAGACACTTCAATTTAATATATTTATATAGCTTTACCACATGCTTAGCGGCAAAGAAAACTATCGTGAGCAAACCCGCATGTCTGAGTAATAAAAATATTTTCGGGGACATGTGAAATCCGCCACCCTACATTATTGTAGCGTGGACTCTTATCGGGTTGTAAAACCCTTCACAGAGGCCAATGCTCAGTTGCAGGACATTTATAGGTTATTTCGTTTAAGCGGAAGACGTCAACGCGGTCGGAATCGGCCTCGAGCATTTCACATGATAACGAATCGAGGATACATTTCATTCAACAGTCGCGAGATTATGTTACCATGCTCTGGTTTTGTCAATGATACACTAACATGTGTGCCCAACGACATCATAACAACGATTATTAAATTGAACCTTTGTTTGACACCTAATTTCAACCAAAACAATATTATTCTACGCGCCCGTTACACTTGGCTAAACGCCAGCGCTGAAAACTATAGAGGGCGTGGCACGTTTGCTCTACTTTGTTTTTTTTTTAATCAATGAAGACAAAGGAAACGGTTATCTATAATTATATTGGCGTAGACAAAAGTTTGCAAGGCATCTTTGTCAATAACTAGGTTAGAAATATAGTGACTATATGTGAATATGTAATATGACTATGAAAACAGCATTCGTTGCCGTACTCGGTCCAAAACCAGTATTTCAGCGTTCAGGCGATTAGGCGTTCGGCCCCTCTCCCGGTTTTAATAACTTACTAGTTCTTTCAGTTATGAAGAAAGTTAGAATAGACGACCGCGTGGCCTTGTGCTCAGAGTGCTTGTGCGAGTACGTCGCGAGTCCTGGGTTTGAATCCAAGCCGCACAATTTGTGTTTTTGCACAAATGTTTATGAGAAATCCTAGTGTAGGTTAAGTCTAGCGCATTTATAGTATATGCCTGTGTTTGTTAATAGTGAAAATTTACGTAGAAATATGTAACAGATAAGTCTCAATTTACATCGTCTAACTATCCAGTAGCGAAAAAAAAACCAAACCACCAGATAATGATTTCTTATACTTACGCGAACACTACACATTTAAATGAAACTAATTTTACGGATTTTATCGTCGTTCTAGGAAGTGTGCAGTCTGTGACCATGTTCTGGATCATCCCAACCATTACATCAGATTTGATAAACCGCAGATCCTTGAGAAAGAACACCGATTCCTACCAAGGATGATTCGCGAGGCTATTGAAATCAAAAAACATTCTAATTTCAATAGAGAAGATGGTTGGGTATTACCACCAGCTTGGAATCCAATAATAAATTAAATAAATCAAAAACCAAGCTTACCACTGCAAGACTTCAAGACACGGTTAACTATGACATCAGGACATCTGTCATCTCAGTCCTCCCGTGACCATGGGTGCTGCAAAGCACTCGAAACGTCGGGTTATAAATAGTAAAACATTAAACGCGATAAAATCCGTAAAATTAGTTTCATTTAAACAACAACCAGGCTTGCAAATCTGCCATCCATGAGATTATGAAGAACAATAATTGGTTTCACTGGTGGTAGGATTCCTCTATTTTATAGGATTATTCTGCCGTAAACCAATAGCGCGCAAACGTTACTGTGTTTCGGTCTGAAGGGCACCGAGAGCTAGTGTAATAGGGCTAGGGCATATGAGACTTAAGAACTGACGTCTGAGGGGGACGGACGTAGTGTGCACGGACACAGAATTATTCTGGGTGGGTATGGGCAGATAGTGCACTTACCACCAGGTTAACGATTTGCTCGTCTCTTGACTTTCTTTCATGAAAAAGGTAATGAGGATATTAATTTCGCCAAAAAGGTAACGAGGTACGCTTCATGTAGCTTCTGTTGTTACTCCTTTAGAAAAAGCTGCGTTTAATGCGAAAAAACTTTTTTGAGACGAACAGTTGCGATGTTTAAAAGTAATTTAAAATTTACTTTAGCAATGGCGATTTGCTGCGCTCCGGCGTGGTTAATACATTTCCCAGATAACGCGCATATGTCGAGGTCAGTGCCCTATCGTATTGTATAACAATACAAGTATACGAGGAAAGACTTAATAAAATATTTTTTCTACGATCTAGAAATAATAGTCAAAGTCAAAGTCAAAATTTCTTTATTCAATTTAGGCTTGTTTAAAGCTCTTATGAACGTCAAATCTACACCGGTTCCAAAAATGACCTTCTCAGAGAAGAACCGGTAAGAAACTCTGGGGTCTTTCTTTTTTCAATGCCATATTACTTAATGTCATTTTTAGATTACAAAAAAAAAATACATCATAAATTTAGTAGCCAGGGGGTTTGCAAGTGCAGAGTATGAGTTATTTCCACACATCTTTGTCCTCTATATAATGATCTATTTTATAATACGCTTTTTCTAGTAATGTCTTCTTGATAAGTTTTAAAATCGATGTCCGATTTTTGTGTTACACTTTAAGGAATTTTATTATAAAACTTTATACGTCTACTAAGAAAAGACTTTCTAGTTTTTGCCAACCTAAACATAGGAACCTCTAGAATAGAATATAATAGAATGTTTTTCCCTACGTACCTAATATTTTCAAAAATAAACAACGACGGAAGTGTCAAAATATTAGTCTCCCTGAATAGTTCTCGTGGCGACTCGCGAGATCCCAAGTTAAACATTGCCCGAAATGCTTGTTTTTGCTAAATAAATAATGTTTCATCCAGCTGCGGATCCCCACATTAATACGCCATGGGACATAATACCGTGGAAGTATGCAAAATATACTAATTTAGCAGTAACTTCATCAGTCAGCTGTCTAATCTTTCTTATTGCAAAAATGGTAGAACTTAATTTCGGAGATATTTTTTCAATGTGTGCTCCCCACTGTGACTTGGAATCAATAGTAATTCCAAGGAATACAGTTGAATTTTCAAACGTAAGATTAGAATTCTATAAATTAATAATTATATTATGTGCCGACTTAGACATTTTAAAGTGTAAACATTATGTTTTGCCTGCATTTGAAACTAAATTGTTTGACGCAAACCATTTGGTAACAATATTTAGAGTTTCGTTGGGCTGTTCCAGCGTTAAGTCATTTCTCTTAAACAACAATGATGTATCATCGGCAAACAGAACTATATCAGACATTTTTTGTACCAAATATGGTAGATCATTAATTTAAACCAAGAATAGAAATGGACCATGGATTGATCCCTGAGGAACAATAGAATTCTAAATGAATATTGAGTCCTTAGGCAGCCTCGTCTGATTTTGGGTTGGAACTGGACTATCTATGAGATTGAGTAGAATTAAAACAAATAGAATACTATAGAGTGTAGATGTAGTAGTTAGGGTTAGTAATAATGGTCATTCCATATTAATATTACAAATTGCGAAAGTAACTCTCTCTGTCTATTTGTTACTTTTTCACGCCTCAACTGTTCGCCTTATCTTGATAAAATTCGGCACCGATAATTGCATCCTGAAAAAACCAATATCCACGCGGACGTTGTCGCGGGCTTCAGCTACCTAATAATACTGATTCGGATACCCCGCGGGATGTACTTCGGCATATATTCCTACATGTGTGGGGTAAGTATCATAGCAAATTTATATATACATTTTCTGCATCCAGCAAGATATCGAAATGAAACATACAAAATTTAATTTAGAATCCTTGTTTAATCCCTAAAATTTTCATTGAAACCCTTGAGTCGGTTCGGAGCTATTTGAGACAAACTTTTAGACAGAGAGGCAGACAGTCAGTAATTCTAAAATGGCCCTTTATGATTAGGCATCATTTAAATTATATATTTCAAGAATCAAGGAATAAAACTTTATGTTAAATTGTTGCAGACAACACGTTAATTGTGAAGGTTGCGTGCTTGAATTAAAAAAAAAGCAAAATACATCCGTAATAATGTTGTATGTTATAAAAATAGTAGTCCCGTGCGGGAATCGGACCTCTTTCCCCAGCGCAGAAACCAATCGGTTAGCCAATTTGAATTATAGTGGTAATGTCAATTTAAAAAAATATACGTCTGCAACAGTATCAATTACAAAAACGTCAATATTTTTTAATACGTTAACCTTTCTCATCACGTATATAAACTATACGAGCACCGTATGCGTATCGTGAGATTACATTTCACCATTTTTAAGCTGGTTGGACGGCTGCCCGATCCCGTCTAGGATTTGCGTCAGAACCATTTGGGAGCAGTTGCCTCCCAAAACGACGTAAAAATAAATTCAAGATGTTTCCATAGACGTCGTCTAAATTGGCAAATTTAATGCTTCCTCTGCCAAAATTTGCTTTTTTCATATTATCAACGATAACTAGTTATTCTAGGATCTATATGAGCTACTTTTATATAGCTGAGAGATCTTTTAAATGGAAGAGATTGACGAGACGAGCAAATCGTTTTCCCAATGGTAAGTGCAACAAATGATGTGTCGCCCAAAACATTTCTGTGTGGCATCACACTGCGCACGTCACCCTGTTATATCAGTACTTAAGTCTCATATGCCCAGTAATTACAATAGCTATCAGTGCCCTTCAGACCGAAACAGTAATGTTTGCACACTATCGCTTGTCAGCAGAATAACCTGCATAGACATCTTCCTACCAGTAAAAATCCTACGCCTCTGGTAGGTAAATAAGATACCTACCAGAGGCTTATGTCCTCTGCTGGGCTGACGGTGACGATGTAGCTGGAAAGTGATTAGAAGTAGTTACGTGTATGAGAATGAGTTAAACTGTTGTCTGTTTAAGAGTAATTTTTTAAAATTATTTAACACAGAAATATATCGTTAATACTATCTAGTTACTACGATCGGTAGAAGGCAAATTGTATTAATAGTAATTTTAGTGTTGTAGTAATTTATTGAAACTTTCAAAAAGAATAAATTCCAGTAATATATAATAGTTAAATATATTTCCGTCGAGCATATTAATATTTAAATTTTAGAGCTGCGGTAGCTCTGGGGTCGGTCCATAAAATTTCACGGTACGTCTGTGTGACCTAGATGTGATCTTGACTGCTTGCACCACCGAAATTATTAATTGAAATTGTAAATGCTGATTCATAATTTGCTCGGCAGTGAAGGAAATCATCGCGAGGAAATTGAAATAAAAATGATATTAAGTAATAATTTTAGTAAATAATATTTTGTCGACATGGGAAATCCGCTAACACTGGACCAGTGTAGTCAGTTTCTTCTAACCTCAAAAGCCTTCTCATAAACGAGAAGAGATTTCTACCTAGCTGCGTGGTGATGTAGCTTGTACGAGTATATGAATACGATTGTATCCCTTCTTTTTTCATAAGTTCTATTTAGTTTTTTGTAGATTTAAAAATTCCTATTGTTTCAGTGGTGTTTGTGAATGGCACTGAATCTGTTGCATTTACAGGATATACGAGACTTTAGACTGGATGTCTAATGGTGGCGAATGCAGTGCGATGCTACACATAACTTCACAATGCAGTTTTGGGTTTCACCTCGACTGTAATGGGCAGGCGAGGCACTTACCATCAGGTGGACGATTAGCGCGGCTATTCGCAAACACTCAAAACAACTTTTTAATATCGTCATCACTCATCGCTGACAGGTATTTAGCAGTCATTAAATTAAGAAAATATATTTTTAATGCGTCTGGTATAACGCAAACCATGCAGAGATTTTTGTACAAAAGTAGCATTTCAAAGAAACGCAATGATGTATAATAATCTCGTTTATCTAGTAGTGAAATCACTCAGTTCGTTAAACAATCAGTGAATAATTAACATAAATCTATGAGTAGACAATGTGCGAGTATTCCCGGCGGTAATATAAGCAATGGCCGACCATCGTAGACGCGTTATCGTATACTAGTTGCATTTGTATGTCATCGGCTGAAAATAATCTGACTGGTTCGAGCGGGCAAAACGTGGCTCAAACTAGTGTGCTTATTTGCATATATATGTATTTCAATTGTAAAATACGAAAGATCTAGAAGGCCAAGAGGAGATGAGCAACCTAAACTTAATTTTTATTATTAATACGACTAACCAGTAATATTTTTAGAGATTAAAAAGTATAATGATTAATAAATACGAATACAGAGGATAGAAAAAGAACAATTTGTGCTTTTGCACAAGTGTTGGATTCGAAGCTCTGGCTTCGGGTTCTGACATGCGGCGTAGAAGTCGGTTACTCTGACCACTATTTCATGCGGTCACCAATTAAATGCCAATTACATTTCAGCGCACCTTTTTCATTGGCCAAAACCCTCCAAATATATAAGATATATAAGAGCTACAAATTATTTTGGCAATTTATAGGGGCGACCTATGTTCAGCAGTGGACTAGCGATAGGCTGAAATAATGATGATGATGAAAGTGACGAAACGAGCAAAACGTTCAACTGATGGTAACTGAAACGCCAGTCCATAACAAACGCTTTGTCATCCAGAATATTTCTCTTTGTACTACACTGTGACTGTGTAACCGAGAGACATCGGTTCTTAAGTCGCATATGCCAAGTTATTACACTAGCTCACAGTGCCCACAAACCGAAACACAGTAACGTTTGCACAATACTACTTCACGGCAGAATAACTGTCCTGGGGTGCTACCAACCTAAACGGATAACTCACTCTTTTAAATGTGATCCTTTGACATATGTTTGGCTTTTTTATTGACCTTTGGGAGACCAAACAGCCAATTAGCAAGTGTGATCAATAGATACTTAATCAATCAAGATGTTTTTTTAACAGCTAGTAAAGTCTGCCTATAACAGTTACTAGTGTCATCGAGAACTTTAAACTTCTAGGTCTTGATGTGAATTTTTATTTAGTTTTAATTTCTGATTTCACTAGATAATGGAACACAGCAATGCTTGCATACTACTACTTGGCGGAAATGTCTTGCTCTGTGGTGGTACCCTCCTAGGTTGATCACTGCATGGAACTCCTACCACCAGTAATTAGACATGATAAGACATGATAAGACATGATAAGACATGATAAGACATGATAAGACATTATAACATGAGTTTTTCACCTGTGGCGGTATTTGGTACTTCTCCGGTCGAGGCTACCCGTTTAGGTGGTTCAGACAGTATTTAACTGCGGCGTGATTCTGTTAGGTTTAATTAGTACTAGGTTTAAATACTTCTGTATTTATGGAGACTTAATGTGTCTTTTTTTATTGGATAAAGTGACGAAACGAGCAAAACGTTCACCTGGTGATAAGTGAAAAAGCCTGCCCATAACAAATGCACACATCACCCAGAACATTTCTGTGTGACACCACAATGCGCCCGTCACGCTGAGACATGATTTATTAAGTATCATATGGCCTGTGTAATATTAGCACACTACTGCTCCACGGGAGAATAACTGGCCCTGGGGTGGTACCTACCTAGATGGATTCCTGCATAGGAATCCTACCACCAGTAAATGATCACATCTAGACACAAAGCGTAACTAATCATAAGAAAGACGTAGTAATTAACCCTCGGCTATTATATCTGAGCCGTTAGACGAATGATAGACGAGCTTCAGCCTGGAGCTATGACCGCACGTACAAGTACGTCAGCCCCGCACCGAAATAGCCGCCCCGTGGAACTTTGGCACCGACAACCGCAGCAGGAGACGCACTCCTAAATTCGATTCCCTGTTATATTTCAGTAGTGCTACGAGTGTGTTGAATATAATGTTATCGTATTAGACTTGAGCCCGCAACTTTGTATACGTTGATTTCATTTTATAACTAGCTGTGCCCTGCGGTTTCCCCGCGTAAAAAGTCAACCCCCATCGATGATATACATATATATTACCCTATTTGAATCGGATTTTGGGAAATATTGAATAAATATTTTTCTAAAATTAAAGTAGCCTTACTTACCCGCTATAATATCAGATATCTGTCAATGAAAGTCCCGTCAAAAACTCATATTAACAAGTTGATGGATAGTCAAGATGGCGCATATAACGACCGAAGACAAAACGTCACATTGCAATGGAAAATGTTCGCACGAAACGTAGTCTATCATTTGCTAGTCTTAAAATGCTGTTTGTTTACCTTTAGTCTCACGGCTTCCTAAATAGACTGTAGAAACTTTTGTAGTGGCTTCTGCTGGTTTTTTAAAGGATTTTTATGCAGGAATATATATATATATTATAATATACAGTCCATATAGCTCGTAGAACCGATAACCGTTGGGGAAGAAAGGTTCTTGGCAAACGCTGTGTAGGGTGACCTACCACTAGATGGAGCGACGACCTGCTCGGTTTTGCAGGAAGTTGATAGATGCAGGTGGCTCAGGACCGTGTTTTGTGTAAATCTATGGGGGCCTGTGTTCAAAGTTGGCCTGAAATGATGAAATGATGGGCTGAAATGATGATGCAGGAATCCGTCTAAGTAGGTACAACCGCGGTGCCAATTATTACACCGTCGAGCCGTACTGTTTCGGTTGTGAAGGGCACTGATAACTAGAGTAATTACTGGGCATATAGACTTAACCGTCTCAGTGTGACGAGCGCAGTGTTGCCACACAGAAATTTTCTTCGTGACACGTCACTTGGAAGACGTTTCACTTACTACTTACTTTGAACGATTTTCTCGTGTCGTCACTTTCTTCCATGAAAGAAAAAAACTGTATTTCAGAATGAAGAGCGCAGTGCGGTGTTACAAATGTGAATAAGTAAACTGCGGTTACATCCCGCCCGCCAAACGTGGCAACTAGGGCATAATTTCCCCAAAAGGAGAGCTACACATTTTTGTGTCAATCTATGGGGGAGGCCTGTGAAGATAGGCGGTGGACTAGTGATAAGCTGAAATGTTGATTATGAACTACTTGGTCATCTCATCTCTTGCTTCCATAAAAAAGTTACACTGAAACAGGTGGGTCTACAAATTTATTAATTTTAAGTCATTATACTTTCGTTATCATACATGGAATCTTTATAATTTCGTTCCAGCTGTTTGTCCTAATGTCACGGCATCTCAAGTTTTCCATAGAATTAGATATAAATATAAGAGTATGTTCTTTGGCTATACAATTTACATACATATAGTTACGCCTTTTTTTTCATATAAAGGCAGAGCAGAGGTTGTCGTGGCTGACTGATCGTGGCTTAGGCTGACGTGTCGGGTGGCGAACCACGTCGCCACCATTTTGGTTAGAGTCAAAAAAATTCTTACTCCTCATTGCGTTCCCACAAGCAGTATGTATATTGCATATTATGATGTGATACGGGTATAAAAGCTGTCCGTAGAATATCTTAGTCGCCTCTCACGACACCTCGGTAGAAAAGAGGTAGGTGCTACGGGAAGTAAGAAATTTTTGACTTGTACCAAAATGGCGGCGACGCGGTTCGCCACCCGTCACGTCGCGTTTGCCGCGAGGGCGAAAAGTGGGCTACGTGAGAGGCCTGTGTTTACCCATCATCATCTTCATTTAACCTGTCTTGGGATTAATTTCTCCGGGGTATACTCATGCGGTCATAGCTGAAAATCAGCATTACGCTTGTTAGCGCAACAATATGCTGAGTGATGACCCTTTTGGCATGACTCGGAGCGTATTTACAATTGCCACACATACAGCGTAGTAATTACCCAATTTTTATTTTTTTTATTATGGTTACTTTTATGTTAATTTTTGTTTTGTACTTTTTTTAAAACATGTTTTGTACGTCCGGCGGTTTTGCCAAATAAACTTTCTTTCTTTCTTATATGGGAATAAAACGTGACTGTATGTATGTATAAGAAAGAATCCGTATAGCTAAGATAGCTAACCGATTAGTTTGTTCGCTACGGGTCGCCGGTTCTATTCCCGTACGGACAAATATTTTATGACCCACAGATAGATTTCCATGTCTGTGTTATTGTGGACTACACATCCACCACACAGGAGACATTTTAGTGTGGAGAAATGTGTTATAGAATTATTTACGCTACAATGTATGAGATCGTAAAATATATCAATGAATATAACTTATGAGCAAGCTAAGTGTATCTAAATAAATATTTCATATTGGTCGTCTCTGTCGTGTCAATGAACCGTTATCGAAGTGGAGCACTTCCTTTGCATCGTAGTTTACGTAATACTGCCAAGTGAGCAAATACTGGAGCCAGTCCAAAATCGTATTCAATAAATATTAATAACTAGCTGTACCTCGCGGTTTCACCCGCGGAAAAAAGCCGACCACGATCGATGATATACTTCCCTCTTTGTATCGGATTTCGTTTTTTTGCGCGGAACCCTAATTTTTTTCTAAAATTAAAGTAGCCTATGTTACCCGCTATAATATCTATATATCTGTCAGTGGAAGTTCCGTCAAAATCGGTCCAGCCGTTTCGGAGATTAGCCTGAACAGACAGACAGACATACAATTTTTGTTATTTTCTATAAGTACCGTACATATTTTTATAAGCATTGAGTAAAAAGCTGTTATTTTGTTACTACAAACAGACACTTCAATTTTATTTATTTGTATAGATAATTCTATATTTTATTATATACGGATGTGTGTTGACAGTTAAGATGTTACATCTGGTAAATGTCAAACTTTTCTCTAGAAGTTTTAATACCTGTGTAAAATCATCTATAAATTAGCTTTTGTATATATTTTAATGTTATTTTTCTCTACCGTTCTTTGCGGTGTTGTACAACTGTGGGTGAACGAACTCACATAATTTACTTAAGTCTGCTGTAGTCCCGTCGGACATCCCAAGCAGCAAAAAGAAGCTATACAAGAGCTGATGAACAGTTCTCATCGATGCTTTAAGCTGCCTGGAAAGACCGTTCGAAGTACTGATTAAGGGCTTATATATCTCTGATAAGAATGGATTAGGGCTAAGTTATACAGCCTCTTTCTTTAAAAGGTCTGGGTAAATTCAGTACAAAACCTGTGAAATGGTTGATGTATGGCTGGTTTAATGCTGATAAGTCTTTGACCTAAAGTTTTATTTAATACATCTGTTACTGAGGCTTTATTTAGAAAATTATCTTACAAAAGATTATTAGAACGATTTAAGTTTGTTGGCCGTGTGGTAGCGGCTTAAGAGAATCTACCACCCCATCTCATCCCGTGGGTGTCGTAAAGGTCGACAGAGGAAAAATGAAAACCAGGAGATGGGCAGCAGCATCTTGCTGGAACATTTGAGTAAATAAACTGCGGTTGCCAACCCGTTTACCAAGCGTGGCAACTATGGCAAAATCCCCCCAAAACGAGAGCTACAAACTTTTGTGGCAATCTATGGGAGAGGCCTATGTTCAGCAGTGAACTATTGATAGGCTGAAACGACGAAGTTTGTTAAAGCAATTGGAAAAAGCATTAAAGATAATATGTCAACAAAAACAACGAAAAAATAATGGTGGATCTAGTGCTAGTAAAAAATCTGGATAAGTCAATTCTCTTTGTTTAATCTAGAAATAGCGTGAAATGGTTGCGAAGATCAGTTTAATTAATGTAAATGTGCATGTATATTTTAGTTGGATTTTTAACGCGCCCGTGTAATAATTAAATTTTGATGTCAATATAGATTTAATTTTGGGATATACACTACTTCATGGGCATTGGTTTACTGACATGGACCTCCTGAATAGTTTCCAAAGCATTTTGTATATCTATGTATGATAGTTGAAAATTGTATGCAAATAATAGAGCAAGGTTTAGATTAACGGTGGCATTTTAAGGTCCACCAACTATATAAAGGTAAATCAATATTATTTTAGTCAGGTTGTAGTTGGTTTGTTGCTGAATAAGAGTTTTAATTACGGATTTGACTGTAGAGCATTCTGTCAGAATTACGTTTTAATCTGTTAGAACGTCGCCTGGTTAATGGCTTACAATCTGCGATTTAACAACCTACAGAGTTAGAATATTCTACTCGTACAATATATATCCGAATGGGCAAACGAGTCTACAGCCAGGACACTCACATTACTGTGTTTCGGTCTGAAGGGCACCGAGAGCTAGTGTTATCACTGGGCATATGAGACTTAAGAACTGATGTCTCAGGGTGACAGTGCGGCATTTATTATGAGCGGACGATGCACTTACCAGCAGGTGAACGTTTTACTCGTTTCTTCACATAATCCAATAAAAAAAAGAATTCATCTGCAATCTATGGACACTTGTATTATCGTACATCAATATTTCATGTTTTTTAGAAGTCATATTGACGAAATAGGACCTGCGTGCTCTTTTAGGATTTCTTTCATATATCTTCATGAAGTATTATTACCTAGCAACAAAAAATGCAAATTTCGATAAAAAATTTTCTTTAAAACAGGCTCAGCACGAATCTGACTTAATCCTAAAATATGACTCTTACCCATTCGTTATTTTCGAATTTACACTTATGATAATTTGCCTACACGTCCTTAATGTGCTACACTATGTCGCCGCCTCACTGCCCACGCAATTATATTGTTACCTCGACTTTCTCGAAGTTAATTTTGAACTACCACTGCCCTTACTTATTATTTTTTGCACGTCTCATGGCGCTAAGCGGCCTGGGATAGTGTTTTATACACAACATGTCAAATTCACGCTTGACGTGCCACGCTTGGCAGGCGGGTTGGCAACCGCAGTTTATATATTCAGATGTTCCAGGATGATGCTGCTGCCCATCTACTAGTTTTAATTTCCCCTCTGTCGACTTTTACGACACCCACGGGATGAGATGGGGTGACAGATTTTCTTAAGATTCTCTCCACGATAACTCCCGAAAAAATTGGCGTATCGAGACCGGGTTTTTTTTTTATCGTGCCGAGAATTGTATCTACTGATTTCCTATTTCATATCAAAAGTCTAGCACTTGCAATTATTAAGAAAAAAAAAAATTTCTTATTGTTTTCATCTGAAATGGAAATTACTCGAAATATTTGAACCTTAATACGATTTTTATTTCTTAAGAGTTAAATGAGCGTCATGAGACGTGCATTTAAGGATTATCCAATTTTTTTTATATTGTATTTACAATACAACAGCATCTTCCTGAAACATCTGAATAAATAAACTGCGCTTGCCGACCCTCCTGCCAAGCGTGGCAACTATGGAAAATCCCCCAAAATAAGAGCTACAAACTTTTGTGGCAATCTATGGGGGAGGCCTATGTTTGACAGTGGACTATTAATAGGCTGAAATGATGATGATGATGATATAAACAATTATTAATTATTCGAAAAAAAAAATGACAGTGGTGATATGATTCCTATGCAGAAATTTGTCTAGGTAGGTACCATAGGGCCTATTATTCTGCCGACAAGCTGTAGTGTACCAACATTGTGTTTAGGTCTGAAGTCCACTGATAGCTAGTCTAAATACTAGGCATATGTGACTTAAGAACTGATGGCTTATGGGACCGGCGCAGTGTCACACAAAAATGTTCTCGGTGTCACAGCATTTCTTATGGACAGACGTTGCACTTACCATTAGGTAAGCCTTTGCCCGCCACAAAAAAAGCCTTCTCCCAAAAAAAAAATGAGAGTAACATACTGTTTATTAGTTGACGCCCGCGACTTCGTTCGCGTAGGTATAGGTTATATAAATATCCCGCGAGAACTATTTTATTTGCGGGAAAAAAATTATCCTATATCCGTCTCCAGGATGCGAGCTGTCGTCAAGATCGGTGCAGCGGATGAACCGTGAAAAGGTAAAAAACAGACAGAGAGAGACAGACAGAGGGACAGAGAGAGAGTTACTTTCGCATTTATAATATTAGTATGGATGTACTGAACAGTTATTTTACAGTGAGTATTTTTGTTCATTCATGTTTGTTTTATATTAATCAAATTTGTAATATATTTATGTATTTAACATATATGTATTTAAGAATTATTTCTGCCACGTGTACTCAATTGCGAGCGCTTTTTTAATATGGAGATATGCGCAGTTAAATGATCCTTATGTGTGACAAGTATTTTAATTTACTATTTTGTAATATGTTCTCTATGACGTAATTTCAACAGTCTACTTGCCCTTTTCAGTATGCACCCCTTTAACCATACAACTTCCCCTAGTGCTGTCACGTTACCTCAGCACAATACCGTGAAGAATGGGGCTAACAATAAATTTACCCTCTTCGATGTGTAGATGACGGAATCCGTCTAGGTAGGTACCACCCCAGGGCCAGTTATTCTGCCGTGAAGCAGTAGTGTGCAAGCATTACTGTGTTTCGGTTTAAAGGGCACTGCGAGCTAGCGTAATCACTGGGCATTTGAGACTTAAGAACTGATGTCTCAAGGTGACGGGCGCAGTGTGGTGTCCCACAGAAATATTCTGGGTGACACAGCATTTGTTGTGGGCGCACGTTGGACTTACCATCAGGTGAACGTTTTGCTCGTTTCGTCACTTTATACTATATATATATATATATATATAAAAAACCTAGTTATTCATTATTATTAACCTATTAATAGTTTTTGCAGGTATGTCCAACAGTGGGTTATTGATACTCAACCATGAGAATTTCCCGTAATCACCATGCTTGGCAGACGGTTTCCGTTGTAATCTATGAGATTTAATATGCATTTCCATTAATAGAATCCTAAATACCGACTTTATGACACGGGGCGGCAGATTTACTTAAATTGCCACTATACCGCCATTCGACTATTGACGAGAAATATCTCCTTTTTCCGTAAGTGAAAAGGAGGTAGCGGCTTTACCGGATTCCTACGGGCTGAAACCCACGGTTGTTTCTCAGCCTGACTCTAGGTAGAGCTTCCAGAACGCGCGCTCAGCTGCATAACCGCCGCCAGAGTCTCGTTTTTAACGAGAGCGCCTCTCATTGGGTTATTTATCGATGACAATAAATATCGCCATAGCAAACCATTGAACGTCAACAAGAACAAGTTGCTCTCCCCGACGGACATGTCACGGAGTTTAAGCTAAGCTTAGTTGCAGTGGATAACAGGATTGGAACTTGTTTTAGTGGTAGGTTGTAAATAAAATGACGTTAGACAAGCGAAATTTATATTTCTTACGTTGAAGAATAAATAATTTTCATTTCATTTCATTAATTGAGGGCCTAGTAGATACTGTAAAATGACCTTAAGTACATTAGAAAAATAAAACTGTTGTTTCTTTTATATTCTAGAAATAAACACAAGACATCTAAGTCTATGACTAAAAATAACAACATATTATGAATATTTCGAATGACTAAATCCTAAACAGTCGCAGTGAAAGGATGAATTCCTTGCCTAGATTTCTGTGTACTTATTCCGAGTGGAATTACGCAATTATTCAATTAGTATGCCGCATCGATCCACGCCGGTGACCACAAATTATTATAATGAACGGAAGCGATATTTTATTTTCGTACGACGTCATTTATAACAGGTCTTAATCATGTACGAAAGGAGCCGATAGAAACGTAGTTTTAAGAACCAAAAGCGATCTTAAATTTTATTAAAACACTAGCTGTGCTCTGCGGTTTCACCTGCGTTAAATAAGCTGACCACATGATTGCGTATTTGCGATTGCTACATGACTGACCTGATTTTTTACATTTCGGCCTTTCTCGGTAATGTTTGATTCGCAACGTGAAGCTCCTTAATCCCGTAGCATGAAGATTATTGGTATAGGCTATTAATTTTCCGATAAACGAACTATCTAATGGAAAAATATTTTTTTAATTCTACATACATACATAAGATCACGACTGTATCCCATAAGGGGTAGTCAGAGACTGGGCACTCACTGCAAAAACAGATGACTGCCACAGTCCACATTTCACCAAAACAATATAATGCACTTGGTGTGATAGGTGGTGAGCCCATCGCCACCATGCGCTGTTGGGTGCACAGTGCAGTTTAATTCCTTACTCGCCTTTTACGAGATCCATTGGATGAGATGGAGTGGTAGTATTCTTTTAACGAGCCGCCACCACACGGCTTTTTTAATTCTAATTAATATTTACTAAAAGAACGAGTCTAAGATTACAAACTCAACAACTTTATTATAGTAGTAAGATTATGATTTATTTTCCGTAAGTCGAATAAGTGACGCGGCCTGTTTTACTTTACGCGCCAACTTTAGAGTAAACTTTAGAAAGGAAAGCAAGGAAAATCTCCTCAAATTGGATTAGGCCTTTGTCTATCATTCTACTTACGGGATGATAATGATGATGATCAAGATTGATGTATTTATTATAAATGTAACGCTCTTGTAAGCTAATGTAGATTTCTATTCATAGTTTGTATGCATTCATGCAACAACTATAAGACTATAACAGGATTAAAAATAAGCAATCCGTATAAAACGTCTTGTTATGAAAGTCACGTTGCCACATAAAACGTATGTATACTAATTCAGTACACATACGACCGCGTCGCCTAGTGGTTAGAGTCCCGGACTTCGATCCCAGTCGGAGCCAACATTTGTACTAAAACACAAATTGTTGGTTTTCGGGTCTGATTGGGTTGTCATCGTCCCCGTGTTTCTGACACTGCATCATAGCCTACCTACGATCTTATCGCATCAGCGATACATCGGGTGCGAGTACAATATTCGGAAGTTGTCGCCGTGGACGAAATCGGCTAGGAGAACAACATACATGTTGTTTATATGCATACCTTTTGTTTTTACCTGTTTACTAAAATGGACTTTGTGATGGAAAGTTTTGAGCTCACAGTAGTTAAACGTTTTTATCTTTTGTTATACATAAAACATTTGATTTTTCATTTAAATTTTAGCGTTATTGTGTCAATATTGTTCATACAATCGCTACATACAACAATTTACTATATCTGTAAAAAAGTAGACTGACATAAAACTGGGGATTGATAAGTAGTTTCTTTTTTATAGATTAATTAAGCCATTATCGCCACAACAGTAACGGCAATAACATTATCGATTACAAATTTAACTTTAAATAACACGAAAAAAAATTCGCATTGTCTCGTTGGATGACTGCAGAAAAAATCAATGTACCAGGAATAATTGAAACGGGCGTCCACCACCACCACCACTTTAGCCTATCTACTAGTCTCTACTAGTCCACTGCTGAACATAGGCCCCCACAGATTGCGACAATAATTTCTATTGAGTTTATTTATTGAGATGTTCCAGAAAGTCGCTGCTGTCCATCTCCTGGTTTTCATTTTCGCTCTGTCGACTTTTACGACACCCACGGGACGAGATGAGGTGGCAGATTCTCTGTAGCCGCTACCACACGGCGATCTTAAACGCTTCTTACCGTCTTTGTCCGAGATTACCATTTTACTCGTATATTATTATCATCAATTTTACCAATTGATAGTTTTAATAATTAGCGTTTGTCGCAATATCTGGTGGGTGGATTTCTATGCACGAATCTGTCTAGGTAGGTACCACACGACTAGTTATTCTGTCGAGAAGCAGTAGTATGCAAAAATTACTGTGTTTCGTTTTGAATGGCACTGAGAGCTAACTTAATCACTTGGCATATATGAGACTCAAGAACTTATGACGCAGTGTGGTGCCGAACGGAAATGTTTATTAAACGATTTTAGTAAAATACGAGTTGTTCGAGAAGTCGGGCAATAATCTAATGAACTTGGCATTACGCTACAGTCACCGACATCAGCTCATAAGGAAACTCCTCAATGGTTTACAATAAACATCCAAATGCAGCTGGTGTTCTTGGCACTAAGCCATGTGGAGAAGGAGTGTATGTTAATTTTTGATATAAGATACTATGTTTTGTTTATTTTTTATTGTTGTTAATAATACAAAATAAGTAAAAATGGCGTGTTTGCTCGTTCTTATTAAGGTTTCGGTACGGTACATTTTTGGTTATTTTGTTTTTCTTACACCAAAGAGTTATTCTTCCTTTTCTTTTTTGATCCTAGCAATTAGCTACCAAATCGAGCCATTTTTGCCAATGTCGAGTAATAATTTAATTATAACAAAGATTTAATTTCGATCGACAGTAAAACGATAGTTAACTTTTACTGAAGATTTCTGGATAGATGGAGACAAAACGCAAAGTACAATCTTGGTCTTGAATTTAATTTTCCAATCACTGTACATTTTTACGATCAATCAATATTAAACACCAATACTCAAAATATACAAAGAAATTACAAAATTCAAAAAAAAAATCACTACTGCTGCTTTTCCAGTTGGCGCCAAAAGACCTACTAAGTTATTATGAATTCATTAATGAATAATAAAATACAAGAAGCTGGCAGTCTAGAAAAAATAACATGAAAGGTACAATCTCGTGAAAAAATATTTAAGTACTGGTTGTGGTTGTCGTGGAAAAAAGATAGCGCCCGTGTTTAATGTTTAATAAAAACTAATCAATGCTTCACATAATGTATTATATGTTCCGTTATTCGATAAGAGCAGAATGTCATAACACTACTCGGAAATGAAAACAAGTCTAGCGTATAATAGTTTTAAAATGATATAATTATGTGAAACTCGGTTAGTTATAAAAACATCGACATCTATCACATTCATCGGTGCTATTGAATTCTTGACATATAAAGGTAAAGTCCACATGCAACTTGACAAAAATTATGTTAATGTATAAAATTTATCTTAATTTTAAAGATTGTGTCAGGTACGACGATAAAAAACTATTGCAATGGGTCCCCTGCAGTAAAACTATTATTATCCGCTATGTTCTTAATAAAAGAAAAAAAATGCTTAAACTTTCCCTGCAGAAATCAGACTAAAATTAAATCGTGGGGCGTAGCGTAACCTGAATAAATATGTAAATGATCTGAATAAATATGTAAATGATCGTTTTGTGATGTCGCACGCTGATAGTAACATCCCAGAGACATCAGTTCTGTTCATCATCGTTTCGTTAAGTCTCGTATGTCCAGTGATAACAGCTCTCAGTGACCTTCAAACTGAAACAGAGTAATGTTTGCACACTACTGCTTTTCGGCAGAATAACTGGCTTGGGGTGGTACCTACCTTAACCTGTAGAAAATAGAAATTCCACTCTCCTCACAATTTTATTTTAGTCTGATCAATGCTCTAGACTTTAGATTGATGAGGAGAGTTGTGTTCACATCATGGTACTCGTAAGTACAACGTTTGCCTATAACAAATGCTGCGTCATCCAGGACTTTTCTATGTGACACCACACTGCGCCCGTCACCTTGAGACATCAGTTCTGAAGTCTCATATGCCCAGTGATTACACTATCTCTCAGTGCCCTTGAAACCGAAACACAGCTAAGTTTGCACACCACTGTTTCACGGCAGATTAACTGACCCTACCTAGTTTATTACGCAGCAAGAGCAAATGAAAGTGTACAGTGATTGAAAAATTAAATTCAAGACCAAAATTGTACTTTTCGTTTTGTCTCCATCAGCCCAGCAAATCTTCAGTAAAAGTGAACTACGATATCATTACAATATCATTATACTGTCGATCGAAATTTAGTCTTTGTTATAAATAAATTATCACTCGATATTCGCAAAAATGGCTCAAAAAAAAGTAAAGTTTCAGCCTATAAATGTCCCACTGCTGAGCACAGGCCTCCTCTCAGTTCTGACAGGGTTTTGGATCTAGGAACAATCCGCCACGGTGCTCCAATGCGGGTTGGCGGACTGCACATGTCTTCGAAAAATTTTCTATTTCTCAGACATGCAGGTTTCCTTACGATGTTTTCCTTCACCGCCGAGCACGTGGTAAATCGGCACTTAAAATTCAATTAACAATTTTAGTGGTACCGGCACCGGGAATCGAACCCAGGTCACTCGCGTACTTTGAAAATTTAAAGCGAGCGCCTAGCCCCTGAGCTACCACGGCTCTATTAGTAGCTAATAGCTAGGATAAAAAAGTAGAACAGTAAAAACATATTTTCATCAAGCATAGGACTCTCCATAGATTGTTACAAATGTTTACAGCTCTCATTCTCTGATGATTTTGCTATAGTTGCCACGCTTGGCAGGCGGGTTAGCAACCGTAGTTTTTTGTTTATTGAGATGTTCCAGGAAGATGCTGCTGCACATCTTCTGGTTTTTATTTTCCTTCTGTCCACTTTTACGACACCCACGGGATTCAATGGGGTGGGTTCTTCTAAGGCCATACCACACTGAATAGCATAAGTTTTTGTCCGTATCAAGATATCCTTCGTATATTTATATTATATTGTTTGATTTTGTATCGGTGATAACAAAAAAATACGCAGTAAAAATATGTTATCTTTTGTTTATCTTCACTCATGCGTCGGTTTCGTTTCAATGAAACCGCAATCTTTGGAAAAGTTGTTTGTAAATAATACACAATCTATTTAATAATAATATGTACTTTAATACTATTATCAAAATACTTTTCAATAAATGATTTAGTTTCTTAAGAGTGCTTGTGGTTTAAATAAAAAAAAAATACATAGGTAATTTATCAATTATTATTAATATCCTTTGTAATATTTTCACGTTCTTGAAACCAAACATGCCATTGTTCATATCCTTAAATTAGCCGTGTGGTGGCGGCTCGTTAAAAGAATACTACCACTCCATCTCATCCAATGGATCTCGTAAAAGGCGAGTAAGGAATTAAACTGCACTGTGCACCCAACAGCGCACGGTGGCGATGGGCTCACCACCTATCACACCAAGTGCATTATATTGTTTTGGTGAAACGCGGATTATGACAGTCATCTGTTTTTGCAGTGAGTGCCCAGTCTCTGACTACCCCTTATGGGATACAGTCGTGATCTTCTGTACATACATAAGATACGTACATATGTATGTAAATTAGCAATTTCCATTATTTTATTAATACCATCCTGTACATACATTACTATCCTGTGTTTACATTACTTTTCCTTTTTTGTAATTTTTATGGAAGAAAGAACAATTTTATGTTTCAATACACTGCGCTCTCTACCTGAGACTTCAGTTCTAATGTCCAGTAATTGGACTATTTAACAGTGGTAACCTACCAATACGGATTCCTTTTCGATATTCCTGGTATTACACGTCAATTTCTTTTGTGTATGTAGTTCCCCGTGTCGATCAATAGTAGAGTCAAGCGAAATGTAAGCTCTAAGAAGAGGTGGTAAAACATGACCTTGTTTTTACTTAAGATTTTTAATAATAAGTTTACGGGTGCAGTAATATGCAACGGCCGATTTTTTTTTCAAACAAACAATATGACGTAGTAAAAATAACCGGTAAATATCTTCCACGTAGCGCGACACGTTGCCATGTGTCAGCTGTTTTCCCGCCAAATTATCGAACTGCGCAACACACCGGACCGAAGCAACAACGGCTAAATATAAACCATATTATTTTAAAGTGTTTTCGTAGATGTTTTTGATCGATCTTTGCTCTAGCCTTCATCTAAACTAATATTATAAAGAGGAAAAATTTGATTTTTTGTATGTTTGTTTGTAAATATAAAAGAAAATAATGTACTACATTTACAAAGCACTCATCATTAATCACAAAAAAGTCCGCGAGGCTATATGTCTAACTATTATAGTTAAGTCACAATAACCGCTTTTTGTTCAAATTAGTCTATTAAAACACGGGAAGAATCGAAAGATAATGACATCCGTATCATGATATTAATCCTTATCCTACAAAATAGTTTCATAGTCAAGGTTTATTATGTACATGTAAAGTCCTCCTTAAATTATTCAAATCGGACCTATCGTTTAGAAGTTACGACAGGTATAAAAATGCTAAAAGTAAGAAACGTTCGCCCGCGCTACTCGCGAATATACTAAGATCTATTAATTACTTACCTACTCATATTATTTAATTTTGATTACATAATTTATTTTATTTAAAACTTTAAAACGCTCTTTAAAAAATACGAGTACAATGGCCGCGGTGTCCCTGTATTTCATGGCTTATGTTCCCATAAATAAAACATTATTTTTTTAAAATAACATAATCTTATCTGACCAGCTGCAGAGCCGCCGATGAGAATAGTTGCTACAAAAAATAGTAGATAGTGTACGGAATTGTGGTTGTTCTATTTGTCCAAATAAAGTACTATAATATCTATCTACCCGTGCGAAGCCGGGGCGGATCGCTAGTGTTTTATACAAAGACACATCTATTTAATTTTTAAAATGTAAAGAGTGATTTATTAAACGTCTATGTTTATGGTGACACTGAACTTATTTATGTATGCAAATTACATCTAAAACATTTCTTTTGTGCTTTGTATCAGTTATTTTATCATAACTGACAATCGTAACGTGTATAAATAAAAGCGGTAATCTTCCTATTGTCAGTAGTGGGTTTGATTATACTTGCTTGCTGCTTAAGTATTTATCGATTTATTTTGTAACCACGACGACTTTAGTCGTGATCTCTTTAGAAACATATTTTGTTTAGTTTCATTAAGAATATTCTTATGTATAATAAAATAAATGTTTAAGGAAACGATAAACGTAACGGAAGTATGAAACTTTATCTAACCTCTTTCTGTATAGCTCGACTGTAGGAAAACTGAAGGGAAAACCAGCACCTGCTTTGAGAATGGCATGCTGTGCTCTTTCAACTTCAATGAGGTGAGTTTTGGCACCTCTGCCCCAATAATATTATAAACAGTCAATTAAGGATTGTCAAAAAGCGAAGTAGACCATCTTGATAACACGAGGATCAGCTATATGTTTTTAGGTTTTAAAAATGTCAATGAGCTTTCGTAGCCGGGTTACAAGAAACGATTACATTAACGACTGCTAACGATTAATAACGAGATACATTAAAAGTTAAAATTTAGTCAATGAATTCACGTAATGTTTTTGAAATCCTAGAATTCTGCAACGATATAAACTGTAAGCATTTCTTGTTGATGATAAAATATACGAGTAATTAAATCAATGAGGCGATGCTCTTAGAAAAAGATATATGTAATCTTTATATTGATAAAATCTAAATAAAAGGAGCTATTAACTTACATTCTTAACGATTATCTGAGTTGATATTAATATTTCTAACGTGAAAATAGATCTAAATTATACCATCGCTTATACAACCGCAAGTTCGGTGGGAAGCAATTAAAATTTGAATTTAATACCGTTCAGTTAAAACAAGTTTTTAATTTCACATTTAGAACGTTGCGTTTTAGACGATAGTGACTGAATAGTAAATGAAGCTGGGTCTTATTACATACCACTATAACAAAAGAATGTTTAATCAAAAAGAAACAATTTAATATAGTTAAATAAATAATGTAAAATAACTTAACTAAAAACTAAACTAAAAAATCCTTAAGTTATGGATTAAGAAACTATTCCACACAAGTCAAGGAGGCTCCTATCTTATTACAAGTCAGATACTCGTACTCCCCAAGGCAATATACGAGTAAGTACTCGTATTGTGACTCATGTATACCACTTCATTCGTTTCTGTTGTACTTTACATTTTGTGTACACCTATTTCAAATAGTAAATAATTCTTAGTTTTTATTAACTTTATTCATATAAAGCATGTAATTACTATTTGATTATTATCAATGCATTTTTGTTCTATTTTCATTTACTCGTACTTGTGTCTAAATACTATTTCTTTATATATGATGTCCCAACTATTTAGAATTTTTTTCGCTAATAATGACAAAAAAAACTCAGCACTGCTTAAAAAATAAGCGAAAATAAGGGAATTTTGGCGCTAACTCGAAAAGAGGCAGTAGTTTTTTTTATTTAATTTTGTAATTTCTGTGTATATTTTGAGTTTTGATGTTTAATAATGATAGTTTATTATGCAGCAAGTACTCCTGAAAGTGTACAGTGATCGGAAAATTCAATCTAAGACCAAAATTGTGCTTTTCGTTTTATCTCCATCAGTCTAGCAAATCTTCAGTAAAAGTCAACTATCATTTTACTGACGATTAAAATTTGAAGTCTTGCTGCTTGAAGATTCTATACTTGGATATGTTACTTGATAATGGAAAAAGTTATTATTTTATTAAGATATCATTTCTTATCTATTAAATATCAAAACTTTTTTTTATTGGATAAAGTGATGAAACGAGCAAAACGTTCACCTGATCCACAGTGAGTGCAACGTCTGCCCATAACAAATGCCGTGTTACCCAGAAAATTTCTGTGTGGCACAACACTGAGGCCATCACCTTGAAATCTAGTAGTATTATCAGTAATGAAAATTATTTAATATGATATTGTTGCTGTAAAGCAAAACATTTAAAATAACAGTTTCTATCATACGTAATAAGGAAGACCGCTTGCGGATTGAAAAATTTATAAAATTATAAAAATATAATGTTTTGAAACTAGCGCTTCATACCTAATTTAAATATTATTTAGAGGTGATGGGAAGTTTTGAGAAATTCTCTATAGCGTGTGAAATAAATCAAAAAATTACTTCCTGTGGTGTAGATCCAACAGTTTTAAAGGATAGAGCCTGAAGGGAAGAATTGTAAAACATGAACGCTCAACGCGGTAGTGTTGGAGTATCATTAGTGGTGATCTATCCGCCAGCTGATAAATACTTCACTAGTGGTATGATTTCTATTCAGTCCGTCTCATCATCCGTCTATGTAGGTACCGCTGCAGGGCCAGTTATTCTGCCGTAAAGCAGTAGTGTATCAACATTACTGTGTTTCGGTCTGAAGGGCACTGAGAAACGCCGCGGGTCTTGCGTTCGAATCCCAGTAATTTATTGTGCATGTGGAAATTATGTCTGTTAAGCACACTCACAATACACAATATAGAAATCCTATTGTAAAGCATCGTTTTTTTTTATAAAAAAGCTACAATAAATTTTTTGTAAAGTTTGAAGACCGCCTGGCCGATGATCAGAGTACCTGACCAGTACGCCCCGAGTACTGACTTCCAATCCCAGCCAGAATCAACATTTGTGCAACAACAAAATTGTTGGTTTCCGGGTCTGGCTCTGATACGGGAACACCGTGTCTCTGACAATGCATCCTAGCCTACCTCCGATCTTATCGCATGAGGTTGGGACGAGTGAGTGTATGTGTGTGTGTACACTTGTGAAACTATAATATCTCATGCGCGCTTGATAGCTTCCGACAGTGTTCGAAAATCGCCGTGGTCATAGATCCAGTCAAGAATATATCAATGTACAGCGACTAAAAAATATCATTAGGATAATTAATTAAGCAGTGTTTGCGAATTATATTATAATGTGTAAAAAGATGACAGCACATCTTTGACGAAGGCAATTAAGCGTGTACTTGTTAAGGCGATTTGATATAAAAAGTCAATAAAACAGTCTACCGCGACCGTGCTGATTATTTATTAATCGGCCATTAATTCAATAATCAACAATGGACTGCGCAGTAGCGTCAGGCGAGAATAATAACAACGGCTACCGATAAAGCATTTGTTGTTTAAGCGCAGCACACACGGGATATGTCGAGTAATACGATAACATAACGTCACGGTGCTTGCGTTTTGTTTTTAAATTCCAAATTATAAGAGAAATTAAACTTTTGAGTAATTACGGTGAAACCTTTAACTACTCGTATATTTATACTAGGCAGTGCTGCCATAAGTAGGCAATTTTTCTGTACGTACTGTTAACCAACTAAAGTTGGTAGTTACAACTACCAACACAATCCAAAAATCAACCTATTCTCTCTTACCAACGTTCGAATTAAGCCATGCGTGTAGCGGCATGTTAAGGGTAGTAATTTAATCGAGTAGCGAGTAATTTAGTAATTAAAATAATTGCTACTCGACTAAAGCTTAATGCTAAGTAACCCTTTTTGTTCTGAGTTCTGACTGTCAGCAAATGACAGATGACAGTTCCGCTTTTCGCGGTTTTTCTTATAAAATGTAATTTGTGGGCGTGGTCGATTTGTTGTGTTGTGAATTTGTTAGTAAGGATGATTATATCATTAGTGAAATATAATAACATTAACGTTTATGTGTTGTGCGCTTAATACATGTCTTGAATCTAAAAACTTTTTAGATTCTAGTCATTCATCAATCATCATGCACTCTGATACAGATTCCCATGATAGTGGTGGCGAAGGAATACGGACTTCGTCAGAAACTCCCTCTCTAAAGATCAGAAATTTTCAAATCTGCCAACTCACACCAATTTTTGCAGTAAATCTACTACTTTTCTAAAATTAGGGTTGGCAACACTGATACCAGGGTTCTTTACCTTTTCTACCTTTCGCAAAAAGTGGCAGTAAAAGCTGGTATGAATTTCATAGAAAATAAACAACTATCTGTAAAACATATATTTGTATGTTTTACAGATAGTTGTTTATTTTCTATTTTAATAACTAAATTCGGTTAGGAAATCACTTGTGCGTGTTCGTGTGATGGCGGCTTAAGAAAGTCTACCACTCCATCTCTTCCCGTAGGTGTCGTAAAAGTAGTCAGAGGGACAATGAAAACCAAATAGCCATCTATTGGTTTTCATTTGTGGCCTATGCAGTTCAGCAGTGAACCAGTGATCCGCTGAATTGATGATGTTGATGAGGGAATCAAGCCAGCAACCAGTAGCACAGACAGGGACAGAGTCGTTAAAAATTATAATATATTAATTTCGAATGTAGTACTTATATCCTAGGGAACACCGTTATTTTATTTGTCGTGTAAACAAAAATGCTAAAGTTACTAAGTGATCGCTTCCTGCTTATCACAAACATGTGTAAAAGCCTTTTATGTTCATGATTTGAAAAGGTTGATATTTCGTTGATAAGGCGACATTAAGTTTGCCGTTGCAAGAACGCGATATCGGGAAGTGCATTGCATACCTTATTACGTTAACCGGTACTACGGATAAGCTTCCTTGGTAATGAATTGTTTTTTCCGTTTCAATATCGTAATATATCTTAAGTCAGTAATTAATAACCAATTCTGAAATGTATTATTTTAAAATATGCAAAGGCAAAGGAATGTAACAATGCACTTAAAAAAATATTTGTATGTAAAATAAAATAGCAGGCAAAAGCTTATATGTTAACATCAATAATTATCGAGTTTGAAGGTTACTGTTGTAATTTTTCAATAATACATACTAGTGTTTGAGCATTACGTTACCGTTTAAATAGTAAATTTAAACGTAATGCCCGCGTGGCCTAGTGGTCAGAGTACCTGACTTCTACGCCGCGGGTCCTGGGTTCGATTCCCAGCCGGAGCCAACATTTGTGCTAAAACACAAATTGTTGGTTTTCGGGTCTGGTCGTGTTGTGATTGTCCCCGTGTTTCTGACACTGCATCCAAGCCTACCTCCGATCTTATCGCATCAGCGTTATATCGGGCGCGGGTAGGTTGGGACGAGTGAGTGCATCTGTGTTTACACGTACACTTATGGCCCTATAATATCTCCTGCGCACTTGATGGCTCTCGGCAGTATTCGGAAGTTGTCGCCGTCGTGGTTGAAATCGGCTAGGAGAACATCATCAATAAATAGTAAATTGAAAACAACCCCGTGGCAACAAGTTACCCGACTTCTTCACCGCGAGTCTTGGTTTTGAATTCCCACAAATAAATTATTGATTTTCGGGTCTGGTTGTGTTGTGCATGTGAAATTATTTGTAAAACGCACCCATGATATAGGAGAATCCTAATAAGAGGCATCATATTTCTAAAAAAATATTATTACTTATTTTGATGTTATTCTGTCAGTTATTATGAACTTAAGACTTGACCGTGAGGTGGTTGCATAAAATTCTGCCACCCCAACTCATTCCAGAAGTGGACTTAGGGCTTTATCAAGTAGAGACTAGTTGCCGTAATCATTGCTCTTGGCGAATTTAACACTGTACACTCAGTTACTATAATTATAAACACACGACGAAGCGCGGCTGCCGTAGCGAGCTGCGTTGTTAATTATGCCTAAAAATGAAGATAACAGGTATCGTATAAACACTGTTGTTTTTAAAACGGAGTAAAAGTATCAAATTTAGTTTATAATAAAAAAAATGGGTAAAGTGAAGAATCGAGCAAAACGTTCACCTGATGGTATGTGCAACGTCTGCCCACAACAAATGCTGTGTCACTTATTCCATTTCTGTGTGACACCACACTGCGCCCGTCATCGCGGGATATCAGTATCAAGTCTCATATGCCCAGTAATTACACTAGCTATCAGTGCCCTTCAGATCGAAGCACAGTAATGTTTGCATACTACCGCTGTAGGTACGGCAGTAGTGTGTATAGGAACAAAAAGCTAAATAAAACTGGTTTATAGTTTATATTTGGTTGTATTTAATATAGGTTCATAGTTTATGTAGAGAAGGAACACGTTGGCAACTTGCCAGCTCCGTGCGATCACCTTTCGCTAGGTCATTCTAATAAAAAAGCCTAGAATAGACGCTAATAATGCCAGGGCTGACCTGGCTCCCTTTAATCCCAGAAAAAACTCATGACCATCTCAAATAAGTGCGGCCGTGTGGTAGCGGCTTAAGAGAATCTACCACTCCATCTCATCCCGTGGGTGTCGTAAAAGTCGACACAGGGAAAATTGAAACCAGGTGATGGGCAGCAGCATCTTCCTGGAACATCTGAATAAATAAACTGCGGTTGCCAACCCGCATGCCAAGCGTGGCAACTATGGCAAAATTCCCCTCAAAATGAGAGCTACACACTTTTGTGTAATGATGATGATCTCAAATAATCCAAACTAAAGATACTGCAGCGTCTAAGGCACGAACTGCGATCGCCAATCCACCTGTTAGGTGTGGCGATTACGGCAAATCCTTCCAGCTTAGGGGAGGTCCAGCAGTGGACTTTTACAGGCTGATGAAGAAGAAGGGATAAATTTCAAGCCTAACTTTTTACTGGTCCCTGTGCATGAATCCGTCTAGATAGTGGTCCTATCTAGACGAATTCCGCAGGACCAAATATACTGCTGTGAAGCAGTAGTCTGCAAACATCACAGTGTTTCGGTCTGAGGGGCACTGAAAGCTAGCGTAACGACTAGACATATGAGACTGATGTGCCACACAGAAATTCTCATGGTGGCACGTCTTTTGTAATGGGCAGATGTTGCAATTACCATCATGTAAACACATTCCTCGTCATATTTTCTTAAAAAAAGAGTAACATTTGAACAGACTTTTTGATTTGAAATCTCATTTGAAATTTATTTGAATATATCTAATAAGTAATTTGTTATTTATAATCGCTCGTTTTATGAGACTCGTCTGAATTGGAATCTCTGCATTGCGCGACTGCATGCACCATTTCAAGATAATTCGTATTTACTATCTGAAATCACTATGCATTGTGATAATTATTATACAACTTCTTTCTATCAATTAATTAAAAAAGTCCAACGCAATCGATAAGCGGGCTTCCATAAGAATATTTTCAAGCCGTCGAAGAAGATGAGTCATTTTTACCATCAGTCAAGTGTAATACAAGATGTAGGAGTATACAAGCTAGATTGTGAATGTGGTCCCTCTTACATATTATTGCATCGACGTTCTAGAAAGTCTGCAATATGTCACCATATTCTGGATCACCCCATTACATCAAATTTGATAGACCAAAAATCCTTGCAAAGGAACACCGATTCCTACCAAGGATCATTCTCTAGGCTATTAAAATAAAAAAAACATTCTGATTTCAATAGATAAGATGGTTGGTAAGAAGTGGGTACTGCCACCGGCTTGGGATCCTATAATTAATAAAATTAAATCAAAAACCATGCATACCACTGAAAGACTTAAGGATACTGTAAGCTCATTTTGCGTAGATCGGACCAAAAATAATAATAATTAAAAGGTGCAGGTAACTATGACATCGGGACATCTGTCACCTCAGTCCCTCCGTTTACCATGGGGTAAAGCACTCAAAACGTGGGGTTATAAATAGTTCCAAAATTAAACGCAACAAAATCCGTATAATTAATTTTATTAAATAGGCTCTTTTCTTGAAGGTCTCTAAGTCGTATCAGTCCAGAAAAGCCGCCGGCCGCAGAAAGTTCTACAGAGTGGTGACGCGTGGCAGAAAATTCCGCAAAAAGCGTACAGTGGTGGAACGCCAACTATGATTTACTATAAATGAATGATTTAAGTAAATCTATTTTTATCTTGGGGAAATCTACATAGATATCAATTCACCGCGAAGGCTACGAAGGGTTATATTACTTCTTCCGTCTAAAGCGCCACTGTGTTCCTCGTTCTCTCGTTCTCGTTGGGAGCAGCAACAGCCGGCACACGGCAAGGTTGCCCGACCTATAACCCTATGGTATAAATATACCATCAACATTGTACATCTTCTAGTATGTCTTTCTGTACCATCTTACAACTATCTATTCTATAACTTTTTCATGTGTATAGCTAATACATATACATAGCTAACTCGCAGCGTATGTGGACTACAAAATTTTGACGCCCTTTGGCTATCAAGATAATGCACTGTGGCTAACATCAAACATTAAAGTTTATAGACTAAGACAAACTTCATGACTGCTGATGGATGCCATCCCTATTTATCAACGCATGGTAAACACTACGAAATCCCAAGGTGAACTCGACTGAGTAGCAAGAGACTTGAAAATATTTTTGTCTCATACATTACGACTCATTTTCATTGTTTTAGTGATAATGAATTATTTATCAACGGCGCGAAGAAAATTAATCTCACAGAGAAGGTCGAAGACCTTTTAATAAGTTCGTAATGACGGTCCGGAACACAGCCAAAATGACTCACGTTTGTTACTATCGAAGTAAGGTTACCTTGCTGTTAAAATTTACAACGTGTTATTACTGTCTACTACTATACAGTGTGGAATAAGTTCAACAGCTTCGTAAGTTAAATTAAACTTAAACTAAGCCTGAAAGCTTTTACTGAGCTGAGGAGATGGTATGCAATAGCCGCATGGCGGGCTCGAACCCGCGATTTTGTTTCGCAATCTGTTACCTGAATCGTAAAGCTATAGCTACTTTTATCCAGCTTACATACATCCATACATAAGATCACGACTGTATCTCATAAGGGGTAGTCAGAGACTGGGCACTCACTGCAAAAACAGATGACTGCCGCAATCCACGTTTCACCAAAACAATATAATGCACTTGGTGTGATAGGTGGTGAGCCCATCGCCACTATGCGCTGTTGGGTGCACAGTCCAGTTTAATTCCTTACTCGCCTTTTACGAGATCTGTTGGATGAGATGGAGTGGTAGTATTCTTTTAACGAGCCGCCACCACTCGGCTGCTTAGTTTTCCACAGATGTCAACTGAAACATATCGGTGGTCAGAATCGGCCGGACATAACAGACGCTCATCAATAATTGACATCCAAAGAAGAAGAAACTGTAAATTGTATAAGAAGAATCATCCTCGTGTCATACAGTGCTACAACTGTACGCACAAATATAGAGACGCTCGTCCTACTCTACACTAACGCTGTTGCGATGAGATTGGAGGTAGGCTAGGATGCAGTCTCTGAGACAGGATAATCGCAATACAGTCAGACCCGAAAACAATTTGTGTTTTTCCGACAGAGATTCAAAGCCTGAGACCAGCTAAGTCAGCAGCTGAAGCAGCCGAAAGCAGCTACTTATTACTGATAACATGATGTTGTGTTGGAGGCGCCTTCCACCCTTTACGTTGTGAAACTTCAGTGAAAAGAAATATCAAAAGAATGACGTGCCCTATGTCTGATCACGTGTCAGACTGGAAATACCCAGACCGATAAATGGTGAGCAGCGTCCAAAATGGACTGAGGTCACTCCTCCTGCCAAACTTGTGAACAGTATATGAGCTTTATTTCGAGGAAGAAAGTGAGAAGACCTCGTTCACTTGGTGGTAAGTAAAACGTCTGCTTATAACAAAAGGTCACCCAGATCCACACTGCGCTCGTCACCCTGAGACATCATTTCTAAGTCTGATATAGCCCTGTTATTGCACTAGCTATATAGCAGTGCCCTTTAGACCGATAACACAATGTTTGCACACTACTACTTGTCGGCAGAATAACTGGCCCTGCGATAGTACCCACCTAGACGGATTACAGTCAATGCTGTGCAGATAACAAAGCACCTAACGGTCCCCCGGCCAATACCTGACTGAGAAGGTTACTTAATCTCATCAGTTTAATTTATTGATGCACAACGCGTCGTTGTTGGTTTTCATCTATCCATGCTAATATTATAAATGCGAAAGTAACTCTCTCTGTCTGTTTGTAACCTTTTCACGGTTCAACCGTCGAACCGATCTTGGCGAAATATGGCACACAGATATCTTGCGTCCTGCAGACGGACGCAAAATACTTTTTATACGCGAAAATCAAATATTTCCCACGGGATATTTAAAAAACCTATATCAGGCATCAGCTAGTGCTAAATATAGTGGACATATTCTTTACACATTCTTCATGTTACGCCTTTTCCGCGATACTGATCTAACTACAAATGTAAGATACAAATTAATGTTCTTGAAAGACGACTTGCTTAGTGCTTCGTATAAATAAGTGGCATGTGTCCTGTGGTCAAATGTCAGCCAAACTATGTGGACTTATTTATTCTCCACCAAACCCCTCTTCGTCGTTCGTTCGTTACGTGAATATTGTAAAAGTCATCTAAGGGTAAAAGCTGAATATCGTTTAGTGCAAACCATCATAATGCGATTGCCTTGCAATGGCGATACTCGTCTGCCTAACGTGGTAGCAATACCCTAGCGTTACCCGGCGTGAGATCCTATCTACACAAATAAATAAAAGTGTCTGTTTGTAATAACAAAATAACAGGTTTTTACTCAATGCTTATGAAAGTATATACGGTACTTATAAGAAAAAAAATATTTTTCAAATGTTTGTCTGTCTGTCTGTCTTAATCTCCGAAACGGCTGGACCGATTTTTTTAATTTTAGAGATACAATGAGGTTTCCGCGCAAAAAAAAAACAACAAAATCCGATTTAAATAGGGAAGCATATATGTATATCATCGATCGGGGTCGGCTTTTTAACGCGGGTGAAATCGCGGGGCACAGCTATTTCTTAATAAAATTTATTCAGAAACCTTAACTAGACTTCGAGAAACAGTAAGCTCATTCTGCGTAGATCGGACCAAAAGTAATAATTAAAAGCTGAAGGTACCCTGGATTAACTATGACATCAGGACATCATACATCTCAGTCCTCCCGTGACCATAAGTGCTCAAAAACGTCGGAAAATAAATAGTCAAAATAAACGCCGTGAAAACCGTAAAACTTAGTTTTATTAAAATTGTTAATATTTTTGAAATTTTCTCGAATTCTAGTCGTAATCTACAAATAAATTCTACGTCATTCTGCGTCATTAATGAATGAACATATCCACCAGGAAGAGAGGAAGAGTTCTCAGAAATATTCTGGCACAACGACAGTGCTACTACGATCGCGTTATATTTATCCGTGCCGTTATATTTAAACTTTACCTTCGTAAATTTGAGTACTAAAATCAATTTGTGTAATGCGTAACTAAAACAGATTTACGTGTGGTAGCTCAGGGGCCTGGTGCTCGCCTTTAATTTCATAGTACGCGAGTAACCTGGGTTCGATCCCCGGTGCCAGCACCTCTAAATTTGTTCTACAATTTTAAGTGCTGATTTACCACGGCAATGCTTAGCGGTGAAGGAAAACATCGTGAGGAAACCTGCATCTCCGAGGAATAGAAATATTTGGAGGATATGTGTAGTCCGCCAACCCGCATTGGAGCAGCGTGGCGGACTTTTCCCAGCTCCAAAACCCTCTCAGAAATGAGAGGAGGCCTGTGCTCAGCAGTGGGACATTTACAGGCTGTTACTTTACTATTTTTTACGTGCGGACCGTTATACTACAGTCTGTGAAATATTAGAAACAAGCTATGCCCTGCTGTTTCACCCGCGTAAATTAGCCGACCACATGATTGCGCCGTGCGGCATGATACTTCGCCTCGTCGTTTCACTATCAGTTCGGCCATTCTCGGTAATGTTTGGTTCACAGAGTGCGGCTCATTAGGGCTATAGCATTAAGTATTATAGCAAATTTATATTCATATCTTTTGAAACCTGCAAGATATCGAAATGCAACATCTGAGTCTGTTTTTCAATAAAACACACACTGAACACTAAAATTTTCATTGAAATCCGTTGAGACATTTCCCAGCCTATACGAGACAAGCTTTCAGACAGACAGACAAACAGTCTAAAATTCTAAAAATGGTCATTTATGATTAGGCATCGTATAAATAAACGTGTTTACTTCAATTTTTGCATTTACTTTTAAATTATAGACAGACACTTCAATTTTATCAGTTCATGACAGGAAAATGACAGTTTCCTAATTAACTTAGAGTAACTAAATTAATAATTTAAAAATTAAATAACTCGAGATACACAGAAATAAAATTAATTAAAATACACAACCGCCACTTTTCGTGTTGGCGACAAATTTTGATTTATTATTTAAAATTTAAAAGAATATTGCAAAATTAGTAAAAAAGAGGATACCTACGGAATTTATTTCGCCTATTTCTTCTCCGTGCAGAGAAACCTATTAAGAAATGGTGTAGATAGTAAAAAAGTACATTTGACAAACGATTTCTTACGGCGGAGAATAAATACATTTCATTTAAATTCTAGTTAAATGTTGTCCGAAAGTTGGCAACTATTACAGCATCGAAAGAGACATCCATTTATATTCTTATCTAAATATTGACATTTTATCGAGCCATTTGTAACAGTAAGTATAGGTTTAAAGTTCATCGCACCATTCCGCCCTAAAACGACCTGCTTATGCAGTTTACAGATAGTATTCCACGCTATTTTAAAATTCGCTGTCAGCGGTTTGAAATGTTATAGAACGAAGTTCTTTTGTAGCGTTCAAAAAAATAAAAATATAAGTTTTATTACGCGAAAGACTAAGAGATATAGTACATATTTTCTTTAATAACAAATTTATTAAAAATATTTAATTAAAATCGAAATCAATGTAGTTTGATAGATTTTTGATGGACTGCCATCAACAACGCACTGGCGTTTTACATATTTTATGTGTAAATAATCCATGTTACGCATATGCGAAAAGATCAGTAGAATGACTGTGTCAAATATCAATAATTTGTGTATTTCAATAATATTACATCTGACTGGGAATAGAATTATCATGACCACAACTTACGACTCTCGCATGCTTACATGGATGATGATAACCCCTGGGAACGAGGTGATCGCTGCCATGCTATTTCTACATCTTTATAATACTGCTGTAATTGTACATTACTTATAAAGTAATTGAAATGAAATAAAAATTCCGCTGCGTTTCTTGCTGGTTCTTCCCAGAACAGAGGCGTTTCTTTGCGAACCAAAGTAGTTTAAAAAAGTGACGTTTATTGACTAGGCACCAGTATCGGGACCAGATCACTCATGTACAATAATGTGTATGGCAAGCGCCCCGCTCCTGCGCTATCATGGCGGATAAAATTTTATACGCGGAGATCACAATTGAATGGCGACGAACCTCAGGCATTATCGCAATTTCTTTGTGCACCTTTACCTTACCACTTTTACTTGCCCAGAATTATTTATCCGTTAATGATCCCAGAAGAAAAGTATATTGTAAAATTCGTGCATGTTATAATAACTATGGACTTCCTAAAAATAGTGACAAACTGAAAACATATTTCAATCAAACATTTATTACCATTTAGTTTATTTTTATGCGACGTACAAAAGGAAAGGCAGTTGCGGGATTCCTTTCGAATGACTAAAAGTATAAGAATGTATATATTAATACGTGAAGAGAAACCTTTGTACCCCTTTGTAAGCATTTTGCGCGAACATAGGAGTGTGAATTTTGATTTGGCACAGTTAAAAATTGTATGGAAAAGAAGCAAGGTAGCTGAATTTTATATATAATATGAGTTACAAATACACTAAAATACTCCAGGATACTGCTTGTTCTTTTCTCTATTTTAAATGATTCATTTTCGCCTTCATATCTCAAAGCCAAATTTCAGTATCTGTGTTCATCACATGATAGGGTTCTTCGTTCGTCTTCTAACAATAAGATTTGCATCCCTACACATTTCACCGGGTTCTTTAGGAACTCCTTCACTGTCCGGGCTGCACTTCTTTGGAACTCCTTGCCCGATTACATCAGGAAAGCGCCCAATAAATACTCCTTTAAGAAGTTGGTCCGTTATCATTTAGCAGAGAATCATGACAACATAAATAGTTAGTAGTTGGTCACCGTTACAAGTGTGTATTTATTTATATATATGTATATATATATGTGTGTGTGTGTGTAACTATATTTATAATATTTATGAGTTATTTAGGTTTTCATTTTTTTTTTCTTTCTTTCTTTCTCTGTTTTCCTTTATTGCTACACCTAATCTAAATCTCACCACTCCATGGGTTGACTGGGAGAAAATGCCTAAAGGCATTAAGTCCGCCCTTTGTATCCCTTTTTTTGTAAAGGAAGCAATAAAGAGTTAAATAAATAAATAAATTGAATAAAATAAAACACTTACTATTTACGTTCATAAAGCCAATCTCAAACATATGAAAGCCTTTGGTCAAACAGTCGCACAGAGTATTTAAAATGTTGCCAACAAATAATTACTTACACCTCAATAACATTCAAACTTACTTAATTACGCTCGAATTTCGACCACTGATGGGCAGCTACGTAAAACATATAGCTATATAAAAAACATACAGCTATATAAAAATGGAATATTGTATTTGAATTATCACGAATGCTTTATAATTCACCGGCAGACGTTGTCCTGCCTGTTCCGGTAAGTGACTCGATAAGTTTGATTCAGAAATTTAATTTAAATATGGAACTTTACAGTCACGATCATAGCGTCACCTACCGGGTTGGATTTTGTAGTTTTCTTCTTAAGCTCTCCACTTAAATATTATCATTCGTATTAACGATGTGCTAGCAGTTAACGATTCTCTACAGTTATGTCGACGACGATACTTACCGTTTGACTTACAAATGCAATAACGGTCAAAAACTGAACGAAAATTGATGAAAACTCGAAAAAGTGCTGGTAAATCGCGGCACCCGCCTTTACAGCTAGGTCGATGGTATGCAATAAAAAGACCACGCCCTTTAATCAGCTGTCATAGGATAACGAAAGAAGACAGATAGTAAGAAATAAAAAATATTTATTGTCATAGAACTGTCAAGCATACAAAATAATATATGTTTTGTTTCTGACAAGTGTCATTGGCGTTGTTACAGATGACGTTGTCAATCGTAATAGTTATTCTGCTATTCGGGGCGAAGACAATACCAACAAAATAAATATCGTAAAAATCGGTCCTGCCGTTCTTGAGTTATAAACGGTGTAAGGCGTGTTAGCCTTTGTATTATATATGTAAGATTTCATGCCCGCTATTTAAGAATCTCACTTCTAATCTCTCACGTTTTCAGACTTACGAATACACGCCGTCAAACATCTTAAATTAAAAACTTGGCAACACAAACAAATTATGTCCCTACTTTGAAACGATGCGAAACGAGCAACACCCTGCAAAAACAGAAAGTTGGCAACATTTTCTAAAGTTGTACAAACAGCTATATTTGTCGTAAAAGAATACAGGATAAGAGTAGCAGAAAAAGTGAAGTCGGCCATAAAAAATCTTTACATTTTAATTTATAGTGACTATGTCTGTCTGTCTACTGCTATTTGCTTGTTTAAGGGCTTTAATGCGGATTGTGGATTTGAAATGTAACCAAACATCCTACCCAAACTTTTCCTTTAATCGGCCTTTTAAGTCAATAGTCCTCGTATCGCTGGTAACCTATCTAAATAAATACTAAATTAGGGTTATAGGTTGTCGAAAAACTGAATATTTGGCTTAGGACCGGAAACCATCTAGTATCATATTAATCTTTCATTCTATGCCGTAAGCGAAATACATATTAAAATGTTTATAATCTTTCATCTTTTTTAATTGACTAAAGGCCAAAATTTTTAAAAAGGGAGGCAAGAGGCCCAACGTCTCGACTTCTCGGAAAGCTATTAGAGACAATCTCTTGTGTGGCACGTTACATACGTATCGTCATCTTATTCATCAGCCTGTAAAAGGTCCCCATCAGAAATCCTGTTCTCCCGAAATGGGAGTATGATGAACGGTCACCAAAAGTAAATCACAAACGACAGTTTGCAGATTTAAAAACTAAAATAATGATTGACTCATTTTTAATGCACTTTTAAAATCAAATCATTTATATAGTTTTGTATTGTATTATCATCCACAATTCTTAAATAACTACACGTATAAGAAGTTTTTTGTCGTTTCGAAACATTTTAATTTCTTGACGATTTTTTTTTATTTGTTACAAATGTTTGGAAACTGTTCTAGCTTTTGTTTGCAATGTTGTTAATCATGTTTGATATAAGCAAGTTTTTCGAAAAATAAAATAAAATATATCATTTATAATTAAAATAAACTTTAATTTTCTCTGAAACATGATGAATTTTTTTTACAATTTATATACACCGGTTAATTGTGCACGACTGTAATAACCTGTTATTAGATGTACAATTAACCTAGTATAATATAATATAATATTGTACCATTAGACGAAATATCCTTCGACCTTTAATCACAGGGGCGATTCTGTAAGAGCTGAGATTCTGCCTCATCAAACCTGTATCACGTAGAAAGAGCAAACACGAGTCCCTCAGTGATGAACTGATTACTTATTTGTGCGATTTTCTGTGAAATATAGACACGTTATGTCATAGATAATTTTAGTTATCGCGTTAAATCAACTTTTAAAAACCTTAGAAAATGCGTATTTTCAATAAAACCATATCTTTTTTAAACCCAAAGGAGATTCGTGTATATTTATTTAAAGAAAAAGACGTGGCCAGGGCCACAAAAGCTCACGATAGCGCTCGCCTTAAATTTCACATTTGCTTACACAGAAATAAATGTAAGTGAAGGTAAATTAAAAATACGTGGCATTTACCACGTCCGCGGGATAAAGGAAAATATAGTTCAGAAACCTGTAAACTACTGATTATGACAGAGATATATAATACTTCGACACGTGAGGGCTGCCGTGTGGCAGCGGCTTAGGAGAATCTACCACCCCATCTCATACCGTGGGTGTCGTAAAAGTCGACAGAGAGAAAACAAAAATCAACACTTTTCTGGAAAATCTGAATCTATAGTCTATGGCAAAATCCCACCCAAGTGAGAGCTACAAACTTTTGTGGCAATTTGTGGGAAGGCCCTATGTTCAGCAGAGGACTTTTTTTTTGGGCTGAAATAGCATTGTCGCAGAGTGGCAGCCATTCCTAGGTTGTTAAAATGTTTGATGGCTGCTCTTGAGTTTTTCTGGTTGAGAGCACCAACAGAATAACAGCGCTGAGTTAGGCCACTGCAGCATTGTGCTGAGTCGGATGCCTGAATTACAATTTATGCCAAATATATAATGCCTAATATAATGGATGCCTGAATTAATTTAGAATTGCCTGAATGTCTGAATTACAGCAGCAAATGAATTGTTTTTCACTCTTTCATTGTTTGTTTCTTTTAAAAATTCCACCCATACATGTAAGGAGGCCTCTGCTCAGCAGTGGTTCATCAATCGATTGCTACTTTACTTTTTATCCTAAAAAAAAAGTAACGGCGTAGTTGTAGAAGTTTTTCTTACGTGTTGGCATTAAGATTATACACTATTCTACAACCTATGGAGGTCATTACAGTCACTACCACCTTCATCGAGTAATCCCGGAAAGAGGAAATCGTTTAATATTCTACTTGTTGAAACCGTACTGTTGCATTTATTCCAGTCACCGCTTCAATTGTCTATGCTTTTAACGTAACGGTTAACGTATGCAGTTCATATTTTATTAGATTCGTCTAAAGTCAGTCCTTTGTAGGGTTGCTTTGTACTTTTAAATAAAGTATTGTACGTTATTTGGGGCAATTGTACTCTATACTTTACGAGAACAATAAATTACGTGAAAATACTTTATTTAAAATAGGATGACTTTTTATCTCTTTGGTTGATTCCCGCCTCTGCAGCATTCACAGAGTTTTTTATTACAAGGGTCTCTGAATTTGATAGAAAAAACTTATTATCTAAACGTGTAAATACATATTGTACAGATGCTGTGAAGCTGTTTAGGACTGACAGTTATTTGTTAAAGATTGCTAAAAGCAGTAAAAATATGTTTGTCAATGTAGGTGCCCGGCAGAGTAGAACAGCACCTACCTCTTTTCACCGAGGTGTCGTAAGAGGCGACTACGGCGGACAGCCTTTCTTCGTGCAGAGTATAACACCATAATATGCAATGCTGTCACTATACTCGTGGGAACGCAATGGGGAGTAAGAATTTTTTGATTCGTTCCAAAATTACGAAATTACTTGGTTCGCCACCCGTCACGCCTCGTTTCCCGCGAGGTATGGCTATGTGAGTGGCCGCTGCCTACACCTTATATGGGAAAAAGGCGCGACTGTTTGTATGTATGAATGTACCTATATCAACCAATATATTTTATTTGGACTAGTAAAAGGTGGTAACCATAGTCCTTTTCCTATATTTTTTTTTCAGTTTTCGTACGTAGGTAGTGGTTTGATTATTGTTTTTAAGGAAATAAAAGTAAAACGAATGTTATTTCTGAAGGAACAAAAAAGATGTATTTGTACAGCACAGTGACTGGACTTTGGAAAATTGGAAAGGAAATTGCAGTTTTGTTTATTGTGAATATGTAAACGTTTTTGCCGTGGGGTAGCGCCTTAAGAGAATCTACCACCCATCTCATCGCGTCGGTGTCGTAAAAGTCGACAGAGGGAAAATTAAAACCAGAAGATGGGCAGCAGCATCTTCCGGGAACATCAGAATAAATAAACTGCAGTTGCCAACCCACCTGCCAAGCGTGGCAACTATGGCGAAATTCCCCCAAAATGAGAGCTACAAACTTTTGTAATAATCCATGGTGGAGGCCTTTGTCCAGCAGTGGACTAGTTATAGGCTGAAACGATGACCACGATCTTCCTCAGGATCTTGAATTAGTATCCTACCCAAAGCTCGGATTGGAGAATGGGTTTCGATTATGACTCCCTTGTCTCTGGTATTGCATCTGACCTTTCCGATCGCAACGCAGCACTTGTTACACTATAATATACAGGATATATATCCTGCACAACTAATAACTTGCGCCATAATAAATTGTATTCGTCCCTCTTATCCAAAATTGAACAATAATTTAAAAAGATAAAGATAATATAGTTAATAGAATCAGGCGTTACTTTGCGGAAATCAATTATAATGAATGAAAATTAGGTTGTTGCGTGCAACGCTACTGAGGGATGGCGGGCGGTGCTCTTCAAAAAACTAGGTAATATACACCATTTTTATATTTTGCATGCGGATCTTATCAAAATAACTTACTTTCCTTCAGATGAACATAAGTTTCTTTAGAAAGTGACTAGACGAGTAAAACCTCACACTGCGCCCGCCCCTTGAGACATCAGTTCATAAGTCTCATATTACTTCTGACCGAAAAACAATGTCTGATTCACGAAAGAATAATTGGCCCTGCAGTGGTACCTACCTAGACGGATTCCTGCATAGGAAACATACCACCAGTGGAAGTAGGATTTCAATGAAGCCCGATGAAAAATAAATAAATAGGAAAGAACGTAACGTAGAATTAAAATAAATAATTAGTCTTCTGAATTATCTGCCTTTTCGACCACAATCAATTAAAAACTTATATGGACCGTAATGTTAGATTTAAGGTTAGGTTAGCGTCTTAATTTACACCTCTAAATACCTAATCAGACATTATTAATTCCTTCTTTAAATTATTTTTGTTCCGCGTGTAACAACGCCGTGGCGCCGTCACATGACTCACCGTAATGTCATTTACTTTAAAACAATATGACTTAACAATGTATTGCCTGTAATTGTGTCAAATTTGTTTAGCGTGACTTCACTCAGTTATTATTTACGCAGCTGTTAGGTCTGCGGCTATTCGGGGCGCGAGCTATGGTATAAACAAATTTTACCCCTTCGGTCTAGTTATAGTTACTATGCCGAGAAAGTAAATTGGCAGAAACTGCATTGCATTGCATTACTGAAATAAATTACACTTATACAAACATTCGCACTCAGAATCACTACCTGAAGGCCACACGAAATTTTGTTCGAATTTTGCACGAATGGCATGGAAGCCATGATTTCGTGCTAAGCCACTGCACGAACCGACTCGTCACCTGAAAAACTACAACTAACTAAATAACTGAATTATTTCCGTCGTTTACACCATTCATAGATACGCATAGTTACTCTGGGATGTATATAGTCTTTGTTTAATCAACAAATCGACTTTCAAATATATTTATTCGTTTTAAGTTTCATGAGTTTCTCATGGATCCCATCATTAGAACTCACATCTAATAAAAAAAGAATGATTAAAATCGGTTCATAAAAAAATAAGTTATGCATGAACGTACATTAAAAAATTTATGCAGCCGAGTTGAGGACCTCCAATTTTGAATATAAATAATAAAGAAAAGCACTGGTGCGTCTGAGTACACGTGATAGAAGTGAAACATATACATCAGAAATTTACGACGGGCGCAGTGTGATGCCACACCGAAGTATTCTGGGCGACTACGTATTTGCTATGAGCGGACGCTTCACTTACCATCAGGTTAACGTTTTGCACGTATTTGCACAAATGTTGGCTGCGACTGAGATTCGGACCCAGGTCCTTCCAGACGAGCAGTTCGGCTTTCGCCCCGAACACTCTTGTACTCATCAAGTGCACCGCTTCACGGAGCACATTTTAGAGAATTTAAACGACCGCCCTAAGCCTGTTGGCACAGGCGCCTTATTTTTCGATGTCGCAAAGGCATTTGACAAAGTCTGGCACGACGGCTTGTATTACAAGTTGTATCACACTAAAGTGCCGGAGAGACTCGTGAACATCATACGAGCCTTCTTGTCCAACCAAATTTCGATTACGGGTAGAGGGAACGCGCTCTTCAAGCCGCCCTCTCCGAGCGGGTGTCCCTCAGGGCTCCTGCCTCTCCCCACTCCTTTTCTCGCTATACACTAGCGATATTCCTAGAGACCCGAAAGTCAATCTTGCGCTTTTCGCAGATGATACGGCCCTGTACTATTCCGACAAGCACAACTGCCGCATAACGATTCATCTCCAAGCCGCAGCAGATCGCCTAGGCGAATGGTTCCGGAAATAGAAAATAGAGGTAAACCCCGAGAAAAGCGTAGCGATATACTTCTTGTGGGGCACGCCAAAGCCCACTAGACGAATTCACACAATCGGCAACAATCAACTAGGCACGATCACCCTGTTCGGACGCCCTATTCCCTGGGAAAAGAGCGTCAAATACATCGGGGTCACTTTAGACGCAGCGATGTCGTTCGCTGCACACATAAAAAACGTTCGAAATAGAGCGGCTTTTATCTCAAGCCGACTATATCCATTAACTTGCTCCTCAAGCAAAATGTGTCTTAGGCACAAAATTCGCCTCTACAAGACATGCATAAGACCCATAATGGCCTATGCTTGCGTCGCGTTCGCACACGCGACGGGCAACCATATAAAGAAATTGCAGACCGTGCAAAATAGACTCTTGCGAGGTGCCACCGGAGCCGGCTGGTACCAACGCAATGTAGACCTTCACAGCGACTGTGAAATGCCCTTACTCTCTGAACACTTCAGAGAAGTATCACGGCGGTTTTTCGAAAAAGCCGCGGTTCATCCAAACCCGCTGGTGGTTAAAGCAGCGAATTATTGATCCGACAGAAACGCGACCGAACGCAAACGTCGACCGCGAAATGTGCTAGACGACACGGACATCTCAGCACTCTCTGACCACGATACGGTTAGTCACGATCCGAGCAACACTGTACACACAGTCAATAGCTTTAACATCACACGCACAACGTCGCGCGACCGCCGTAGAGAGCGGCGCGCAGCTATCGTAAATAACACCGCGTACACAAGATACACCCGTGTTCCAGGGCGGTTCTCACCGCCCAGAGTTACCGACACACAAGTCGACAGTCCGAACGGAGGCCCGCAGCCTCCCTCGGGCGGTCATTAGTTGACTTCAGATAATAATTTTTAGGAGATATTCACAGTAGCGCAAGCACGCTAGCGAACGCAACGGTCCGAATTTAGATGTTTAGTAGGAGTTTATATTTATGTATTTATGTTTGGGTCAAACCAAACCTGGCCCGCGAGCACAGCATCCGATAAAGCTGTAAAAGCCAAAAGGCTAACAGCAGCGCAGTAGAATAAGTCACGCGGCCATGTAAATGTTTATCTCGGGACCCGTAGCGTTGAAGTCAATAACACAGCCACTACGTCAGACAAGCGATTATGTTAGATGATATATGTAATAAATAAATTTAATTTTATATTTATTATTGTTTTCGGTGCCAAAATGCCTGTGAAATGTAGATTTTGTCTATATTTAGTGCTCTTGTTGTTGTTTTTCAAGTACCCACTTCGGTCTTAAATATAGACCATTTATATACGACATAGCATAGCCAATCTAAATGTAGAAATACGAGTATGTTATTTGAAATGTTAACATAGCAACATTTATTTATTTCTAAATATAATTGATTTGATATTATGAATATTTATATTCCTGTTAATCTTATAATTTACTTATAATATACTTTATATTAAATATTAAAAAAAAATCTTTAACACACACACTTTTGTTTTATGATAATTATGAGTTTAAATTATATAAATTTAAATTGTTACTTACTGAACCACCATCATTAAAAAAAAACATTTGCATGCTTTTAAGGTAGAATGTGCTGGATCATCATATCAGCCTATCACTAGTCCACTTCTGAACAGTATTTATTTTTGTGAAAATCTATGGGAAGGCCTACTTCTCATAGATTATCACAAAAATAGCTCTCAGTGGGGGGGATTTTGCCATATTTGCCACGCTTGGCAGGCAGGTTGGCAACCGCAGTTTATTTATTCTTAAGTGCCGTGAAGATCTGCTGCCCATCTCCTTGTTTTCATGTTCCCTCTGTCGACATTGTGCTAGATACTATTAATTAAACTTAAACATCGTACAACCTATATTCCTACAAATAAAGATTACAATTATGATTAATAAAATTAGGCAGTTATTTTCTTAACAGAAGCGCCTTTATTTGGCTACCGGCCACTGGTTTGTCGAATCCTGGGACCTTACGCATCCAATTACTTACTTTTTACTTTAGTAGGGGGTTGTGTACTTACTAGTGGTAGTATACCTACGCAGGAATCCATCCGTCTACTTAGGTACCACCCCATTATTCTGCCGTGAAGCAGCAGTGTGCAAATATTACTATGTTTCAGTCTGAAGGGCAGTGAGAGCTAGTGTAATCACTGGGCATATGAGACTTTAGAACTGATATCTGAAGTGTTCTTTTTCGTTTTGTTATGGGCAGACGTTGCACTTACCATCAGGTGAACGTTTTGCTCGTCTCGTCACCTTTCCCTTCTATTATAAATGGGAAAGTAACTCTGTCCCGCGGTCTGTTTGTTACCTTTTCACGGTTCCGTATAACTTTTTATCCCGGAAAATCAAACAGTTTCCACGGAATATTTAAAAACTCTATATCCACGCGGGTATCAGCTAGTAGACGATAAAATTACGTTATTCAATGAAAACGTTTAGGTCAGAGTTGAGCAATGAATTACGAGATTATTGAAACTAATCATAATGTTGTAAGTGAGGTCGATTTGAATTAATCCTTTGTATAGTGAATTAACAGATTAATAGATTATCCTTCATATACATATAGTCATTTACGTTAAAAATCTCTATTGACATATGTATTGTATCATCATCATCATTTCAGCCTATCACTAGTCCACTGCTGAACATAGGCCTCCCCTATAGATTGCCACAAACGTTCGTAGCTTCCATTTTGGGGGAATTTTGCCGTAGTTGCCACGCTTGGCAAGCAGGTTGGCAACCGCAGTTTCTCTATTCTGATATTCTAGGAAGATGCTGCTACTCATGTTCTGGTTTTAATTTTCCCTCTGTCGGCTTTTACGACGATGTAATTTTTAATAGTGATTTACCCCGTGGTCGGTACATAAACATCGCGAGGAAACCTTCATTTCTGAGAAATAACAAATATTTTGACATGTGAAGTCCGCCAACCCGCATTGAGGCATCGTCGCTGAAGGGTAGGTACCTACGCGACGTTGCTTAAAACCCCCTCGAAATTAAGAGGATGAGGAGGCTTATGCTTGCAAATAACTAGTAAAATTTCAAGTGTATTACAAAATCTTAACGAGTTACTAAAGAATATTATTAGGCCGCAAAGCTTTAAAAAGGTAAGTTTCTCTGAGTTTAAAATAACATTGATATATTTTACTTTATCTCAAATTTACGCGAATCGATCCGCGAAGGTATTGGTTTTTTTAAAAATTTCGTGGAAACTATTCGATTTTCTGGGATGAAAAGTGTCTTAAGTCCGTCTTCAGAATGCAAGCTATCTCTGTGCCAAATTTCGTCAAGATCGGTTCAGCGGTTGAACCGTGATAATGTAACAAACAGACAGAGGGACAGAGAGAGCTACTTTCGCATTTATAATATTAGTATGGATGTAAGACAATATCTATCTAGGTCAATAAAATGAGTAGTTTTTTGGGTTATTTAAATATGACCTTAAAGGAAAAGAGAACAGTGAGCACAGCTGAATTCTACTTGCTGAATATAATGCGAATCTATCGCGCAAATTATTATTGATAATATGTAATTACAAAATCGTTATTTGGGTTGATGTGTCCTCGAAATTGAATCATTGTAACGAAAAATATAGAACGGTCACAGTTTAAAGTGTTTTTCAACAAAGAAATTTGGCCTCCCACGTTCTCAAAGAAATTATTAATAACTAGCTGAAATCCGCGACTACGTCCGCGTGGAGACTTGATTTTCTGGAATAAAAAGTATACGAAGGGCGTCCGAATTTCGTCAAGATCCGTTCAACGATTGGGCCGCGAAAAGGTAACAAACAGACAGAGGGACAGAGAGGGTTACTTTCGCATTTATAATATAAGTGTAGATTTTATGATACGTATAGATATACGTCGATTTGAATTTGAATTTATAAATTAATGTTACAAAAAAGACGTGGTGTCGATCGTAATCGAGACAGACTTTTCTAGAATTCAAAAGCGGCATTTCTTGGCGACCATAATTATCACCATATCTTTTTTATAAAACGTTTTAATTTCATAGAATATAACACATACAGTATCTCACTCTTCCAAACATCACAATGTCGTGATGCTTAAGTCATTCGTGTCTTAAGAAATTGAAGGCTGTTTGGTCTTTGAGGTCTTTGATATATGTATATATATTAACTATCGTAATATATACAGTTACATATTGTAGAGCAGATACTGTTAAACAATAATGTCTTTCCATACTGAGTGAGTGATTGCCAACATGTCGGTATTACTTGTTGTCGGTATACTAATTGACTACTAAATTACACTTCAGCACATCAGCAACTCAGAAAAACATTTCATTTAGCACCTCACAGGGCACACATTTCTATTTACAATCTCAATTAACGTACATTACGTACGTACGCCCAAACTGTTTAGCTGCAACAACTTTACTGACTTATGTTATAAAAAAATATGGTTCCGCGGCCAGCACCTGCTTGCTGATAGGCCCCGGGTTCTTAATTCAGACAAATTTTTTAACTGGATAAAGTGACAAAACGTATACCAGATGGTAATTGCAACGTCTGCCAATAACAAATGCTGTGTCACCCAGAACATTTCTGTGTGACACCATACTGCGCCCGTCACTCTGAGATATCAGTTCTTAAGTCTCATATGCCCAGTGAAAACTGGCTCTGGAGTGGTACCTACCTAGACGGATTCCTGCATATGTGTACTACCAAAATAATAATTGTCCATTTGTTTTGGATGAACTGCGCCATCTACGTGTCTTCGACCATACATCCGACCCTCGTTCTAATATAACACATACGCATTACATCGTATACAGGATCAAAAGGACGAGTAAGTATTTGTTACGGCAAATGATTTGCTCCTGGCTGAATTTCGACCACGCCGACAACTTACGAATACCGTCGGAAGCTATCAGCTGCCCAGGATCAACATAGAGACACTCACTCGTCGTAACCTACTGGCGCCCGATGTAACACTTGTACAATAAGATCAGAGATAGGTTAAGACGCAGTATCAAATACACGGGGACAATCACAGCACAACCAGGCCCGAAAATCAACAATTTAATATTTTGTATAAATGTTGGGTGATTGAACCACATTGGACTTTGACTAGGACACACAGTTCTGAACAGTAAGGAAGCTATAAACACCATTCCTACACGTTAAACACGTTCCTACATGTTGCAATGGACTGTCTGGTGTGCATGTAAAATAAAATTGTTTCAAGGAAAAAGCGCTGAATACTGTTGTAAATTTTAGTGATTTATCATACATAAAAATTGGAAGAAAAAAATTGTTTATTAAGTCGCACTAGGGTCGTCGTCCGAATTTTTTATTACACAAATTTTTGTTTCAATCAGCGAAATTGATGTGTAAATCGACAATGATTTTTTTCGTATTATTATCGAAGATATCTACACTAATCCAATCTAATACTAATATACTGGTAGCAGGATTCCTATGTAGGAATCCGTCTAGGTAGGCACCATCCCAGGCCAGTCATTCTGCCGTGAAGCAGTAGTGTGCAAACATTACTGTGATTCGGTCTGAAGGGCTCTGAGAGCTAGTGTAATCACTGGGCATATGAGACTTAAGAACTGATGTCTGTGGGTGAAGGGCGCAATGTAGTGCCACACAGAAATCTTCCGGGTGACACAGTTCTGCTCGTCTCGTCGCTTATCCAATAAAAAAGACTAATCCGTACTAATATTATAAATGCGAAAGTAACTCTCTCTGTCCCTCTGTATTGGTTGTCTTACACGGCTCAACCGTTGAACTGATCTTTACGAAATTCGGCACAGAGGTAGCATGTATCCTGGAGACGGACAAAGGGCCCTTTTTATTCCGAAAAATCAAAAAGATCCCGCGGGATTTTTAAATAATCTAAATCCACGCGGACGTAGTCTCGAGCTTTAGCTAGCTTACTTATAACGTACTGAACGACTTGTATGCTGACGGCGTAATAAAATCTCTCTTCCCGTTGGTGGAAGGTTAAGAAAAAAGATATTCAATAAAGCTATTCACACACAAATTGTTGTGCTCGAACGCGAAGGAAACCGTGTGGTAGCGGCTTAAGAGAATCTACCACCCCATCTCATCCCGTGGGTGTCGTAAAAGTCGACAGAGGGAAAATGAAAACCAGGAGATGGGCAGCAGCGTCTTGCTGGAACATCTGAATAAATAAACTGCGGTTGCCAACCCGTCTGCCAAGCGTGGCAACTATGGCAAAATCCCCCCAAAACGAGAGTTACAAACTTGTGTGGCAATCTATGGGGGAGGCCTATGTTCAGCAGTGGACTAGTGATAGGCTGAAACGACGAACGCGAAGGAAAACTTGTATGAGATGTCTGAGAAAATAAACTTGCCGACTATGCGTGAAGTCCGATAAACGACACTTGAGTAGCGTGATCGAATTTTCCCGGCTACTGCCTTTCAACCGGCCTTTCAAACAGAGGACCCTCCCGAGTGGAAGGTTGTGCTCAGTAGAGGGATACTAATATTTATTTATTATTTAGTTTACAGTTACAACAAAAAAATGTACATTACAATATTGTTAAGTACGATTCTGTGAGACAATTATTACTATCCACGTTTTACAATGATTTTTTTTTGTTTTATAGGAAAAAATTATTTAAAATAGGAAATAGAAAGTTATTACATGGTTAGCATATTAAAGTATGAGAATAAAAACTATAACGATGGTAAAAAAAAAACTAGATTATATAAAAAATATCTTAAAAAATAATTACGAGAAGGAAAGGGACACTGACATGATGGTATGGAATATTTTTATAATATATACATAAATATGTATATATGTATATAACAGACGGTTACTTTACTTATTTTTGTTATACTATTATAGTAGTATATTATAGTAGTTAGTATTATAGTAGTTACCGAGTTTTATACAAAGCTACAAAGTATATAGATATTTTCTATACATTAAGCCATTAAAAGATTTTCCTCGTAGGGCCGATGATGTCATACTTGTTAGGTCCTCTCTACATTACCGACACTGTATATACTACTGCAACTGTAACACAGTTGTGCGTGTTGGTGATAAAATCTATTTTACAATGTAAACAAAAGTTTCTTTTATGAAAGAAAGTGACGAGACGAGCAAACCTGATGGTAAGTGCAACGTCTACCTATAACAAATGTGACCCCCAGAACATTCAATAACAAACTCATAGGTGGAACTACACTGCGTCCATCATCCTGAGAATTCGTCAGTGCCCTTCGTACCAGATAACATTAACATTTATACACTACTGCTGGTAGGATTCCTATGCAGCAATCCGTCTAGGTAGGTACCATCCCAGGGCCAGTTATTCTGCCGTGAAGCAGTAGTGAGCAAGCATTACTGTGTTTCGGCTTGAAGCTAGCGTAATCACTGGGCATTTTAGACTTAAGAACTGATGTCTCAACAAAGACAACAAACATAAAAACAACAAACATAATTACTGGTGGTAGGATTCCTATGCAGGAACCCGTCTAGGTAGGTACCACCCCAGGGCCAGTTATTCTGCCGTGAAGCAGTAGTGTGCAAACGTTACTGTGTTTCGGTTTGAAGGGCACTGTGAGCAAGCGTAATCACTGGGCATATGAGACTTAAGAACTTATGTCTCAGGGTGATGGGCACAGTGAGGTGTCACACAGAAATATTCTGGGTGACACTGCATTTGTTATGGGCAGACGTTGCACTTACCATCATGTTAACGTTTTGCTCGTTTTGTCACTTTATATAATAAAAAAAACCTGACTTTCTACTAAACGAAAAAAAGTCATCGACGTAGCTTTTATCTTTTTTATTGCAAAAAAAAATACTAGCAGAACACTCATACGTTTACGTGTAGCATGCGTGAATAATGGTGTGCAAAAACATGTGAAGCCTATATTTGTCCCACTTCTGTACACAGGCATCTTCTCATTTTTCAGAGGGGTTTTGTAGAGTCCGCCACGCTGCTCCAGTGCTAGTTGGCGGACGTCACATGCCTCATTCACGATGTTTCCTTTTACCGCAGACCACGCGGTAAATTAGAATTTAAAATTGACTTTTCGTGATACCAGAACTTCGGTCGAACTTGGGCATTTGCGTACTATGACATTAAAGCTCTTGTAGATCATATCACCTTTAAATATTTCTGGACTAGATTTCTAGATTTTAACTGATGCTTTGTTTTCAAATGCTCTTATATGTAGAAAAGAACCCAAAACATAAAAACCAAGTTTTCTTTTGAAAATAATAATGAATGAAATGTAGGAATCCGTCTAGGTGGGTACCCCCGCAGCGTCAGTTATTCTGCCGTCAAGCAGTTTTTTTTTTATTGTATAAAGTGACGAAATGAGCAAAACGCTCACCTGATGGTAAGTGTAACGTCCGCCTACAACAAATGCTGTGTCACCCAGAATATTTCTGTGTGACACCACACTGTGCCCATCACCCTGAGACATAAGTTCTTAAGTCTCATATGCCCAGTGATTACGCTTGCTCACAGTGCCCTTCAAACCGAAACCGAAACACGTTTGCACACTACTGCTTCACGGCAGAATAACTGGCCCTGGGGTGGTACCTACCTAGACGGGTTCCTGCATAGGAATCCTACCACCAGTAATTATGTTTGCCTAATTTTATCGATTATCCAAAATAAAGGTTTATGTATAGCGCACTTTACACGAATAAATTCCAAAAAACAATTCTAGCAATGTTCAGAAATACAATTTCGGTAATATTGTGTTCAAAATGAAAAGTTAGATACGTTTTATGAGTAACTGTAATCTATATTATATATTTATAAATAAATTACAGCATGTACGAAACATCATTTGGGAACGGTTCAACAGATTTGGCTTGTTTTTGTGTTGTCGCGACAAGGTTTGTATAAAAAAAAATGTTTGGAAAATCCACCGTAAAAGTAGAAAATTTGGATGGTACTTTTGTATTAAATTTCTCTTAACTTCTTATTTTCTTCATGAGTAAATTGCACCCGTGTAAACCCATGTGCTAATGTGAGAAGGAAGCGTCCAGCCAATACTGCCAAATACAAGGTTATATATAATGTTGCCACTTAAATACTATTATGTTAATAATATACTAACATTATATGTTCATATATTGAACAATTGCGTTCAGTCGAGTGTCTGCAGGCGAACTTACAATACAATTACAAATGAAGACGATATCTTCATTCAAGGCCAGCCTTTGCGTACGTGCTCCCAGCAACGTGGCTCTATACAGGGCTCAGTCTCTGAAACTATGACATCCACAACGTTTTCTCTGCTTAATCTGAAGGTAAACTGGCCGACAATGCCAGTAGCATTAAGCCACCTTTTCGTTCATATTTCTTCTGTGAGCAAATAAAGTTTAAATAAATAAATACACGTCAAGTAAAAAGTGTAGTAACATTTTGCGAGAGTTATCGATCCGTTGGGAGTCGAGCACGCGGCGTCATTCCGATGACCTGCATTGTATGTAGAGGGTGACCTGGATTGCAGTCTTTATAAACTGAGCTGAAGACTTTACATATAAAAAAAATCTATTATTCGTTAATTACCGATGCTAGAACAACATGGTAAGTTACCTCCTACCGAATACCTCAAAAATGTTTTTTTTTATAGAATAAAGTGACAAGACGAGTAAAACCCGATGGTAAGTGCAACGTATGCCCATTACCAACAAAGAATTACTCAAACCAAACTTTAGAATTTCATGAATTAGGTACGGTCGAATTTTGACTACTGATGGGCATCTACTATACTTTTTTTTGTATTGGAGAAAGGGACGAGACGAGCAAAACGTTCACCTGATGGTAAGTGCAACGTCCGCCCATAGAAATGCAGTCACCCAGAATATTTCGTTGTGGCACCACGTTGCGCCCGTCCCCATTCGAAGTCAGTTCTTAACTTCTTAAGTCTCATATGCTCAGTGATTACGCTAGCTCTCAGTGCCCTTCAGACCGAAACACAGTAATGTTTGCACACTACTGCTTCACGGCAGAATAACTGGCCCTAGGGTGGTACCTACCTAGACGGATTCCTGCATAGGAATCCCACCACCACTATCCATTTACATCGCTTTAATAATACTGTAGACAATATCGGTTTTTTTTACCTAAACGGATTCCTGCAAGTGGAATTAAAAATATAACTAACTATGTCTGTTGCTTATTATGGTAAGACAGATAATATTATTTATGGGGATTGGTTTGATTTTGATTTTTTTACACTAGGTTTCAGTGCCCTTCAGATAAAAGCAGTAATGTTTGCACACTACTGTTTCACGGCAGAATAACTGACCCGGCGGTGATACCTACAAGACGGATTCCTGCATAGAAATTTATGGGAAGATACACAATAACTGGAGTAACTAACCATATCCATCCACTAATAGACTGTCGGCGAACTAAAATAAAGGTTTCGATCATCAAAAATATGTGTTTTACTCCTATTTTATTTGTCAAAACCTAGTTAGTGTTCACGAGAGTTAGAGAACATAAAATTGTTTTAGTAATTTGGGCCTATACTGATAATATAATATAGCATGATGTTTACTTGAATATTATAATTTACAAAACTTTCCATTCAGGCGACGTAGTTCGCGACGTAGTAGGCGTGACTATATGATCGGATCTTCACGTCGATCGACTGACACTCAGGGCTATTGGCAATCGCATTAAAATATGCCTCATACCGTAGAGGCCGCATCCAGCACCAATCTGGGTATTTTATGACCGCGTGGTCTAGTGGTCAGAGTACCCGACTTCTACGCTGCGGATCCTGAGTTCAAAACTCAGCCGAAGCCAACGTTTGTGCTAAGGCAGTAATTTTTGGTTTCCGAGTCTGGTAGTGTTGTGATTTTGCCCGTTTTTCTAACATAGTGTGCACTAGCCTAACTCCGATCTTATCGCATCAGCGTAACATCGGGAGTGAGTGATCGCGCATACACTCGCGTCACTGTAATATCTCTTGCGCAGTTGATTGCTCCCGACAATATTGGAGAGTTGTCGCCGTCATCTAAATCGGCCAAGAGGCCATCACCATCATCATCATCATCATTTGAGGTCAAGTACATTTGACATAGCTCAAAAATTCGGAATATAATACCACCACCCATCGGAGGCCACAAAAAATCTTCCTTCTTCTACCTTTAGTTAACATACATACATACATACATAAGATCACGACTGTATCCCATAAGGGGTAGTCAGAGACTGCTCACTGCAAAAACAGATGACTACCACAATCCACGTTTCACCAAAATAATATAATGCACTTGGTGTGATAGGTGGTGAGCCCATCGCCACCATGCGCTGTTGGGTGCACAGTGCAGTTTAATTCCTTACTCGCCTTTTACGAGATCCTTTGGATGAGATGGAGTGGTGGTATTCTTTTAACGAGCCGCCACCACACGGCCCGGTTAACACCCACGTGACCTATTAATAACATAATTTATTTTTCTCTTTTTAACGATGTCCAAAGACACTAAAATCAACGCAAACAACGTTGTGTGACTTTTATGGTAACAATATTAAAAGTTACTTGCAAACATTTAATTTTAAACTTTATTTTTACTGGTGGTAGGATTCCTATGCAGGAATCCGTCCAGGTAGGTACCACCCCAGCCAGTTATTCCGCCGTGAAACAGTAGTGTGCAAACATTACTATTTCGGTTTGAAGGGCACTGAAAGCTACCGTAATCACTGGGCATATGAGACTTAAGAACTGATGTCTCAGGGAGACGAGTGCATTGTGGTGTCACACAGAAATTTTCTGAGTGACACAGTATTTGTTATGGGCAGACGTTGCACTTCCCATCAGATGAACTTTTTGCTCGTTTCGTCACATTATTCAATAAAAAAATATATCATTAACCATATTATGATGCCATTTGTCCAAATGTTGGCTCCGGCTGGGAATCGAACTTAAAGTCCGCGGCTTAGTAGCGAAGTACACTTAGCGTGCCATACATACACGTGTAATCCGTAATTCAATACAATACAATTGATACGCAAATAAACGAGATTCAACCCTATAAAATTTCATCCATCCCGAGAAGGGTGCGAGCGAGGGTCGTTGGCCTCGTTACCGCGGGGCCATTGCCCTCTTGCTCATCAGCTGTTGCACACAACGATAGACCTTCTGACCCACTTCGCACACAAGCACACTGCATCGACCGCTCAAAGTTTCCACTCATTAGTCTATTCACTTGTTCACGTGTCATATTACGCCTTCGAGCTAAATATAGAAATTAATTATGATATGTTATTATAATCTACTAGCGGATGCCCGCGACTTCGTCCGCGTAGATATAGATATTTAAATATCTATATGGGAACTATTTGATTTTCCGGGTTAAAAAGTATCTTACTTCCGTCTCCAGGATGCAAGGTTTTGCATGCAAGCTTTCTCTGTGGCAAATTTAATCAAGATCGGCTCAGAGGTTAGAGGGACAGAGAGAGTTACTTTCGCATTTTCAATATTCGTGTGCATATAAAGTTCGAACTATGTCTCGTACATTACGTTTATTACATTTAATTTTTTACAACCTCCTTAATTTTGTTACGGTTATCTGGAAGCGTCATCAAATATTTGCTTTTCCAACAAAAATTATGTGACTTGAATAAGAAATCTTTTTTTTTTTCTTACTATGAATGTTTATAAAAAAATCACAAGTTATCGTGTTATTTAACTAAATAACGAAAGAAAACTATCTGTATGTAATAAAAAAACATATTGTAGTAAATATAATAGCCGATAGGTGTCCAGCGGAGCAGAATAGCACCTACCTCTTTTCTACCGAGGTGTCGTAAGAGGCGACTAAGGTATTGTACGGATAGTCTTTATTCGTGGAGAATAACACCATAGTATGCAATGCTATCGCTATACTGCTCGTGGGAACGCAATGGGTAGTAAGAATGTTTTGACTCGTACCAAAATGGCGGCGAAGTGGTTCGCCACCCGTCACGTCTGATTTTCCGCGAGGACGAAAAGTGGGCTACGTGACTGGACTCTGCCTACCCCTTATATGGGAAAAAGGCGTGGCTATATATACATACATATACATGTATGATAGAAAAATTACTAACATAAACACTATAAACGAAGCGCCCGGTCTAGTAAATAATTAGATTAGATATTTACTCTCGACTATAGTTTCTCATAATGGGTCGGGAAAAAGTTTATGTCGTTTATGGACCTAATGCAGAGTCAGTAATAGCAGCACAAAGTTGGTTTAAGCGTTTTCAATCCGGGAATTTTGATGTCAAAGATGCACCTCGCTCTGGTTACGCCATTTTTTAAAAAGTGGAGCAAGATCGGCATATCAATAGTTTATAAATAGTTTTGACCCATTTGAAAAAAGCTGGGTACACTTTTCTGTGATTTTAGATATTTGGGTGCCACACGAGCTCGAGCATTTGCGATTCTTTATTGAGACGTAATGAAACCGAACCGTTTTTGAAGAGATTGATAACTGGTGATGAAAAGTGGATAATTTACGACAAAAACGTGAGAAAAAGGTCTTGGTCAAAGGTCTAGAAAGGACTAGGCCTAAACCCGGGTTAACTCGCAATAAGGTGATGCTGTGTGTATGGTGGTATTGAAAGGGCGTTGTTCATTATGAGCTGTTACCGCCGCAGAACCATCGATTCGGATCTCTACTGCCAACAACTGATGAGAATAAAGCTAGAAGCTGTGAGAAAGCGGCCGGAATCGATCAATAGAAAGGGTGTGTCCTTTCATCACGACAGCGCTAGACCATACACTTCTTTAGCCCCTCAGCAAAACTAAAGAGAGTTTGGCTGGGAGTTATTGCCGCCATACAGCCCTAAACTTGCACCTTCAGATTTCCACCTGTTTCGGTCTCTTCAGAACTCTCTAGGTAGTGTCAGGTTAACATCAAGAGAGGACTGCCAAAATTACATGTCGCGTTTTTTTACTTAGAAGTCCCAAAATTTCTACAGCAAAAGGATCATGTCACTACCTTCAAGATAAGTCATCAAACAAAATTGCACATCTATACTGTAATAAAATGTGAGTACACTTTGAAAAAAAAACGAAACTTTTTATATAACGCATCCAGCTTTGCAGCAATATAACAAAAAATCTTATCTATAGTCATCGAAGTTGAACTGTCTTTCAAAATTTCTAGCTCATGAAAACATTTTCTGCGAAATTATAGAATAAATAAATTAAGTCATTAATTACGTAAATACTTAAATGAATCAATTTTCTTTTTTAAGAATAACAATAGCTAAATTCTCACTTTAAGTATATTTTTATAACAAGTTCCGCTTATTTGCCCGTATCTTTTTCACGACGTCTATTTCGAAGTTTTTGTTATTGAAAAACGTGACGAAATGTTCAATACTTTCACGTGATAATAAGTGTCTATAGTAACGTCTGCCTCTAACAATTCCTGTGTCATCCAGAAGACATTGTTAGGTTATAAATTCGGGAGAGGAATCCCGAATGCCCAGTAAAGTGTCCCCGGGGAAGACGATGACTCGAAGTAGTCTCGAGTCATCGTGGTAGTACCGAGAGAGTGCTGGGGGCCGTGAGAACTGCCCCCGGGTCGGGCAAAAATATTAGCGAAGCTATGGAGGGGTCACGGTTACGTTCCGAACGGAGATCCCGTGACCCCTCTTAAGCGCTCATGGAGACTACCGTGGGGTTTTAGTCGGTAAGAGCTCGATAAACCGGCTGCCCCCCTGGCCTGTCGGGTATCCTTGCAGGATTTACCCACGTACAAAAAAAAAGTATCGCCCCCCAATGGGTTCTCGCGTTGTCGTGGCGTGGGGGCTTAGTAATGTGGCTTGGTCATCGACGGTGAAGCTAAGAGGAGCCCACATGGTTGGCCACGGGTGGTGTGGCGTCAGGTTGCGCGCACAAACGGGGGCCGTGCTGGAAGGCGCGCCGTATGTTCCGGCGCGCCGTGCTGGTAAGGAGAGTGGGGAGGAGTTGTCCTCTCCCGAGAAGGGGCCGCCGATTGTAGGCGGCCAGCGCCGATGGGGTCGCGGATGTGTGCGTGAGCGTTCCTGTGGCCCTACCACCATGCGGCGAAGGCAGAACACCATGGGGTTTTAGTCAGTGCAAGTCCGACATAACCCGTCCTTCCCCCCGGGAAGGCGTGATGCGTTAGGCATTTACCCCATGTAAAAAAAAGAAAGGTTAGTATAGTATATTTTGTGTCACCACACGTGACGTCGCCCGTCATCTAAGACGGCAGTTCTTAATACACATACTGTTTCACGGCAAAATAACTGACCCCGGTGTGGTACCTACCTGGATGAATTCCTACATAGGAATACTACCACCAATGCCACCGTGATCGAAAGTCAGCTAGGAGGACCCGTGGGATGACAGATTAACACTTTACATTGGATTAAGTCAGCGAAAATACAAGATACTGTTAAAACCCATTAAACTGAATTTATTTTAATGGAAGAAAGTGACGCGACGAGTAAATCTTTCACCTGAGAGTAAGTGCAACGTCTGCCCATAACAAATGTTGCTGCCCAGAATATTTCTGCTCTGCGTGGCACCATCAGTTCTTTAGTATCATATAACTCAGTAACGACACTAGCTCTCAGTGCAATTCAAATCGAAACGCAGTAATGTTTGCACGCTAATGCTTCACGGCAGAATAACTGGCACTTCTGTGGTACCTACCTAGACGGAATCCTGTATAGTAATCCACCAGTAAGTAACAGAATTTATTTCAACATTTTTGCGGTATCATATTTATGCATTACACACAATTAAGCAAACGGAATTAATAAACAATCGCTTGAATATTCAGTTATTGCATGTGAATAGTTTCTAACCAATCGGGCGGCACAAATGACCCGGCGTTTTGACCAACATCATCAACATGCATATTCTTAATTTTTTTATTTATTATACACCATTGACGACCACGAGGCCTAGTTGTCAGAGTACCTGACTTGTAAGCCGAGAGTCCTCGGTTCGAATCGCAGCCGGAGGAGCCGGAGCCAATTTTTGTGACAAATCGAGCAAATCGTTCATCTGATGGTAAGTGCAAAGTCTGCCCATAACAAATGATGTGTCACCCAGAACATTTCTATGTGACACCACACTGCGCCCGTTACCCCGAGACATCAGTTCTATGTGCCCAGTGATTTCGCTAGCTCTCATTGACTCTCATCCCCTTCAAACCGAAATACAGTAATGATTGTACACTACTGTTTCACGGCTGCTTCATGGCCCTGGGGTGGTACCTGCATAGACGGATTTCTGCATAGGAATCCTACCACCAGTAGTTTATCTACCAGTAGTTTAATATTTGTGCAAAAGCACAAATTGTTGGTTTTCGAGTCTGGTTGTGTTGTGCACTGCATATGAATTATAATAAATATGTGAAGGTGATCTTATCACTCTGAAAACGACTTCTTTCAGAGTTCCAGACAGCCTTTGTGTAGAGAACTGATGAATCAAATGAAGATCGATGACGCTCATCTTTGTTTTTGACACGTGGTGGATCACATCCGTAGACCACTTTTCGTTCCGTAGAAAACGGAATGTGACGGATGGCGAACCACGTTGCCGCCATTTTGGTAAGAGTTGCAGTTCTTGCTCCCCATTGCGTTCCCAAGAGTAACTATCTATCGGCACGACAGCCATTCGCAGAGAGGAAGAGAAAAGGATTAGGTAGGAAATGGACTTAGGGTAGGGAAATGGAAGATGGTAAAGGAATTATAAGGTGTAGGATACTACTATTTCGGAAGGAGCAGGAGAAGACAGCAGTAGCTCGGGCGGCCGAGGTCACTTACCCGGTACTACGTGGCGCGCAAGGCAACTAGGTCAATTCTTCTGACCTGGATTATGATTTAGGAAATCGTTTCATAATAAAAGCATCAGGTATTATGAAAAGAATTAAAACTTCTTCATCACAGCCCATCGGTCATCACAGTTGAACATGGGCACATTTTTTTTTTTATTGTATAAAGTGACGAAACGAGCAAAACGGTCACCTGATGGTAAGTGCAACGTCCGCCCACAACAAAGGCTGTATCACCCAGAATATTTCTGTGTGACACCACACTGTGCCTATCACCCTGAGACTTCAGTTCTTAAGTCTCATATGCCCTGTGATTACGCCCATCACAGTGCCCTTCAAACCGAACAGTAATGCTTGCAAACTACTGCTTCACGGCGGAATAACTGGTATAGCTAACAAATATCCTGTTATACAGGCCTCCTCGGGCCGTATGGTGGCCGTTTTAGAGAATCTACCACACCATCTTATTCTGTGGGTAACGAAAATAAAAAAACTGGAACATCTGAATAAATAAACTGCGGTTGCCAACCCGCCTACCAAGCGTGGCAACTATTGCAAAATCCCCCCAAAATGAGAGCCACAAACTTTTTTGGCAATCTACGGGGGAGGCCTATGTAAACAGTGGAGACTAGTGATTGGTTGAAATGGTGACGATGGTGACAATGACGGGCCTCCCTCTTCGGAACAAAATTTGCATGGACAGGACAGGGTGTTCACAATACATTTAGATCCGAAAATCAATTAGTCTGGTTTCATTTCACAATTCAGCTTACTTACAGGTTTCCTCACGATGTAACTATAAAACGACTGCGTGGCCTAGTGGTCAGAGTACCTGACTTCTAAGCCGCGGGTCCTGGGTTCGAATCCCAGCCGGAGCCAACATTTGTGCTAAAATATAAATTGTTGGTTTTCGGGTCTGGTTGTGTTGTGATTGTCCCCGTGTTTCTGACACTGCATCCTAGCCTACCTCCGATCTAATCGCATCAGCGCTACATCGGGCGCGGGTAGGTTGGGACGAGTGAGTGCCTCTGTGTTTGCGCGTACACTTGTGGCACTATAATATCTCCTGCGCAATTGATTGCTCTCGACAGTAGTCGGCAGTTGTCGCCGTGGTCGAAATCGGCTAGGAGAACATCACATCATCACCAACTATAAAATTTATCAGTACAGATTTACCAATTCACGATTTTATTATTCTTTTATTTTTTATTTCCATATTAATATTGTATTATTGCAATGAACATTTTTCATCGTATAGATGAGACAGGATAGCAGCCTACGGCGCCACTCCACACTTCCATTCTTTCATTCGTATGGACATACATAGATAAACTAGCTGACCCGCCCCGGCTTCGCCCGAAAGTTATTGTTATGTAAAAGTGTGTATAGAGAACACACCAGCACCAGCCCGTTTACCCATTTAGGAGTAAATGTTCGCCAAATTCGTACTTAGTAGCTGTCTACGTCGTGAATGCAATACTTATGCCAAATTTCAAGTCAATGGGTATTGTAGTTTCGTAGATATTATGATGAATCAGAAATGAATCAGCCGTGTGGTAGCGGCTTAGAGAATCTACCACCCCATCTCATCCCGTCGGTATCGTAAAAGTCGCCAGAGGAATTATTAAAACCAGTAAATGGGCCAAATTGCCAACCCGCCTGCGAAGCGTGGCAACTATGGAAATATCCCCCCAAAATGAGAGTTGCAAACTTTTGTGGCAATCTTTAGGGGAGGCCTATGTTCAGCAGTGGTCTAGTAATAGGCTGAAATGATGATGATGATGATGATGAGAAATTAAGTCGCTTTTATAAAGATAGACATGTATATAAAATATGTAAATAGAATAACATTCACGATTCAGATCTAAAAATTCATGTTCACCATACAAATGTATGTAACCGGTATCTGAACACGTGACCAGCAGCTTTGTAGGCGTATTGTATCAACTATGTTCTAAGAAAGTAGTAATTTAGATAAAAAATTGTTAATTATCATTTTTAATAGTAATTTGCCACCTGCAAGGCGGTATGGGAAAGTATCGTAAGAAAACCAATATATGTCCCACTTTACATGCCGTCGAAATATGCATTGCCAGCCTGCACTTGACTGCGTGACAAATTCTTCCCGGTTCCAAAACTCTCTCAAAAACTGAGGTCTAAGCCCAACAGTGGGATATTTTTAGACTTTTTTAGACTATTTTTAGACATATATATACATTTTGCACATGGCACATGATTGGTAGCCGATAGATTCTACTCTTCATAGAATAGCACTTACCTCTTTCCTACCGGTGTCGTAAGAGGCGACTAAGGTATTGTACAGATAGCCTTTACTCGTGCAGAATAATACCATAATATGCAAAAACGCAATGGGGAAAAATGTTTTTTGACTCGTACAAAAATGGTGGCGACGTAGTTTGCCATCGATCGCGTCTCGTTTCCAGCGAGGGCGAAAAGTGGACTGCGTAAGTAGATTCTGCCTACCCCTTACGTGAGAGAAAGACGTGGCTGTATGTATGTATGTCCATGATTGGCTTAATTCAGAACTTCTCTTGATAAATATCGGTGAACGCACTGCTCACCCGTTTCCCCCTGTTATCTCGGCTACACACTTCCTAATGTTAATATAGAGCTCGCTGCCGTGGCGCGAAATGATATCATATTTATCTTATCGCTTGTGGAATGAGACTGTTTTGGTATTCGTTAATGGTGCCCGTGAACGCTTTTAGCTAGCCTTTGGTAGCGGGTATAGAACAATGACTGAGAAAAAATAAAAAGGCACACACAGAAAGGAAAGTTAAGCAGTCATTATGAAAATATCCTATATCTTATAAAACTACGTATCTTAATCGGACCATTTTTTTAGGTACTACAAGATGCGCGTATCTTACCAACTATTGGCCTTAATAATAATAGTTATTTTGAAACTTCAATTTAATATATAGTAAAGTCCAGTGTGGTGGCGGCTTAAGAGTCCCGTTGATGTCGTAAAAGTCGACAGAGGGATAATGAAAACCAGGAGATGGGCAGCAGCTTCCTCTTGGAACATTTAAATAATTAAACTGCGGTTGCCAACCCGCCTGCCAAGCGTGGCAACTAGAGCAAACCCCTCTAGGATGAGAGTTATAAACTATGGCCAATCTATAGGGGAGCAGTAGACAGGTGATAGGCTGAAATTATGATATACTAATAGATGGCTGTGACATCCTGACAGACGGACAGGACGAAATTATTAGGGTTCCATTTCTAATAAGGAACCCTGAAAACTATCGTGAAAAAAGGTGAAAATATATTATTGATATAGTCTGTATACATTATGTTTTGTCGGCTCGGTTGGTGAAGTGGCTAAGCCCTTGGCTTATGCGCCGCGGGTCGCGTATTTGATTCTCGCACGGGATAAATATTATTGTATGGTCCACAGAGAGTAGTTCCGGGTCTGGGTGTTTGTGCATTTGGAATTTATCTCTGTAAAACACTCCCACAACACAGGAGAAAACCTTCTGTGGAGTATCGTTTAAAAACAAAAAAAAAAAACAAAACATTAACCTCCGTCGAAAACGGGGTCAATCGCTGTAATGTGTACTGAAGACTACTATTGTTTGGTATCAATACTCATGTACTTATTATCAGTCATAATCATAGTCATCTACAAAATACAAAGATAAATCGGTTTCGCTTTTGTTATAATTTTGTAGATTTCCTATGATTTTAACGGCTCTGAAGTTCACAGGATCAATAATGCGCATCTTAATATTAGTGGTTATTTACAATTAATATAACAATGTATAATGCTGCTCGTGGGAATGCAATAGGGAGTAAGATTTTTTTGACTCGTACCAAAATGGCGGCGACGTCGTCACCCGATTTCCGTTTCCGCTAGGGCAAAAAGTGGGCTCTTCCTACATTTTACACGGGAAAAGGGCGTGACTGTATGTATGTATGTATCTACTAATTAACGCTGAGGTAACTAAGCTCTGCCAAAAAAAGCTGAAGCATCTTGATCGATTTTTAGTGATTGGACATGGCACTTGTTCATTTGCCCACTCATCTTAAAATAATGTTCATCGTGATTATGATTACAAAAAATATGAAAAATTCGCTGTAAAATCTTTCTTAGTACTAATTTGATTAATTAATTCAATGCTAAGGAGCTGCTCAAGTAGTAGCAGTAGTAGTAAGTAGAAGTAGTAGACGTGACTACGGGAGTTACCAGAGGTTAACTGCCTGATAATAATAATCATCCTTACTTGAATGTTATAAATGCGAAAGTAACTCTCTATGTCACTCTGTCTGTTGGTTACCTTTTCACGGCTCAACCATTGGACCGATCTTGAGAAAATTCGGCACAGAGAGAGCTTGCATTCTAGAGACGGATATAGGATACTCTTTATCCCGAAAAATCAAAGATCACCCCCAGTATTTAAAAAAAAACCCTAAATCCACGCGGACATAGTCGCGGGCTTCAGCTAGTATGTTTTTAAAATCTAATCAAGTTCATGTTGTTCATATGTTATACCGTAAGGAACAATGTGTTTCATTATCATTTCTCTAACACATTTAAAATTTCTCTTTTTAATTAAATTCAATTATTTCCGTCCCTCATTGTTTTTTAAAAGTCTAGTCACGCATAGACTCAGACTTCAATAATATTTTTCTACAATATTTAGGTCGTGAGTCACCAGTAGACGTGTCTTAAGGCGACCGTCCTTGCGCGCCACTCTAATGACTCGCTCATTTATCTGTAACACTAGCTTGTCAAGCTAAACGTGCTGTCTTCTTACATTCCGTTAAATGATTTATATCGATTAGTCAGTAAACAATAGAGTGCGCTATAATTTGGAAGTTAAAAACGATTTTAAATAGAATACGATACTCACTCCGCCTTCAAACTATGTAAAAGAATTGGTAGTATAAAGCGGTCAAAGTGTTGGTCACGTCTGTCGCAGAAGTGACAATCGTTGAAGCAGGCGTTTTTTTTTAAATGATGACATAAATTTCAGATGTCCAAACAACCAGATTCGGAACGACTATCTGTTGGCCATACAACTATTTGTCCCGTGCAGGAATTGCACCCGCGATCCGCGGCGCAGAATCCATGGGACGATGATTAGACAAACGTAGTGTGACACTCCCCAGAAAAATGTCAATGATCAACACAAGGCGACCGGTTGTTAAATGAATACCGTGATGATGACGACGATTATAATGAAGAAGACTCTGTCCTGAAAATTTGACAATAAAGGTCGATAATCTACGGATCTTCGTGCCTAATAACATGCACGGTCGTGGTCAATGATTATGATTTTTACTTCCAGAAAGTACCTCTGTAGAGGTCGAAGTGGTATCAGGGGCACCCAAATGAAGTAAATGACGTTAATATATATTTAATATAGACTCTGTATACTATTTTTGCACTCTTCTCTATTCATCGTTCACGTCTTTCAGAGTTGACAACCGCGCGGTTTTGGTCAGCATACGTGCTGAGATAGAAAGTTCGAATTCGTTTGGTACTCTATCCAGTCCTAACGCAACATACACATCGGATACGGGAAAATGAAAACGATTTAACTCTACGTTAATACTTAAGGCATTATATCTTACGCAGATGACGCTTTTGACCAAAATGCGATAGTGTGGTCATAACATACATACATACATAAGATCACGAATGTATCCCATAAGGGGTAGTCAGAGACTGGGCACTCACTGCAAAAGCAGATGACTGCCACAATCCACGTTTCACCAAACAATATAATGCACTTGGTGTGATAGGTGGTGAGCCCATCGCCACCATGCGCTGTTGGGTCGCCACCATGCGCTGTTGGGTGCACAGTGCAGTTTTATTCCTTACTCGCCTTTTACGAGATCCATTGGATGAGATGGAGTGGTAGTATTCTTTTAACGAGCCGCCGCCACACGGTCATAAAAGCATAATAATTGGTTCGTTGCGCAAACATTGGCCCACAAATGAGATGACAATGATGGGGTATGAGAGCAGGAACACTGTTTTCCAACCTAGGTTAAAACCATACAATTTTTTTATGTTGGTTCCTGCCTTTCCAAAAAGTCGCAATTCTAATCATAGCCCATATACATTTTTATCTACATTTATTTAAAGAAACAGATAAGCAAAACAGTATTTAAATTAAATGAAACTAATTTTTACGGATTTTATCGAGTCCCCCCGTGACCATGGGTGCTGTAAAGCACTCGAAACGTCGGGTTATAAATAGTATAAAATTAAACGCGATAAAATCCGTAAAAATTAGTTTCATTTAAATGTGTAGTGTTCGCGTAAATATAAGAAATCATTAGTATTTAAATTAACATTATCTATCTATAGTCACGGTTTCATTTATTTGCTTCGTGTTATTTATGATGTTTTATTACGTAACGATGTTTTGAACTGATCTTATCATGGTTACTAATTTCAAGGTCCCGAACGTCGCGCAGCTTATAGTTCCTTCTTTTATCTATAATGTTATTTACACAGTATCAGTATCAGGCACCGTAAAATATATTTTAGTAGGCCAAATATTGAAGCATCACGTACACAACCTAAAGTAAATATTTAATTATTATAAAAATATGTAAATCTCTGTCATAATATGGCATGCTTACATAAATAAAAAAAAAATTAGATAATTTCAAAATATTGAAAAACACGTGACTAGTTCGTCGCATTAATATAAATAAAGAACAGCAAAAAAAATTAAATTGCAAATCAGGAGTATTGATTAAATTATATGCGCATTATTTTTAAATAATAAGTTTGTTTGAAATATTGTTAATGTCATTTGTTTGACCCTATTTGAGACAAATGTCCCAAATATCGTCGTTTCAGCCCATCACAAGTCCACCGCTGAACATAGGCCTCCCCCATAGATCGGCACAAAAGTTTGTAGCTCCCATTTTTGGGGGATTTTGCCATAGCTGCCACGGTCGTCAGGCGGGTTTGCAACCGCAGTTTATTTATTCAGATGTTTCAGGAAAATGCTGCTGCCCAACTCCTGGTTTTCATTTTCCCTCTGTCGACTTTTACGACATCCACGGGAATAGATGGAGCAACAATAGTTTTGTTAGTCTTGAGTCATGGCGATCGCCATTTTATCAACATCTAACTGAGCGTTGTTGATCGCAGACTGACATAATATAGAAAGTAATTGCTCTATGCTATTTAACACTGACTATTTTTATTAGCATATTATGGCAAACTAATAATAAATCGGTGTTATAAGTTATAAGACAACAATTTCACCCAATGGAGCGTGTTTCTGATTAACACGGTCACGGGTAACCACCGTGGCGCCTTAGTGATGGTTGATAACGACAAATTAAAACACGACTTCGTTTATTTAAGCAAGCTATTCGCATTCGTAATTTCGTCGTAAGCGGAACGTACAGAATAGCTTGTTGAAAAATGTAGAAAAAATATAGAAACAATATATTGCTGAATCGTCCGCAGTATAGTTATAGATAACTAACAGCAAAAGAAACTATAAACCAGGGGAATACGAGGTGGGTTGTATGAACCTTGTTTTTGTTATTGAATATCTAAATCTTTGCATATAATGTTAAGAACAGTTACCTCGTATCTCCATAAAACATTAGAATAACCAAAAAAAAAACATAACATTTCAATATTCTAAGTAACGTGACACAGCGTGATCAAAACAACTCATTTTTGCGCCGGTTGTTATATAACTTGATACCTCTCGGTCCGTACGTAAACAATTCATTTGTATAATATTTCGCTTAACTCAATGAAGCAGTTTTTATTAGCAATACATCATGGTCGGAGTGTAATAAGAAAAATAATTTGAAATCGGAACTCGTAAATTGTGAATAATTTAAAATAATTGAAGTTTTAAAATAAAAGATTTCATTCATGAGATCACTAGGCGACTCACGTACCACCGCTGGAATAGGCCTCCCATAGATCAAAAAAATTGTAGCTCATTTTTGGGGATTTTGCATAGCGCCACGGGAGCGGTTTCACCGCAGTTATTATCAGGTTTCGGAAATGCTGCTGCCCAACTCCTGTTTATTTCTCTTCGACTTTTACGACATCACGGAATAGATGAGCACATAGTTTTGTATCTTGAGTCATGCGATCGCCATTTTTAACATCTACTGAGCGTTGTTGATCGCAGACTGACATAATATAGAAAGTAATTGCTCTATGCTATTTAACACTGACTATTTTTATTAGCATATTATGGCAAACTAATAATAAATCGGTGTTATAAGTTATAAGACAACAATTTCACCCAATGGAGCGTGTTTCTGATTAACACGGTCACGGGTAACCACCGTGGCGCCTTAGTGATGGTTGATAACGACAAATTAAAACACGACTTCGTTTATTTAAGCAAGCTATTCGCATTCGTAATTTCGTCGTAAGCGGAACGTACAGAATAGCTTGTTGAAAAATGTAGAAAAAATATAGAAACAATATATTGCTGAATCGTCCGCAGTATAGTTATAGATAACTAACAGCAAAAGAAACTATAAACCAGGGGAATACGAGGTGGGTTGTATGAACCTTGTTTTTGTTATTGAATATCTAAATCTTTGCATATAATGTTAAGAACAGTTACCTCGTATCTCCATAAAACATTAGAATAACCAAAAAAATTTTCAATATTAAGTACGTAAGCGTGATAAACATCCGCGCATAACTTATGGTCCGACATGCTCATTGATATATTAATCAAGGCGTTTTATAAATACTCATGGTCGGAGTGTAATAAGAAAAATAATTTGAAATCGGAACTCGTAAATTGTGAATAATTTAAAATAATTGAAGTTTTAAAATAAAAGATTTCATTCATGAGATCACTATAACATGCCATTTAATACTTACAAGCAGATGCCTGCGACTTCGACCACGTGGAATTAGGTTTTTAAAAAAATCCTGAGGAAACTCTTAGATTTTCCGGGGATAAAAAGTATCCTATGTCCGCCTCCAAGATGTAAGCTATCTCTGTGGCGAAATTCGTTAAGACCGGTTCAAAGGTTGAGCCGTGAAAAGGTAACAAACAGAGGGACGGAGGGAATTACTTTCGCATTTATAATATTAGTATGGATACTCTATTTGTCAAAGCGTGCCAATCAGTGCGTGTTGCCAGTGATGGCTTACGGAACCGAGACGTGGTCCTTCACTGCAGGCCGGATGAGGAAGCTCAGAGTCGCTCAGCGAGCTATGGAAAGAGCTATGCTTGGTGTTTCTCTGCGACAAAAAATCAGTAAAGAATCATCTTATCGGATATCAACGGAATCGGATAGCGGATATCAATCCGCAGCAGAAGTAGAGCAACCGACATAGCTCTTAGGATTAGTAAGTGGGAATGGGCCGGTCATATTGCTCGTAGAAGTAGTAGCGGTAGGATTCCTATGCAGGAATCCGTCTAGGTAGGTATCACCCCAGGGCCAGTTATTCTGCCGACCGCCTGCGACCGCTCACTAGGAGGACTTTTACGGTCTTGCAGGAGGCTCAGGATCGTGTTTTGCGGCTGTAGGTAGAATTCCTATGCAGAAATCCGTCTAGGTACATACCACCCCAGGGCCAGTTATTCTGCCGTGAAGCAATAGTGTCCAAACATTACTGTGTTTTGGTTTAAAGGGCATTAAGAGGTAACGTAACTTTGCATATGAGACTTAAGAACTGATGTCTAAATGTGGAAAACTTATGTACTAGATAATCGTAATCCCTAAATAATAATGAAAACTGCACTGGGAAACAAACCGAATTACAAAACTTTTTTGTTCATTCGCAGATGTATGTAATATTAAACTAAAATTTGTATATTATTTATTCAGTATTTATAATCAAAATACTCTTTCATGCTATAGAAACAATTTGATATGAGGAATTCTTTTAATTTATTGTAAATGGAGGTTTTTTGTATATTCTATGATTTTTAGTAAATGATTATTCCAATCTGTCTTTTTTTTACTTTCTTGAGAGAGCCCAGCATTGGACTATTAGCAGGCAGATGATAATGAGGATATAAACTGTGATTACCAAAATTATATAAATTGTTATCCGTCGTGTTAGTTTTTAGGTGTCCGGCAGAGTATCACTTACCTCTTTCCTACCAAGGTGTCGTAACAGGAGACTAAAGTATTGTACGGACAGCCTTTATTCGTGCAGAATAATATGATATAATAGCAGAGCTGTCACTATATTGCTGCTGGGAATAAATGGGTAGTAAGAATTTTTTTGACTAGTACCAAAATGGCGGCGACGTGGTCCGCCACCCCCCACGTCTCGTTTCCCGCAAAGGCCGAAATTGGGCTACGCGAGTGGCCTCTGCCTACTGTCTTTAAATGGGAAAAGGCGTGACTGTATGTAGTTGTTTTTTTTTTAATACTTGAAATACATATTACTATATACATATTAAATATAAACAATAAAAATAAATTCTTATTAAATTTATACAACAATTAATTTCATAAAATATGTAGCTTTTGAGTACCAAATTACTTCCTTGAAAGACATTTCTAGGTTTTACTTTGCATTCTTGTTTGTCGAAAAACTTTTGTAAGAGGAGGATACGTAAGTTTTTATTGTTTTTGAAATTAACCAAATTAGTTTGGAATTAAAATATATAATACATTATAAAGCCGTGTGGTGGCGGCTCGTTAAAAGAATACTACCACTCCATCTCATCCAATGGATCTCGTAAAAGGCGAGTAAGTAATTAAACTGCACGGTGCAACCAACAGCGCATGGTGGCGATGGGCTCACCACCTATCACACCAAGTGCATTATATTGTTTTGGTGAAACGTGGATTGTGGCAGTCATCTGTTTTTGTAGTGAGTGCCCAGTCTCTGACTACCCCTTATGGGATACAGTCATGATCTTATGTATGTATGTATGTTAAAATATATAGATTAGATTTTTATTGTTTATAGATTTCTCAGTAAGTAATTTTGATGAGAAAGTTCTTACGTATGATCTTGTGTCTCCATATGAACCTAGGTTTAAGTATCGATCATATTGAACTTTTTTCATTGGACAAAGTGACGAGACGAGCAAAACCTTCACCTGATGGTAAGTGCAACTGCCCATAACGATTGCTGTGTCACCCAGAACATTTATGTGTGACACCACACTGCGCCCGTCACCCTGTGACATCAGTTCTCAAGTCTCATATGCCCAGTGATTACGCCCTTCAAACCGTAACACAGTAATGTTCACTTCTGCTATTATTCAGCTAGGCACTATCGTATGACGAGCAATGACGCGGGAGCAGCAACCCACCTTGTGTAAGCAGGTCACGGCTTGTAAATAAAATAAACTATGTTGCGTGTTTGACGCAGTCACTGTACACTGTATCGTAATTGTTCATAATATGTATCTTAGTTTGCAGTACTTAAAGACGTCGCATTAAACGTGACTGCAACAGTAATGGTTCACATTTAAGGGTCACCCGTTCGTTTTCGAAAGATAACCCCGAGGTACAGATACGCAGATAAATGTATAACCTAAAAGAAGATCGTCGAGTTGGTAAATGAATTTCACTGATTTATTTTAAACGAAAATGGATGGTAGGATTCCTATGCAGGGATCCGTCTAGGTAGGTACAACCCCAAGGCCAGTTGTTCTGCCGTAAAGCAGTAGTGCTCAAGCATGTTTGAGCGGTTTTGCACGGTGTTTGAGTTTGAATGGCGCTGTGAGCTAGCGTAATCACTGGGCATTTGAGACTTAGAACTGATGTCTCGGGATGACGGGCGCAGTGTGGTGTCACACAGAAATATTCTGGATGGCACAGCATTTGTTGTGGGCGGACGTTGCACTTACCATCAGGTGAACGTTTTGCCCGTTTCGTCACTTTAAACAATAAAAAAAAATCTGTATGTTAGTCTAAATGTTACTTATAACATACGACAAATATCAATCTCTGTAAAATTGTGCTTATCCATGCATATATAAGTGAAAGTTTAATTTTAGTCATGTTTTGTTAGGAAATCGCCCAAAGCCTTATAGTAGAACTTGTTTTGTTAAGATTCAATAAAGAGTTATCTATCTGTCTAATTGTATTCTATGTTCGTTTCCACACATCAATTTACACTCATCCATTTAAAACTAATTTTACGGACACATCCAGTTGCCAACCGCCTTGCGCAGATCATCGCTCCGTCTGGCCAGGCCATTTTAATCTTCAAACTCAAAAAGCTCGATCGCCGACTTTGTTTCTCCAGTGGATTTCTTCATCGAGAATCCTATCTATCAGATTTATGTACATATACGAGTAGTTATTTCCATAGCTCTCTGAATTGCATTTGTTCATTATCTGCGCTGTCAGTATCCTCATTTTGACACCATGGGTACCGGCACAACGTACAGATCGGAGAATTTATTCTTCAATATATTAAAGTTAGAAAAAATGTTGCTCATGATTGTACTTTTCGATACGTCACAAGCGTGATTTATCAGATGTTTTCTCTTTCGTATAGTTCATCGAAAGAGCAGCCGACTGTGCCATTAATACTGATGAAGATATAAAATATATTAATACATTATCCGGTGCCCGATCGAACTAAGATAAAAGAGTCATCGTTAACGTTTCTTTTTTAATAAACGCGTTCACTACGATTTCACATGTATCGCGGGTACGTTTTGACAGACTTAAGTGGGGGGGGGGGGACATTGCTGGCGACTTTGAAGCTTGATAATCCAAATCTAAGCTTAATTAATTACTAAAAGTGACACATCGAACCTCATAAGAATTATTTTAAAAGACGTTATGAATGATAAAACTCCATATGGAATCCCATCCAGTACAGCGGATTTACATTAAAAAAAAACATTTTTAAAACTGACTACAATCTGTTATTATACATTATGCCAACTACAACATTATAGCATGAAAAGTTCAACAAAAACTACATTTAATAAAAAAAATCTATACGTTTTGTTTGACGAAATACGATCAGCCAAGCCAAAAACTATTGACTAATTAATATAGAAAAAATTAAACTAGTACAAAAAAAATATTAATTTGAATCATTTTAGAGTGATTCTTCATCGTCATCATTTCAGCCTTTCATTAGTCTACTGCTGAACATAGGCCTCCCCTTGAGATTGCCACAAAAATCTGTAGCTCTTATTTTGGGGGATTTGCCATAGTTGCCACGCTTGGCAGGCGGGTTGGCAACTACATTTTATTAATTCTGATGTTCCAGGAAGATGCTGCTGTCCATCTCCTGGTTTTCATGTTCCCTCTGTCGTCTTTTACGACACCCACGGGATGAGATGGGGTGGTCGATTCTCTGAAGCCGCCACCACACGGCATAAAAGGCTTATTATTAATATTCTTATTCTTATCCTTTTTTTAATTATAAATGAGTTTTGTGCACGTCTATCCTAGTATAAATTTTTACTAGTAAAGTTTTGTCTTTTTTGTTTGTAGATATTTTGTTATTTTAAAGCGAGTTGGCCATTGCAGTGTCAGATACTTTGCGCCTTTCATATTGCTGTCCCGCTGACACCAATAAGGTTGTATTAATAAAATTTAATTACCAATTCTGAGTTTTATTATAGTTATATGTATGTTAATATTTGTAACCATGTTACCATATGTATACAAGTAACTATATGTCATATCCGTGGTAGCACAGGAGAGCCGTGGTTGTTAAAGGGCCGGGCGATCGCCTAGTTTTATAATACCTACGATAGACCGTGTCCTCAACGGTGTAGGAAAACATCGTGAGCAAACCTTCATGTCTGAGGAATAAAAATATTTCGGCTTCTCTATCCGGCTACCACTTTACATTTATATTTTTTATTCGCAATATTAGTCGAGCATTTACTATTTTAATTTGTCGTTAAGGTGCGGTATGGTGCGGTACCTTACAGCAAGTCGATGGACGCAGGAGGTAAAGTCCATGCTTTGTGGCAATCTATGCAGGAAAGGCCGGAAGCCTATGTTCAGCAGTGGACTTAATTTACTGTAATGGTGAAAAATAATTAATGATTACAAAATATTCAATTCAAATTTAAGTTCGATCTCTCGTCGGAAAAGTCGTTAAAATGTTACGTACGGTAACGATAATATATATTTATATTTTAATAATATAACTTTTAGTGGACAAAACTGCTTAATTAAATACATACAACCTACATCACATAAACGTCAATGACTTTATATGGCCACGCGATGATAGATGCGAAAACTGAATAAGTAACGTGCTCGCAACCATTACATGACAAATGTTTGTTGGCTGCGATTTTAAAAGGTTTACGTTAATTCTAAAATGTACGTGAAGCCGCGAGTACAAATTATAAGAAACCTATTTTATTCTACAACACAGCATACTTTTTTTTTAATTATTCTTCGAAAAATGATACATGCAAACATACATACATAAGATCACGACTGTATCCCATAAGGGGTAGTCAGGGACTGGGCACTCACTGTGGTGAGTGGTGAGCCCATCGCCACCATGCGCTGTTGGGTGCACAGTGCAGTTTAATTCCTTACTCGCCTTTTACGCGATCCATTAGATGAGATGGAGTGGTAGTATTCTTTTAAATTTAAATAAATTTAACATAAACATAAATCCATATAAAGTATTATTGCTACTATTGACCAATAATAAGCTTTAAACAACGATGGCGTGCAACTCAGCAGACGTGACTGAAGTGAAACTTTAAATTAAAAAAATATCACTGTAAAATAACATCTGTGTATAAAAAAATATTAATGAATCGATAAATACTAATATGGAACATAAGAAACGTTTCACGAAAACGTTGCACTCAAAGGCCCAAATAAGTTTAACAACTCGATATGATTTTTTTTTTTGAAAAAGCTTGAAATGAATAAAGTGATTAACAAAAAATCATTAAAATACCAAAAAATTATCTATCTATTATGTAATAAAACTAAACTGCACGTACATTTCACAATTTTGCGAAATAAATGATTAAGGGGGGGCTCAAAGTAAGTAACAAAATACATTTCTATCGTTTATATAATTGTCTGTCTATCTGTTTGTTTGTGAACGCATCACGTCTAAAGTACTAAATTTATTCAAAAGACTCGGTAAGGTAAAGCGTATCTTCCGGTAACATTTAGTCTTTGTTTTATTAAAATCTGTTTATTCTATCAAAAGTAAAGTATTTGAAGTTTACGAATTAGTTCAATGATAGTGATGAGTCAATTAAGTAATCTAAGAAATGGTAATAAAAGAAGTAAAATAAGATTCTATAGTATTAAACTAATACCTAATAATAATAATAAATATTTATATTATGTATTTTATATCTTTAAGAAAGATCATAATTATACAGAAATTACAATAGTTAAACAGTATCACCTCAAGATGGCGTTGTGCAAATTATGTAATTAATGAATTGCGTTCTCCGCCTTTAAATGACGTTGACATTATAGCTTAAAATATTGGCTTGAATACTCGGATTTATTTGGTAAATTAATGGGGAATTCTGAAATGAATGATCGTCGTATTATATTGGTTTGTGAAATAGTTGATACTCTGCTATAAAAAAAAACATTCGTTTTATGTAAGTTTTAATTTTGATTGTTTGTAGCATTAATTATTTCTTGAACATCGCGGTAGATCTTTACGTATTTTTCGCCGTAGAAGTACAACAATAGTTAATCATTATTATTAATAGATGTCGTTGTGCAAATGACGTCCATTTCTTAACTGCGGTGTTAAGATTCTTTGCCGTTGTATGACTTAAATACACAATTTCCCCTAATAATTCTATCGCAGGCTCCTTGCTCGCGAGTTTCTTCTGACGAAGCTATCAAAGCCGCCAGACTAACAGCGTACTAACGTACACACAAAATCAAATAGTTGTCGGCATATATTCAAGTACAAAATTCTGAGTTATTTATATACTAAATAAGTTTGGGTCTTACCAAACAAGGCTGGGCCCACGAGCACAGCTATCAGATGAAGCATTAAAAGCCACAATAGCTAAAACAGCAAAAACATCACCGAAATTATATCAAATATTTGTCGTCAAGTCTATGGTTACTGAGTGCTACACGATATATCGTATAAGTTCGATATAATAATTATAATAACTCCGATCATCATCATAATAATGAAGTCAATGTAAAACATTAGTTAATATTATAATTTGTGTTTTTTTTATTAAAGTAACACTGAGTACACGTGATGGTATGTGGTCAATGTTGCCAAAACACACCTATTCTCGATGAAGAGTAAATAATTGAATTATTGGTGACTAATAGACGACCTTGTAGTAGAACATACCAAAACAACTAATGGAGATAAAACTCTCGATTAATCTCCAAAAAAGGCTGCTGCGTAGGATGAATGATTTTACTTATGTTATCTTATTTATCTCTTAACAAGCCATGCCCGCGACTTTGTTCGTTTAGACACCGATTTTTGTTTCCAGAACATTCTGAGATAAAGTAACCCTGCGACTACATTAGCTTTGTTTGATCCTACAAATACTTCAGGGTTACTTTACATGAACTATGCAAATTGATTGTCAGTAACATGAGAAGTCATAGATTTCAATCGGACAGGCATACACAGAAAACACGTAGCTAATTTTAAAATTAAATTCAATAGTTATGATAATTGACTGTATACTCATTACGGCTTAAGAAAAGCAAATGTACTTTCGATGTACTTTCAAGTTCCTCCGTGTTAGGAGGGTTCACCTTAGTGGATTATTTTTCATTTGAAACTGGAATTCGAATTCGGAATTTAAGCTCTATTCAGCTGATAGTCGATAAGGCTTAGGTTTTATTAATTTTGCAGATTTCTGGTCGTCACAACATATATATTTTTTTATTGTATAAAGTGACGAAACGAGCAAAACTTTCACCTGATGGTCAGTGCAACGTCCGCCTACAAGAAATGCTGTATCACCCAGAATATTACTGTGTGACACCACACTGCACCCATCACCCTCAGTTCTTAAGTCTCAAATGCCCAGTGATTACGCTAGTTTACAGTGCCCTTCAAACCGAAACACAGTAATGCTTGCACACTACTGCTTCGCGGCAGAATAACTGGCCCTGGGGTGGTACCTACCTAGACGGATTTCTGCATAGGAATCCTGCCACCAGTAAAATAATTAGGGGAAGTATTTCTTACACACATGCTTTATGATGTTATTCTGGCCTATTTCGACTACAACGACATCTACCGATTATTTACCGAACATGACGCTTAAGATAATGATTTATTATATTTACGCGAACACTACACATTTAAATGAAACTAATTTTACGGATTTTATCGCGTTTATTTTTGTTATTTATAACCCGACGTTTCGAGTGCTTTACAGCACCCATGGTCACGGGGGGACTGAGGTGACAGATGTCCTGATGTCCTAGTTTATATAGTTAAAATACCTGTTGGTATTTAAAATAAAAAAAAATAAAAAAAAAGACCCATACCAACAGGTATTTAAACGGTGAATCTCACCACCATCCTTCACAGTTAGCTACCGTGGGCAAATCTTTGTTTCAGAGAGCACAAGGGATCTGTGACAGTAAACACCTGGCCGCCGAGCTTCAGCATGTCAAGCAAGTTTTGCAAGACAACAAGCTTCGGGTTCCGCGCCTTCGTCGCAGTGACCGAGTGAAGCCGGCCACAGTCGAGCGTGTACCTGCAGTCCTACTATATGTCAGAGGAGTCACGGACAAGATTGGCTATATCTTGAAGCTTCCATAAAAACATTTTTCAAGCCGCCGAAGAAGATAAGTCAATTTTTACCATCTGTCAAGTGTAACATCCCTCTACAAGATGCAGGAGTATACAAGCTGGATTGTGAATGTGGTCTCTCTTACATAGGGCAAACAAAAAGATCAGTAAAACACGCGTAAAAGAACATATAGCTGATGTGAAGCATCGCCGCCCCAGGAAGTCTGCAGTCTGTGACCATGTTCTGGATCATCCCAACCATTACATCAGATTTGATACACCACAAATCCTCGCAAAAGAACACCGATTCCTACCAAGGATGATTCGCGAGGCTATTGAAATTGAAAAACATCCTAATTTTAATAGAGAAGATGGTTGGGTATTACCACCAGCTTGGGATCCTATAATTAATAAAATTAAGACAAAAACCAAGCATATAGCTTTTTCTCTGGTGGTATAATTCAACATACTTCAACTATAATTCAACTACCTGTAACCTGTTATTTATCTGTTATAATAAATGTTCTGGGTGACAGCATTTGTTATTGGCAGATGTCGCACTTAACATCAGGTTTACGATTTGCTCGTCTCGTCATCTTCTTCCACTAAATGAAACTTACTTCGACTTATTGTCTCTTCATCGAGAATAGGTGTGTTTGGGCAACAATGACCACATACCATAACGTGTACTGAGTGCTTTAATAAAACTTGAATAAAAAAACACAAATTAAACTATTATATTAATTAAAACATTGACTTCACTATTATGATGAGAGTTATTATAATTATACTTTGATCCATTCTTTTATTGTAAAACTTATAGCACGTGGCTTAAGTTTGTGACAGAGCAAGATTTCATAAAAAGTTTTCTAGCAAACAATTCTTAATAGCTCTGAGTACACTTCTGTACCGCTCCGTGTGGTAGCGGCTTAAGAGAATGTACCACCCCGTCTAATCCCGTGAGTATCGTAGAAGTCGACAGAGGAAAAGAAAAACCAGGAGATGGGCAGCAGCATCTTCCTGGAACATCTGAATAAATAAACTGCGGTTGCCAACCCGCCTGCCAAGCGTGGCAATTATGGCAAAATACCCCCTAAAATAGAGCTACTAACTTTTGTAGCAATCTATGGGGGAGGCCTATGTTCAACAGTGTTATATACTCGTATAGTTATGGCAGTCCAAGTGCGAATTATATATCTTTGCCAAATTTTGATGGTCAAACGGCAGATGTCGCATTGGTCGGTAAGCTTCATTATCATAAACTTTAGTATAAATTTTATGCTTTTCCTACGGTGAGGAAAATGATGTGAATAAATCTGCATGCTAAAGTTAGTACTATTCCTACCTATCATTCGAAGTCGGCTAATTCGTAGTGACGTGCGGGCCATTTTATTTCGCAATGAGAGAAGGCCTGTGTTCTGCAGTGGAACGTGTCCACTTTTTATGTATTATGAACGATGTAAACACATCAATCAGTTTAATTGCCTTAGTATTTTTTCCTGCCTCATAAAATACTTCGTATAGTAATTGAAAATCAACGAAATATTATTTTCATTCCAATTCTGTACACCACAATTAGCATTAAGTATTTTCCTGTCGTTAATTTTGTTTTTATTCAACACGAATTCATTGCGGCTGTCGTCGGATAAAATAGCACTTATTACATTCGATAATCATTAATTTATTTTATTTACTGCATAGTCTCAGATTATTTGATATACATGAAACTTGTTTTGTTATTGTTATAAATCTAGGTGACGACCGCGTGGTCTATCTGGTTATGGTACTTGTCTTCTGCGCCGCTTGTCCTTGGTTCGAATCCAAGCCAGAGCAAGCATTTGAACAATAATAATTTAATCAAAAAATCAGCAGCAAGCAGCAGCAATTATATGGGACCACCCTTTCAAAAATTTGGTGTTTCACAATTGACGAAAAAACGGTGACGGTGAACATATATATAAAAAAATACATACAGACGAAGAGAGAACCGCGTCCTTTTTTAAAGTCGGTTAACAACAACAAACTCTCCTGCAAAGTTGATAACTTCTGACAGTTTTGGGAAGTTGCCGCAGTGTTCGGAAATCGGCCACGCGGACATCATCACCATCAAATTCAATTCATCAAAATATTACCTAGATAAATTCTAGATCATTTTTTTCACTGACGTAGTCCATACTTCTGACGACATTTTAAACTGCCATCTCTGTAAGATGATAGTAATCGTAAACTCATATCGAAGGCCTAATTGGTGACATAAAAACTCTAGCACTCTAATAGCAACTAATTCTATATCTTAACTAAGAAAGGTATGGCTTTTAATCAAGGTTTCGATAAAAAATCTTCCCGGGCAATTGTCAAACATGTCGACCGTGCGAGTAATTTCGAACCTTCATTGGACGGCACAATACACATATAATTTATTGATAAAACCGGCCAAGTGCGTGTCGGATCACGCACAGTGAAGGGTTCCGTAGTGGGGAATAGCGTGTAACCGAATATATCTCATATTTCACGACATATCCTATTCAAAACATTGTTTGATGATAGTGTTTCATAGGTTCTTCTACCTTAAGTGTTCACAGAATTTTCCACCGTATAGTTGAAAATTTAGAGGAGGGGGGAACACGCATATTTTACCGACTTCAGAAGCGCATATCTCTCCAAATATTGGCTATACTATATATAGTTACTTTGAAACATGTTTATCATTTTTCAAGACCTATCTAACAATACCTCACACGTTTAAGTGCACTGATTTTTTTTTCATCCCATGGATGGTTTGGTTCCGTTTTTAATACGAAACCCTAAAAATACAAACATACATACAGTCACGCCTTTTTCCCATAAAAGGTATAGGCAGAGGCCACTCACGTAGCCCACTTTTCGCCCTTGTTTTGTTACGAATCAAAAAATTCTTACTCCCTATTGGGTTCCCTCGAGTTCGCGTTCCCTAAAAATGATTACTATAATATATGTATATAAATGTATGTTACACAGTAAATTTAAACGTACGTCAAAACAAGTTCCTCAGTACAAATTCTTAGGTTAAAAATAGGTTAAGACGATTATTATAACTCTTGCAATATAATGTAGGCATTTTTTTTATTCAAGCAATATTGAAACCTTTTGTTAGAAAGTAAAATATCTGGATAGGTTAAATATTTCTGATAAACATTTTTGTGCATGCCCTTACAGAATCAATAATATCAAGTTATGTGAGACTATTACTTTTTTTTTGTATAATACGCGTTTTTATTCTTAAAAATATGTACAAAAAAGAGAATAGTTGTGCAGTTTTACCGCCTGTACATTCCAGTCAGAGTGACCTCATTATGTAGCAGTAGTTTAAAAAGATAAGGCAGAAATTAAAAAAAAAATATTCGAATCAAATTCAAATCATTTTTATTTTAATCACATAGAACTGAGTTATATTATTGATTAATATTAGTTATCCGTATCTGTCCGTATACATTAACATTGGCTTTGGTAATGTTTTGTTGTTTTATTTTTACCAATATCTTTTATCGGTGGGCAAAAATAAAACTTACTGCGTACCCATTGTTTATGTTTTCGTCGCTATCGGTTCCGGGTTATCAGTAAATAATCAATCTTGGTTACGTGTAGCATTAGAAATTCATGTAAAGTTGATAATGCACTAGCATAAGAATTTTTTTCTTTGTTTAGATTATGTATTTGTAGCGAACATTTACATCAGGCATCTGTCACCTACATCAAGCCATCTGTCACCTCAGTCCTTCCGTGACCATGGGTGCCGGAATCGCTCGAAACGACGGGTTATAAATAATTAAAATTAAACGCAATAAAATCCATAAAATTAGTTTTATTTAAACCGGAGTTTATTTATTCAGATGTTCCAAGAAGATGTTGCTGCCCATCTCATGGTTTTCATTTTTCCTCTGTCGACTTTTGCGACATCCACGGGATGAGATGGGGTAGTAAATTCTATTCAGCCGCCACCACACGGCGGGATTTCATTATACACTAAATGGAATGTTATCAACAGAACTTGGTATCTTGCTTGCATCCGAAGGTTTAACTCAGAAATCCATTCAGCTGTCCCATAAGTTGCGCGAAATTACTTTTAAATAACGGTGGTAGCCTTTGACGACCACTAGCCACTACTTATGGTAAAACCGTGACCGAACGACTTCGTGATTTCTCCAGTGAGAATGTCTTCTCGACACAATAGTCAAATTCAATTGTTAAACTGTCAAAGTGTTAAACTTCTTGACACTTTGACAGTTTCTTGAATAACTTCCATTCTCACGGAATCTTCTACACTAGGCGTTTACCACCATATACTGGAACAATACTTATAGATTCTGACACACAAATTAGTCCGGAGTTTCCTTAAATGTAGATTATGCTAGTGCATTACGGACCTAAACTCTACTGCGCATTACAAACTTTTTGTAGACTTTTTATCGAAACGCAGATAGTGTAAACCTGTTGGGACGAGACAACCATTTAAGCAGCGATCACCTTATATGAGAATGTTTGTCTTAATGGTTATTTTTTGTCGTAATCAAAACATTTTATGGTAATATTTCAAACGTATCTGTTTGTATTGCATTCTATTAACTTAATTTACACTTCATATCTAATTCTTGTACATAGGTACATATAAAAGAACAGTGTGTCTCGGCGGTCAGCGTACCACTTTACGTAATCGTGGATTGGAATACAAACAAAATGAAGGCAATATTAGTGTCAAAGAAAAAAAGTAAAGTTTCAGCTTATAAATGTCCCACTGCTGAGCACAGGCCGCCTCTCATTTCTGAGAGGGTTTTGGAGCTAGGAAGAATCCGCCACCCGCAGTCCGCCAACCCTCATCGGAGCAGTGTGGCACATGTCTTCGAAATATTTTTTATTTCTCAACCAAACACGTGGTAAATCTGCACTTAAAATTGCAATTAACGAACTCAGGTCGCTCGCGTACTATGAAATCTAAAGCGAGCGCTTAGCCCCTGGAAATGTGCATATTTTTTTTTTCTTTTGGACGCAATTTTTAAAGTCACGTCTTCCAATTCCAAGCTATTATTGCCTCTATCGAGGGCACTGGTTCATTAACTTTTGAAATCACCTTACAATTTTTTTTTATAATTTATAAGCCGTAAATCGTTCGCGAAACACTAAAAACTTTTCCGTAATTCGTGAGTAACTCTTTAAGAGTGTTTGTTTTGTACGTAAGTACCTTGATAATCAACGACAATTTATGATTTGCGTCGAAAAAAACTCTTCTTCTGTTCTCGATTTGCTTTGACAAGTACTATAGCCCTAGCAACATTTCAAGTCCACTGCTAGACATAGGCCTCACAAATAAAAGCTGGTAACAAAAATATGTTGTTTTTTTTTAAATTTATATTACGTAATGACGGTACAACAAGCGTTCAATGAACAGAAGCACTCGCTCTTGTTCACCTTCATTTGATCCTGTTTCTCGCAAACTGTCCTTCGATAATGCCAAATTATTGATTGCAAAAGAACCACTTGTACTACCTTGAATTGTTATTGGCCTACTTACTGAATAAATGAATTTATTTTGGTTCGGCTTCAGTGCAATGACACTGACGGCACGTGTAGTTATTTAGATTATAGAAATGTCACTCAGGATTTATGTTTTAGTCCTGGATGATGTATACAAGTTGAAAGGTAGGCTATACAGTTTACAAGTTCTTTAACAGCATTCAAAGTTAAGCTTAAAAACGACATTTACCTATAGCGAACTACTATTGTTGTAAATTGTTATTTTAAATGTAATCTATGTTTTTTTATTATATAGGCGAAAGTGACGAGGCGACCAAAACGTTCACCTAATGCTAAATACAACGTTTCGTCATCATCATTTCAGCCTATCTTAGACCACTGTTAAATATAGGCCACAGAACACGGTCCTGAGCTAGCTGCATCTATCGACCACCCGCAAAACCGTGCAGGTCGTCATTCCGTCTAGTGGGTGGTCTACACGAGTTTGTCGGTACGAGGTTACCACTCCAGAAACGTTCTTCCTCGACGGTTATCGGTTCTACGAGCTACATATTTCTGTCTTTTCACCTAAAGTTAACAATGGAAAAGCTGTTAATATTAATATACATACATACATACAGTCACGCCTTTTTTCCATATAAGGGACCACGCCCGTAGCCCATTTTTTGATCCCGAGTGTGGATAGCGAAGGACGTCGCCGCCATTTTAGTGAAATTCAAAAAACTCCTACTCCTCATTGCATTCTTACGAGCTGTATAGTGACAGCATTCCATATTATGGGATTATTCTGCACGAATAAAGGCTGGCCGCACAATACCTTAGTCGCCTCGTACGACACCTCGGTAGGAGAGAGGTAGGTCCTATTCTAGTCTACCGGACTCCTATCGGGTATAGGCTAACAGGAATATTAGTTATGTTTTTTTAACTCGTATTGTTTTAAAAAAAAAATGAAAAGGCTAATATTCTTATAGAAATACAGCATTACGATATAACGATTATCGTGGCCTACTAACCGACAACAATCACGGAGCGATATCAATAAAAAAAACAGTGGGAGATTCCTATTAATGACAGAAGACGAACTCAGGAACACACACTTCGATTTTCAGAATATAATGAAGAACTTTACCAATACGATTGGAAAAAAGTTCATGTGCGGTGACAGAGATGCGTAGAACAGTCTTAACACTTCAAGAACAAAATCAGTGAATTAGAACAACAGTGATGACTGCTCCTAGGATTTGAATCTTGGATCTCTTGAAAGATACGAAATCTATTGAGACAATGGTCAGATCCGGAACCCGTTGAAAGGTACACTGTATACTGAGTCATGCAGTCGACAAATAATAGTCTGATACGGTAAAAGAGGTTAGATATAATTAAACTCGGACAAGGATAATTAACGGCATATGAATTTAAAAAAAACTACTTACGAACTACATAAAAGACCTACTATTACGGCTTCACAATCCGGTCCAGTATTTTAATACAAATGACCGCTCCTCCTTGACCGCAATTTGACCGGCAGATCTGTAGGCACTTGCTTTTTATCGCAGTACAAAAACATGTTTACTTCACAAGCATTATCGTATATTCCTCGCTTCCTTCTGCCGGATTAAACGAACATTTAAAACATTGTGACGTCAATCATAATATCTACGGAGGTACACATCTAAAGAAAAATAAACATTTGTTCTCTAATTAAAAAAATATTGATAAATACCAAATTTGTAAGGTCGCTGTAAGGTTATTTTTAACATTTTTTTATCTTAGCCTGATCTGTATGTATGTATCTATCATATAAAGGAATTATTCAAATTAGTTTTCACCCATAGCCAGAATAATAAATAATTTGAAATTTTGGACACATTAGGATACAATAATTTCAGAACTTTGACCTATATATATTACCCTATATATATATTAACTTGATCCGAGAATCATCAGGTTAATACCAGGATGATCAATATAAGAAAACATTTTTACTGATCGACAGCAAATATTGTCCTTTATCAAAATGAATAGAATCTTTACAGACTCATTATTTAACACTAAATAATATAATTATAGTTAAAAAACTAAAAAAATCCGCAACGTGATACAAATATACAAATTGTGAATTAATAGTACAAAATAAATTTTAAATACATAAGAAGATTTAACAGTGATAAGAAGTCCCAAGACATAATTTAACTTTTGCAAATATGCTTAAAATGAGAATAAAGCGATTAAAAAAAATGTTACCGTCTTTTTTTTATGGCTGCATAAAAGAGTCTCCCACCCCCAGGCATCTTGAGGCTGTCATAAAAGCTGACTAAAGGACACGCCAATAAAACTCATCACTCACTCGCCTCCGACGAATGGCGGAACAACCACCTGAAATATGTCAGACAAGATTATCCAAATAAGTGACGGACAACGGCGTCTGAGGATTAAGGATTCAGGTACTATGATCGCCTAACCGTTTGCCAAGCGTGACAATAACGGCAAATCATTATTATTTGGGAGAAGCTTAAAATTTTTTTTATATGAAAAGGTTAAGCGCAACATCTGCGCATAACAAATGCTATGTTACCCAGAACATTTCTGTGTGGCACCACACTGCGCCTGTCACTCTAAGACATCAGTTCTGTGAGTCTCGTAGATCCAGATATTACACTAGCTCTAAGTGCCCTTTTGACCGAAACAGTAATATTTGCTAACTGCAACTTCACGGCAGAAGAACTGGCACTGCGGTGGTACTTTTCTAGACGGGGTCCTGCAAAGGAATCCTATCACCAATAGGGTTGAAAAAGACGAAGAATAGATTCTACATGCAAAATATGAATGCGTAAGTTACCTATACATGTTATTTTTACTGGTGGTAAGTTCCTATGCAGGAATCCGTTAAGGTAGGTACCACCCCAGGGCCAGTTATCCTGCCGTGAAGCACTAGTGTGCAAACATTACTGTGTTTCGGTTTGAAAGGGCACTGAGAGCTAGCGTAATCACTGGGCATATAATACTTAAGAACTGATGTGTCAGGGGCATTGTGGTGTCACACATAAATGTTCTGGGTGACACAGCATTTGTTATGGGCAGTCGACGACACCATCAGGTGAACATTTTACTTGTTTCGTCACTTTATCAAAATCAAAAAATGTTTCCCCAATATATTACCCGAGTTGCCGAACAAGTTGTTTCATTCAATTCAAATGTCAGGAATATGGGATTTATATATTTTTATAAGCTTTTATCTAATTTGCTTTCTACGTATGTCTTCCCGGTTCAAATCTTGTAAGTCATTTCCGACGTCCTATGATGCCAAAATTTGGCATACCTATGTAGAATCGGTGACAGTGAAATAATATGGTGCCATAGAGCTTTAAAGTTAGCCATAGGACCTCCTCAACTAAGCAAGATAGCTCCGTCATGTTGTCATGGCTTTTTGTTTTGACTATCATTATAGCACTAGCAAAATTAGAAATCCACTGCTGGAACTACGAGAATATGGCATATGCCTAACAAATAAAAGCTTGTAATAAAGCCGTGTGGTGGCGGCTCGTTAAAAGAATACTACCACTCCATCTCATCCAATGGATCTCGTAAAAGGCGAGTAAGGAATTAAACTGCAATGTGCACCCTAACAGCGCATGGTGGCGATGGGCTCACCACCTATCACACCAAGTGCATTATATTGCACAGTGGCAGTCATCTGTTTTTGCAGTGAGCGCCCAGTCTCTGACTACCCCTTATGGGATACAGTCGTGATATTATGTATGTATGTAATATATGAACTTATAAATACAACTTATAATTACAGAAATATGCGCTTTGGCCGAAATTCGATGGTTTTACAACTTTCACGGGTTACAAATCTGTCCGTGATTCGAGACAATCCAACAAAGATCGTTTGTACTTTCTGTCAAAACTATCTTCAGCCAGCGACAGATTGGCTAATGAAATCACCCGTGAATAAGCTGAGTCACACGATCGCGTTAATTTAAACATGATAAATGATAATATAACTAAAGAACCTAAATAATAAACTTACGCATACACGCTCTCGCCTCATTTGTTATACCGCTTGGCTCTTCGAAACCAGTTTGACCAGATTAGACTGAGGCAGTGATGTCATGGGCATTACGTAAGTAAACACTCTGCTCTGAACATACATACATACTCGTATGCAGATTTACACTGTACACTGGCTCACTGCCTATTTGATTAACTTTGTGGAAAGTTACTTAGCATACAGTGCATACTTTTGATATGATAAAATCATTTCAAACTTTTTTGTTTACTGCCGTTACTGAAACATTTTTAAACGCATTTTAATGTATATATTAATACGTGAAGAAAAAACCTTTTATCCCGTTTTAGTATATTGCGAACACGATCGTTAATTCTTTTAATCTTTAAATCTTGTATAGTTAACATCGATGAATCTTTAATAGCTAGGTGTAGGACGTGTCAGCTATTTCTTTGCATTTCTCATGTGGTGACATAGATGTCGTTACAAGTTCTTCGAATATAACCCTTCATATAACCCCTTCAGAGCTATGTTAACCGGCATTGTCTTAATGAAACAGAATTGGCAATAGCCGACTAAGAGTAAGTCATGCACTAATTTTATGTATTGACAGTTTGTTGTCCAAAAAAAAATATAAAATATAGAAATAACGAAATAAATATCGTAATGAACACATGAATGTGACACTTATGTCCTTTAGTGCACATCAATAAAGTTGACACGTCATTTTCGGATTAATATTCATAGAGATAAACGTAAGCACGCGTTCAATCAATATTTTTTATTGTACACTATAAACAGGAATAAGCGTGAATAACACAACAAAAATTGTTAAAATATGAACGATAGGCGATTTCATCGCTCTGGAAGCGATTTCTTCCAAACAACTATTGTACAGAGAACTGATGTAATCCTTACTTATATTATAAATGCGAAGGTAACTCTCCCTGTAGAAGACCGGCAGAGGGCTGCCTGTTTGTTCCCTTTTCACGGTTCAGCCGCTGAACCATTAGCTTGCATCCCGAAGATGGATATAGGATACCTTTTAACCCGGAAAGTCAAATATAGTATAGTTCCCACGCGGACGAAGTCGTGGCTAGTTAAATTTAAAGAGGAGAGCAGAGGGGTACATAAATTAATATAAAGCACAGGATAAAGGCATTCGTACATAAAAGCAATAGGCTAAAGGTTAGAGATGAAACGCAGAAGTAAAAGGGGAAACATGAAATTAGTGCTCCAAGTAATGGGCTTTTTCTTAGTTTTAAAGCACGTCGAATGTGTAGAGGCAAGGAATTCCGCAAGCGAATATCTGTAACCGTAAGAGATTTCTTAAAGTTAGAGTAGGATTGTACAGGGGTTCGGAAAAAAAAGATTGACCGAAGAACGAAGAAACCGTTCGTGGGGGATTGCAATATACTCAAAACAGGTATACTCAGTGACATTTTATTATACAATATTATTATTGCATTTTTATCTTTCGTCAACAAATCTCTTATGCAGTGAATGACGTGATAATATTTCATATTTTATTTTTATCGCTTGCCAACTGTGCCTTTTGTGGGTATTGCAAATTTGAGAATAATTTAATATTTAGTATTTGTAAATATGTACATTAGTAATTAAATTGTTCAATATATACCAAAAAAAAACCAATATCTGTTGAATAAAACCATTTATCTATATATTTTTTATTTTTTAAAAGATGTCTTTCTTTTTTCTTCTTTATGCAAAACATTGCGCCACACTAGGGTTTATCTTCCATCGTAGGGGAATTTATAGATATAAATTATACATACACAAACCTGAAACATATAATTGTAGGTCATAAACTGGTGGTAGGATTCCTATACAGGAATCCGTCTAGGTAGGTACCACCCCTAGGGCCGGTTATTCTAGCGTGAAGCTGCAGTATGCAAAAATTACTGTATTTCGGTCTGTAGGGCACTGAGAGCTAGCGTAATCACTGGGCAATAGAAACCCGAGTTAAAATAAATAAACTCGAGTTTTCACCAATTTTCAGTGAATTCTCGACATTCGTCATTGCATTTGTAAGTAAAACGGTAAGTTGTCTTCGAAGATGTTAACTTTGTGAGGTTTTTCGCCACCCCGGGAAACGAGACGTGGACGGGTGGCTAAACACGTCACCGCCGTTTTTGTCTACCAAGTCAAAAAAAATCTGTCTCCGTTGAGTTCCTACGAGCAGTATAGTGACATCATTGCATATTATTAATACTCATGAATTAAGGCTGTCTATAACGTCCTTACTCGCCTCTTACGACACTTCGATAGAAAAGAGTTAGGTGCTATTCTACTCTGCCGGACACCTATCAAATATGTGATTGATAATTGCTTCATTATGTTATTTCGAATTTTCTAGTTCTCCAGTGTTATTTACAATGCCGCGAGCCAAAAGATCTAATCTTTCACATCAAAGCCGTAACGCAATTAGGCTTCGCAATATTCAGAATCAATCCACTGCAGATGAAAATTACAACACTCCATCTTGCAATGCGCCTTGAGTGTTTGGCAAAGAAGTGACGAATACGGAACAATCCAAGTGTTGTCGACCACAAAAGTGAGAGTGAGAGTGTTCCAAAAAAGAAAATTACAAATTCCGGTAGAATGGCGCTGTGATCGTGTGACTGTAAAGTTTCATACTTCAACTTAGTTCAGAAATCAATCTTATCGCGTCCCATACCGGAACGGGCAGGACAACGTCTGCCGGGCCAGCTAGTAAAAATATAATTAATTTAAAAGAGAAAGATTGTGATTCTTTATCAGCTTAAAAACTGGCAACGACTGAGCACGTCTCACTGATACAGGACATTCCACTGGCAGTCACCCTGTACATAGAACGACCTATTTAGAAAATTCGTACCATTGGCAGGTACTTTTAGCTTTAAATTTTCTGATGATTTCAAAAATCGTGGACTGGAATCGTCTTATTCCCGATGCCGTGTGTTACACATATTCGCGGTAACGCGTCGGAATAGTATTAAATGCACCTTAACGGCATTTGAATCTGAAACCCCCCCGGTAACAAGAACTAGGGTAGTTTTTTATTTAAATGCGCATATTCTATTGCACGTGTTGTTTATTATATTCTTTTGGGAATCGCATCACCCTAAGAATGACTACAACAATGAACACGTGCATGTTGAAGCTTTACAAAGCAAGTACAGTCCACGCACGATTTATACGATCATACGAAACGCGTCGGAATGTAAGGTTTTTGTCTTTAGTTATTATTATGTCTAGAGTCATATATACATAGACCGTATTAATTACTCTTAAATAAAGTGGTTATGGTAATGGTAGGATTCCTATGCAGGAATCCGTCTAGGTAGGTACCGCCCTGGGCCAGTTATTCTGCCGTGAAGCAGTAGTGTGTAGACTGTAGACATTACTGTGTTTCGGTCGGAAGGGCACTGAGAGCTAGTGTAATCACTGGGCATATGAGATTTAAGAACTATGTCTCAAGGTGACACAGCATTTGTTATGGGCAGCGTTGCACTTACCATCAGGTGAACGTTTTCCTCGTCCCTTTATACAATAAAAACAAAGTAGACCCGTGGTAGCTCCGGAGGGCCGTGGTTGCTCAGGGATCAGGATCTCGTCTTTAATTTTGTTATTCCCCGGTAACCTGAGTCTAATCCCCGGTGCCCTAAAATAGTTCTGCAGTATTAAGTGCTGATTTACCACGTTTCAGCGTTGAAGGAAAACATCTTGAGGAAACCAGCTTGTCTGGGAAATTAAAAATACATCGATGACATGCGAAGCCCACCATTGCAGCAACGTGGCGGACTCATTCAGTCTTCAAAAGCCCCTCAGAAATGAGAAGAGGCCTATGCTCAGCAGACATTATCGGCTGTTACTTTTTATATACATAGACAAATTATTTGTTTGGGAAATTACAGGGCAAGAAGTTCTCCTACCCTGTCTCATTTCGTAGGTACCTTAAGGGTCGTGGCAACGGCTAACCGCAAAGCATGGAAAAACAGGTGGTAGGATTCCTATCCAGGAATCCGTCTAGGTACCACGGCGGTGACAGTTATTCTACCGCCAAGCTGTGATGTGCAAACATCACTGTGCTTCAGTTTGAAGGACACTGATAGGTAGTGTAATAACTGAGCATATGGTAAGGAACTGATGTTTCAGGGTGTTGAGCGCAGTGTGGAGCCACACAGAAATGTTCTGGGTGACAGCATTTGTTATGGGCAAACGTTGCTATGCTACTCAGAATCATGGTAGCATAGGGGCAGGGTGCTCGCCTTAAAGTTTCATCCCCGGTATTTAACCTTTTGTTCTGCAATTCTAAGTGCAGATTTACGCACGTGCTCAAACGTGTTGGACAACAGCGTGAGGAAACCTACATATCTAATGAATAAAAAAATACCGAGGAAATTTGAAGTCCGCCTAAACGCATTGGAGCTGCGTGGCGGACTTTTCCCGGCCCCAAAACCCTCTCAAAAATAAGAGGAGGTCCGTGCTCAGCAGTGGAATATTCATATGCTGCTACTTTACTTTTTCTATGCTACTTAGTAGGTGATAAGTTGTTATATACGTACGGATACTGCCACCCGACCGATTTTCGACCACGGCGAAATCTTCCAAATACTGTCGGAAGCTATTAAATGCGCAGGAGATATTATAGTGCCAAAAGTATTTACACAAACACATATTCATGCATTCACTACTCCTAACCTACCTACGCCCGATGTAAAGCTCGTGCGTTAAGATTGGAGGTAAGCTAGGATGTAGTGTTAGCGACACGGGGACAATTACGACACAACCAGACTCGAAAACCAACAATTTACGTTTTTACACAAATGTTGGCAAGACTCGGGTTTGATACCAGTACCGCGAAGCCACGCGGTTGTCTTACCTATGACGAGGCGGGCATTCGCCTTAAATTTATTGTTACGGAAGTGACTAGAGTTCGATCACCACTAACATTGTAAATTCCAATTTTAAACGCCGCTAAATGTGCCTAACACGTGATCGGCGGTGAAATCAGTGAAACACATAGCAAGGAAACCGTCATCTCTGGAAATAAAAAAATATTTCGTGAACATGTGAAGAAAAACCGCATGGCGGAATTAAGGTCTCCAAAACCTCAGAAATTAGAGTAACCATGTGCAGTGGCATATCTACATACTGGCTGTAAAACTGTATGTGATTTTTAAGAAATATTATTAATGTATAAAATTAATGTATTAAAAACTGAAAATCTTTTTGGTAAAACTATACCATTTCTAGAACAACTTACTCCCGGAGATACGCGAGATATTATGTCCCCCGATTAATTAAATTTGTATGGAAAATAACCTCTACTCGTGTACTTCTATTAATACCATATATTTGGGAGATTAATAGAAATTAATCGCCACTTACAATATGACAAAAGTTAAAAAGCCACTTAATAGTACAAATTAAAGAGCAAGGCATCATCACAATATTTTACCTCCAAATAACAAATATCAAAACAAAACACATCTAGGTATAAACTTTTTTATGTTAAAATCCCAATAAACAACGTGATTTTTTTCGATTATTTTGTCGCTTGTTTTGTTCGCGGTCGTAGCATCACTTGCGTGAGAGGTCGTTGATCCCGGTGATATATCACTGAGATTCCCCCTGCGAATAGAAATGGTGATTTTTGTGAATCTGAATTTCCAATCGCAATGTCCTTGACCATCGACTTGGCACGAGGAAGATCGCAGGTGAAAAATACTATCGTAAATTGCGCGTGTCATAGTACTGTTCCGAAAAGATTTGTCAGTGACAATAGAAATAACGAAGATGACTAGATGTATTTTAACAAACGTAAAAAATAAGGAGGTTCTTATGCACCGGATATTCTGACGTTTCTGAACCGATATAATACACTTACACCATACGTATACATTAGGTGAAGATCTGATGATACGCTTTGGAGTTACGAAATCGTTTGTTTTTCTGGCATAACAACAACATCAACGTTCATCTATAAGTGATGGAGGAGGCCTATGTTCAGCATTATCTAAATATATCGGATTTGCCTGCTTGCTGTGGGTAATTTTGCATACGAGTCGAAGCTAATAGTTGTACAATACATCAATCATTACTTTTGTACGACTTATTATCTATTACGAGTATACGATTATTATTTCATTTGCAATAAAATCTATACAAATACATATCTCCAGATGTTTCTGACAAACAAACACATTTTAAAATCGGAACATTAATAAATAATGCCGGGCATTGGCCTAAAATTTCTAATTACAGAAGTGACCAGGGTTCACCTAACATTGTAAATTCCAATTTGTTTATGTATAAGTGCCGATAAATGTGCCTAGCACATGATCGCCGGTGAACTCGGTGAAAAACATCGCAAGGGTTCTCTAGGAAATAAAAATATTTCTATAGATTGTATTGTGTCTCTATACATAATTGTTCCTCCGATCTTATTGGTATTGCTGGTATAAGCTTTACCTCAGATAAAGAATGGTAAAGACGCCTAATACTCGCTCTTGTACATACTTAGTATCACCACTTCTGTCTGTTATTTGGAAGCTGTTGGATTGGTGGAAATAAGCCAGAAGGACAACTTTCAGTGCAAAAATACTAGTTTTTGATTGGCAGTCAGTGATTTCGTGAAATTTAATGTACAGTGATGAAATCCTTAACCTTTTTATTAACTCGCATTTATTAGCTTGACCTGTATGTATAGATGTTATGAAATCCACCCACCCAGAACATCCCTGCGTGAAACCCGTCACAGTTCTTAAGTTCATATGCCCAGTGATTACACTAGCTGTCAGTGCCCCTTTTTTATTGTGTAAAGTGATGAAACGAGCAAAACGTTCACCTGATGGTAAGTGCAACGTCTGCCCATAAATAATGCCTGTGTCACCCAGAACATTTCTGTGTGACACCCCACTGCGCTCATCACCCTGAGACATCAGTTCTTAAATCTCGTATGCCCAGTGATTACACTAGCTCACAGTGCCCTTCTAACCGAAACACAGTAATGGTTGCACACTACTGCTTCACGGCAGAATAACTGGCCCTGGGGTGGTACCTACCTAGACGGATTCCTGCATAGGAATCCTACCACCTGTAAGAGATTTTAGATATGCTATCTCTCTCACTCGCCCGGACATCACACGGGCTATCTGACTGGCGGTAGAGGTTGCGTTCATCAGTGCGCATCGTAAACAGGTAAAATATCAATTTTTCAAATAATTTTAAGAAGGTTCCTTTTTTATGAGATGATGGGTGTTTTAAATGAGCATACTGTTTAAAAAGGCCGAAGTTTACCTTTCTGATGGTAAGTGTAACGTCTGCCCATAACAAATGCTGTGTCACCCAAAAAATTACTGCGTGATACCACACTGCGCCCGTCACCCCGAGACATCAGTTCTTAAGTCTCATATGTCCAAGTGATTACTCTAGCTCCCAGTACCCTTCAAACCGAAACACAGTAATGGTTGCACACTACTGCTTCACGGCAGAATAACTGGCCCTGGGGTGGTACCTACCTAGGCGGATTCCTGCATAGGATTCAATTGAAATAATAAAAAAGGAACCTTCTTAAAATTATTTGAAAAATTTATATTTTACCTGTACAGGTACGATGTGCACTGATGAACGCAACCTCTACCGCCAGTAGCCCGTATGATGTCCGGGAGAGTGAGAGAGATAGCATATCTAAAAACTATCCTACCTGAAATTCCCTCTTGAAATCGTCACTAGCTCTTGGACCGTAAGAGGTTAATGAATGTACAGCCTGCACTTCATTTTTTCGTTTTGAATTAAGAGCTTCCAGAATTCAAATTTAGATTGATACAGTACGAATGAGTGGTTATTCTGAAAGTTAAATATCTTTTAATTTACCTTATCACTATAGAAGGATTATGTTCATCTATACAAACAAATAAAATTGAAGAGTCTGTTTGTAATAACAAAATAACAGCTTTTTAATCAATTCATATGAAAGTATAAACAGTACTTTTAATAAACAATTTTTAGAAATTTTGTCTTTCTGTCTGTTTGTTCCGGCTATCTCCGAAACGGCTGGACCTGATTTTGACGGGTCTTTCACTGACAGATAGCTGATATTATAGCGGATAACTGAAGGTACTTTAATTTTAGAAAAATAATTAGTGTTCCGCGTAAAAAAATTGAAAACCCCAAAATTCGTTTCAAATAGGGAGTATATATGTATATCATCGATCGGGGTCGGCTTTTATACGCGGGAGAAATCGTGTGGCACAGCTAGATAATGAATAAAAATGTAAACACGCGGTGGTCATGATATTATGATCCTCATATTCTTCAGTAGTCAAAAAAACTTGAATACTGAGTCGTGGATCATAGTTCGAATCCCAAGTAGCTATAATTTGCATACAACAAGTGTCCGTAAATGCAATTGAATTAAAAAAAAATATTATTATCCCACATCAGTTAAAACGACATATTTTTCTATTTATTTTCTTAAAGGGTCATGAACTTAATATATATAATATAGAATAAAGTAACACTATCAGCAAATGTTTGACGTAAATACATAGGAAAAGCAAAATAAGCTTGTTGATATTCAAACAATGTAATCACATAACTGTATTACGTTTTTAAAGCAAAATTTTATAAGAGCGTTATCACAGATTAACCTTCGCAATTACATGAATACAATCCATCCAAAATAACATTTGCATTTTGTTTTCGCGATATAAGACTTAGATTAGTTAATGTTCTTTTTTTACATACATAACATTTTCGTACACATATTGAGAAGGAAAAATAAAAAAAAATTATTAATAGCTTAATAAGCATTAAGAACGTTTCCAAGTTTAACGCAGAATTTGTAGACAGTAGAAAACTAGCAACTAATAGTTCAGTTAGATAAAACTGCGAACCACTTTGAGTTTGATATAAAAAAAAAATTACATCTACCACCCCATCTCATCCCGTGGGTGTCGTAAAAGTCTACAGAGGTAAAAAAAAACAAGGAGATGGGCGGCTGAGTTTCTTGAAACATCTGATTAATAAATAAACTGCGGTTGCCAACCCGCTACGCGTGGCAACTATGGCAAAATCCCCAAAAAAAGACAGCTACGTACCTTTGTGGCTATGGGGGAGGCTAATGTTCAGTAGTGATAGGCTGAAGTGATGATAATGTTATAATGCTCGCTTTTATATGTTTAATTATACAACGCCCATACGTTAATATTTTTAATCTTCTTCTTTTCTATCTACAAGAACGATGCTCCGCAGTAGGATTTTCTCCTCTATCGTGGGTGTGTTTTACTAACATAAATTTCACATGTACAACAACAACCAGATCCAAAAACCAACATTTTGTGTTTTCGCACCAATGTTGGCTCCGGCTGGGAATCGAACCCAGGACCAAGAGCCTAGAATTCAGATACGCTAACCACTACGCCACTCACTACGCAGCGTTGTTACGTTACTATCCTGAAACATATTTTACATTAATTAACGAGCTGTTTTAAAATTACGTGAAGAAAACTATAAGCCTTAGATAAAGACTTATTAAGATTTACTTATTAACAAATTTTAATATTTGTTAATAAGTAAATCTTAATAAGTACCTGATAAATATGCAATAAGTCCTGAGTTCGAATCGCAGCCGAAACCAACATGTGTGCAAAAACACAAACTGTTGGCTTTCGAGTCTGGTTGTGTTGTGATTGTCCACGTGTCTCTTTCACTCCATCCTAGCCTACCTACGATCTTGACGCATGAGCGTTACATCGGACACGGGTAGGTAAGGACGAGTGAGTGCTTCACAGTTTGCCCGTATTCTTCTGACGATATAGTATCTCTTGCGCAGTTCCCTTCGACAGTATTCGGAAGTCATCGCCGCGGTCGAAAATCGGCCAAGAGAAGAACATCACTATATATTTTTAACTGGCTGAGCCTTGCAGTAAAATAAGCCGGTCCCATGATTGCGCCGTACGGCATGGTACCTCGCTTATCTGAGCATTCACAGTTCGACCCTTTCGCTAATGTGCGGTACGCAGCGTGCGGTTCTTTATTTGCGCAAATCCCTAATTCTACTTCAAAATCGGTCCAGCCGTTTCGAAGATCAGCCGGAACAAACAGACAGACAAACAGACAAAAATTTTAAAAATAGTTTTTTTCTTAAGTAAGTAAGTTAAGTATCGTATATTTTTTCATATTCATTTAGTAAAGCTGTTATTTTGACATTACAAACATACACTCCAATTTTATCTATTTGTATAAATTATATTTAACACTTAAAAAAACAATAATTTGAGTAACAGTAGATTCCTCCCACAAAGATGCTTCAGAACATTTTTAAATTGTGCATATACGGAAATTAAACAGGTTTGCGAATCTTCCATCGTGCCACTTTCGCCTCGTTCCGAATTTCAGAAGACCGGAATTCAAGACATGAAATCCCGGAAGTAAAATCAAACGATGCGATAATGATGTAAACCAACATACATAATTACATGGTAATAAAAATTGGGACCCGATACGGAAGCAGTTTATGTTTAAAAGTGTGTATAGAAAACGGCTTCTTATTCCTTCTTCATGAAAGTTATTTAAAATTTCCTGAAAACTTCAACAAAAATTTCCATAAATTATGTATAGGACTCATACTTTTATTCACGTATTTAAATTAACACAATTGATTGACTGGAAGCTAATCAAATCATAGGTTAAAAGTGTCTTTTATCTTATTTTTCTTCTCTTGTTCTTCAAACTAAATAAATGTTATATCTCTACTAAAATAATCTAAATATAACTAGAAACTATGGAGTTTTATTGCAAGAACCTTATTAAAAATCGTTCAGAAATAAAACCCATTTTAGATTCCTTTTCATTTCTTATAGGAAGATCATTTGCCATTTATTAAAATTTAAAATGTCACGCAATTTAAATATATCCTAAAGGGCAGAAATAATTACATTACACAGATCGGGAATATAACATAAGTCAAATTTCAATTAAATAAATCACGTTTCACCTGTACGAATTTGGATTACATGAGAAGGCCAAGAAGACAAACTCCAAGATCATAGGTGGTCAACGTCCCAAAGTAACGAGCACGCACCCTCGTTTCCCACGGGAGCGAAAATTGGGCAAGTGTGGCCTCCGCCTACCCCTTATGTGGAAGAAAGGCGTGACTGTATATATGTATTATCATGTTACATTAGATTAAAAAATCATAATGCGTTAAATAGGGATACCTCTCCGATATCAAAAAAGACGATATTTCTTAAAAATATTCATTTTTCTTGTATAGCGGAAACAGTCTCATCAGTCATTTAATTGATAGTCAATGGTTAGACATAGGCCAAGAAGGGAAGAGTTACCGTAATCGTCACTTACACACAGTAAAATTTAAGAAAATAATATTAACAATACTATTGTAAAGGTGATGATCCGGAAATGTATGACGCATCAGCGGAGTCTTGAACGACGCATAATAAATATATAAAAAATGAAGATATTCATTATTTTTTATTGATCAGGTCCACAATTTTATCTTTATTTTAATTAAACATTAATATTTTCTACGCAACAACATGGTAACACCGGAAACACCGGAACCACTTAGCATTATTTTTATTGGTGGCTTGTACGTTTTTGACGTTTTCTGTCAAGTCAATTAGCAACTGTAATAATATCTAATTTTTTAAAATAATTCATGCGACTTAATTAAAATAAATACCAAAACTATTTTATTTTTAATTAATATTTATCCCACTATTTTTTCCATTTTTGATATGTTGTACGGTGGTACTCTCATAATCCTTTATAAATACCTATAAGAAATACCGGTGTTTTATTAAGTCATGGGTTACAAAGGTTGTCGGCATCACATCGCCTTACCGAGCCCCACATGTATAAAACATCGCAATCCGCGGCACACAGCAGCGCAAAAAGTTCAAATCAGCAATGCAAATGAATTTTTCCGTAACCTTGAATCAGGTGACCGTACTCGAATACACTGACTGGCAACTCCGCTCTCTCACTATTTCGAAATAGAAAGCACTGGAGCGAAATATTATTACGAACGATTAGAATGCAGATGTGCTTCTTCATAGTATTATTATAAGTCCAGAACTGCAACTGCGAACTGTTGTAGTTGTGGGATACAACAATTTTTTTTCTCTGATTTCTGAATTTAAAATCAGATCGGACGATCAAATCGCCCGATCTGGTGGACCTTTTACTTTGACACCATATCTAAAAAATTTACATGTTTAATAAATAACATATTTCGACGAAGTGTGAAGTCTGCGTGTCGTGAATACTCAAGCGAGCAGCGTGGCGAATTCTTTCCAGCATAAACCTAAGCTGGGAAGAGGTGCATGTGAGTAGTAGTGGGAAATATATAAGCTATTTTTTACTAGAACAAACATTGTCATATAAATAAAATAACATATTTATACAAATAAATAAAATCGAAGTGTCTATTTGTACAAAATAACAGCGTTTTACTCAATGCTTATGAAAGTATGTACGGTACTCATTATTAAAATTTCTGTCTGTCTGTCTGTCTGTTTGTTCCGGCTAATCTCCGAAACGGCTGAATCGATTTCGATGAGACTTTCAATGACAGATAGCTGATAATATCAGCGGGTAACTTAGGCTACTTTAATGTTAGAAAAATAGTAAGTAGTTCCGCACAAAAAAATTAATACCCCAATTAAAATAGGGAAGTATATATTTATACTAGTATATCATCGATCGGGGTCGGCTATTTTACGCGGTTGAAACCGCGGAGAACAGCTAGTGGATAATATAAAATTTAAGATTGATATTTACGAGCTGAGCCCGTGACTTTGCTCGCGTGAAATTTATAATCCATACAAATCTGGAAGTTTCAGGTAATGTAAAGAAACTAATACTGAATTGATACTAATTACAAGCGACACGTCAGTGGTCTTTATGATAAATCAGATAGGACAGACAGATACCCTTTTTTACGTTTGGATTTTGCATTTTTATAATGTTTTTGGAAGGAAAGGTCCACCACACCACTCCAGTACGTGTAAGCCACGCGGTCGTCATGTCATATTTTCATCATTTCAACCTATCACTAGTCCACTGCTGAACATAGGCCTCCCCCATAGTTTGCCACAAAAGTTTGTAGCTCTCATTTTGATTGATTTTGCCATAGTTGCCATGCTTGGCAGGCTTGGCAGGCGGGTTGACAACCGCAGTTCATTTATTCAGATGTTCCAGGAAGACTCTGGTGCCAATCTCCTGGTTTTCATTTTCCCTTTGTCGACTTTTACGACTCCCACGAAATGATATGGGGTGGCAGATTTTCTTAAGCCGCCACCACACGGCACATGTACAACATACATATACCATAAACATAGGTTACAGACATAGTTTTACAGGACAGCTTCAGAGATTCAATTGTCGAACAGTTTATTTGAATTATAAAGTTTATTAATACTAGAGGTACTGGCAAAGCACATGTTAAAAATGTGTTACATTTTTGTATGCCGGTGTTCACTGTGTAATAATTTAGACAGGTCATTATTTATGCTCAGATACGTTCACTGAATCTTAAGTAATACTCCTCGAAGCTGATTGTTTTGCTCATCGATAAGTCACGAGGCACCGTCAAATTAACGATAAACACCGTACTAAACACTAGTACCATTCGAATTACTTAACACAAAACACTTTACTAATCAAAGTGTGTGTATCAATTATAAATTCAACGAAAACACATTTCTAATGAATCGCCTAGTTTGCTACGCATATTGTTTTGAAAATATAAAACCGCTTTTATAGGTTTAGATGTGTTTACACGCCGCAGTTCACGTTTGTTGTTGTCGTTTCCGTTTATTTTCATATTATAATAAAAATATTATATTACCTATAAAAAAATTGTCATGGCTGCCGTCTTATCAAATAAAGATAGGTTATGGAAGAACATGCATGGACATGTTCTTTGCGATATAATGTTGTTCAAAATGTTTAAGTAATTAAATACGCAGAAATTAAATAATATGTATCTGTTAAAGTACGGACTATGCATACTTTTATAGAAACAAGAAATTTATAAAAACTTCAACAAAATGTTAATTGTACTTACACAACAAAATATTAGCTGTACTTTTTTTTTTGTCTAATGAGCGAAACGTTCAGTTCCGTTCAATTGCGTTGCAGCAAATAAACAGAAAGTAAATGTTAAATATTTTACATTTTGCTGAGCGCAAAAAAAATGCAAATATTATTAATCAACTTCTAATTTGGCCTGGCCAGGTATCAATTGCGTGTAATGATGTATATTTATATTCCTTATACTTAAATAATATTATTAAAATGTCCATTTATGCCGCGCGAAGCGGGCGAGGAACAGTATTAATTAAGTCGTTTTAAATTATAATATCCAATTAATATTACAAATGCGAAAGTAACTCTCTCTGTCTCTCTGTCTGTTTGTTACCTTTTCACGGTTCAACTGTTGTACCGTTCAGCACAGAGTTAGCTTACATCCTGGAGACGGACATAGGATAACCTGAATCCGAGCGGACGTAGTCGCGGTCTTCAGCCAGTAGTATTATAAATGTGAAAGTTGGTATGTTATGTCATTCAATCGTCCAAACGGCTCAAGGGACTTTAATATTTGAATTTGGCATAGAAGTACATTTAGTCATGAAGTATCTTATAGAATACTTTTAAAAAAATATAAAAAACTCAATTTAAACATTTTAAAATTTTATTTTACGGCGAGGCAGGTGGCTAAGGAGCAGCTAGAACTCACTCAATAAACGCCAACAAGCTAGAGATTTACTTAAAGAGTTCGCTGCCGCCAAGACGTTTGCACTTCTACCCGTGCAAAATGTAATCATTCATAGTTTAATCTCCAACCGATTACTTTTGATAGCATCACTCTTAGAGTAATTAGAGATGGCCTTGTTTCTAGTCCTGCCAACGGTATCATGCTGCGTAGTATCGCATACTATTATTCTACTTATAAAGTTTGCGATAATCTAAGTCAGTATTCATATAAATCGCAAAGATTATTAATCACGATTTTTTTATCGTGAACAGGCTGACGTTTAATATGAATCCCACCTCATGTACATGATCATTTTACTGGTGGTAGAATTAGGTATTACCCCAGGCCAGGTTATTTTGTTATTACAAACAGACACTTCAATTTTATTTATTTGTATAGATGAACATAATCCTTCTACAGTGATAAGGTAAATTAAAAGATATTTAATTTTCAGAATAACCACTCATTCGTACTGTATCAATCTAAATTTGAATTCTGGAAGCTCTTAATTCAAAACGAAAAAATGAAGTGCAGGCTGTACATTCATTAACCTCTTACGGTCCAAGAGATAGTGACGATTTCAAGAGGGAATATCAGGTAGGATAGTTTTTAGATATGCGATCTCTCTCACTCTCCCGGACATCATACGGGCTACTGGCGGTAGAGGTTGCGTTCATCAGTGCCGCACCACGACGCGCGACCGCCGTAGAGAGCGGCGCGCAATAGTCAATAATCACATCGCGTACACAAGATTCACCCGTGTTCCAGGGCGGTTCTCACCGCCCAGAGTTACCGACACACAAGTCGACAGTCCGAATGGACGCGCGCAGCCTCCTTCGGACGGTCAGTAGACGACTTAAAATGTTTAAGATTTTCGAAACCGCGAAAGCACGCAGCGAACGCGACACAGTCCGAACTTCGAGGGTTTTGTAGGAGTTTTTATTTATTTATTTATTTATGTTTGGGTCAAACCAAACCTGGCACACGGGCCCCTGGCCCGCGAGCACAGTATCCGATGAAGCTGTAAAAGCCGAGAAGGCTAACAGCAATTACATCACCGAAAATATATATATATCATCAGTGCACATCGTACCTGTACAGGTAAAATATAAATTTTTCAAATAATTTTAAGAAGGTTCCTTTTTTATTATTTTAATTGAATCCTATGCAGGAATCCGCCTAGGTAGGTACCACCCCAGGGCCAGTTATTCTGCCGTGAAGCATTAGTGTGCAAACGTTACTGAGTTTCGGTCTGAAGGGCACTGACAGCTAGTGTAATCACTGGGCATATGAGACTTAAGAACTGATGTCTGTGGGTGACGGACGCAGTGTGGTGCCACACAGAAATGTTCTGGGTGACACAGCATTTGTTATAGGCAGACGTTGCACTTAGCATCGGGCAAAGGTTTGATCATCATGAAAAAGGAATGACGACCAAAATGGTGGAAAACCTTGAACACGCCTACTCACTCCTTAAGCGAAAACGTCAGCAGGATATGCATGGAGGATGCAAAACTAGCATTATACATTTTACAGAAAAACACATTACACAACAGTTTATTACGGAAATCGTTTATCGCTATGACTTTACAAAACACGAAATGAGCGGCTCAGAAATTTAGTGGCAACTAAATGTCTCAGTTCAACCTACCTGCCTACTGAGCCGTCGCCCTGGGTTCGAATGAAAGTTGAATCTGAAACAATCAATATTGAACTACCTCTTAAAAGTGTTTTCAAAGCTACGAATAACAGTAGGTCTTTAAGTGCTAAAATAGAAGTACTTTTTTCTGTCTATCTGTGCGAACAGATTTAACTCGAGAAGTACTAAAGATCAGGACATGAATTTTACATAAGTTATCTTCTTATATTGTGTATTAATGCGTGAAGAGAAAATTTTGTACCACATATTTGAGCATATTGAGATGTGGTGAAGCTAAAATATATACATAATATGTGCTACGTGTTGGTAGCACATATTATGTATATATTTTAGCTTCAAGGTATTTAATAAAATAAAACATTCATTATTTACGTTCATACTGCCAATGTCAAACACATAGTATTCTGTGGTCAAACAGTCTCACAGAGCAGAGATAGTCGCAATATAATTTTAAACCTTTGCCAATAAATAATTACTCAAACCTCGATAACGTCCAAACTTAATTTTGTTAAGAAATACGGTCGAATTTCGACCACAGTGCGACCTCTAATAGATAATACCTCTGGGTCTACTAACTTGAGAATGCTTCGACGGTTCCATATTTTACAACTTTTTCGATAATATTTCATAGAACGCCATCTATGGTATAGTAGCAGAACCCTTGTTATAACTCATAATCCATACTAATATTAATAAGGTAAAGAGTTTGTTTGGTTAAACGTGCTAATCTTAGGCACTACTGGTTCGAGTCGAAAATTACTTTAGTGTTGGATAGCCCATTTATCGAGGAAGGCTATATGCTGTATAACATCACGCGACGACCCTTAGAACGATTTCTTGTAAATTAAACGGTAGGTGAAACACAGCTATTGAAAGTATACACGGTACTTATACGAAAAAAAAACAATTTTCAAAATTTTTGTCTGTCTGTCTGTTTGTTCCGGCTAATCTCCGAAACGGCTGGACTGATTTTAACGGGACTTTCACAGACGGATAGCTGATATTATGGCGGGTAACTTAGAATACTTTAATTTTAGAAAAATAATTAGAGTTAGCGCGCAAAACAAAAATCAAACACCAAAATCCGATTCTAATGGGGAAGTATATAATTATGTATATAATCGATCGGGGTCGGCTTTTTTACGCGGGGAAAACCGCGGGGCACAGTTAGTATGTCTATACTTCCCTTTGATTTTTTAAATACGTCGTCTAAAGAAGTCCAAAAGCCCTGGCGAACGAAGTTGCGGGAACAGCTACGTACAAATAATTGCTTGCTTTTTCATACATGAAGCGGTACACCTAAAACGGTGCGATGATGTAACACCACACAAAGACAATGCAAAACCAATAATAAATGCGCTCCATACATATTTGCTTAATTATACCCTGTTACTAACACAGACGCACGAATACGTTTATTACAGCCGATTGGAGTTCGGCAGATAGCCGATAAGTGTCCGGAAGAAGATTATGATCTACTTTTTTCCTACCGAGGTGTCGTAAGAGGCGACTAAGGTGTTGTATGGACAGCCTGTATTCGTGCAGATTATCAGCATAAGATGCAATGCTGTAACTATACTGCTCGTAGGAACGCAACGGAGAGTCAGTCAAAATCGTACGATCGTCTCGTTTCCCGCGGTGGCGAGAAGTGGGCTACCCCTGTAGCCCCAGCCTACCTCTTGTTTGGGTATCATTATGGTATTATGGTAACCACTACGCCACGCGGTCGTAATTTTTTTTTATTGTATGAAGTGACGAAACGAGCAAATCGTTCACCTGATGGTAAGTGCAACGTCCGCCCACAACAAATGCTGTGTCACCCAGAATATTTCTGTGTGACACCACACTGCGCCCGTCACCCTGAGACATCAGTTCTTAAGTCTCAAATGCCCAGTGATTACGCTAGCTCACAGTGCCCTTCAAACCGAAACTCAGTAATGCTTGCACACTACTGCTTCACGGCAGAATAACTGGCCCTGGGGTGGTACCTACCTAGACGGATTCCTGCATAGGAATCCTACCACCAGTAACATTACATTACATTTTGTAGCATTTTCCTTAAAAAAAAAAATTACTAGCGTTAGGGTTCTAGTGCAGTAATCCGTTGTAGGTAATAAATCACATTGCTTGTGAACAATATATCACTATGAAGAGCAACGAAATTAAACAGGCGAAATTTAACAGTCTAATTAAACAGGCCCGCTTGAACAATACGAATTAACCACAATCTATACATATAATAAATGTGTAAACTTCACGTGTCTGTACATTTAAACATTTTGGAAAATAAATGATTGAGAGAGGCTAAAATAAGTAACTAAATACATTTCTATCATTTTTAGAAAAGTCTGTCTGTCTGTTTGTGAACGCATCTCGCCTAAAGTACTTAATTTAATCAAAGGACACACATAAGAAAATCATAGAGGGTATCTTCCTGGAACATTTAGTCTTTGATGTATTAATATCGGTTTATTCTTTAAAAAGTTATGAGCATTTGAAGTTTACGAATTAGTTCAATGATAGTGATGAGTCAATTAAGTATTCTAAGAAATTGTAATAAAAGAAATAAAATGAAGTTGTGTAGTATTAAACTAACACCTGAATCTGAAACACAGCAAATGAAAAATTAATATTATATTTTCTTACAAAGACTATCATAAAAATATAAAGTACAATAGTTAATTGCGTATTTTCGCCGTCAAAGTTAATTAGCATTATCAATAGATGGCGTTGTTTTGCAAATGTCCGTTGACACATTTCGTTCAATCCTTTATTAATATGTACAATTAACCTAGTATTTATAAATATTTTTTTTTGCATGCTTTCATGTAACTCCTGTCGGTTATCCTTAATAAATAAATAAATCCAACGAAAACTAGAAGACAGTGAGAAACCAATGTAAACCCTAAGCGATACTATTGGAAGAACATTCGAATGTAATACTGGAGATGGACAGTGGTGACTCATTTGGAATCGCGAATTACTAAATTCAGAGTTTGCAATATTAAGCTAAAAAATTCAATGCAACTACACTAAACAATGTACAATGCGGCTAACGTTTAAAGGGGCCATTGTTTCAGTTCTAGTCTTAGTTTGTTTTCATTATTTTGCTAGTTATTTTATATTCTAGACGAAACGTGACTTCTGTAATGCTCAAATGCAAAAGTAAATAATCTTATAATGCCCATAATTTATTTCAACAACATTATAACGTAAAGGTACATCCATTGCCATGTTTATTAAGGTTACAAATGAATAGCGTAACATGAAACAAGCAACGAACGGCAACGTCAATTTACTATAGTTTCAAGTATCTCAACAGCTCTGGTGACTTGTTAGCGGCACACATTCAGTCCTTGACTTCAATATTCAACAACAGATTAACTCACAACACATGGTTCACTTGAGTCCATTTGACTTCAAACGAGTGAATGACCACTTGTCGCTCTTGGTTAGCGTACTTGAATTAAATATGGTGGGTCTCGGGTTCAAATTTCATCACGAAAGATACATCGTATGAGAAAATCGGTCGTGTTTAAATTTGTATTTCAATCACAGTTGCAGTGTCTTGTATTTATTCTGATCTGACTGTAGTTAACATTGTTTTCTTTAATCAAAGAAGGCGAAGAAGAGTTTGTTTCTCAGTTCTCTGCTTTTTCTAGAATACTGACGTCACCATAATACGAGTACATACATGTATCCAGAATGCACATGGCGCGTTATAATATCATTTTATTCTGCCGTGAAGCAGTAGTGTGAAAACATTACTGATTAGATCTGAAGGGGACTGAGACTTCTTACACTTATAATCAGGTGAACGTTTTACTAGTCGCGTCATTTACTCAGTTTTAAAAAAATTATGCACGGCGTGCCATGTTCGAAATAGGTCAGGATGAATAAATCGTTCAATCCTTCATAGCTGTCTAGTGCTATCAAAGGATCTTGCTCGTTTACTGTTAAAAAAAAACGACAGACCAATCATTACAAACAAAATCGACTCTATGGAGAATGACCAAATTATTCATTGACTAGTAAGTACGTAGAACTTTTTTTACTTTTCTTTGTTTCAGAAACTAAAAGTAAAATTACTAAGATCCCCATGCAAAGTTATTTAATTTCTTAAGGATACCATCATCAGCCCTTGCGATACCCCCTTTTAATCATTAAAATAATCATTTAAATCGGTTCATAAACAAAAAAGTTATGCCTGAACACAGAAGAACAACAGCTTTTTACTCAATGCTTACGAAAATATATACGGTGCTTACTCGTATAAGAGAAAAAAAAATTTTTGATCTGTCTGTCTGTCGGTCTGTCTGTCTGATTGTTCCGGCCAATCTCCGATACGGCTGGGCCGATTTTGACGCCACGTTCACTAACAGATAGCTGATATTATAGCGGGTAACTTAGGCTACTTTAATATTTAGAAAAATGATAAGGATTCCGCGAAAAAAAATTAATTAAAAAAAATTGAAGACATGCAGGTTTCCTCACGATATGTTCTTTGATCATTGAGCACGTGTTAAATACATACATACATAAGATCACGACTGTATCCCATAAGAGGTAGTCAGAGACTGGGCACTCACTGCAAAAACAGATGACTGCCACAATCCACGTTTCACCAAAACAATGTAATGCACTTGGTGTGACAGGTGGTGAGCCCATCGCCACCATGCGCTGTTGGGAGCACAGTGCAGTTTAATTCCTTACTCGCCTTTTACGAGATCCATTGGATGAGATGGAGTGGTAGTATTCTTTTAACGAGCCGCCACCACACGTGTTAAATCAGCACTTAAAATTGCAAAGTAATTTTAGTGGTGCAGGAATCCGGATCGAACTCAGGTCACTCGTACGTAGGTAACTCACTCTTAGAAATGTGAGGAGGCCCAGTGCCCAGCAGTGGGACATTCATAGGCTGTTACTTTACTATTACCTAGGTTCAGTTTCGTTTGCCTTTCCTCCTTTGATCGATGAAAGTCCTCTGATCAATTAAAAACGGGATATTAGTTTATTCCTTATTTCCAACAACAACACATATTAAGTAGTCTTGATAATTGTGTAATATTCGCGTAAATATAAGAAATCATTATAACAATACATAGTATTTTATTATAGAGAAAACCGAAGGCGTGTGATGGTCTATTCTAGTTATCTCCTTCACTTTTATATGCAAATAACATATGGACATATCCCTATCAATATTATCTCTATAAACAAATAGATAATATTTATACTATTAAATGTTGCAGTCATTTCGTTTTATAAATCATTTTGTGAATCACCCGAGGTATAAACTAAATCTGTGCTATTTAAACATCGTAAATGTGTCTTATGCTAAATATTTAGTATTTCAATAAGTGAGAAACGTGTAAGTGTTCTGTCATATAAGTGAAATAATTTAACGACATTGTAATAGTTTCCGTTAAAGTGCTATTCAGCCTTTTGTCGCAATCGCAAACAAAGAAATCACTTATCATTATAATGTTAACGTGGTGTTGTATTTGCCCAGTCAACTACCAGACATTACAATAAACGCCTTTTTTAACAACATGTCTGTAACGTACATAACGGAGATAAATGAACTTAAAGTAACAACAAAGTATCTTAATAATTTGTAGTATTTTAATATATCGTCATAATAATATGTGGAAACACTGGACAGTCAGACTTCAATATCGCTGAAAACATTTTCGGGATCGCATTTATCAGAGGATAGTTATAGCCCAAAGTAAAGCTTAGGCCCAATATAAACTTATCAAGAAAATCTTGCACAATATACACAGAAGTCGACCAAAGAAAAAACAACAGTTATGTTGCTCCGATTCGGGTTAACGTACAGATGGATACCTACAGAAATGGCTGAATTTTTTACACACAGCCACTAACTAAATATATATTGACCCCGTGGTCGTAGCTGTAGGTTCGAATCCTAGCCGTAGCGAACATTTGTGCAAAAACATAAATTGTTGGATTTTGGATCTATTTGTGTTGTAGTTGTCCCTGTGTCTGTAACACTGCGTCTTGGTCTACTCCGATCTTATCACGTCTGCGTTTAATCAGGAGCGGATAGGTTAGAAGTAGTAAGTTTCTTTATGCGGCGCATACACGTGCGGCACTATAATATCTCCTGCGCAGTTAATAGCTTCCCACATTGTTCGGAAGTTGCCACCGTGGTTGAAAATTAGCCACGAGAATGATGTCCATTCATAAATTTACTCGTTGTATTGAATAATCCAGGAGACCTCCGTTGGGCCTGTTTATTCTGTCGTGAAGCAGTAGTGTGCAAACATTACGGTGTTTCAGTCCGAAGAGCTAGTGTAATCATTGGTCATATCGGCCTATAAGTCTCCTCAAGGCTTTAGGCAAGATATACCAACGCCTACTTCTCGCCCGCTTAAGAGACTTCATGCAGTCTCGAGGGATCCCCATCCACGAGCAGTTTGGATTCCGTGCCAAACACTCATGTACCCAGCAGGTGCACCGCATAACGGAGCACATTCAATCCCGCTTCATACGCGGGCTTCATTCCGGAGCGCTCTTCTTCGACGTGGCGAAAGCGTTCGACAAGGTCTGGCACAACGGGCTCATATACAAGTTATATGGACTCGGTGTGCCAGATCGCCTCGTACTCATCATACGAGATTTCTTACGCAGTCGAACCTTCCGCTACCGCGTCGAGGGGGTGCGATCCGAATCACATCCCATCCTAGCCGGCGTACCACAAGGCTCAGTCCTAGGTCCCGTGCTCTACACCCTTTTCACGAACGACATACCGCACACCAGCGGCGTCGAACTCGCCCTCTCCGCAGATGATACCTGCCTATATGTGTCTGGACGTAATCCAGACACTATCTCTAAACGCCTCCAATCCGCAGCCCGAACCCTCGGGAACTGGTTTCGGAAATGGAGGATCGAGGTCAACCCAATCAAAAGTGCAGCCATGTACTTCTCGCGGCGCATAACGCAGCATCTCCCCACCATAGAGTTATTCGATCGTCCAATCCCCTGGGAAAAGACAGTCAAATACTTAGGCGTCCTATTAGACTCGAGACAGCTTCGGTCCACATATTAACCGAGTAAGGAACCGAGCGGCGTTCGTCCTCGGCCGATTACATCCGTTACTAAATAAAAATAGCAAAATGTCCCTACGTAATAAAATTACACTTTACAAAGCCTGTATTCGGCCAATTATGACATACGCAAGCCCCGTATTTGCGCATGCCTCCCCGCGTCAAATTCACCGACTTCAGGTAATACAAAATCGATTTATGCGTAAAGCCACGGGAGCACCGTGGTTCGTGCGTAATGCTAACCTTCATATCGATTTAGGGCTTCCTACCATAGCCCAATATCTAAAGTTTGCCTCTCGCCGATACTTCGACTCTGCCGCCACGCACCCCAACCCACTGGTTGTCAGTGCCGCCACTTACAACCCCCTCGCGATACACCAAAACTCGACCCGCGGAAAAAGGAGACCGAGGAACGTCCTCGAGGACCCTGACGACGCGACCACTATTGCCCAAGCGCTCTACTCAACACTACACAAACACACCTTATCGCCATCATACCGCCCCCGCCGTCGGCGTGGGCGTATCAGACAAAGTTATTCGCGATACCGCCGCATCTCAGGCCGGTTCTCCCCTAGCAGTAGTGTCATAAACAGAAGCGTCGCTGGAGTTTCTTGCGCCATTTCTTCTCCAGCGGAAACGCATTCCGAATTGGTGGTAAACTTATCTAATAATAATCATGGTATTAATAATTATAGTAGTAGTAATATTGCCCTCCCGATTGCAGTAACTGACCGAGCCGAGGCCGGCCCCCTTGGGCACCCTCGAGTCTGTTACTCTCGCGAACAGGATGACGGTCCAAGCCGAGGTCCCCTTGCGCCAGTCAGTCCATAAATAAAGGTTTCGGCTAAGCGCCCTCGGCGCTATGCCACCTTTCAATCCGGCGAAGCTGTAAAAACCTTCGGGCTAACAGTGACCATCAGTCCTAAAAATAAAAAAAATAAAAAATCACAATCAGGAAGAGACGAGACGAGCAACACGTGAACGTCTCGTCTTATCTTTTCTTTGTACTATAAAAAAGGTATCGCCGCGGTACCGGTTATTCTGCCGAACAGCACTGGTGTGCAAGAATTACGGTAATTTGATTTGTAGCTACTGAAGTTTCTGGGCATAAGAGAGTACATGACAGAACTCTATGGTGACAAATGGAGTGCAGTACCGCATAGGAGTTTGCTATTAAAAACTCTATATGTCATTGTAACTGATATAATGGGCAGGCGTGGCGTGCAGACGTGGGCTTGCTCGTACTCTCTACCAATTAAAAAGTTTGAACCTCAATTCTAGTGGGTCGTTAAGATACTTTTTTAATATAGATGCAGTATACTAAATATAAAAATCCATAACATCATACAAGATATAACATGCCTTATAATACCAAATTTATTTACTTACAAAAAAAAACATGTTACTGTTTTTTTTTCTTTTTTCATATATTATACCCGTATGTATATTTACTTTTTTTTAATTAGCATAATTTATTTACAGATTATAGATGATAACCTTAAGAGCAACACAGCTTTAGTTTACATACATGCATTGAAACGCTACTTTCTCATTGGGGTAACCAGAGACAACATCTATCTACTTGGTACGATCCTGGCACACATCTTTCGCTTCTTCTACTTTCATTCACGTTTTCATACAAGCTCGTCGGTTGCGGGTACTTTGACGGGGCCCGTCCTTAAAACGACTTCGATCTGATCGTGATACGTTCGCCTACGTCGACCCTTACCGGCTTGCCTATTCACACTCGCCTCATAAAACTATTTCGTCAATCTTCTTCCATCGGTCCTCTCTACGTGTACAAGACATCTAAGCATCCCTTTCTCTATCTTTGTCATTACATCTTCTACCACACCGCATCGTTCCCTTGTCACGCATTTTCTCAATTTGTCCATCAAAACTTTAGTTTCATCGTAATATTTGTAAATATTCTAGATAACTAAATGTATATTTTTATCTGATCTTAAAAATTAAAGCGTTTTAATATAAAAACAAAGTATACACTGAGAATGTATTAATTGAATTGTTAACATAGCGATGAAGCATGTCTAAAAATAGAAACAATAATTATATGTTAATAAACCTTGTCCCAAGCAAACCTCTTTTCCTTTCGTTTTTTATTTGTCCTTTAGTCATAGTTTACAGTAATATGTTTATCGTATAATTGAATGAAAGGATCGTTTTAAGGAAAGGCCACGTCAAAAGTGCCGACGAGTTTGTATGAAAACAATAATGAAAGTAGAAGAAGCGACAGATGTATGTCAGGATCGTAGCAAGTGGAAAGATGTGGTGTCTGCCTACCCCAAAGAGAAAGAGGCGTGACTCTATGTATGTATGTATGTATAATTTAAAAATTAAAGGACGGAAGATCGTCCCACAACTGAGAGCGAACTCTCATTTTTAGAGAGTAATAGAAGATAATTATTAGGTGTGGTGTCGGCATAAGACAATCTGCTAACTGGTCTCGCCCCATGGGTAGCCTTAGAGACAGCACAAACATATAATATACAAATGCTGTATTACCTACTATATTTCTATGTAACACAACACTGCGCTCGTCCTCCTGAAACATCTTAAGTCTAATATGCCCAGTAATTAAAATAGAATAGAATAGACCGAAAGCAGAGGAGCAGCAGTGCTTTACTCGCCTGCAATATTATACTAGATGTATTGCAAGCATCCAGCCCCATGTGCTAACACACTTATGTTATAAGGTCCATATTCTATGAGCATTCTTGCATTCTATTACAAAAAGAATAGAAATAATTCCTTGTGTATTATAACGTCGTATTGAAATGGATGTAGCTTAAAAATGTCGCTAAGCAACAAATATCGACCAAAATGTATTACTTAAGACGCACATTCCAATTCAACGTCAGGTGTTCTAGATTGAATACGTGACCCTCCGCATACTCTAATCAAACACAAAGGAAAACAAAAAATTGATCCGTAGGAATACCCCGATGCAATCCCTACACCCTACACGTAGTGTATGGAGCTATAAGCATCTCTATTGTTTTTAGTTACACAACACTAGCTACTTTAACGTGACGGAATTAAGTTGATATTACTTTGATGGAACAATGTTGGGTGGGTAGTAATAAAGTTTTGTATGTGGTAAGCTTGTGTTCGTGTCCGTTTGAATGGAATAGCGAGGGATCGGTAGCAATCGAGCATTTTTAAAGTATTAGTAACCAGTGTAGAAATGAAAATCAAAAAAAATGTATATCCCAAATACAAATAATTGATTGAAGTCGGTAAAAAAAATTTAAACAAGTTATACTCAAACAAAATTTCTTTGTAAATCGAAAATATTCTTAAAATATTTTTGTTTACGCTTTTTAGACTGTCAAGTAGGGAAAAAATAAAACGAAATTTAATTTCCAACAAGCTGTGCCCCGAGATTTCACCCGCGTATAAAAGCCGACCACCATCGATTATATACATATATAATTTCCTATTTTAATCGGATTTTGGGATTTTTTTACGCGGAACCCTTATATTTTTTTTAAATTTTATTAGCCTAAGTTACCCGCTATAATATCAGCTATCGCGTCCCGTCAAAATCGGTCCAGCCGTTACGGAGATTAGTCTGAACAAAAAGACAGACAGACAAACATTTTAAAAATGTATTTTTTTACTTACTGTATATACTTTCATAAAAATTGAGTAAATTTTGTTATTACAAACAGACACTTCAACTTTATTTATTTGTCTACATTTGGCACGGCTCGGTTGAGGCAGTAGCTGGGTAATTGGCTTCTACGCGCAGGTTCAAATCCAGCACGAAATATATTTTCATTGTATGGCCTACAGAGAACTCCCAGTGTGAGACGTGTCTTTTTTAATGCAACCCGAAAGGGGTTCCTCCGATTCGGAATTGACTGATGTACAATTTTTAGCATAGATTTGCAACATGTTCGCTCCAACGAAAAAACTAGCCATTTTCTTGCCAATGTTCTTAAGACTTTACAATGATGTCGGTAACTGTCCATCTATAACCTACGGATCGACGGTGCCTTTTTACTTTCCGGATCATGTTGGCAGACTCGTCTTTTGTCATTATTTTCAAGAAGTTTCCAGATTTCTCGGCCTCAATTCACACAGGCCTATTTTCTATTTCGGTAAGCAAATTAAGTGTACTTAATATTAAAAATTAGTGGATGTGTTAGACCTGGTAAACCAAAAGAAATCAGGTAATGAACTGTTTTGGTCAGAATTTTATGGTATGACTAATGTTCGTTTCGTTATTAATTGCCAATATCTCAAATATTAGTTATCAATGTACGCATTAAATGAATCAATCTTGTTTACTGTAACTTCACGAACTTATTAGACAACTTTTATTATATGCGGAAAAAACAAAATGACATAAAAAAATTAAAAAAACATTAAAAAGAGCATAGTCCTTCCCTGATAGAGCCGATCTTTCAGTGTGCAAATATATCCTACAGTAACTGTAATCTGTGTCCAGTATAGTAAAAGATCAAAATACAGTGATCTTAGCCGTGTTGTGGCGGTTTAAGAGAATCTACTACCCCATCTCATCCCGTGGGTTTCGTAAAAGTCGACATAGGGAAAATTGAAACAGCGGTATCTTCCGGGAACATCTGAATAAATAAACTGCGGTTGCCAACCCGCTTGCCAAGCGTGGCAATTATGGCAAACTCCCCCCTAAAGGAGGGCTACAAACATTTGTAGCAATCAATGGGGAGGCCTATGTTCAGCTGTGGATGTTAAATGGATTTTAATTAATGCTCACTTGTATTAATTAAAATCATTTTGCCATCAGGTTTTTGGTTACGTTTAAAAAGAGGAACGCATGTTATTAAAAATAAAAGGCAAAGCCATCGTAATAAATCGTAAATTTTCTTATTATAATTTCACGAGAATTTACCAAAAAATGTATTCAAAATTATTCCGCCCCTATTTCCTTTGTTTAGTGGATATACAGGTAAACTTTAATAATTTTTGTATAGAATGTAAGTGGTCCTTGGTTAGTACTAAAGTACACCGCACCTGCCTAGATCCATTTATAACTAGTGTTGTCAGGTGTCCCGATTTTCAGGGGTCTAGTGAAACGTCCCGATTCACCCTTAATCGGGTCAAGTGTCACGATTTTACACTAACCTCTAAATTTATCTAGTTTTTTAAAGATTTATTTGTTTTGTTTCTACTACTAACCATTGGTAACATACCATTTTAATAAATCAGTTTTTTCCATAAGTCCGAAAGAAAGCCGAAAGAAATCCGAAAGAAAGTTTTTTCTAGCCATTGTAACTGTCTCGATTTGAAATCAAATTCCCGATTATTTTTACCTTCCGTCCCGAAATTTGACACACTGGACCTGGCAACTGACTGACGAATAACTGACGGTTTGACGGTACTTCGATGCTCTTTCGATTTTCCTTTGTGCTGTGGAGAAGGTTATTATTGTAATTGTTATATGAAATAATTTTAAGTGGCCAGCTAACAATTTAAAAAAGCTTTTAAAATTCTATATTTTAAAAAACAAGTCTAAATTGTTTAGAAAAAGTAATCGATTAGACAATTTTATTTTATTTCTCAGTCTAACTAACGGTCTATTCATGAAAATCTTTATAATAGGTTTATACAAGTGAATAACTATAACGCTCATTAGGTCTATTAAACATCATAATATATGTAGTATAATTTGCCGCTACGAGATACATAAGCATTAATTTTTGAGATTTTTGAGAGCACACATGAAATCAGTTGTCGTCTAAAGTCGGTTGTGTTTTTTTATTAGAGGTTTATAGTAGCGTCATCCGCTCATATTTATTATTAAGTCATTATTGAATACTTACACCGTTTTCGCGTTTTTAACATCGTAAGAATAAGACCGTAAATATACAAGACGTACTAACTATTCCAACGCTCTTATTTTGTTCAGTGATTTAAAATAAAAACAGAGATATTTTTGTACGTCGACATTTTGGTGGAGGCATTTATAAACGCTAATAAAATTTAAACGCTTTAAATTGTTCTTTAAAAGATGCGACGGAGTAATGAGCAAGCGAAATGCAACTGAATGCCTTTTGTATCTTAATCCTCATGAAACAAGACCTAATGTAATAAACTGTTTTTGTCAACATTTTTATGCTTTTACCTTTTAAGTTGCAAATTTAAAAACTTGTTCTAAATCTCATCATGGTCATTATTAGTCTATAAGCAGTTCCCTGTTGAACATCTCCCAAAGAAGATATGCTGTAATCGCCCAGATTAGCAGACAGATTGTCGGTCACGGTGCCCGACCTCTCACACCATAGACGCTGCTCTCCACCAGGTCAAGGTATATTGCTATTTTTAAGACATTGGTTATTTTGGCATTGAACAGCGGCTACGATTTTTTCTTGGGAATTGTTTTGACACCCACTGCCACTACACGAGAGCTAGGCTAATTGATTTTCTTATACCGCCACTACACGACGATTATAGTAGACAGATAAAGATATCATCATCATTTCTGCCCACTGCCCACAGCTGAACCAATGTCCGTTTGTGAGTGGGCCTCCATAGATACCAAATGCATGCTCTTGAGCCACCTGCATCCATCGACTTCCTGCAAAACTGTGCAGATCGTCGCTTCATCTAGTTGGGTGTTGCCCTACACGTTTGACGATACGAGGTTACCATTCGGGAACCTTTATTACCAAACGGATATCTTTTCTACGAACTATATGTATGACCGGCCCATTGCCACTTCAGATAAATATATACATCTTAATATAATTCCGTACAAAAATGTATTTAGATTTCGTTTTTGCTACGTGCAACAAAAGCAGTTAACTTAAATAAAGAAAACAAAAAATATTTTTTATGACTGGTTTTTATGTTTCTTTTTATGGATCCTCATCCATAAAAACGCAAACGATCAATCGGCTCACCTGATGGGTAGTGATCACCGCCGCCCATGAACATCCGCAATACCAGAGGAAACAATGTGGATATCCATTTGAAATCTGAATAGTCTTATAAGTCGCATAGAGAACACCCAAGTTGTGGCTTACGAACGGTCCGGGTATAGGATATAAGTACAGTGTTACGTGTCCAAATACTTCTTTTAGCTCTGTGAGTCCTGAAATGCAGTGGACGGGAGCAACATTAAGTGGAAAAACTGTCCAGTGAAGAATAAATAATTCCAGTTCCATTATTTCACTTTTGTTAATGAAGAAAGTGACGAAACGTGCGAAAAAACGTTAATTTTTTTGGAAATGGTGCAACGTCTGCCTATAACAAATGTTGTAATTACCTGGCAGAACACACTGCATTCGTGACGAGCTTGAGACATCATTTATTAAGTCTCATATGCCAGATAATTACACTAGCTATCAGTGCCCTTAGCAAAGTAATATTTGCACGCTGGTACTGAAGTGGTACCAACTGAGGCGGCCTCCTTTATAGGAAATATTACCACTAGAAAAATTGTAAAAAAGTAAGTAAGTATATATTTCACAGAAATATTCCGCTCCTTAATCACAAAGACGGCACGCATTTGTGATCGGTTTTTTGTTCAAAATATGTACCTGTCTTAGTAATTCAATCGTACCAAGTAGTAAGTACTAATATACATTACGTAATACTTATTACCACAATTGATACGTTGCAAATATCAATCATGTCTTGAAACTGCAGGCATCAATTTATCAGGTGACTACGCAGTAGATCAATGGACAAAATAAATGTACATTTCAATAGTATTAACAACATGCATGAAACAAAAAGCCCAATTTTCTTATATCAATAAATTGTCACAGAAGTATAACCCATCGATCAATTTCATTCATCCCACCCAGCCTCAAAAAAGCAACTACAGGCATTCTTTGTAAGTTTACATTTTAATTTAATAATGTCAAATAATATAGGTGTAACAATTCTTATAAGTATACATTATTAATTATAGATAATACCTAGTATGTAGTTATTTATGTTATCGAACATGTGTAATTACAGCTAAGTACTTCCTACCTACGTTTATTTAAACAAATGATTGATGACTCATCGCCGAAAGTCATCAGGCGAGTGATGAAAACCCTAATCATAGTTAGGTATTTAATCAGTGTTATTATTTCACGTAAAATTTAATGATTTTTTTTCTAAAGCTAATAGATTAGGTTAATGTATCTCCTACTTTTATAACACACGATGTTATACCTATTGCTTTTTGTGAGATAAGCTCAATCATAAAACCACCTTATGTTAGAGTTCACTTTAGCTGATCTAGACCTGATTGTGTGGTTACTTAATATACCTTTCTTATACATATACTATTCTGATGTATATTAACGAAACAGATTCGTATGCAGTAATGCTGTGGAACTAGCTTCAAACTACGCTCTCTTTAAAAATACACTCAGTGTACGAACAATGTAATTATAAGCCTACGATTCAATTTTGTAAGGGTTATGTTATTGTCGGTCACGTAGGCAAGTGAGGGAGAGGCCTGTGAAGTGAAAGAGTACGTACAAGTTTGAAGAGTAAAGAACATTTGCTAGAACGAGATAGCAGGGTGGCGTGACAACAAACATGGCGGCGCCGCCGGTTGCCGGTGAGACCGGTTGGCTCGTACCACGTGCGTATTGCGTCGTACAGCCGCTCCCGTATATTGTTTGTCAACAAACGCCCTGTGAAGGTCATTCATAGAAGGGTTACGAAGACAAAGGACTCCTTATTACATAATACAGCTTTAAAAAGAAAGGTTCGGGATCAAAACCGTATTATTGTAGGAAATTTCATTGATTATATCCATCGGTTTTACTTCATAACAAATAACTATTCCTTTCTATATTCCATGAAGCTTTTCTTACTTATATCCGAATAGTTTTAAATAAAATTAAATCTTAACGTATCTTCAAAGGTACGGATTTAAATAATGCAACGAATGAGCAGAAATAAAGTACTTACTTACATTAATTTTACCAAACTCATTTTGGTCATCACTCATCACTCATCAACTTTAAGTATGGAGAATTGGTCAAGTTTATACTTTTCTATAAGTACAATGAAAGATTTATCCTACATTTTATAAGCATGGTGACCAGGTAAGTAAAAGAAAGTATTTAATAGTACTATGTATCTTATTTTTATCTACAGCTGATGCAATTTTCAATAGTTGTTGTAACATGTAAACCAGCGACAACTGAATGTAGAGAGCTTTGTATAGGTATAATAAACATTTGGTTAATTATAAATCCTTCTTCCAACATACATCTGGCTTCTGGGCTAAATGCGTATCGTGAATTCGAATAAGAAGATATGAAATAAGCAACATACATCGATGGCTTAGCGACGAGAAAAAAAGAAAAAAGAAACGACAAAAAATGTAAACACGTCAGCGTGTGAGTGAGTACGCATGCGCGGGCGGGCCTGAGACAACAACGACGCACAATACTGAGGGGGAAGGAAGGGGCGAGCGGTAAAATGCGTCGCACCGCTCCGCACCGCGCGCCTGGTCGGAGCCGGCTGTTCTCTGTTCTCTTCTTCAGTTGGATTTTAGAACATCGAACGGGCGGGCGTGTATAGAATGGATCGCTAATGATACCCAGTAGTATTTTTTCATTCTGCCTTCTAATAGTGTTTGTTTAATACCTTCCGGCAGACTTTCCGTGAATTCTTCTCGACGGTGGTGCTTTTTAATTATTTTAATTTTGGCGTTAATTTTCTATATCTTGTCTTGAACGCCGTTCCGATTTCACGTCGAGAAGGCGGCCGCACAAGTTTGAAAGCGGCTTCTCAAGAGTAGTAAACACCTACTCGTAATATTTTATTATCGCTGTATCAAAGCGTCAGGCAAACATCAGAATGGTGAAGAAGATATCTGAAGAGAGTGTAGACAGTGGTAAGTGGTATTTGTATTCGTACAGTTTGGTTATTGAGGCCTTTCTTAATTCACACCTATTGTGTAATTTTCGCGATTGGAGTTGGTTTTGCGTTGTTAGTTCAATATTTATATTAAAATTTGTTTAAATACTATTTATTAGTCTCAATTAGGCATCCTTAATTTATCTTAGTCACATACGTAATGACGTTCAATACAATTTGGCATCATTATTTATAATCAAATTTTAAATAATGAAAAAAAAACCATTAAATATCTATTATAAGTTTTAATAATACATCTACGAACGAATACAGTCAACCATATAGTTTCCTTGAGTTTAGTAGGTGTATATTATACAGTAATAATTGTTATTGGAAATTAGGTTATTTTTTTAATGAGATCAAATATGAAGAATGTTAGAGAGAAGGTTCTCATAATATTGATTGTTAACTATGTTTGCTTTTGGTTGCATAAAAAATGTTCTCCAAAAGTATTCAACTAACTGTTAATAGCGTGATAATATAAGGTACTTCTAATTCAATAGGTGACGCAGTATCTTTCACAATTGGATTTATCAGTTTTTAATATTCAGTACGTAAGCATTGGTAAGGTTTGCTGTTCAAGGTCTATATTATATTATTAATAAACTGCGGTACTTCAAGTGCATAAATAACTTGATCCCATTTATCTTTTAAGAGTACTCTTTTTCTATTTGTAGAGGTCGTTGACCGTTTTGTCGTTAATCAAAGGGTTAATTTGTAATACGATGTTACATCATTAAAAATATTATATTTAGTATATGTACACCTGCAAATGACCTCAATTTGTAGTTTAAATGATTATTGGGTAAAAACAGGTATAAGTAACAGTTGTCCCTTTATATTGTATAATACGTCTTTGTTATTTTAGTCTTATGTGTTTAGAAATAAAACAGTATTCTGGAACTGCAGGTAAAAACTATTGTGCCTAAAATTTTACAAAACAATAATTATAAAATAATACTCGGAAGCCAGTGTTCGATGTAGGCCGGTTTCAAATATCAGAGTTCAGTTGTCGCCCGGACGATGACCGGTCACGGAAATACTGGAGGTATTTCATAATACCCTTATTTTGAAACTCGCTGAATCTGAAGGTGTTTATAAATATAACAGTTTCTAGTCTGAGTTCTGTTTCATTTTCACGAAGTGGTAGGATTAAAATTTATACTTTGAAAAATTACTCAATATCGCATGTTGAATGTAAAGCTTCGATCATTGGGTCAAGCTTCTTTCATATTTAAAGTCATCAATTTATTTGGTGGATTTTTGATCGATTTGCACAGTAAACAGCAACTTAAAGTTGTACAAATATTTAACGCTCTTTTAAGGGCAACTGGGGTTCCCAAATTTTTCTATAAAAGAACACTGCTAACCCCGAAATTTTTGTGGCAACACTTGCCTATGTATCACCCGGAATTTTTTGCGGAATACTTAGCTATCACACGCCATTTAATATAAAGAAGAAGACCTAACTCATTGTATTTACTTTCCAAATTGTCGTGGAACACCTTTTCAGATTCTACTGGAACAATTTTGTTCCGCGGAAACATAGTTTGAGGCACCCTTGCTTAAAAAATATTACAATCCAGCAATAAAAATAGAGACCAGACTTAAAAAATCACGTATTTTGCTAATTTTATACAACTGTTCACAAACCCTGCTAGCCATACTTGAACTTGATTGTCTTCTTTATATTATACACGTACTTTTCGATATTAAGAAGTTATCATTAATTTTTATACTCTAGAATAGCCAACGTTTTTTCATGGATTAGGGATAATCGAAAAGATTTATAAGTATTATAAGGCGGTGAAAGGCCTGCTGCCTTTCACCGCCGACATCGACATGAAATTGAAACCCTCTAATATGTAGAAATACCTAAATGTTGTAACTGCTTGCTTCATAACACAAGTAGAAAATAAATTTACTTTATTATCTTATTAACATTATATTAAACTAAATAATGCGTCTAATTAATTTCCGTTGTTTTTTTAAAAATGAATTTTTATAAACAAGGGCGCTTTTTTAAACGAAATTGATGCTTCATTCGTTGTTAGAGCTCTTATCTACTATAATGACGGAGTCTCCCTATAAAACAGTACTGAAAAAGTTAATGTTCTAATTAGTATTTATTACGTACAAATGTACGAACAATCTCAGAAGCCTGATAGAAGACGTAAGTTCTTATTTTTTATTACACGTTTTGTCCAAAAATCTTTTAAACGTACTTAGTAAAATTCCAACTTCTTTATTTACTAGATCAGAAGGCAGACACGATTGAAAACATTTTTTTTGCTGACACAAATGTCAAGCTCCGGCATAACATCGGTTTGTTCTCGTGATATAATTAAAAAAAAAGTCACTACTTCCAGGTTGATAACGAAATGCTTGACTTTTTCAAGTAACATTTGCAGTTATTTTTACACGGTTTTAAGTGCTGTTTTCATAAATCGAATTGGTTCGGAATGCGTTGATAATTTAAATGCAATTTCATTATTCTCGACAATTTCATTCCAACATGGCCGCCCAGGCGAGACGCTCCGCGTTCATGGCCAAGGTCACCTCCTAACACCGAACTGCGCACTCGATTTGTGTTTACACACTACTAAAAATCGAGTGCTACTAGGAATTATATTTTATTCATCGTATTTTTTGGAAACGTCCGTTAGTGAACAAGATTTTGGAATGTTATAGATTTATTAATTACTTTTCTTAATGTTTTATATCTGAAATTATTCAATATAGGTGGTACACATTACTAACATGCAAATTGTATTGTAAATAACGATATACAGACCACTTGATATATAGGAACTGTGAGATATAGAATCATAAACAAATAACGTCCATATCCTGAGTGGAATACCAAGGTAAAGCCACCTCCTTGATTCACTCTTAGGACTACGATTGAACATATTAGCTAGAAATAGCACTTTATACTCAGACTTAGAAATTTATCATTCGAAACATCTGCCTTATGTTAGTAACTTAACGTTAGTATTTTGCGAATAATTTCATCTTAAAAAAATCAATAAGTGTTTAATATGAGTAAACTTGACTCTGACGGACTCCTTATTACATCTGTAACAACCCCGAATCCCCCCTTACTACACTGCGTCTGGTTTTGCGAATCGATTTCTTGTGTACATGCACTGACATTCCCCTATTTTTAACTGCCTACATTTCAATCCCTTATTTAGCGTTAGTCATAGTTATGTTAACAATTGCAGACTGTTGAAACCTAACTAAGAAGAATGTTGTCATACTTTTTAATGGCATAGTTTTTCCATTGATATTTGTTAAGTTGTACAATACTATGAAACTTTAGGTTTTATTTTTAAAAATTCGACAGCGTTCATTTTCTTGATTAACTTTAAGTAAACACTATCTCACCCGCCCCGTTTTGGCACGGAAGTTATTGTTACGTCTAAGTCTGTATAGAGAAAAACAGCACCAGCCCGTTAAACTATTTAGGAGTTATTGTTTGCAAAATCCGTTCTTAGTGGAAAATAATCTATGCCAAATTTCAAGTCGATTATTTTTTCGGTCTTGTAGTTTCGGAGATATTGCGAAGGGTATGAAGGAAAATTATTATATAAATTGTAAAGTCTTGTAAAAAACCATTGTCTGTCTCATATATATCTTTTGTACGCTAAAATCTATTACATACTTCTTTTGTATGATTGTCAAACTTTTAATTGAAATTTTTGTTGGTATGTTAATAAGTACACCAGCACACACCTATCCAGGGTCTAAAGGTCTAATCTAAACACTCACGAGTGCGTAATATGAAATTTAAGGCGAGTACCTGGCCGCTTAACTACCAAAGTACGTCCATATTAAACTGTACAGTAAAATTATAATCCTTGTTACGATTTTTGAATTAAACGGATTTTTATATCCTACTAAAAAAAGGAGGTTCTCAGTTCGCCTGTATATATTTTCGGTCATAACTTCTTTGCTTATGAATCGATATTAGTAACTCTTTTTTATTAGAATGGAGGTAGGGTTCTGTATGAATTAAAGTTTTGATAATAGAATTCATGAGAAAATCATGAAACTCTTTAATTCGTATCACCATGTTTGGAGCTGCTGCGTTGAAATAGTTTTTTTTTTTATTAAATCATTATTGGATAATTTATTATGTTTTCCTCTTACTCGAGGAAATCGCTTTCTACAAAAAATCTTACCAAAATTCATGAAATTTGCGCAAGATTACGGTTTTTAAGGTGGTATCTATTTTTTAGTTGCTTATTTTTTATTACATCATATCTTCAAATACTTTTTGATAAATTCTGACGTCCAAATGTGCCAAGTTGTGGGCTCAACTGCTTCTAAATAAAAAAAAAACCGCTGTGCTTAAGGGCTGTCTATAAATGTCTCACTGCTCAGCACAGGCCTTCTCTTATTTTTGAGAAGGTTTTAGAGTTGGGTAATGGTTCGCCAGGCTGCTCCAATGCTGGTTGGCGGACTTCACATGTCCTTGAATTGTTTCATCAGATCTGCAGGTGTTCTCACGATGTTTTCCTTCGCAGCTGAGAACGTGGTAAATCAGCACTTAAAATGGTCAGTAATTGATTAAGGCGAATTTGATCGGTGAAAGCGTATTAGTCGGCATTTAAAACGCGCCTGTCAGTTGACAGTGCCAGACCTACTTGGCAATTAGCTAGACTCTGTCACGTTTACACTTACGAGGTAGACCTTTGATCCATCAATAACTAGTGTACACTGCGATGTGTAACTGCGTCTACTTTTACCTTGTATCTCTATCAGGTTTATCATCATCATCATTTCAGCCTATCACTAACACCACTGTCCACTGTAGACAGTTACGACACCCACGGGATGAGATAGGGTGGTAGATTCTCTTAGGAAGCCACCACTATCAGGTTGGTGCAATTTAATCTATCCATTTTGTTAAGGGCATTAGCATGCAATGAGAAAGTTGCTAGTTACACTGCCTAAGGGTATACAAAAGTATTGGGTTCGCGATCGCTAAACGAGAGTCCATTCAAATACTGGCCAGATTAGAAAGTAGAAACTTCTCGGTTGAGGGCGCCACGGTGACAATTGACCATTAAAATAGTCAATCTCTATTTAAAGCAGTAATTTTGCATTGCGAACAATAATCTGAACATTTTAATAAGTAATGTATTTGTACAAGCCTAGATTTTATCAGTATTTACATAATAATCTACCTTGGCTTGCGATTGCTCGCAAAAGGCTGTTTAGTGCTGAATATTATGAAAGATGTTATTTGTTATGATTTTGTTGGCATGGCTTGACGTTGTTATGATGGGCGCGAGCTTAGTCCACAAATTGCCACTACCAGTGGACTTCAGAATTAATCTAACTACAGAAGTATTTCAGATAGCAGTGAAAAACAAACGCTAAAGTGTAGGGGTTCAGGTACTCTGGCCACTACGCCACGCGGTAATAGGTATTTTTAAAATAAACTCTTGAAAAAGATATGTTTTAGGGTGTACCCACCCTCCCCTACACGTAATGGGGACGAATTTTTTTTGTCGTCTATCTCATGGTGTAGGGTGTCATTGGATAGGTCTTTCAAAAATATTGCAGGTGTGTGAAAATCGTTTTTCGATTCATGGATCCGTTTGCTAAATATTAAGCTTAGCTAAATGGTTGCTGCTACCTAAATTGTTGTTTTTAGATATAGTAATATATAAAACGGAGTTAAAATGAAAACTATCACAGCTAAGTAGGCTTTAAAAGTTATAGTCGACAAATTATGTAATGTACTTGGAGTCTTATAAATTTCATTGAAAATTAGCTTAGGTTAAGGTTTTAGTTTTGTAAAACAGTTAGTAAATATAAATTTATGAACCATGTAAAATAATAACAATTTCTAAACAATAATTAATAACAATATTTACTTTCGAAATACTGTAGCTCGACTAACATTGGGCATTGTTCAGAGTATTAAACAAAAATCCCCCTTCTAAGTTCGCATATTGTCACGGGCAACTACGGAACCCTACTCTGCGCGTGGCCCGACACACACTTGATCGGTTTTTATATATATATTTTTATTTGTATTATATAATTGAATGCCTTGCATTACTTACCATACAATATTACCCATAGGTACCAAAAATTAAAGATAAATTACTCCTTTTTTTTTAATTCGGGAATCAAAAGATAACTAATTGTTTAACAATTCAAAGTACTCATTAAAATTTTTCGATTGCGAAATACTAGTAACATTTAATCGACGCCTGCACAAGTTTACATAACCCTGGCCACGTTGTTCGAAGCTTCCACGTGGCGCCACCGCTTCCTCGTCACGTGTTTATACTTTTGCTATTCGATTGCCAAATTATTATTTTATTACCTTCTAGAAAATTCTAATATATGTATGTCATTGTGGTCTGGTGTCGCGGCGTTGTAGCACCTACAAGTATTTTACTATACTATTATACAATGTATGAATTTTAGATAGCTTAATTAATTGCTTAATTTGTTTTAATGTACAATGATAGGTAAGGTACGGCAAGATTTTATAAAACATCTTATAGCAGTGTTGTACATTTTTATAATAATTTACAAAGTATTTTTTTTAAAAAGAGTGAGTTTTGACTTTATATTGTATGCAATGACTTCGTCTCTGATTTATCACCAGCGTTCAGAATGATATTTCATTCGCATTTACTTGAAGTCGGTTTCACAAACGTTTGATGATCGATTTTGAAGACACTTCGGATTTTCATTAAAAATAGGTTAAATAATATAGGTACTAATTTTATTTTCGTTTCTGCTTATCTATATATTAACATAACTACGATTTTTCGTCAGGCTGTTGTTCGAATTTGCGGTTCGAAATAAACGGAAAAGAATTAATAAAAGCGAATCGTTAATTCGTCAACTCCATTATAATTTGACCTTGTTCGTTTTTGTGTGACATTACTGAAATCATTTATATTTGATCAAGGCAAAGTGTGGGCGGGTGCTCTTTATGAAGCTTCGCTCGTACAACTGCCTGGTGTCTGCCCTGCCTACAACTAACTCATTTTATTCAGACGTCGAGCGAAACTCATTAAGATTTTAATTCTAACATCCAAAAGATATCGTAATTTCCTGGGATGCATCGTAATTATTAGTTGTTTATGCGTTATTTTTCTTTATACGTTACGATATTTTGCGTGTGTTAAATAGAAGAATTTTGAATATGCTGTCTATTTTTTTTCAGTTAATATTTGAAAACTATCGCATACATAATATCATTCAGGCGTCTAGTAAGTGGAGGTACAGAAATCATTGAGCCAAGATTGCACTTAATCTTGTTAACGAATTGTTTTTTGTTAAAAACAGTTAGTATAATTGTTAACAATTGCTCGCATCGTCTGTTGCAAGCGATTATAAACAATGGTACAATTAACGCCTGGCGCCGTTCATATAATTTATATAGGCATATGGAGCAATTTATAAACAGGAAGCTTGAATATAAAACGGTCGATCGTGAGATTGTAGAGGCGTACATTCAGTTGTTTTAATTTTTGTTACGTCCTGACCCCTGGTTTACTCTGTCATGTTATCATCATCATCATCATTTAAGCCTATCACTAGTCCACTGATGGACATAGGCCCCCATAGATTTCCACAAAACACGCAAGTGTGTGGCTGTCACTTGGGGGATTTTGCCATAGTCTCCGCGCTTGGCAGGCGGGTTAGCAACCACAGTTCATTTATTTAGATGTTCCATGAAGATGCTGCTGCCCATCTCCTGGTTTTTGTTTTCCCTCTGTCAACTTTTGCGACACCAATGGGACGAGATGGGGTGGTAGATTCTCTTAAGCTGTTACGACATGGCACTCTGTCATGTTATATACAAAAGAATTTCGAATTTTAAAAGGGCTTTCACGAATTCTCTGATTGCTTTTTCCAACTCATAAATAAATTTCAATACGGAAATATAAAAGACAGATAAGTGTCTGTTTTTTATATTTCCGTTTACGTATTTTCGTTAAAACATCTTGAGGAAACATTCATGCCTGAGGAATTAAAATGAAAACGAAATATTTCAAGTACACGTGTAGTCCACCAACCCGCATAGGAACAACGCGGCCGGACTCTTCCCGGACCAAAAACGCTTAGAAATTAGAAGTCTGTGCTCAGCAGTGGGACTTTGATGTGCTGTTACTTTTTCAAACTCAATTATATCAACAAAGTGCGAGCAAATGTTCTTATTAATAAAAAAAAATATACGTTTTGATTATGAAGTATCTGCTTAACATTTATTTAGTTAAAAAGAAATTCTAGATATCATAATATCAATATGACACAGTTATAAACTGGTTTTGTAATTCTGAGGCAATTTTAGATAAACGGACGTAGATGTTTCTGGAATGACTTTATTCTTATTCTAATTTAATCTTTATGCCGTGTGTATAAAATCTGTTTTTGAATGACTATAATTGATGTGATATCTTAACATATGTCACGTAGCCTATAGATATGTGTTTTAATCTACGTTTCGGAATTCAAAACAACGAGTGTGAAGAGGAAGCACTTACAGACTACGAAGTAATCGTCATACTTGTTAGGATTTCGAAGCGTTTTATTATGTATGGCTTAACGCGAGTACATTGGTATGTGACGCAACGTTATAGATCGAACAGAATTGCGATAGCATTTGAATTGTTGCTTTGTATTGTCTAGGAAATGTTTATTAATTTGTAATATGTACACTTCCATATTTAAATTGAAATATAACCCCTAGACACCAGTGATCGAATAGTGACCACATATTATAGAAACCACAAAAAGTTCGGTCATTATTTTTTTTATTGTATAAAGTGACGAAACGAGCAATACGTTCACCTGATGGTAAGTGCAACGTCCGCCCACAACAAATGCTGTGTCACGCAGAATATTTCTGTGTGACACCACACTGCGCCCGTCACCCTGAGACATCAGTTCTTAAGTTTCAAATGCCCAGTGATTACGCTAGCTCACAGTGCCCTTCAAACCAAAACACAGTAATGCTTTCACATTACTGCATCACGGCAGAATAACTGGCCCTGGGGTTGTACCTACCTAGACGGATTCCTGCACAGTAATCCTACCACCAGTCTTTTTTTTTAATTCTTTAAAATACCAGTCAGTTTTAAAAATATAAACAATCGGTAGGCCTGGCTTAGGGTTAAAAAAGTGTGCGTCCTGAAAGTTCACCTTTCAGAACACACTCTTTCGAAGTGAAACGTATATAAATTAGAATTTTTATTTAAATAGAAATAAATATGATCAACAATAAAACTTACTATACTCACTAAATAACTCGGTATATAGACAATTATTAATTAATCTATACATTGATTGTACTAATACCGCCCAAAGAAAAAAAAATTAAATTCGTACAACAAACATGCCAGTCTCAAAATTAATCAAGCAAGTACACTACGGATTTAGTTTTTACGCGGATTTCACGGTCATGAATGAAGTTAAATCCGATTCAAACAACATAAAATTATTGTAGTAAAGTAGGCAGAATCTAAGACCTCGGGTTAGAATGCTCGCTTACGTGGGCCGCGTACGCAGTGGGCGCGGCCGGTCGTCGACCCAGCTTTGTTTGCCAACTCAGCTGCAGTCACGTTACACGTCACAATCGTATTCATGCGACATGTTCGACATGCGTTATGAAACGTAAGACCTTAGTTAATGTTTACAATGAATTTTAGGGTTTAACCACGATAGGAGAAGTGGAATTGTCTTTGCAAATAAAAAACGAGTTTCTCAAGGGGATGTATTTGAGAAAAAGAAGTAAAATGACAAAACACGGACAATAATAAATAATTTTTTAAACTATAGATAAAGTTAAAATGATTTCAAATTATTTGAAATCATGTCATGATTTCATATCTATATTTATATATCACCAAATATTAATTGATAATTTTACCAATAAACCCATAATCTATAAAATCCTTATTGAAATCTTGAACAGCGTTGCAGTGGCTGATCGGTTGACTTAAGTGCTACGAGTTGTTGATTCGATTCCTGCATGTAAAAAAAATTTGACCTACTGATAATATATATTGATATTGTGGCACTGAACGTTGTATCCGAACATACAAAATTTTTTTTTTTATTGCGTAATACATATTCAAGAACTGTCTGTTTGTCACCTAGATAACGATTCCGGCTCTTCCCCTATAACGTAACGCTGGTTTGTTTCATTCTACTAATAGTAAACGGTTTAAACAATTTATTAATTATCACTTAAAAAAATAATAAAATCACGTATATACTCTGTAAATAAAAAATATCTTCTCTGTTTTCTATTCTCGCAACATATTAATCAGCAAAAACTTTTTTTCTACTTTAAAATCAATCTGTGACATCAGAAACTAATATGAAGTCTGTCAAGCTAGCTTTTTAAAAATATGACACGTTAATTCGAATTCAGAACACGGGGCAAACAAACAATGGCTCGGCACAGAAAGCGAAGTGAGAGCCATCGACACGGGATGTTAATATTATTGCACACAATTCAATAAATACATTATATGTAATGGTGGTACTGGAAGCGCTCAAATCGCAGTGATATTCAATATGTTCATTACCACTTCAGAGAAACCGTACTAATTTAAATTCTATGCTTACGTGTTAAGGCATAGGCACAGCAGTTATGCGATATAAATTAATTTCATATTTATTATGCTAAAGGCAGTAGGTTTCTTTGCAAAGGTAATGTTTAAATAGTTTCCATAGTGAACAAACTTTTCGTTTGAGCGAACATGTCACGGCCAAATTTCAAAGACAACCATAAAGTCGTCGTTTTTCTTATGTTAATGTTCAAGTAAAACTCAGTGATTATATGATTTGTGTATGTTTGTAACCTTATATAAGGTTTCGACTGATCATTGTCAATAGTGTAATGTTGGAAGACTCGGAGAAAGTTCGTGAAACATGTGAGCCAACACTAATGAGTTAAAACGATCTGGGCATTCTAGATTATTTATACTGATTACAGAGACCGGCTGCACAACTTATTAATGTTGAGATTTGACCAATACTAGTTTATAAATTACCAGCGGTCCTCCTCCGCTTCGCACAGGTCTTATAGCATTATGTACTGTTAGAAATAAACGTAGTGTAAGTCCATATAGTAATAGTTCAGCTTTCTATACATTGAAATCGTTTTTCAAATTGGTTCTGTAGTTACAAAATCCTACTATCTAATTTCACAGATTTTAAACACATTTTTTAAACTCCACAAAGAGCATCTAAAATTAATTAACAAGAAACTTAGCGGTGTGTATGTGTGTGTGTCTTGTCATTCATTATCACATACAATACTGTAATTAAAATATGGTTTTCGTTGGCATTTTCAAGGGTTTTTATCATCTACACACACACGTGCTTTTCAGAAGTCTTTGTTTAATAAAAAATTGTTTAAGGTTTCAAATATATTTCCAACTTTCTAATTAGTACATGTAATCGTTGAAAACAATAATTTAAGGACTGCATTAACTTGTCCGGCAGGTGTCGGTCGCTGCAGCAGCCAGTCGGGTAGCGAGCGTGAGTCAGACGAGGGCGCGAGGGTCGCAGAGCCGTCCGCGCCGGTCGCGATCGCCGACAGCGAGGAGCTGCAGCGTCGCAAGGAAGAAGCGCGCAGGAAGCGCCGCAGGAAGAAGCGCTCCGGCAGCTCCGTCGTCACCTCATGCTTCCAAGGTGTGTACCGAATACGGTTGCGTTTGTGCAGGCCTTAACTTAAATCTAGTATAAACTGAATATTGTTAACTGATAGAAAATACTTGTTCTGTGTTAGTTTCCTTTTAACTATATTTATTACTCTTTGCTATCTATTATCCCTACAGTGTGCAAAAATCTCCACATTTGTTTTATATCATCTTTTTTTTAGCTCCACAGTAGAATTTCTCCTTTAATGTGCGTTTTACAGACATAAATTTCACATGAACAGCACTACTGGTGGTAGGATTCCTATGCAGGAATTCGTCTAGGTAGGTACCACCCCAGGGCCAGTTATTCTGCCGTGAAGCAGTAGTGTGCAAACATTACTGTGTTTCGGTCTGAAGGACACTGAGAGCTAGCGTAATCACTGGGCATGTGAGACTTAGAACTTATGTCTCAGGATGACGGGCGCAGTGTGGTGCTACACAGAAATATTCTGAGTAACACAGCATCTGTTATGGGCAAACGTTGCACTTACCATCAGGTGAACGTTTTGCTCGTCTCGATACTTTATCAAATAAAAAAAAAAACTACTAGACCCTAAAACCAACAATTTGTTTTTGCACAAATGTTGGCTCCGGCTGGGATTCGAACCCACGGCCGTGCGGCAGGAATTCTGGCCGCGCGGCCATCATTATTTATTGCTGGTGCTTTTCTGGTCGTCTTGGTCCTTCATCCAGTTCATAAATTTACCACACAAAGATCGCGTCATCTAGCAGAAAGACTCGATTAATATACCAACGATGACTATCGTATCGATATTATCGATTCCATGTGACAGAATATGGCTATACACGAATAAGAAAACAACAAACTGATATAAACCGACAAATAACTTAGTCAAAGGGACTTTTGGCGCCAACTCGAAGAGTGGCATTAGTATTTTTACTTAATTTTGTAATTTCTGTGTATATTTGGAGTTTTGATGTTTAATATGGATAGTTTATTATGCAGCAAGTGCTCCTAAAAGTGTACAGTCTTTGGAAAATACAATTCAAGACCAAAATTGTGCTTTTCGTTCTGTCTCCATCAGTCCAGCAAATCTTCAGTAAAAGTCAACTATCATTTTACTGTCGATCAAAATTTTTTGAAGTCTTGCTGCTTGACGATTGTTTGCTGGGATATGTTACTTGACGCTGGAAAATAGTTTGACTGTTTCCATTAATAAATATATAACTTGGTCAAACGGTCCAAAAACTGACGCTCAAAGCAAAAGTATTCGTTACGCTTATACGGATGTAAGGATGAAGTCATTCGTGACGCCCACAGTGAGTCCGTGCCGGTCCTTAATTCTCAACGTTTTCCCTCGACCGTAACGAAACAGATTCGGTCAATATTTAAGTAACTTTATATTACAACGATGTATAACAAATTAAAACTAAGTAATTGGATGGTAGTGGATTCCTATGCAGGAATACGTGTAGGTAGGTCCACCCCAGGGCCAGTTATTCTGCCGTGAAGCTGTAGTATGCAAACATTACTGTGTTTTGGTTTGAAGGGCTGATGTCTCAGGGTGACAGGCGCACTGTGCTGTCACACAGTAATTTTCTGGGTGACACAGCATTTGTTATGGGCAGACGTTGCACTTACCATCAGGTGAACGTTTTGCTCGTTCCGTCACTTTTATCAAATAAAGAAAAAAAAAATTGGAGCGTTGTCCTGATATTTGTAGGTTTGGTTTTAAATCTTTTTCGATAGTTTGCTTACGATATTAAATTTCTTGTAAAAATAAACTAAACTACAGAAACTACGATATGTAATTTACTTAGAGCTACTCTCTTAGATTGTTTCAAAGGTTTTGGCAGTTGTTTGAATCCTCAAGTCTCAACGAATAAAGTCGTGAGTGATAATCCAAAAAACTATATTTTTTCTAAAGTAACTTTTAGGTCTTTGAAGTCGGACAAAACCCTGTACTGGAGCGATGCGACGTATTCGTCTGGACTATAAAGCCTCTAAACATGAGTCCGTGCCCAGCTGTGGGACTTTGTTACGCTGCTAGTATCTCCTTGTTAAAACTATTATAAAGTTATTATACTATTATATATTCTTTACTGTCTCAGTCGTCATGTGCTAAGTCTCTTACATACGTAGTGCTAAGCATCATAAATATATTTACTAAGTAAAAGCCGCAAAAGTGTGTTACAACGTGTGTTATGTCTGTCTGTAAAGTATTGCATAATCTAATTGACGTATATAACATTGGATTCTAAAAAGGCAGACTCTAAGTATAAGGCTTCTATTAGATCAATATTGTTTTTTTCTTTGTAAACGGAAACGTTTTTCCACGGCAAAATGAAACTTATGTTCCGCAGAATGAGTCTTAAGCTGATTTCAGTTTAACTTCCATATCAGTCATTCTACCAGCGTAAACGTCCTGAGCCAATAGCGCGGCGATAGGTTCACATTAATAGTCAGAGGTGCTGGTTTATATTATAGCGAATAAATACAAAAACACTGTCGTGTTCGCCTTATCGTGGTCTGTGCTAAAACATCTGAATAAAAAAACTGCGGATGCCAAACCGCCTGCTAAGTAGTGGCAAAAAGTAAAGTAACAGTATATAAATGTCCCACTGTGCTCCGACAGGCCTCCTCTCATTTCTGAGAGGTTTTTGGAGCCGGGAAGTGTCCGCCACGCTGCTCCAATGCGGGTTGGGAAGGTTTCCCCACGATGTTTTCCTTCACCGCCGAGCACGTGGAAAATGGGCACTTTAAATTTCGCAATTAACAATTCTAGTGGTGCCGGTGGCGGGATTCGAACCCAGGTCACTCGCGTACTATGAAGTTTAAAGCCTAGTCTAGCCCCTGAGCTACCACGGCTCCAAGTGTGGCAACTATGGCAAAATCTCCCCAAAATTATAGCTACAAAATTTTGTAACAATGTACGGGGGAGGCCTATGTACTCCAATATGGCCGACTGTACTCGACAGTTGTCGCCGTGGTCGAAAATTGCTGTCCAATCTGTCGAACCCACGACTCGCCGAGATAGGTTTCGCTTATCACCAATGTACGAGGGCGACGTTTACTAATTGCAGTATGAAATTCTAATTTGATGCTAAACGCAATAAAAGCAAAGAAGATACTCATTCTTCACCCACAAATATTTAATCCCAGTGTTGAGTATTTCCTGCACCCCCTCGCTATGAAATGAAATGAGTTTCGGCTCCCTTGTAACTACTGAGGCTATAATTATATCAACGGAATTAGGGTGCGAAAGTTTCGCTGAACGATATATCGATTGGTCATGGGTTCCCCAAAGTAGACGTCGACTTTTTCATTTCTCTATCGACAATTACTTGGTTATAGGTGGTCTTCCACAGTAAGTTAAATTCTACTGTAACTTCTTTTTCTTAATTTTCTGACACTCATGAACTTTACGCTATTTTTTGTTTTGGAATGTCGCAATGATAAAATGATTACATTTTTTCTATTGATTTGAAAAACGATGCCCCCACTAGGTTTTCTTCTGTATCGTGAGTGCTTTTAACAGAACATACAGAACAAGACCCTAACACCAACCATTTTTTTTTGCACAAATGTCGGCACTGCCTGGATTCGAACCTATGTCCCGAGGCGTAGAAGTCAGGAACTCTGACCAGTAAGCCACACGGTCTTCAAAGGATTTTCATTAAATATTTTTTTTTACCATTATCCCTATTGGTAGCAGTATATATGTAGAGTATAAAGTTTTAAGGGCACTGATAGCAAGTGTACATATGAGACTTAAGAACTGATGTTTCTGGGTGACGGGCGCAGTGTAGTATAGTTATGGGCAGACGTAACACTTACCGCCAGGTGAACGTTCTGCTCGTCTCGTCACTTATCCAATAAAAAAAATATTCTACTTTACCGGACACCTTTTGGCGATATTATTTATTTTACATTTCATTAATTGTACTACATTTCCCTCAACAGACCTGTACAAGCTGACAGGCGAGGTGTTGGGCGAGGGAGCGTACGCGTCGGTCCAAACGTGCGTGAACATCTACACGGGGCGCGAGTTCGCGGTGAAAATCATAGACAAGGTGCCGGGACACGCCCGGGCGCGGGTGTTCCGTGAGGTGGAGACATTCCACTACTGCCAGGGACACCCCAACATAATCCAGCTCATTGAATTCTTCGAGGACACCGACAAGTTTTATCTTGTCTTTGAAAAGGTTAGCGTTTACTCTCGTTAAGTTGCAGTGTACACACACTGATACAGGTGGTAGGATTCCTAAGCAGGAATCCGTCTGGGTAGGTACCGCCCCAGGTCCAGTTATTCTGCCGTGTTGCAGTAGTGTACATTGACTGTGTTTCGGTCTGAAGGGCGCAAAGCTAGTTTAATTACTAGGCTATGAAACTAAAGTACTGATGTCTCAGGGTAATGGCGCAGTGTGGTGTCGCACAGAAATAATCCGGGTGACACGGCATTTGTTATGCGCAGACATTGCACTCATCATCAGATGAACGCTTTACTCTTTTCGTCTCTTTATCCAATAAAAAAAAACCTGTATTTTATGGCTGCATAAATATATTATTTATTATTTTTGATTTGTAAGCCGCAGGTCTTTAGGCGCGCGAATCCAATCCGTAGTCAACATTTGTGAAAAAATACTACATTGTTGGATTTCGGGTCTGGTTGTTTAGTGCATTTGAAATTTGACGGAAACATTTTAAAAAAATACTAAAATCATCGTGTCGGATGCATATTTCGAGAATAAGTACAGTGATTGCAGATATTGCAACTTCTGATAAAATATTTATCAAGAGCTTCACATAGCAACACCTTTAACATTTCTATCACAAAGATAACTTTAATATAAACAAAACATTATCTTTGTTTCTTTTAGATCCGGAAAGAGCATATCCTTACGTTAAGACATCTGTGTCACATGTGATGCTGTAATTAAACACATTTCGTTAGAACTCATAATTATTAATAACTTAAAGAATTCAGCACGATTAATTTTACATTCTATAGATTCTTATATAATAATTGTATACCATGAATCATTTTCGACTATATTGCTTGAATAAACTAACGGTATTATTCATAAATTAATAATTTTTGTATTCAAATGTGTATTTATTTATAAGTTTAGACGTCTACTTCTCTAATTAGTTTTACTTAGCTGTGGTCACCTGTAATTAAGATATAGCTTGACTGATATGCCCGTTTCTTAGTTTAAGTGTTTTGTTGCAACTTGTAAAGCTTATATCTTGTTGGTGCCTAAATAAATAAATAAATAAATACTGATTAGGCCTACTAAACGTATAATAAAATTCCGCTATGGGATACTTCAACATGGTTATGTTGTGGTTCTAATCAAATTTTGTATTTACATAGTTGAAACATCTGTAAATTAACGACATTCGGGCCTTCAGAACATCCTTCATACGGTTGGTCTTCCCTCGTTAGGTTGGGTTGAGAATCACTCCTGCAATATTTAGTCTTGCCACTTCCAGTCGGAGATCGTTGTACACTCATTTTGATTCGTGTTACGTGTATTAACAGGTACGGTTTAAAAATGTCTTAATAGCACGGTAATAGTCACTTAATTTGAATCTTACATCGTTTGCACAAATTTGAAAACACGGTACAGCGTAAATTAATATTTTTGAAGACAACAATTGACACGTCTGCTCTGTTCGCAATCCACAATACACCTTTGTGATGCAAAATATTTTCTACGACTACCTTAATTATGTTTGTAATATTCTGTTTTTGTGTATTTTACGTTTCGTTATCCATGTATTAATGTAAACCACATTTGTATGTAATTTCTCATGTAAGTGAATTAATTTCTTATGGGAAATAAATAAATTCTTAACCTCAATATTTGGCTGCAAACTTTTGTCAAAAATGAGTAATCTCTCTGTAACGAGGCTATAAACCTTCCAGGATACGTAAGCAAGCTTGCTCTAGTGCCACATTTAAATGGTTAATTACAAATTAAAGTGCCTCATTAAGCGGTAAAGGAACACGTTATAGGAAAGTTGCATGTGTAACATTTGGGTATGACAAATCTAAAAGACATTCGCTATTCGAGAAGGTTCGCCGCTTCACGGCAGATTAGATACGCATTTCAGACAATTTATTAAGCCATATGATATTCTTTATTCTTTACGTTTTTATATGATTGCATTTTTCGCGAAGTTGATACAAGTGATGTACTTTATACTAAATGCTACCTCATTTACCTTTGTTAACTTATTAATAAAAATTCGATTGCTTTCAATTTATATCAAACTTAAAATTTACCATGCATACACAGAACCATGCATAGATTGTAGTTATCCATCTTGGGAACTTAAAGTAATGCACCTATCTAACGAACATTGCTTCTGTGTGTCTTAGTTAAATTGCAAAAGATTACAATGTACAATAGAATTATCATAAGTGTATTTCTCGTGGAACATCGCAGTAACATAAATTAGATATGCACAGGGAAGTGCTAGCGTTACTTAAATGAACTTACGCACACACCCACCCACTCGCAGCTAAATACACTCAGCGGCGTTCTGATGATAATTGTACTATGTATAAATGAAAATGGGACCTTCACAGAACAACATGTATGGCCTAAAAATAATCCGGATCTGTAAATCACACCAATGGTACAGAAGAAATCATTTTCATAAAGAAGTAAAAAGTAATGTAACAAACAAGCCTATAAGTTTTCCACTTCTGACCACAGACAACCAAACATGAAATTTTGATATCGCTTTCACGTTCTTGAATTATTTTTACTTCTTAAACATGCAGGTTTCCTCACGACGTTTTCCTTCAACGCTGGTAAATAAGCACTTTAAAAAAAAAGAAAAAAAAATTTGCAGAACAATTTTAAGAGGTGACTACGCCGAGGATTGAACTCGGTACACTCATGTACTCGTACTATGAAATTTAGGTTATTAAAAAATAATACCAAAAAAAATTATTAATTGGAATCTATAGATATGATGACCTTCACGTGACATACATATCGTAAAGCGATTTATATACCAAATTAAGGTAGCTTTTGTAATTCAACATTTATACCTACTTTATACTGTTACAATGACTCAACGAAGTGAACTGCATGTCATATTTAACGCTTTTAACATATGATAATGGCTCTTTGTTTGGGGAATGTTCCACCGATTTACCTCATTGTGAAGTAGATATTAGTCACGTCATGTCGAAGTTGTTGCTATTATGACAATTGTGAAGGTGATTTTAATGAAAATGGAACAAAGTCTATGTTCCCTAATTTAATTGCTGTTGTTAACTGACTTATCGTTTGCCATGTGGAAGTTTTTTTTTTTGCAATATATTATATAATACATGTTCTTTATTATTATCGCTGTCGTGTTGTATGGGCACTGGTATTGAATGCACCAAATCCTCCGATTGGCATCCGTGTCTCTCAAGTTGGAGGATTTAACATAATTGCTGCGCTATCGTCTGCCTGTCATGATCTGTCTAGCGATGGTATAGTAGGCGATGTCTCTATGCTCACCGCAACTACGTCGTGTTGTCACTAACACACTGACATGTTATTGATATATATCTATTATAAAATAGTGGAGACACTCGAAGGAGATTAGATAGGAACTTGACATAATGTTTAAAATCTATTTCGTCATCCTCTGTTACAGATTAACGGCGGCCAGCTGCTCTCTCGCATCCAGGAGCATCACTATTTCTCAGAGCCTCAAGCGGCAGAGATAGTCCGCGAGTTAGCTAACGCGCTGCACTTCTTGCACGGCAAGGGAGTCGCCCACCGCGACCTAAAGCCCGAGAACATTCTGTGCGTGTACCGCGACCGTCTGTGCCCCGTGAAAATCTGCGACTTCGACCTGGGCAGCGGCATCAGTTTCACTTCGAGTCTGGCCAGTCCGCTCGCAACGCCGCAGCTTATGACACCAGTGAGTTATCTGCTATATACTGTATAAAATTCGGTTATTACGGCTTATCCGGTTTTGCTGCGGTTTTTATATCGGTTTTTTTTTATACGAGTGATTGACGAGACGTGCAAAGCGTTCAGATGGTAAGTGAAAAAGTCTGCCCATTACAAATGCTATGTCACCCAGAACAGTTCTGTGTGGTATCACACTGCCCCGGCATCCGGAAATGTCAGTTCTTAAGTCTCATATACCCACTAGCTGTCAGTGCCTTCCAGACCAAAACACAGTAATGTTTGCATACTACTACTTCACGGCAGAATATCTGGCTCTTTGGCGGTACCGACTAAACGGACGGCCTTTCTACACATTTCTCACAATACTTTCAGGAATGTCGCCTTGGGAAGGGGCCGTTATTCACATAGTATACACTCACATAGATATCACACACATGTTCACATGAAAAAAGGGGGCTCTGGCATATTGGTTCGCGTGATTAAACTAATGCAACCGCTGCTTTACTTATAATTTTTATAGTAAAAACTATAAAAAAGAGGTTCAATAAGGAAGTTAATAGACCAGTATGATTGATATGGTCATAAAACTTATAGTATACCTTTGTTATGAAACTTTGCTCGCCATGTAGATTATTAATATTCGTTGTATGACGCAGGTGGGCAGCGCGGAGTTCATGGCGCCCGAAGTGGTGTCTCTGTTCGCCGGGTCGGCGGCCACGCACTATGACAAGCGCTGCGACCTGTGGTCGCTGGGCGTCATCGCGTACATCCTGCTGTGCGGGTACCCGCCCTTCCGCGCGGACTGCGGCAACGACTGCGGCTGGGAGCGCGGCGAGAACTGCCGCGCCTGCCAGGAGCTGCTCTTCACTACTATACAGGTAGGTTCCAATAAAATTGTAGTGTCTGTTTGTATAGCAAAATAACAGCATTTTACTAAATGCATATGAAAGTATATACGGTACTTATAAGAACGAAACATTTTTTTTTAATTTTGTCTGTCCGTCTGTTCCGGCTAATCTCCGAAACGGCTTGACCGATTATGACGGGATTTTTTACTCGTAGATAGCTGATGTTATAAGGAGTAACTTGGGCTATTTTGTTTTAGAATAAGAATTAGCGAAAGAGGTGCTATGTATTAAGAAGTAATTTGTTTCGGCAGGAGGGGCGATACTCGTTCCCGGAGGAGGAGTGGGCGCACATCTCGTGGGAGGCTAAGGAGCTGATCGGGCAGCTGCTCGTGCGCGAAGCCTCGCACCGAATAAGCGCCGAGCGCGTGCTGCAGCACCCCTGGCTGCGGCGCGCCAACCCGGTTGACTGCGTCGCGGCGCCCCTGTGCACGCCGCGCAACATGCAGCGGTCAGTTGTACATATATTGCATAGTGTTACGAGCGCGCTGCAGCACCCCTGGCTGCACGCGCGGTGCGGCAACCTTGCCGACTGCGACAACTTGCAGCGATACATTGACTTATTATGGGCAGTAACGTCTGAAGTGCAAGTTGTATATTCCTTTGATAGCCACATCTGCGTGATATCAAAGGAATATACACCATAAGAAAAGGTAAGGTTCCTATGTAGGAATCCGTCTAGGTACCACTCCCGGGCCAATTATTCTGCCGTGAAGCTGTATTGTGCAAACATTACTGGGCATATGAAACTTAAGAACTGATGTCTCAAGGACGAGTGCAGTGTGGTGTCACACAGTAATCTTCTGGGTGACACATCATTTGTTATGGACAGACATTGCACTTACCATCAGGTGAACGTTTATGCTCGTTTCGTCACTTAATCCAATAAAATAAAACTAAGTAGCCTATATCCCTGCAGTGGACTGTATTTGAGACTGTCGATATTGACCACTTAAGTACTGTAAAATTCTTACAGTGCTCTAACACTACCTAATATTCACTCCTCCACAAAATAAACCAACCAAAGAAATAAAAAAACCATAGTAACATGACAAAATTATGCCTATGGTATTTTGTTGCTTATGTATTCCTTTTGTTCCAACAGTAACATGTCAGCGCGCAACTTGTCCAACTTCGCTGAATCTGCAATGGCGGTAAACCGGGTCATCCAACAGCACTTCTCCATGAACTACTCTTACATGGAACGTCCAGCTACTATACTTCGCTCCAGCAAATCTTGCCACCCGAGTCCAGATATCATCGAAGACGAACTCGAGAGAGCCGGTGTAGCCTTACAAAGGATGTGTGCTGCTGACTACTGTCCACCACTGGGACTCTCCCCACCTACAGAGTCCCTGCTTCTCCGACGTCGTCTACAGCAGCCCACCGAAAACCCTGTGCAAGTTCATTAACCCATCATCTGTATTATATTATCATTCTACCCTCAGTGACCATACAACCATACTACTAAGAATATTCAACTTGAATGTGAAGTGATAACAGCATTTTTATTACAAGTGAAGAAGTCTGTGCATTAACTGAAGAGTTCGCGCTATGCAATATTAAAGTGGTTTGTGAAAGCGGAATGATTCCAAGTAAACCCTTAAGAGTAGTATATTGTCTATAGATATACTTTGTAGCTGTAAGCCTCTGAATAAGTCGGCTTAATTGTGCTTTACAGTGTCTGTGGTCGCAGATCCGAGGACTCGAATGTATTTGATAGTATGATATTGATGTATTAGACACCCGCCGATTTGCGTCAGTCAATATTGTGCGGTAGTGCTTCTCTTCGGTCTCTACTGTGACGTCGGAAATCGCTCGAGCAACTAACCGCCACGCACGCACCAGTGGATGCAGTCGAAGGCTCAAGCGTCTGACAGACAGACAATATTGAGCGTGTGAAAAGTTTAATAGTGATTTGGGTCAAACACATGGCTCCATCACATTCCATCGAGCGCCGCAGTACAAGTTTCGACCCACCGCGTTGTTAATACGTCGCGGAGTTATAGCGCTTGCAATAGCAACAGTTAAGATTATCGGTAGCCATTATAAAACCCTAATTTCACACTTAGCAAGTTATTTGGTTTTTAAAAACTTTAAGAGTACTGAACATTTCAAACTTCGTACTAAAACTGCGTTGATGTTTTGCAAGTAGATTCAGTTTCGATTAGTAGCTCATAAATGTTATTGCTGTCAAACAATTTACCTAGTGTGGTTTTAGCAAAAATAAAATATATAAAAAAAGTGGGGAATGTTTTTAAAAGGCCGTGATTTCCTGTTGTAATTGCAAGCGACTTTGAAGGCACCGTTTCCTTCAAACAGTGGCAATGAGACGGACCCTATGGCCGTACTCTGAACGGATAATTTACCTCCAGTGATACACGTCCGATCGCAATTCTACTGTGAACGGTACTTAGAGCTGTAACAGTTTTATTTGAGCCTTTTAAAGATATATTTTTATGGATAAATAAAAACGACTGAATAGTTTTTATCAATATGTAGAGTATTTGTGAGTTTGTTGAGGCGGCCGCAAGGCGCCGGTGACCGACGACGGTCGATAAAATCGTATTATATGAACATAGTTGTGCTGATCTACATTATATATGATAACAGATGAATTTTTTTGTTTTTCTGGATTTATGAAATCCACCGTTTTGTAATGAGCTTAATTGTATGATTGCCTTCCGTTCGTGGCCTATCCTTTGCAATAAAAATAACGATGAGAAACTTTTGTTAATTTCGATAGCGTGTTCGGATACTAGTCTGTTATGTGATTGTTTTTTGCATTTTTACCAACGATGGAAAAACCACATCTCATTAATTAAGAGTGAATCGAGCTAAGTTTTATACGTGAGTCGAGGGCAATGTGTGACATTTTGGCAAAGAGCAGTTCATAGGTACATACCGAGTTTATTGCGTTATACTTTTGATTATTAAAGAAACAGAATTTGATTCGCTTTATATTCTCTAATGTCGAGAGCCACTCTTGAATCGATAGAATGGGAATGTCACATATTTTCTCACTCTGTGTTGGTTAAGTGTTGCATGGTGTTCCATGGAACTGCCATAAAATTGTGATCAGTTTGAATACTTTTATATTGCTGAAGAATGAAGTGTTGAGATAATGTTAAGAGTAGACCTGCTAGAATGTAATCATGCGTTAATCTTTAATTGGTGAAAGATTCGCGCAGCGCCACCACTGTTAGGCCGTTATAGTTTCTATTTTCACAAATTCTATATTTTATCAATTTATGTAATTATATAAATTTTATAACTTTTTTGTAACCCCGGTGGCTTTATCCAATCTATTATAAACTTACTTACGCAGTACTTTGTTAAAAATTGTTTTTCGACTAAATCATTGATTTAAACTGTCATTGAAATACAGATGTTTGAATTTTCAAAAGTTTGTTTCTCTACTCTTTTTCCAACCCTATAAAAGTATTAAACCTCCACAGACACTGCTTTAGGATGTGTATACATATGTAGAATAAGAAGCCATGCAAGATGTGCATGTTGTATAGTAATTCTACGGGTCGTACGCTTGTGTGCGTGATGCCATGATGCGTATATTGTAAGATAGTCATAACGCACCAGATTATTACTCATTATAGTCATCATAACCACCTGCCTTACCCAAGGATTTTCTAAAGGAAACGCTTTTATGATAATTTTGCATTAATCATGAATAAATATGCAGTAGCTATTCTAATATTTATCATTACCTATAACTACGATATTGAAAATCGATTTTAATAACTATTGAATTTTAGCATTACCATCGATACTAAAAGTACCTACCTAAGATTTGTTTAACCCCTTCATATATGTTTGCTTTATGATAAATTAATTGTTGCTAAGTCCTTTCGTAGTCGACAATCTTGTCGGATAACACGTGTTCGTAAATCCTTCATTTTACCTAAGACGATCTTAGATCCCTAACGGTGTTGTGCAGAACTAAATTGACCTTGAAAAAGCAAGAGGAACTACAAAATTTTGAAATAGCTTTGACCTACTACTTTCACAACAATAACTTCAGTTCCTCTTTAGAGCCTGTAGTTGTCACCTATATGAAGAATGTGTTGTTAAAGATATTTTGAAGTTAATATAAATCGATCGACGCAGATGCAATGATTTTGCTTTACTCTAAAATAATAGAAACTTTGTATAGCCCTTGTCTCAATACATTGAGAACTCAACGCTTAAATAAGTACATGAACGACACGCGAATGCACGTGATATGATGAATGTGATGAACAATGGATGTAGTGTTAATAAGTTCCCGCTGAAACGTTGAAAATCGTTTTCTACTGAATTTAGATTTTCCAATTGCGAGACATGCATTACCAATTACCTACATTATTGCGATGATAATTATTAATAATATACCAATGACTTGCATTATAGTAACAAAGGCACTTTAGGGATGTGCTTTGTAATTGTACTCTGTTAATAGTCTCGATAAACCTTATTTCTATATCGCATCAGAGAATTAAAATTCCATTTGGAAGAAGGTTAATTTAGAATTATCACTGTGATACCTTAGTAACTTAAAAGCCTCAACTTAGCAATAATAAAGGCAATATTTGTAGCATTTTCACTAATTAATAATAATAAACATTTCTTGTTCGGGTAATTCAATGCGTCGATAAATAATTTATAATATGGTACTTACATAATCTATTTACATTTATGTCCAAAAGGAGTTTAAAAAATTTGAGTGTATTTTCGAAATAAGTGTTCTATTGAAATAAAGTTGAGTAAATTGACTACCTTTTTTTATATTTCTTAGTTCTTTTATTTACCCCTTAGCTGATATCGCTAGGTAATGTCGTGTCATATAGTGTTTAATCGCAGCAGATAGAGATGTATATATTTTACACTACATAGTCAGCCTTAGGTAAAATACGAAAATAATAGCTTAAATTATATCCAATTTACAATACTTTTCAATCATAATTAAAATTTACGTTGAATATGATCATCTAATGCTCAAACAGGCGAGTAACACTAAGTTACCTATATGGTATTGGCCTTCATGTATTGGTTTACAGTATATCTTTACTGTTTATGGGATTCTTGAGCGGGAATCCGTCCGGATTGGTACTACAGCAGTGCCAGTTATTTTGCCGCCGAGCAGTAGTGTGCAAGCTATTGTTCCGGACTTAAGGACACTGATAGCTTAGATCTTATAACAGGGCATATTGAACTTATCAATTTATGTTTCAAGGTGACACATAGAAATGGGTGACACAGCATTTGTTATAGGCAGACGTTTTGCTTGTCTCGTCTCTATTCCATAAATAAAGTAACAGCCTTTAAATGACCCACTGCTGAGCACAGGCCTCTCCTTATCTTTGGTTTTGGAGCCGGGAACTCCGCCACGCTGCTCCAATGGCGAATCACGTACTACACATGTACTCGATTTTTTTATTCCTCAAACATGCAGGTTTCCTTACGATGTATTCCTTCATCAACGAGCACGTGATAAATTGGCACTTTAAAATTACAGAACAATTTTAGAAGGTGCCGGCACCGGGGATCAAACTCGGATCACTGGCCTACTTAGAAACTTAAAGTGAGCGCCCAGCCCTGAGCTACCACGGGCTATCTTAACTATCTTATAAATAACAACAGCCTTACTGATGGCATAGTAGTACCAAAAACGCTGGCTGCGTTTCCTAGCTGAATAGTAATGCTTAACCTATGAGCGAGATAAGAACCAGTCCTCTTTGCCAAGAGTAAAGACGATCAGATCTGGATGCAGTTCCTTTAAAAACTTTACCGTAACGTCTGCACGCCACCGACAGATGGTCTCTGTAGCAAATTGCACAAATTCGCTTACACTTTATATACAGGAATCCCCCTATAAAGGAATCCGTCTAGGTACCCGTAGGTGCCAGTTATTCTGCAATGAAACAGTAATGTGTAAATAATAATGTGTTTTAGTTTGAAGGACACTGATGACTAGGTAATTACATGGCATATGGGACACTAATTAAACAACTAATTAAGGTGGTAGCTCTGGGGCTAGGCGCTCGCTTGAAATTTCATAGTACGCGAGTGACCTGGGTTAGATTCCCGGTGCCGGCACCACTTGAATTTTTAAGTGCTGATTTTCTCACGTGCCAAGCGGCGAAGGAAAACATCGTGAGGAAACCTGTATGTCTGACAAATAAAAAATATTTTCGAAGACATGTGCAGTCCGCCAACCCGCATTGGAGCCGCGTGGCGGATTTTTCCTAGCTCCAAAACCTTCTCAGAAATGAGAGGAAGCCTGTGCTCAGCAGTGGGACATTTATAGGCTGAAACTTTACCTTTTTTTAACTAATTAAGAAATAATATTTCTTAAGCTTAGAAAATATGAAAAGTAAGAAGGGGTTTCTCCTCACCAGGTTTAGATCAGAGAAATTTTTAAATTTATTCTATGTATTTTATGATACATTTTGGATTCCATGCAATTCCTGTGATGGAATGAAAAGGGTTATTTGCAACTTAACTAGCAAAACTCAACTCATTATTAACATGCTATTTAAGCAGAGGCGGACCAGCAGTCTTGGTCGCCCTAGTCCGTTTAGTACCAGCCGCCCTTTAAATTCAACCAATATAGCGGCTCATAGAAATATGAAGTAAACAACCATTATATTTCAGTTCATATATTTAAATTCTTAGTTTCGTTTCTGAGATAAGTATATGAGTTTATAGAATGCACTGATAGACCGCCGGGCCGCCGCTAATAAAGAATAACGGTAATAAATAACGGTGTATTTACTGCCTACGAAAAGCGATACGCTAATTTTTTCCGCGCGAATTTATACGCTATAATTTTAGCGGCTTAATACTCATTTAACACGAGGGCACAAAATAAAGAATAGCGACACATTTATAATAATAACACACAAATTCTAACTACTTGAAGAAATAAATTATAACTCATCAAAAACATTTAAATGAAAAAATTTTTTTTTTATTATTGGATAAAGTGATGAAACGACCAAAACGTTCACCTCGTTGTAAGTGCAATGTCTGCCCAGAACAAATGCTGTTTAATCTAGAAAATTTTTGTGTGACACCACACTGTGCCCATCACCCTGAGGCATAAGATCTTAAGTCTCATATGCCCAGTGACTACGCTAGCTCACAGTGCCCTTCCAACCGAAACAGTAATGTTTGCACACTACTGCTTCACGGCAGAATAACTGGCCCTGGGGTGGTACTAAGCCTCGTATCACAATCGTTATACCGTAAAAAGTTGTGAGATCCCAAATAAATTTGTTATAAATTAAGTACATTTGTTTATTAATAACCAATATTTTGGGCTTCTCATTGTTACACATTTCTGTTTATATAAAAAATATATTGGCTCGGTAACTGCAGAAGCTCGAAGAAATGTAAGTCTTACATTGCACTATTAAAGTTTCTGAAATGCGAACTATATATACAACATTTAAAAGATTACTAAACGGAGAAGATGCACTCACCAGATCAGACAGGTGGGTGGCTACCCCTTTCCTTGCTAACATCATCTGCGAAATTGGGGAACCCACGTAATATTGAACAACGCGACAAAATTCTCAAAATCCACAGCAGCAACATCATCGCTGATTGCGCACAACAGCATCAGAAAATTACTGTCGGCACAACGCGCCCTTCCTTCGTCTCTAAGCCACTGGGGATCAGGATTCGGCTTTTACCACTGTCTCCATAAGTTGGTCTCGACGCACTGAAGACCCTGGATTCAGCTTCACCGCATCGCCAGACTGCAACTATCGCCTGCTGTCTCAACTCAAGAGCGTAACCATTTTTAATTGATTTGGGGCGAAAATATTTTTGTTGATTGTACATCTGATTGAATATTTAGTAGGCAAAAAAATTGTATGGTTTTTAATAGTTTTTGCAAAAGTGTTTAGCAATGCCGTGATTTTACACTACGATCGGAGATTTAATGAAAATTTTTAAATTTTATGTTAAAACGGAAAATTGGACTAATTTTTATTTGTAATCAGAAAAAAAGTTTAGTTTTGTCGCACAGCAGTCTGTCGGTCAGGTTTGAAAAGAAGCGAAAAGAAGTTTAAAAATATTTCATACGTCCAACATCGGGCTGATGAAGTTTCTGTGATGCGAAATAAATATACAACATCTCAAAGATTACTGGACGGAAGAGACGTACTCTCCAGAAATTTAATATTTCTCATTTGTTTGTGGGAATGCACGTATGCACGTGTGCCTGATGAGTATGTTGAAGGGCGGCGACATCCATTTTTCTCAAGAAAGTCCTAAGGAAATTTATAGTGATAAACTCTCAGTGATAGTTAACCACCACACTCCTATTAAAATTCAAGTTCGTAATTCAATGCAGTAAAATGTTATGGTCATTCATATTCATACCTTGCTATTGATAATTATTGACTTCTTCATTAAATTTGAAATTTGGCATGAAGAAAAGTCAAGCTTAAGTAAAAAAAACAATATAAAGTACGTTAGATTATCTAATATCACATACCGTAAAACGGGGTCAATAGAATTCACGGGGTGAATAGAAAAAAAATCCGGAAAAATTTCAACTCTTTTTTTCTGTATTTACCATGTCTCACATATGGTCGAAATTATATTTTTTGAAAATGGCAAACTTGTATCTTTTATGGTAACATTTACCAAATGTCAAACAAACCAATTCATTTAAAAACGTACAACTGAAAGTTGTAGTGCAATACGTGTAAAATTTTCACTCAAAAAACTTTCTTTGTTTTCGAGTATTTGTGTGGTTTTGGCAATTTTAACTATTTCCCCGTATAAATAGTTTATTAAAACACCTAAATACATAAAGGGTAAGCTGTAATTATTGCTTAAAATAAGTAAATTAACATAAAATCGGTAGCTTATAAAATTTCGTAAGAAACGGGGTGAATGGAATCGCTAAAGGGGTGGATAGAAACGGAGAAAGGGGGTAATAGAAACGCTAATGGGGTAAAAAGAAACGCTTGAAGGGTGAATAGAAACGCTTACGGGGTGAAAAGATTTGATTGTCCAGGGTTGCCAAAACTGATTTGCTCAACATGATTTCACATATAATTAATAGCTAATACCTATAGCTAAAATAAACACTTTGTAAAAATAAAAATAAATATTTAGTTTATGTGCTACAGCACATGCAAGCAATTAATAATTTACTTCTTCTTATAGATACGGTCAATCATCATGCCACGTATTTATAAACCTCAACCTAATAAGAAAAGATACAAGAAATATGATCCAGATTTATTACAAAAAGCTGTACTTGAATTAGCAACAACTCCAAATGCTTGCATCAGTGAAATATCGAAAAAATTTAATATACACAAATCTGTTCTTTACCGACACAGTCGTCGTACGATGAAACCACAAGGTGGTCAGACAGCGTTAGGGCGAGAAGCAGAAGAATATATTATTGAAAATATAAACAAGTGTGCTGAATGGGGTTATCCTATGGATACCATGGACTTAAGGTATATAGTTAAAATGTACTTGGACAAATTAGGAGTAATTCACAGAAAATTTAAAAACAACATGCCAGGTCCAGATTTTGTGCAAGGTTTTCTGAAAAGACACAATGATAAAATTTCTAAGAGAATATGTGAAAATATAAAAAGAGTGAGAGCTAAGGTATCACAAGAAATTATCAAAGAATATCACGATGAACTTAGTTAATCATTAAATGGATTACCACCTTCTCACATTATTAATTATGATGAAACGAACCTCACGGACGACCCAGGGCGTAAACAAGCTTTAATGAGACGTGGAGCAAAGTACCCAGAACGAGTACTAAACCATAGCAAAGTTGCTACGTCCATAATGATGGCTGGAACCGCTGATGGAGATATGTTGCCACCATACATTGTCTATAAGTCGTCTCATTTATATGACACATGGATACAAAACGGACCAGAAGGTGCGAGATACAATAGAACATCTTCAGGGTGGTTTGAAGGGAGTACATTCGAAGACTGGGTCGAAAACACGGTCATTCCTTACTTTAACAATAAACCCGGAAGAAAATGTTTAATTGGCGATAATTTGGCCACACATTTATCTGTGGATCTCATAAGAAAATGTAAAGACCTTAACATAGATTTTATTTTTCTACCCCCCAATTCGACCCATCTAACACAACCATTAGATGTGGCGTTCTTTAGGCCAATGAAGCAGGCGTGGCGGCAGATTCTTCTGAAGTGGAAAAAAACTGATGGGCGTCAATTACCAACAGTGCCGAAGGGATGTTTTCCAAAATTGCTAAAAATGCTGATAGATACCCTAAAAACCAATGCCAAAAGTAATATTATGGCTGGATTTAGAAAAACAGGCATATACCCGTTGAACGTCAACGAAATTTTATCTAGAGTTCCGCAAAAGGGACCAAGTGCTGAAGTGAACGAAAGTTTGATAAACGATTCTGTATTAGACCTCCTAAAAGAAATGCGATATGGTACTATGAATGTGACCGAACCCAAACGCAAAAGAAAACTTAATGTTATATCAGGAAAAAGCGTGTCACCTGATGAAACTGAAGATTATGCAGATAGCGATCAAAATAATGCAAAGAAAAGAAATAAACAGAATGATCCCCAACCATCTACTAGTAGACAAATAGATAAAATACAAGAAACGGGAAATAGAAAAAATAAATTTAATGTTCAAAGAATGCTCTTGAGGAATTACAGCAAAGTAACGAAATTAAAATCCATAAGGCAGAAGGAATAACCGCTGAAGATAAAACATATTGTACACTACAAGACAACGAAAAAGAAAAAGGGAAAGGAAAAGGAAAAAAGACATTAAAACATCAAGAAGTTATCAAAGAAAAACTTGTAATTGATAAAATGGAAGAATTTAGACAGTCAGAAGATTTTCAAAAAAATGTAATGAATGACGTCGATCTGCAAAAACAAGACATCAAATCAATACCTGTAATTTTCTTGAACGACTTAAGTGTAGGTAAAGAAGTTACAATTGGAGATGAAAATTATACGTTTGATGGAATATCATTTAATAGACAAGAGTTTACTAACAAAGATATTAATAACAAAGAAAGAAATATATTAGAAAAAAATTATTTGATAGAAAAGAAGACTAAACAGGAAGATTATAATACGAAATACGAAAATTTTACTCAGACTGGATATAGTACTGAAAAAATTACAGGTAAACATGTGGACTCACTATTCTTAAGCAAGAAAAAATAGAAAATGTACATACGAAGAAGAAAGTGGTTATTAAGGGGCTTAAACCTCTATCACTAAATAACTACATTAGTCTGCCAAAGCAAAGTGACAAAACTAAGTCTAAAAACTTAATTGTGAAACCAAGGCTATCGCAGAAAAATTTTAACTGTTATGAAGATAGTGAAGAAATTTATGAAGCGCTTATGGATAGTGATTAAGTTTTATTAACCTAATTAACTTGTATTAAACTATAGCCATAATAATACAACACTTCATATAAATTACCATATCAGATGCTATTCTTTTTTATTTCATAATGTTTGTTAAATACTATATATTGCTTAGATTTAGGAAGATAGTTTTTATTGTATTACAAATATAATGATTATAATAAGTAAATAGATATTTACTTGCTTTATTATAAAAATATGTCGTTATAATAATATAACAAAACACAGCTACATAAAAAATACAGCTAAGTAGTAAATGAATAGGTACCTATATCAACGTAAAAAGTATATTACAAAAGTGACAACCCTTGCCAAATTTTCCATTGACCCCTGTCTCGTTTCCATTCACCCCAACTACGGGGTGTATAGAAAATTGACTCATTTTTTAAGATTTAAAGAAAACCAATTGATCTTATTAATGATAAATAGTAAAATTTTAAAGATTATGATCTCGGACAGTATAATTAACAAATAGATGTTTATGTGCAAACTGATTAAGTTAAAAAAAAATTAAACAAAGTTTTAAATAGTTGCTATTCACCCCATTTTACGGTACTTGCTATTTTTTATACAAATCTTTATGGTTATTTACTAACTTTTGTGACATTTCGCGATGTCGCGCAGCAGCCGCTATTCTAGAAATGTTATAAATCAACATTTTTTATTTATATCTCTTCTCTACGTTTAGATACAGATAAAATTTATTCCAAAATTGTCTTTCTTTTTGTAGAGAGTCTTAGAGAATATTCGAGTTGTGTTTAAATTTCGGAAGTATATAATAATTAATAACAGTCTTCATAAACGAAACCTCTTTGACGTGCCAAGTCAAAAAAATCAATTAGTTACTCCAGTAGAGGGCGCTTTAAATCGCTCGGCCACGTAAGTCAGGGTCGTATTTTCCTTCATTGTGTTATTTTATTACGTTATTTTCACCTTTCTGAATAATATGTGAGAATGGTATAAAATTACGAACCGCGCACCACAGGTATTTTGTGTTATAACGGCTCTCTGACTGGGTAAGATGTTTTTTTTAGTATTGTCGTTCTGTCATCATCAGTGAATTAGCATTTAATTAAAAATCTTAGTCGATAAGAATCATTTTATCATAAAATAAACATAGTACTTGCGTATTGTTGTATGTGTTTATAGTATAATTGTGGTAATACTAATACATAACTATTTCAGATTGACAAATCATGTCAAACTTACCACCAAGTCCATACAACAATATCTCGGGAGTGCCGCCGACTAATGCACACCCTGGACCACAGTATTCCAGCCAATTCAATCCACCGTCGCAGCATTCAACATTGAAGCAAGATGCAAACTCAAACAGCCCTGTTTCAGGATTTATAAGTTCTTCCAATCAAGGCCAGATTAACCATTTTAGCCAGAGCGCAAGCAGTTCCCCCGCCTTTAATCAAGCAGGAATTACCCCACAACTCACATCTGGGCTAAATGCATCACCAATCAGACCACCTACCAAACCTATAGCAAGTCTTAATCAAAATATTTTTCAAAACATTCCTTCGTCTTTACCTAATCCTGTCAATAATGCGAATTCTTCACCACACCACAAATACCCCCAACAACATCAGATAAATGATAATGCACCACCTCTTTCATCTAGTCAACTAAATCAACCATTAATGAATGGTCCACCCTTGGGTGTTCCTCCTATGATCCAACCAATAGCTCCACATTTGACACCATCTAGTTCCTATAGTCCATTAACTAATAGGTCTCCTATGAGTTCGACTAGATCATTGGGGTCAATGAACTCCACAACAGCTCAACCACAACCCGCTTTTCCTCCTTCATCTTTGCCACCTGGATCTTTGTCTAGTCAACCAAGTGCACCATATTCAGGGCCACCACTTTCTGGGCCTCCACTTTCTGGTCCTCCACTTTCTGGTCCTCCAGGAAGTAGTCCTTTAATATCTGGTCCACCTAATATTGGACCTCCAATTTCCAGTGGGCAACCTATAGGACAAGTGGGAGCACAAAGGCCCATAGGATTAAATGGGTCCAGTGGTAATATACCTAGCCCATCCTTGGGTCCAATACAAAACATAGGACCTGGGAGTGGTCTTTCCTTAGGGCCAACTTCTTTTCCTCCAACAAGTGGGCTGCCAATGAAACAACCTATAGGGCCTCCAATACGCAATCAACAATATCCTGTTCAACCAAACAATGGTCCCTTAGGACCAGGTCAAACTACAGCTTTTTCAAGTGGACCAGTGACATCACACACATATAGTGGACCCTCCAGTTTACCAATGGGACCACAAGTACCACCACAAGCACAGAGTTTTCCTCAAATGGGTCGTCCAACTAATGCTCCAATGGTTCCACCTGGTGGATCATTAATGGGACCACCTAAAACAAATATACAGAGTAGATATCCTCAAATGCCATCCACCAGTTATGCCAACCAGCTACCACCACCAATGCCAACCCAGGCAGCTAACAAGCAATATACATCACCTTATAATCCTCAAGGAGTAACACAGCAAATGGGACAGTTGAGTGTGACAAAACAAGGCTTTGATCAACTCTGGGGCCACCAGATGATAGACCTCTTGCAATGCAGAAATATTCTTCCGGAGTATCCAGAAGATCCACCAGAGATAAGGCTTGGTCATCAATTTGCTGAGGCGGCAAACTGCAGTCCTGAGTAAGTTTATACTAGTACTAAATAATTATTGTATAAATTATTGTATAATACTTTTATATAATAGCCAACAAAGAATTTTTGTAATTTAACCTTTGGTCACAACGAGAATAAAATTTCAAAGTTGATTTTGTGTGCAGCATTTTCGTGAAAAATGTATTTAATACAAACATACAGTTGCCCTAGAGGGAAACGAGATGTGATGGGTGGTGAACCAAGTAGGATAGGATAGGATCGAATGGAAATGATCTATGTGGTTGACAATCATGCGAAAGAAACCCCAACTAACAGTCAATTTTGAGTTTGTTGTTTATTTTTATTTTTAAAATCATACCCCTTAGAGGGACAAAGCAGTTGGCACAATTTTATTTATTTCTTGTATATTTCTTGATATGAGTATAATGCATATGATTATTTTATTACAGTCACAGTGTTTTACGACAACCAGGTGGCTGAGTGGTCATCACTAACAGGCCCGCAGCAAAGAAGTTTCTGAAACTGAACCTGTGTTCAATTCCCAGCTAGAACCAACATTTGTATAAAACATGTATTGTTTGTTTATGGGTCTAGTTGTCTTGTGACTGTCTGTCCCTGTGTCTCGGACACTGCATCCTAGCCTACCTCTGTTCTTATCATATAAGCATTACATAATTTATGATACAAACATAAACTACTGTGATAACATGCTAATGGTGATGATGTTCTCGTGGCCGATTTCCGACGACACCAACAACTTCCGAATTCTGTCGGAAAACTATCAACTGTTCTGGAGATATTGTAGTGCACGCAAATATATGCACTCACTGGCACCTACCTACCGATGTAGCTCTCTTACATGTTAAAAGTAACACAAAGAACTACTAGGTCTCATCTTATAAACCTGTTAATAGTCCACATGAAGGAAAGATTTGTCATAGCCTTCGCACATGGCAGGCTTATTGGAGATCGCAGTATTGTCACAGCAGTGTCAAATCTAAATTAAAAATCAGTATGCGAGTGTTCTATAAAATTTTATGTCATTTTTGCTATGCAAAGTCTGATAGTAGTCATGTATAGCATGTTGCAGGTGACAAACTCATTCTGACTCCTAACCAAAAGCTTGAGAAGGCCCATACCCAACAGTGGGATATTTATGGAAACAATAAATTGTTTGCATAAATATTGATTGAAACTGTAAATGGTGGTAGGATTCATATGCTGGATACTGTCTAGGCAGTATTGTGCAAACATTACAGTGTTTCGGTTTGAAGGGCAATGTGAGGTAGTGTAATCACTGGGCATATGAGACTTAAGAACAGATGTCTCAGGGTGATAGGCGCAGTGTGGTGTCACACAGAAATTTTGTGACACAACATTCTTTATGGGCCAATGTTGCACTTACCATCAAGTGAATAAAAAAAAACAATGATTCAATGTAAAATTTAAAGTTGAATGTGAATTCACGCTTTGAAAATGTACTTGGTGATAAATGTTACCCATTCTATGATGTACCCAATAAATAGAAAGGCCCCACCACTAGAATTGCTCAGATATTTTGAGTGCATTTTACATATGAATAAACACTCAGACCTAGAAAAGCTATATGTAGGCCATAAAAAGCCTGAAAATCACATTGATTTAATTTATTCGTAATAACTGGTCAATGTGTATTGATCATAATAGAACTCTTATTTATTCCAGCATCTTTCGATGTACAATAAACCGTATACCTGAGACGAATTCATTGCTACAGAAGTGTAGACTACCACTGGGAATCCTAATTCATCCCTTCAAGGATCTTAATGTAAGTGAACATCATATTTTAAGAGTCCTGTTGTAAGGACATTGGTGTGATGAATAAGGGAAATTTTTATTTATGAAGTAGTGACGGTAACTGTGAAATAAAGGCTTCCTAAAATAATTTAAGTTAAGTAATGAAGTTTACTGGAGATAATGTGGTATGATGATGATGATGTTCTCCTAGCAGATTTCGACCACGGCGACGACTTCCGAATAGTGTCGAGAGCCATCAACTGCGCAGGAGATATTATAGTGCCACAAGTGTACGCTCAAAGAGCTCACAGAGGCACAAACTCGTCCCAACCTACCCACGCCCGATGTAACGCTGGTGCGATAAGATCGGAGGCTAGGATGCAGTGTCAAAAACATGGGGACAAACACAACACAACCAGACCCGAAAACCAACAATTAGTGTTTTAGCACAAATGTTGGCTCCGGCTGAGATTCGAACCCAGGACCAGTCAGGTATATAGCAGTGCAAGTTATTTTGCTATCAAACAGAAGTTTGAAAGTATTATGATCCGGCTTAAAGGTCTCTTTATTGCTAGTGCTAGCTAGTGAAATCACTGGGCATATGATAGTTAAAAATTCATGCCACAGGGTTCTAGCTCTGTTCCACATAGTGTGGGGGTGATGTAAGAAAACAAACCCCATAAGGTTACTAGGGTCTCGTATAATCGACTTAGGAAAGGCCAGAAAAAACGTGTAATTTCTTACAGATAACGAAATATAACAGACAGGCGTGATGTTGCACCCATGAAGGTGACATAAACGTGCGATAAAATATCTGGCGCGACCACCAATCCTGATCGTTTTTGATTTAGTGGGGTCATTCTGCATGTATGCTAAATACTAGCTTTAGTACTAAGAGTCCTACTCGACTTGAAAAAGTATATACTACGCTCGCCCAGAATACCAGCCAGGGCGGTCGTGAATCATCTGCAATAATAAAAAATGAGTGGTTCTTACTACGCATTCTCGCATGAATGTGCCCATCCTGCAGCTAATTTCACTCAATACTTTATAATGAATTGTATTGTACCATAGCCGGCAATCCATTTGCTGGCAAAGAGGTATTCGAAGAAGTCGTTGTGTTTGTCAACCCTGAGTACTATCCTCAGGGTTTGATAACGCACCGACTGGTTTCTTCATCGACGATTGTCCAATATATCTATGGGTCACACAGTGATCACTTACCATCAGATTTTGTGCCCCTTTGTCACGTTTCTAGAAATAAAAAAAAATTGTTGCTGTCGATGGCCAGGAAGAGTTCATAATCATTATCATAATGTTGTTCCAGCATTTGCCTGTGATCCAGTGCACGACAATAGTGCGCTGTCGCGCGTGTCGTACGTATATCAACCCGTTCGTTTACTTCGTGGACGCCAAGCGATGGAAGTGCAACCTTTGTTATCGAGTCAACGATTGTGAGTTATTTCAATGTATTTTTAGGTATATTATTATTATTTAAGTTTAATTGACAGCTCTAGGTACTGTGTTACTACCATTTATGCATTAAACTTGATATTGATACCAACTTTAGGGATAAGTAAGCTGTACTCGCTTTAGATACTGTCTTTTAAAAACACTAAACCTTTTTTATGTGGGGATTATATGGATGTCTCCATCGCGGCGGTAAAGGACCAGTGGTGCTACGAGACTACTAAAACGCACCTCTTTTAGAGCTAGATCTACTTTATCATACAAGAGGCTTAGTTACCAAGTAGCGGATACTCTCATTTAAGCATTTGACAGGAGATCTCCCCTACCCGCAGCCTCTCGGTTTTTTACTATAGCATTCAGAATATTACTTCACGTAGGGTTAGTGAAGGGTTAGCGAAGTAACTGACACCATTTAGCTCGTAAGGTTAATAATACAGACTAATGATTTTTTTTAATACGATAAAAAATAGAGAACAAATCTTTTTTAATTATGTTTAATTAATTTTTAACATCTAAATGGCTTACTTCTGTTCAGTTCTATATAGTAATAAATTTATTAGATAAAGTATTGATTTTTTTTTATTATTTAAAAAACGAAGCGCCACAGTAAAATTTTCTCCTGTATCGTAGGTGCGTTTTACAAACATATATTTCACATGCACAACACAACCAGACACGAAAAGCAACAATTTATGATTTTGCACAAATGTTGCCTCCGGCTGGGAATCGAACCCAGGACCGGAGGCGCAGAAGTCAGGTACGCTAACCACTACGCCACGCGGTCGACATAGATTGTAGAATAAGAACGGCATTGGCGTAATGTTACGAGACAAAATAAAATATTCACGAATTCTTTCTAGTCATAATCGCGTAAATGTCTAGTCTGAAGGCATTCTTTTGTTAGATCGATGTCGGAACTCGCGTCTAAAGCGCGACGTGTACATTGCGATCACTAACCCGCCTCCCAAGCATGCGCTTAAGGCAATTATTCCCGATTTTTTAGAGGTCTATGTTGAGTGGAAAATTTGCGGCAGAGCTGTTCAAACTTGAACTGCTGGCGATCTACCTCAATATCGTTACAATACGATCGATCGACTCTTTTAGGTTGCAAGTATGTGTGATGCAATATTGTCGTCTAGGTAGGGTGTATCGTGGCATACATACACAGTCGTTATAGTAGTTACATAGTTTTCCGCACAATATGCATGTTTTTAGTGAAGGTCAAACACCCACCAAAGATAAGCACCCTTGTTTTACGTTTTTAACGCAGTGCCCGAGGAGTTCCAGTACGACCCCGTGAGCAAGTCGTACGGCGAGCCGACGCGCAGGCCCGAGATCAAATCCGCCACTATCGAGTTCATCGCGCCCGGCGAATACATGCTGCGGCCGCCGCAGCCCGCCGTCTACTTGTTCCTCTTCGACGTGTCGCAGATCGCCCGGGACTCGGGCTACTTGCAGGTCCCGCATTACTTTTTTTATGGAAACTTCCTGCTGTAATATTCGGATATGTAAATAACTTTTAGTTATAAGTAGTACTAAAACTTCAAACTTTGTAAGGATCTCAATATACAATAACATTAAAATTTTACTATTGATGACAAAACGAAAAGCACGATCTCGGTCTTCAGGTTAATTTTCAACAGCAAATGCTACTTACATATACATATATAGCATTTAATCGTTTATACATTTTATCGTGATTTTATTCTCACGATACGGTTTTTATTTTGTAATAAAACTAGGTAATGGTTTTACTTCGCTGTATATTTATACTAGTGGTAGAATTCCTATGCAGGAATCTGTATAGGTGAGTAACAACGCAGTGTCAGTTTTTCTGCCGTGAAGCAGTCTGCAAAAACTATTGTGTTTCGGTATGAAGGGTACTGAGAGCTAGTTTAGTTACTGGGTATAGGAGACTTTAGAACTGATGTCTTATGGCGACGAGCGCAGTGTGGTGCCACGCAGAAATGACCTGAGTGACTCAACAATGTTATGGGCAGTTGCAATTACTATCACGTGTGCGATTCGCTCATCTTGTCACTGAAATTAAGTGAATAAGAGAAGTGTAACTTCTCTTCTTCACTTCTTATTGATTAGAAATTGATTAAATAAAAAATAAATAAACATGGATTAGTTAAAATTAAAAAAAACTGTAAATTAACTGCTCAGTATGTACGAAATTATTAATTAATATTAATTAAGTACTTAAACGAGCAGAGGAACGTATATTGCATAGTTCTGTCGCTCTTTCTGTCCAATTACCTGTTTTCCGTCCCTTTCGCTTCAAGACAATTTTAATATTGAATCGTTTTTTATTACGTTTAATATTGAAACAGAAAAGTTTCGCTTAAATTCGACCTTGCAATGTTACTCTCATCGCGCTCAGAAGTTTAACTTCTTAGTTACTCTCGTCGCGCTGAGAAGTTTAACTTCGCAACCCTGCGTGACTAAGTCCCCGCTGCGCAGGTGGTGTGCGACACACTGCGGCAGCAGCTGGCTGAGCTGCCGGGCGACGCGCGCACGCAGCTGGGCTTCGTGTGCTACGACGCGCACGTGCACTACTACCTCATGGGCGACGGACTCACGCGCCCCAAGGAGATGACCGTGCTCGACATCGACGGTCAGCACCTTCATATTGCACACCATTTTTATATCTTAATACTTTTAGCGAGTAATTACTGTATATATTGTTTCTTTCCAAAACGCCTCTAACTATATTGATGAAATTTTTTATTTAGATAATGTTTTACTTTCTAAGTCTGAAGGGCACTGATAGCTAGTGTAATCACTGGGCATACGAGACTTAAGAACTGATGGCATTTGTTATGGGCAGATGTTGCACTTACTATCAGGTGAACGTTTTACTCGTTTCATCTCTTTATCCAATAAAATAAAACCTATATTTAATGACTGCAAAATACGAGCTAAATTGAACTCTTGTATAAATGTAATTGTTTTTGCGGACAAGTCTCTAACAATTTTGGTGAAATATTGCTTATTCTGTAGTGTATATTATGTATCTAAATATCTATTATTACAAATTAATATAAGCAAATTTTCCCATGGGAAGTTATCATATTTCCTCGGGAAACTTTTTCGCCCAGGTACTTATAGATTAATATAGAACATACAATTAGATGAACAAGGCACACCTTCAAAAGATTGGTGCGGGAATACTTTTTAAAGATTGTGCTTTTTAAGAAATTTATAAACATATTAATTATCCAATAGAATAATTGGACGTAATTTAGCAGAAAGGACTCAACCCACACGGTCACTTTTGAGATATTGATATTTTAAAGTTTAGAGTGGTATTCTTCAGTGATGATGTGATTAGGTTTTTTGGCGTCATTACACAGATTGGCAAAATAAATATATGTACGTTATAACTATATGTTAAAGTTGTGTTTAAGATGTAAATTATCTAAAACGATGCAAGAACATTCAAAAAAAAGAAAATACCTGCTAAAAAGTAGTTTGGTTCCCGATGACAAAATAAATCTGTGTTTTCTTTGATTATTCTCGGCTATTTTTTGCGGAATAAAAGACTATTTTGGTACCAAAAACTAATTTTTGACAATTTTGTGGCTCGAGTCCTTTCTGCCAAACTACGTCCAATTATAGATTTGCCGTTCTGGGACATTACTGACTAATATTGCATTTAATAATTACCTAACTACAATGAAATGAAAATAATATAAGCCTGATTCTGTTATAATACGTAATCCAAATTACCTTTTTCAGATGTATTCTTACCGTCCCCGGAATCCCTGTTGGTAAACCTGGGTGAATGTCGTGAGATGATTAAGGAGTTGCTCACGGTCCTGCCTAAGAGGTACAGCACACCAGGCGTGCCAGTGTCTGCGCTTGGAGCCGCCTTGCTAGCGGCGTATAAACTTATGGTGAGAATTGATTTTAATTTAAAATCTGGTCAATGCTTAAATGTTTTGTTCATATGTCGAGAAATACAAGACTTAAGAAAATTTAAAATATCTCATTTGATAACGATCAATTTCTTAACTATCGCCACAAAATAAGCTTTAATGAATATAATAGCAAACGGTAACATAATCAATGAAATATTAAAACATGTGTATTTACAATAGCTCTTAATACGTATGTAGTAGCTACATCTATGTTGCACCATGAACTATATAAATCATACGTCCAATCTCGCGCTCTTAAAGTTTCTGAGATTCGAACTATACATACAACATCTAAAGATTACTGGTTGCAGATTATGTCCTCCTCAGATGAGACCTCCCGATCTGACGGCCTGCTACCCTGTTCCTTATTATAAAAAGTTGAAAAGAACGGTTAATCAGTAGAAACGATACCACTGACATGTCGATAATCTTACTTAATACTGCATTAGTATTGAATGAAAAGTATCGATACTATTGATATAAAAAATTAAGTGTTTTTGCGGTGCTCCCCAAAAATAATAATTTTCACTCAGTTTACATTAAATCTAAGAAAACAGAACACATCGAAATGTAACTATTTAGTTAACAATAACATCAAACGACGATGACAAAATCAGAGGATTACATTCATTGATTAACTGTGCTGGCGGACTGATTGATGCGTTCAAAAACTTTAATAAAAAGCAGTAAAATAATGTGGCAAATAGCATCCTACTTATTTATATTTATATTATAGTATAGAGTAAGTACTTGTTCGTTTCATCCCTAACGGTTAGTTAGAATAGCTATGAAACAATATTATGTCGGTGTCCAGTACACTCTTAGCCAGGTTTTTTTAATTTATATGAAACTTGAAGGATTATGATAAAAACAATTTTTTATTCTTTACAGGCACCAACTGGAGGACGTATTACAGTGTTTCAAACTTGCTTGCCTAACATCGGACCGGGAGCTTTACAGTCAAGGTGAAGATTTCTTTGACATATTAATTTACATCGAAAAAGCTAATATTGAAGTTTCTTAATTATTTTCTTTGATGTCCAGAGAGGATCCGAACGCACGGTCATCAAAAGAAGTGGCTCACTTAAGCCCAGCCAGTGACTTCTACAAGCGGCTGGCACTAGACTGCAGCGGTGCGCAAATCGCCGTCGACCTGTTCCTGCTCAGCTCGCAGTACTGTGACCTCGCCACACTCAGTGAGTCGACACCTTAATTCATTCAATCCGGATGGATTTGTCTATTCAGTACCCGGGCTAAGTTTCGTTATTTGCTTATTTAAATTGATGTTAACTCACTCAGCTTAATGCCGCAGTCGAGGCTACAGCGCTGGTTTTCAGTGAGCCCGAGCGGCGAGGGACGTACATATATACATGCATATGTACATATGTACATGTATTTGTGTATGTATATGTATTTATATATATCATAATTATACGTTGCTCCCCTTAGGTGGTATGAGCAAGTTCAGCGCTGGTTCGGTGTACCACATACCGCTGTTCAGAGCAGCCCGCACTTGGCAAGCGGAGCAACTGACAAGGATGCTTACCCGTTACCTCACAAGGAAGATTGGTTTCGAGGCCGTCATGCGAGTCAGGTGTACGAGGTATGTTTGTCGTTTCACAAATTAAAAATAAATCACGCGAGCTGTTGTTCTTCAGAGGCTTTTACTGGTGGTAGGATTCCTATGCAGGAATCCGTTTATCCGTTTAGGTCGGTACCACGCCAAGGTCAATTATTCTGTCGTGAAGCAGTAGTGTGCAAACATTACTGTGTTTCGGTCTGAATGGCACTGAGAGCTAGCGTAATCACTGGGCATATGAGACTTAAGAACTGAAGTCTCAAAGTTGCGGGTGCAGTGTGGTGCCATGAAGAAATGTGGTGTGGTGAACGTTTTGCTTGTCTCGTCACTTTATCCAATAAACAAAGGGCTATTAGTTTTCACATGTGCGGTTTTCGCTTTAGGGGATTACCACCACCACTAAAATTGTTAATTGCAATTTTAAGTGCTGATTTACCAGTTGCTCGGCGGCGAAGGAAACCATCGTGAGGAAACCTGCATGTCTGAGAAATAGAAAATATTTCGAAGACTTGCAGTCCGCCAACCCGCATTGGAGCAGCGTGGCGGATTCTTCCTAGCACCAAAACTCTCTCGGAAATGAGAGGATGCCTGTGCTCAACAGTGGGACATTTATAGGCTGTTACTTTACTTTTTTTTTACCAACATTATTAAAATGGTTCCGTTAAATTTTAAGTGCTGATTAACATAGAAATGAATTCAAGTGTCACTCCATAAATAGTGTGTTAATGCGTGAATACCTGTGAGATGTCTATAGGCTGTTAGTTAAATCACGCGATGTTTCACTGATGAGCAAATATTTATTTATGTCCATACAAGAAAATTCGTTTAAGATCACACTCTGTATATATAATATCCATCTCAAATTTTCTCATAGCTATACTGAAGCATGTAAAGTAACCTCAACTATTTGTACAATAACTTTCTTATACCTTTTGTTTAAGACTGTCTCAGCCTTCTCTTTCGTTATTTTTTGAGGAAAATCAACTTATTTGCGCATATAACAACAGATTGAAAATGAAAAATAAAATAAACTTTCCTCCAACGAACATTCCTCACAAATTATATTATGTTGTCCTCTACCTTCGGCGTATATAAGTCAAATATGATATTTACAATGTTTATCTTCTAATGCTGCAAGAATCATTATCATCATTTCAGCCTGTCACTAGTCCACTGCTGAACGTAGGCCTCTCCCATAGATTTCCACAAAAGTTTGTAGCTCCCAAAATGAGAGCTACGAACTTTTGTCTCTCATTTTGGGGGATTTTGCCATAGTCGCCACGCTTAGCAAGCGGGTTGGCGACCGCACTTTACTTATTTAGATGTGTCATTAAGATACTGCTGTACATATCCTGCTTTTTATTTACCCTCTGTCGACTTTTACGACAACCACAGGATGAGATGGGGTGGTAAATCACATCGACCCGTTTTTTTTTTTGATACATTTAGTAATGTCTATTTATCTTTTCAGAGGAATTTCGATACACACTTTCCATGGCAATTTCTTCGTGCGCTCGACGGATCTGTTGTCTTTACCAAACGTGTCCCCTGACGCTGGTTTCGGCATGCAACTGACGATAGAAGAGTCGCTGTCAGATTTGCAACAAGTTTGCTTCCAGGCCGCTTTACTATACACCAGTAGTAAAGGTATGAAATAAATTGCTGTTTTTCTTCTTCATAAACCCACTGTATGAAAGACAGGATTTAATGTAATCACCACTCTTGGCAAGGGGGATTGTTTTTATAAGCAAAACATTCACCTGGGATTAAGTGCAACGTTTGCCATTAACAAATACTGTGTCACCCACAGCATTACTGTTTGACACCACACTGTGCCCGTCACCCTGAGACATCAGTTCTTAAGTCTCATATGCCTAGTGATTACGCTAGCTCTCAGTGCCCTTCAAACTGAAACACAGTAATGTTTGCACACTACTGCTTCACGTCAGTATAATAGGCTCTGTGGTTGTACCTACCTAGACGGATTCCTGCATATCGCAATACTAGATGCTCGAACCCTAGACGCTGCAGCCGGTCACCAGTCTGCGTAGTTTTTTCTGGCCTTTTTCGAGATTGTTATTTCGCCTTATATACCATACCATACCTCCGATGGTATGGTATTTCCCAGGCATACGAAACTTACGGGATTACCTGACGTGGGTTTGAATCCCAGTAGATGAAAATGGTGCATGAATCAAAGAGTTTGCAATTAGTTTGTATGTTTTTTATATACATTCTTTATGATAATGATCACAGTCATAGAAACTAACAATAATTTCTTTTAATTATTTGTAGGAGAGAGAAGAATACGAGTCCATACACTTGCGTTGCCTATAGCTAGCAACTTGACTGATGTATTACACTCGGCAGACCAGCAGTGTATCATAGGACTGCTCAGCAAAATGGGTGAGTTCTGGATTTGTTTTTAATTTTCTAGAAAAATCTACACTGTTACACTATTGAGAAATTGGGCGAGTTTGTTTTTGTGTGGTATAACCTCGAAAACATTAAGAGCTGTCCAATAATCTAGTATGGATACGAAGCTTTATTATTCCAGATGTCATTCATCTGCTAGCTTTTTTCTTTTGTTTATTTATTGTATCACGTACTACGTAAAAAAAACGGTGCAGGTCACACGCGGTAGGAATGAAACCTTCAGAAAACTAAACTTCGAGAGAATGAGACAAATGCAGTGTATCAGGAGTAGGATAATTGTAGGGTTTATTTATTATAATATTGTTACCAAGTTCAAAAATACATTTTATTCTATATATATATTACACTAGCTGATGCCAGCGACTTCGTCCGCGTGGATATAGGTTTTTTTTAAATATCCTGTGGGTACTATTTGATTTTCTGGGATAAAAAGTTAGCTATGTCTTCATCTTTTCATCGGTTGATGCGTGAATAGGTAACAAATACAGAGGGACCAGAGAGAGTTACGTTCGCATTTATAATATATGTATAGATTACATATTATTTACAGCAAGTTTTCAATTTTAACAAATGACACGAGTGGTTTATGGTAACTAAACTATGAAATAAATGTTTTGGTTTGAATTTGATCAATATATCTTAAACTTATTTTATGATCTTGTTGTCAGAAATCTATGAAATGTAAGAAATCAAAGATTTGAACGAATTCGTAGAGATAATAGGAATCTCTGTTTACTATTTATTATCTGATTCTCTCGCAGGCTAAATCCTATATTTTTTTTAATTTTAGTGCCGCTATTTATTCTATTGTGCTCGTATCATTAAGTTTCTAATAACTATGATTCTAAAGAAATTTTCACTTGAACAAACACATCATTTTAAGGCGATTGTTTTGTATGAAAACAACAAGTTATTTAGACAAAAAAAAAAATTTGCTGCACACTTTCGGTTCCCTTTTGGTTCTAGAATAATAACAGAAAAAAATAGACTTTTTTAAAATTAATTGCTTCACTGAACTGGTTGTTGAATGTACAACAAACCAAAAAACATAAACACTATCGTAAAAAAACATGCAATGCGACCTTCTAAGTAAACACTGCATACACTTGAACAAAATATGATAAAAGAATACATTCACTACTTAAATTAATAAACAATTTTGAGAATTATAACTATACTTTTTGTTGATGATGTATTGGAAAGGTTTTGTTACAAATTTATAAAAAAACATAATTTTTCGTTTTTAGCGGTGGACAGATGTGTCTCAGCGTCGATGTCGGAAGCCAGGGAAGCGTTAATAAATGTCGCTGTGGACGCGTTATCGGCTCACAAGCTCGCACAGAACCTTCCGGCCGGTAACGTCAGCAGCGCACTGCTCGCGCCAGCCTCCCTGCGGCTGCTGCCGCTGTACCTGCTGGCTCTACTCAAGCGGGTGAGTGCAGAGACAGGTAACGTCAGCAGCGCACTGCTCGCGCCCGCCTCCCTGCGGCTGCTGCCGCTGTACCTGCTGGCTCTACTCAAGCGGGTGAGTGCAGAGACAGGTAACGTCAGCAGCGCACTGCTCGCGCCCGCCTCCCTGCGGCTGCTGCCGCTGTACCTGCTGGCTCTACTCAAGCGGGTGAGTGCAGAGACAGGTAACGTCAGCAGCGCACTGCTCGCGCCCGCCTCCCTGCGGCTGCTGCCGCTGTACCTGCTGGCTCTACTCAAGCGGGTGAGTGCAGAGACAGGTAACGTCAGCAGCGCACTGCTCGCGCCCGCCTCCCTGCGGCTGCTGCCGCTGTACCTGCTGGCTCTACTCAAGCGGGTGAGTGCAGAGACAGGTAACGTCAGCAGCGCACTGCTCGCGTTCGCCTCCCTGCGGCTGCTGCCGCTGTACCTGCTGGCTCTACTCAAGCGGGTGAGTGCAGAGACAGGTAACGTCAGCAGCGCACTGCTCGCGCCCGCCTCCCTGCGGCTGCTGCCGCTGTACCTGCTGGCTCTACTCAAGCGGGTGAGTGCAGAGACAGGTAACGTCAGCAGCGCACTGCTCGCGCCCGCCTCCCTGCGGCTGCTGCCGCTGTACCTGCTGGCTCTACTCAAGCGGGTGAGTGCAGAGACAGGTAACGTCAGCAGCGCACTGCTCGCGCCCGCCTCCCTGCGGCTGCTGCCGCTGTACCTGCTGGCTCTACTCAAGCGGGTGAGTGCAGAGACAGGTAACGTCAGCAGCGCACTGCTCGCGCCCGCCTCCCTGCGGCTGCTGCCGCTGTACCTGCTGGCTCTACTCAAGCGGGTGAGTGCAGAGACAGGTAACGTCAGCAGCGCACTGCTCGCGCCCGCCTCCCTGCGGCTGCTGCCGCTGTACCTGCTGGCTCTACTCAAGCGGGTGAGTGCAGAGACAGGTAACGTCAGCAGCGCACTGCTCGCGCCCGCCTCCCTGCGGCTGCTGCCGCTGTACCTGCTGGCTCTACTCAAGCGGGTGAGTGCAGAGACAGGTAACGTCAGCAGCGCACTGCTCGCGTTCGCCTCCCTGCGGCTGCTGCCGCTGTACCTGCTGGCTCTACTCAAGCGGGTGAGTGCAGAGACAGGTAACGTCAGCAGCGCACTGCTCGCGCCCGCCTCCCTGCGGCTGCTGCCGCTGTACCTGCTGGCTCTACTCAAGCGGGTGAGTGCAGAGACAGGTAACGTCAGCAGCGCACTGCTCGCGCCCGCCTCCCTGCGGCTGCTGCCGCTGTACCTGCTGGCTCTACTCAAGCGGGTCAGTGTAGGCACAGGTACCGTCAGCAGAGCACTGCTCGCACCCGCCTAAAAAAAAAGTATAAGTGACAAGTGCCACTGGTCAAGTTGTATACACAAGTTATAATATTATTAATTATTTATTAATGGAAACAGTCATAAACTATTTTCCAGTGTCAAGTAAGATATCCAAGTATACAATCTTCAAGCAGCAAGATTTCAAAATTTTGATCACGACTGTAAATTGATAGTTGACTTTTACTGAAGATTTGTTTGACTGATGTAGACAAAACGAAAAGCACAATTTTCGTCTTGAATTGAATTTTCCAGTCACTGTACACTTTCAGGAGCACTTGCTGCATAATAAACTATCAATATTAAACATCAAAACTGCAAATATACTCAGAAATTATAAAATTCAATAAATACACTTCTGTAATTTTTCGAGTTGGCGTCAAAAGTCTCACAAGTTAGACAATAGTTAAGATAGATAGGTGCGTTGTTACTCTTAGTAATTATAAGGGAATAACTCATTACCAGTAATCGATCGCCGGTTCTGGGATGATTGATGCATAAGTAACTCCTGATTCTTTGACGACCGCGTGGCCTAGTGGTTAGCGTATCTGACTTCTATTTCTTCTTCTTCGCTGCGGGTTCTGGGTTCGAATCCCAGCCGGAGCTAACATTTGTGCAAAACACGAATTTTTGGTTTTCGGATCTGGTTGTGGTGTATTTGGTTGATCTGCATGTGAAATATATGTCTGTCTAACGTATCTACGATACGGGAAAAAGTCCTACTGTGGGCCTTATGAAAAAAAAAAACATCTGTTAACTAAAAGCAAAAGTGTCTATTTACTTATTTAGTTTTTCCGCCATTCGGTCACAGAAAGCGTTCCGAACGGGCACGTCGACGCGGCTCGACGAGCGTGTGGCGGACATGTGCGACATGAAGACGCTGCCGCTGGCGCAGCTGGTGCGCGCCGTGTACCCCGAGCTGTACGCGCTGCACGAGCTGCACGAGCACGCGCCGCGCCCCGACGACGAGGACGACGACCCCGCGCCCGACCCGCCGCGCCTGCACCTCTCCGCCGAGCGGTGAGGGACGCCTGCAATGCATTCTTTTTTTATTCGATAAAGTGATGGAACGAGCAAAACATTCACCTGATGGTAAGTGCAACGTCTGCTCATAACGAATGCCGTGTCACACCACACAGCGCCCATCACCCTGAGACATTAGTTCCTAAGTCTCATATGCCCAGTGATTACGCTAGTAGATTAGTAGTCTGCTGATTGTGTAACGCGTGATGATTGTGTAACACGTGATGATTGAGTAACGCGTGATGATTGTGTTACGCGTGATGATTGTGTAAAGCGTGATGATTGTGTAACGCGTGAAGATTGTGTAACGCGTGACGATTGTGTAACGCGAGATTTATGATTGTGTAATGTGAAATGATTGTTTAAAATGTGAATGTAATGTGTGATGACGCGTGATGATTGTGTAGCGCGTGACGATTGTGTAACGCGTGACGATTGTGTAACGGGAGATGATTGTGTAACGCGTGATTGATAATTGTGTAATGTGGAATGATTGTTTTACATGTGAGTGTAATGTGTGATGACGCGTGATGATTGAGTAACGCGTGACGATTGTGTAACGCGAGATGATTGTGTAATGTGGAATGATTGTTTAACGCGTGAGACCCCACGTGCGCGATTTCTAATGATTGTGCCTGATGATTGTGTAACGTGTGATAATTGCCTCAACAAGGACGATGACGACCCTGCGACCCACCCGCCGCGACTGCAGCTCGGCTAAGCGGTAAGGCCCCACGTGTTCTGCAAGCGGGACGTCTGATGATTGAGTAACGAGCGCTTATTGTTTAACGAGTCATGATTTTGTAACGAGTGTTAATTGTGTAACGTGTGACGATTGTGTAACGTTGATATAGTTGATTGTTGATGATAATTGTGTGCCACGCCCCTACGACGAGGTTAATAACCCCGTTCAGCTGTCGGTCGATCAGTAAGACCCGACCTGTGTTGGATACGTAATATGTGATGATTGTGTAACGTGTGATAAATGTGTGTCTCGGGACGAAGACACTACACCTGAAACCACTGATGTGTGGTGATGACATGTGATATAATTATTTAATCAAAAACCGACTTCAACTCAGCAGCAGAGTTTCATGATTTTTAGTTTTATGATTTTTTCATGGATGCCATCATCAGAACTGGTCTCAAATTTATATGGGACCAACCTCGTGTGAACCAATTCAACTAAAGAATCATTGTAATCGGTTAACAATTGGTGAAGATATCACGTATGTTGCGCGAGACAAGAAATATACAGTCGAATTGAAAACCTCCTCCTTTTTAAAGTCTGTTGAAAATAATACAGTCGTATTTTCACTGTTGGTAAGATTCCTATGCAGGAATCCGTCTAGGTAGGTACCACCCCAGGGTCAGTTATTCTGCCGTGAAGCAGTAGTGTGCAAACGTTACTGTGTTTCGGTTTGAAGGGCACTGAGAGCTAGTATAATCACTGGGCATATGAGATTTAAGAACTGATGTCTCTGGGTGATGGGCACAGTGAGGTGTCACACTGAAATGTTCTGCGTGACACAGCATTTGTTATGGGCAGACGTTGCACTTACCGTCAGGTGAACGTTTTGATCGTAAAAAAAAAAACGTAACCAATCCTTACATTGCGTACAGAATCAATTCGAACGGCGCGTACCTGCTCGACGACGGGGAGACGATGACGATCTACGTGTGCTGCAACGTGAGCCCCGCCTTCCTGTCGGAGACGTTCGGCGTCACCGCCTTCAGCCAGCTGCCGGACGAGAGCCGCAGCCTGCCGCGCCGCGACGCGCCCGCCAGCCTGCTGCTGCACGCCTTCATCGACAAGCTCAACGAGGAGCGGCCCTACCCCGCCGCGCTGCTCGTGCTCAGGTACGTGTCCGGATACGTCCAGATGCAGTAACGCGCCTTCTCAACACTAATTATAGGGCATGCCACATCAGAGGACAACTACCGGGGCACTGGCACCCGGTTCCTATATCCACTGAACGAGACGTGAACAATTTGAGAAGCGTTGCTTAACGCCTCGTTACACGTATCAAAACAAACGAATATCGGCTGTCACCAATAACTGTTCATTAAATATAGTAACCGGGCATAAGTGGTGTGCCGTGCTCAGAAACATGCCCGGATACTCGGTTCAAATAGCAGCGTAACTCTGCTTTTGATTACTAGCAATGAGGTATTCCACCATGGGGGACCTTAACCAGGGCAATATGAGGTGACCGTGCTCAGGTATGTATTCAGATACTCTCCACGAATTGCAGTGTATCGCTGCTGTTCTAACAACGAGGCATTCCACATTAGAGGACTTTAAACCAGTTCAGTAAGAGGTGACCGTGCTCAGATACGTGTTCGGATACACGCCGCTTAACACTGCCGTTTCGAATGCTGGCTACAAAGCATTTCATCTCAGGCCTCCGAGGTAACAACGCACCAGAATCTTGATTGTCACAAGACACAAGGACAATCGTTTTGCCTAACGTTCAGAGTACTGACTGACACCATGGCTTCTAGGTAATAACCGCAGCCAAAGTCATTATTTTTGCAAAAAATCGATTGTGTTGTGATCGTCCCGGGGACTGACACTGCACTCTAGCCTCCCTCCGATTTACTATATTTCCTATAATTAGTAATGATTCATAAATACTTCTAATATTAACGCGAATATTACACATTAAGTAAAACTGTGATGTACGGATTTTATCGCATTTAATTATTATCTGACGTTTTAAGCGCTTTGCAGCACCACCATAGTTAACCCGAAGTACCTTCATCATCATGATCATTTCAGCCTGTCACTAGTCCACTACTGAACATAGGCCTCCCCTTTAGATTGCCACAATTTTGTAGCTCTCATTTTGGAGGGATTTCGCCATACGAGTAGTTTCCATGCTTGGCAGGCGGGTTAACAACCGCAGTTTATGTATTCAGACGCTCCATGATGATGCTGCTGCCCATCTCCTGGTTTTTATTTTCCCTCTGTCGACTTTTACGACACCCACGGGATGACATGGGGTGGTAGATTCTCTTTCGCTACCACACGCTCTACCTTCAGCTTTTAATTATTAATTTGGTCCGACTTACACAAAACGAGCTTACTGTGTCTGAAAATTTCGCAGTGACATCGTAATATCCGTAAAAAAATTGCAGTAATAATAGTTTTCTATAATTTATTCAGTAGTAATGATACAGTTTCACGAAAAGGCAAACACTATAGTGCAAATTATGTTTTTTTCATTGCCTGATATATTTTTCGCCGCATAATACCGATGGCATGAGATAAGGCGATAAGTACTCCAACTCTACCATCACACGAGAATAATCTATATTAATTATAAAGCTGAAGAGTTTGTTTGTTTTTTTGTTTGAACGCGGTAATCTCTGGAACTACCAGTCTGATTATGAAATCGTTTTGCATTTGGTAGCCCAATTACTTGAGGAAAGTTATAGGCAGGCTACTTAACTTCACGCTACGAACCTTAGAGCGATTTTCTTTTAAATTCAAGGGCGGGTGAAACCGCTGGTCACAGCTAGTCAAAGATTATTTTATTTATTGAAATGGACAACCAACAAAGCATACACTTTAAACAATAAAATTACACAGACTATAAAAGCATTTCTTAGTGTTGCTTTAATTATAGGCTGCCACGACATGCATAGATTCAATGGAAGAAGTCTTGAAATTATTCGTAACAGTGCATTACATAGTTGTTACGCAGTGGATCCGTTCAGGCAAGAGCTGAATGTGGACTGTTACTGATGTTTGGAATACAGTTATTGTTAATGCAAGATAAATATGTTTATGTTTTATTTCAGGGATAACTCACCATCACGGCAACAGTTCACCGAGCGCCTGGTTGACGATAGAGTGGAATCCGCGTTCTCCTACTACGAGTTCTTGCAGCACGTGAAGAATCAAGTGAAATGAGTCGAGAGTGACTTGTGAGTGAGTTCACAATTGCGCCCTATCGCCGGACACTTGTACGTGTGCTAGCGTGCGCTGGGGTACTAACATTATAGTGGTATTCAGGATTTTATCGCGACACTGCCCTTAATACAACCTATTTAACAAATGTTTAAAACGATAGTTTTGTGATGGACGAAGGTGCGGCGTTGCAAATTGCTTGGCGATGCGACTGAATTCGGAAATTGTCGACTTCAATAAATGTTGGCGTTTTGTCATTTGTTTAATGGTTTCTGATTGTCTCATGAACGATTGAAATGAATCATTCGTATGGCTTTCTCTTTCTGACGAATATTTGTATTGCAGTAGACATTTTTTTTTAGAAATCGAAAAATATTTAAACTTATTATTTTTAAGCTATATTTAGGTTGTTGAGGCTATCATGAAATTCTTTTTAACGACGATACATGTATTCAGTACGAGATAATATGTTATTATAATTTTGGAATAAATATATGTTTCAACTAAAATAAATAATCATTAATTATTGTATTTACTTTATTAAAATTCTTAAACAGGAGTATAGATCAGTTATTGAGCTCCTATTTAAAGATATATTTTAAATTAAATGGAATTAAAATCACGCAACATGAACTACTCAAACCTAACTCGTTTGGAAAAAATATACAGTAAACCCTCTCTCTAAAGTATCTATGTTTATTTCACACTTATGGCAGCTAAATTCCGATCACTTGCGAGACGTAAGCTTTATGAAATCATAAAAAATGGGCGCAATTTGGTACATTTACATCATAATTAAGTCAATGTCAAAGTTGTAGTAACTTTGTTTTTTAAATGGCTCTGTGAAGCTGTCTGCTGGACTGATTTGTGGAGCAAAAACAATTGAGCCACAAGATATAACATCTGAGCTATGAGATAAAACTGAGTCACGAGATATATGTGATATGCGAAACGTGGATAGCGGGTCTATTTTATGCTTGTTTCTAATCAATTATTAATCAGTCGAGGAAAAGTGAACTCCGCTAACCCGCAATGTGACGGATTTCCCCGACTTCGTAGTGATGAGAAAAGATACGATTTGTGCCCAGCGGTGGGGTATATATTTATTTTTATAACCCTACAAAGATATTCGGGATTAATAGCTTAACCTCCTTTTAGAAACACGGAGGTTGTCGGATCAGAACCTAAGGAATGCTCCGAGCTTGAGTTCATCGCGAGTTATGTTGCCAACCCAACAATACTTTTGTTTATCGATGCATAATCTTTCGAGCTCCATAATTTATTATTGGTTAGTGATAATGTCCCCCTAATTCGACCATACTTCCGGTTAACAACCGGAAGTTACCATCTGCGTAGGATACATTATAGAACTGTAGTAATATTTCGCGTAACCACAGAAGCTTTCATCTTACCTGTGTACTTTTATTTCAGTTGACAATTTTTTTTACCAATTAGGGTTATTAACTTTTTTGGAAAATATATAGTTCACTGTGTTAAGAAATATAGCTTCTTATTTGTAACACAATTTTTGGAAACTTTCTTATTCGTAGCATTTCTTTAAATTCTACATTGGATTTTATATATAAAATTAGAAAATTTGTTTAAATTTAGTGTATTATTTATTTATTTAGTAGATGGAAACTGAACATTTGTTCGACTAGGAACCAATTTATGGCCAATAGAAAATCATGCACCATAGCGGCCAAGTTACCTGCCATGGTATTTCTTATTTCAAAACGAATCCGTTTTCCTTTGTTCAGGTAATATTATTTCTTCTAGAACGTCTTTTATCACTAATTACGTGTTAATTATAACTTAAAGTGTTTTCATTGATAATTAATTGTTTGTTCTCCAGATAGCAGAATGAGTTCTAGAAAATTAATGAGGCCGTTGTATTTATGTGTATACAATTTGAAGCTCAGATAGATTTAAGATTTTATGTTCTTTGGCCTTTATTTTATTTTTTTTAATTATTATATTTGGCCGTATGGGTAAATTTCCTTTACCCATTCATTGTCTCGGAAAAATATAAAAAACGCGGTCGTATTTTATTCCAAGTACTATTGTGTATTGCTAGTTGCTTTGCTATTCGTCGGTACTAGGGCGTGTCGTAGTAATGATATGAATACGGATTATCACTATGGAGGTCTCTAATTGTTATAAAACGCAATATTTTTTATTGCCATTCGGTATTAGGCGTATCTGTAATTATATTAATTTTAATCGATTGTATTTATGTTTATTCGATTATTATTATTAATTCGATTATAAATTTAATAGATTTATCTATGATGTTTATAGTGATACGGTTTTATACTCATGCGGCTCCGTTGAGATTGTGAACATGGCAACATTTTCGTAAATTTAAAAAATACTTCTACACCATTTTAAAATTCTTTGTCTAGATTTATTTAACCTATGTTATATTCGTGGTTATTATAAAGCTTGCCTTTCAGTCTGTTAAATTTTGTAAATTATTGTACCATATCAGCGGTTTGTAAATGTAGGTGATTTTTGAACCCCCAGTAAAGTAATTTTTTTTATATTTGTACCCAAATAAAATAGCCGTGGTAGCTCAGGGGCCGGGTGCCTTAATTTTAATAGTAACGCGAGTGATCTGTGTTCGATCCCCGGTGGCGCCACCTCTAAAATTGTTATTTTATGTGCTGATTTACCACGTGACCGGTGCTCAGCAGTGGGACATTTATAGGCTGTAACTTTTACCCAAACAATAGTAAGCAGACTTTCGTTTTAATTCCATGCTAAGGTACTGCTATCTCTCCCACCCGTTACTTGTGCATCAGAAAATATTGCCATGTTACGCAAAAAGTTGCACACGACGTTGCACTCGTTATTGGTTATCCTGTTTTATATTAACATATATTGAAATATATGGTGGCATTATACGGGTACCAAACAATAGAGCATGTTCCAAAATGTAATTTATGAAATATTCGTTTTAAGATTTTGTACAAAAACGTTCACAAACGGAACGTTGTGTAATTAAATTATAAATGTTGTCTTGAGGCGTGTATAGTGTCGCCATGTTAACATGCCTTTTAAAATAAAGTTTATTAACACACTAACGAGTGTATATTGGATTTTTCATAGAATCGAAAAATTCCTTAGTGTGTTATGAGCCTGATAGAGAATCAGCGAATAATTTTAAAAAGATGCCTATCGTCATTGAGATGTGAATAAAATAATAAAATATTTTAATTGTATTTATACTTGGAGTAAAAGAAAAATGCCTACAATAAGATATGGGTCGTTCATTCCCCGAAGTTTTCTTTTTCTCCAAGCTCTTAATATATTGCAACTGTTAGCGGACTGAAATTGTGACCCAGCCTTGTAACTTGTTTCAATATAATGAATCCAAAATCATTGTGGTTTCACTTCCTATTACATCACTGGTGGTAGGATTCCTATGCAGAAGTCCGACTGGGTAGGTACCACCCCTGGGCCAGTTATTCTACCGTGAAGCAGTAGTGTGCAAACAGTTGAACCTGTCCCGTTTTTCAGTTCGACGGGTGTTCCAACGTTTTCAGCAGACTGGCGGTTATGTTAGAAAACCGGGATCTGGAAGAAAACGGTGCACATCAGAAAGAGATGACCGTTTCATCGTTACGACATCTTTACGAAACCGTTTTACAAATGCTGTTGAGTTGCAACAACAGCTTCGATCAACTCGGAGAACATCATTGCGAGTGGACTCTAGAACAGTGGCGGACCGTACTCTTCTCTGATGAGACGAGGGTCTGTCTCTTCTGCAATGACAGACGTAGATGGGTCTACATTAGGTTTTAAGGACTTTTTTTGTATTTATTAAGTTTTTTTTTTTTAAATTATTAATTTGTACATACCCTGTCTTTTTCTTTAATTTCTCTTTCGTCTCGTTATAAAAGTAAAATTCAATTAAAATTCCTGAAAGCTAATGAAATTACCTTTCGAATGATACCCTCAAACCACAACATTGCCATTGGCCTGTTGTGTTAAAATAGTATTTAAATTATTTTTTTCGGATGTGCGATTTTTTTTGACGCCGAGTGTACTTCATATAGCTCTAACATATACGACTAAAAGGCGAGTGAGGAATTAAACTGCACTGTGCACCCAACAGCGCATGGTGGCGATGGGCTCACCATCTATCACACCAAGTGCATTATATTGTTTTGGTGAAACGTGGATTGTCGCAGTCATCTGTTTTTGCAGTGAGTGCCCAGTCTCTGACTACCCCTTATGGGATACAGTCGTGATCTTATGTATGTATGTATGTATATACGAGTACTAGCTGCGTCCCGCGATTTCACCCGCGTAAAGTAAGCCCACCGAGTATTCACAGTTCGGTCTTCGGTAAAGTTCGGTTCCCGTGCGAATCCTTAAAGCCGTAGCACTAAGTTTTATAGCCTAGAACCTTCCTTAATAAACGGGCTGTCATCAGTATTTCTTGAGATTAGTGCATTGAAATACACAAACTCTCCAGCTTTATTTTGTTTATTCGCGAAGTTGATCGAAGTTGGGCAAAGGCGAGAGTGTAGTGTACTTCGAGGTACTTCGTGCAATTCTATCTGATCGGCTTGATCCACTGGCTTTGCGAAGAGATGTTGCATCTCTTTCGCCGATATACCCGCTTCGCTTCACTGGCTTGCTGGCTTCACTTGAAAGAAAACCGTGTCGTGTTAAGACGTGCGGTTCTTGTTGTTATGTGATCTTTTTGTATTCAGATATAAGCTAATCTGAGCTGTTGGAAACGAAACAAAAAAAAACCTTACTATTACAACTAAAAAAATCTTACGAATACTAATGTATATTTTTATTCATAGTTCTTAATAAATTCATAATTACGGGTTCACGCTCGGGCGAGAACGCTCTACATTCGCCTGATCTTGGAGGACGTAAACGTAATTTACCGGGTTCTGTTCCGGTGAATCAAAAGCTATACAGAAAAAAAATAAGAAAAAGGAGATATGAATACCTCCGTTTTGATAGATGTGGATATCTCCTTCATCACCTGTGAAATACATAAAGAGTGCACAGTGCAACCGCAGCTGCTACTGGCAAGTCATCCATGTTGCCTAGTGTGAGAGCGACACAGACTGACCTGATACAAAACGCACATACATACAATAATCGGTACAAAAATATCTATATATAAAAATATCGATATCTATATATTGGACGACACACTAATGGTCTTATTCATAAAAAAAATACTTATGATAGATTTATCATCATCATCATCATCATAATTTCAGCCTACCATAGCCAGAGTTGAACATATGCCTCCCCCATAGATTGCCACAAAACACGGTCCTGAGCCACCTGCATCCATCGACTTCCCGCAAAACCGTGCAGGTCGTCGTTGCCGGTACGAGGTTGCCACTCGAGAACCTTTCTTCCCCAACGGTTATCGGTTCTACGAGCTAAATGGCCGGCCCATTGCCACTTCAGCTTGCTAATCCTTAGGGCTATGTCGGTTGCTCTAGATCTGCTAAGGATAACATCGTTCCGGATTTTATCTCGCAGAGAAAATCCGAGCATAGCCCTTTCAATAGCTCGCTGCGCGATTCTGAGCTTCATCATGCGGCCTGCAGCGAAGGATTAAGAAAGTAGAATTATAAAGCTAATTAGGCCTACTAAACGTTATAAAATTCCGCTATGGGATACTTCAACATGGTTATGTTGTCCTAATCCTAAGGTGAAACATCTGTACCCATATATTTGGCTTTTTTTATAGGAGCGAGCAAGTGCCTCACCAAATGGTAAGTGATCACCGCCGCTCATGAACATTCGCAATACCAGAGGAATCGCGGGTGCGTTGCCGGCCTTTGAGAAAGGAATAGGCTCTTTTCATACAAAACTATTAATAATTACATAATAAGCAATTGCTTAATTACATTAAACGGAACAACAAGTATTAAATTGTTTTATAAAAAAATTTTTGCTTTTCAGTTAACTGATGAAATTTTTGTGTATTTTTGAAGGCGGTTTAGTTTTTTAAATATTATTAAATGATATGTTACAAGTACAAGAAACTAAAAACAAATTAAACTTCTACAACCTAGATATATTTAGAGGTAAGTGAAAAATTGGGACATTTAGCGTCCCGATCAAGGGTGAATCGCGACATGTCACCAGACCCCTGAAAATCAGGACGTCCCACGCAAATCGGGACCCCTGACAACACTAGTGATATATCTCGGGTATGACAATAACAAAGCTTAGTTGTTTGGTAAGGTCATCTAGCTGAATTGAAAATTGACGAGTCTGCAAAAGATTGTACAATGTTTTTGCTTTCGACATGATTTTTACTTTACAGATACGTGAGGCAAAGATCAACTTTTAAATCCCTAGTTATCAAAATGTAAATAAAATCAACAATCACCGCCTTAATATAGCCTGGAGACATAAATTAGACGCATTGACAGGAGTAAGATAAACATGCAAGGACTCGTTTATAAAACTCGGCGCAGAAGTAACGCTCGAACGCCCCCCGGGGGCCAGAGTGCGAGTCGGGAGCTGAGGGTTCAGTGCTGTCGACGAATGTATGCTCACTCGCTGACTCCCGGAGAGAATGAGCAAGCTAGAACAAGTACAGATAATACTTTCAGTTCTGGAATAAGTTCCGCAAAAATCGCATTATTTAACAATAACAAGTTATAACGTAATTGCTTTAAATATATTTCCTTGCTATTATTTATTAACTTCATCTTTATGGAAGGAACATTTTACGTGAAATCGGAAGTTTTCAAAATTTTTAATACAAATCAAAAAAAATTTTTTTTCATATTATCAAATTTATAGATATATATATACTCGTATTTAAAGATCTAAATGTAATGGAATCATTCAATATGATTTAAAATCCTTTGACATTTCTTTAAAAGATAAATAACAAAGGTTTGGAATATTTTATTTCATCTCTTTAAATTAAAAATGATATTCGATAAACAGAAGTTTGAAATAAGCATAAATCAATCCACTGCTATTTATCTCAACTAAAACATGCTTACTTTCGCGAGCATTTGTTTCAATTCGGATGTAATCGTACATCGATCAGAGACTCGAGAGTACCGTACCGTACCATAGTAAAGCGCTCTGAATCTCCACCAAACGTTATACCCAACTTTCGATATGCAATGAGCTCCTCGCGAAGTTGAGCGGCTGTATTTTGGACGATAACTTCACCGAGTACTTCGATGAGGAACTTCGAACGAGTGTAGTGGTGCTTTTATATAATAAAAAAAAATAAAGCTACAGCCTATAAATGTCCCACTGCTGAGCACAGGCCTTCACTCATTTCTGAGAGGGTATTGGAGCTAGGAAGAATCCGCCACGCTGCTCCAGTGCGGGTTGGCAGCATGTCTTCGAAATATTTTTTATTTCTCAGACATGCAGGTTTTCCTCACGATGTTTTCCTTCACCGCCGAGCCACGTGGTAAATCAGCATTTAAAATTGCAATTAACAATTTTAGTGGTGCCGGCACCAGGAATCGAACCCAGGTCACTCGCGCTCAGTAAACCAAAAATGTGTGTTGCATGAATGTAGTCTTAACCTGAGATTAGACTCAGTAGGAACGTTGATTTTATCTACGTAGTCGCCGATAAATTGATTGTGATTGCATATGATGTGGAAATTGGAAATTTACGTAATGGAGAACTTAAAAAATCACACATTTAACAGTTGCAATTTTTCTTATTTATTATCAATTTTCAATTTTGCTTATTTTATTATCAAATTTTCTATACTATACCCTCTCCTAGACTTAGGCCTTTTCTGGAAAACGGCAGCAGAAGCTGACTTGCTTTCTATGGAAGATTTACCTATACTCACCAAGCTGAGCATGCAGGTCGGTGAACACACTGCACCTTCGCGCTTATGTTACTGCTACCCATTACTAGTCTGTGGTATTTGGGTTGGACATTGTTGGTCTCAAAAAACTCAAGTGAGGTTGGCATTTGGAGAAAAACCTGGTATGTTTCGAGCAGAGAATATAATATACCTTCCGTGTGGTGGCGTAAGAAAACCAGCCATAACATCTCATACCGTTGGTGTCGTAAGTCGTCTGAGGGAAATACCTGAAAAATCATGACTTTCTGACAAGTGGCGGATTAGTCATCTTGGAAAATACTTGTTACATACATACATACATACACGTCTTTTTCCATTGGGGTAGGCAGAGATCCACATCCTGTAGCCCCCTTTTACCTCCTCGGGAAACGAGACGTGACGGGTGACCACTGGCTTGTCGGAGACGAACGGAAAAGGATTAGGCAGAAAATGGAGTTAGGGTAGGGAAAGCGGAAGTTGGGAAAGGGACTATAAGGTGTAGGATACTATTATATCGGAAGCGATCAGGAGGTACAGTAGTAGCTCGGGAGGCCGGGGTCACTTACTCGGTACTCTACCGTATTTGCCGGACAATGCAACTAAATCGAGTCCTCCACTCCATCCTGACAAATACTAGACGGAAAATACGAGACCGAACATACTAAGACTGGCGACGGGTTTCAGAGTCTAAGGTGAGAGGGATCCAGTACTGCGATTCCCAATCCGCCTGGCAAGCGTGGTGATTAAAGCAAATCTCCCCTATATGGGAGAGGCCTATGTCCAGCATATCCAGTATTATCAGGCGATGAAGAGGAATGCTTCTCGTTACGCGAGAATATTTAATGCAATTAAGCTTATGACAACTACAGAGTTTACATGCCTTTCAGTAAAAAAAATCTTGCCATTAAGGATTTTTATAGTAAAGAAAACTGTCATATGTTATCATGATTCATTTTTATCCTTCTTTAAACTGCCACAACATGTCAAACATTCCAGGCATGTGTCAATACTTTTCAGGTCCACGTCGAACGGCCAATGGTCTTTCGGAGCAAATTCGCTCCTCCTAAACATCTGATTCTCAATCAGGGTCCAGAACCATAGATAACTTCGGGCGTTTAGGAACTTCGCAGAAGCGTCCACTACTGCGTTGATAGCTCGTGTGCAAACAGGGTCCAATTCCGCAGGAGTGTTGAATAGAAGGTTCTGTATGTTGCATCTAAAAACCTGTAATTAAAACTGAATCTCACCCTACGATATGTAACTGCGGAATCTAGTTTCCTTTCTTTTGTTCGGTTTTCTACGTTATTTTTATTAGTTTACAAATAATGCTAGCAATGCTTTTGAGATTATTAATATTCCTGTTAACCCCTCGAAGCTTAAAAACTTGTGTTAGGAGATGGTTCACGAAATAAGTCAGTCCGTGCCCTTAGCCATTATGCTTTTGGCTTCGAGTACTTTCTGCTTATGGATGTTGTTTAAGTAATCTATCTCGAATTCCTCCATCTGACTACTAACTGCAATGGTAAAGGGAATGTATGCTGACTTCTTTACTCATTTGTAGCAAAATCTATGTCGTCAGGGAAGCTCTGAAATGTCCCATACATTCCATAATCGCACCATGACAGTTACTGAGATGCGAACTATATATACAGCATCTAAATATTACTAGCTGGAGGAGACTTCTTCCCCAGATCAGACCACCCGATCTGGCGGGTAGCTACCCTTTTCCTTGGCAATATCATCTGCCAAAAATTCTTAACTGACCCTTCATTTTAAAGGTGTAATGAAAATTTAAATACCTCATGACCACACATCTCCAGCATGCAGTAGTTCATAAATTCCACAGGGACTAGGTCGACACGGTAACCAAGTTTCTGTAGGCGACCTGTTAAGTTTAAAATGTTTATTTTCATCGTTATTGCTGAGCCGCTGCTAGGTACAGTTCTACTCGTATGTGTGTAAAAAGCTTAAGCAGTTTAAACTAACTGTTTATGATAAAACATTTTATCAAAGTCTACTGACTACAGTTAAGATAATATTTTTATAGAAAAAAACACAATGGTGGAATGCCAAACATCAAGGCGATGTGAACGGAATTTTAAGTTATGCCGCAAGATGCGATATAGGAATTCAGCGTCGTAACACTCCCCATGATACATACGATGAAAAATTCAAAGAGATGCTACATCTCCCTGCATATTTCATTACCAAGGTAATTTTTCATTACAAAGGTTCCTTTCCTGGTGACCGGAAAAATGAACTTCACCTAATATGTCAACGCCAAGGATTTTGATACTGGCTGAGGCAACCAGCCGAGTGCTCCCGAAATGAGGTGACACGACAAAGCCATTTTTTATTCTTAGGGTTGAACTGGACTAAATTTAGTCAGCCCACCATTCCAGCATTCCGAGATTTTGTCTAACAAAATCTCGACTTCAGACACAAGTTTGTTCCGGTACTCGTCGACGTGTTCCCGAGAAATATTGGCACGGCCAGTGTATAAGGCATTAGAAGTGCTGTCCTTCCGTCCTGCATAGCAATGAATGTTACTAATTTGCAACATATCGTTGAGCTGCTGAAAAAACACCAACCAAGAAAGACACCTTGACAAGATTGGAGTCCGAGCATGCACCGTCAACTACGACCTTAATTCCCCAGTCTGTGAGAAAACTGGTGATCCAATTGCATAATTTCTCGTGATGCCCATAAGAAGAAAAAAAGAACTTAAAAAACGACTATCGAATTTGGTACCTACGGTTTCGTATAAATTTATTAGACTCTGCATCGGAATTTTCTTGCTATCATATCCCAAATACATTCTTGCAAGAGCCAGTGAGTGCGCCTGTTTTCTAAAAAACTACCTACATATTTACCCTGTTCAATTAATTTTATATGCAGTAGAGCTATGTTGCAGAAACAGGCTGGCACATAAGTGGGTATACTTGACCAGGGTAGTTCCATGTTCTAACAGAACAGCGCATAACAGCTGTGTTTTGTATGATTAGTGAAGAAAACTGGGAATCCAATTATTGGCAAGGAGAACTTTGTTCTCAGGGGTGCTCAACTTACCATCAAGGTTATTAACGATTGATGTAGGTGTGAAAAAGACGCATCTCGCACTTGTCTGGTCACCCGTAATCAGATGGTAATTTGTTACGAGTACCTTTATTTACATACATACATACAGTCCCGCCTTTTCCCATATAAGGGGTAGGCAGAGGCCACTAACGTAGCCCACTTTCCGCCCTCGCGGAAAACGAGACGTGACGGGTAGCGAACCACCCCGCCGCCATTTTGGTACGAGTCAAAACACTCTTACTCCCCATTGCGTTCCCACGAGCAGTATAGTGACAGCATTGCATTTTATGGTGTTGTTCTGCACGAATAAAGGCTGCCCTTACCTTAGTCGCCTCTTACAACACCTCGGTAGGAAAGAGGTAGGTGCTATTCTACTCTGCCGGGCTTTAATTACATAAAATAAAGTTGTTAACTTTTGTTATTAATTGGGCGATGGCACTGTTGCCAAAATAATTAATGTTTCGCACGATGATCTTGTTATACTAACCTTTAAGGCCTCTCAATTTTTGTGGTTTGTGTGAAAGAGTATGAAATGCATCGCAAGGACCGTAATATATTTTAACGTATTGTAAAGACATGACCTCCGAGCAGAATAAATAAAGAAATTTAAGAACTTGTTATTTTATTTTATTATTTGAAATAGACGGAAAAAGCAATTTTTTTACAGTTTAACTATAAATGTCATGTAAATAATATGAAACATAGATTAAAAATATAGAAAGCTTTGAATTTTTAATTTTTTTTTATTTATATTAGTCTTATCTTAGGTGCTGGTTATTATAATATTTATTGGAGAAATACTGACCAAAATTTATACTTTTCAATTCGTTAAATGAAAAATATGATTGTTTTTTAAGAGGTTTTGATTATTGAGTCAACAATAAACTCTTTGGTTAATTGTGACGACATTCAAACATAATTTTTTTTTTATAATTCAGGATCACACAATATTCGATTTTGTAAATTGTTACACGGTTTTGATATTTAAGTAAACGGTGAACTATTTGCCTAGATGATATTAAAACACATAATGTTAAACATTTCTTTTAATTTTTCCATTGTGCAGTTCAAACTAAAGGAGCGACTGTCAATACTTCCTCAACGTGAGTTTAAGTGGCACCCCTCCAGTAACTCCTTGGACGACGTTCATCCAGTGGTTGATTTTTAACTCTCGTTGAGTATCCTTCGACGGTTCCACTTTAAACTTCTGCAGTATGGCTGCCAGTCCTGCCAAAGACTGCATCTCACCGAGACGAGCACCTGAAGTTTACAATTTTTTAAATATGTGTATTTTTAATGTGTGGGGTGACAGAAGACGGTTTCGACTGCTATCAAATGTCGTAACTCCATCAATCAATTATCACCATCATCAGCTCGCGACGGTCACCTCTTTGACTAAGGCCTCTACCAAGAATTGCTACATGGTTCGATTGCAAACGCAACGACCGCTAGTGGTCAGAGCACCTGATTTCTATGCGGATCCCGGGTTCGAATCTCAGTCGGAGTCAACAGTTGTGCAAAAATACGAATTGTTGGTTTTCGGGTCTGGTTGTGTAGTGCATGTGAAATTTATGTCTGTAAAACGCACTCATGATACAGGAGAAATCCCAGTTTAGGACAAAGTTTTTAAAACAAAAAATTTAATTTTCAAATATGGCTGACTGAAGCTGGTATAGGCAACCGGAAACGGTAAGCGTAAGCTTATCTGCCTGCCAAGCTGCTATGATGCTTGTCGTCATAGGTTATGTAAATATACTTTACTTATATTCTGTGGAAGCGTGGTCCATCTCCCATAGTCAGGAAAATTTGCGTGCGACCGTCCAGAAGGCGACAAATGTTGGCGGAGGGAAGGTAACATATCTTACAAGTTCCCGGCTACACACGTTGTGAAGCGTAGTGACACCTGCTTCTCTTCCCCGCTACACTACCCAAACCATCATATATCTAGAGTACCTAATCCCCGCCATCGTCTGTCACACCGCGGTACAGCCGCGCACGAACTTCCCGAACTACCAGCCGCGATGTTCGTGCCTTCCCGGCTAAACTATGTACTAAAGCCTATAATGTGGCTGCAATAATTTTATTCTTTTCTTTAGTTTTTCTGGCAATGCATCTAAAGCATGCACTAATATTTAAAATCGTATGTTTCCAGTGTTTATATGGACCCCTAGGCGGCTGTCTAGGGAGGTCCATTGTGAATCTACCACCCCCATCTCATCCCATGGGTGTAGTAAAATTCGACTGAGGGAAAATTAAAACCAGAAGATGGGCAGCAGCATCTTCCTGGAACATCTGAATAAATAAACTGCGGTTGACAACCCGCCTGCCAAGCGTGGCAACTATGGAAAATCTCCCCAAAATGAGAGCTTTTCTGACAATCTATGGGGGAGGACTATGTTCAGCAGTGGACTGGTGATCGGCTAAAGTGATGATGATGATGAATGTGTGAATGATTTCTATGGAACACTTCGCGAACCCGGAAATTATTCCGGAACACTCGACGATCATCCGATATTTTTTTGTGGAACGGTTAGCTGTAACTCGTCATTCGAAATAATGAAGCAATTGCTTTCCAAATTGTAACAGGACACCTATTCAGGTTCAACGAAACACTTGTGATCCGCGAAACATAGTTTGGAAACCCCTGCTCTTCGTGACAAAACAGTTTCCGTCTAGGTAGGTACCAACCCTGGACCAGTTATTCTACCGTGAAGCAGTAGTGTGCAAACATTACTGTGTTTCGGTTTGAAGGGCACTGTGAGCTAGCGTAATCACTGGGCATATGAGACTTAAGAACCTATGTCTCAGAGTGATGGGCACAGTGTAGTGTCACACAGAAATTTTCTGGGTGACACAGCATTTGTTATGGGCAGACGTTGCACTTACCATCAGGTGAACGTTTTGCTCGTTTCATCATTTTATGCAATAATAATAAAAAAAACGTTTCAACCTTTCAACCGTATTCTTTATTCGGTCGCTGATTTGATCGCACGCGTCAAGTATTTGTACGGGTTACAGATAGTTGTGCCGGGCTTGGATGTATGTATATGTGAAATTTATGTCGGTAAAACACATTCACGACATAGGACATATCAAGTGTGTGGTACGGTTTTAAATAAGTAAAAACATTGATACCCCATTTATCTGATTGCTTTTTTTTATTGTATAAAGTGACGAAACGAGCAAAACGTTCACCTGATGGTAAGTGCAACATTTGCTCATAATAAATGCTGTGTCACGCAGAACATTTCCGTGTGACACCACACTGCGCCCGGCACTCTGAGACATCAGTTGTTAAGTCCCATATGCCCAGTGATTAGGCTAGCTCTCAGTGCCCTTCGAACCGAAACTCAGTAATGTTTGCACACTACTCCTTCACGGCAGAATAACTGGCCCTGAGGTGGTACCTACCTAGACGGATTCCTGCATAGAAATCCTATCACCAGTTAATCTGTGACATGATATATAAGATGACTGACACATGTAATTTGTAACAGTTTCTTCGCGATCTGTTGACGGAACCTTATTTCCCGTGCCTTATCTATTAAATGTGCTATTATCTTTAGTAAACAAATTCCATTGTCACGTTATTACTTGAAATGTAAACACAATATAATAATTAAATACCAATGCAAATAATGTGCTTGTAACAACAAATCATTAGCTTGTAAAATCCTACTGCTGATAATTGGCCTCCCAGCTTGGGGGTGACTAGGTAGAGACTAGGCAGGTACTTTTTCTAGGTAGGCACCATCCCAGGGCCAGTTATTACTGGTGGTAAGATTCCTATGCAGGAATCCGTCTAGGTAGGTACCAGCCCAGGGCCAGTTATTCTGCCGTGAAGCAGTAGTGTGCAAACATTACTGTGTTTCGGTTTGAAGGACACTGATAGCTAGCGTAATAACAGGGCATATGAGACTTAAGAACTGATGCCTTTTTCCCATATAAGGGATGGGCAGAGGCCACACACATAGCCCACTTTTCGTCCTCGCAGGAAACAAAACGTGACGGGTGGCGCGTGACCACGTCGCCGCCATTTCGGTACGAGTAAAAAATTCTTACTCCCCATTGCGTGCCCATGAGCATACTATAGTGACAGCTTTACACAGTATGGTATTATTCTGCACGAATAAAGGCTGTCCGTACAATACCTTAGTCGCCCATTACGAAACCTCGGTAGGAAAGAGGTAGGCGCTATTCTACTCTGCCGGACACCTATCTGCGTTATTATAGACGCTGCAGCCCGTCATCAGTCTGGATTATATAGTTCTGGTGGTAATTGAGTGGGATATTCCGCTCAATCTTTTTAATTCTTCAATCTATGAGGGAGGCCTATGTTCAGCAGTGGACTAGTATGCTGCTGAAATTATGATGATGATGATAGTACTTACTTTATACTGTTGGTACTTTACACTGCAGTGTCAGTAATTTTGCCGTTAAACACAGTAGCGTTACCGTGTTTCGATTTGAAGGGTATTGTAACCTAATGTTATAACAGAGCAGAACTGATGTCGGGGGGTGTGATGAGCTCACGGGCGCACTACGATGCTACACAGAACTTTACAAATGAATTTTCTGGGTGCCACTGCAATTGTTACATACAGACGTTCCACGTACCATTACTTAAAGAACGAGACCTTGCCTGACAGGAAAGTAATTTAGTTGTGATTTAGAACGTAAGGAAAGATGTTCTTAAGCTTGTGAGAAAAGTGGTGTAAACTAATAATGATTATTACATATTCTCATTTCTTATAAACGTTTTGTTAAGGTTTGATATGCTTAATATATATTTTTTTAGATTATCTCAGTAAAAAAGACTGATATGATAAAATTAAAATGCCACTAGATTTATCTTTAAGCCTTGGTTTTAAGAATAGCATCAAGTAACCATTTATTTACTTTGAAGTTAAATCAATTAACGGAATAAGTTTTTATATTGGTTTTTACGAGTATATAAAAAGGATGTTTTTTAAATTCAATAGCCTCGTGAATAACCTCCGTGTTAGGAATCGGTGTATTTTTGCGAGGATTTGTGGTTTATCAAATCTGATGTAATGATTGGGATGATCCAGAATATGGTCATCCCAACCATTCCGGGTTGAACAATGACATCACGACATTTGTCACCTCAGTCCTCCCTGTGACCATAGGTGCTGTAAAGTGCTTGAAACGTCGTGTTATAAATATTAAAATTAAACGCGATAAAGTCCGTAAAATTAGTTTTATTTAAACGGAATAGTAAAGTTTCTTACGCTAACACCACCCGGCATTTTGTTTATTATTGGACAGAGACTGAAAGACGAGCAAAACGTTCTCCTGATGTTAAGTGCAACGTCTGCCCATAACAAATGCTGTGTCACCCAGAACACTTAAATTATGTTTATGCAACTCACCAACGCATGCACGTGGCCCTTTCCCAAACGGCATATACATGTAGTTACCCAGTTGCTTCTCTAATTCCGGTGAAAATCTTTCAGGGCGAAACTCCTTCGGGTTATCGAAATACTTCTCGTCGTTTTGTATGGCCTGTACCGGAATTATTATCTTCACACCGGGATCTATATATATGTCAAGTTCAGATATTTTGTATCGTTTAGCACATACTCTATTTAAGACTCCAACAGAAGGAAACTTTCTTAGAGACTCCTTAAATGCCATACTAAGGTATGACATTTCAGCAATTGCGTCGTAGCACAATTTGTTATCGTATCTTTTAAGAACTTGGTCGATCTCCATTTGGATTTTGTGCTGAATCTCCGGATGGTAAGCCAGCTCATGAAGTGCGTAACTAGTAGCTGACTGATGATGTTTCAAAACCTGCTGCAAAAAAAATGAAGACCTGAGCCGCCATACATTGAAGGTCCATTTCCATTTCCACTTGTATAGGCGAACCATCTGAATGTGTCTTTTCGATTGATTCTCCTACTATTTTGCCCCTAGCTTCTAATTCAAGTAGAAGATCTATGAAGTCATTACGACTGGAAGGCGTGTAATTCCTACTCTCACGAACTTGTTTAACGATATCCGTTATCGTAACTTCAATTGATTTATCATCAAAATACAGCAGATTTTCAACCTCAGGAAAAAGATCCTTAAGGCCGATCATAACCACATTCCTCCAAGTACGACTGAATATCCTTTTCCCCAAATTTCGGTAGAGGGAATTCTCACTATTGATGGTGTCCATTTCGATGCCAAAGCCGCAGGCGCCGATGAATTCAGTCGTGAAGCGGGCCATGATTTCGCGCATATCACAGTTGCCACCATGTGATGCGATTTCTTCTCCAACTTTTTGCATCTTCTCGGCGCACCTTACCACCAGCGGAAACATTTTCTTCAACTTTGCAGTAGTAAAGGCCGGTGTCATTCTTTGTCGCAGAAGTTTCCAAGTGTCGCCACTAGCATGAAAAAGGTTATTGAAGATCGGCTCATGTTTAGGGTCTCTTCCAACGCCCCTTGGATAGAAATACGCAAAGTCCACATTCAAAATATTTCTCACTATGTCCAAATCTTTAATAATCAGTTCTGGTGTCGACCCTCGGTAATATCCAATGACTTTCTCTTCATTATACTTATTGCATAGCTCAGTGGACAGTTCCGCCAAGCTTTTCATTCCAAAAATATTTCGGAAATGATTTCCAAATATGGGCATTGGTGGATCATGTTTTATGTTCCTTTTCGACCAATATCGGTGGTTCCTTGTTGTGTAGATATAAACCACTATGAAGAAAACTATCACAAATAACAAAAGCATGTTGCTTGTGCTGGTGTTGGTTAATAACTAAAGTGCAGTCGTTAATATTGCAGTTAATTGACGTTCGGGCTATTTAATAGATAACAATCAGTGGTTAAAATAGTCTTTCAGAGATCTTTCATTTATGTATCGATGATGTATTCGGTAACATAAAAATTTAAGGAAATATGCTTTTAAGTACAATATTAATTAGGATTTCAAAGATTTTTTTAAATATATTACACGTTATTTATGGATAAATGCTGAGAGCTGGTGTCTTGTATTTTGTAATATATATTAATTTTACTGTGGTATTCGAGTAACACCTTAGTCTTGGATTAAATTGTATCTAACAGAAAACAAACAGAAAGTGCACACCAATAACAATTAAATAAAAAAAGAGCGCGTGCAAATTGGCGCACGTGTCATGAGTGAATTATATATTGGAAATTTTATTAAAATAAAAAAATAACAAAAACCCACTCCCTAAAATTACTGCTCAGTATATAAAGGATTAATAAATAATCGATAAATACGTATTAAGAATATCAGAAAGAATCCCAACAAGCAAATACGTCGCATAATTCCAATCTTATACGACTTAAAATTGTGTAGCAGTTACATAGAGGTATTTAGCAGATTATTACGTTTTATAGTTGTTTATATTACGTTGTATGACTGTAATGTAAAGTCTTATTGTATACGTTATATGACGTCATATAATGAGGTTAGCCACGACGTTTACTGGATGCCGCGTTAGTGTAACCGTTTTATACGAATAAAAGTCATCTGCAAAACCTTAACTTTTATATTAAACCGTCGCTTAAGCGTTTGTGCACTTGTGAACCTGTATATAACAAAAAAATGGTTTTATAGTAGAGAAAATAAAGACCCGCTATGGCCGTCGCTTTCGAACAAGCGACTCCGATACAACGAGTATTCTTCGGGCTGCCCCGAAAGGAGTTCCGAACCTCCCTCGGACCGTCAAGAAAGAATAATAAGACTAACTATCTCACACACTTGAAGCTCGAGAGTGTATGATGATAATATAACTTTATTTATGTATTGTATGTTGGGTAGGTAGTCCTACCCAACCAAGCTCACCTGCCTGATGAGGCCGTAAAAGCCAAAAAGCTGACTGCGAATAGTTTTCCTATACAATATACAACTTGTGTTCCAGGGCGGATCTCACCGCCCAGAGTTACCGACACACAAGCCGACATTCCGAATGGAGGCCCGCAGCCTCCCTCGGACTTTAGACGACTTAAAATTTATTTGAGATATTCGAAATCGCGCAAGCACGCAGCGAACGCGACAGTCCGAATTTCGAGGTTTTGGTAGGAGTATTAGTTATGTATTTATGTTTAGGTCCAACCAAACCTGGCACGCGGGCCCCTGGCTCGTGAGCACAGTATCCAATGAAGTTGTAAAAGCCAAAAAGGCTAACAGCAATTACATCATCGAAATTATATATATACAATGTACATTACCGAGAAGGGTCGAACATTGAGTGCACAGGTCAGCGAGGTACCTTGCCGTACGGCGCAATCAATCATATGGTCGGCTTATTTTACGCGGATAAGACCGAAAGGTAGATCTAGTTTTTCAAAAGTTTTTTTAAAGTCCGTTTCCTAATTAATAACATTATAATAAATCTTTGATTATATAAAAATATCGCGACATGGCAATCGCACTGCAATAATATAATCTATACTAATATTATAAGGCTATAGAGTTTGTTTGTCTAAACGCGCCAGTCTCGGGAACTACTGGTTCGAATTGAAAAATTATTTTAGTGTTGGATAGCCCATTTATCGAGGAACGGCTATAGGCTATATAAGACCACGCTACGACCCTTAAAGCCATTTCTTTTAAATGGCGCGTGAAACCGTGGGGCACAGCTAGTAAAATGTAGTATTATTTACTTGATATCATTTTAGCGTACTCAGAAGAAATATCTACGCAGCGATAAGTTTGTGCTGTGCAATTACTGAGGATCGCCATTTTAATGTAAACAAAGATAAGATTAGAAAGAGCATAAACGTGTTTAGTTATTTTCCATCTAAGGCTTAGAAATTTATTAAATTCACGAACTCAAGACGACGGCGTGACTTAGTGGTCGGAGTACCTGACTTCTACGTCGCGGGTTTAAATCCCAGTCGGAACCAACATTTGTGCAAAAACACAAATTATTGGTTTTCGAGTCAGGTTGTGTTGTGCGTGTGAAATATATGTCTGTAAAACACACCCACGATAAAGGAAAAATCCTAATGTTGAGCATCGCTTTTTTTAAAAAGACTGGAGGCAGATGTGTATATAATTTTAGTGACGTAATGGCTGTTAGCTTTTTCGGCTTTTACAGCTTCATCGGATACGGACCAGGTACAGGACCAGGTTTGGTTTGACTGATGATTTTAAGTTCTAATCTAATGACCGTCCGAGGGAGGCTGCGGGCCTCCACTAGGGGCTGTCGACTTGTGTGTCGGTAACTCTGGGCGGTGAGAACCGCCCTGGAACACGGGTGTGTCGTGTGTACGCGGTGTGATTGTGAAAACAACGAAAGAGATAGTCGGTGTAAATTCTTCAATTTCCCTTAAGCGTCCTGGAAATTGGAACAAATAAATAAATGGATAGCTGCTGAAAAATAAAACATGTGTAAGCGACGTAACGTTAAATTATGATATTACCTACTGAATTATTTATAAATTTGCGATAATTTATGTGATATAACATTGATCTGTAATAAAAAATATAAACTGCTTTACTTACAATAAATAAGTAAAAGTGGCAAATAGAATATTAACGTTTAAACTTGTTTTATAGTGTTAATGTCACATATGTTTGACGAATAATATGGGCTCTTAATTAATATCTTCGGCCGTTATTTCGCAGTTCTTCGACATTTGTTACATCATCAGCATTACTTCAGCCTATCACTAGTCCACTGTTGAACATAGGCCTCCCCCATAAATTGTCACAAAAGTTTATAGCTCTCATTTTGGCGGATTTCGCCATAGTTGCCACCCTTTTCAGGCGGGTTGGCAACCGCAGTTTATTTATTCAGACGTTCCAGGAAGATGCTGCTGCCCATCTCATGGTTTTCATTTTCCCTCTGCCGACTTTTACGACACCCCCGGGAGGAGATGGGGTGGTAGATTCTCTTGAGCCGCCACCACACGGCACATTAGTTACACGTTGTGCTAAAACTAATTTTTTGCCTTTTATCACAGTTTTAGGTTGGAGATTTATATCGTTTTAGGCTTTCAGAGCCGATTTTTATAATAATGTGCATTATTTCAACTTATTTTATTTAAGAAATTTTACTTAAATATATACATAAATACAATTTTACGTTTTTAGTTTTATTTCTATCTGATAAATACAATATTGTATTTTAATGCCATCATTTAATACTCGTATCTCCTGAAAAGTTGTGAGTTTTAGGCGGCGCCATTGTCATACATGTTGTAAAATTTGCAGACTTAATAATTTTTAAGACTTTAAAACTATTATTCCTTCACCAATGAGCACGCGCTAAGGCTTAGATTTGAACGGTATAATTTATTTTTACTGCAATTTAAAACTGCAATGTCGGATGTTCATGGGCGGCGGCAATCACTTAAAATCGGGTGAGCCGCTTGCTCGTTTGCCCCCTTTTCTATTAAAAAAACAATTTTAGTTTTGTCGATACCGGGGACACTTGTGAACACTTGTGTACCTTCTATGAAATAAGAGGCGAAACACGGCCCTTGAGATACCAAGACTTTTAAAAGAATTTTAAATGTTTCTCGAAGGTCCGCAGTTCCTTATGAGCCGTTTGCTCTTTTGTCCCTCTACGAGTTTTTACATTAAAAAAAGGGTAATGAGCTATTTTAACAGTATACAAGAGAAACAATTACATTTATTTTCTTTCTGTACATCATTGTAGCAGAATAAATTTGCTTTCATTTTGTTTTATGTCCAATAAAGCAACAAAGTTGTCTGCTTACTTCGTGGAAAATATAAATATTGCTAATTCATGTTTTTGTTAATCACGAAATACTAATAAATGCAATATTTTAGCACTAAGAAAGTATGTACTACAGTATTTCTATTAAATGTAACCGAACTTAAAACCAAATAAAATACGTAGTCGGGCATACACTTTATCATTTTGTTTATTACAACTTTCTTCGACGTTAAGAATTTTTCGCGGTATTTTTTTCGTATAGCCTTAACAAAACCCGGCATCGCCAAGCCTTATTTTTTTCAGACGTTTATTAAGATAATGCCTTGTTTTTCGTCGATAACCTCGGAGTTTCAGGTCTTCAGAAGAGCTAACATTTTTTGCTTGCGGACGGGATTTCGTTGGTTTCGCGCCCGCATTGTTTTGATGGCCGCTGGTGTCCTAACCGTAAGAGATCGGCCGCTCTTTTAACGGTCTTCAAAGGTCGAATCTTCACTAATTCGTTTGATAGTACGATATACGAACCTCAGCTTTATTTTCAAATTATGCAGAAGTTAAAAGTTCTCAGTTGGTTCAAACGCGGTTCAGTCCTGTGCTGACTTTTAAAGTATGTAGGTACACCCCTACATACTTTAAAAGTCAGCACAGGACTGTGTAGGTGCCTATTCATTGCAGTGGATCCCATAGAAAATGGCAGACTACAATTACAATAAGCGTAAAGCGATGTCCTTATTTGTACCATTTCTTAGACGAAATTCTTTTTCTTCTTTTCATTCATATTCAAATACAACATGGCTATAATAAATGCAAGGAAAGCATTGTTTTTATTTGAATTGCGGTTACGTCACGCGACTAAACCTTGCGGCGAGGGAGGGCGAAGCAAACGGTTTGATCAAACACGTGAGGTTTGTATCAAACCGTCTCCGGGGCCCTTAAGACTTGTTTGATTCATGGCGCCTGTTAATGTTTCAAAGGCAAGAATTATTAATATTATAAGGTGTTTGACTCGGTGTGCCAGGCGTTTATTTTGTAATTTTGTAATAAAACATATAATGAAATATTTAATATAAACCTTAAAATGATTTGTATATAAACCGATAAATTCATGCTACTACATTGGTCTATTTGTGTCTTTGTTTTTTATTACAAACTTTTACTTAACTTGCATATGAATGTTCAAATCTTGCAAGCTAAGCTAGCCTACTTTCCGAAGTCCGATTGAGCTAAATTTTGACATACCTATGTTACGTAGCTTCGGTGACAATACAATAATATGGTAAAATTGAGCTGGTATGATGATTTAGCCGGACGTTGGTCATATGAACACCTCAACTAAGTACGATAACAATGCATGAAGAAGCATGTTTGGGTTTGCTGGATTTATTTTGACAAGTACCATAGCTAACAACTTTGAACTAGAGCTGACTGCGTCGCCCTACATTGCGTTTGCTGGTACGAGGTAGTAACTCAAGAACCTTTCTTCCCCAACAGTTGTAGAATCTACGAGCTATATGACAACTGCCACTTCATTGTTGTTGATCCTTAAGGTTATGTCGGTTACTCTATTTCTTCCGCAGATATCATTATTACTGATTTAGTCTCGTAAAAAGTCACCGAACACAGCCTTTGCATCTTGCATTGCTAGAGCATACTTAAAAATTTAGCGCACCTTCCACTCCATCCTTTCTATCTTTTTTTATGGAAGAAAGTGACGAGACGAACAAATCGCTCACTCGATGGTAAGTGCAACGTCTGCAAATGCTATGTCGTCGAGAACTTTTCTGTTTGGCACCACATCAGTCCTAAGTCTCATATGCTGGGCAGTTAAGAACTGATGTCTTATGATTAAATTCACTAGCTACCAGTGCTCTTCAAGCCGAAACAAAGTCATGTTTGCGCACAACTGCTATACGGCAGAATAACTGGCACCGCAGGTATCTAGTCACACAAAAGCGAGGTGTATTCAAAAATGAACTTTGCGTGAATTTGCGTATTGTATAAACTATTCATGCATCGCTCATTTGTAACAGGACAAAATTTTGAATATAAAGTAGCAGTGAGTGCGAATTGGAACGAGCTTTTATTATTATAAGGAATTTCTAACTTTATTTTCGAGTCGGATGTGATTTTATTTCACGTGGTATAGTGCCCGAATAGTTTCATATAGATCAAGATTTCGAGTAAAGATTATGCGATATACTTACTAACGATTTTAGAGCTATATTACGCGAATGCAATAGACAGCTAGCCATTCGTTTCTTCAGTTTGTCGACCCATTTTTAACGACCGCGTGGCGACAGGGGCGGATTCGATACCCTGGCTGCCCAATGCCTACGGAAGATTTCCGTCACTGCAAAGCACGAAAAATTTATAGACGTACAGGAATTAAAAAAAAATATTTCTTAGTTTATTAAAAGAAACGATGCTCACAGTAGGATTTTTCTGTATCATGATGTGTTTTACAGACATAGATTTCACGTGCACAACACAACCAGATAAGAAAACCAACCATTTGTGTTCTGTACAAATATTTGCTCCGGCCGGGATTCGAACCCAGGACCCCACGATAAATTCGCAAATTTGTTTTTTAATTAAAAGTAAGTGCACAGGAAAGCTCCGTGTAGCACCACACTTCGCATCACTCAACCGTGGCGTCGCTCGATGTCCTCCCAGTAAAAGTTCTAAATATATCCGGCGGAAGCAAGGACCCAGTTTCACGGCCAATATACATATTATTCGTTAACAGGGGTCAGAGAGCAGGGGACCGGCGGCGACGCCCAGCGCCGCTTCATCGCCAGCAGCGACGTGGTATTCCCTAGTTGCCGGCCTACTGGTTGAGAGTCTCTTCCGACAAAGCTGTGAAAGCTGTCGAGCTAACGGCGTACTACACATTAAAGATGGATTTTCGTCTTTTATACTTAATGTTGAAATAGCCAGTAACTGATTTGAAAAATATTAACAGCTGCGATTTCATCATTATTATTTGAACCTATCACTAGTCCACTGCTGAACATTTGCCTCCCCCATAGATGGCCACAACAGTTTGTAACTCTCATTTTAGGGGGTTACCACGCTTGACGGGTTGGCATCCGCAGTTTATTTATTTAGATATTCCAGGAGAATGCTGCTGCCTATCTTCCGGTGTTAATTTTCCCCCTCTGTCGACTTTTACGACACCCACGGGATGAGATGGGGTGGTAGATGCTCTTAAGCCGCTACCACACGGCGATTTATTAACATATAATAAGAAAGAAAAAAGAACGAAAGGAAAGAAAGAAGAAAGATAGAAGACAGCAAGAAGAAAGAAAGAATAAAAGAAAAATTAAAGAAAGCAGGAAGAAAGATATTCTTTATTTAGCAAAAACCACTGACGTAAACAACACAATATGCATGAACTAGAAAAAAACAACTAAAAGTAAATTTTACTGCTACGTTATAATCATAAGTTTTACTCATTTGACTGTTGTACGGGGGTCATGCCAAAAAAGTATCACTCAACATGTTGCTGTAGTATAAGCCACAGCGCTGATTTTTTGTGATGTCCCCGGAGAATACAGCCCCGAGATCGGTTAATTCTTTATATTAAAATACGAGTATCATTCATTCTCCGCCCCGGAACTCTATTCACCAAAAACTGCGTGGACGTCAGAAATTTAAAAGCTTTCTTTTTAACACATAAGTACTGAAAAAGTTGTAAAATAATTTAAAATGAAAAGGCACGACAAGAAGAGAGCCATTATATAATATTATAAAATAAAAAAATAAATTCAAATAAAAGTTATCACCAAAAAAAACGCTTTAAAATTATGATAGGTATAACATAATTCATTACATGTTGAGATGACAGTTTGGAAAATGTATCGATCGTTGAAATTGAACCATCCTAGACACGAGCTTTTAATGTCTGCATAGACATATAGAAAATCTGGCATTCCCAAGATGTATGACTCAGCAGCGCAGGAACGCTGACCTGAACGCAGAGCGAGTCCGTGTTATGTTGTAAACTCAAAAGAAATGTCAAGGCGGTCACGATAGAAATAGAAGAGGAATGCCGAGCCTTCAGTCAAGTGCGTAGTTTCAAAAGAGGTCAGTTGAGTCTAGAAGCTTTATTTAGAGAATTTATTGATCACTAACAGATGCCAAGCAATTAGGATCAGCTGTTGATACTTTTCAAAATTATTAGAATTTTTATCTGGTCAGTCACCTTGGTCATATGTATAGGCGTCGTCAACTAACTAATAGTTGACGACCGCGTCGATTAGTGGTCAGACCTGTACTGTACTGTGCCTGACTTTTACGCCGCGAGTCCTGGCGATTCCAGTCGGAGCCAATGTTTGTGCTAAAACACAAATTGTTGGTTTTCAAGTGTTGTGGTCGTCCTCGTGTTTCTGACACTGCATCCCAGCCTACCTCTGATCTTATCGCATCAGCGTTACATCGGGCGCTGATAGGTTGTTACGACAGAGTGTCTCTGTAATTGCGCTTACACTTGTGGCACTATAATATCTCCTGCGCAGTTGATGGCTCTCGACAGTAGTCGGCAGTTGTCGCCGTGGTCGAAATCGGCTAGGAGAACATCATCATCACGTATCACAATCAGATCGGTGAACTTTCGAGGAAAGGTCACGTTAAAAGTACCCGCAACCGACGAGCGTGTGTGAAAACGCTAATGAAAGTAGAAGAAGCTAAAGATGTTGTCAGGATCGTAGCAAGTGGAAAGATTTGGTCTTTGCCTACCCCAATGGGAAAGAGGCGTGACTGTATGTATGTATGTATCATTAATGAAAGTATTAAAAGTATTACATAGTTTAATAGCTTTTTACATGAAAATACTAAACACTGCATTCGTTTTTTATTAAAATGCTGTGAACGTTTCAGGTTACTTCGAACACGTATAGTCAAGAAACTGCGTTGTATAAGGTAACGTGGTTTGCCAAGAAACACTTTAAAAAAAAGTCGAGGTGCGGCAGTGTTTGTACAATAAGTACTCAATAGTGTTTCCCAAGGGCTAGATTTTAAGATGAACATGGACAAGACGAAGATCATGTCTAACGTCCATGTTACACCTGTACCGGTTGTTGTTGGTAACACTACGCTCGAAGTTGTTGACGAATATGTATACCTAGGACAGATTGTTCAACTAAGTAGGTCCAACTTCGACCAAGAGGTCAATCGACGGATCAAACTCGGCTGGGTAGCGTTCGGTAAACTACTCTACTACTATTCTCGACGAGAAGATGTAATCTTCTCACCGAGTATACCTCATTTCATATACGACATTGTCTCAAAACCAAAGTTTACAACCAGTGCGTGTTGCCAGTGATGACATACGGAACAGAGACGTTGCTCTTCACTGCGGACCGCTTGAGGAAGCTCAGAGTCACTCAGCGAGCTATGTTTCCATAGGTATATGCTCGGAGTTTCTCTGCCTGATAAAATCCGTAACGATGATATCCGCAGCAGAACTAAAGTGATCGACATAGCCCTAAGAATTAGCAAGCTGAAGTGGCAATGGGCAGTGTAGGGTGACCCCCACTAGATGGAGCGACGACCGTATGTCATCACTGGCAACCCGCACTGGTTGTATACTTTTGTTTTAAGGCATTGAGGTATCATCATCATCATTTCAGCCTATTACAGTCCACTGTTGAACATAGGCCTCCCCCATATATTGCCACAAAACACGGTCCTGAGCCACCTGCATCCATCGACTTCCCGCAAAACCGTGCAGGTCGTCGCTCCATCTAGTGGGGGGTCGCCCTACGCTGCGTTTGCCGGTACGAGGTTGCCACTCTAGAACCTTTCTTCCCCAACGGTTGTCGGTTCTACGAGCTATATGGCCGGCCAATTGCCACTTCAGCTTGCTTATCCTTAGGGCTATGTCGGTTATTCTAGTTCTGCTGCGGATAACATCGTTGCGGATTTTATCTCGCAGAGAAACTCCGAGCATAGCCCTTTCCATAGCTCGCTGCGCGACTCTGAGCTTCCTCATGCGGCCTGCAGTGAAGGACCACGTTTCGGTTCCGTAAGTCATCACTGGCAACACGCACTGGTTGTATACTTTTGTTTTCAGGCATTGAGGTACACTCGACGAGAAGATGTGACGCAATTTCCCGAACGCTGCCCAGCCGAGTTGGATCCGTCGATTGACCTCTTGGTCGAAGTTAACCTACCTAGTCGGACAATCTGTCCTAGGTATAAATATTCGTCGACAACTTCGATCGTAGTGTTCCCAATAACAACCGGTATAGGTGTGACATGGACGTTAGACATGATCTTCGTCTTGTCCATGTTCATCTTAAGACCCACCTGTTGGGAGACACTATAGAGGTCATTGAGCATAGAGCTGAGGTTCTCCAGCGATTCTGCCATTATGACTATGTCGTCGGCAAATCGAAGGTGAGTGATGTATTCGCCATTGATGTTAATGCCGTATCCTTTCCAGTTCAGTAGCTTGAAGACATCTTCCAATGCAGCGGTAAACAGTTTCGGGGATATAACATTACCCTGTCTTACACCTTTCTGCAATTGGATCGGTTTCGTACTCTTGTTCTGTACTCGGATAGCCATCGTAGCATTGGTATACAAGCACTGCAGCACATCGATATACCGACAGTCAATTCGGCACCGCTGAAGCGATCGTAGCACCGCCCAAATTTCGACGGAATCAAAGGCTTTCTCATAGTCCACATACGCCAGACATAGCTGGAGATTGTACTCTTCGGTCTTTTGTACAATCTGGCGAAGGGTATGTATGTGGTCTATGGTACTAAAGCTATTTCGGGATCCGGCTTGTTCGGGAGGCTGGAAGTCGTCAAGTCTGCTTGCGATACGATTCGTAATGACTCTCGAAAACAGCACGTAGACGCGGCTCAGAAGCGATATCGGTCTATAGTTCTTCAAGAGGGCATTATCGCCCTTCTTGAAGAACAGGACAACCACGCTATGCTCCACGCTTCCGGCGTAGCGCCGCCGTGGATGACGGAATTAAATAACTTCTGAAGGACTAAAAGTACCGGTTTTTCACCCGCTTTCAGAAGCTCCGCTGTAATTCCGTCCTCGCCCGGCGCTTTGCCATTCTTGAGCTGTTTGAGAGCAATACTAATCTCGCTCAGACTGACGTCCGGGATGTCATCGGAGTGGCGGACGAGATTTGCTCTTGGGTCGTTACTCACACTAGTGTGTGGCTCCAACGACGATCTGTACAGCTGTCCATAGAATCTCTCGATGTCACTCAAAATCTCTGGTCCAGCGGAAATGACGTCACCGCTATCGGTCCTCAACTTAGTCAGTTGGCTTTTTCCGGCAGACAGGCAAAGACCTTGGAGCCTTGGTTTCGCTCAATCGCTTCCTCAATACGAGCAGTATTGAAGAAGCGTAGGTCTCGCCGCATACATTTGGAGATCTGTCTGTTCAGTTGCCGATATGCTGACGCATCAGTTGAGGACTGCAGCCTCATTTCTCGCCTAGCCTCCATGAGATTGAGAGTGTGGTCGGAGAGTTTCTGGATCTTTTTTGTGCGGTGGGTCTTGCAAAACTTTGCCCCCACCGCATGGACAGTTTCCACGAGCCTCTCGTTCATATCGTCCACTGTAACGCAATCTTCCAGGCACTGAAAACGACTTTGCAGTTCGAGCTGGAAGCTTTCGGGGTTTTTGATAAGGGCACGAGATGGACGGAGCGTGGACTTCACCAGGCGCGACCTCTCCAGCTTCACGTTCAGGTTCAATGTGCCTCTTACCATTCGGTGATCACTACCGGTTTTCACCCTAGCAATCACAGAGACATCATTGAACAGCTGTCGTTCGGTCGTCATGATGAAGTCGATCTCATTTTTGGTGGAACCATCCGGGCTCATCCAGGTCCACTTTCTGTGGGGCCGCTTTTGGAAGAAGGAGTTCATCATAAAGAGTGCCTCCTTCTCCATAAAGTCGGCCAGCTGTTGACCTCTCTGGTTCCGTTGCCCTATTCCAAATTGTCCCACTACCAGCTCATCGTCTTTTTTCATGCCCAGCTTTGCGTTAAAGTCTCCCATCAACACCGTGTAGTGAGTTTTGGAGGAATGTATGGCTCTTGAAATATCTTCATACATTTCCTCCACCTCATCATCAGGATGTGTCGAGGTCTGTGCGTATACCTGTATGACCTTCAGCGAATACCGTTTGGTTATTCTGAGTATAAGGTACGCAACCCTAGTCGACACACTCCCGATCTTGACAACGTTGTTAATGAGAGACCTGTGGATGAAAAATCCGACACGTCCTTGGGACAGATGGTCACCCTCCCGGTGGTAGAGCAAGTTACCGGATTCAAGGATTACCGTGTCCTCCCCCTGTCTTCGGACTTCAGATAATCCTATAATATCCCAGTGTAACTTTCTCACCTCCTCTTCCAGCTCCAAGATCTTCTCGTCGGTCCTCAGCGTGCGTGCGTTAAATGTTGCCAGGTCCAGTCGTCGGTGGTGGTAACAAGATCTCCTCCTCCGGAGATTCTTCGCACCCACTGCCTCGCCGTTACCATGACCGTTACCGTAGCCAGGACTAGCGGGGCCGCCGGAGACTAGGGGCCGTTTTTGATTTGTACCTCTCATTTTGGGGGGATTTGCAATAGTTGCCACGCTTGGCAGGCGGGTTGGCAACCGCAGTTTGTTTATTTAGATGTTCCAGGATGATGCTGCTGCCCATCTCCTGGTTTTCATAACCCTCTGTCGACTTTTACGACACCCACGGGACGAGACGGGGTGGTAGATTCTCTTATGCCGCTACCACACGGCGTATACTCGACGGGAATATGTGACACAGTTTCCCGAACGGTGGCTAGCCGAGTACAGATATCTATCCGAGTATAGATAGTCGATTATTGCTTAAAAATCAATTAAATATATTTTCATTTCTAATATAGCCGATAGGCCTTTATTCGCGTAGAATAACACCATAATATTTGTTGTCACTATACTGCTCGTGGAAACGCAAGAATTTTTTGGCTCGTACCAAAATGGCGGCGACGTTGTTCGCCGCCCGTCACCGTGTTTGTATCTCGTTTCCCGCGAGGGCGAAAAGTGTGCTACGTGAGTGGCCTCTGCCTACCTTTCTATAGGAAAAAAGCGCGACGGTATCTATATTAATTTCTGAACTGCACTAAAAGTAGATTATAAATAACACATACTTATAAAACGGCTTTAGTTTGTAGTATTACGGCGGTCTGTCTTTCTTTTTTGTTGGTCTGAGATCATGGCGGCGTAAGTGCATTATCGCAAGTCAGTGCATAATGTCAGTTCCGTAGGTGTTATGAGTCGACTAGATGAAATGGGACTAGATGAATCGTGGCATTTGACGGATGACGGAATAATTACCTTACATATTTTAAACCTAAAATATCCATTTAGGTGACTTGAAAGCACTGAGATAGCCTATACTTAGCGGGATATTTAGAGATACATAGAGTCACGTTGCTCTATATTACGTTCCTACACGCGTATACTTGCTCACTATTACGTTCTCACGAGTAGCTAGGGAAGATGTTGTCTACCTAACTAAGATAAGCCTACCTAATTAAGATGACTACGCCCGCCCCTAGCCAAGCAGCCATCGCCACGGCATCCACTGGGTTGGCGGAAAAGAAGGAAAACGAATTAGGTAGGAGGTACCCCGAGGAGTACTCGGGGTAGGGAATGTGGAAGTTAGAAAAGGAACTAAGGTGTAGAGGATACTACTATGTCGGAGGAAGGAGGAGGAGACAGCAGTAGCTCGGAAGGCCAAGGTCGCTTACCCGGTACTTTACCGAGTTTGCCGGACAACGCAACTAGGTCAAGTACTCGCTGGTGCGATGTATACGAGTATTATATACATTTCCTGGTCGATTTCAATCTGTGACATCTTCCTGTCACTACTCGTACTCTTATCTATGCACGATTTACTATATACATAAACGGAAATTTGTTCGTCGACTAAACTTGGGTCAGTCTGCTGTCTCAAGAGTATACAGAGACTGGCACCATCACTGAGAGACTGAGAGGAATAATTACGTTATAGTCGGCACATGGCTGCGGATCGGCACCTCATGGGTCAAGAGCGGAGTCATGTTCAAGGTGTGGTTATTAGTCAGTGGATAGCCAGAACACTTCTTAAAGAAGCGAACCTTATTCCAAGACGGCCTGCCACTAGCCGGAAACTGATCACACGGCACCGGCAAGCTCGTCTTCAATTTTCTCGAGAGCACCTTAATCGAACAATTGCGGTCAGTCCTGTTCACTGATGAGTGCAGAGTGTGTCTGCATGGTAGTGACTGAAGAGGCTGCGTCTACAGGAGTGCTGCTTCGCTGAAACAGTATCCTATGGCGGTGGTTCCTGCATAATGTGGACTAACATTTCAAAAATCGCGGGACCGACGTCGTTGTGGTGCCTGGGGGAGGCCAGAGAGGCGGCCTCACTGCTGCGAGATACATCGAAGATGTCCTCGTCAAAACACATTATTTAAAAAAATACTCAAACGATTTTCATGCAAATGCTGCCACATTATTTAATAAAATACTCCACCGATTTTCATGCAAATGCTGCCACTGTGTAGCTATTAGTAGCTTTTTAGAATTATTTTGGCATACATTAGAAAACTCAAAGTATTCTTCTTTTTTTTAATTTAAAAATAAACGAGAGGAAGGTTCAATGCAGTGTCAGAGACACAAACAGCATAAAAATAAATTTAAAACCCGAACCAGACTTTAATGCTAAAATGTGATATTTCCTGTCGTCGTCGTCGTCATTTCAGCCTATCAATAGTCCACTGCTGAACATAGGCCTCCACCATAGATTGCCACAAAAGTTTGTAGCTCTCGTTTTGGGGGGATTTTACCATAGTTGCCACGCTTGGCAGACGGTTCGACATTGTTTGTCGGTTCTCTCATCCGTACTTGTGTGTTTGACCTTCTTGTGCCTAGTTCGCACGTGATTTCAATTAACTTCAAATCTTAATAGAGATTCAAATGTTTAATTTGCGGTACGCTCCAAATATGTGTGAATGTAGTGCATTTCTCGTTGTTATTTCATTAAAGAATTCTGCCACAATGATGTCAGTCATGGAATTATAAGAAAAGAAGTTACGAAATAAATTATATGAAAATTATTTGTTTTTCAAATTATTGAATATAAATTTGTCTAATGTATTTACAATCTACCACCGTTTCGTAATGAGGTTTTGTTCTGATACAGATTAAACAGGCGTAAGTAACGGTATCCGATTTTTGTATTATTTTGAATTTCATTTAAAAACCATTATAAATAAATTTGAAAAGAATTGGTTATATATTTCTTTTATATTGCAAAGATACAACAAAGTGGGAGCGTTCGAGACGTTCTCCTGATGGTAAAGTGTAACGCTTGCCTATAACAAATGCTGTGTTACCCAGAACATTTCTGAGACATCAGTTCTCTCATATGACGGATACTCCGGTAAATACACTAGTTCTCAGTGTCCTTCAGACCGAAACATTAATAGTTACTTAGTAATTAGTTAGTTCAGTCATTAATAGCCATCATCATCATCATCATTCCCGGTTGTCAATTAATAGTCGTGACCTATCAATCGAGGTTTATCAAATCAACAAACTGTAAGGTAGAATAAGGTATGTTACCAAATTATGTTACAATATTATTGCTTAATACTGGTGTCGTGTGGTGGCGGCTCGTTAAAAGAATACTACCACTCCATCTCATCCAATGGATCTCGTAAAAGGCGAGTAAGGAATAAAACTGCACTGTGCACCCAACAGCGCATGGTGGCGATGGGCTCACCACCTATCACACCAAGTGCATTCATTATATTGTTTTGGTGAAACGTGGATTGTGGCAGTCATCTGTTTTTGCAGTGAGTGCCCAGTCTCTGACTACCACTTATGGGATACAGTCGTGATCTTATGTATGTATGTATGTAATACTGGTAAAAACAAAAAAGGTATTGACCCTATATCGAAGGGCCGATTAGCCGAACATACAATAAGAAATAAACTGAGCGGGTGCGGTCTACACTGCAAAGCAAGTGTGTCGCCAAGGGGGTGCCTGGAGGGGCAGCAAAGTCATTTGTTGCCCGACTAGCTGTAGCTCGCGGTTTCACCCGTAAAATAAGTCGACGAGATGACCACATGCGCCGTAATATCCTGCGATGTTGATAGCTAACAATAGTATTCGCTAATGGCGTGGTCGAAAATCGGCCCCATCCTGGCCCATTGGCTGGCGACGCTCTTGCTGCAAGGAGTTAACATTAGTGTCATAATTATCGGTTCAGTCCATCACAATACAATTTCAGCTAAACTCGGCGAGAAGTACTGAAACAGTTTTCCAAACGCCGAGTTATTTACGCCGTTTTGTCAAAGTTGGACTTATCTAGTCGGACAATCTGTCCTAGACATACTTATTAGTCGACAACTTAGAGCGCAATGTTCCCAACAATCAACCGGTATAGGGGGGGACATGGTCGTTAGACATGATTTGAAATTGCTGTGTTGTGGTTATCCCTGTGTCTCTGACACTTCATCCGACCTTCCCCCGTATGAGCGTTACATAGGGCGCGGGTAGGTAAGGACAAGGGAGTGACCCTGTGTTTGCGCGTACATCTGTGGTACAATAAATATAATCAAATAAACTTACCTTTCTTTCTTTCTTTCTTTCTAATAATAGCTCTGGCGCAGTTGATAGCTTCCGACTGTCGCTGTGATCGAAAATCGCCCAAGTGTACATCATCATAAACATTATGTAAGAGCGGTTCACACAGTTTTCTTAAAGTTTTCGTGATATCTTAGTAGTAATATAATTTCTTATTTTATCCATGGAACGGAATGCGCGGCACTCGGCGCATACCTGCCGTGTGGAGAGCGAAGTGGGTCGCCAGCATCCGCCAACTGGGTGTGGAATGCGACGATAAACTTTTTGTCTATTATTTGCTCAACTAAAATACGCGACATTGCGTAACTCTTGCATGTTTCGTGGTATGCATGTACTATGCATACCACGAAATTTATCCGATACCCCAGTTTATCCGATATCATCTACACTTGTTACTTTTGATGACAATTCAAATTAAGAGGGTGTCGGTATTTTAAATACTCGTAGTGGAAAGACACGGTTGTTGTACAGTGGGTGTCAATTCATACTAATATTATAAATGCGAAAGTAATTCTCTCTGTCCCTCTGTCTGTTTGCTACCTTTTCACAGCTCATCCGTTGAACCTATCTTGATAAAATCCGGCACAGATATAGCTTGCATCCTGGAGACGGACAAAGGATACTTTTTATTCTGGAAAATTAAAGAGTTCCCAAGGCATTTTTTAAAACCTAAATTCACGTCAAAAAAACATGAGAAGCGTGTTAATGTTTTCATTTATTTAGTTCATTCTGAAGGGTTAATTTCATATATGATCTTAGTTTTTGGTACTTTTAGTGTTGACAAACAAAATTTTACAATGAATTATCATTGTAAAATTTTGTTTGTAACACTTCTTCTTCTTCTTTTTAATATTATTTTTGTTTCTTTAATTGTTTTTGTTGTCTTCATTTAATTTTATTTTTTGTCATTGTATTTTCTTTTATACTCGTAAGTATGTGTTTATATTGTCACTAAGTGTGTTGTCCTTTTGTGCTGTACCAATAAATGCTTTTTTTGCTTTCTTTAGAATACGGAGTTTTAATCGCTAATTTGCTATTTTAATATATTGTTATATTTTTTTATCGTTTAAATAATATTATGATATTACACTGTGGTGAACGGCGCTGTGTCTCTTCTTTCATACACTCAGTGTGCAAGAAGACGAATAATAAAAGTCCTAATCAATTTTTTCATTGTAATCCAGTCTTTTTGGACACAGTGAAAAGGCGTACCTAGATTCTTGTAGGTGACGTTTCGTTGTTTAAGACAAATCAGTACAGTCACGCTCCTCGGCGCCATTCTTTATTTAGGCTATATTTCGGAGAGTGTGAACAGGAGTTACGTTCACTCATTCCTTACTCTTCATTTTGTAAACGATTTGGTGGTGGCGTAAGAGAAATCTACCACCCAATTTCATCCCCGAGGGTGTGGTAGAAATCTAATTTCTGGGCATGTGAGACTAAAGCAACTGACGTCCCAATGTGACTTTTCATAGGACTTTTTATAGGAAAAAGTTACGAGATGTGATGAGCAAAACGTTCACCTGATAATAAGAGTCTGCCCATAACAAATGCTGCGTCACCCAGGAACATTAGTTTGTGGCACCACACTGCGCCTGTTAATCTCAGACATCAGTTATTATATAAATTACACTAGCTCTCAGTGTACTTCAGATCGAAACACAATATTTTTTATGGTATCGACGTACGATATCAGCAAATCTTTCACCTGACGATAAGAAATTTGCTGGTAGTAGGATGCATGTATTATGTAGATGTAGATGTAGTATGCAGGAATCCGCCTAGGTAAGTACCACCCCAGAACAGTTATTCCGATGTGAAGCAGTAGTGTGCAAACATACTGTGAGAGCTTGTGTAATCACTGAGCATATGAGACCTAAGAACTGATGTCTCTATATAATTTCGGTGATGTTATTGCTGTTAGCTTTTTTGGCCTTTTACAGCTTCATCGGATACTTCTGATGTCTCTGGGTGACGGGCGCAGTGAAGTGCCACACAAAAATGTTCTGGGTGACACAGCATTTATTATGGGCGGACGTTGCACTTATCACCAGGTGAACGTTCTGCTCGCCTCATCACTTTATCGAATAAAAAAAAATCTAGAATCTTCTTCAATAAATAGGCTATCTAACATAATTTTACAAATTACAAAAACATATAAACTCTCCAGCTTTGTTGCAGTAGTAAGATTCCTCTAGATCTAGATCTAGATTCTACCAGTAGTAAGAGGTAATAGATGGTTTTAAATAAATTCTAAGCTCTTTTCGAACTTAAGAGCGCACAACGTGATCTTTACAAAACAATTCAACGAATAGATCTTTAGATAATAAACGCCTACATACACACCTACCGAGGTGCTTGTAAGAGGCAACTGAGGTATTGTACGGACAGCCTTTATTCGTGCAGAATATGCAGTGTACTGTTGCTTGACTGCTGTCACTCACCGTGTGGTGGCGGCTTAAGGGAATCTACCTCCCATCTCATCCTGTGGGTGTCGTAAAAGTCGACAGAGGGAAATGAAAATCCAGGAGATGGGCAACAGCATCTTCTTGGAACATCTGAATAAATAAACTGCGGTTGCTGACCCGCCAGTCAAGCGTGCCAACTATGGCAAAATCCCCAAAAATGAGAGCTACAAACTTTTGTCGAAATCTATGAGGGAGGCCTACGTTCAGCAGTGGACTAGTGATAGGCTGAAATTATGAGAAAATTATGATACAATGCTGACACTTGTGGAAACACAGTGAGGCGGAAGATTTTTTTAACACGTACCAAAATGGCGGCGACGTGGTTCGCCACTCGCCACGTCTCGTTTCCCGCGGGGAGAAAACTGGGCTACGTCTGTGGCCTCTGCCTACCGTTTATATGGGAAAAAGGTGTGACTGTTTGTATTTCTTCTTTTCATATTTGTTATTGGTTTTGCGTGACAGATCACGGGTTTCTTTTCCGCAAGAGAAAAAATATTAGTGTAACTTAAGTATAGATAGTTGTTCAGGGCCTGGTTGTTTGTGTATGCAATGTACGTCTAAAAGCGTCCAATGTTCAGGAGGACTCCTAGTGCGAAGCAACCTTTAATAAAAAAGCTTTCGAAGGATTGTTACACGATTTTAGACTCTACGTATCTAACATGTACATATCGACGAAAAGTATATTAGAAAGTCCGTATTTAACAACTCAATTATTTTAACACATCTATCATAGCATTATTTTTTAACGACAGTCTGCGGTAAACATTGGCAAAGTTATTTAAAAAATAACTTTGTCATAATAAATCTTAATACTATCAATATTTCCTAAACAATCGCGATAACCAAGATTCATTTATGCGGTTACTGACCCCAAGTATAAAAGAAAATATGAGAAGTATCTAAACAAAAACCTATCGCTATGGCTATAAGGGGAATGACGCATAATGAGCTGTGGGATATTATATTTAGTCGTAGTATTTATTTACACCCCCACATTCCAACACCTATCCGTGTAAAAAGCAACGATTTCAACATAACCATTAACATTTCAGTGTGCGATGTCGATTTAACGCGCGCATTCTCGCTGTGTCATTCCGGCAGTTTGCCAACATACCTGTTTTTCACAACATAATAGCAATATCACACTATGTGAAATTAATAGTTTTTTGCACATCGCTTGTAGTGTAAGTAGGGTGGTAATCTTAATCATCATTGTCATTTTAGTCTATCACTAGTCCACTGCTGAACATAGCGTGCCTCCATAGATTGCCACAGAATGTTGTAAGGAAGTGCAGGAAGATGCCGCTGCCCATATTCTAGATTTTATTTTCCCTCTGTCGACTTTTACGATACTCACCACCATACCATTTTACGGTTCAGCTGCTGAACCGATCTTGACGAACTTTGGCACAGAGATAGCTTCCGTTCTGGAGACGGACATAGGATACTTTTTATCACGGAAAATCGAACTATATACACGCGGGCATCGTATTATAAATGTGTTATGTTAGAAAACCGGGATCTGGAAGAAAACGGTGCACATCAGAAAGAGATGACCGTTTCATCGTTACGACATCTTTACGAAACCGTTTTACAAATGCTGTTGAGTTGCAACAACAGCTTCGATCAACTCGGAGAACATCTGTGAGTGTTTCTACGATAAGAAGAAGGTTACACGAAAAGAGTTTAACAGCCCATAGACCTGCTAAAGGTCCAAAACTTACTGCACAGCATCGCAGAGATCGCCATGAGTTTGCTCGCAATCATTGCGAGTGGACTCTAGAACAGTGGCGGACCGTACTCTTCTCTGATGAGACGAGGGTCTGTCTCTTCCGCAATGACAGACGTAGAAGGGTCTACAGAAGACAGGGGGAGAGGTTCACACAACCCTGCTTCGAAGAATCCGTCGAATACGGGGGTGGCTCGTGTATGTTTTGGGGCGGCATTTCCGTCGACGGGAAAACGGAACTTGTGTGCGTTTCCCGGACTCGGGGTGGCCGTGGGCAAGGGTCATTAAATGCTGGTCGGTACATTACTGAAATCCTAGAGGAACATGTGGTCCCGTATGCTGGTTATGTCGGTGATGGATTCATGTTAATGCATGATAATGCTCGTTGCCACACCGCGGCTATTGTACGGGATTATTTACAGGAGGTCGATATCCCTGTTATGCATTGGCCAGTACGAAGTCCAGACCTTAACCCAATAGAACATCTCTGGGATGACCTAAAACGGCGCGTGCGAGCTCGAGATCCAGCTCCAGCCACTCTTCAAGAGCTCCAAGATGCGGTACTTGAAGAGTGGCAACAAATACCCCAAGAGGCTGTTGCGATCCTTGTAAGGTCCATGAAAGATCGCATGGAAGCCGTTATCAAGGCAAGGGGGAGTAACACTAGGTTTTAAGAACTTTTTTTGTATTTATTAAGTTTTTTTTTAAATTATTAATTTGCAAATTTATACATACCCTGTCTTTTTCTTTAATTTCCCTTTCGTCTCGTTATAAAAGTAAAATTCAATTAAAATTCCTGAAAGCTAATGAAATTACCTTTCGAATGATACCCTCAAACCACAACATTGCCATTGGCCTGTTGTGTTAAAATAGTATTTAAATTATTTTTTTCGGATGTGCGATTTTTTTGACGCCGAGTGTAGCTATAGAGCGAATTCACGAACAAAGAAGTAAAATGCAGACTCCTATGAAGTTTTCGAATGGTGGCTCTATCGACGTCTAAGCATGCTGTAAGAAGAATAATGGAAGAGGAAAGACGAGCGTGTAAAAATCCTGCGTGTGTTGGTGTGCATGTTCATATATACATTGCGGATACGAGCGTAAGGTAAGAAATTTACATACACCTGCCTCATAGAGAATGGTTGTTAAACTTGCGCAACTGGAGTGTTTTTTTAATGGGAATATGAATGATTAATGATTGTACTAAAATTCATAGAATTTAAAGAAAATGCATATTTAGTGTTTTTAGTTTAGTATTGTATATATGTTAATCATATTTATTTTTATATATACATAATATGTAACATATATGTATATATGAACGTATATAATAGGTACGTATTTAGTTCTTTATGCAATCTATCTTATTTATTTGTTTTTCACGCCGACGCTCTCGACTTTTTCATTGTTCTTGATATCCTGTAGATCTAGCAGTTCTCTGGAAGATATTTCCGCCAGCAATCAATCACTTCAGCCTATCACTACTCCACTGCTGAACATAGGCCTCTCCCATAGACTGCCACAAAACTTGGTAGCTCTCAATTTGCGGGATTTTGCCGTAGTTGCCACGCTTGGCGGGCGGGTTGGCAACCGCAGTTTATTTATTCAGATGTTCCAGGAAAGCGCCGCTGCCCATCTTCTGGTTTCAATTTTCCCTCTGTCGACTTTTACGACACACACGGTATGAGATGGGGTGGTAGATTCTCTTAAGCCGCCACCACACGGCTGTCAGCAATAAGACTGCCCACTGTTCACTCTTGGCGTACTTTTTTTGTTTTTATATTTTTTGTCATTTCTTTTACTTATAAGGTTTGCAATGAAGAATATAAATACATAAAATTAAAAATAAATAGCGCAGTTGTAGCAATACACAATAAACGTCTTTGTCAAGTCAATCAATTCGAGGATATAGGAGTAGCGAGGTGGACCATTCTCATTACCTCCTCAAAAAATGTGACTTTTTAATTGCATACAAATTCCATAAAATTAAAAAAGGAACTTACGTTATTCGTGCCAATTACGCAAGTCGATAAGAAATTAATAAGAGTAATATAACTCAAAACACTAAACTAGTGTGCATAATAAAACGATAGATAAAAATAAAATACAGACAGGTTCGCATTTAAAAGCGTTCGGTAGTATCTCTACGACAGCCGGAATGATTCAACTTAGTGCTGAATTATAAATAGAATGGAATCTAGCGTGGAATGTTGATGGCTCCAGAATTTTATTTACATCCCGTCTTCTTAATGATTGATATTCAGTTTCATGATTTCGTTTCGTAATTTACTAAAGTGGGAGAGAAAATCCTCGACAATCTTGCATGGATCGAGTTAAGAAACATGTACACGTCACCTGGTATTGGGAGATCAAAGCGATGATAATGTATTGAGAAAGATGGGAAATGCTACACTAACAGGGGTATGGCCTCCTTCAACAAAAGAAAAATTTAAGAATAATTCTTGGCCGATTTCCGACCACGACAAAAATAAAACGGCCTAAAAAGGCGTTCACTGGTACTGACTTACTTACATACATACATAAGACCACGACTGTATCCCATAAGGGGTAGTCAGAGACTGGGCACTCACTTCCAAAACAGATGACTGCCACAATCCACGTTTCACCAAAACAATATAATGTACTTGGTGTGATAGGTGGTGAGCCCATCGCCACCATGCGCTGTTGGGTGCACAGTGCAGTTTAATTCCTTACTCGCCTTTTACGAGATCCATTGGATGATATGGAGTGGTAGTATTCTTTTAACGAGCCGCCACCACACGGCCTACTGACTTACACACGCCCGATGTAAGGTTCATGCGATCGGAGGTAGGCTTGGATGCGGTGTCAGAGACTATTTGGGGTTTTGCACAAATGTTAGCTCCGTATAGGACTCAAGATCCACAGTGTATAGAAATCAAGTACTTTGACCACTTTCGAAAAATAATTATGCGACTTGAAAGCTTTCGCGCGACTTCGAGCGAATCCGCGCACTGTCCCAAATCCTATGTCTTAAAACACTACCTCAAAAGTCTTCGATTTTAATGTATATTTGAAAGATATTTTCTTGATGCAAATTAAGTCCAACTTCGCTTGATAAATTAATTTAAAAGTACTTACAGTTTTGTCCTTGCATTTAATGTCACACTTGATTTGAAGAACGAATTATTCACATTTATAACAACACAACACTGGTGGTGCCACCTATTGGCCGCTCTACTCCAGCGGCAGCTGTGCGTCCGTCGATTTTGTTTTAAGAATAATAGCGATACTATTAACATTACTAATATTCCTGTTAACCACTGCAACTAAAAAAAGCGTAAAAGCTTGTGCTAGGAGATGGTTCACGTCACTAGTCGAATGGCGGGCTCGATCCTGCGACGCCATGTTTCGCATTCCGTACCCTAAACCATTAGGCTATTGCCGCTTAAATTGAATGATGTTGATGTGTCAGTCTGTTGCCGAGCCAGCCGGTCCGGTCTCGGACTGACTTTATGTTGTACTATTCCACTCTGTCAACGGGGGTGCCCTCTGGACTTGATGTAGCAAATTGTAACTGTTGTACTGAAGTGAACTTAATAGGCTTGCTATTCAGCTTATCAATACAGGGGGCGTTTTATTCACCATGCTGACTATATTTGACAAAAACGGTATGTAGTAAATCCGGCTCGTATGTAACCAATGTTCCTCGGTGCTGTTCTAAAGATGATGTGATGTTCTCCTAGCCGATTTCGACCACGGCGACAACTGACGACTATTGTCGAGAGCCATCAACTGCGCAGGAGATATTATAGTGCCACAAGTGTATGCGCAAACACAGAGGCACTCACTCGTCCCAACTTACCCGCGCCTGATGTAACGCTGATGCGATAAGATACTTCTTAACGACGCTGATTCTTCTTAAAGATTATATATATTAAATAAAACGTTTCGATCGTATCGTGAACTAGTTGTATTTGAAAAGTTTTTGTTTGATCTTCTGCATTCACTATGTCTAATGCTGCGTGAAGCAAAATACAATTACGCCATCTAGATTTTGCATTTTCTAAATTACTTTGTTTATCATCATCATTTCAGTCAGTGGTAGCTCAGGGGCTAGGCGCTCGCTTAAAAATTTCATAGTACGCGAGTGACCTTGGTTCGATTCCCGGTGCCGGCACCACTAAAATTGTTAATTGCAATTTTAAGGGCTGAGTTACGACGTGCTCGGCGGTAAAGGAAAACATCGTGCATGTCTCACAAATAAAAAAATATTTCGAAGACATGCGAAGTCCGCCAACCCGCATTGGAGCAGCGTGGCGGATTCTTCCTAGCTCCAAAACCCTCTCAGAAATAAGAGGAGGCCTGTGCTCAGCAGTGGGACATTTATTAACTTTATTTTTTTACTTTACTAGTCCATTTCTGAACATAGGCCTCCCCCATAGATTGCCACTATAGTTTGTAGTTCTCATTTTGGGATGATTTTCCCATAGTTATCACGGGTTGATAACTGCAGTTAATTTATTCAGATGTTCCAGGAAGATGCTGCTGCCCATCTCCTGGTTTATATTTTCACTGTGTTGATTTTTACGCCACCCACGAGATGACATGGGATGGCAGATTATCTTAAGCGGCCACCACACGGCGGCAACATATTACTTAAACTTACGTAATAGACGTGTGAGCATTGAGCGTGGTAATGGATAATCGTGGGCAGTGCCGAAAATTTTCCTTCATTCCGAGATGCAACAGATCCTTATTGCTTAGAAGTAGCACACTTTAAATAAATAAACATTTTGAGTCAGACCAGTGAGAACGCAATTGATGATTCACATGTACTTCTGTATGTTTCCGGCTTGTTCAATTACTCCATCGCTGATTTGATAAGCGCAATTAACATTCATAAGCTTATTTTCAAGGATATTTGAATGTGTGTGTTTGACCTCAATATTTCGTTTTATGCGCCACTTCACAACGTTACAAACATTACAACACAAACATTAGCAGTTTCGAATCGACCCTCATCAATAGGAATCAGCCTCCATCAACGTATATTTTTACCAATGGCGTTGGGGTCTTTAAGAAAATAGGTTTCCTTAAAGCCTGGCAAAGTATCAGGATTGCCGATACTAGGAATAATTGGTAAACTATCTATGTTATGTGGTGTCGGTGTAAGAGAAAAGAAAGACATATATATATAGGTAAAAACATGGTTCTGACTAATAGCGAAATACACATGGTGATGGATACTCTGACCATAAATATGTTAATTACTTATGAACATCATCGTTTTGTAAATTAACTTAGATGGTGAAGGAACATTTATATTCCCCATTCAACATTATTTGTATTCAGCGTGTCACTGTTATAAATGGTAACTACAAAGAGTAAGTAACAAATTGAAGGTTACGGATTTTTATTTAATCATTCGTGTATTAATAATAAACGTCAGCAATGATTTTATATAATAATGTTGACCCTGTGGCGAATTTTGACGATAATTACTAATGCATTCAACGTTAGAAAATGTATATTTATAGAAGATTACGCAGGCATCGGAACCAAAAACGGGGAACCACCAACAAACACGACTCAAAGCAAGCAGAAACTCTGAACAGTCGTCTATTGTATATATTTATGTATCCATTTAGATGATTGCTCATTATATTGAACAACAGGATTTATCGCAATTATCAAGTTTCGCAGGCGAATCGCAGTTTCGCACCCCTCGCCTTAGACTCTGCCGGTTTTTATATTCTTTGATCTGGCATTTTTGGATGTGGGCATTTCGACAACAGCCGAAAGCTGTGAGATTTTCCAGTCGCTCTCTTATTGACTATTACGGTACATTGGCAAGTTTTCTAACCCCACGATTGCGACGATGCGATTTGTCGTGTTATCAGGTTATTTGGATCTCGGAATCGGAGGATAGTTTTAGGGTCGAGTGTCCTGGAATCTGATGTTAATGTGGACGCCCTGGAAAATAATATTATTCAAACTTATTTGTGGACATTCAAAAGAGATCTAGATAGCATTTGTATGATACATACAAAAATAGAAGTACCTTTTATGTCTGTCTGTACGAACGGATTAAACTGAGGAAGAAAGCTATTGTTATGAATTTTGCGCAGGCTGTAGATAATAACTTTAAAACCAACTTACGCTTTGTTTCATCGTGTTTGTTTCGTCGGTTCCATAACTATGAAGATGTTTCGGTACTATTTTACAGAACGTCATCTATGTTATAGTAGCTTAATTTTTTTTTATTTATTAATGGAATACCTACAATAAAACACCTAACGTTCTAAAATATACAGACATATTAACACAAATGGAAGCTTGAACCAAACATTTCTAAAATTACACACACACATCGTTTAACAAATAACAACAATACATTCATACATACAATCACGCCTTTTTCTCATGTAAGGGGTACGCAGAGACCACACACGAAGTCCACTTTTCGTACCCGCCTGAAACGAGACGTAAGGGGTGGCGAGCCATGTCGCTGCCATTTTAGTACGAGTAAAAAAATCTTACTACGCATTATGTTCTCACGAGCACTATATTGACAGCATTGCATTTTATGGTGTTATTCTGCACGAATAAAAGCTGTAAGTACAATACCTTAGTCGCCTCTTACGACACCTCGGTAGGAAAGAGGTAGGTGCTATTCTAATCTGCCGGACACCTATCGGCTATAACAACAATATTGTTAATAAACTTAAAAAATATATTATGTCTTGAAAATTTCACCCAAACGAAGACGCGTGTGTAACTAGTTTAGAATGTTTTGCGTCTCTTGAGAAGATAATAAATGACGCGAAACAAGGCCAAATCCTTGGGGACAGTCCAAATACAGTTCAGTCGTGCCTTTTATATCACATGCAATATTGAAATTCCCACTACGTTCCAAATTTAATTGTTCCAAAAATATAGTCAACATCATTACAATCCATTATTACAATGCTGAAAACAGGTTTCCGCAGAGGAAGGGAATTAGTAAAGACAACCGTATTGAGAAGGTTTGAGGTCAAGAACATCATCGTCATCGTTTCAGCCTATCACAAGTCCACTGCTGAACATAGGCCTACCCACAGATAGCCACAAAAGCTTGTAGCTCTCAATTTGGAGGTATCTCAAGAACATACTACTGCCCATTAACTGTTTTATTAACTTTCTTAGCCTCTCTCTCTTTCTGTCTAATGCCATCACTAAACGACGCCACCGCAGAGCCTGTTATTCTGCTGCGAAGCAGTAATGTGTACTGGGGATATAAGATTTAAGTACTGATGTCTCTGTCCCAGAATATTCATTTGTAGACGTTGTACTTACCATCAGGTAAACGTTTTGCTCGTCTCGTCATTTTCTACAATAAAAAAAATAAGTTGAACGTAATATAACTTGGTAACTGTTTTAGGTTTCGTCACACTTGTTGTTAATTAACAGACGTTGAATGTTTGGCTCCGAAGCCGCAAAGAATCTGCCGCATTTCTCCAGTGCGGATTGGTGTAATATGTCATTTAAAATATTTTTTATTTCTCAGGCTGGCGCTTTCCTACGATTTTGATGCTTCTTCTCCTAGCCTGAAATATGTTTGTATTTAAATAGCTAGTAATAATTTTAGCGGAGCCGACTTAAGTTGCTCGTGAACTTTTCAATTTAAAGCAAGCGCCTTCCCCCTGAGCTACCACAAATTCAGTTTCGTTATCCCTGTAGTTCAGTTATCAGTTCTTATAATTTGTTTTGTCTACACGAAAAATTAATATTTCTTCTATTTTGTAACTATTTCGTCGCCACGATCAGCGAGCAGAAGTTCTTCAAACCTATTATTAAAACTTGTGGGATAGATACGTCCACGTCTGTACGTAACTCTCCACCTGTAGCGTAATTAGCAATAGCATTGAACTTGGAAAATGTTTTTGCCAACAAACTCCAACTCATCAGGTGTTTTGGCAAAACTTTTGACAGCCCAATTTTAAAAACTGTAATGCCAATTACAACTTTATGTTCTTAGCTGTAAAGAAAATCTAGTTATAACTTGATCCATTGTTCATTCTCAAATAAATATTTTCGCACGTCAATCACATATGAAGATTGACAATTCTGGCGGGATACCAATTTTTTTCTATTGACAGAACATTATCGCATGAAGTCAGGTGAAGACAATCAGTGTAGACATTTTTAGCTGTTTAGATGATTAAATCACTTTGATATTTATAGTAACGAAGCTTTCATAAAAAAAATGCGTGACTATATTTTGTGCGTGTTTGAGTTCGAATTATGGCCAAAGCTAATATTTATTATACTCGCATATTTCTTTTTCAGTTGTTAAAATAATAATAACCTTTATTTGCATAAAACATGGTAAAAATACAGTAGTTTTACTTGATGAGTCTCACATAAAACGGTTATATTATACAGCATGCAAAATAAATTAAAGTCAACATATAACTACAATGCTGCCGTGGTAGCTCAGGGGCCTGGTGCTCGCCTTTAATTTCATAGTAAGCGAGTAACCTGGGTTCGATCCCCGGTGCCAGCACCTCTAAAATTGTTCTACAATTTTAAGTGCTGATTTACCACGTGCTTAGCGGTGAAGGAAAACATCGTGAGGAAACCTGCATGTCCGAGGAATAGAAATATTTCGAAGACATGTGAAGTCCGCCAACCTGCATTGGAGCAGCGTGACGGATTCTTCCTAGCTCCTAAACCCTCTCAGAAATGAAAGGAGGCCTGTGCTCAGCAGTGGGACACTTATAGGCTGAAACTTTACTTTTTACTTTACAACATATTACTACAATAGTTATTATCATTTTACTCAATAAATAATATAATTATCTTAAATTTACCGAATTATACTAAAAAAAGTAAAATTACAAATTGTAAATGCTCCAATGCCGTGCTCAGGCCTCCTCTCATTTCTGAGAGGGTTTTGGAGCCGGGAACAGTTCGCCACGCTGCTCAAATGCGGGTTGACGGAATTCACATAAATACAAGGGGTAGGCAGAAGCCACTCATGTAGCTCACTTTTCGCCCTCGCGTAATCGCGTAAATATATAGGTATTTGGCCACGGAGAATACTTTCGCTCTTTTCACTTTTTAGTCACTGGTCACTAGATGGCGCTGCAGCTTATTAACTTTAAACCAAGCAGGTATGACGACTGCCGGTTTTGCTAGTTAATTATAAATATGCCTTTGTTAGTAAGTTTGCAATTTATTCAGAGTCCCAGCAAAAAATATTTTCAGCGATGATATCATCACAACCAGGAAGAGCTCACGTATTGTCAGTTGTTTGGTACGATTTTACTACACAGTGGACGAACCTAGCAGAGCGAGTTTGAATTTTTTTGTATGCTTCATTCATCACCGATTGGTTTCTTCATCACTTCCGTACTTTTGATATTTTCTAGATGTTGTTGTTGCACAAACTTCTTAGAATTTTTTGGAATAGTTACTCGTATACTTTCCTTTTTTATTTCAAAAAGGGACGAGACTAGCATAACGTTCACCTGATGGTAAATGCAATGTCCGCCCATATGGCGCTTTATTGCAATTGGGCTTAGGGCGCCATCTAACTGAAATCTGCTTCTGACTGCATATCCAGTGGAACAGAGAAGGTTTATATTTACGCAATTTTGAACTCTTTCGGCATACTGGTGGAAGGATTCCTATACAGGAATTCGTCTAGGTAGGTACCACCCCAGGGCCAATTATTCTGACGTGAAGCAGTGGTGTGTAAAGATTACTGTGTTTCGGTTTGAAGGGCACTGTGAGCTAGTGTAACCACTGGGCATTTGAGACTTAAGAACTGAGGTCTCAGGGTACCCAGAAAATTTATGTGTGTGAAAATTTCTGTGTGACACCACACAGCGCCCGTCGCTGTGTGGAGTCACACAGAAATTTTCTGGGTGATACAGCATTTGTTATGGGCAGACGTTGCACTTACCATCAGGTGAACGTTTTGCTCGTTTCATCACTTTATCCAAAAAAAAAAAATACGTAATGTATTTAAGTACTTTGTCGTGCTGAATATAGAATTAATAAATAAAGACCAAGTCCCCTTCGTAAGTTAAATTTGTTGCAATGAAATATTGTAATCCGCCTCCGCTCCGCCCAGTACAATGGAACAGTCTAAATCGGGCCGTTCGGATATTTTTGGTCCAGCGTTCAATGCCACGGGGCCAATAACTTCAATTGGATTAGTCATTAGTTATTACATCGTTCAATCATAAATAGGTAACATTCGTAAATCATAAATATTATCCATACTACTTTCTGACACAGCAGTTTCCTGGATATGTGGCGAATACTATCGTAGTCGTCACGGTGAGTGTGTGAGTGAGTATTTGATTGCAGGTAAAAGAAAAAAAAAATAAACAATTTATTAATTCTTATTTTGGTCCCATATTATACTTATCACTTAAAACTAATTTCACAAAATGATTACATTTATTTAAATTATCACATTGTTTACATAAAGATATCTAAATTATTTAAAGTTGACATACACTATGCTCTCAATTACATTTAAATTATTTAGTATGAAATGATAGAATAGCATTTAACAATCAAAAACAAGCCCCAAGCGCAGAAATTTATCAACATCTATCTCAAAGTCTCGCTGATGTAGCAAGGGTAGATTTCTTAAGTAAATTTCGACGTGTGGTATTCGTAGTCAGTGATTTAATGGTGAATTGATAAACACGATATAGTAGACCAAGTAAATTTCGTTAAATCAGCAAGTGGTGTACGGTGGGCAAAAAAGGTTGATAAATATGAGTGACTAGGATACATTCAACGTACATTTTGTTAGACTTGTTTTTGATGAGATAAAAAAATTAAAATAAAAACTTCCATGCATCAGTCTTATGTAGTATATCATAGCTCAAAATCATCTGACGACAATTTCGCATGCATCATTCTCTTTCATAAATTAACTTTGTAATTAAAAAATTTAAAAATATTTCTACTAACTATTTATAAACGAATCTAATTTGAGTGATTCGTTACAGAGAGAATCTTTTAAACGAAGTATCGTCTTCTGTCTCATTATACAACATAATCAACACATTTATAAAATTCTTTTCCCATAAATAAATAAATTGAGATGATGACCAACTACGCCTACAATTGACAGAAATATTTTTATCATTAACCATTATTTATCATTATAACATTAACGCAGTTCTATGGAAAGACGTCATTTTAAAATAATGAGACATTAAATCGTTCATTCACGTCAAAGATTACTTCATCCAATTCTTCTTCAAAGATTAGTACATCGGATGTGAAACATATAGTTTGCTTATAAACATAGACGTACTAATGCAATAATATATTTTAAGAGTTAAAGCATCGTACTACTTATTTATACAGTCATATTTTTCTGGACACACCAGCCTAATTTTAAGAGATTAACACCTAAGCCAAGAAAATCGTGACACGAAATACAAATAATTATTAAATCTGTGACTCAGCTCTTTTCAATGGGACCGTACCGTTGCCTGAACCAAGTCATGGCGCGGTAGTCGGGTTCGTAGACGTCGGGTATCTCTTTGTCAATCGCTTCGCAGTATACCATCTTCACTGAAGCCTCGCTGAAGAGCCTCTCCTCATACTTTATTAATTGCTTGAAGAAACCCGTATTTGGTCGAATTTGTGGCCTGCAAAGAACAAATATTTCAGTCTTTTGATTCAAAGTATAAAATTCGGTACAATGAAAAAAGTTAAGTATGTGTCCCCTATGCATACATACATAAGATCACGACTGTATCCCATAAGGGGTAGTCAGAGACTGGGCACTCACTGCAAAAACAGATGGCTGCCACAATCCACGTTTCACCAAAACAATATAATGCACTTGGTGTGATAGGTGGTGAGCCCATCGCCACCATGCGCTGTTGTGAGCAAAGTGCAGTTTAATTCCTTACTCGCTTTTTACGAGATCCGTTGGATGAGATGGAGTGTTAGTATTCTTTTAACGAGCCGCCACCACACGGCTCCAAGAAAATGCATTATGACATTAACAGTTAATTTAAACTTAATAATTTAATTTCTGAATTTCTCGTGCATTTTGAGTACATTTTTCAGATACACTTTTTGATTTCCTTGCGGGAATCCAATTCATACCGCTGAAGCCAATAGCTCAGCCGCTGCGTTAGCCGAACCGATATAATCAAAATGTAAAATTATTAATTAAATAACTACAAATGTTATGTGCTCAAAGTTTACCGTCTAAGTTTCATATGGTGGTAGGCATCTCGGAGCGTCATTCTCTCCCATTTAATGAGATACGCCAGGCACAGAGTAACTGATCTAGACACACCAGCAACGCAGTGCACTAATACGACTTCTCCTCGTTGGACCACCTAATAAAAAAGAAACAATGAAAACTTTATGAAAGAAGTTACAGCTAGTATTTCTCATGTATCGTAAGTACGTTTTGCAGATATAAGTTCCGCATTCATAAGTTCTACATAAATGTTGGCTTCTTCTAGGATTTAACCGGCGTAGAAGTCAAGTACTTTAACCACCGGGACACGCTGTATTTGTTCAGTTTACAACCTCACTTATTAAACCAAATAAAGTTAAAAGGAAATATGGAGAATTTGCCGTAGTCTAAATCAAATTAAAAATTTGCTTGGCTGACGGATTGGCGATCAGAGTTTTGGGAGACACAGCATTGGTGATGAGCAGACGTTGCACTTACTAGCAGGTGAACGTTTTTCTCGTCACGACATCATAGACTATGTTTTCAATCTTTGTATTACGTTTTTGATACAGTTGTTTCGTTATTTGTTTGAGGCGAAGACATTTTACTGGCGTATCTCTTTGTCATTTTGCGATCTTGGGCGAGACATGGTCATAGATTCTCTTAAGAAGTTATCAGATGCGTACGGTAATTTATAAACTTCACTTACATCATTAATAAGGTCGGCCACCCTTTCCATATAAGGGTGCATATCAGAATTCGGTGTATCGAGTAAAGGCACGTAGTGTCTAGGGGCACAGTCTTCGGGCGGCGGCGGTAGCTCTGGTGCGGCGTTAACTACAAGGCCAGGGCGAAGCATCTTCACTGCACCGGGGAGAGCGTGGGCCCCACAAACGTATACGGAGCCAGTGACACGTGAGACTCCAAGGGGACATCCTCTGTTAGAATAAAATAATTTGATCATTATGATTTGTGGATTGACATTTTCAAATTTAATCGATTACAGTATTTCGTATTCTTTAATGTTCCCAATAAGTTATTAATCGCGCCAGGGATAGGTTACCAAGCAACTAGTCTACCCTATATTAGTTGCCATATAAATAATAACAATCACCATGGAAATATACTGTGGATAACGGATCGAAAATATACTCAAACTTATAAGAATTTACCTCAGTAAATTATGTTTATTAAATAGTGCTTCAGCTTAGTGAATGCAATTAACAGGGCAGACTTAATTTTGACGTTTGGGGTAGGCATATACAACATCTTTTCACTTTCTACGATCATGACGCGCATATTTCGCTTTTTCTATTTTCATAAACGATGTTCTAAAACAACTGAGAAAAGTAAATTATTTTACAAGTACAACATAGTTAGTGGAATTCTGTGCTTCATATGACGAAACAGGAATCCGTCTAGGTAGGTACCACCCCAGGGCCAGTTATTCTGCCGTGAAGCAGTACTGTGCAAACATTACTGTGTTTCGGTTTGAAGGGCACTGTGAGCTAGCGTAATCACAGGGCATATGAGACTTAAGAACTGTTGTCTCAGGGTGATGGGCACAGTGAGGTGTCACAAAGAAATGTTCTGGGTGACACAGCATTTGTTATGGGCAGACGTTGCACTTACCATCAGGTGAACGTTTTCCTCGTTTCATCACTTTATACAATAAAAAAAATATTAACCAACTCGTTACGTGTACGAAATTTTATAACGTCTTTTTCACACAATGAATCAGAAAGTCTTGGATATCTACGTAATTGCAATCAGTAAAGGTCATAATTTTGATGTATATTTTAACGTTTTAATTTTTGTCATTTACTGGTGGTAGGATAGTTATGCAGGAATCTGCCTGGGTACGTACCACCCCTGTGGCAGTTATTGTGCCGTGAAGCAGCAGTGTGTAAACATTACTGTGTTTCCGTTTGAAGGGCAGTGAGAACTAGTGTAATCACTGAGTACATGAGACTTAAGTACTGTTTTGGGTGGCACATCATTTGTTATGAGCGGACGTTGCACTTATCATCAGGTGATCGTTTTGCTGATTCTGTCTTTTTATCTAATTAAAAAAAAGAAAAATGACAGTAGTTAATTGTATTAGAATGCACAATTCATATTTTTAGTGTTTTATTTTTCTTGCGCGAAATTATTAAATGAAATTGTAAATAACAAGTGGAAACCATGTAATTTTTATGACGTAGCAATGATTGTAACGTGGCAAAATATTTAAATGGAGTGGTGAGCATTTCTCGTCATTAATTCAGTTCAATGCCAAAGGTTTAGTAACTCTAAATAATTTAAATATATATCAAATAACAGGTTTTTATGCAACATTCAATTAAATGTTATATCAAACACAAGTAACGGGTTTAATTATTTCTTTGCAGCCCTTCGAGAGTACACTGCTGACTAAGGACCTTTCGTATAATACCACAAAGTGTGCTTTTGAGTCTCCACTCCATCTGTTGCCTTCCTACATACAAGGATGGGATGTGGCTCCACTTAGTGAAGGATTACCATTTAGAGAAGGATTGTCCTTTACTACGTTAGCTGGTACGAATTTGCCATTCGAAAACCTTTCTTCCCAACGGTTATCGATTTTACGAGCTAAGCTGTTGGCCTTTCGACATTTTAGGTTGCTGATCTTAAGGGGAATATCAGTTACCATGGTCCTGTTGCCGAAATTTTTATTTTGGATTCTAACCTGTAGATATGGCCTTCTCCATAGCTTGCTGCGCGAATTTGTACGATATTTCGGTTCTGAAGTCTGAAGGTGGTCACTGGCAATGTGGACAGATTAAAGATTTTTGTCTAAAAATATTTCGACATTGAACGATTAGATATGATATTATTTACTGTAAGCTACCTAGTCGAGTTGACTATGTAATTGTTCTCTATTAGTACCAGTATACGAGTAGATGTAACTTAAAACTTAGTAACAATCTTCGTCTTTTGCATATTAAGATGTAGAAGACACTACTGAAGATACTTTAATAATAGTGCTAGTCTTTCAGCGATTCTAAAATGTTATAAAATGACTATGTCAGTGGCGTTCAATCGACGGCATCTAATGCGCACTGCAATGGAACAGTTTCTGAATAATAATATCACAGGATGATGCTATAGTTACATTATATAGTTAATTCGTTTTTTAAGTTGAAAGTAAGAAAAGCAACCAACTGACAAGCTTAAAACAAACTTCCGCAGAAGGTGAACCTTCAGATAGACATCGTTAACTAGATTTTAAATCGATCGAATGTGAAATCATCTAGAAATAGAAATAATGCTAACGAAAGATATATAATAAAGGATACACAGATAAAAAAGAAATACTAAACTGATGACCCTAAAATATAGCATTCCTTCAGTGCTCCCGCCCTGAAAGCACGACAACAAGCGACGCGTCGGCGCGTAAACAAGACATTCCACGCGGTTGTGTCACTCTGGCGTGCGTCCAGCGGCGTCTGACCTAGCGAACTTGCTCACACACTCGTCCGTGCCCTATGTTTTCGCAATCTCGACTAATTTGGCAGTGCTTTCTGTTGTTGTAAGGGTCTTTTGTGTTACAGAAATAAACACGATTTTTCCATTTTGCAAAATAACATTATATACACTCACTTGAATAATAATTGCAAAATAAATATATTTGTTTTTAAATTTACAAGTGTAGTAATAGATATAATTCGTTATATTTAGAATAAGGCACTGAGTTGGTAAAATTAGTGTGAAACTAGTTAATTATAAGAAAGGTAATGTAAAAAATATTATAAATTTATTAGTTTTGTTTTAAAAATATTTGCTATGTTGTTTATGGGTATGTTGTTTATTGTGTCTATATACACATTTTTATACTTCTCATTTAAGAGACTAAAATATAGATTCGATTGGGAATTCAGTGTAAATTTCACTTATTACATATAACAGCATTCCTCTGCTTGACTGTTTATTCTCAATCACCTGTTTAATTCCTCCTTGGTAAGTTTAACTTCTACAGCTTCCACAATAGGCTCATCGTCTTCAACGCCAGTCTTATCGTCTACTGTTAAGACTTTCATCGTATCTTCAAATTATTTATTTGTAGAATAAAATTTTGATGAATATATTATAACACTGCACAATTTCCACTTTATAATATTTCGTGCACTTGAATGATTCTCGCGAAGTTATATCAATACGAAGCTAGTTGTTAGACTCGATACGTGTGTGTCGTGCGTGCTGTGATCACGTACTGAACTGAAATTGACTGAGCTCGATGGAGCCAGGAGTTCGCCACCTGTGGACCGCGTCCCCCGACGCGCCTGCAATATCCGGCATTCCACGATTATTTTCGTATCACCTCGAGTGTTATTTTGTTTACAATTCCCGCGCATTTCTGTATTTGTCTGTTATGGCGGACATTTTCCAGCGACAACATGTAATTTATTTTCGCTATAGTATTTATTTTGAAAAGAATCTGGTATGTTATTTTATGTTGTCAGCAATTATATTTTATCATGGTTACAACTTGAAAATGGCATATTTTCATGAATGCATCGCAAGTATTCGATATTTACGGGGAGATCCCCACGTCCCTGGCATCCCGTATTTTTTGGGAATAGTGCGAATTCTATCGATCTGGAAGACTTGAACTCATATATTAATTAAGAGATATTGTAGCTTAAAAGGTAAACGGAAGAAATTCAATATAGTTATAATTTGACTGTACCAGATGTATCACCATTACATTTCGAGGTTAGCTGAAGGAAGTACATGCTATTTTTATTAACTTATGAAAAATGTGATTCTGCAAGTTTAGTGAAACGACAAACTAGAATTTCAAGGAAGGAAAACTATAATTATATTCGTCCAAAGCTACTTTCGCCAGCAAAAAATGAGAAGCTCAAAAATTTGCTGGATATAGTGGACATCTTGAACCCAAAAATACATCACCTTGTCCACCTCTTTCGATTCGATTAAACGATTACTTTCGATTTTTGTTATGAAACATTTATTGGCGCGCTTTGGGGTAAGACCGATTCGTTTGCGGTTTGGCAAACGCCATGTCGCTCTCTACTCCCTTCTATGTGCTTGGCGCTTATACTATATAAACATATTTATTTGTCTTGTATTCTATATATTCTGCATATGTTATTATAATAAGAAAAATATATTTATTTTATTAACGAAATTAGTTTTTATTATTTTATAAAAAGTAAAGTTAAGTATGTAAAAGTACCCGCAACCGACGAGCGTGTGTGAAAACGCTAATGAAAGTAAAAGAAGCTAAAGATGTGTGTCAGGATCGTAGCAAGTGGAAAGATGTGGTCTCTGCCTACCCCTATGGGAAAGAGGCGTGATTGTATGTATGTATGTTATTTTATGTAGTAATTTTTTTATTGGGTTTCTTTATAATAAATTCTTTCACTAACCATCTCACATCTGCCGGGCGTTTCGTGATGGCTACATTTTTTAATAATAATTTTATAACATAAGAATTCACCTCACCTATCGGTAGATGGTTATTGCGACTCATAGACACTTATTAAAGAAGAATAAAGATGTAGTTATGTTGTCCGCTGTCACACTTAGAACTACATAGCCCTGGAGTTCTACGTAGTTTATACATGTATAGCATCATACATATTTTGAAACGATGCCTATCATTAAGGGTTTTCCTAAAGCCGCGAGTGCGGTTAACATACATTTTACATGCATAACAAAACTGTTTAAAAAAAAGTTTTAACATTTTAAGCAGAAAATGCTTCCTTGAGGCTACAATGTTGACTAATAATACTTCAGTCTGAAATTCATCCATTTAATTTGTAAGCTGCACTGAATATGGACGCTGAGCAAGTTGACCCCCGACATTTTAATACGTAATTTAAACGTAACCTCGCGTGTCTGATCATATACAGAAAAGTATCAAGAAAATTCTGTCTCGCTCTTCAGCTGTAAATAAAGGCCTCGGCCTGAATACTAATTTGTTTGATAAACACGAAGAGTTATGGTTATAGCGCACCAATGTGACCTACGTAATTCTAGTCACTAGTGATGTAAATTCCATTCATCTGGTGCGGTTTATTGGCGCCGAAACGACGTGTTTTCGCGGGTGAAAAATAAATGCCAACGTCAGACATCAATGGAGCGGTATGCGGCGTTAATTGTGCGCATTGTACTATACGACACGACAATCTAAATGTTGGCTATTATTCATTGATATAAATTGGATGGAGTAATAAATACTCGACGTTGTTGCATAACATTGTTCGTGTGGTAACCATGTTGTATTCTTTTGTTTAAGTTTATTTACGGACTTTCAAATGTTTTTTGTCTAAATACTTGCTTAATATGTACATTTCAAAATGTTTCAATTAAGAACGAAATGTAGGACTTGCTGTGTAACATTAGACGAATTTATAGAAGTAATTTGCCCACCCACCCCATCCATAAATGAATCAACGTTTAAGTTTTAATTCAAGTTTAGTTTTACAGACCACCAATAGATGGCGTAGCTTACTCCAGCATTGCGCTACAAAGTTTCACATTGCTTTTCATATGCAGTATTTGATTCAATGTACCTGGATAATGTAACACCTGGATACTGTTTGGTTTTATTAGTCCTAGAGTATTCATCAATTAGTCCAACGGAGACATCCCGGTGTCAAACGACTTAATACAGCGTTAGGAGAGCATACCACGTACATGTATACGTAGTGTAATATAGTTTCACGTTAGACAATGGATACATAAATGAACTACGTATTGCGCCCATTTTTGCGCAAACAGGCACTATTTTCGTACAGCTTGTTTCTGCCAATGTTTTTTGTTCACCAACTCGTAGGCGCGCTACGTCATATTAGTGAGACTACACACTTGCGCGAGTGAGTTAAATGATAGAATGAATCATTTCGCTCACTCACTTATTTAAATTTATCTTTGTTATTGTGTTGTAAAGATATTCAGTACAGGCAATTGATCATAAATAATACACGTCGAAAACCTATTGTCCTGAATTCAAATCCAGCCGAAATTAACATTTGTATAAAAAGCAAATAGCAGGTGTTGGATTCTGGTTTTATCGTGATTGTCCTTGTGTCACTGATACTGCATCTATCATACCTCCAATCTGATCACACAAGCGTTATATCGGGTGCCTCACCTGCCCGGTTAGGACGATTGAGTGCCTCTGTTTGCGCCTAAACATGTAGCACCATAATATTTCCAGCGCAGTTGAAAGTTTCTGGCAGTATCCGGAAGTTGCCGCTATGTCGCTATGCCGTCGATAATCGAACAGGATAACATCTTAAAAAATGAGAAAATACTTTACATAAATTCCTCTTTTAGATAGGCAGAAAATAAAAAGAAGTATTTAATCCGCCTACCAAGCGTGACTATTCCGGCATAAAGTCCAGCCCACTGCTGGACTTTTTGGACTTTTCTTCAGAGTTCTTCAACAGAGTAGTACTTCAGAAAGGGACAGGGCGAGCAAAACGTTCACTTGATGTTAAGTGCAACGTCTGCCTATAACAAATGCTGAGTCACCCAGAATATTTTTGTGTGGTCCCCTGAGACATCAGTTCTTAAGTGTTATATGCCCAGTAATAACAGTAGCTCTTATTGCCTTTCAGACCGAAACACAGTTAATGTTTCTTACACGACTGCTTCACGGCAGAATAACTGACCTGGGGTGGTACCTACCTAGACGGATTCCTATGTCAGTGGACTATTGATAGACTGCCTCGTTATGGCTTTGCACTTAAGTCCCCAAGGTTAACTACGTACTTTCTAGAAGGATGTGGGTATCTAGTTTGTAGTGACTACTGATTCGGTGGTCTCTGTACACTTTAGTTACAGTATTGTCGATGAGAAAGATGACCGCGTATCCTAACGTGATTAGAGTACCTAATTTCTACGTCGCGGGTATTGGGTTTAACTCCTAGTTGGAGCCAATATTTTTGCAGAAAAATAAAAAGGTGTTTTACGGGAACGGTTGTTTCTGTATGGGAAATGTATATCTGCATAATGCACTCACGACCCAGGAGAAAAAAAATATTATGAAGTAATAATATATAATTATTGCTATTGATGTTCTCCTAGCCGATTTCGACCACGGCACGACACGCCACGACACGACAATTTCCGAATCCAAGTGTCGAGAGCCATCAACTGCGCAGTGTACGCGCAAAAACCGAGGCACTCACTCGTCCCAACCTACCCGCGCCCGATGTAACGCTGATGCGATAAAATCGGAGGTAGGCTAGGATGCAGTGTCAGAAACACGACACAACCAAACCCGAAAACCAACAATTTGTGTTTTAGCACAATTTTACAGATTGCTTTACTTTTGCTTAAGTTCTGTGTCTGAATTCTAAAATTATATATTTTTTCTCTGAATAATAAATTATTAACTATAGGTATAATATATGAAATAATAAATTTCAGTTATTTTTATTGCTTAATATATATTTATATAACATTTTTTTCATTATAGAATTGGAATGATTTTTGATTGTGTTTATGTAACATTTTTAATATTTTCGCGCCAATACCGACATAATCTATTCAAGTCGTATAATTATAATGTATCATGTTCTTGAAAATACAATAAATTATTATTATTATTAAAAAATCGCGTGTTATTCAGTACATGTGACAGAATTGAAACTTTTTAAATTTATAAGACATTTGATTAGAAACGAATAAGTAATCATCAATAAAGAAAAATATTACTGAACTGTAAAATAACTGCTCAGTGTATAAACAATTATTAATTAATCAATAAATAAATATTAATTAAAAACAAAAACGAGCTCAACAACGTATATAGCATTGCCCTCACTATTTCTCTCTCTAGACAAATACTAGATTTTTCGTACTAATATTGAAATGATGCAATAATTTTAGTCTAATGCCCCCAAAAAAGTGAAAACCCTTTTTAAGCATATTGAGGAGAGTGAGATTTGGCATAGTTAAAGTGTGTGTGGGGAAGAAGCGAGGAAGCTAAAATCAACATTTTTAAAAATACATTAAATTGAATAAAATAGAACATTCATTATTTACATTCATAATTGACAATCACACAATAGTCTGACGTTTGTTTACGTTCATATTGTCAATGTCAAACACATTATAGTCTGTGGTGAAACAGTCGCGCACAGAATTTATTAAAATGTTGTCAACAAATTCTTCCTCAAATCTTATTTAACCGTTAATGAATTGTAACTAGTATTAATTAATCAATCATTTTCCTATTAAAAATAAACAAGACACGTCCTCTCTCAAGTATCACTTAAAAAAATGAAAGCCTGCAAAACTACGTAATGTATATAGCATCTTATAATGAGACTTCAATCATGTGACGAAGTGGGAGGTCTTAAACCGATTTTATTCATTTTATGTTGGTAATTTCTTGTTTTTCAATAAAAAAAAGTGCTAATGACGAAAATCACTCTTTTAACTGCCAACTGAAACGATATAATATCAGCATTAAGCCCACGTACTGACTCATTGCTGCGCAGAAAACTATGAGATTGAACATTTTTCGTACTTTTTTATTGTTTATCTGTATTTATAGTTCAACACTGTAAGATCATTAACAAAATAATAAAAAAATGCCGAAAGTACCGTTGTATAATCTTTTTTATTATATCTTTTTTACAAAGAGCAGGATTCATTTCCAATGTGAATTAATTGAGAATTTATGAATAATTTGAAAATACGAGTAGATTTTAAACAATTTTGTTAGCACATTTATACAACACTAGCTGAAGCCCGCGACTACGTCCGCGTGAATGTAGGTTTTTAAAAATACCGTGGGACCTCTTCGATTTTCCGGAATAAAAAGCTCATAAAAATATCCTACGTCCGTCCCCAGGCTGCAAGTTTTCTCTGTGCCAAATTTCTTCACAATCTGTTCAGCGAAGGTGTTGGAAACGTAACAAACAGACAGAGGGATAGAGAGAGTTACTTACGAATTTATAATGTTAGTATGTATTTAATTAAATTACATATCCGGGTTAGCGCCTTCAATTTATATTTCCGATCTGTGTGGCCCGTGGCTATAGACAGAGGATGCGGCGCGGAGAACAAGGCACACCCGGGAAATTGATAAATTTGTGGCCGAGCCAAACATCATCGGTGTGATAAAATCACATAGGCTTCACTGGCTCGATCACGTCGAAGGAATGGGTGAAGATCAGGCTGTTAAGCGAGACCACTTAGGACGGCATAGTGGTCGAAAACCAGCCGGTCGTCCTAGGAGTTGCGCGAGTTCCAGGTGGAAGACTGACACGAGGTGGCGCGTGATTTATCAAAATTGCAGCTCTTGTTACCGCAGGCCAATTTGGCCACTGCGTCACACTCGTAATTTAGTAATCATAATCATGCTGCTGCCCATCTTTATGGAAGTTAAGTCAAGTCAGTAAAAAAAATATAATGAACTTTAGCATAAAATTATTTAGCTTGACTAGGCAAGTATCTTTTGCAGTGTATATGTAGAATAAAAATTATTCATCAAAACTTTACTCGAGGATTTGATTGGGCTGTAGATCCGGCGCACGCATATTAAGGGAAAGACTCATAATCATCATCATCATCATTTCAGCCTCTTGGCTGACTAGTGTTCTAGTATACTGCTGAACATTCCCCTCTCATAAGATTTCCTCAAAAATTAGTAGTTCTCGTTTTGGGTCATAGTTGCCACGCTTGACAGGCGGGTTGGCTACCGCAGTTTGTTTATTCAGATATTCCAGGAAGATGCTGCTGCCCATCTTCTGATTTAAATTTACCCTCTGTCGACTCTTACGACACCCACAGGATGAGATGGGGTGGTATTCTCTTCAGCCGCTACCACACAAGACGCATGAGATCCAGTAATGTGAATGAATAGTAATTCTAGGTATTCTTAATATCCTTGAAGCGAAAGACAATAATAAATCTTGTAGAATGTTTGTTTTTGCTCACTTCCTAACCGTTAACATCAAAGATAATAGTTTTGACATCGAGGAATGTGAGCGATGCAAAATCGTTTACTGAGATTCTCTTTAAGCTTTTGATGTATAGTACTTACTCCACTATTTCGTAAACAATTACATTAATACATTTTGCAGTTAAAATCAAAATGCGAATTTTACTATTAGATGTAATGATAAATAGGCACAAAGCTTGAGATTAGCATTAAATGAATAAATAATAATGATAATTTACGCTTTTTTATTCTTTAGTCATTTATTATTTTATTCGGCCAGATGGTTACGATGACCACCTGACCGATTTTCGACCACGGCGACAACTACCGAATGCTGTCGGAAATTATCGATTGCGCAGGATATATTATAGTGCAACAAGTGTACGCGCAAACACAGGTGAACTCTCTCGTTCTCACTAGGATACAGAGGCAGAAACTTAGAGACAAACACAATACCACCACACCCGGAAACGTTTGTAAATTGGTGGTAGGATTCCTGTGCAGGAATCCGTCTAGGTAGGTATCACCGCAGGGCCCGTTATACTGTCGTGAAGCAGTAGTGTGCAAACATTACTGTTTCGGTCTTTAGGGCACTGAAGGTGTAATATATGAGACTTAACAACAGACGTCTCAGGGGGACGAGTGCAATGTGGTGTCAGACAGAAATATTTCGGGTGTCAGAGCATTTGGCTGTCTCGTAACTTTCTCGTCACTTCAATAAAAAAAAACCGGAGACTCAATTACTATTATCGATGCATTCCGTATTAGTTATGTAAATGATCACGCATTATTATTCATAAGAGAAGGATGGAGGATAAGGGATGGTTCCTTGAGTCACACTGTGTATAGGAAAAAGACCCATACTAACATATATTTAAACGGTGAATCACACCACCATCCATCACAGTTAGCTACCGTGGGTAAATTCTTGTTTCAGACAGCACGAGGAATCTGTGACAGGAAACAACTGGCAGCTGAGCGATGTCAAGCAAGTTTTGCAAGACATCATGCTTTGAGTTCCGCGCCGCGGCCGAGTGAAACCGCCTACAGTCGAGCGTTTACCTGATTTTCTACCTTAAGTCAGAGGAGTCACCGACAAGATTGGCTATATCTTGAAGCGGGCTTCCATAAAAACATTCTTCAAGCCGCCAAAGAAAATAAGTCAGTTTTTACCATCTGTCAAGTGTAACATCCCTCTACAAGATGAAAGAGTTTACAAGCTAGATTGTGAATGTGGTCTCTCTTACATAGGCCAAACAAAAACATATAGCTGACGTGAAGCATCGTCGTTCTAGGAAGTCTGCAGTCTGTGACCATGTTCTGGATCATCCCAACCATTACATCAGATTTGATAAACCACAAACCCTTGCAAAATAACACCGATTCCAACCAACGATGATTCGCGAGACTATTGAAATCCAAAAACATCCTAATTTCAATAGAGAAGATGGTTGGGTATTACCACCGGCTTGGGATCCAATAATTAATAAAATTAAATCAAATACCATACCACTGCAAGACTTTAAGACACAGTAAGCTCTTTCTGCGTAGATCGGACCAAAAAATAATAATTAAAAGCTGAAGGTAACTATGACATCACGACATCTGTCACCTCAGTCCCCGTGACCATGGGTGCTGTAAGGCGCACGAAGCGTCGGGTTATAAATAGTAAAAAATTAAACGCGATAAAATCCGTAAAAATTAGTTTTATTAAATGTGCAGTATTCGCGTAAATAAAAAAAAAAACATTATAGGATGAAGTTATTATAAGGTGAAATATATTCTCATTTCATTCTCACTTTATTAAAACAGAAACATGTCAATTACATAATGGTCACTACAAAACCGGCAATACACAGTACCGAAACAGATTTATGTCTTGTTCTATATCGATACATTCTATTCTATACTATTCGACATTGCGTCGTTACATTCTGAATCACTGTCCAAGAATATGCGGCATTCTGAAGTTCAAACGACTTGCTGGTGGTAGTATTTCTAGTTTTAAGCACTAGCAGTTATCCTGACGTCTAGCAGTAGTATGCAAATATTACTGTGTTTCGGTTTGAAGGCACTGATAGCTTGTGTAAATTGTATAATGTGCCTATCACTAGTCCACTGCTGAACATAGGCCTCCCCCATTGATTTCTACAAAAGTTTGTAGCTCTCATTTTGGGGGGAATTTTGCCATAGTCGTCACACTTGTCAGGCTGGTTGGCAACCGCAGTTTATTTATTCTGATGTTCCAGGGAGACGCTACTGCTAATTATCTGGTTTTAAATTTCCCTCTGTCGACTTTTACGACACCAACGGGATGAGATGGGGTGGTAGATTCTCTTAAGCCGCTACCACATTTTATAAGATAAGCGGCAATAGCCTAATGGCTTAGGGTACGGAATGCGAAACATGACGACACAGGATCGAGCCCGCCAATCGATTTTTGACGTGAACATCCTAGCACAAGCTTTTAAGCTTAGTTAGAGTGGTTAACTGGAATATTAATAACGTTAATGGCATTGCTAGTATTCTTAAAAAAAAATACTAGGCATATAAGACTTTAGAACTGATATCTCAGGATGACTGTGTTGTCATACAGAAATGTTTTGGGTTAAACAGAATTTGTTATGGCCTGAAACATTTCCTAATAAAAAAAAATATTAATTCACGCTATAGTTGAATGACGCGCTTGAACCTGCGAAGTCATGTTTTGCAGTCCTTACCCTAAACCATTACGTTTTCGGATTCGGAGGCATATCACAACAACCAGAAATCGTAAATGATTGCTGCATCTACATAACCTAACAAAATTATATTGTACTGTATATTGGACTGTAACATAAAAGTGCACGATTACTTATAATTATTAAATCATTTCTGAATTAAACGTTCGGAAAAGCATGCTTTCATAAAATGTTCACTATATTGCATTTAATGTTTACAGAACCTGATAAAATACGGTTTTGTCTTCACGATACAGAATTTTATTACAGTGTTGAAACAAGTGTATAAAACTGCAGAGAAATATATGAAAAAGTCGTTTTTATCCACTGTTTTTGCAATGTTTTGATGACCGCAACACCCTTGGCTTGACCGAAAGACGTCGCTACAACAATAAATTTAGGCAAACACACGTGTTTATCTAATTCTTAGCATGTAAGCCAATCAATTGAGACATTTTGAAGAGCACGCAGAACATTGGTTAAAAAAGAATTTAGTGGAAAATGCCATGCTGATTACACTGATTTGACAATTATTTTTGATTAAGATTTAACAAATGATGCGTCCATAAATTTGCTACTATGAAGCGGCATCTTTAACTTCAAACTCTCTGCTGACCTTAAGTTCCGCGAATGGGAATCATGAAGGAATTCAAAACGTTTTTTGAGGTAAGAAGGGTAGAGAGGATTGAAGAGAACACTATAGAGTAGATGAAGTACGTGAGCATTCCGATGAAGGCGAATTGGTAACCACTTGAGCTTAGTTCGAAAAAGAGAAACATGGTCATATTTACGTAAGCCAAATATAAACCTAATACAAAAATTCTGGATACGCTCAAGTTTATCAAGATGGGATTCGGTGAGGTCAAGATAGCTGACATCAGCATAGTCGAAAATCGGGAAAAGAAGAGACTTAGCAAGCACAATCTTGGTGGCTATGGGAAGGAAGTTACGTAATCTTCGTAGAGAGGCCGCAGAAGTGTACATTTTACGATTAATTTCTTGAATATGACGTATCCAAGAAAGATTTTTGTCCATATGGATCCCCAAGTTCTTTACGGTATCACTGATAGGGACAACAGTTCCATCAAACACTATTTGCGGCAGACAACCAAGGCGTGATATCAATCGAGAGCTACCGATGATAATGGCCTGCGATTTAATAGGATTAACCTGAAGGCCGTACGCTTTACTCCATCTAAGTACTCGCTCCAGGTCTGCGTTAATAGTTTTAATAGCACTAGGGAGATCACGAAGAGCGGCCTTTGTATATATTTGCAAGTCATCTGCATAAAGGTGGTAGTTCGAGGTTAATTGAATGGCTATTGAGTTAATATATACTGTAAAAAGTAAAGGAAATAAAACGCCCCCCTGAGGAACACCAGCATATACGTTACACCAGGATGAGGAAGTATCATCAGTACGTATACGTTGCTGGCGACCAGACAGGTAACTCTGAAACCAACCAGTCGCTGTAGGAGATACGTTTAGAGAGTGTATTACACCAAGTAGGATGTCATGATCAACAGTATTAAATGCACTGCTGAAATCTAATAACGTAAGAACAGTAAGTTCGCCGTGTTCCATTCCTAGTCGGATGTCATCAGTGATATTGACCAAAGCTGCGGTAGTGCTGTGTCCAGGCCGGAATCCAGACTGTAAAGGATTTAGGAGAGAATTTGCAGAGAGAAAACTGCTGAATTGAGTGTGAATAAGTATGTATGTATCTATAAGAAGATTGACTTAATTCAGGTTACTGACATACTATGAAGTTTGAGGGGAGCACCCGGCTTAAGTATTTGCTGAAATTACAAATACAGTAAGTTAAATTTAAGTATTTGCATCCCTTTTATGTCCATTTATCAGTTCTGTCAATGTAACAGCCTCCCCAGAAACCTCACATATGCATGACATTAATTTGGAATCCATTACATCTTCTTTGCTCGATCTGAAAGTAGATGTGTCTGCAAATAAAGCTTAAAAACATAAATAAAATACTTCAGAATCGACTACCGTCATTGAGTGATTAAGAAAATCTTATGCTTACTTCTCTATAATTTTAGCATTTGTTAAGTTGTGTATTAAGTAAAAATATGTCTAAATTATTATTGTGGTCTCTAGATTATTTAACTTTGGAATTTTAGAAGCTTAATAATAATATACATCCCTTAATCCAAACCGAGAGATACGTATGTTTCATGTTTTTTTTTTATGTTTTTTTTGTATGTAAAAAATATTAATGTTTTGTGTATTACTGAGGAGAATCTACCACCCAATCTCATTGCGAAGGTGTCCTAAAATTTCATATCTTAAATATCAGTCAAAATCTCTTAGCTTCCGTCAGATAGCGTAATAACCATCTAAAAATGCTAGACTATACTTAGTTATTAATCTGTTTGGCAGTCTTGGCCAGTTGAAAACTGTTGCTGGATGATTCTTTATTAATTCAAAGCGTGAGTAAATGCTTGGACTCACGCGCCATTAGCATGGACAACATGTAATAAGACGGGCTGCTTTGACTGTTGCTTGAGCTATTGGTCGAAGTTGGACCTACCTATTCGGACAATCTGTCCTAGGTACACATATTCGTCGACAACTTCAATCGAAGTGTTACCAATGCATTTTCCTTTAGTCGACCTTTATGACACCCACGGGACGGAATGGGATTCTCTAACGCCGCCACCACATGGTACTCGGACACTACAATTAATTAATAAACTTTACTCACTTCCATTTTATTCATAAAATGTATACATTTTAAATGTACAACGTAATTAATAAAATTCGAAAATGTTTCGTTTGAGTACTTTTTCTTTTCCTTAAGCCCTCTTATAAAATAATAAGATTTTCAAAAGCTGCTTAGTGAAAAAACCCACATTAACTAACGTCGAATAATTCCGTAGCATATCCAGGTCACATTATTTCAAGAAATGAAATATTTACATTCGTGCTGTGAGAGACATTTATGAGATATAATTATATCGAGTCCTAAATTCTTGGCTGGTATGCGTTTGGTGAATTATTTAGGAGTGAGCACAGAGGAAATGTTGTATAATATGCAGTGACAAAGAGTAGTATGATGAAGCGTTCTCAATAACACTCTCTCGAGCTCGAGTAGGTTAACTGCGCCTCTCTATAATTTAATGTGTAGGTACTAGGTCATTTTAACACGTCTCGTTTTATTTATGAAAATTCATGCAATTTTTTCATGTCATTTCAAAACTAGAACATAATTTTGCTTTTATAATGTTTTATCAGAAATGCGTTTCTGTTTTTCTCGATGACTAGAAGGTATATGACGTCGCTTCTGTGCCTATTCGCGCGCAAAAGTTGGAGCTGATTGGTACACATCTGTGCTTATTAATCAGCACGCTTTTAAGTTTATAAATGTTTACCTTAAAGACTGGAATTAGTAAGTAAGTAAGTTATACATTTATACACGATTAAAAAACATACAGCTCAAAATACAAACAAGAAATATATAAAAAAAAGGAAACCAAAAAATGTTTTAGCTACTACGAAAAAAAATACACCTATTACCAAAATATCAGCATCATATAGCATCAGCATATAATCGCAAAGTGGATCAAACTCAGTTAAAGCCGCGATGATAATCTGACTGACTGGTTTTCAGTTCGGCCCAGAACAGGAGGAAACTCGGACGACTGTATGTGCACCGCCATGCTCATCTGGCACAAAATAGTTTATAATTTTGTAAGGTCCTATTTTCAGCATAGGAAATCTATGGGCAAATGTAGATAAAAATAATAAAGCTACTTTGAAATTATAATCACAAAAATTATGCACACTTCTTATCATTTATTTATATGCGGCGTTTTGTCACAATCCCTTACAACCTATTATATTCTAGCAGGGGGGGGGGGGGGGGGACACCTTCTATAATAAAAATAATTGGATAAAAATAGATTAAATTTTCTCCACGGTACAATTTATGTTTTACCTTAAAAAACGTCCAAATCAAAAATGTATAATTAAGAATTTAAACAACAGGAAGAAATATATCTTGAACAGGTGACCCAGTCTGATATTAAGCCGGAAGGTATAATTGCAAGTCAAAAGTAGATATGTTACCGGCAATGTATGAAAAGCCGCAATTATATAAAATGCCTAGGCGTTATATACAATCGCATTATTACTTACTTTCCCTAGGCATTGTAATACCTAGAATTATAATTAATACTTATATAATATGTAATACGCAGGAACTCTATAGAATAATAATTACTGTTTAGGCAAAGTATGACAAAAGGTTATTATTATGGATTATTTCTATAGTTTTCTCGTCTGGTTGGGATATATTATGTACATTATTATTATTATGGGTGTTTCTGTCGTTTTCTCGTCTGGGTATATATTCATATATATCCCATATATGAATATAGATAAATATATAAAATAAGATAAAATAAATAAGACATATACTAAACATAATACTATACAATAAAAAATATTAATAAAATCCCAACCAGACGGGAGCCTTCGGCACCGACCTTATTATTATTATTATTAGGATCGACCATTTTTTTTTCGAATTTTGAATAGTTTATCGTCGAATCGTTGTTTCAAGTCTATAGACTATCACTCTTTCTCCAACACTACAGCTTGCTCTTCCATTTTCATGGAGCAGAGTTAAAAATCATTTGCCTTGCCACGTGATATTCGTAACGAATCGGAGATTTATTTCACGCTTTGATTATTTGATTATTGATTTATTTCATTCGATGAATTTGCTGTCACGTCTCCCGTAACAAATGCTGTGTCACACAAAACATTTCTTTATGGCACCACATTGCGCCCGTCACACAGAGACATCAGTTCTTAAATTTCATATGCCCAGTGATTACACTCGCTCTCAGTGCTCTTTATACCGAAACACAGTAATGTTTGCACATTGCAGAATAACTGGCTCTGGAATGGTACCTACTTAGAAGGATTGCTGCATAGGATTCCTACCACCAAGATAGTTCTCATTTTCAGAGATATTCCGAAAATAGCCTCTTGCATTGGTCGCCGAGTGATTTTGGGCTTTTTCAAACAGTCTGTAGTGAAGGACCACATCTTTTCATATGTCACTATAGAAAACATGCGCTATTAAATCAGCTCTTAATAGCTCTTAAATCAGCCTCCCGTTAACAACAATTTAGAAAAGTATTATTTTAAAATGACTCTTATTTACTTTTGTTGTAACATGTATGACCTGGTTACAATTGTGTAATGACTTATTTCATTGAAGTTGTTGGCCCCGTGGCATTGAGCGTGAAAACCAAAATACCCGGACGTCTAGATTTAAGCTGCTACCGCTGTTACAGGCGGAGCGACAGTGACGAACTTGTTCGAAAGCTTTTGCAGTTGTTAATAGACTCAGCCGTTATTATGCATAAATCTATTATAGTAAAAGAGAGAAGCATCGGGCTTGGCGGATGTCTGTCGTACAGCCAATATCACTTGATAATGCATTTTTAAACACCATTTTTAATTTTATTTGTAGATCTTAATAAATTAACTGTGTTTTTACAATTGTTTCTTTAAATTGGAATTTACTAATTGATTTCATATGCAATTTTGTATAATCTTTTATTTAAAAGCATCATTTTTCAGCAATCGGCTGTGGGTTTTGGGTTCGATAATAAAATGCTGAGGCATTATTATACTATTATTACTATAAGATCAGATAAGGCTTGTGCTCAGCAGTGGGACTATTGTACGTTATTATTTTAAACGTATTAAACTAGTAACAAACGAATGGTTGCCGCGTAAACTAATTCCGCCTCTCCAAGACATCTCGTGGGTGTCTTAATAGTCGACAGAAGAAAATTCTTGGAAAGTCACATGACTTCCGTCAGGTAGCGGAATAACCATCTCGAAAATCTGCCGGACCTTAAATAAATATACTGGTGACGGAAGCAGCAGGCTGAAAAGCATCAGAAACTATCGAAATCAAATCCAACATACTAGCGATGGTAAGGAGTATGAGATCGTCACATGAGTATGTACAAATATTTTTTTGATTCATGCAAGCATTTGTTAGCGCTTTCCGGGAACGGGTTGGAGAGGCTCATGAAGATTATGAGGATGATTTAAAAAATAACGACAGCTCTGTGTCTCTACTTTCGTTATTGACTCTACATGCGCTTTAATTATATATAATGAAAAAAATAATTCAAATAAAGAGAATGTTATTAAGACAAAATTCCGTTTTTATAGATTACAGCTAATTACCATGACCCTCAGTGACCTGCCATTGAGAATTTTGGTATTGGTTTCCTGCCAGAATTGCGCGGCGGTGTTTTTGACTGACAAGTAAAAATTATAACTTTGGGGGTGACGTTGACACGATTATTTCCTTTACTGCTAACTAAATAAGGTGGTAAATAGCATCAGAGCGTTTGTGGTATGTCTCCTAAATGTTCTGCCAAAATACCTGACGGCTACAGTTTAAATTTTTTTTGCTAGGCCCATTCTAAATTTGTATGTTATCGTCAACTAGGTAAATATCACGTTGTCGACATTTTGACTAAATTAAAAAAAAATATACAAATAATTGCACTTGACCAATTCTATTCGAATTGACTTTAGTTACTAAGCATCATATCAGAATCAGCAAATAAATAATTTGAAGGTGGATCTTAAGTTTATTAAACTGCACTGCCATGCTTTTAATATCAAGATAGCAGCATAGTGCATATAATGGGCACCAGTAGTAAAAAGCAAGCGCAACTTTAGTATTCACACATTGCATCTTGTACCTCAATACGTAGCCGGTGTCCAAATAAATAACTACGAATCCAATCAATAACCGGAGATATACTGAGATAACAAAAAATACTTAACAGAGTCAAAATACGAATGACAGAGCAAGATCCGTTCTTAGTACTGAATGTGGTAGAAGTTCAATAGCGATCTTCTCCAATGTTATCCCGTGTCACTTTTGCAGTATATAGTATGACGTTGCCTACACAATTAGTACTTACGTCTCCCTGTCCTTTTCAGTTTCTGTTTGCAATTTTGGTGTTTAATCAACAAGTTTCCTCGTTTATCCTGCAATCGCCCATTTTATAAACCTGCCTATCGCGTTCTCGATGTTATCTATGTAATGTACACAGTTAACTACTGCTGTCTCTACTATATGTCGAGAAGTGCTCCACCGAAATGAATGTTACCCTTGGCCTCATGTACCAGACCTGTAACCCTGGTTGGTAACGCATTATTCTTCCGTCTGAGTGTGAACTAGGCACAATGTGTTTAGGTCGCTAGGATATTTTAAGTAATTCTTCAGCTCCATAAACTGCGGTTGAAGTCACGATGAGTATACGTATGGCACTTTAAATTTGAATTTACGGCTTGTGCTACGTCCGTTTCTATCCACAGCAGTTCGTGGTTGATGTTTGCCAAGAAATGTGGACGAATATAGTGTAGGTTATTAATATATCTTCTCTCCTTTAAAGTATACAGCCGCGATATCCTTGTTCTGACATATAAAAAATTGTGTGAGAGTATAACTTCTTATTGCATCAGTAGTTAGGGGTGGTGCAGCTAAGTCCTACCTTATCGAAGTGGAACGTGCACAGCGCGCAGTATTAAAAGTCATGGACAGACTTCCTTTTAGACATTCTTCTACAGATCTTTACAAACAATGTGAAGTCCTATCAGTAAGAAAATTATTTATTTATCGGTGTCTATGTAAATTTCATCGCCACATTCTGCCATCACTTCCGCAATGTGACAAACGAGTTGTGCGTGTACCTGTGCCAAAATATAATACCGTGTTTGATAGCAGATGCTATAAATATTATGTTCCGATGATAGCATCTTTTTTGTAAAACTTATATAATGAGTTATACAAAAAAGATGTAAAAGTAGTAAGAACACATGTACTCGTAAATCATGTATTTCAAAAGATTCTTGCAAGTAAACTTAACGAGCTACTATTACACTACTGAAACTTACTATACTACTGAAAATTTATTACTTATAGTCACATAACACAGTTCACCTACTCTAACATACTCACACACGCACACAAACACGCATGCAATCAAACACACGCACGTACATACATACACGTGCCACACACATCAATATACACGCACACCCACTCACACGCACACACGTACACCTTGTATTATTAAAACTGTAAAGTAACCTATAGTTGGGAAGAACCTAAAGCCTGTAGCACAGTTCATTCTACCGCAGGCTTTAGATTTAGTAAGATACATGTAGCCAAGTGTAGGCCAGTTTTAATAAAGATTATTATTATTATTATCCTTCCACCCAAGTTCTTTTCTCACAACCCGAAACATCATGATCCACGTAAATTTTGGCATTTCCCAGGCCTCGTAGTCAAAACCCTTGCCTAACTGCTTGAGATAACTTTAGCCATGGTTTAGATGCTGTTGTTCAGCATTATCTTCGTATATCGTGCAGTTATTAGATATTGAATTTGAATTTTACTTTTATTGTTTCTTTCCTACTCATTAAGCGCATTTTCTACTCATTAAAAACCGACGGTAGGTTGCTAGTGTATCATAAACAGTGACCGTACAATATTGAATTATTTCCCGTTATTTATGACAGCTGAAGATACTGCATTTCGCAGGAAATTGTCTAGACGGCAAGGTCACAAAACAAGCAAGAAGATAAACATTCCAACAATGTAGTCTCATTTGTTGTATCACTGAAATAACACCTTGGATTAAAAACGAAACAGTAACAAAAGTACGAATGGGGCTGCGCATTCAGATTATCTAATAATGACATTATAAAACAAATTATCTATACAACTTATTTATTTTGGTATTATCGCCTCAGCACGTTTAAATCAAATCAAATCAAATCAATTACCTTGTGAACATAGGTTATAGTAAGATGTCATTTATAATTAATAAGTACACTTTGTCCCACCAATAGGCATACAAAATACAAATTATTCAAATTATTAAAATTATATAAATTACAAATTATGGAATATTTTCATTACATTTTTATTAATTATTGTTACAATCTGAAGTAAAAAAAAAAATTATAAAAAATCAAACTGTAATTACATTATAATTTGTCACTGAGAAACTCATTAATTGAGTAATATGATTTGTTAATTAAAAATTTAGAAAGCTTTCCTTTAAATTTAGGTTACATTTACCGAACCCCTTATTTGCTTGGGTAGTTTGTTGTAAAGTTTCGGTGCTATTCCGTATACACTTTTATATAAAAATTTAGTTTTGCTGGGCAATAAGTGAAGCTTGTCAGAGCGACGTTGACTTTCAACTAAATTAAATAAAGGCATATTTTTTTTTTACAAAAACATTTACCTCGAAAATATAAAGTGATGGCAATGTCAATATTTTTAAATTTTGGAAGTGTGGTTTGCATGTGTCAGTTCGTTTTAGTTTACAAATTGCTGTAATACATTTCTTTTGGGCTACGAATACGTCTCCATTATTATAAGAATTTCCCCAGAATATAATGCCATATCTTAACGTAGAGCTGACATAACCATGATAGGCTGCTAAGAGTGCTCTTTGGTTAGCAATTTTACTTAACATATATAATGCATAAGAAAACCTGTTCAGCTTATTGCAAACCTGGTCAGTTTGAGTCCGCCATGACATGTCATTCAAATCAATCTATAATCCAATCAAGACAGTCAATATATAATCCTAAAAATTTTGCCACATTAGTTTCATCTATATTTTAACCCTTATAATGTTATTAATTAATGTTATTAATATTATTAAAGGCATTCGCTAACAATTTTTTGCTAATGTTCAGAATTGCACACTACAATTATTACGATAGGGCCTCAGGGACTTTGTACACGAATAGGCGAAACGAAAAACAGCTTATCTAATTTTATTTATAATAGGTTTATTCTAGTTTCAGATATAGTATGCTAAGAAAAAATGGCACAAAATTTTGTTTGAGAAATAACAGATAAAAATTATTTCGTGTCGTTTTAAATTGCCGGATGCTGACGACTCATTACTTCATCCGCGCAGGTATGTAAATGAATAAGCAACAAAAAATGTGGAGCATTAAAAATGGTTTATAACAGAAGGTGGCGAATATATTTCTAAAACGTCTCGTCTTACTTTCAAGCCACGTAGCTGAGTGGACAAAGATATCTGCAAACTGTGTTGAATCCTCATTAGAAATTACTATCGTGATAGTGAATATACTACTGTGATCGTCCCCGAGTCATCGTCACTGCATCTGCATCACTGCATCCGAACCTTCTTATTCGTATTGCTTTTGCTATCTATTGGATACAATAAGATTGTGTCTGTAGCCGAGATTTTGCAAAATCTCGGACTGGGGCCGACTAAATTTAATTTAGTTCAACCCCAAGAAGACACAGGTTGGCGCGTTTACCGCTAAAAAGAAACCCTTTGTCGTATCTCCTCACTTGGACAGCACTCCCATTTTAGCCTCAGCTACTTTCGGAATCCTTAGCGTTGACATATTGAGTGTCGTTCAGTTCCGTGTTCACTTGGAAGAGATCGCCAAATTGACGCCAGAAAAACTTGCCGCGCAAGTTGGGACACACAAATTCTCATCTATGGGCGGGAGCACCCCAATGCCAGCGCTTTCCATTTGACCGTATCCATCGAATAGTGGCTCGAATTGTAGGCGACCAGTTTCTTTCCGATCAACTTGATCCACTGGCCTGTTTGGATTTTTTATCGCATTTACCATAAATTATAATGTTTGAGTGTCCATTTTCTATGCGTTCGCACATCGCATCTCAAATTAATTAAAAGAAAATTTAAAGAGGCATGGCAGCGCATGTCGGGCAATGGCTAGTAATACACACTCGTGTATTTTATTATGTGCAAAATTGTAAACAACCAGGAGGGAATAATAATGGTGTTCTTAAACAAAGGAGTATATGTCATGACAGCATAAAATATTCCCCCTCATCATGTTTTTTTTTTTATTTCATAAAAGTGACGGAACGAGCAAAACGTTCACCTGATGGTAAGTGTAACGTCTGCCCATAACAAATGCTGTGTGACCCAGAAAATTACAGTGTGACACTACACACACTGCGCCCACCACCCTGAGACATCAGTTCTTAAGTCTCATAGGCCCAGTGATTACGCTAGCTCGCAGTGCCCTTCAAACCGAAACACAGTAATGTTTGCACAATACTGCTTCACGGCAGAATAACTGGCCCTGGGGTGGTACCTACCTAGACGGATTCCTGCACAGGAATGCTACCACCAGTACTGACCTAGGCACCGTAAATGTCTGTAAAGAGAAAAACCCGCATAGATTCTTACATCAATAACTATCCAAAAATCGCTGCTGGACCTTAAATGGTTAGACAAAAGTCGGGGAGCAACGCCTTTCTACCACCAGTAGACACATTGTGGCGTTCTACAACCAGTAGAATCAATCCAAACCAGTAAATCAAAAAATCCTATGCAGGAATTCGTCTAAGGACCAGTTAGTCTGCCGTAAAGCAATAGTGCGCAAACGTAACGTGTGCTCCAAATGACACATATTTAATGCCAGTTATTATTCAGTGATTATTTTAACCAGAATACTATCAAAAGTTTAATTTGAATGACATATGGTACGGAAGGTACGACAAGGACATACTATGGAATAATGTACGATTCATATGAGATATACGAGTAGCTTGCTTTTGAGGAATAGAGCTCGTGGGATATATTCGTGATTACTATGACAAGTTGTGTACATAAACGACGACCACGTGGCCTATTGGTCAGACTACATGAGCATTACACCGCGGGTCTTCAGTTCGATTCGATTGTAATTATCCTCGTGTCCCCTGATCTAACCTTTTTCGTAACAATGTGTGTTATGTAGGTAAACTGGCAGTATGTGCCTCTGTGGTTGCACGTATACTTGTGGCACTATAATATCTCCGGCGGAATTGATAGCTTCCAATTGCTTTTATGCTGCTTCAATGAGCCTTCGGCTCTTGTTATAGATGCCTTTTATTACTAGTTTGTGACAGCCAAACCACTTATGAAAGACGAAACTTCTAACATAAAAGACGAAGAAATGTTGCGTGTTTATGTGGAATATGCAGGTGTTTGATTTAAAAATGTTGTCGGAACATATACATACATACATTAGCCTTGACACACATGGTGGCAAATCAGTGCCAAAAATGCCGACTGTGTTGCCAAGGCCAAATATATGTAAATGGGAAGAGTGTATTAATATTTTTATTTTAGATTCAATTCCTTCGAGTGCCATCATTTATTTAACATTTCTAAAGAGAAGGGTATCATTGATAAATAAAAACACATACACAGTCAGCGACTCAAAAACGTCCTCAAAGAAAAAGCGAACAATGCGCTCATTAAAATTAAATGTGTGGTTATTAAATTGGATTTGGTGTCTTTTGTTTTTGTTTTGATCGATGGAAGACGCTTTTTGAAGTGATTTTTGTACTGTGTATAAAATAATGCATTTAAAGTACCAAAAAGTTGTAAAATAAATAAAAGCCTTAATTAATATCATCTTAATGAAATTAAATAAAAGTGAAATATTTAATTTTTTTGTACAATTGCCACTGTTTCTTAATGAGTTTCCTCTGTTCAGTTGATAATCGTGCGAAAGAAACTCCGTAGGAATGTATCTTCTTTTTTAGTAATTTTTCAAAACTCTATTTATGAAAACGAGGAAAAGAAACGAAATATGTATTAAAGTGTTTAGAATTTAAAAAAAAATCAATAGCCTATGCAAGTGCTAATAAATATAATTTAATTAAATACACTTAAGTAGTAGTAAGTAGTTCTATGGTGTAGGTGCAGTAGTTTGCAAACAAAACTGTGTTTCGGTTTGAAGGGCACTGTGAGCTAGCGTAATCACTGGGCATATGAGCCTTAAGAACTTTAGTCTCAGGGTCATGGGCAAAGTGTGGTTTCACACAGAAATTTCCTGGGAGACACAGCATTTGTAATGGGCAGACGTTGCACTTACCATCAGGTGAACGTTTTGCTCGTTTCATAACGTTATCCAATTAAAAAAAAGTAGATTCACTAATAATATAAATATTCTGATCTTGAGATTCATTGGTTAGATATAAGTGTTTCCTTATGCTGATCTATTCGATCTATTTCTATCAAGTCGATAGGTGTCCGGTAGAGTAGAGAAGCACCTACCTCTTTTCTATCGAGGTGTCGTAAGAGGCGACTAAGGTATTGCTCAGACAGCCTTTATTCGTGCAGAATACCATAATATGCAATGCTGTCAGTACACCTACTGCTTGTGGGTACGCAATGGGGAGTAAAAATTTTTTGACTTGCACCAAAATGGAACTCGTGCGAAAAGTGGGCAACGTGATTGGCCTCTGCCTACCCCTTATATGGGAAAAAGGTGTGACTGTATGTATGTATTTATCCTCATGAAAGATGATGTTTTTCACGATGACTTTTTTCGCGAAGACGATTTTCATGGTGATGATTTTAACAATTACAATTTCCAAGATGATGATTTCTATGTTAACGCTTCTCATAACGAAGATTTCCACGATGACGTTTTCAACTATAACGATTTTCACGAAGTTTATCAAGTGGACATAAATGTGTAATCAAATCATATCCCTCTAATTAATTTATTTTCTTTTACTGATAACTCAGCTGCTTTAGTTTTGTTTATTTAACATTTCTAAAGAGAAGGGTATCATTGATAAATAAAAACACATACACAGTCAGCGACTCAAAAACGTCCTCAAAGAAAAAGCGAACAATGCGCTCATTAAAATTAAATGTGTGGTTATTAAATTGGATTTGGTGTCTTTTGTTTTTGTTTTGATCGATGGAAGACGCTTTTTGAAGTGATTTTTGTACTGTGTATAAAATAATGCATTTAAAGTACCAAAAAGTTGTAAAATAAATAAAAGCCTTAATTAATATCATCTTAATGAAATTAAATAAAAGTGAAATATTTAATTTTTTTGTACAATTGCCACTGTTTCTTAATGAGTTTCCTCTGTTCAGTTGATAATCGTGCGAAAGAAACTCCGTAGGAATGTATCTTCTTTTTTAGTAATTTTTCAAAACTCTATTTATGAAAACGAGGAAAAGAAACGAAATATGTATTAAAGTGTTTAGAATTTAAAAAAAAATCAATAGCCTAAGCAAGTGCTAATAAATATAATTTAATTAAATACACTTAAGTAGTAGTAAGTAGTTCTATGGTGTAGGTGCAGTAGTTTGCAAACAAAACTGTTTCGGTTTGAAGGGCACTGTGAGCTAGCGTAATCACTGGGCATATGAGCCTTAAGAACTTTAGTCTCAGGGTCATGGGCAAAGTGTGGTTTCACACAGAAATTTCCTGGGAGACACAGCATTTGTTATGGGCAGACGTTGCACTTACCATCAGGTGAACGTTTTGCTCGTTTCATAACGTTATCCAATTAAAGAAAGTAGATTCACTAATAATATAAATATTCTGATCTTGGGATTCATTGGTTAGATATAAGTGTTTCCTTATGCTGATCTATCCGATCTATTTCTATCAAGTCGATAGGTGTCCGGTAGAGTAGAGAAGCACCTACCTCTTTTCTATCGAGGTGTCGTAAGAGGCGACTAAGGTATTGCTCAGACAGCCTTTATTCGTGCAGAATACCATAATATGCAATGCTGTCAGTACACCTACTGCTTGTGGGTACGCAATGGGGAGTAAAATTTTTTGACTTGCACCAAAATGGAACTCGTGCGAAAAGTGGGCTACGTGATTGGCCTCTGCCTACCCCTTATATGGGAAAAAGGTGTGACTGTATGTATGTATTTATCCTCATGAAAGATGATGTTTTTCACGATGACTTTTTTCGCGAAGACGATTTTCATGGTGATGATTTTAACAATTACAATTTCCAAGATGATGATTTCTATGTTAACGCTTCTCATAACGAAGATTTCCACGATGACGTTTTCAACTATAACGATTTTCACGAAGTTTATCAAGTGGACATAAATGTGTAATCAAATCATATCCCTCTAATTAATTTATTTTCTTTTACTGATAACTCAGCTGCCATTCAGACTGAAAAACAGTGCTTTTTGTCAAAGGTAATAAAACACGCCCACTTCACCTCAGGATTAATTTATGCAAGCCAACGTAGAAATCGGGGTGCAATAAATTTATTTTAGCATATGTGTCTCTTGACCTGATTGCGAATATTTTATTTCCTCGAATAATCTGACCTGAATGTCCGAAAATATCACTCAAAGCGACATTCAAATTTTTTCATATCAAACTTATTTTTTATTATTGGCTTCTGTATCACCCACTATAAAATATCAATCACTGTGTTTCTGTTTATATTTACTTGTCCTAAATATGTTTCTATTAACATAACAGAATTTTATTACACAAGTAAATGAAATTAGCACGAAATATCCAGTAAATTCATTTACATTTGGTTTGTGTTGTTCTATATGTCAACTACGAGTATTAATATTATTATTAATTTACAAAATTATGATAATTCTTTTGAAAATTCTAATGTATTTCTTGGAATCTCTATTGACTCTATTTTGAATACCTTCAGAGTATTATGTCCAATGGCGTACTACTGTGGGAGTCCGCAGCCGTATTGGAAACAATATAAATTTTTAAAAACAAGCTTCTTTCGGACAATCTTTAACTTGTATCGCTTCGAAAACTGTTCAAGGAGACTAATATTTTGACGTTTCCACTGTTGTTTATTTTTGAAAATAAAAAAGGACGGACGAAAAAATATTAAATTAATTAGATTAATTTATTTTACAAAAAATGATTATCCTGTGCAGTGGGTCCAGTCAATACGTTAGGGCTCCTATGTTTAGATTGGACAAAACTAGATAGTTTTTTTAGTAGATCCATAATTATTTTGAAAAAATGCTTAATTGCCGATTTATTCAAATTCTTATTTATATTTAAATGTAATATTTTGAATGACATTTTTATACATTTTATTTGATTTGTCGTAACTTATAATTTTTTTTTCTGTGCTTTTTTGTGTCAATTTTTATTTTTTCATCATTCATTCATCATCATTTTTGGTAAGCTTAAAGAAATAAAATAATAAATAAAGCCACCATAAACGAGTAGCTTTTTCGCTCAAGAAAGAAGTTTTTAAAACTCTCTTTAGTATTTCAAGTGTGATCACAAATCGTGTCAGATTTTTTGATCAAAAAATCTCATGCTTCGTGTTCATATTCTTTGATAGATTATGTTTTTTTATAATAATAAAGCGATCTTGTCAATAATTACGTTGGTGTATACATTAACGAAGTGATGACATATTTATCAAATTATATAATAAGAAAATCATACATTTTTTTAGCTTGTAAACAGTATCGTTATAATTTTCATATGTCGGTATTGTGTTCCTGACCTTCTATTTTTGTCAATAAATATGCTTAACACTAAAAAGACTCGTAAAAGATCTAACGCTGGCATTTGGCTCGTTGTCGTGGTGAGCTATAAAAATTTTATTTTATTACATGCACCTATTCATTTGTTATATCAATTTAATTAAAAGGAGAATCACCTTATTTGCGTCTTAAACTATTCTATGTATATTACGATGACTGTTTAAATCTATAAATATAAATAAAATTGAAGTGTTTGGTATATATGTCTGCTAATAAAATTGAACTTTTTTAACTTTTATATCTGAAACGGCTGAGTTGGAGTTCCATATAGTTACTTCTTTCTCATCTTTATCAGCCTATTAATAAACCACTGCTGGACATAGACCTCTCCCAAGAAGGGAAAATTTTCCGCAATCACCACTCTTATGATCGTAGCACTAGTTTAGAGTTTCATAATACTGATAAATCCACTGATAAATCAAAATACTAAAGATAAGTACCGTTAGATGATAAAACTGTGTACCGTAAATGTATTGTTTTCTTACATTGTGTCTTTCGCTCTAATAATTTCATATTTTTTTATAGTCACTGCTGTTTATATTAGGTGTAATATATTTTCAAGCCGGACCTTTAGAGTCGTAGATACTTTCAAAGCCCTTGCTTTACACTTCCGATACTTACAGGACGAGACGAAGCAGCAGATTTTCTTACGTCGTCACATGCAGTAATTACCAATTTTAATACTGATATTTCTGTCGTACTTTTAATCTCTTTTCAGGAGACGAACAAAACGAATACCAATGGTGATGGTAAGCGCAACGTCTGCCCATAACAATTGCTGTGTCACCCAGAATATTTCTTTGTGACTACACTGCGCTCGTCACTTGTAGACATCAATTCATTTCTATCATATGCCCAGTAATTACACTAGCTCGCAGTGTCCTTCAGACTGAAACACTATAATGTTTGCATACTATTGTTTCACCTTCTTTCCATTCTACTGGCGGTAGAATTCCTAAATATAAATCACAATGAATGTGTGATTTTTGCACTTTCTAATAAATATTTTTATAACTATAACTTATGGTGTTGAATGAGCCTACAGTCCACGTGATGGAAAGTGGACACTGTGAGTCCCTTTTATCTCAATCAAAATTTAGTACACCGTACGAAACACAACAGCGTTGTGCATTTCATGAGAGCATTATCCTTCTCTGGTCAAGTCGACCAATTGATATGCTACAGTCAGTATCTGGTATTTTTTTCCACTTAAGTACATCATTGATATTATTTCAGCCCGTCAAAAGTGCACTGCTGAATAAAGGTTTCCCCCATCGATCCCACAAAACCATGCAGGTCTACGCTCTATCTAGTGAGGTATCGCCTTACACTGTCGGTTTTGCCGGTAAAAGAAGGCCATACGACAACCTTTTTCCCTAACAGTTATCGGTTCTACGAGTTATATATCCGGTCTGTAGCCACTTCAGCTTTCTGATCCCTATGGCGACGGCGGTTACTCCAGTTCTGCTGCGGATATCATCGTTATGGAGTCTATCTCGCAGAGAAACACCTACCCTAGCTCTTTTCATAGCTCGCTGAGTGACATTGAATTTCCTTTTGCGTCTTGCAAACTAAGATTGTTTGTACATTGTTTCAAGCACTTTAAATGTAGACAGTGACCAGAAAAGATAAAGTTATTTTATGTTAATAATAAAACGGACCGTGAAACATAAAGCGAAACACTGTTATACTGTGTTACTCATTGATCTATTTGAACTTCAGAATGGCACCTATTCGCGTAGTGTGATTCAGAATGCAACGACGCAGTGCGCTTCTCGCTATAGAACAACACTTAAGATTATTTCGGTATTCCGAGGTACCATTTGAGCATTCGAGATGTAGTAAATTTGTCATGAGTGAAAATCAGAATTGCCGATGCTTTCAATGCAAGTGGCATATTTTAAAAATAGTGGGACAGTGATATAAAGAAATGGATTTTGAGCAATAGTAATGTAGATGGTAAGAGAGAGATAGAAATAAATAATTTTATTATTGAATTAAATTTACTAATGAGAGGATTTCCATGCATGATTTCGTCTAGGTAGGCATCACCGCTGTGCAAACAGCACAGCCAGTAATTTAGGTCTTCAATTTTGGCACCATCTGTCAGAAGCCATAAAATGTTGCAGGCATTACCCTAAGTCGACTCTTACAATACACGCGGATGAAAAGTGGTCGTAAATTTTCCTTTAAATGGAGGTACGTTTTACTGGTGGTAGGATTCCTATGAATCAGACGAGGTAGGTACCACTGCAGTGCCAATTATTCTACCGTCAAGCACGAAATTTCTGAAGCAAAGTTTTGGGCAGGCGCAGCACTTACTATCAGGTAACTCGCCACGGTCAGTATGTGTCTGGCTATGACAACTGCTGTGTGACCTAGGACATTTCTGTGTACCACACTGTGCTTGCCACCATGAGACATCTGCTCTTAAGTCCCACATGCCCAGTGATTACACAAGCTATAACGACCGAAACACAGTAATGTTTGCAAACTGTTGCTTGACCGCAGAATAATTGCAAGGGTACCTAGACGGTTTCCTGCATAGTTATCATACACCAACCAGAACGTACCTCATTTAAAGGGATCTAGAGTATTTGCCACCTCTTTTCGTCCCGTGTGTGTTGAAAGAGAAGACTAACGGCAGTGCCTGTATTTTTTTTTAATTTCATTGCTTCCGACAGGTGGCTCAAAAATTACTGGCCTTTGATAAAAAGTAGTCTTTCAGGTGCGCGGTGACATAGAAATACCAGATTTGAAGGTTGGCAATGATGATTTACTTAAAAAAATATTTCTTTTCGTTTGGTTTTATTATTCTGTTTATTTTTTTATCTCAATTTTATTATCAATAAAAGTATTCTTAGTACTGTAGACTTTCTCATTCTAAATAACTAAGCTCGCTTTTTATTGTAAGATAATCCCTGAAAATATTCGGACGTAATTTGGCACAAGATTTTGAGTAAAAAATAATTTATCATTAAGGGAATGCAACGGAAATTCCCGCCGGACCGCATATTTTCTTTTATGGTCCATTATATAAATAGAATCAAGTAGCAAAATGGTTTTACATATGCTATTGGTATGTATGCTTGTGTACAATCGCAGGTCTTGTTTAGAGGTAAGGACAATTTTTAGCTTGGTATATTCGGCTTACGACGAAAATACTCAAGACGGGCAGTATCTCCAATTGGCTTTGCATTGGATTCTCTTTTATAGGAAGAGGTAGTTGTGCAGCATTAAGCTATTGACTTGTTGATGATTGATGACATTTGGTACAATCATATTTTTTGCCGTTTTTGGATATTGTGTTCTGTTAGACGTAACCTATGTGAGCAGGTATATACCCTTACCTATAACCTATAGCCGTATTACAATAAAAATGCATCACTGCAAATTCCCGTGCGCCATGAAGCCTATCTTAAAACGATTTTGTTTTAGTAACTTTTTTATATTAAATAAAGTGATGAGACTAGCAAAACGTTGAACCGATGGTAGATGCAACGTCTGCCCATAAGAATTGCTGTGACACCTAAAACAATTCTCTGTGGCACCGCGCTGCGCCTTTCGCCCTGAAACGTGTTTTCTTAAGTCTCATATGCCCTATAATTACACTAGCTATCAATACCCTTCAAACCACAGCACAGTAATGTTTGCACACTACTGTATTACGGCAAAATAAGTAGCCCTTTGGTAGTAGGTACTTCTATAAGGTAGGTACCTAGACGAATTTCTGGATAGGAATCCCACCATCAGTAAAACTCACAGTATTGAGACTGCAGTCTTTTACCCTTTTGTAAGTCACAGAATTAAGTACATAGCCGAAATTTGCACTAGCAGTGCTGCTCGACTAGGTAAATTAATGTAAGTGATGTTAATTATGTGCCCTATTTATATTCCTACATCTGCTATATTTTTATTTATTTTACTTCCTATACACTCAAGTATATAGGCGGACTTAATGCCTGAGGCATTCTCTGCCAGTCTACCAAAGGGCTTTAGTTGTGATAGTGAAGGAGCCGGGCAATAACTTTCATAGCACGCGAGTGACGCGACTTCGATCCCGGTGCCGCGGCATATCTAAAATAGTACTGCAATTTTAAGTGCTGATTTACGTGCACAGTGGTGAAGGAAAACATCGTGAGGAAACCTGCTCGCACTTGTGCAGCCTGGTAGACTTTTCTTATCTCTAAAGTTCTCTCAAAAATGAGAGGAGACCTATACTGGGTAGTGCGACATTTAAAGGCGGAGAGTTTTTCTGTAATTCACTTTCTCTCTTAGTCGGCAGTATATTGTTTCAAATCGAATAAGACCATTTGCGGATCTGTGAAACCGCACATTTTCAAGTTATTGCTATTTTTTCGAGGACATACACAACAAAACGCACGAAAAGTTGAAATGGCCATGGCTAGAAGGGGAAAGAGGGAAGGACGCATTATGAGGTCATTTTAGCCTGGGCATGACATGAGAGCCTAAATTATCGCTAATACTATCCCGGACATATTGTTTATATATTTGTTTATAGGAGAAAGTGACGAGAAGAGCAAAACGTTTACCTGGTGGTAAGTTTTATTGGTGGTAATTTTTGTTTGCCCATAACAAAAGTTGTGCTAGCCATAACATGGCTGCGTGGTACTAAACAGTGTCCGTTCCCCGTGAGACATCAGTTCTTAAGTCCCATATGCAAAATACACAATATGCAACATACTCGCACACAAGACGTTCTAAGAGGATTGTTTACATCGGTGGAATGTTAAGAGGCGGCAATAGAGAAATTGCATTCATAAATAGTTTCAACGGATAATTAACGACTTATAAATTTTCGAAGGAAATAAATTAGAAAGAATATTAAGGAACAAATAGCTTACAGTAGCGTTCGGTCGCATCATTATGCCACGCGCTTACGTGATATCGGCAAAAAAACATTAGTAGAACAAAACAAAAATAGCGGCTGTTAGTCAGAAAAGAAAACGGTGCATGATGCGTTAACGTAAAGCAATGTAAAGCGGTAGTAGCACAGGGGCCAGGCGCTCGCTATAATTTCATAGTACGCGAGTGACCTGAGTTCGACCCCCGGTGCCGGCACCTCTAGAATTATTTTAAGTGTTATTATTTTTAGAGTTATTTTAAGTGCTGATTTATCACGTGCTCAGCGGCAAAGGAAATCATCGTGAGGAAACCTGCATGTCTGAGAAATAAATATAATTCAAATACGTGAAGTCCGCCAAACCGCACTGAAGTAGCGTGGCGGACTTTTCCTCAGCAGTGAGACTTAACAGTTACTAAAGTAACAGTTAAGGTATAACCGAAACTTTAACTGCACAGTTAACAAAACAATTATCTAGCAATCTTTCTTTCGGAAGCACATACAGATGGCACATTAGAAGAAGAAAATTCTGGATTAAATGGTAAAATCATACTATTTTAACACGCTTTTATTAGCTTGACCGGTATGTGTGTGTGTTTTGATTTTAAACTATAATATGATTATTATAAATGTTGCTTTATATTAGTATTTCCTATATTTTGTTCCCCTCTACACGGCGACAACTACTGAATACTGTCGGAAGCTGTCAACTGCGCAGGAGATATTATATGTAGTACCGTAAATACTCGCGCAAACACAACGGCACTCATTAGTCCCGACCTACACGTGCCCGATGTAACACTCATGCGATAAGAACGGTGGTAGGCCAGGAAGCAGTATCAGAGACAGAAGGACCATCACAACATAGCCAGATCCGAAAACCAACAATTTGTGTTTTTGCACAAATGTTGGCTCTGGCTGGGATTCAAACCAGTGACCAGTTAGTTATAATTTCGTCCACTAGTGGAGCGCAAACAACAATGTTTCTGTTTGTAGGGCATTGAAATTAGCGTAATAACACATATGAGATTTAATAACCGATTTCTCATGTTAACATGCGAATGAAATAACTGACAGCGGAAGAGTTTTAAAAAATAACTTTATTTTACAGCTTTAGTATGAAAAACAGTAATTAATAAATTTTACAAATTACAGGTTTATATAATAACTGCTTATTTTACAGAATTCTAGAAATCTTAATATTAATTTCCTAACAAGACTTTTTATAATTTGCCATACTGCTAGGGTGTGACGTATGTCCTAGATAATATATGCTGATTATAATGGAGCATTCCGGAAGGTATAATGTTTAGTTTACTTCTTCTTAAAATTCTTCGTAAAATGATAGTTGACTTTTACTGAAGATTTGCTTGACTGATGGAGACAAAACGAAAAGTACAATTTTGATAATATATGCTGATTATAATGGAGCATTCTGGAAGGTATAATGTAAGTTTACTTCTTCTTAAAATTCTTCGTAAAATGTTAGTTGACTTTTACTGAAAATTTGCTTGACTGATGGAGACAAAACGAAAAGTACAATTTTGGTCGTGAATTGAATTCTCCTATCACTGTACATTTTCACAAGCACTTGCAGCATAAGAAACTGTCAATATTAAACATCGAAACTCAAAATATACACAGAAATTGTAAAATATAAAGTTCAATTAAAACACTACCGTCACTTTTCGAGTTGACGCCAAAGGTCAATGTAAGTTTAGCTGATGAACCTAATATTAGGCGATTAGGGTTCCAGGCGTATTGCGGTAAACAGAACTTTTTAACACAATGTTCCGCAGTAACACCGCAATTGTTACAGGCAGGCGTAGCACTTACCATTTGCTAGTTTCTTCACTATTTTCCATTATAAAATTATCCTTAACGCAGAAGTTGAAGAAATAGAAAGCACCTGAAATCGGAACTGATTGAAATCGTGATTGTAAACTTCAGTATTGGAAGACATTTTGTAGATTAAAAGGCGCTGCCAAAATTTCATAAATATTAAGTGAAATAAATAACCAAAAAAATGGAATCGTGTTCTTTTTTCAAAATAGTCGTAACAAAAATAATGTTACTTTCTTAGAATAGAATGTAATAGAATATTTTTATTCAATATAGATCATTTACATAATACTCATTGAACGTCATTTTTTAAGCTACACTGGTTCGCAAAGAAATGCCTCTCTCCTGGGAAGAACCAGTAAGAAACCCAGCGGGATTTTTTTTCAGTTATTTTAAAAGTAATATACAATTACAGCAGTATTATAAAGATGTAGAAATAGCTTGGCAGCGATCACCCCATACCCAGGGGTTATCATCATCCATGTAATTTCTTATATTAACGCGAATATTATATATTTAGTGAAACGAATTTATTCGGATTTTATCGCGTTTAATCTTAAACAGTTTATACCCGACGTTTCGAGTGCTTCACAGCCCCCATGGTCACGAGAGGACTGAGGTGACATATGTCATAGTTAACCCGGAGTATCGTCAGCATCTAATTATTATCAATCTACGCAGAAAGAGCTAACTGCCTCTTGAAGTCTTGGAGTATGCTTGGTTTTTAATTTTATTTTATTAATTACAGGATCCCAAGCCGGTGACAGTACCCATCATCTGTGTGGTTTGATACTACCACCGGCTTTATAATGCTTTTTGTAAATAAAGCTATTCCGTAATAGTCACAATCTTAGTTTAGCGACTATAACGTTAATGAAAGTGATTTAGAATTTTTTTTAATTTTTTTTAAGTAATATTGAACTGAAAATGGCTTGATACATCGAATTGTGAAATGTTAATTATCTTATAAATAAACTGGACCTTGGATTCTAGGTCGATATGTGTTTTGTAAATTATCGAAGAATTGTTTCGAATGCCATTTTTACAACATGAGATGACAAAGGAATGAAGATAAATGTATTTTTATAATTTTCAAAACAGTTTGACAGTGAGAAATATTGTGTTTTGAATGACTATGAATTGGCTTGGAACTAGAGTTACGAATAGTTGTATTAATATAAAAACGAACGCCAGACGCTAGAGTAGTTGCTTGTCAAAGTTTTACGTCGTATCGTATCCCGCTGAGAAGGTTAGCTACAGAGTAGAACTACTCTTTTACGAAACCGACATTTTTGCACTCACGAAGCAAAACTTTAAGAAATCTATTGTAGACACATTCCTAACATATTACTTCTTTTTTTTCGATCTAACTCGTGCCTACATTTCTTTTTTATTAATAATTCTTGGTATGTTGTGGATAATGTAGTGGGTCATACGCTGATCTAATGTTAAAATGTAATTTAATTACGTACTGTAATTGTATACTAACTGTTAGTTATCCCAAATAAAAGTTTTAGTACGGCGAGATTATTCTGGATGTGAGCTGGAAGACTGCCGAAGCTCATACCTTCGCTGGTTGTGAGTCGGCGCCGCTCTCTCTTATCTTCGCAGCCGAGGAAGTGCTGCGCGCCTTGGAGACGCGTTGAAGAGGAGTTATGGTTTTTTTATCATCAGTATACAGTCTAGTGGTCCGCACTCTTTTTAATTTGACTTTAGTTTTATTATCTTCCCTTTGCTTTTTTCTGGTGCGAGCTGCGTACAATGTACGAGACATATATTAGTCACCTTAACGTTTTTTCTCATTTCTTAAATAATTTACATACATAATAGACATTACATTAAACGCATCATTTTACGCTTTTACATGAGTAACACATTTTTTCTCATTATTCCTACACACTATGTGTCTTCTCCGTTCCGCCCCTTCACACCTAACGTGGAGTTCACTACAGCTAAGTCCCAATTTTTTTTTTATTTGATAAAGTGACGAAACGAGCAAATCGTTCACCTGATGGTAAGTACGAGTACAACGTCTGCCCATAACAAATTCTGTGTCACCCAAAACATTTCTGTGTGACACAACACTGTGCCCGTCACCCTAAGACATGAGTTCTTAAGTCTCGTATGCCCAGTGATTACGCTAGCTCTCAGTGCCCTTCAAACCGAAACACAGTAATATTTGCACACTACTACTTCACGGCAGAATAACTGGCCCTGGAGTGGTACCTACCTTGACGGATTCCTGCACAGGAATCCTACCGCCAGTAATTTCAATTTATTTATAGATATTTTTGAACACAGATTATGTTTTTCAGACAATTCTTCAGATTTGCTTAGAATTTGAGTTTAATTTAAATATTGTTAAACGTATATGGTTGCACGAACATGTATAATTGGATGCGTTTCTCATCTAACGTGTGTTGGTGTGATGAGTGGTGAGATGGTTTACTATGCCGAAATATCAATTCACATTTCCGCATTCCAAAACGCGTCCTCACTAAAATGTAATAACCATTAACATTTTACTGTGCGATGTTAATATAAATTCGTATTATAGTTCTTTGTGTTAATCTGGAAGTTTGCCAACTGTCCAATTATAACATTACACATCTATGGTTTTTATCATGTTTTGAAGGCTGTAGAGCCTGGCAGTTCCGAGCCGGGTATCTGAGTTCAGTCCTCGATGCGCCAAAATTGTTATAGCAATTTTTAGCGTTGATTTATCACGGAAAGTGTTTTTTTTAATATATATACATATAATATAAATACTATACAATAATGAAGTAGAATTGTGAAAAAAATTACGGATAGCACTACATCCACGTAACTGTCGGATGAAAAGTAATTCAGTGTACATAAGTGTGTGAGATCGTTAGATAGATCTCGGAAAATTATTGAGAACTTTCAAATTTACTATTTCATTTAAGCCAATAGTTGGCGATTGTGGGTTTCTGAAGTCGAAAAAAGTATGTCCCCCCCTTTTAACATTTCAACAATGCTGTGAAAAAAAATGAAAGATTGCAGAGCCTAGAAAACACTTTCAACGAAAATTGGTCCCAAATGAAATAAAAATTATTTATTCTTCAACGTAAGAAATATAAATTTCGTTTGTCTGAATAAGATATGTTGCGTTGTTTACGAGATATGGGACATTTTCAGTTACACTCTATTCCCCACTACAGAACCCTTTACTGCGTACGACACGTACTTGGCTATTTATTTTAATACCTTTATTACACCTGCTACTTGGTGGACGACTAGACCACGGGGTCGTCCACGGTGTAGCACGGGTGATGAGCGTACCTTAATTCTACTCCGCGGGTTCTGGGTTCGAATCCCAGCTAAAAAGAAAACAGATGAAGTAGATTTTTTTTTGTTTTCGGGTCTGGTTGTGTTGTGCATGTGAAATATATGTCTGTAAAAAGCACCCACGGTACAGGAGAAATCCTGCTGTGGGACAACGTTTTATTTAAGAGAAGAGAAGGAGACCGTACCTGCTGGTGTCATTCGGTCATGGTAGTTTAGTTCTGTCATACTTGAGGAGGTTATTCCAACATCTGTCGGAGGCTTTAAGTTCTTTCACGCAGTTACGTAAACCTATTGAAAATATTCGTGGGCACATTTGTGTAGAACATTTTGTTTTTATTTAATTTATTATTAGTTTCTTTTATAACATACTAGCTGTTGCCCGCATCTTCGTCAGCATGGATTTAGTTTTTTAAATATCCCATGGGAACTTTTTTTGATTTTCCTAGATAAAAAGTAATGTATGTCAGTCTCCAGGACGTAAGCTATCTCTGTGCCTAAATCCTCAAAATCGGTTCAGCGGTTAAACCGTGAAAAAGTAACAAACAGACAGAGGGACAGAGAGAGTTACTTTCGCATTTATAATATTAGAATAAAAAAGACACATTTTGATGATTCTAAGGCATTCGTGTTGTAAACTTTTAGAAAGTCTTTATTACATTGTTATAGCTGAAGTCTGCGACTACGTCCGAGTTCATTTAAGTTTTTTTTAAATATTGTGGGAGCTCTTTGATTTTTCTGTATGTTTGTCTCCAGGATGCAAGCTACCTCTGTGCCAAATTTCGTCAAGACGGTTCAACGGTTGAGCTGTGAAAAGACAATAAACAGACAGAAGGACATAGAAAGTTACTTTCGCATTTACAATATTAGTATGGATTGGTTTATCGGAATATTCAAAAATGTTTTCTTTTATATCAAGCTGCTGAGTTCGTAGAAGTATTTTCAGTAATTTAAAAAAAAAGGGAAAACATATAAGTATTTATGGACAGTGTGACATTGATGTAAAGGTCGAACTGTACGAGGTACGAAATGTAGTCTCATACAAATATGCCCACGAATATTTTTAATAGATTTCAATTGACGGTCACGCAATATGGTTTTATTTAGCTTGTCATCGTGTGACCTTCAATGTACGCGATTGTGCGCAATAACAGAGAGGTCAGATGCGGATTGGTCCACTAGACGAACTTATGAAAAACCGCTATGCATAGGAAGTGAAACGACAGACATCTTGATGGACACCAATGATACAATATACTTTCTATTACGTTGTCTTAAAAATTTCGCACTCAGGTGAAGAAAATCATCGTGAGGAAACCGGCGTGTCCGAGGGATAAAAATATTTCTTGGACTGGTGAAGTACCAATCTGCATTTAAGCAGCGTGGCGGACTGTGCCTGACTCTTAAACCCTTTCAAAAATGAGAAGAGGCTTCAATAGTGAGACATTTAGAGGATGTTACTTTAACTTTTTTACTGTCTTGTAAATCAATACTAGCCGATAGGTCTCCTGCAGATCAGAATAGCACTAAGGTATTGCACAGACAGCCAAGAGATGGGCAGCAGCATCTTCCCGGAACAACTGAACAAATTGCGGTTGCCAACCCGCCTACCAAGCGTGGCAACTATGGCGAAATCTCCCCAAAATTATACAACGTGTGGACAGTCTATGGGGGAGGTCTACGTACAGCAGTGGACTTGTGATAGGCTGAAATGATGATGATGATGATGAAATAATAGTTTGTTTGTATATCTGTGCCTGAATCTAGCCAGTTTCGTCTTTCATTCTTTACATAAAAAGTAGTTGACAATTCTGACTTGTTTACCCACAGATACTTCAAGGGTAATATGACGCCATCTGCATCTTACTATTATAGCGATAGCGGTCATTTATCAGTTCGTAGCAGTGAGGTTCATAAAGATAAGAAATTCTATAAAACTTATTCAAATGAAATAGAAAGATTGTTTTTGCGCCATTACTCCAGGAAGGAGACAAATCAACGAATATTGTAACAGCTATAAAAAAAATATATATCTATTAGTAAAAAATTACTACAAAGGCTAACCAGAAGTGTTGTATTTTATATCTGTCATTAAATTAAAGGCTGAATCCTTGGGAACAATCCAAATTCTTTTTCGGCATGTGTAAATTTTTCACATAAACCACATACAATATAACATATAAGCAAGGCACCACGTCCGCATTCCAATGTTTATCGACAGAGGACCAGTTATTGGTTGATTACAATCATAAAGAAATTTTATAGACAGAGTTGAATTTTTTTTTTGAAGAACGAGACGAACGAATCGTTCATTAGATGGTAAATGAAAGAAAGAAAGAAAGAATGAAAAATAATTTATTTGCTAGAAACGGACGTACACAAATGTAATACATAATAAAAAATATATATAAAGTAAAAAAGTATACAAAAAAAAGAAACTAAAACATCAATAATACCTAAAATAAAAGTATGGAAATTTACGCTGTACTCCTACCAAACGAGGTTGACAACTCAGCATACACATTAAGAGCAACGTCTCTGAAAATTTCTGTATGGCACCACACTGCGCTCGTCTCCTTGAGAGATCAGTTCTTAAGTCTCATGTGCCTAGGTAATTACACTAACTATCAGTACCCTTCAAACACGGTCATGTTTGCACACTACTGCTTCACGGCAGAATTCCTGATCCTGCGGTGGTAACTGTCTAGACGAATTTCTGCATAGGAATCCTGCCATCAGTAATAAATGGGCCTGTGGCTAAAAGAGTGCTTATTTAGTTCAGGTGTCCGTTTCTCGTTTATAATTTTATAATACGAGCAACCAGAGTTCGATCACACTCCGCCACTAGGAAACTATAAAACGAAACATACATCGGCTTGGTTGGCGTAATAGCAAAGCGATTGGCAATTGCGCTATGAGGATCTGTCCTAGCACGTAGCCGTGTGTGGCTCCTTAGTGAACCGGTTTACTGTTCCGAAACATCGATGTGATCCGAATGTTCCGGGACACTTTTGTCAGTACCAATATTTCATTTGGATCTTGATCATTTCAACTTGTCAAAATATCAGGTCAGTGATAATAACGTTCGTGTTCTATGAACCAAATGCGAGCCGTTTGTTGTCTGAGATTAAGTCATTAATCTTTATAAGTAACTCTGATTCGGTGTTTCAAATGAGACATATCACTGATCCGGAACTTGGATGCAATTGTTCCAATCTCTATAAAGGCATACTTTTCCCTTGTTACTCGTATGTTGTGTCTTTTGCTACTACCACGGTAGCAATATTAGTTGTTCTGGGTCTCGTCGTCGTCGTCGTTTCAGCCTATCACAAGTCCACTGCTGAACATAGGTCTCCCCCATAGATAGCCACAAAGGTTTGTGGTTCTCATTTCGAAGGGAATTTGCCATAGTTGCCACGATTGGCAGGCGGGTTGGGAACGGCAGTTTATTTATTCAGATGTTCCAGAAAGATGCTGCTACCCATCTCCTAGTTTTAATTTTCCCTTTGTCGACTTTTACGACACCCACGCGATGTGATGGGGTGGTTGATTCTCTTAGACCGCCACCACACGGCACAAGTTCTGGGTGTAGGCGTGTCTATGAAAGGCATCCACGATACAGAAAACAAATTGTACTATAGTAATTATAACGAGTACAATAACAAAACATTTGCCAATTCTCTGCGTCAGACATAAATCACAAACATCCAAGAATAGAAAACTACGTACGAATTATTCGCGTGTAAGGATTATGTAATTAGCGGTAACATTGAACTTAAATATGTAGTGCCAGAAAAATATACTCAGGTGTTTTGGCAAAACATTTGACTAACGGTACGGAAACCTTTATGCTATTTACTACCGTGTGTTCATAACTGTAAGGTAAATTTTTAAGTTAATAACAATCGTTTATGCCTAATCGAGTTGTTAGTTCCTGGCAGAAGGCCAGCGTAAATATTCTTACATTATGTGTAGGCTGTAAGGGATAATACCAACGTTTTCTCCAAATGTCAACCTCACCAGGATGCACCACTGAGTGACGAACAACGCTCTGGCACCAACATAAAATCCATCCGAATATGCTGATTTTAAAACTTCTAGATTGGTGATGGGCTGCAATGACACCAAAGCAAGGACATCGACACTTCACTCATAAATTCGCCTTCCCATCTTTGTTGGTACAGTCAAATAATTCAAGTAATGCATCCCAGATTTGTGCGCCACATTCTAAGAAAGCTTCATGACTATGTTTGTTATAGCTGTTCAAAGATAAATAAATATTTTGTTTGCGATACGAAGTCCTGCTGGTCGATTTCCGACCACGACGATAACTATCGAATACTGCAATAAGCTATCAACTGCGCAGGAGATATTATAGTGCCACAAGTGTAAGCGCAAACACAGAGGCAATCTCTCCTCCTACTTTACCCGGCGCCCGACGTAACACTCATGAAAATATCAGAGTTACGCTATGATACAGAGTCTGAGACATGGGAAAAACACGACCGAGAACCAAGATTTGTGTTTATACACAAATGTTCCCTCCGACTGGGAATCAGACCGAAGAGTCGCAGCGAAGAAAAAAGGTACTTGACCGCATGGCTACGCGGTCGTTATGTTTGCGACCTCTCATATTTCGATTTAAGAAAAAAGAAAGTTCATTAATAAATTTTAATTTATGTAGAAATCGCCTTCAAAAAAACAAGAGTATCAGTTAATATTTTCGTTTACCTCATAATAATACAAAAACGAATACCTTCATTAAAATTTCTTCTGTGCTGTGGATTTACAAACATACATTTCACATGCACAATACAACCAAACCCTAAAACCAACAATTTGTTTTTTGCACAAATTTTGGTTGGCCGTGTGGTGGCGGCTGAAGAGAATCTACCACTCCATCTCATCCCGCGGGTGTCGTAAAAGTCGACAGAGGGAAAACGAAAACCAGGAAATGAGCATCTTCCTAAAACATCTGAATAAATAAATTGCGATGGCCAACCCGCCAGCCAAACGTGACAACTATGGCAAAATCTCCCCAAAAAGAGAGCTACAAACTTTTGTAGCAATCTATGGGGGAGGCCTGTGTTCAGCAGTGGACTAGTGATGTGAATAGATGTTTTCTCTGGCTGGGATTCGAACCCAGGACCCGCGGCGGAAGACAGGTACTCTGACGACTAGGTCAAGCGGTCGTCAATATAAAAGCATACTTTGATTTGCGACGAAAAAGTTGAGAGGTTATGAATTAGATTAGTTAACAACTGACTTTTTATAAAAATCTAAACTAATATTATAAAGAGGAAAGATTGGATTTTTTGTATGTTTGGTTGTAATGAATAGACTCAAAAACTACTGAACCGATTTTAAAAATTCTTTCACCTATATACAGCTACATTATCAGCGTTTAACATGAATTATATTTTCTTTTTTTAAAAAAATACTGAGATCCATACGAAAATTGCAATGATGTAACTCAAAGTATCAAAAATTTTCTAATAAAAGTCATTATTTGGCGTGCGCTGCAAAAACTATTGATGATGAGTAAAATAATGTACTACATTTTCATAGTACTCATCATTACTCACAAGAAAGTCCGCGAGGCTATATGTCTAACTATTATAGTTAAGTCACAATAACCGCTTTTTGTTCATATTAGTCAATCAAAACTCGGGTAGAATCTAAAGATGATGACATTCGTATCATAATATTAATCCTTATCCTACTAAATAGTTTCATAGTCAAGGTTGATTATGTACATGTAAATTCATTTTTAAATTATCCGAATCGGACCCATCGTTTAGAAGTTACGACAGGTATAAAATGCTAAAAGTAAGAAAAATGCCGCGGTGTGAGCGAACAGCCCTACGCTCGCCCGCGCTACGCCCGAATAGACTAAGATCTATTCATGACCTACCTACTCATTTTATTTTTGTAAACTAGAAACAATTGAATAGTGGTTTTTAATTTTAAATATGTATTTTATTTTAATTTAAAACTTCGAAACGCTCTAAAAAAAATACAGCAGCCGCGGTCTCGAACGCCGCTCCGCCGTCCGGCTTCATGCGACTTGGACATCACCGAGGTGGGCGGCTCCCTTTGCGCTGCGGTTGAGAGCGATCGTTTTATTTTGCTAACACTACATCAAATATTGTTTACAAGGAACCTCTGAGCCTACTAATCTTTCATAGCTTATGTTCCCATAAATAAAACATTCTGGTAACTTAATCTTACCTGTACCAGCTGCAGAGCCGTCGATGAGAATCGACGCTACACATAATGTTAGTGAAGGGATTGTCGTTGTGTATTTGTCCAAATAAAGTACTAACCATTCTTATATGTATCTATCCGTGCGAAGCCGGGGCGGATCACTACTACTTTCTAAAAAGGGTTATTATAATATTACAGAATACATAGATGATGATAGCCCTTGGGAATCAGGAGATCGCTGCTTAACTATTTCTACATGTTTATAATATTGATATCATTGAACATTATTTAAAAAAATGTAAGTAAAGAAAGGGAATGTATGTATATCTAAAATGTATGTTTTGCGATAAGATCCGATTTTTGGCGCCAACTCGAAAATCCCCAGTGACGAGCAATACGTAGCGTAATTTTTTTACACTCAAATATTGTACTTATAGGTATTTTTGATGTTAGCCTTCTTGGCTTGACTTTTACAGCTTCATCCGACAATACTCTCGTATTAAGACTATAAAACTATATATAATGTAAACTGCAAAATATTTTGTGGTTTTAAATGAACCGCTTAATGTCACATTTTTTATGTTTTACAAAATACCGGTGAGTAATTAGGTACCTAAAATCTTCGTGTGATAAAATAAGTGTTGATAATAATTTGATTTATCTATTCCATAGACTTACTTTCCATAGAATATACATCGATTCATTTATTTTAGAGAATTTCTATTTATGCTAGCGACATCTACAGAATACCAGCTAAACCTTATTGCATACTAAATGCTTTGACTGAACTCTCCAAAGAAAGCATGAAACGACGTTGTTTTAGTTATGGACACTAGATGGCGTATAGGAATGCAAGGAAATAACATTTTTTATATTACTTTTGTATATAAATGTTAAAAGAAACATGCGGTCTTTGATGGTTCACAGGTTTCAAATATGTAGTTTGAAAGTTCTTACTTGGATTCTAAATTAAAATTTCTTATTTATATTTCATTTATTTAATAGGCGGCAATTTATAATCTTAAAAACTTTAAGAATTTTTTTAAGAATATTATATAAATTTTTACGTAATATGAATTTTGCGGTAGAACAGGGTGCTTTAGCCGTTTTAGGTAAATATTGAATTAAAATAAATACGATGGTGGAACGCCTTCTTATGTAAATTGATAAAAAGTGCGTGTCTCACACCTGCGACCGTATCACCGACTTTAAAACAACCAAAGGCTAATAATTACATCTTACTAGCTGATGCCCGCGAGCTCGTCCGCCTGAATATAGGTTTATTAAATGTGTGTGTGAATTTTTGAAGTGAGAATTTTCCGGGATAAAAAGTATCCTATGTCCGTCTCCAGGATGCAAGTTATCTCTGTGCCAAATTTCTTCAAGATCGGTTCAAGCGGTTGAACCGTGAAAAGGTAACAAACAGACAGAGGGACAGAGACAGTTACTTTCGGATTTATAATACTAGAATGGATTGCCGTGGTTCCGGTTGCCGTGGCTCAGATGCCGGACGCTCGCTTTGAATTTCATAGTACGCGAGTCAGGAGAGTTCGATTCCCGGTGCTTCTAAAACTGTTTTGCAATTTTAATTGCTGATTTATCAGTGAAGCTTAGCAGTGAAGAAAAACACTTGGGAACACTTGCATGTCTGAGGAACAAAAATATTAAGGAAACCATGTGAAATCTCCTTTTGAACCCGGTTCCAAAACTCTCAGAAATGAGAGGTGCTCAGCGGTGTGACATTTAAAGGCTCTTTCGTACTATTTTGCGGTAAGTGAATAAAATATAATTGCTGCCGAATATAGGTCTTCCCCATAGATTGCAACAAAAGATAATAGCTCTAACTTTGGGGAGATTTTTGACACCCACGGGATGAGATGGGGTGGCAGATTCTCTTAAGCCGCTACCAAACGGAACTATTTATATACCAGATATTTTTAAATATTGTGATGGACAAACCATGCTCGATCAAATTCTTTTGACTTTCTACATCATTGACGAATCCATTACAATTTTCAATAGCATATTATGATTTTTAGCAAATGAATAACATAATTCGAATGAAATTAAATTTTAATCTGATTTTAAATAGGCTGTACCGTCATAAGGTTTGAAAATATCAACGGAAGCATTTTAAAATAGCAGTTGCGTTATTAACGGGATAATATAAAATCTGTGTTGATATTTACAATATTAAAGTAGAAGTTATAATAGTTAGAATAGTAGAAGAAGAACGAAGTGCAAGAAACAGCAAAAGAATTGAAGATGCGAAAAACAATAACAGTTATCTATATATTGATACGTTAAACATGTTGCGCGCACGGAGGAGACTGAGATTTGGCATAGTCAAAGTTTGTATGGAGATGCAGCGAAGAAGCTGAAATATATACGAGTATATAATGCGTTACAAATATATTGAATTGAATAAAATAAAGTATTCACTATTTACGTTCATACTGACTATTTCAATCACATAATACACTGTCGTTTGTATACATTCATACTACCGATGCCAAACACATAATAGTCTGAGGTCAATCAGTAATCAGCAATCAGCAAGAGATTGTCGCCATATAATTTTAAAGTTTTGCCAGCAAATAATTACTAAAACCTTTGTAATGTTCAAACTTACAAAAAATTATGACCACAGGGCGACCACTAGTAATAATAGTTGTGTATACCGGAGACCACCGAGTCAGTTGTTGAAACTTTGACTTCAGAGTCACGAATTTTTCGCTATTTAGCCTAAGGAATTTTGTCTCTAAATGCTATTAACACTGAACGTGACCGCGGATACTTAATGTTCTTTGACACTTTGTTCGTATTTATTTTTTAAGAAACAAAAAGGCGGGCTGATTTTAATGTAATGGGAAGTACAACATCCTCCCATAACAAACGTTGTATCACCGTGTGACATCAGTGTACTTCAGGCATTAAATATCAGACAAAGCAGTGCGTCCACACTACTGCTTAACGTCCTAATAACTGGCACTGTAGAGGTACCCATCTAGACGGAATTCTGTATAAGAATCAAATCACCAGTAAAAAAATATGTAAAAAAACCTGTTATTTAAAAAAAGTAGCAGATTTTAAAAACGTTATTTACGGAACGTCACTAAAACATCAACGAGAACCGACTACGCAAAAAATCTACATAATCGCGCATCCCAGAGGAATTCATTATGTTGTCTGCATAAATAAATATACATAAGGATAATCCGGACCACGTAACAATGGACAATTTATTATTTAGATTCCGTTCCGGCTACGGTCGCGAATTTTTTATGCAAATCGCTTTGGTTCCATTTCTTGTTTTGTGAAGTTTGAAAAGATGATTAATGTAGGAAAGTACGTAACGTACATAACTATGTCATAATAAGAGACGTGGTAGTTCAGGGCCGGGTGCCCTTAAATGTGTACTCGAGATACCTATGATAAGTAGTTGGATCCCGGAGATAGCAGCTTTTTAATTTTTTTGGAGAAAGGGACGAGACGTGCAAAGCGTTCACCTGAATGTACTCGTAAGTGCAACGTCCGCCCATAGCAATTCTGTGTTACCGAGAATATTTCTGAGTGGTAAAGCACTGCGTGCGCCCTGTTACCATGAGACGACAGTTCTTAAGTCTCATATGCCCAGTGATTACACAAGCTAAAAAACACAGTAATGTTTGCACACTACAGGTTCACGGCAGAATAACAGGCCCTGCTGTGGTACCTATATAGACGGATTCCTGCATACGAATCCTGCCACTAGTATCAGTACCACTAAATTTATTATGCAATTTTAAGTACTAATTTACCATTTGCTCGGCGGTAAATGAAAACGTAGTGAGGAAATCTTAACGTCTGAGGAATAAAATAATTTTGTAAAGTATTCCCAGTTACAAGGTCCTGTCATTGCCACGCCCGACAGGGACATAAATTTCATTTATTTTATTTCGTGTAAAGCAATTTGAAATTAATAAATAAGGCGCGTGCTTAGTAGCAGGACATTTATAGGCTAGTATTTTATTTATTACATTTATAGGCTACTAACTTTTGAGCTATGGGATAGTTCACGAAAAAAGTAGAATGGCGGGCTCAAACCAGCCACGTCCGTATCTTGAACCATTAGGCTAGTAATTCTTTTAATAGGCGTTTAATATTTGCTCTGCACTTGCACTTCCCGCGGGTGACGTAAAAGTCGACAGTGGGAAAATAGGAACTAGAAGATGGGCAGCAGCATCTTCCAGGGACATCTGAATAAATGTCAATCGTGGCAACTATGGCAAAATCCCCCCAAAATGAGAGCTACAAACTTTTGTGGCAATCTATGGGGAAAACCTATGTTCAGAAGTGGACTAGTGATAGGCTGAAGTGATGATGATGATTATGATGACTTACAGCTCCATATTACATAATATTACATTGTAATTTTACTATGTCATAATTGCTAAGGTTTTATTGTAAACCTACAACAATTTGGATAAATACCATTGAGAAAAAGAATAACCTTAGAATTTCGTTTCTTGGCAGTTCTTCCTAGGGTTGCTCCTGTGTTGTGAGTGCGTTTTATAGACCATCGCATGCACAACATAACCAGACCCAAAAAGCACCAATTTTTGTTTTTGCACAGCAGTTGGCCCCGGCTGGTGATCGGACCTGTGGCGTAGAACTCAGTTACTCTGACCACTATTCTACGCGGCCATTTTTTTGATTATTCTAGATTTTTCACGTACAAGTGCATGCCTAGCATACCTATTCAAGATCTCTATTATCAAGTTATATTGCATTTTTATCCTGCACCCTTTTAAAAAGAAATCGAAAGAGCTGCTGCTGCTACTACTCCTTACCCCTGAACTTACGTCCTACGATGTTTCTCGCCAGATGTCTCCAACTTTAAGTACGTGCAGGTTCGCTTCCACTTGGTCGCTCCAGTGATATTTGGAAAGTGTGTCGACCGACTTAAAGTCAATCGGTCCTCTCCCATTAGCGAAGGCATAGGAATCCTACCAGGATTCCTATGCTTTTTTTTAATCCTATAAGGTGGTTACCACCCCAGGGCCAGTTAACCAGATGAAAATTGACCAGGCAGATTACAGGCAGACGTTGAAAGTGAATATCCTATTTTATTCCTACTGATAATAATTATTTTTTTATAATCTTTTGCATTAATTCGTTTCTCTGAAACCATTTGTATTTTGAAACCATTTGTATTTGTAACGCTGCCGTTACATTACGAGTTGTTTACAGGTCTCTCGTTACCTCAAGGGCCGTATCCTTGTAGAGGTAGGTGGATACTAGAAGGGAAGTTCGTTTTTTTATGTTGATACAGCATAAAAAATCTTGCTGTAGCCGCAATAGTACGCCAGTTACCTGGGTTCGGAGTCCGGAGCCAGCACGACTTAAGTTGTAAATTGTAGTTTTCAGTACTTATTTACCCCATGCTCGGTAGTAAAGGAAAACTTACAGCTTGAAAACGCGCCTGACTTCATAGCTTTAAATTCTTAACGTACATATTTAATTCCCTATAGCTTATTTTTATCTGAGATATTTCATATTAAGTAAAGTATAATAAGAACCTAAAATGTCCTACTGCTGTGCATAGGCCTCCTCTCCTCTTTAAGAGAGTTTTGGGGCGGGAATAAGTCCACCATATTGTTATATGTACTCACTCTGAATTACATTAGCAAATTTTGTTTTCCTTTATTTTAATATATTTTCGTTTATTTATTAGAAATGCAGATTTCCTCTCACTGTGTTTCTTTCAACAGCGGGCACGTTCTAAATCAGCACTTAAATTTGCAAATACCTAATTCTGTAGAGCCAGCGCTGGGTATCAAACTGAGCTTCTACGGCTTAGAAATTCATGAATATTTTAGTTATTTAATGCAGTAATAATTCAATATATTATATGCAATTTATAAGTGTATATTAATAATATTCTGGCCTCGCTTTTCGCCAAAACAACACAAAACATCTGTTAATTGTTGTCATACCTCATTTTCTGTAACTAATTTGCACCTCACGTTCACAATAATAGCACCTGTTTCAATGCTTCCAAATAGCCTAATTTGGTGGTACAGCCACGAGTAAAATATATTAATCAAATAAAATAAGTAATTATTTTGATTTCTGTAATTTTTCATTGCGTTTAAGTTGGCAGTTGTATCAATGATATCCGCAGTAGAATTAGAGTAACCATCATAGCCCTAAGAATAACCTAAGGACCAGCCATATAGCTCGTAGAACCGATAACCATTGGAGAAGAAAGGTTCGGGTGTCCACCTCGTACCGGCAAACGCAGTGTAGGGCGCCCCTGTACGGTTTTGCGCTAAGTCGACGCATACTGGTACAAGTTCACCTGTTGGTAAGTGTAACGTCTGCCCATAACAGATAACAGACCTTTAGACAGAAACACAGTTATGTTTGCATACTACTGCGGCAGAATAACTGATGCCTACCTAGACAGATTCTTGCATAGGAATCCTACCACAAGTTTTGTGGCAATCTATGAGTGAGGCCTAAGTTCAACAGTGGACTAGTGAAAGGCTTAAAAGATAATGATGATGAGGGCGATTGATGTAGTCGCCACGTTTGACTGGCGGGTTGGCGAACGCTCTTCTGACTGTTCGTCTTTCATCTAATCGTATGTTACTCAAGGGTAGAAATAGATTATCTTCCGCCTATACCACACGGCGACGTCATCGGCCTTTTGACAACTTAACTTAAATAATTGAATGTTTAACAAAAGTGACATAAAATACATTGTAAGCATTTGTCATTCTTTGTTTAGTGTGGACAGCGAGATTACTATGATTTCTGGGTAACGCAATCGCGGAATATTACAAACTTGAGTCACCATGCTCAGGGATTATTAAAAAAAATAAGGATATAAGCTGGCGTGTTAAATAGATAAGGATTTAAGCTGGCGACAGTACAGGAAAACCTTACGTTTCATTTGATGTAAATTATGGGCAGCAGATGCTTTGAACAGGATTTATTCTTATTAAATTTCTCGTTTAATTGTTTTTTTTTGCATGTCTCAAAATTTTACATGATCATATTTTAATTTACAACGATAAAAATGTCTTATTTCTAGTAAATAATTATAAACGCAAACGGTTTTCACAATTACTCTTTTAACTCTTTACGTTTATTCTCTTTACGACATCTGTTTTTGCAGTGAGTGCCCAGTCTCTGACTACCCCCTATGGGATACAGTCGTGATCTTATGTATGTAGATTTTTAACCTTAAAATCTCTTTAGACATAAGATGAAGTCTTCCAGGCTTATTTCCGGCCACGACGACAGCTCATCTCTTCGTAACCTACCCGTGCTCGATGTATGATTATGAATTAAAACTGGAGTTAAGCTAGGATGCGAAAGATATACGGGAACAATCGCAACACAAACAGACCCGTAAACCAACAATTTTTGCACAAATGTTGGTTCCGGTTGAGATTCGAAACCAGGACTCGTGTTGTGAATATCAGGACAATCAGGTCCTCAAAGAGATAAGATATTAATAAAAACAAAGTTTTTTGGTTTAGTACGCAAGGATAGTCAAATCGGTAAGTTTCCTGAGTATAAATTATGAAATTCAGGGTGGAATTCAATCGAAAATCAACATACATATAGTCACGCCTTTTCCCAATTAAAGGGGTAGGCAGAGGCCACAAATGTAGCCCACTTTTCACCCTCGCGGAAAACGCGTGGCAATCCACGTCGCCGCCATTTTGGTACGAGTCAAAAAATTCTTACTTCTCATTGCGTTTCCACGAGCAATATAGTGACAGCATTGCATATTATGGTGTTATTCTGCGCGAATAAAGGCTGTCCGTACAATACCTCAGTCGCCTTTTAGGACATCTCGGTGGGCAAGAGATAGGTGCTATTCAACTCTGCCGGACACCTATCGAAAATCAAAGTGTACTTTTTAACCGACTTCAAAAAAGGAGAACTTTCACAATTTGTCGGCCGTCGTCCTTTCAACCTATCACAAGTCCACTGATGAACGTAGGCCTCCCCCATAGATAGCCACAAAAGATTGTAGCTCTCATTTTGGAGGGATTTCGCCATAGTTGCCACGGTTGGCAGGCGGGTCAGCAACCGCAGTTTATTTATTGAGATGTTCCAGGAAGATGCTGCTGCCTATCTCAAATTTGTCTGTATATGTTTTATGTATGATCGGGCATAATTTCTTTGTTTATGAACCGATTTTAATCATTCTTTTTTAATTAGAAAGGGATATCGTAAAAGTCTCTACGTAAGAATCTACCACCCCATCTCATCCCGTGGGTGTCGTAAAAGTCGACAGAGGGAAAATAAAAACTAGGAGATGGGTAGCAGCATCTTTCTGGAACATCTGAATAAATAAACTGCGATTGCCAACCCGCCTGCCAAGCGTGGCTATGGCAAAATCCCCCCAAAATGATAGCAACAACTTTTGTGGCAATCTATGGGGGAGGCCTATATTCAGCAGTGGACTAGTGACAGGCTGAAATGATGATGTTGATGATCGTTATTGCGGTACTATTTTTGGCGAAGTGCTGATGATGTGATCTATGACAAAATCATGAGAATCTGTTTGGAGCTGCTGCGTTGAAGTCGGTTTTTTGATTAAATAATTACAACATTAAACACAATGTCACACTGCAACAACACAAAGGCATCCGACTCGCCATTATTTTGCAGTAACATAACTGCAGCGTTGTTATTCTATCGTTAACCTTAATAACGAAACTCACGGGCAGCCTATCAAACTTAAGTTTCTTTAAGGGAAATGAATGGTGGTGGGATTCCTACACAGGAATCCATCGAGGTAGGTACCACCCAAATGCCAGTTATTCTACCGTGGCCCTGGGGTGGTACCTACCTCGCGGATTCCTACACAGGAATCCTACCACCAGTAAAAACTGTGTTTCGATTTAAAGGACACTAAGAGCTAGCGTAATCACTGGGCATATGTGAATTATTAACTGATGTCTCAGGGTGACGGGCGCAGTGAGGTTTTCCACAGATATGTACTAAATAAGATAATGTACAAAAATTTGAAAAAAAATATGACAAATTACTTCAAAAACAATATAATATTTTTAGTGGAAAATATTTGTAACGAATATATATGTATGCGGCGACGTGGTTCGCCATCCGGTATTCGAACCAAGGCGGATTAGAAGCCAGGTACTCTAACCACTAGGTCACGCGGTCGTCAAACTAATCTATTACTAAATAAGTATATGGACTATGTCTGAAATAAAGATTAGTTATTATTATTATAACAACTTAGGGATTCCGTTTCTGTCATGAAAAGTTATAAAATGCTGACATGTCTTACACATTTTGAGTCTGTGGTCTGTTCGTGTGTGGGGCGTTATGTGTATCCATTTAGATTAGTATAAGTGTTTTCTGCGTGTCTCACACCTGCGACTGTATCACCGGCCTTAAAACATACATATAACATCAATTGATAACCAAAGGCTAAAAATTATATTTTATATTTACTCGAGTATTATACATTTAATAATACTCATTTTACTGGTGGTGGGATTCCTATGCAGGAATCCGTCTAGGTAGGTCCCACCCTAGGGCTTAACCAAAGGCTTCCTTGAGAATTATGCGTCAGGGTGACGGGCGCATTGTGGTGCTACATAGAAATATTCTGTGTAACACAGCATCTGTTATGGGCAGATGTTGCACTTACCATCAGGTGAACGTTTTGTTCGTCTCGTCAGTTTATGAAACAAAAAAAAAAGAATTTCATAGCGTTTAATTTTTAACAAATTATAACCCGACGTTTCGAGCGCTTTATAGCACTCTGGTCACGAGGGGACTGAGGTAACCTCTTGATGACATACTTAATCCGGGGTACCTCCATCTGTTTAATTATTATTTTTTGTCTGATCTACGCAAAATGAGCTTACAGTGTCTTGCAGAGGCACAGTGTCCTTTAATTTTTGAGTAAGCTTTGAAGCAGGGAAGAGCCCGCCGCGCTGCTCCAATGTAGGTTGGCGAACTTAACATTTAGTTAATAGAATCGGGCGTTACTTTGCAAAAATATTGTACTACAATTATAATTCGTTCAAGGATCCATTCGATCCATTCAATTCCAATATAATTTCGTACTCTTCAAAACTAGGTAATATATACCATTTTATATTTTGGCATGCGGATCTTTGCAAATTAACTTACTTTCGCTGTGGACTCCTCTCATTTTTGATAGGGTTTTGGTGCTGGGAGATTTCCGATTCGCTGCTATGTAGAGTGAACTGGCGTCCATATATTGTCGAAATATGTTTTTTTTTATACATGCAACTTTATCACGATGTTTTTCTTTTTCCTTAGTCATGGCTTATTTTTTATATTTGCGACATGCAAGATTCGAACCCAGGACTTGCGGCGTAGAAGTCAGGTATTCTAACCACTAGGCTACGCGGGATTTGCAGAAACATTTTAGAGGTGCCGGCACCCGAGGGCCGAACTCAGATCACTCGCGTTCTATGAAATTTAAGGATAGTGCACGGCCCCATAAGATACTGTTGAATGTAGAATTACGTTAACTTTTAGATGTGTTTTCTCCTACTATACTCGTATGAAAATAAATACCTACATTAGATAAAACCTTCTGGGCAAGGCTGTAGGAGGGTGTCCAAATCCGCAGCCGTAGTTCATGGCACTGTAGGAAGACCTATCTACAGTACTATTTACACCAACCATAACAGAAGCCTTGGCGGCGGATGAGGGGATGACGTCAGTCGTTGAAGTGACGCAGGTGATGTTCCCAAGCGCTATATGAAGAAGCGTCGTAGAGTTCCAAATTCATCCCTACCAAGGGTTCAGCTCCAGCCGTTTTAAGAGAAACCGCCGTAGGAAACGCGGTTGTTTGTGAAGGTGAACACCGCGTCCTGACAAATGGCATATGTATTTAATGGCAAATATCGCCATCAGCTTCTAAGAAGTTCACTGGAGGACACAGCTTTCACCCGAAACGTGAGGACTTCTCGTAATCACTGTGCTTGGCAGGCAGCTTTGAGAACGTATACACAACTAAAACCTCGAAAGAATCAAATGTGTTTTCAGACCTATTCAAAATGATTTTAATATTTTTTTATACAGGAATGCACTCCTATGGTTTTTTCTTATTCAACAACGTATAAATCCAGCGTCTTTAAATCCTATTTCCTTTTTCATATTTCATGTTACTTATATTGCTCGTTAGTCGGCATTGTGTTTCTTGTCTCGGCGACGGTTTCAATAAAATACGCCGTTGCGTATGTATATTGCGCTAGTTATTATTACTCCGGTCCTACTATCTAAGCAGCTTACGGGAAAAATCGATTTCGTTTTCGGTCGTACCCAATAGGGTAACATCATGATTTAGTTACATGAATGAGACATTTTATAGTTAACATCTAGTAAAGGAGAGCAAGTTCTAATGATGCTAAGATCCGCATGCAAAATGTAAAATGGTGTGTATTACCTAGTTTTGAAGAGCACCGCCCGCCCTACCACAACAGCTTGCACAAGAAAACCAACACCGCCCCCGGGCGCCGCCACTAGATACCCTCCACCACTACACTCCACCACTAGGCAATACACCACTGAAGTCGAGAACACGACACGTGTTTCATCTCAAAACGAGGCATTATCAAGTGATATTGACTCTACGACAGTCAACCGCCGAGCCACTCGAGCCAAGTGATAATGCCTCGTTTTGAGGCATTATCACTTGATAATTTTCTTGTGTTGGTTTTCTTGTGCACTCTGTTGAGGGAGGGTGCTCGGTGGAAAACTAGGTAAGACACACCATTTCACATTTTGCATGCGGATCTTAGCAAATTAACTTTCTCTCCTTTACTATAATGGATTTCCGCAAAGTAACGCCTGATTCTATTAACTATAGTTAACATATATATAATTTTTGTCGTGATAGCTCAGGGATCTGTGTTCGACACCTGGTACTTAGAACACTAATATTGTTAATTGCAATTCTAAGTACTGATTTACCATGAGCTCGGCAGTGAAGGAAAACATCGTCAGGTAGCCATGTAGTCTAAGAAATAGGTTCATATTTTATTTCATTTTATATTCACTTTTTTGAATGAATATTTTATTATGGAAAAAAATAGAGTTTGTTTGTGTTTAATTTTTACTTTTGAATTTTATTTATTTAAGGTAGTTGGATCATGTGGTAGGGTCGTAAGAGAACCTTTGCCATTTCATCCAGTGGGTGTCAAAGTCGTTTATGGAAATACGTAGTATCAAAAAAAATCATATAGACATCTCTTATAAATATTGTGTCTACTGAAATTGGTTTTCATATTAAGTTGTAATGATTTTAGTTACTCCAAAAAGGTGTACAACTGTAAAAAATCTTACTTCAATTTTTAAACTAAGATATTATGCCTTTCGGTGCGAATCTTTTTTTAATAACCTTTGGCAAAAAATTTAGCCCTATAGCGAAATCTTTTACGTGCTCGTATATTTACAATTCTTTTCTGTTCATATTAAGGTTTTTTTTTCACTATTAGATTTGATCTTCAGTATACCTTTATATGGAAAAATATACTGAATTATACGTATATTGGAGAATTATGAAGAATTATATGAGAAAATTAAACCAGTCAATAACGAATTGCGTGGTTACTGTAGCAGTTTCCGCCTAACCCTACTTGCGTCGACAGAATTAATTTCCTAGCCTATAACTCTCGTATATTGGAGGTTCGACGACAGTTGCGAGAGGCTCCGATTTATGGCGCTGGTGTCGCGAGCAGGTGAGGCCGGATGCTTCTCTTGTACTAGCGCGATCCTACGTTGGAAGGAAAGGCTGATATTAAATTGGTTCAACATTCTGAAATCTCAAGGGTATATTATTTCTAGGTATTCTTTATTTTACAAATTCCGTTTGGGATTTCCTTAACTGGGAATATTTTATATGTATTCATATATGAAAAAGTGATACAGTTCTTTTTTCTGCTTGTATTATTGATATATAATAATACCTCAACTTTAAGGGAAAAAAAAGTTAAGTTTCGACCTATAAATGTCCCACTGCTGAGCACAGGCCTCCACTAATTTCTGAGAGGGTTTTGTAGCTAAGAAGAATCCGCCACGCTGCTCCAGTGCCGGTTGGTGGACTGCACATGTCTTCGAAATATTTATTGTTTCTCAGACACGCAGGTTCCTCACGATTTTTTCCTTCACCGCCGAGCACGTGGTGAATCAGCACTTAAAATTGCAATTAACAACTTTAGTGGTACCGGCACCGGCAATCGAGCCCAGGTCACTCGCGTACTATGAAATTTAAAGCGAGCGCCTAGCCCCTGAGTTACCACCAAGCGGAATTCTTAGACTATATCGTGGTGCACGGGTAGGTTGGGACGAATGAATGCTTCTGTGTTTGGGCGTATACTTGTGGACTATAATATCTCCTGCGGGGCTGATAGCTCCCGAAAATATTCGGAAATTGACGAATATTGGACAGGAGTCCTTCCTGGTCGTCATCTCTGTTCGATCATGGTAACTTCCAGTCAGCGATCAGATGTGATCGATGTGTTTGTGATAACGATATATCATAGGAATTATTATTTTTAGAATAAATAATGAGTTGCCTCGTCTCCTCCTTACCGTATCGTATATAATCCTCATGTTGGCCAAGGGCAGGATTGTCGGATTACAAATGAGATTTATTGAACAATCAATGACTTCAATTTTTTTTCGTAAGCTCGGTTGGCTCAGTTGGCTTCAGAGCTAGGAATTGAATCAATTCCCGCTCGGGATATTTGTATAGTTTGCAGAAAGTTATTCCAGATTTGGGTGTTTTTGTATGTGCAACTGTGAAACGTACCCATTGGGACATGGAATAGACTAGGATTTCCCCTGTAACGTGGGTGAATCGTATTTTTAGAAAAAAATAATTGTTATGGATTAAGAAATGAAACTTCCATATTGCGACGACACGTACTTAGCTGTCCCAGAGAAGTCACTAATTTAAAAAATATCCACGCCGCTATGAGCAGAACTTAATCACAAATCACAAATCGTTAGTCTTCGGGTCTTATCGTATTATATTCGAGTCTAGATATCGTTCACCTGAAATTTGTATTTTTAAAACGCACTCCTTGTGTCATTAATCGTTTTTTTTTAAAAACGTATGGTTATCTATGACACAAAAACATATTACGAAATATTAGGACGGCCGGGCACGCCAGTGACCTGAGTACGATCCGGTGCCAGTTCCATTTAATTATTAATAGCAATTTTAAGTAATTATATATCACATGCGGTACCTTCACGGTGCTGAAGCAAAGGAGAGGAACTTCATATGACATATGAAGTCTACAAAACCGCATTGGAGCAGCTTATTGGAGTCTTCCCGGCTAAAGACTGCACAGTAACACATTTCTCTGTTTTTCTTTATTAATGATCAGCAAAAGACTATACATAATACTGCAACGTTGTCACAAATGAATCACGTTACTATTAAGCTGCCTATCTTAACATTTGTCCTCAAAGGTTACTGAGAAATAGTTACATTTCTTCAAAACGCACGTAACTATGTAAATTTCCAGTCCCTTTCTTGGAAACTATTCCAAGTTACATTGCCAATTAAGAAAAGTACATAAATAGCGCCGTGTTCTGTAATTACCCAACTAACACAAAGTGGTTAGTTCTGAGGGTACGGATTCCTCTACGCAAAGACGGGAACTACGTCTTTGAGTCATCGGAATGTTGGTATAATTAGCTATTTACATACTAATGGAATGCCCCTATTACGGAGTAATCTACATTCTTAAAAGGTAGAAATAAAATAAAGTTATTTACTATCAACGACTGTCCGTGATCTGCCTGGTCAATTTTCGTCTACGGCGACAACAAGTTCGCCGTAGACGAAAATTTACAACCCAATACTTTTTTTTTCTGTGGGGAAATCCTACATGGATACCCCTCTGTCGCGGGGGCAACAAAGGGGTTATGCCGGACTCCTACCGGCTAAAACCCCACCGTGTTCCTCTCGTCACCAGTAGTCGGGACTACGGGAACGCTTTCGCACACTACCGCAGTCCCGACGACGATGGCCCTGTGCGGGCTCCTTCCCCTTGTGGGGGTAGAGCTGGAGTTCTCCACCCGTTCTCTAGGTAGGGGTACGCGGGAACACCGCGCGCGCCTCCTCGAGGCCTTTTACATTCGTGGCAGTGGACCACCCCCGTGTCCACCGCCTAGACCTCTTTTATGGGGGATGGAGTAGGGCTTGATAGGCCCTTCTCTGGCGTCCGGCTCTTCGGCTACGGATTGGAACAGGTGCATTCCGCTCTCTCTCCCTCTCCGCCGCCTCTTTCTGCAACATAACTTTTTCGCAGAAGGCAGCTCCGGCGCTCCACGACCTCTCGCTACTCACCATGGCCTTTATTAAGGCTGTAAGCGAGAGGTCGTTGCCCACAACCTCGACGAGTTCTTGACGCAGCTCCTCCCAAACTGGGCATTCCTCCAGCGTATACTGCGCTGTGTCCTCGTCTTTGCCACAATGGTGGCATTCGGTTGTCGGTTCCCGTCTTGCTATTCGGCACAGGTACCTCTCAAAGCATCCATGCCCCGAGAGCACCTGTACCATTCAAAAGGTCAGTGACCCGTGCCGCCTGTTCATCCAGTCATCCAGAACCGGACGTACAGCCTCGACAGTCCTGCTGCCTGCCCGAGGATGGGTCAATCGCCCCTTCCACTGAGACAGCATAGACTGCCGAACGTGGAACCTCCGCATTTCCCACACTCTTGGCGGGGAGAAGTACCCTTGGAGCCGGAGTTCTGTGCGCCACTGAAACATTGACGCTAGGAGCTCCGCCTCCAAATCCCAGGGAGGGGACCCCGCCAGTACGCACGCCGCCTCGTAGGAGATGGTGCGATACCCTCGTATGACCCCGACGGCCATCGCTCTCTGAGGTCTTCTCAGAATGGCGATGGTTATCTCCGTCAGGGCCTCCACCCAAATCGGAGCCCCATAAAGGGCCATAGACCGCACCACCCCCAAATACAGACGGCGGGCGCTCGCGTCAGGACCCCCGAGGTTGGGTAGCAACCGCTTTAATGCAGCTGCAGTTCCCATTAAACGGAGGGCCAGTCGCGCGAAATGCTCGCGGAAGTTCTAGCGGCTATCGAGTATAAGTCCTAGATACCTCATGCTGGACCGCACCTCGATTCGGACATCGCCGACCGCGTTATGAGACCCTTGTGGGGGCGCTCTCCGAGGCTTGTGGAAACCCTGAAAAGTGAAAAGAGATAGCCTCGGACTTGTTGAGCGCGACCTCGAGTCCCAACATCCCTATTCTGCCGACAACCTCTGCCACAGCTACAGTGGCAAGACGTGCAGTCCTCCTCATACGTATCCCCCGAGCTGTAACCAGTGTGTCGTCTGCATAGCAGCAACAGGCAGCAAACTGGCGCCCGGGGGGAGATCGCCTCTCAAAACCCAGTCGTAGCCGATGTTCCACAAGAGCGGTCCTAAAACCGATCCTTGTGGAACACCGCACGACATTTTTCTACTTAGCCTCCGGCCGTCCCGCCCACAATACGAGATGTGTCTCTCAGAGAGGTAGTCCCCGATAATGCCACTCAGGTAGGAAGGCACTTTATGAAACTTTAGTGCCTCCCTGATGCACGTCCAGGGTAAGGTGTTAAAAGCGTTGGCAATGTCTAATGACACCGCCAACAGCATCCCGCCGCGTGCAACTGTCTCTTCCGAGTAGGCCTTGACGCGTAAGATAGCGTCAATTGTCGAACGACCTACTCGGAAGCCGAACTGTTGGTCCGACAAGTCAGGACCTACCTCTCCAAGATGCCCGATGAGGCGGTTAGACTCTGCCAGCGCCGGAACCTCGTAATCCCTCGGGACCGAGGGCTGCTGGCTTAACCGCTGTAGCCGAGGATGAAAACCTCTATAAAAAATCACCCGAAGTTCAAGCGTTGGCACGCCGTGAGGATCTGAATGGCTGACGGGAAATTCAGTCGCTAGTGTTGCCCCCGTCAGGGTACCGGCCGACCCCCTGACAGGTTACGCGTAGGCTACCGGGTACAGGGGGCACTGCTCGGATGGACCGAATATTTCCCTCATACTTGTGGTAACAACTATGAATCAAGAAAATAAACAAAAAACAAAAACAGATGAAAAGGAAATGGAACAAATGTCCGAATCGGACGCAAGTACGTGTATGGAGGTTTCAGTGGAACCGAAAAAGCCAGGTGGCAGAGTTGCTAAAACTCAAACAGGTAAAAAAAGGCGCCTAAATAAAGCGCTGTCAGCGTCATCAAGTGACAGTGAAGCGTTGAGGGATCTAGCGTCCTCCTCTAAGCCAAGGGATGAACCTCTACCAATGGATAAGGTTAGAGAATTTATCAAACCGAGGCGAACGGCTACCATTCAAGGTGCAGAGGATGAGGTCGAAGAGCTGGCACGCCTCGCCAATGAGAGCCGGGATACATTACATTTGACAGGAACAGGTGGAAGTGACGAAAGAACAGCCGCTGCCTTAAATAAACAGGTCCTCAAAGATGTAGGTATCATTTTGACAGTAGCGGCCAAATCAAGGAACCTGAAAGGCACGTTCCAACTTGCCTTAAAGGACGCTGCCGCGTCGATAAAGTTGGCCGTAGACGTATTACACCAAAGGTCTGTAAACGATGAAACGCTAAAATTACAAGCGGTGAACGTGCGCCTGCAGCGTGAGATGGAAGAGCTCCGTAAGGAGTTGGCGGAGATTCGAAAAGAGGTAGCAGAGGCAACCAAACACACTACCTCTCCATCCTCTCAATCACCTAGGTGCGCTGAGGCGCCGGTTACTTTGCCAGTTCAGATGTTGGAAGAACTTTCCAGTCACATCATGCATCAAGTTGGCGGTATGATTAACGCACGTTTTGAGGACCCTCGAGGATAGGTTGCTCCCTGAAAAACGGATCCGACCACCGCTGGCTGCGGATAAAAATTCAGCCTCAGCAGTAGCGACAGCAGCACCAACTCTAACTCTACAAATGGAAGCTGGTACTTCGAAAGAAGCGTCAACCAAAGACCGAAAAAAGTTGGAAAGAAAAAAATCAAGGGCAAGAGCGGAAATAACGCCAAATCACCTCTTAGGGAAACGCAATCGCGCCCTTTTCTGCTCGCAACTGAACCCACGGACGAAGGTTGGTCCTTGGTGGTGAAGCGGGGCGGAAAAAAGAGAAAAGCGGTCCCTTAAACTGCAGTAGGGAGCAAGGGTTCAGCTGAAGACATCAAGCAAACAGTCTTCTGCAAAACTGCGTCCCCCCCGGTCTGCGGCGGTAGTTATTACACTACAGTCCGAAGCCGCGCACAGAGGAATCACTTACGCCAAAGTGTTGGCGGAGGCTAGAGAAAAAATTGATATCTCTAGCCTAAGCATCAACTCACTGCAGTACAGGCAGGCAGCTACCGGGCCCGTATTTTAGAAGTTCCCAGTATAACAAGCGGCGTAAAAGCGGACTCCTTGGCCAAAAAACTAAGAGATATCCTGCCAGAGGAAGTGGTGAAGGTCTCCAGGCCGACGAAATGCGCAGACTTACGAATTTCAGGCCTGGACGACTCAGTCAGTGCGGAAGAAGTGGTTATCGCTGTTACAGGACAAGGTGGTTGTTCGGCAGAGTCCGTTAAAGTAGGGGAGATCACCCTGGTACCGGTACAGTTTGGGTGAGTTGTCCGATGGCCGCAGCCAAAAAGGTGGTAGAGGGAGGTCGCTTCCTGGTTGGATGGGTGTCAACAAGGGTAAACCTGCTGCAACCTAGAACGCTGAGGTGCTTTAAGTGCCTTCAGAGCGGACACGTGCGAGCACAATGTACCGCAGAGGTAGATCGCAGCAGCGATTGCTACCGATGTGACCAGCCCGTCCATAAAGCGGCTCGGCTCGGCTGCTCCTAAATGTTCGCTCTGCATTTCGATGACCAGGCCTGCCAACCACGTGTTGGGGAGCAAGAAGTGCACTCCACCAAAGCCATGGAAAGGTCCTAGAAATAACAAGCGGACTCCGACACTACAAACCGGAGAGCAGGAGGCGTTGGTAGTCAATTGAACAGATGGTCTATCACCGTCTCCTCCAAGCTAACATCAATCACTGTGCCAGCGCGCAGGATTTGCTTCTGCAAAGTATTGCGCAGTGGTTGATTGACGTGGCAGTGGTCGCCGAGCCATATTTTGTCCCTACTCTCTACTACTAGAGATAGCTGGGAAGGTGACGTCGATGGCTTGGTTGCCATAGTATCGTCAGGAGCACCTCGTGCCCCAGCCCTCAATGTATTTGAGAGAGGCAGGGGTTATGTGGCGATCCAGTGGGAGGAGATCATACTTATTGGGGTGTACTTCTCACCTATCAGATGTCTCGCCGATTTCGAAACTTTCCTGGGTGAATTGGGAGCTGTTATTGGTCGGGCCTTACCTCGCCAAGCGCTCGTAATGGGGGACCTTAATGCTAAATCTACAGCATGGGGTTCTCCTGCGACTGATGCGCGTGGCGAGGTACTGGAGGACTGGGTAATGATGACCGGCATGATGGTTTTCAACCAGGGAACAGTCAATACGTTCGTGCGAAGACTGGGTGGATCTATTGTCGACGTTTCATTTGCATCCCCCGTCGTTGCAAGTTGCGTGCGAGGCTGGGAAGTTCTGGAGGATGTGGAGACGCTGTCGGACCATCTTTACATCAGGTTCGACGTCTCCATGCCTCTGGTGACTCCGGGCGCCGATCGCCTTCGAAGAAGATGCACCCCATCGCCAACCACAAGATGGGAATTAAGAGGTCTTAACAGAGATTCTTTGATGGAGGCCTCCATCTTCTATGCGTGGTTGGCCCCTCCGACTGGGCCTGTGGATGTAGAGGAAGATACAAATTGGTTCCGGGAAGCGATGACTCATATCTGCGACGCTAGTATGTCCCGGACCAAAACCTTACCTCCCAGGCGTCAAGTGTACTGGTGGTCTCAGCATATTTCCATTTTAAGAGTCAACTGTGTGGTTGCGAGACGCCAGTACACGAGACATAGCAGAAGGCAGCTCCGAGACGATGTAGTGGAAATGCAGCTGTATGAGGAATACAGGGAGCGTCTCAAAGCCCTAAAGCTGTCAATTCGAGAGGCCAAGGCTAGCTCGAGGGAGGAGTCCCTGGGGACTCTCAGCCAAGATCCGTGGGGGCGCCCGTATAAAATGGTAAGGAATAAACTTCGTCCCTGGGCGCCTCCACTCACAGAGAGTCTTCAACCTCAGTTCCTGGAGGACGTAGTGACTGCTTTATTCCCAAACCAGGGGGAATGGCCGCCGTCTGCTATGTCACCTCTGCAAGAGCTACCAAGAGCAAGTACACTCGATACAGAAGTGCCACAAGTGACGCAGGCGGAGCTCGACGTGGCCACCCTGAAGCTCCGAGCTAAGAACAAAGCTCCGGGGCCTGACGGCATTCCTGGCCGCGCGTGGGTTCCAGCTCTGGAGTCATTAGGGGCCGACTCCGCAGGCTATTTGACGCCTGTCTGGAGACGGGTCGGTTTCCTTTACAGTGGAAGACGGGCAGGCTAGTCCTCCTGAAGAAAGATAGGCGACCCGCAGATTCTCCATCCGCCTACCGCCCAATAGTGTTGCTCGATGAGGTAGACAAGCTTTTTGAAAAAATCATTGCTAACAACCGAATACTGTCGGAACTTATCAACTGTGCAGGAGATATTATAGTGCCACAAGCTAACGCGCAAACATAGGGACACTCATCCCAACCTACCCGTGCCCGATGTAACGCAGTTTCAGAGACACAACAGACCCGAAACCCAACAATTTGTGTTTTTGTACAAACGTTGTATCCGACTGGGATTCGAACCCGGACTCGCGGCGTGGTAGTTAGGTAGTCAGGCCTCTTACCAGTAGGTCACGCGTTCGTGGACATGCAAAGAGTACATTGTACTAGACATAGGATTTAATTGTCACGCTAGGCAGGTGGATTGCCGACAGCAGTACTATACTCCTTCGGAGGTCATGATATTTTTTGGTATTTGTTTAATTGAGAAAGTGACAAGGTTAGTCGACCGTTCACCTACTGATAAGTGCAATGTCTGCCCATAATAAATGCTACGTCACCCAGAACTCACCAATGTGGCACGACTCTGCCCTCTTCACCTTGAAACTACAGTACTCAAGTATTATATGCCCTCAAATATTATATGCCCAGTAATTACACTAGCTAGTACTCTTCAAACCGAAACACGTCAATGTTTGCACACTACTGCTACACAACATTATAAATAGCAATGCATTGGATTTTTATCGGTGAAAGTGACGAGACAAGCAAATCGTTCACCTGACGTTAAGTGCAACGTTTCCCCGTAACAAATGCTTTGTCACCCAAAACACACACACTGCCCCTGAGACACCAGTTCATAAGTCTCATATGCCCAGTACTAATACTAGCTCTCAATGCCCTTCAGACCGAAACACAGTAATGTTTGCACACTACTGTTTTACGGCAGAGTAACTGATCCTGCGGCGGTACTTACCTAGACGAATTCCTGCATAGGAATCCTACCACCACCAGTAAATTCAGTAAATCTCTTAGACTTAACAGTCATGACACGTGATGGGGAATTCAATATTCTTACATCGCCACCATATGGACTTGAAATCTTATTCCACTCAAGTGACTGTTTCCTGAAAATAAAGAACAAATTGAGGGAACAAATATTTTTTTTACTTGGCCCTTTAGAAATGGTGTGAGAGGTGTATGTCGAAGAGAATTACTATATTCAAAAACAAGTTATAAAATAAAAAATAAAAACAAGCTTTTATTTATGCAATGTACTAAAACCAATACAATATATAGGTTATCATTAAGGTTATGCAATGCCAAAAGTTGACTGCTTCCCAGTTCTATCATGAGACCCTGGAATAAGATCTAAGTCTATAGTACTTGTCAAGACAAATGCAACGAGGCAAAACATGACGGAGTTGTGTTGAGAAGTTAAGGAGTTCCTATGGCCACCTCCCGGCTTCCACATGACCACCACCATGGTACCATATTATTGCATTGTCTACGAATTAATATACATACATACATACATAAGATCACGACTGTATCCCATAAGGGGTAGTCAGAGACTGAGCACTCACTGCTAAAACAGATGACTGCCTTAATCCGCGTTTCACCAAAACAATATAATGCACTTGGTGTGATAGGTGGTGAGCCCATCGCCACCATGCGCTGTTGGGTGCACAGTGCAGTTTAACTCCTTACTCGTCTTTTACGAGATCCATTGGATGAGATGGAGTGGTAGTATTCTTTTAACGAGCCGCCACCACACGGCACAAAGTAATATATTATGTGTTCCAAATTTCAGCTCAATCATTAGGAGTAACTTGTCTATCAGTTGCAAGATTTGATGTTCACATATATTGCAAGTTAAATGAAATCTTCCAAAAATAATGTCATCTAGAGAGATAGCTTTCCTTAGAGGGCTGATGACTTACTCCACCTGAGATTTACCAACGCTCGGATGCATCGTCACTGTTCGCCGTTGGTGAACATCTATACAAATAAATAAAATTGAAGTGTTTGTAATAACAAAATAACAGCTTATTACTCAATGCTTATGAAAGTGGCAGTTGGTAAAGTAATAGTGGTTCGATTCCCGCACGGGACAAATATTTGGTCCTACATATAGTTGTTCCGGGTCTGGGTGTTCATGCATGTGGAATTTATGGTAGGATTCTATGCACGAATCCGTCTAGGTAGGTACCACCCCAGTGCCAGTTATTCTGCCGTGAAGTAGTAGTGTGCAAAGATTACTGTGCTTCGGTTCGAAGGGCACTGAGCTAGCGTAATCACTGGGCATATGAGACTTAAGAATTGATGTCTCTGGGTGACGAGCGCAGTGGGGTGTCACATAGAAATATTCTGATGACACAGCATTTCCTATGAGTAGAGCTTTGCACCTACCATCAGGTGAACGTTTAGCTAGTTTCGTCACTTTATTAAATAAAAAAAATGTCTGTAAAACGCACCCACGACACAGGAGAAATCATACAGAGGCATCGTTTTAATAATTTAATGTTTCTCTGTGTGTCTGTCGGTTTGTTCCGGCTAATCTCCGAAACGACTGGACCGATTTCAGACTTTAATTTTAAAATACAATTAGGGTATAAGTATATAAATATAATATAAATAGGTATATATAATACTTCCCGTTTCAAAAAGGGAAGTATATATGTATATCATCGTTCGGGTTCGGCTTTTTAACGCGGGTAACACCGCGGGGCACAGCTAGTAACAAAATATATTTAGACCGAAGTTACAGTTCGCGGTTCCGCTTATACTCGTACATATTTGATACGCAACCAAAGCGAGGCGCGTAACTCAAAACGAAGTAATAAATTCGAGTTTCGAGTTCTCAATTTAACGACTGACATGCCTCAAATTGCTCTAATGGAAACATTCTCGATCAAGCTCCAGTCGCGAGATGTTTGTTCTTAGAAATATTAATCTACGAATTTGGCGGTTTTGCGATTAGTAACTTACTAATGGTTCAGTATGCGTTACTGTTAGTATGTATATTACCCGTGAAACTGTTTTAATAGTGGAATGTATTGAGTTTTCTAGTAATTTTGTATGTTAAAACTAAGATCTAATTGTAAAAGTAGTGTACCATATTACATTAACTAGGTGGTACAATTTCAGTTTTCGAAATTCATATTGCTTTGCTTCGTACCTGTTTACATTTTACATCATAAGACATATTTGATGCAAATCTGATAAAGAAATCACTATAATCAAGCCCATCTCCAGTTCACTGCTGAACCCTTTAAAATAGATTACCACAAAACACGGTTCTGAGCCACCTACAACCTTTGAGTTCCCGCAAAATTGTATATCTAGTCCTTCAGTCCAGTAGGAGGTCCTCTATATGTTGTTTGCCTTGAGAACCTCTCTTTCCCAGCAGCTCATAGAACCGATAACTCAGCTATGTGTTAAGCCAATTGTCAGTTCACCTTGCTATACATATATATGTATTTAGGCTATACGATTTTTGTATCATTATGGCGGTGTAAAGGTACTTGCATTTGCCTTCCCCCGCTCCTCCCCCCCCCCCAAAGAAACCAACTGGGATCTGCCAGAACAATCGCATAGCCATGGAATAAAGTGCTTTAATATTATAAACTTAAAATTTCCAGTCCAGTAAGGGCTATCCGGATCTGGTACTGCGATCAGTAATCCTCCTGCAAAGCGTGGCGAATATGGTGAATCCATTCTACTTAGAAGACGTTTATGTCCAGGCAGTTTATTTATGTAGTACGTACGAAGTAAACAGTTCGAAGATTTTAGGTTTTTTTTTATTTGATAGACCGGCGAAACGAGCAAAACGTTCACCTGATGTAAAGTGCGACGTCTACCCATAACAAATCACCCAGAACATTTCTGTGTGTCACTACACTGCACCCGTCAACCTGAGACATCAGTTCTCAAGTCCCATATGCCCAGTGATTACGCTAGCTCACAATGCTCTTCAAACCAAAACACAGTAATGTTTGCACACTACTGCTTCACGGCAGAATAACTGGCCCTGGGGTGGTACCTACCTAGACGGATTCCTGCTTAGGCTGCAATTTTAAAATTGTATTCGGTAGACAATAAAAATAGGATATTTTAATGTAATTATTAGAGAATTATAAGTCATGACAAAAATAATTTTACAAAAATAATTCTTTATGCGAAATATTTATTTATATATTTACAATTATTTTATCAATTTATATAAAAATAACAACACTAACACTATGTGTTACTAACTAAAGTAATATTAAACGTCTTCAATCAGTTCGCCAAATAACGTATCGTCTTTGCGATATTGGATTATAGTCCTTACTAACTAATAACATAAACTACGTTGAGACTTCTGAATAATCAAATAAATTAAAGTCGTATATTAAAATAACCGCCAAGAGAATACCATCGGAACTGGAGCTATAGAAAGTTGAGTGGCGTAAGACGTAGTGTTTGAAGAGCACTTTCATAGCGTCTTGTGTGGCGCTAAGAACCGGCTTGATTCACGACGTGTTGAACTGAAACCGTGTCTAAGGATGTACGATACAAGGAACACAAGAGGCACACTTGTAAGGAGCTGCCGCCATTAAAACGAGAATGTTTAGCTGCGGCGGAGACTTAAGAAGTATTCACAACGCGCCTTAAGTCTACATCGCAACGATACTATTTGAATCTTTAACAGAAAGTACAATGGAAACGTTTTATATTTAAATTTGTATAGATTACTAAAGAAATATATATATTCAACGTATTCGTTTAAATCGTAAAGTTACCAATAAAAAGGCCAGAGGCCTGGGAACCAGCAAGAAACTGGTGATAGGATAGGATAAAGGATTCCGTCTAGGTTCGTACCACCGCAGTGTCAGTTATTCTGCCGTGAAGCAGAGAAGCAGTAGTGTGCAAACATTACTGAGTTCTGAAGTCACTGATGGCGAAGGCCTGTCCTTTAAAATTAAGCTGTTGATTATTCAACCCCTAGTTTTAACCCATCATTGACTATGCAGATATGTGTGACCCAGACCCGGTTACCCTATCACAATGTCGTCTTGATAAGTCGGAGCGCCTTATCAACAATTGCATTAGATTCATTATCGGTTTACGTAAATATGACCACGTCTCTTCTTAACGTTCTAAGCTTAAGTGGCTTTCTATTCGTTATAGGAGTTGCTCCAGAATTCTATTATTATTGTATTCTGTAACTAATTCTAATTCTGCTTCATATCTTAAGAATGCTTTCCAATATCTTCACTATGCTCATGACAGAGTATCTCGTTCCATAAATGGTCTTAAGATTTGCATTCCACATCATAATACAGGATACTATAACTCTTCTTTTACTGTTCTAGCTGCATTCCTCTGGAACGCCCTTCCTGATAAGATCAAAACAGCTCCTAATAGGAACATATTCAAGAAATTAATTCGAGAACATTACCAAAATGATCATCAACGTTAATCGGCTTATCTCATTTTCGGTTTTTATATATATATCGATATACATATTATTTATTTACCTATTTATGTATGCAATGTTATAATTATTTGGTTCATATGTAATTGTATATGTTTTATATATGTATAATTTATTTATTTTATATAGAAATTGAATATAACCTATAAATATAAATTTATGAGTCCTCCTATTTTTTTTATGCTTTGGTTAGCACCTGCTTTCTACTTTTGACCATAACAAGGGTTGACTGGTAGAGAATGCCACTAGGCATTAAGCCCGCCCATTGTAGCCCTTAGCTTAAGGTGTCAGCAATAAAGGATAAATAAATAAATAAATAGCTAGCGTAATAACTGGTCATATGAGACTTAAGAACTGACCTCTCAAGCCCAGTGCGGTGCCACACAAACATGACCTTGGACGTCGCACTTACTATCAGCTGAACATATTTCTGGTCTCATTCCATAAAAAAATTGTCACACCATCTTATTGCGTCGGTTAAGAGCCGACTAAGAAAAATGCTTGAAAATTTTCATAGCTTTAGTAATTTTTTGTGTCTAAAGTGCGCTGCGTCTGGTACTCATCATCATCGTAATTTTTTCAGGCCATCACTAGTCCACTGCTGAACGTAGGCCTCTCCCGTAGATTGTCACAAAATATTGTACCTGTCATTTGGGGGATTTCACCATAGTTGCCACGCTGGTTGGCAACCGAAGTTTATTTATTCAGATGTTCCAGGAAGATGCTGCTGCCCATCTCTGTCGACTTTCACGACACCCAAAGGGTGAGATAGGGTGGTCTCTTAAGCCGCCACCACACGGCTGGTATTGCAATCGCTAATAAGCTTGCCATGCGTGGCGATTACCACAAACCCTTACTTACGGGATATCTATGTCCAGTAGTGTACTATTAAAGGGTTTGTAATGAATTTATTCCGCTGATGGGTGAGAATGATAGAATGATATTAGTTTTTAAAGATAATATTGTTTATTGTTAGTTAGCTGAATCCGTTACTGTGCCCTGGATTGGAATCTATTACCGTATACACAAACAAACTTTGTTTCTCTTCCATATTGTTATTATTTTAAGAGCACAGGATTTCCTGTTTACGTCAACTTTACAAATATGGAAATTATTATTTGTAAGGCGTATTTCGTTTGCAACAGGCTTTAGCTTCCTTCTTTTCTTTTATTTTGTAATTTCATTTTTTTATTATTGGAGAAAGGAAGGAGGCGAGCATAACATATAAAATTACTTTCGCATTAAATTTAATAATATTTGTACTTTAAAAAAAAAAAACTCAAGTCGATAAGCGTGCACAGGTTCGTACAACATAGAAACACAGTATCCTGCGTTGTGAAACATTGCAGAAAAATACCTTATCGCTTATCATCTATCATCATGCCTAGTCGAAAAAGCCTTCAGTGTGGATTCAAGCATTTTGAGAAAGCAAAGAAACCATTTGAAAATCAAGGAACGCGTAGATTCAAGGCTGCAACTCACCAACATTGAACCGGATTTAGCTAGATTGGTAGAAAGTCATCAGGCTCATCCATCACACTGAATTCTTTATTTTTTTATCTTTACTTTGCGATTTTAGTGATTTTTTCAAAAAATAATTACCTACTTAAGTATTTTGACGTAACTTGTATTGATAATTATTAATTACACTTGGTATTTACTGAATTTGATGTCTATTTATTTTGTTAAATTATGATGAGAAAATTGTGTGAAGTTTACACACTTAACCAACCGCAAAGTTTTTCAATTGGTAAGTAATTTGTATCAATAGGCAAGAAACTAGAGATAGGATTTTTAAAGTGGCGAGGCGAGCAAAACGTTCACCTGATGGTAAGTGCAACGTCTACCCATAGCAACTGCTGTCACTCAGAACATGATGAGTGGCATCTAGAGCATGCCTGCTCACTTTCGATTTAAAAGTCTCATCTTACACTGATCTCTGTCCACCAATATTGACGAAACAAAACATTTAAATGAAACTAATTTTACGGATTTTATCGCGTTTAATTTTATTATTTATAACCCGACGTTTCGAGTGCGAATCCAACCAAAACCCGGCCGCAAGCAAAACATTTTAGCCCTTCAATTGAGGTTAAAAAGAACTACAGTCAAGAGTGCTAAATGAAGACCTGAGACTTTGAGCATGTGGATGAAAAACTGGGCATTATTTAAATGGACGTCTGTTAAAATTAAGGCTCGAGAGATTCCGGGCGGGAAGAATACTACCAAATCTTTTTTTCAGACGAAAATTTTTTTAACGTCAAAGAAACTTACAACAAAGAAAATGATAGAGTGTACCTGTACTCGTATGACAACAGTGAAGATTATTACTTTATCATTTATGTTTGGCTTGGAGTCTCGTATTCTGTCCTAACTGAGGTAATTTTCTGTGAGAAAGGTGTGAAATTTTGTTGTTTGTATATATGTATATATATATACAAACAACAAAATCGTACAATTTATTTAATGATGTGTTTGTGACCGAACTTATCACCCGACTAGGTCTTTAGATAGTTGCAAATAAAAATGTTTTTTTCGCTTTATCTATGTTATAATGGTGAATCAACGTAATGCGTCATTAGTCGATTTGTGATTTTGGCATTCAGCTCCCCTCGGAGGGCAAAGTTTAGCGCGACTGATATTTCCTCAGTCGAATATTCACCCTCTACCGAATTGATGTTTACGAAATGTAAAGGTAAGCCATTTCCGATAACTTTAGGTATGTCATTACTTTTAATATTTCCTGTATTTTCCTTTTAATATTCCATTGACGTCTTGCACTTGGTAACATAAAGATTATCATTTACATATTTTTTTAAATATAATGTTATTAAAAAGTTATAAGTATAACAAAACTTCGAGTTGGTTGTCTAATAAATAAATAATTAAATAATTTAGCATTACGTTAGCCGCATTTGACTAAAAATTAGGGAATGCCAAGAATGTCTCCGAATTATGATAGAATAACTATCTCAGTCAAACCAGATCTAAATTATTCAGGCCGGTGAGGGGCAGCAACGTCTCGTACTATAATCACCAATCCGCCTGCCAAGCATGGCAATTACGGTAAAAAAATATTGAATAAAGTGACGAGACGTGTAAAACATTCACCTAATGATGAGTGTAACGTCTGACCTTAACAAATGCTGTGTTACACAGCACATTTCTGTGACCGTCACCCTGAGACAGACATACAGAGTTCTTAAGTCTCGTATGCCCAGTGATTACGCTAGCTGTCAGTGCCCTTCAAATCGAAACAGTAATATTTGTACACTACTGCTTTACGTCAGAATAACTGGTCCTGGGGTGGTATCTACTTAGACGGATTCCTGTATAGGAATCCTACCACCAGCTTCCCAACTAGGGAAAGGCTTAAGTTCAGCAGTGGCAGCATTTGAATCCTAGATCAGCCGTTAAAACTTAAATTAGAATTTGTAATATACGTGACGCCGTGACATAGAATGGTTAAGCTTTGATGATAGTCTATCCTTTTATTTTTACATTTTTATTGTAATGTTAGGACATTGTTATACTTCTCTTTCATCTCGACATAAAAATACCTTATCATATAAAAAATTATACGATTATTAAATAACGAGGATCTCGCAGTAATTCGTTCATTCATAGATTCTCGCTAATTACCAATATATAGCGCCCATGGCCCACTTTTCGCCACCACGGGAAACGAGACGTGACGGGTGGCAAACCAACCTTTTCGGTACGAGATAAAAAAATCTACTCCCCATTGCGTTCCCACGAGCACTATAATGACAGCATAGAGGCACAACAGAATAGAGGCTGTTCGTACAATACCTTACCCGCCTCTTACAACACCTCGGTAGGAAAGAGGTATGAGTAGGTGCCATTCTACTCTGCCGGACTCCTGTCGGCTAAAAACAGTCTCACAGTAAAACAGCAATAAATATTTTTATTAAAAGCGTTATATTTTTACATAAATCTCTTCTAATTAGACTTACTATGCACAGGTCATAAGACTCAGTGTGTATGTTAGCACTTCTAAGGCGTCAAGTGTACGCTGGCATTAAGAACTGTCTGTGGCATTAATGATATGTTCAACACAAAGCTCGGTTAAGAATGACGCTTACAAGCCAGTGAGGACACAACGTCCTTGTAAAAAAGGTGTGGCCATACAAATAGGCACGTGTATTATGTTTCTTTATAAACTCTTGGAGATAAAGGACATTGCTCTGCTTCCATACAAAGTTCGCCCAAGAACCAACAGTCTTAAAACATCGATTATTGGGTTCAAAATAATAACTATGTATCCGTAAAAGCAGATTTAAACGACGTAAACTTCTCAGATTTTTTATTTTATTTTAAGGTTATTTTATATATCCTTGCCATTAGATTTAAGGTTTATTTAAACATATCAGTTGTTATTATAGAAAAACAAAACACTGGACACTTTACAAACAATCACAAAGATCGTCAAAATTACATTTAACAACATGATCAAATCTAAGGTTGCAGTTTACGTGTGGTTTTCTAATGTATGTCAAATACTCTTATGTCTTTAATAATATAAATGACGATGATGATTCACTCACACTTTAATCAAGTATATCACAATATATGTAGATATTTAATAGTTGGACATGTGTGTTTCTGTGGTTGTGGCAGAATCAGCTCCGTAGGTTGTCCTGTAGCAGTTCGCTCGATACACCACATGCTTATACATGTTTTTTTATTCCTATTGTCTTGTTATGTAATCTATTTTTATATCGTATGTGATGTGTGTTGTTTCAGCAAACAAATAGTTTTCTTTTCTAATTTATTCCACAGATTTAATTGAAAGTTCATTAACGTCATCATTTCTGCCGATCACAAGCGCAATGCTGAATAAAGTATTCTCCTACAAATTGCCACAAAGTAAGAGTTTGACCACCGACTGTACACAAAATTGGTGACGAAAAGTAGTGACGAGTCGTCTGACACTGTGTTTGTCGGGACAAGGTTGCCACTTCAACCCATCACTAGTCCACTGCTGAACATAGGCCTCCACCACAGATTGCCACAAAAATTTGTGGCTCTTATTCTGGGGGGATTTAGCCATGGTTGCCACGCTTGTCAGGCGGGTTTTTCACGGACAATTTATTTATTCAGATGTTCCAGGAAGATGCTGCTGCCCATCTCCAGGTTTTATTTTCCCTCTGTCGACTTTAACGACACCCACGGGATGAGATGGGGTGGTAGATTCTCTTAAGCCGCCACCACACTTAAGAGTTACTGTTAAGTATTTCCAGAAAAATATTGTCAGGCTTACAGCCTAAGTCAAAAGAATCAGCCATTGCAAGGTAAATATGTAAAAATATAAGTTCAAGTTATAAGTTTTCTTTATTTTATTCTTCAATTAGTGGTTTTTTTTATGACATTCGTAGACTTTATCAGGATGAACTAACTGGTGGTAGGATTCCTATGTAGGTAGGTACCACCCCAGGGCCTTTTATTCTGCCGTGAAGCAATAGTGTGCAAACATTACTGTGTTTCGGTTTGAAGGGCACTGTGAGCTAGCGTAATCAAAGGGCATATGAGACTTAAGAACTGACACAATTGAACACAGAAAAGTTCTGGGTGACACAGCATTTGTTATGGGCAGACGTTGCACTTACCATCAGGTGAACGTTTTGCTCTTTTCATCACTTAATACAATAAAAAAAGAAAGAATAATTCCGAGCACAGCTATCTCAATAGTTAGATATACTACTTTTAGCTTTTTCACATCACTGGCAACGCAAACAGGTTTAATATTTTTACCGCCATAGTTTTGACTACGCAATAGTGTTCAATTAAAATTTTTCTTAAGAATATATAATCATTCCATGGCCTCTATCGTTACGATCGTGTTCCATGATTAAGTTTAACATATTAAAAAAAGCCAGTACATAAATCCTCCTGTAACCACCAACAAAGGCTAGTTTATTCTATCTTTGCAACTTTATTTTAGGTGAAATTTTACTAATACGTTGGTATACATTTGTAGTCATTCTACAACAGAAATTTTTTCAAATCAAATCTAGATACGTATAAATAAACAGCAGCCGCTTTTCGGTCTAAAAGTGTTATGTTATTTTATAAACGCGTTATGGAGATTTTATAACATTTCTCTCATACTTAACTAATCTTAATAACTAAAACCTCATTAGTTTTTTTTCAAATGACCATATCATCTCATACAGCCATATTATTTAATTACCCATCCACGGCAGGCAATTATTTAATTACTCATTCGCATACATAAAATTACATATCTGAATTCTATATAGCAGGACTCAAGCTGGGGCCTTGCTCAAGTTTGTTATCTGCGACACAGCCTGGGCGTGGCCGCCGCTCGCGTAGCTTGGGATATACGAGTATTGCTTTTCGTTAGCATTTGAATCAAAATTTTCCAAATAACTAAGCCTTCCTGAGATCTGCGACAAAATTGAAGGTTATTTTTTATTTATTGTTTGTGGCTTTTGAAATAGTTTGCTTAGGGCTCATAATATATCTAAAGAACCATTGATGACCGCATGGCTAATGGTTAAGTACCTGATTTCTACGCTGCGGGTCCAGAGGATTCGAATCCCACGAGGAGCCAACATTTATGCGAAACACAAATAGTTGGTTTTTGGGTCTGGTTATAATGTGATTGCCACCGTGTCTCTGATACTGCATCCTAGCTTACTTTTTAGCTTACTTAGTGTTACATGAGACACGGTAAATTTGGGACGGGTTAGTGCCTCTGTATTTACGCGTATACGTGGGGCACTATAAAATTTCCCGTGCAGTTGATAAGTTCCCACAGGTTTCAGTAGTTGTCGAAAATTGGTCGAAAATTCGTGAGGCGACATAGTAGGTACGTAGCACGTTTAATAGTAAGATATATAAAGACAAAATTGCAAGTACTCGGAAATGTAGTTATTGCAGCCAAGCTATTTCCATAAGGTTACATAGTAAAGTGTGTATGTTATAGTAATTTTAAAAATGTTTCTATACATAGCTGACTATTAGTTTTGATACAAAACAATTGAATTTTGTTGCTTCCTATTTTTGACAAAATGAAATGTAGTAAGTATTTCGATGCTACGACGAAGACAAACGCAAAAATGATGAATAGAACAATTTTATTTTCTTAAAATTAACGGTCGTGGAAATGGTCCAGCACGTCTTACTTTCAAATTAATTTACTATTAAATGAGACATAATGATAAGTTAAATTTTTAAATTTCGGCTATTTTCGAACTTTTAGTCACGTAGGCATTACTTCAATATTAATCTGATGGGGAGCAGCGACTCGCTTAGGAAATATCAATCTCGCTAAATTCGGTACACCGAGGGGAGTTGAATGTCACTTGTCTTATGATGCATTACACTGATTCATTGTAAGTCCCCATAGATAACAAATATAAAATATTTTTTTATCATCATTTTCCGATGAAAATACATATATTTGTTTTAATTTAAAAGGAATATCTTGAAAATATTAATACGTTTCTCGTTGTGTTGAAGCGGCGTAACGTAATGCATCTCAATTGTGGGTGTCGTAAAAATCGACTGAAAGAAATGCTTTGGCGTTTTGTCAGTGGTATTGTATTAATTTTGGCAATTTTTAGATTTTACAAGCTGTTTGATTTTCCCTAAAAAGAATATTTGTGCTGCTGGTGGTTTTAGCCTGTGCTATTTAGTAAGTTTTTATTTAATGATTTCTTATATTTACGCGAACACTACTCATTTAAATGAAACTAATTTTTACGGATTTTATCGCGTTTAATGTTTTACTATTTATAACCCGACGTTTCGGGCGCTTTACAGCTCCCATGGTCACGGGGGGACTGAGGTGACAGTTGTCCCGATGTCATAGTTAGCCCGGAGTACCTTCAGCTTTTAATTATTATTTTTTATTTTTTAGTCCGATCTACGCAGAAAGAGCTTACTGTGTCTTGAAGCCTTGCAGTGGTATGCTTGGTTTTTGATTTAATTTTATTAATAATAGGATCCCAAGCCGGTGGTAATACCCAACCATCTTCCCTATTGAAATTAGGATGTTTTTTAATTTCAATAGCCTCGCGAATCACCCTTGGTAGGAATCGGTGTTCTTTTGCAAGGATTTGTGGTCTATCAAATCTGATGTAATGGTTGGGATGATCGAGAACATGGTCACAGACTGCAGACTTCCTAGAACGACGATGCTTCACGTCAGCTATGTGTTCTTTTACGCGGGTTTTTATCGATCTTCTTGTTTGGCCTATGTAAGAGAGACCACATTCACAATCCAGCTTGTATACTCCTGCGTCTTGTAGAGGGATGTTACACTTGACAGATGGTAAAAACTGACTTATCTTCTTCGGCGGCTTGAAGTATGTTTTCTCTGACATAAGGTAGAATAGCAGGTACACGCTCGACTGTGGCCGGTTTCACTCGGTCACTGCGACGTAGGCGCGGAACCCGAAGCTTGTTGTCGTGCAAAACTTGCTTGACATGCTGAAGCTCGGCGGCCAGGTGTTTCCTGTTACAGATTCCTCGTGCTCTCTGAAACAAGGATTTACCCACGGTAGCTAACTGTGATGGATGGTGGTGAGATTCACCGTTTAAATATCTGTTAGTATGGGTGTTTTTTTTTTTTTTTTTTTTTTTTACTAACAGATATTTAAACGCTCAGAAAGAGCCTATTCCTTTCTGAAAGGCCGGCAACGCACCCGTGATTCCTCTGGTATTGTTGATGTTCACGAGTGGCGGTGATCACTTATCATCAGGTTAGCCACTTGCTCGTTTGTTCCCTCCTCTCTAAAAAAATGTCATTCATGTTGTCAGTTTGGACATGTAATCTCCCAATGCAGGTCAACCACGCGCTGCTTAATATATGCTCAGAATCACGAGGGAATATCTTGTTCCAGCCAAGTAGGTTCTCACACAACAAGATCATCTTGTCCTCGAATTTTGTAGGCAAAATCTATCAAACTAATTATGTTCTTTTCTGGTTAACAAATATAACACTCATCAGAAAACTACACCATTACGGTGTAAGGAATTCCGCACTTAAACTTCTAACTTCATGCTTGAGTAATAGAGCGCACAAAATATATTGGATTAACTGACAAAACGTGCAAAACGTTCACCTGATGGTCAGTGTAACGTCTGCCCATAACAAATGGTGTATCACCCAAAACCTTTCAGTGTGACACTACACTGCGCCCGTGTGATTACACTAGCTTACAGTGCCCTTCAAACCGAAACACGGTAAAGTTTGCACACTACTGCTTCACGGCAGAATAACTGGCCCTGGGGTGGTACCTACCTAGACGGATTCCTGCATAGGAATGCTACCACCAGTAAAGTTATCAATAGTACGAGTTCTTCCGGAGCAGCTTTATTTATTTCTATGGACAGTCTCCTTGCAGCATGCTCCCGTCTGAATTCCTCTTTGATTTACTTATAAAACTGGTTAACTAATCATGGTATATTCCTGTCTATTTTCAAAAGTAGTGTAGTGATCTTTTACTGACGTAGAAGATTTCCTGGTAATGCTATCTTCAATGATAACCAACCGATCTCCATTGGAGACACTGCTATATTTTAGTGTGTTACTAAGCCCATTAAAGCCCTCCATGTTCATCTAATAGTTTAGCTACCCAATTCTCTTTTTAATATACCCTATGAAGCAATTATCCTCCAATCTAACATATACTTTGATCTCGGTTTTGCCAAAAATTATCCTATGGCAGATAAAAATTAAAAAAAAACATGGAGAAATGGGCTTACCATCTTTACAGAAGTATTTAAAAAAGCAGATGAAAGTGATACTGAGGCAGGAAATGAAACAGCTGACCTCCTTGCTATAAATGCCCTTGAAAATGGTCTTTTGCAAAAAATTGTTTGTTCCCACTGATCTAAGTTTCAGTGGCTAGAAAGAATTTGCCTGAGAGTTGGAGTAAGCTGTGAGAGACTTTAAAATCTGTAAAGGCAAACACTATGCTGCCATACAATGTAATATTCCAACTAAGTTCCGGTTTTTTAAATTATAGAAAGCGAACAAACGTGTTTTCTCAGTTATCTATAGATTAAGAATTGGTCATGCTTCTCATATACATATAGCCAAGATAAGGTTAAGGAAGGCTAGGCAAGGCTAAGGCTCTTTGTGAATGTGGCCTATATGGGAGGACCACAGATCACATTTCCTTTAACTGCCCTAAATTGTATTCTTCCCTCTATGATCATCTCTCCGAATATACCTCTACCTATAAAATTTCATTCTCTCTTTATATATATAAATACTTGATTTGTTTGTACTTTATGTGAAATCATTAATCGTAATAACAATAAGCTTTAAGTACTAATAAACGAAATGCTTTCCTGTAGTTTCTTGTAGTTCCATCTTGCAGACGGAATAAGTGTCTCAAATATACATACATTATGCTCTTTTACCAGAAGGGCTAGGCAGAGACCACACCCGTAGCCCACTTTTCACTCCTGCGGGAAACGGAACGTAACGGTTGGCGAACCATTTCGCCCCTATTTCAGTATGAGTCAAGAAATTCTTACTCCCCATTCCCACGAGAAGTATAGTGACAGCTTCGCAAATTATGGTATTATTCTGCACGAATAAAAGGAAAAGCAAGGAAAAGTACCAATACATTAGTCGCCTCCTACGACATCTCGATAGGAAAGAGGTAGGTGCTACTCTGCTCTGCCGGACACCTTTCGCCAAAATATGTTAGACCAGATATGTAAATCGGTATCGGGCAGTAAGCAGTGGCTTCAATACTGTTTAACGGCAGAATTACTGGCTTTACGGTGATACAACCGGATCTACCTATCCTGCATAGGAATCCTACGACCAGAAAAACTTTGGCTGTTACTTTTCAAACTATGGGGACTAACGAAATGTAAAGTTTACGCTAAACAAAATGCATATTTAACTGTCGTGTTATAATAAATAACGTAGAAGGAGCCGGCTGTTTGCTTTTCGTGCAGGCTAATGCGTGAACTCGATGGCAATATTCATATATCAGCGCAGGCGTTATGTATGTTTGCTCGGCTTGCTGCAACGCTTTAAGGGAACTGTAAGATTTGTTGGAGTATATTTTGCATACATTTTGTTTATGCTTCAGACTTGCAATGCGTTTTTTTGTCTATTAATTTAAGATTTTTAATGAGACCATCTCATGTATTATATCCTTTCTAAGTGATTTACTGGTAGGTAGGATTCCTATGCAGGAATCCGTCTAGGTGGGTACCACCCCAGAGCCAGTTATTCTGCCGTGAAGCACAGGTGTCACACAGAAATGTACTGGGTGACACAGCATTTGTTATGGGCAGACGTTGCACTTACCATCAGGTGAACGTTTTGCTAGTTTCATTACTTTATACAATAAAAAAAGGTTTATTTCAATAGAAAAAGCGACCTTAGGATTTATTCTGTGTCGTGGGTGCGTTATACATACATACATTTAACAAGCACAAACACCCAGTCTAGGAACAATTCTGTATGACATACAAACATTCGTCCCGTGCGGGAATCGAACCCGCGACCTGTGGTGCAGAAGCAAAGGGCTTAGCCATTGCGTGTGTCGGTGTTTAATGAGAATCAGCGTTTGTGGTGCGGTCTTTTACTGCGATCGCCAAACCGCCGGATAAGCGGAGACGGATAACCCATTTTTAGGAGGCTTTGCCGTAACTATCTCAAATACACCAGATCAAAATTATCCATATCGCAGCGCATTTTGTGTGAAGTGGTACTACGATAGTCAATTCGACTGTAAAACGCGGCAATTACGTCAATTCTTCATTGGACGAACTTGGGAGAGGCCTATCAGTTCAGCAGTGGACTTATAACAGACTAATGAAGAAGAAAAAGGAGAATAATATACTTGTGTGTAAATGCTTAGATGTTTTGGACACGTAAAGAGGACGGATGAAGGCAGATTAACGAAATAGATTTATGCGGCGAGTGTGAACAGTCAAGCGGTAATGGCTGACGTAGGCGTATGTATCACGATCAGATCGAAGTCGTAGGCCATATCAAAAATTCGGTTGCGGGTAACCAACGAGCTTATATGAAAACGCTAATGAAAGTAGACGAAGCGAAAGATGTGTGTCAGGATAGTAGCAAGTGGTAATATATGGTCTCTGCCTACCCCAATGGAACAGAGCCATGACTGCATATATGGTAAGTATTTTAAGTAACCTAAACAATTTAGTTGTAGTTTAAAGTAAATTTAAATTGTTTCATTCTACTCTAAATAGTTCCGAAGATTGTTATATTTCAATTCTCGCACGACAGCTTTTTCAGTTCAATTCCTGTTACGCAACAACCCTTTCTAAAGAACCATCAAGAATGGCGAGGGGCTGAAAGCCAAATGTAAACAGCGTCAAAGGACTGTGTCTCACAATTTGTCGACCCTTGATTGGGCACGTAACGCCAGCGCACCTGTCACCTTCGACTAAGTGCAGGCCTCAAAACAAAGGGCGAGCGTATGGTCTAATTTACGAGCATTCAGATAGTTTTGATTCAATTAAAAATCTTTCTCTACGGAAAATGACTGTAAGTTTCGCGAGGAATTGTTACAGGTATAATGGTTAGTGAGTCCGATTTGGCGATCGCGTAGCCTGAGACCTGGAGTTGTCAGTGTACCTGACGTCTACGCCATGGGTCCTAGGTAAGAACACAGCCGGAGATGACATTTGTACAAAAACACACATTGTTGGTTTTCGAGTTTTACAGTGTTGTGTGCATGTGACATGGATGTCCATAAAATACACCCACAATTCAAGAAGACACTGTTGTGGCGCATTGTTTTCTTAAAAAGAAATCTTGAAAAACTGTATTTTTAATTGTGTTTAAGGCTTAAGTACTTCTTCTATAAGTTTCGTAATAACTTAAGTCATAAATGTCGCTGAAATGTCAAAATAATTCTATCGATTAAGTTTATAACTTAGTTATTATTAATTAATAACAGTACTAGCTGAAGCCCGCAACTACGTCCACATGTGTTTAGGTTTTTTAAAAATACCGTGGGAACTCTTTGATTTCCCGGAAAAAAAGTATCCTGTGCCCGTCTCCGTTTACATGATGCATGCTACGAGTATCTCTGGGCCCAATTTCGTCAAGATCAGCACATCAAAGGTCAGAAACACAAAATTAATATAACGCAATAAAATCTGTAAGTTTCTTTCAATGTGTGTTACTCAGGTAAATATAAGAAATCATCAAAACTCTGGGAGTGATAAAATGGGAACACATATTTCTCATAAGATTTCATGATTTTTTTATGTTAGATAGAGAGACGAACAAATCTTTAGCACAAGCTACCATCAATGAAAAGTGCTACGTCTGCCTATAACAAACGCATCTTTCCCATTGGGGTAGGACAGAGGCCTACATATTTCTACATTCTAAGATCCTGACACACATCTTTCGCCTTTTCTACTTTCATTAGCGTTTTCATAGAAGCTTGTCAGTTGAGGGTACTTTTGAAATGGCTTTCCTTAAACCCAGCTTGCCCATTCACACTCGCCTCATAAATATGTTTAGTCAATCTTCTTTCATCCATCCTCTCAACATGTCCAAACCATCTAAAGATCCCTTTCTCTATTATAGTCACTACATCTTCTACCACAGCACAACGTTCCCTTATCACAATGTTCCTTACTTTGTTTCTCAAAGTCAATCCAGCTATACTTCTCTAACTTCTCATTTCCACAGCATTAATCTTCTGCCAGATCAAACATTTATACCATACATAAGTGTGGGGACCAGTACTCCTTTATGAATATCCAGTCGTTACGTTATTTCTACACATAAAGTTATGCAGGGCCCCAGTGCATTTCACTTTATGTGCATATATACTTGATTTCCTGCCAACACTCTTCGCTCAATATCACTGTCATACTTTCAGTTTTTCATAAATTTTTATTTTTACCAGTGTAAATTAACTGCATTAGATTGTTGCGCTTCGTTCGTTGTCACGAGAACCAGATACCCATTTACTGGCAGCTACGTTTTGTAACTTAGCGATCAGGTGTGACGACTCACTAAAATCCTTGGTAGGATTCCTGTGCAGGTATCCGACTAGGTATCTCCACAGAGCCAGTTATTATGCCGTGAAGCAGTAGTGTGCAAAATTACCGTGTTTCGGTCTGAAGGGCACTGAGTTGTAGTGTTATTTCTGGGCATATGAAACTCAAGAACTGATAGCACAGTAATGCTCTGAGTTACACAGCATTGGTTATGGACCCACCACTCCCATCAGATGATCGTTTTGCAAGAATCGTCACTTTTATAAAAAAAAAGAACTGAGCAAAATTTATAATTTAAAGCTGATATATAATTTCGGAGATGTAATTGCTGTTAGCCTTTTTTGGCTTTTACAGTTTCATCGGATACTTACAAAGCTGAACATAGCCTGGTTCAACTATGCCATCCAACACTATGCACTCCCGACACCACCTAGTGACTAAGCCTTGGGTGGTGTCGGGAATGCATAGTCAATTAACGAACTAAATTTACTTATTGTATCGCGTACAATCCGTAAATTTAGTTTTATCAGCAGACACATTCACTCGTTTATATTTGCATACCTTATGTGATAACATCGGAGACAGGGTCCGAGACATGGACTAGTCACGATACTTTCAGACCCGAAAACCAATAATAGGTGCATTATTGGCTTCGACTTTCACTAGAATCCAGGACCCTCACCCTCAGTAAGCAAGTACGCTGTTCATTAAACAGTAGTACAATTTGAGAAACGTAGTAAAATATACCTTTATAATTATAAAATAAACTTTAATACTAAGTTTAATGTAATTAAATTATGAATTAAATTTTAAAAAGTAATTAACTTTTTGTACCATACACCATGTTGGCAGGTGTGTACGATTGTCGATGGCGACGCTTGAATGGCTGATGCAAGGGATCGAGTTTACAGCTTTTACCGTCGAGTGTCTCGGGAAGCAGGCATAAGGAAAAGAGCAATTTTTTTCAGAATTTACTGTAACCCATTATTAACAATTGTATGTCATGTGTAACATGACATGTTTCTTTAACCGATTTCAAAAAAGAAAGCGGATCTAAATTCTTTGGATTCTTTTTTTCTAAATAATAATAACTCTTTACCACCTTATGTGGTTTATCCGTCCTAGTCCAAATTTTGTTTTGGTTTTAAGCTTTATTTGTTTATAATATGAGTTTTTATAAATTTGTTTATATATTTTACTGGTGGTAACTACCACAGGGCCAGTTATTCTGCCGTGAAGCAGTGGTGTGCAAACACTGTGTTTCGGTTTGAAGGGCACTGTGAGCTAGCGTAATCACTGGGCATATGAGACTTAAGAACTACACAGAACTATACAGGGTGACTGGAGCAGTGTTTTGTCACACAGAAATGTTCTGGGTGACATAGTATTTGTGTTATGGGTAGACGTTGCACTTTACATCAGGTGAACGTTTTGCTCGTTTCGTCACTCAATCCAATAAAAAAAATGAGTCATATTAATATTCGTCGTCGTCGTCGTCGTTTCAGCCTATCACAAGTCCACTGCTGAACATAGGCCTCCCCCATAGATAGCCACAAAAGTTTGTAGCTCTCTTATTGGAGGGATTTTGCCATAGTTGCCACGCTTGGCAGGCGGGTTGGCAACCGCAGTTTATTTATTCAGATGTTCCAGGTAGATGCTGCTGCCCATCTACTGGTTTTAATTTCCCTCTGTCGACTTTTACGACACCCACGGGATGTGATGGGGTGGTAGATTCTCTTAGGCCGCTACCACACGGCATTAAACACATATTAATATTACGTTCATATAAACAGTTTGACACAACTTTAAATAAAAGCAAACATGCTTTAAGTATTGCCATGAAACATTTTGTATTACGCAATCGAAATTAGCCGATAGGTGTCCGGCAAAGTAGAATAGCGCCAACCTCTTGCCTACCGAGGTGTCGTAAGAGTCGACTAAGGCATTGTACGGACAGCCTTTATTCGTGCAGAAAAACATCATAATATCCAAATGCACAACAATCAATCACATAGCTGCTCTTGGGAACGCAATGAGGAGTAAGATTTTTTTTACTTGTACCAATATGGCGGCTACGTTCGTCACCCGTCACGTCTCGTTTCGCAGGGGGCGAAAAGTGGACTACGTGTGTGGACCTCTGCCTACCCTTTTTATGTGAAAAAAGCGTGACTATATGTATAGTAGCTATGAAATTACAACAATTTACTTTATGCATAAAAATATCTCACATTTACCTCGTGGCATTGTTAATGAGCAAGTTAAAGTTTATTTTGTACGAATAATAAAACCATTCAATCCAAAACACAAGAATTTTTTTTTCCGCCCTCCTCAAAGAATATAAAATCTGTGAGGATGTCAGTTTCCCGTACTTCCTAGCGGTATTCTCTTCCGATTTATTATGCAGGTAATTCGTAGCCTAATTTGCGCTGAGATTGCGATTTTATATCACGCGTATTAGGGCCCACTCTGTGGCCCATTTCTAGCGAAGAATTTCCAAAGAATAACATTCACTGTAATCAGATACGACTTAGATGTTTTTGTGGTTAAGGTTTTTGTTACTCTCGATGCGAATGAAAAATTACAATTGTCTCTAAGTTTTTGTTTTTTAGTTAACTTAAACTCCACAGAACTCTCTCATGGAACAAACTCTTTTCAATCTATTTTCATCGGTAAATTTTCTTATTAAAACATTATAACAAATTAAAAAAAAAACTCGTTATGGCAAAAGGGCGTGATTGTATGTATGCATGTATGATTCGATCCGAAACGCAGCTGCAGATTTTTCAGTAAACGTGTACTTCTGTTCGGAAGAAGAGACAAAGAAAATTTATTTGTCGGTTCTTAAATTTGTGACAGTGTGACAGTGACATAAGAAAAGAAAAATAAAGAAGAGGAACAGCATAGTTAACATAATACCCAAATAACTCGTATAAAACATTATGTCCTCCTGACCGATTTTCAAACACGGCGTTAACTTCCGAATACTATCAGAAGCTATCAACTGCGCAGGAGATATATAGTGTCACAAGCGTACGCGCAAACACAGAAGCACTTATGTACATAGGCACTGATGTAACGCTCATGAGATAAGATCGGAGATAGACTAGGATACATTGTCAGAGACAAAGGGAGGATCAGAACACAACCAGACCCGAAATCAAACAATTTGAGTTTTAACACAAATGTTGGCTCCGGCTGAGATTTGAACAAAGGACCCGCGGCATATAAGTCAGACACTCTGACCACTGGGCGAGGCAGCCGCCAAGAAAGATAATAATAATTATTATATTTTAATTTTATAGTATTGTTGTTTTTAATATTCATGTTTCATATAACATCGTGCGGTAGCGGCTTAAGAGAACCTACCACCCCATCTCATTCCGAGGGCGTCGTAAAAATCGACAGAGGGAAAATAAAAGAGATCGGCAGCAGCATCTTCGAATATCTGAATTACTGAACTGCGGTTGTAAACCAGACTGCCAAGCGTGGCAACTATGGCAAAATCTCCACAAAATTAGAGCTACAAAATTTTGTGGCAATCCATGGAAGAGGCCAATGTTCAGCAGTGGACTAGATAGGCTGAAATGATGATATAGCATCATATTTATTTTATATATTTTTGACATTAATAATGAAATAATAATAAAGAAAAATAATATATGGTAACACTTAAAATTATGGTTACACATGTAGCCTGCGCTACAGTATGACGCAACGAAAGGGTTACACTCAGCATAAGTTGCCCACAATACTGATTTTCAGTGCGGAGTTCATCTATTACTTAAACGGCTCGGTTAACGGCTTTTAAGCTTCGATGAAGTGGTTAACTAAAATATTAGTAATGTTAATAGCATTGACAGTATTCTTTTAAGCAATATTTGTATGTACACTCTCCCACGTTGTTGTAGAAATACTAGTGTGGAACAGATTTTTTATAGAAATTTAAAAGGAAAACATGCAAAGAGGGGTTGTAAATAGTATACAGTTCATAGTTTTGTAGTAACATTAATATCTTTTTACACTATTCGAAACGGAAAATGTGGTTCTATTTGAATTATATTCTTTCGTTCGTTTTTTATCTATGCTGTCTATATTATTAATTCTCTATATTATTCTTTGACGCGGTGGGAAAACGCGAATGTAATATACCACTCCGCGCTTTTATGGTAATTGTTTGGAACATCACCGATGTAATCCGCAGATGTTTTAGATTTCTTAATACAACTTAACCCTTTTAGTAAATTTAACTGAGTTCGGTTTAGTTTGTGGTGGCTATTGTATGCACAATTGTCAGTCGCAACAGCACGGGACTAGGGCCGTTTAAAATTTCACAGTATGACCAGTTTTACCACTCGAATTATTGATTGCAATTTGTGCCGAAAAATTAGTGCCGATTTGTCCTCGCCGTTAAATCAAATCATTGTGGAGAAATTTTCATCTATTACGAATAAAAATCGCTCAGTGAGCCATGGAAAGGGTTTGTGTTTCTTACCGAGATGGAATCCGTCACTATGATATCTGCAGCAGAACTACAGTAACCGACATAGCTAAAAGAATCTGCAAGTTGAAGTGGCAATGGGTCGGTCATATAGATCGTCGAAACGATAACCGTTGGGGAAGAAAGGTTCTCGTATCGGCAAACGCAGTGTAGGGTCGCCCCAAAAGATGGAGATGCATGGTGAAGTCGATGGATGCTGATGACTCAGGACCATGTTTTGTGGCAGTCTATTAGAGAGGCCTCCTTTCCAGCAGAGGCCTTGTGGTGAACTGAGATGATGGGGATGACGATGAAGAAGGAAAGGAAATGGGCTGTTACTCTACTTACAAATAATGCAAGTAATCAATTTATAAAGAGCTCCACGCCTATTTATCGACGTATTGTCCATAGTGGAGAGTAAGGACTTCGTATGCAATTTATGTTATTGCTTTAGTATGTTGATGCGCTGCTTTCATTTTTACTGCGCTGACCGGAGGTTTTGTCTCTGCACGAGATTGCCTGCGAAATTGGACAGAAAATGTGATTTACCGAATATAATGATGCAGCGTGTTATTCCGTAAATGTTTGTTACTATACAAAATGGTATATTGTCTTTAGTTGGAAAAAGCACAAAATACTAAACTTTTTTATAGATGAAGTGCCCCTGTGATCAGACATGGCCTCCGTATTTGGTAGAAGAACGTTTATAGCAAATTCAATATCGGCTCGGTTGTCGCAATGGCTAACTGATTGGCTGCTCCGCTATGTGCCGCGGGTTCGATTCCCGCTCTGGACAAATATTGATATGGCCTACAGATTGTTCTGTCTGAGTGTTTCTGTATGGGCATTTTGTGAACGTAAAACGCACCCAGAATACAGTAGAAACGTGAAAATGTGTTAAAAAAAATTGTGGGCCTTAGGTTCAAATTAGTGACTGGAAAGAACCTGTATTTTGATTACTGGATAAATCTTCCTTCATTTTAGTCCAATACACTGTACTGCTGGAACATATTTAGACTCGGTTGGTGCAGTGGCTTAGGAACTGCCTTCTACGCTACGGATCGTGGGCTTGGTTCCCGTAAAGAACATATACTTGTATATTTTTTAGGAGAAAGTGTCGAGACGAGCAAAACGTTCATCTGATGGTAAATGCAACGTCTGCCCATAATAAATGCTGTGTTACCCAGAACATTTCTGTGTGGCACCGCACATCGCCCGTCACCCTGAGACATCAGTTCTTAAGTCCCATATGCAAAGTATTGACACTTGACATTTGGGTACTTGTTCATGCAATTTATGTCTATAAACGCACCCACGATACAAAAGTCATCCTAGTGTCGTGCATCATTTTTAAAAGAGATAAAAGTAAAGTAACAGCCCAAAATTGTTCCACTGCTGAGCACATGCCTCTTCTCATTTCTGAAAGGATCTGGAGGGAAGAGGCCGCCACGCTTCTCTAATGCGGGCTTACGGACTTTTTCGGAATATTTTTCTATCCAGACATGCAGGTTCTTTTACCATGTTTTCTTTTGCTGTTGAACACTTGGTAAATCATGTCTTGTTTTTTTTTATCAGCAGCGTCTGCTTGCTCATAGCAAATGCTGTGTCATCCGGAACATTCCTTTGTGAGAGCACACTACGCCCATCATCCTTAGACATCAGTTCTTAAGTCTCTTATGCCCAGTGATTACACTATATTACAGTGCCCCTCAAATCGAAACACAGTAATGTTTGTACTGCTTTACGGAAGAATAACTGGCCCCGGTGTGGTACCTATCTAGATGGATGCCTGCATAGGAGTCCTACCCCCACCTACGGCACCGAAGATTTGCCAAAAGCGTGCGCCCGACCCCTTTAGTTACCACGGCAGTATGTGTCACATATACGTAAAAGATTTTCATAAATCTATAGCCACAATGGAATATTAAAAACAAACAAGGCAAAAAGTCATTTGTAGAAAAGGCTAAATATATACGTATAGTGGGAGTGGGAGACTTCTGTAGACGCATAAATCAGTGAGCATCGAACATAAAGCTGTCCCCACTCAGCGCCGGCAACAATGCGCTCTTGCGCCGCGCTTGTCACTCGCAGTACACGTTTTCATTGTACCACATCCAAATATATAACGCCTCAAAAGTTTATGTCCTCAATGACGGCAGCAAGTGCTGTTCAAGGTAACAGATCTAGCACGCCATTAAAGGTCATAAGTATGAAGATGATGTTATTTGGAAGACCGCGTCGCCTAAGGGTTCAGAGCACCTGATTTCTACGCCGCGAATCTTGAGATCAAATCCATAAATTCGTATATTGAATGCCCAATGTTTAAATTATTTCTCTGATCATCATTACTGTCAGATAAATAATTTAAACATTATCAAAATTTTATGTTTTATGTATTTTATATTTATAAACAAACAAAATTATGACAAAAGAGAACGTAGCAAATGTAATTTGATTCTAAGTGTAATATTTAAGACATTCTTCTACTCTACGTATTTACACGTGCATGTGTCTTCATTAAGCAAAAGTGTTATTTGTAATGAAAATTTCCCGACAACGTAAATCGAAAAATTACTAAATTGGTATTTTCCAAAATAATTTGACGTTATCTTTGTTCATGTGGTAATTCTATTCCATCAGTGAACCGTACAAAATCCTTTCCACCTTGAAACCGACACTCAAGATTTTGTATAATACAATGGAAACCGTACAATTTCAAAGCGCTAATACTTTCAGCAAATATTCCAACGTCTATGAGACAAACCTCATACAAACTCGAGGGGTGGATTGAACGGGGGCGACTTGAGACTTGTTGAGGTCTCCCTGCCGTTACATGTCAATACTTTAAGAACTCTGTCGTTAATTTAAAGAGATGTGAACCTTAACGGGATGTAATAAGCGATCAATTTCGGAGCTACGACTGCATTTAATACTTGTATTCCGCGTGAAATATGATAATCGACTCGTCTGATGATGGTATTCATAGTTTGCAGGGCTAGAAGCCTTAGATGTAAAAGGGGAAGAAATTACTGCACATTTCATGCGAGGCTCACGTCCCGCTTTTGTTACATTTTATATACATGTGTATCGCTGTCTTGTTTCCGAACCTTGCTTGCTTTGCTTTAATGTTGCTATTTCACATCTAACCGAATCTCTGCAACATTTTTGAAAAAAGCTGAGCATGCGACCACGCGCACCAACCGCATCAACCGTGGCGTAGAGATTGCTCTTACCAAAAGTTTCAGAGCATTAAAATTCTACGCCGTGGTTGTCAATTGGATATCAGATGTTTGCTATATCCTTGAGACAATATTAACAATTGCAGCAACAAGAACATACTAAATAAAAGTTTTTCTGCTTTTCGAAACCTAAGAGGTTTGCGTGACTTATTGATCCTGATTGAACCATACTTAGCAGCTAGGCTATTAGTGGTTATTTATGTTGTCTATGAAAGAAATATTAGCCTTGAAACTGGTTCACTGCTTCTTATTCTTGAATCGGCCACGTTGCACAAGCGCGTGTTGTCGGATTTCACTTATCGTCGAAACATTTTATAATTCTCATGATGTTTTCCTTCGTCCTTGAGCTTTTTTATGGAAGATAATACAGAGACGAGTGATTTACTCGTCTCCATATTATCTTTCAAAAAAAATTCACCTGACAGTGCGATGTCTGCTCATAAAAAAATGCTGTGTCACCCAGATAATTTCTGTGTGGCACCACTCTGCGCTCGTAACTTTGAGGCATCAGTGCTCAAGTTTCAATGCCCAGTTATTATATTACTAGCATTCAAAACTCTTCAAAGCGATACTCAGTAATGTTTTTTTGGATAAACTGACTTTTTAGTGGTTCCGACATCCATTTTCATATACAACATACCCGTATTAATCAAAATTCCTATCAATCCGAACTATATTCATTATAGTTAAGTTATAATAAATTTCGAGTAAAAGCCGCGAACCCCTTCCTCGTGCGTTTATTATACCGTAAAGTCCTTAGAAATAATCCGTCGGTGTAATCCGATTTCGTGGTTGTGTTGTTACATGAAAGCGATATGGTATTGTTTTGACTGAGATTTTTTAATACACGTACTTTGTAAAAACGTTTCGAGGGTTCCGCATCTAGTAAAACTTTTTTAATTACGTTATATTCGGCCATCTGTTAGACTAGATACTCTACAAACGTAATAATGTATCAGCTTGTTTAATGGCTAATAGATTCAGGAGGTCGATTTTGTAACTCTGGTAGGTTTCGGTGACCGGTTTTATTTGGTACGTATGAAGCTTCATTCGTTGGTTAATGGGATCAAATGAAACCAACCAACCAACGTAACCAACCAGAGTTACACAGTAGACCCCCAGGTCCGTAATATCAATCGTAGTTTATGTTACATTTATATTAAAACGCCTTGTACAATGTCTAAAGCAAACAACTTTTTTTATTGAGAGTAGCAAATCGTTAACCTGATTATAAGTGCAAGGAAGACCTTACCGGTGGTAGCTACTTAGACGTAGACGTCTAAGTAGTTACCACCGCAGGGCCAGTTCTTCTGCCGTGAAGCAGTAGTGTGCAAACATTACTGTGTTTCGGTTTAAAGGGCACTGAGAGCTAATGTAATTACTGGGCATATGAGACTTAAGAACTGATATTTCAGGGCAACAGGCGCAATGTGGTGCCACAAAGAAATATTCTTGGTGACACAGTATTGATGAGCAGACGTTGCACATACCATCAGGTGATCATTTTGCAGGATGACATTGCAGGGGGGCAGAGACGGGCGTAATGTGGTGTCACAAAGAAATTTATGAATTATACAGTATTTGTTACTGGCAGACGTTGCACTTACTATCTGGAGAACGTGTTGCTCGTCAATGATATAAAATATATTATGTATAAAATAAAAATGAATCTTCAAGAGATAGCGTTGCGGAAATGTACTGGCTAGAGCACGTAGCCAATATCTGACTGTAGCCTTTCCGCCACATTCCCCGATCGAACCTATCCATTCCAAGCAGTATTTGCCCGTAGCGTAGAAAAGAATAGACTCGACCGGGGAAGAGCGACGCTCTCACAGAAAACCAGCACAAAGAAACAGCCAGTATAACGCTACTACGTTTCTTAAGCTCCATAAGTAGACCCGAACACCTTGTTAGTCAGGGGTGACTACGTACCTAATTTCGGTTTCATCGAAAATGAAAGGATGTAGGTGTCTATGTATCGCACAATTCCCTTATCATTAGGGGAGCTGTGCTCTGACTTAAATAAAATTTGATACAAATGTCGAACATTCTTTTTATTTTTTTTCTTTATTGTTAACTTCCTTAAACTAAAGGACGGATAGGTCTGAACTATTGTAAAAAAAAAGATATTTATCTGAATTGTCACAATAGATATAAACTTATAAATAAACATATAAACATATAACTATAATACACGTATACATTAATAGAATAAATATAACGGAAAAACATAAAAGGCGTAAAAAATATATAAACAAATTCGTCACATAATATTTTGTAACAAAATTATAAAAATATACTAAGTATACGTTTGTAAGTAAACCCTAATTACGATAGTTCAGCACCTTCGGGAATCCTTATGAATGTTTTTCCGCGACCCATCAAGTCGCTTCCATTTAAAACAGGGCAATACATGGACGGGCTTTGACTATTTTAATTTTTATAATCAATAATTCATCGGAAAATAATTTTTATACTGACAATTATTGGTGGTTTTATAGGTGGTAAGATTCTTGTGCGGGAATCAGTATAGTTTGGTTACACCGCATATTAGCAGTATTGTGTAATTTTTATTGCATTTCGGTCTGAAGGGCACTGAAAGGTAGTGTAATTACTGGGCATATTGGACTTAAGAACTAATGTCTCAGGGTGGTGTGATACATACATACATAGTCACGCCTTTTTTTCATAGGGGCAGGTAGAGACCACATCTTTCCACTTGTTACGATCCTGGCACACATCTTTCGCTTCTTTTACTTTCATTAGTGTTTTCATAAAAGCTAGTTGGTTGTGGGTATTTTTGACGTGGCCTTTCCTTAAAACCCCTTCGATCTGATAGTGATCCGTTCGCCTACGTCCACCCTTACCAACGTACCCATTCACACGCTCCCCATAAATCAATGTCGACAATCGTCTTTTATCCATCCTCTGTATGTGTCCAAACCACCAAAGCATACCTTTCTCTATCTTTGTCACTACATCTTCTATCACACCGCAACGTTCCCTTATTCTTTCCCCACTTTGTTCCTCACTTTGTCCGTAAAAGTCACCCTACTTCTCAATCTTTTTATTTCCAGTGCAATAATAACGACTCAACATTCACTACCGTACATAAGTGGGAGGACCTGTACTCCTCTATGTACAGGCAGTCGTGTCTTCTTAGATATGCTACACAAAAAGTTAAGTTTAAGTTAAACAGCCACGGCGAAGCGATCCCCGAATCCTGGCGAATCCCGGTGTAACACCTTTTTCGACGGTTAACCAGTCTGTGAAAGCCCCGTTTACCCTGACACAACCACTGGAATTCTTATAGAGTGATATCAGTTCTTTTATTAGACTGCCGTTCACCCCACATGTAGATAATGGTGACCACAATTAATTCCTGTCATAAGCCTTTTCCAAGTCTACGAATGTGCAACAGACCTTTTGACTTTGAGTCAAGAATTTTTCAGCTATGCTTCGTAAGGAAAATATCTGATTCATGCATCCCATTCCTCTCCTGAATTCCGCTTGGACATCCCATATCTTCTCTTCAGTTTCATTCAACACTTTCTTAATCAAAATCTTTGCATACAGTTTGCCGACAATACTAAGCAAGCTTATTCCTCGGTAGTTTTTGCACTCTTGCTGCGACCCTTTTCCTTTGTATAGCGGTACGGATAACGGCGTTGCAGTCTCCTGGTGCGTATCCGCTCCTCCAGCAAAGGTTAAAAAGGCGGGACAGCTGACTGGCTACTACGCCCTATCCAGCCTTCAGCATCTTTACCGTAATCCTGCCACTACCTTTAACCTATTATACTCATTCCTTATCTTGCTTATATCCTCATTCGTTGCTTTTTGTATTCTCTGATTGGCTCTTATAGCCAACCAATCCAGCCAAGCCATCTTTTTATCAGATACTGCCTTTGCACCTCTACACACATCATCTTTAACATATACCCTCTTCTTCTCTTACTTACACCACACACTTCAATAGTAAATTCCACGATTCCTTACTTAAACAGCATCCATAATACTTCAACCTCGATCAGTTTCTTTACAAATTCCTATCTCAAACCTTTCTCTTGGGATTCATTTATGCGCTCTAGAACACTTATAGGTTCATGTATACGATGCCGCCATCGCTTAAAGACACCTCTTACCAGAAAGTGGTCTGTGTGATTGCTGACAGCGCGGTATGCCCGAATGATAGACATTCTCCCTGTCTCAATCTTTCATCCACAATCACAAAATTAATCATACTTTTCTTCTCCTCCAGTATATAAGTGGATCTTTTTATGGTCAAACACAGTGTTTATTACCACAAGATTCCACTTCAAACATACTTCAAGTAGACTTTCTCCATTTTCATTCACTCTGTCATCGCCGAACCTTCCATTAAAATCGCCTAACATGTGATGTGATACCACACAGAAATAATATTGGTGACACAACATTTGTTATGGGCAGACGTTACACTTACCATCAGGTACACGGTTTGTTCGTCTCATCTTTCTCCTATAAAAAATATCGGAGGCAATATTTTTTCTCATTTCCCTTGGTTAACTGCTCACGGGAAGAAATTGGGTGACTCTTTTTTGACTCCAGCCACCATCCGAATGTAATTAAGTTGTCCGGTTTACTAGTGGTAGGATTCCTGTGCAGGAATCCATTTAGGTAAGTACCACCGCAGTGATTCTGCCGTGAAGTAGTAATGAGTAAACATTTCTGTGTTGCGGTTTGAAACTGATAGGTAAACATTTAGCATAGACTTAAGAACTGATGTCTAGGGGTGACGAGCACAGTGTGGTGCAGCTCGGAAACTATAGCATTTGCTACAGGCAGGCTTTGGTCTTACCGTCAAGTGAACGTAATTTTCAATTTAAAAAAAAACTTAAATAAAAACAAATTGTTTTACAATATCAACATTTTTCTCGAGTACTCCTTTTTTCAAAAGATCTTATATTATACATTTACTACTTATACATTTTAATTTCGACAATGTGGTCTCAGGGTGTGCAATACTATTCCGTTCTACAAAATTGTTCAAGTACTGTACTCAATAACTATAAAATTAGCCTTGTCACTGTCACTAGGTCAAACATAGAGAAGCATGATACTCGTAAAAGACAATATTCAGTCTTAACTAAGCTCATGCTATTAGTTTAGTGATTACTTTTCAGTATCTAAATGCTTACAAAATTTCCATATTAAATCAATTTCTTTCTTTTCATATTAAATTAATTCCTTGCAGTTTCTATTCCCAAGGCTTAGGTTAGCTGTGTAATTCAATTACAACTCCTTCCAAACGCCCAGCGTTTCGCGGTGGTGTTCGTTGAAGGGGAGCAGTGGGAGGAAATACAAAACACGAGCAAAAAAAGTTTTCATAACTTATTGAAACGGCGGAAATATCCGTGTATCGGGAAAGCGGAGTGGCTCCTATATTTTTTATAAGTGTTCATCATTTTTATGCGCCTTCATTGCTTCTAGTGGATTGGTCTTTAATCTCGATTTTCAATTTGTGCTCGTAAAATTCGCTTTAGTAGATGGCTCGGGACTCGTGAATGGGTGGATATCTTTGTAATTTTACGTCGATGAAAGGATTATTAAGGGAGAGTTTTGTTCGTCATTATCAAAATGCTTTTTATTGATCTTCAGGTAAACTCAGATTTATAATTACCTATACGTAAAGTATATAAACGCAAAGGCAATTTTTTTCGAATACTGAGAATATATTAATTCAAGTAGAGATGCATGAAATATTACAGAAAATATGTGATTTTTGTTTCTTTTGGACAAAATTTAATACGGAACAATTTGAATATATTATAATTACTGTAAATTATTGAAATCAGGCAGATAAAATGAAAGTATCGCGTAAGAATCAATATATTGTTTTGATCAAGAATTTTATTTACCAACTAGTAGTAGTAGACCATACTGCGTTTCAAAATTATCTCAAAAATGCAAGCGACGTTAGCGACGTATGATCAGCTGTGTGGAACATAAGTAATACATAAGTAGTTCTTTCACTACTTTTATATTTTTTTAACGACGGCGTGGCCCGGTGGTTCGAATCCAAGTCGGAGTCAACATTTATGCAAAAACACAAATTGCTGGTTTTCGATTCTTGTTGTGTTGTGATAGTCCTTGTGTCTCTGACACTGCATCCTAGCCTACCTCTGATCTTATTGCATGAGCGTTACATTGGGCACGGGTAGTTTAGGACGAGTGAGTGCCCTTTGTTTTGGCGCGTACGCTTGTGGCACTATAATATCTCTTGCGAAGTTGATGACTTTCGACAGTAAGCGGTGGTTGTCGCCGTGGCCGCAAAATCGAATAGGAGAACAACGTCATCATAATTTTTTTTTAAATGTGTTTGAATTACCGTGATTTGAATTTTCCATAAGTTATTTACTTTTTTATTTTATTCGTACATCAGAAAAATAAACATTTTCAGTCAAGTGCAGATTGAAAAAGTTTAGAAAATCCAAAACTGAACGTCTCATGACGCTCACTCAACTCTTAAGAAAACAAAATCGTATTGAGGTTCAAATATTTCAAGTCATTTTCATTTTAGATAAAAATATAAAAAAAAAATATTTTTCTTAATAACTACAAGTGCTAACCTTTTGATATGATACAGGAAATCAGTTGATAACATTCTGGACACGATAAATTAATCCCGGTCTCGTTACGTCAGTTTTTTCGGGAGTTATCATGACCACATCCCTAAAAAATCCGGACGTCTACGTCAAATTTTTTTCATTGTTTTTTTTCAGAGATTCAATAAAAGAGTAAAGTAAAGTTTAAGCCTATAAATGTCCCACTGCTGTGCACGGGCTTCCTCTCATTTCCGAGAGGGTTTTGGAGCTAGGAAGAATCCGCCACGCTGTTCCAATGCGGGTTGGCGGACTGCACATGCCTTTGAAATATTTTTTATTTCTTAGACAAGCAGGTTTTCTCACGATGTTTTCATTCACTGCCGAGCACTTGGTAAATCAGCACTTAAAATTGCAATAAACAATTTTAGTGGTGCTGGCACCGGGAATCGAACCCAGGTCACCCGAGTACTATGAAATATAAAGCGAGCGCCTAGCTTAATATAATCACCTGCTTAATATACAGAGAAGCAATATTAGATGATTTTTAAAAATAATTTTATAGAATTAATTAAAGTGTTTTCTTGAAATGAGTTTATTCAAATTAGTTTGTAAGTACAATGTCGCTTGACCTTGACATGTCGGATATAAAGCACAATCTTACGCCGCTTCGCGCCATAAGATGTGCAATAGCACCACTTTTTTATATTCCATTGACTACTTTGGATTAGAACATGTAGAAATAGTTAAAAACAAACAAATGAAAAACGAAAAACAAAAGTTTAAAAATAAATAACATCGAACAAAAAAGAAGTTTTGTGTTACATTTTCATTTATTAAAGTAAGTACTTAAACAAATCTCGTTACTCGTAACCCTTTACTAATGGTATGGGCTACAGTGACATTTATGTATCGGTTAATAACTATAAGTTGTCATCTACAAAATATAAACATTGTCTTCAGCTTCCTGACATAGCTTCGAGATATACTATCGGATATAGATTTACATGAAGTGACAGATACATGTTCGTCTCAATATACAGATCAGAAAACCAATAGTTTTTGTGTTGTACAAATATTGACTTTATACGAGACTCGAATCCAGGACCCCCGATTCACCAAGAATGAACGCAGGTCACTGAGCCACATGATCGTATTGTGGCTTTTAATAAGATACAAACAAAACAACGGACAGCAGTACATCTTTAATCTCTTACATTATTCAGTGTTATTTTATCTGAGCTTCAATTTTAATGTTATTTTATCTTAGCTTCAATTTTAATGTTATTTTATCTGTGCCTGACCTACTTAATAAATGTAGGTATGTAAATGCTTTTGCTTACCATAATCTACTGCTTGGGCGGGCAAAAGGCCTGTACACAATGGCCCTACTGTCACGCTATGACGTATATCATTCGGATTTACGAGTTTATTCTTTTATTGGGTTATTCGGTTACTGGATTTATAACACAAATTCTGTTCACAATGTCCACTAATAAAGGCCACTGTGGCCTAAAAAGCTTTTAAATTATTCTGTTTTTAAATTGTATCACTCTGTTTATACGTATATAAACAAAATTAAGTTTTGTCCATGCCGTAATTAAATATATTTTTATTACTATTTTTTTTAAACTATTTGATATGATTTGAACAATATTTTTTAGGTTAGTTAAGGACACAGCATGAAAAAATAAGGTCTAAGTGACTAAGTACAGCGTTTTAGTACCAAAATAGGCTAGCTGACCAAGTGGTGTCAGTAAGTTAAAAGTATTTTTTTAAATTACGATAGAAAGATCTAAAATAGATAAATAATTACGTTAACTACTTTTATTGCATGTTTTGATCCCTCATTGATAAATCTCTTAAATATATATTCAAAGAATTACAAAATAATTTTTTGTCAGTTTAATGGTTGCCATTGGTTACGAAAGCACAAATGGTACTTAGCAAAATGTCGCCACCATCTAAGTTGCTAGATGTCACAGAAGAAAACTATCTTAGATATTCTGAGTGTCTAACTTAACATGCCCAGAATTGTGGTAAGATTCCTGTGCAGGAATCCGTCTAGGTAGGTACCACCGCGGGGCCAGTTATTCTGCCGTGAAGCAGTAGTATGCAAACATACTTTGTTTCGATTTGAAGGGTACTGAGAGCTAGCGACTTCACTAGGATGAGACTTAAGAACGGATGTATCAGAGTGACGGGCGCAGTATGGTGTCGCACAGAAATGTTCTGTTCTATAGTAACATCATTCTATATTATGGTATTATTCTGCGCGAATAAAGGATGTTCGTACAATACCTTAGTTGCATTTTACGGCACCTCGGTAGGAAAGAGGTAAGTGCTATTCTACTCTGTCGGATATTATAAAGTAATTGAAGTAGATTAAGAAGTTAATACAGATAAGGAGAAAATATAGCTACCCAGCTAAGATATAATTGTTAGGATTTAACTTAGATTTCAATTTACAGCTAAATGTTAAATTAAAAAAAGGGTGCATGATTTTCCTTAAAAACTATTAAATAGTTTGGAGAAACGCTTTATAATATTTTTTTTAAATAAAATTATTCTGAGTTTGTTTGCTAAAATATACACAATGTGCCGAAAGCCTGCAAGCCGCGAAGCGTTCGAATGTGCGTGCCACGACAGCCAATAAATATTTTATTGCTCTTCCTCTGTGTCTCCAATATTTTAATTTTATTGTCTGAAAGCACAAAAGTGAGTCACATTTACCAATGACGTGAACGCTGTATATTAATTAATTGTCCTGACGTCGGCTTGTATATAGTATTTTTTTAATGGGAGTAAGCGACGAGACAAGCAAGTCGTCGCGGTTGTCCACCGGATTGCTACGCCTGCCCATAACAGTTGCAGTGATATTCCGAAGCACTAAGCATAAGACATCGGTTCTTAAAACTCATTTTCCCTGTAAATTGATGAGAACATATTTGTTACCGAATCTAGGTAAAGTGTGATGGTTCTGGTTTTCTGACACTACATCCGGATCGGAAGCTTGTGTATGTATTGCATTTGACAACTTCCAGTAAATGTGGCATTGATAACATTAGCTTCAGTGCCCTTAAACCTTAACGCAGTGATGCAACTACTACTTGACGGCAAAATAACTGGCACTGCGGAGGTACCTATATAGAGAATAGTGCAGAAATAGAAAACTTTTGAAAAAATTATCAAAAACTATACAAGTTCAAAATAATACCCTTGAATTAGTATTTTTTTATTATTACACCTTTAAATAAAAATATATTTTCAATTTATATTGATCCCGATGACTATGTGACCGTATGTGAAGTCATTGTTCAAAAAATTTAAATGAGGTTATGATTTGCTTAGTTGATTTTACACGAATTTTAATTATTAGTGTTAAAAATTACTATCAACGCTGTGCTGTGCCTTCTTGCTTCTTGTTTATTCATGTCCCAGTTAAACAGAAAATCGCATAAGTCAGGGATTCCCAAAGTGTTGGATATTGACCCCTTGGGGTCGAAATCGGTTTCCCAGGAGTCGACATAAACGTAAACTGATTTTGGGGATCGACGAGGTCTAAACATCTACCCTATTAATTAACACAAGTTCTTATTTGAAACTTTCAAGATACTGTAATAATTGTGTTACGTGTACCAACTTGTTATAAGTATTATTAATATTTTACAAGGGAGTAACATTGTTTTACTTTTAAAAAATCTCAACAAGTCTATAAGCATGCACGTCTTCGTACAAGATGAAAAACTCGGCAAATCAATAAGCGTGGACAAGTTCGTGCAGATTTACTCACTTAACCAACCGCAAAGTTTTTAAACTGGTAAGTAATTTGCATCAATAGGAAAGATTGAATATTGAAGAGAAAGGATTTTAGGGGGTATGAGGTACATTTTGGAAAAGGGTGTCTTGTCCAAAATAGTTTGGAAATCCCTGGTATAAGTGGTGCTCGATTGAATGTAAGCGATGTATCAGTGAAATACAATTTTTTTTGTGAAGATCATTTCGATAAGAAGAAACCATTGGTTTACCTAAGAATTTATTTCTAGTTAAATAACTCCAAATAAATTTAACCTTTTTTGAGGTTATGTTGTTATTAGAGTAAATATTTATTGAACGATGACGTCAATATTTTCTTTTAAAATTTAAGGCGAGCACTCGGCGCTTGAGCTACCACGGCCATGATTTTTTTAAATATTTTAGTTTATTCATATTTATTGCCGTATTGTGGCGGCCTAAGAGAACATACCATCTACCACTTTACGAATCTACCACTTCATCTCATCCCGTGGATGTAGTAAAAGACGACAGAGGGAAAACCAGGATATGCGAAGCAGCATCTTCTTGAAACATCTTAATAAACCGAATGAAGTTGCCAATCCGCCTGCCAACTATAGCAAAATCCACCACAATGAGAGCTACAGATAGACCTCGGCCCCCAGTCTTCGGTGATTTCACTGGTCCTGGCTACGGTAACGGTGATGGTAACGGCGGGGCAGGGGGTGCACAGAATCTCCAGAGAGAGGAGATCATGCTCCCACCGATGACGACTGGACCTAAAACTTCCAACACACGCACGCCTGATGACCGACAAGAGGATTCTGGAGTTAGAAGAAGAGGAGAGCAAGTTACGCTGGGATGTTATAGATGGGCCTGGTGCTTGCCATTAATTTCATAGTACGCGTGTAAACTGGGTTCGATTCTCGGTGTCAGCACCTCTAAAATTTGTTCTACAATTTTAAGTGCTGATTTACCACGTGCTTATCGGTAAAGGAAAACATCGTGAGGAAACTTGCGTCTCCGAGAAATAGAAATATTTCGAGGATATGTGAAGCCCGCCAACTCGCATTGGAACAGCGTGGCGGATTATTCCCAGCTCCAAAACCCTCTCAGAAATGAGAGGAGGACTGTGCTCAGCTGTGGGAAATTTATAGGCTGTTACTTTGCTTTTTTAATTTTTTTTGAGTTATCTGCAGTACGAAGACAGGGAGGGGGACGATGTCTTTGTTTATAACTATAAGAAGTTTCACTTCTGTCCACGTTTACTGCTACACGCTCTCTTTTTTTTGAAGAGTTTATTATTTAGTATTTACATATCATTACAATCATCTGTTCGTATCTCAAACGCAGTTGTTCGAAAATGAAATTCTCCATAATTATACCCAGTGAAGACAGCCACAGATGTTAAAGTGCGATCAAATGAGTTTTTTCTTTTCATTCGACTTTAATATTCTAATTTGCCATGCTTCACGACGAGGGGCTGCTATCAAAGGATACAATTACGTGGGGCCGTTAGGGACCTAAACTGCGCTCATGACTATACATCAGACATTGCGCCAACGGTTCGGTTTGCTGTGGATTTTTCGCCACGGCAATCAGGTTTGATTCTCGCACGGAACCGTGTTTGGGCTTATGCCTGTAATGCCACTGAATACCGGAGTAATCCTAGTGTGAGGCACTTATTTCAACGGAAGTTTTTTTTAATCATTAGTCGCGCATATGAACATGTTACAAAGCCTAAATATTCAGACGTTTGTCTGAATAATAGTTTCGTGTACAGTAGTCTATGTCAGTATCGTTATTCTTCCTATTAAGATGTTGAAAGCCACGCAGCTTTTGAGTAAGTCAATGATGATGTTTTCCCGGACGATTATAGACAACTTCCAAAAACTGTCGGATTCGATTCGGAAAATATGTCGATTAACTGCGCAGGAAATATTGTACTGTCATAAATATTCGCATAAACACAGAAGTACTTACCCGTCCTAACCTTCCAGCACCATGACGCTCATGATAACATCGCGATAAGATCGAAGGTAGTCTAGGATGCAGTGTCAGAGACCCGGGAGAATCCCGACATATCTAGATTCTATACCAAATAGTTTGTATTTTTGCACAAATTATAGCAGCAAAGATACAGCGCCGTAGGTCGAGAGTTCAACCCTCGACCCGCGTCGCCTACCTGAGGTGTCGTAAAAGGCGACTATGGTATTGTTCGGACAGCCTTTATTCGTGCAGTATTATGCAATGCAGTCACTATACTGCCCGTAGGAACGCAAGGTAGAGTAAGAATTTAAGACCCGTAATAAAAATGGCAGCGACGTGGTTCGCCACTCGTCTCGTTTCCGCGGGGGCGAAAAGTGGACTTCGGGTGTCATCTCTGCCTACCCCTTGTATGGAAGAAGGCGAGACTGTATGTACATGTTCCTAAATTTTAGATTCCCTTCTCGAAACTTTAACTATGCCAAATCTTACACTCCCGTGCGCGGTATACGCATAAAAAGGCGTACCAACACATAAACCGTAAGAAAATTCAATCCGAAAACTAGAAAATTAAATTTTGCTTGATAATCACCTCTAATTGTGCTCGACGGAAAAGCGAAATCTGCATAATTTTTGCTCGATGTGAGCCCCGAAGGAGATCTCAATAGAGCCTTCATAAAATAAATTTAAATATGATAAAATGTACCGAGTTTAGAAATGTAACGAACATAACTGTTATTATTACGTATTAGGAATAATAAAATATTTAGAAATCAATATATAAAAAGGGCAGCAGCGTCTTCCTTTAAGATCTGAATAAATAAACTGCGGTAGCCAACCCTCCCGCCAAGCGTGGCAACTATGGCAAAATCCCTCCAAAACGAGAGCTTCAAGCTTTTGTGGCCTGAGGGAGGCCTATGCTCAGCAGTGGACTTGTGATAGGCTGATGATGATATACAAATAATCAATATATCAATATATAAAATATATAATTTACTCTACACAACAGCACCTATCTCTTTCCAACTGAGGTGTCTTAAGAGACGACTAAGGTATTGAACGGACAGCCTTTATTCGAGCTGAATAACAACATACTATGAAATGCTGTCACGTCTGTGCTAGTTTACTATTAAATTCCTATTATCCTAAAATTGTAATTATATTTATAAATTTTTCATACAAAATATATCCAATAAGTTTGTGACATAATCGCAACATAATGTGACATAAACGTATGTGACAAAAACAAAAAGTATTTGAAATTCGTATGTATTTTTAATCATAGAATAGAATAGAATAGAATAGAATAGTTTACTAATATAGTTTATATAGATTAGACTAGTTTTACGTTTGGGAATATAACACTCAGAAAGACGAAACACTCAGAAGGACAAAAACTGTTTGATCATCTTCCAGAATAATTGCCATGTTGTTAGCTATTACGAAAAGGTCTTTTGCACAAAATTCTGCAGAAGCAGAGGAATTCAGAGCTAGTGTTTGCGAAACGAACCAGGATTACAACCCCAACCTACGGAGAGTCGATGGCAAATATTGACGATTCGCTGCTTTAATGCCGACGGCAAACAATCGACGATTAAGCAAGCATTTGTATTAGGGACACTGAATTAAATCTGATTTTCTATTACCAAATTAATTGAATTAAATCCAGTATTTCAGGTTCTGTATATGTGATATATCAGTTTTTTCTTTTTAAAATATTTTAAATAAAGCTTGGTTGTCTAACCTTTACAATTAATAAAAATGTAACGCACTATGACTTCTAAAGTCAAAGGTTGACTTTAAACTTAACAATATTTTTAAGTTATTATATTGGTTTCAATCTACAGTCAAGATTGCATTTAAGTGTTACGAAAAACTATGTATATAATCTAATAATCTACAACATCTTTTCTGAATAGTTACAGTAAGAAAAGAACAAACGGGATATCAGAGTTGTAAGCCAAGCGGGTGCCGTGTGGTCGCCGTTTAAGAGAATCTACCACCCCATCTCATCCCGTGGATGTCTTAAAAGTCGACAGAGGAAAATAAAAAACAGGACATGGGCAGCAGCATCTTCCTGGAACATCTGAATAAAAAAACTGCGGTTGTCAACCCGCCAGTCGAGCATGGCAACTATGGCAAAATTCCCCCAAAATGAGAGTTAGAAACTTTGTGGCAACTTATGGGGGAGGCGTATGTGCAGCAGTGGACTGGTGATAGGCTGAATACTATTATTGGCCTGTTACCTTGTATATATTAATTGTAAGAAATTTGTAATTAGGCTGTTGTTATTCCGAATAAACTAAAATAATAATGTGTGTTGGTAAAATAAATATGTTTCCTTCTTTCTCCTTTCTTTGTTTCTTCTTTCTTTCTTTCTTTTGAGCTTTGCTGGAAATCAGTGCTGCGGCAGATATGCAGGAGCATATGATGAGTCAAAGTCTAGAATTGGCATCACTGATGGACAATCACAAATTTAATAATGTTTTAAAAAAAAAACTTTTCTTTCTCACATATGTTATTTGGTTAATATTTTTTATAGTGTTGTTTCTAATAAAATATATCTATGTCTATATTGTGTGAACAAAATTCAAATAATAAAAACTATCTTACAGGATTAATTATTACAACATTAACGGGAAACCAATGCACAGCAAAAGGCGCACCGCAAATAAGAGGGCGTGCTTTTGAAACCCTGTAATTTGCAATGCTACCTTTTTTCTTTACACTTTTTGGGTACATCTTAAATCCATTCACAATGCCCGTTAATATCTCGGCTGATGTTTGTTGTTCACTAAGAAATATAATTATGGAGGACGGACGAGGAAGTGTTGTTGTTGTTTTTTTATAAATACACAAATAAATTAAATGAGAACTAAGAGCGCGTGTTTTTAGTGGTCTCTGAAAATTTAACGAATTAGGTTTAGATTCGAAATCGTATTGAGGAAAAATGAGCTTAAAGTAATAAAGTGAGGTAGGATCTAGTTGCTGACACTGCAATAAGACTTAAACATGAGAAATACTCAAATTTCGAACTAAGTAGCTTAGATATTGTAGATGTTTATTTATTAAAAATGACGAAGAGGGAGCAGGACAGGAGATGGGCAGCAGCATCTTCCTGGAACATCTGAATAAATAAACTGCGGTTGCCACCCCGCCTGCCAAGCGTAGCAACGATGGTAAAATTCCCCCAAAATGAGAGCTACAAACTTTTATGGCAATCTATGGGGATGCCTATGTTCAGTAAGAGACTAGTTATGGGCTGAAATGGTGGTGGTGAGGTATCTCGTGGTTGGAATGCCGAGTCTAACGATTTTGTGAGGGAAATAGGCAGACTACTGTGGCAAATGGAATTCGGCCCTTGTTCCGTATGGTTCTTAGTACAAAGGATATTCTAGGTCGTCCAACGCGCTATAAACCCTAAGGCAACAAAGTTTGATGGAGGATGGTGGACTTATTTTTTAACAGACGAAAAAATTTTAAAATTATAGGCACTGATATGAATTTTATATAGTTGATAGATAGTAACTTAGGGACTCACTTAGCCTGTTAAAAGTTTGATTGTTATATCACAGAATATTCTGGAATGATAAAATCTAAGCGGTCAGGTACAATTTTTATTATTATAGATAGGCCGATCGGTGTCCGGCAGAGTAGAATACTTCTTTCCTACCGAGGTGTCGCAAGAGGCGACTAAGGTATTGTACGGGCAGCCTTTTTAGGTGCAGAATTAAACCATAATATGCTGTCACTATACTGCTCGTGGGAATGCAATAGAGACCAAGAATTTTTTGGCTCTTACCAAAATGGCGGCGACTTGGTTCGCCACCGGTCACGTCTCGTTTCCCGCGAGGGCGAAAAGTGGGCTACGGATGTGTTCTCTGCCTACCCCATGGGAAAATGCCATGACTGTATGTATATTACGATACATTTGAACTAAAAAATAATATAAGATCAGGATAAAATATAGAGCAGATATAAATATTTACTGTAGGATTTCTGTGTATGGGGTCTGACTGAGTAGAAGTAAGAATTACTAGCACTGTAGTGGTCCCTACAGTGCTAGTAATTCTTCCGCCAGTAACATGCAATCATAACTGTGTTCCGGTATTAAGGCTACGGATAGCTAGTGTAATTTCTGGCCATATGAGATATAAGAACCGATAAGAAGAGACAGAAAACTTAGCAATCGAAAGTTCTGGATAATAAAGCAACTATCATATACCGCGATGAATTTGAATATTTTTTATACCTATTTTTATAAATAAAAAAACACTAGGTTCGTTTTACGTAACAGCAAATAGCGGGGACTATCAATTTTCCCGCAAATTCTCGTCCCTCCAATATATCCCCGATGTGACCTATTACTCATACTTCACCACCAGGGGCTCCTTTGTTCGTTGTTCGCTGTGATATATCGTCACCGCTTCAGAGGTGGGAATTACGTAGATTTTAAAAGGACTAAAGATTATTTGTCAATATATTTTCTAACGTTTTACCCTTGTTGTAGTTACACCCTTTATTTTAACTTCAATATGTTGTAAACAGAATCTCACAGTACAGTTGAAATACCACGTTTAACAAAATAATAAGTTTATGCTTAAAGTTTTAGAAGTTAAACTTATTTCGACGAGATGAGAGAGAGAGACAGGGAGAGAGATAATTTTTAGGTCGAATTTTAGTGCACTTTTTTCGTGCAGCATTTTCGTGTGAAGGTTCTGTTATTCCTTATTATTTGTCGATTAATAATAATTTTTTTTGTAGTTGTTCATGGGCGGAGGTGATCAGTTAATGTCAGATCAGTCGCTTGCGAGAGGAATTTCTCCTCTTATGTAATTCTTTGGCGGTGCGGTGGCTCCTAAGAAAAACTGAGTTAGTTATTCCGCCAAGCGCCGACAGATCGCGAAATGACCTTAGATGTGTCAGATCTAAACTATCTAATTAATGGTGGTAGGATTCCTGTGCAGAAATACGTCCAGGTAGGTACCACCGTAGGGCCAGTAATTTTGCAGAGAAGCAGTAATGTGCAAACATTACTGTGTTTCGGTCTGAACGGCTCTGAGAGCTAGTTTAATTACTCGGCATATGATTTTATGTTTATGTAGATTAAGTACTGATGTCACACGGTTCGCAGTATGGTGCCACACAGCATAGTTCTGGGAGACACAGGATTGGTTACGGGCAGACATTACATTTATTATCAGGTAAACGTGTGGTGGCGGCTTTAGAGAATCTACCACAGCATCTCATCCCGTAGGTGTCGTAAAAGTCAACAGAGGGAAAATAAAAACCAGGACATGGGCAGCGGTATCTTCATGGAACATCTGAATAAATTAACTGCGGTTGCCAACCCGCCTGCCAAGCGTGGCAACTATGGCAAAATCCATCAAAATGTGAGCTACAAACTTTTGTGATTGCCACATGGTTCTGAATTATATTTATGGCTTAGGATTATAATTATATTATTAAAATTCGAAATTTAAACGTTTATTCAGTTATTTGGCTATAACGGGTTTTACACTATTTTTTAATCGCCTAAGGGCGCTTTGGTAAAACCATCCTTGTTTTATATAAATTATAGATATAAAAGTAATGTAAAGTTTCAGCCTATTAAGTCCCACTGCTGAGCACAGGCCTCCTCTCATTTCTGAGAGGGTATTGGAGCTAGGAAGAATCCGTCACGCTGCTCCAATGTCGGGCTGCACATGTCTTCGAAATATTTTTTATTTCTCAGACATGCAGATTTCCTTACGATGTTTTCCTTCACCGCCGAGCGCTTGGTAAATCAGCACTTAAAATTGCAATTAACAATTTTAGTGGTGCCGGCACCGGGAATCGAACCCACGTCACTGGCGTACTATCAAATTTAAAGCGAGCGCCTAGCCCCTGAGCTACCACGGCTCTCTACTATAGATATAATATGTTTGTATAAATATGTATATTACACTTAAGAATTGTAAATACGTGTAGGTAAATGGAAATTACAGTGAAAATTATGCGCAGTAACCATTACAAAGTGGTCAATTGATACCAGGCGCTCATAAACTAGAGATAGCAGCCAGCCCCGTCGCAGACAGTCCGGCGTCGGGTTCCGTACGCGCTCGAGTGGAAGGAACTTTGAAATATTACGAGCACACCACATTTAACGTGATAACCGACGCATGAGAACATTTTGACGTTAGTTATGGCGTCGTTGAGGTCACTGGATATTGAATAAGTTGCCCTGGCTTCCTTTAAATGCGTAGCTATTTTTTATGATACACAGTTTCAGAGAATTGTGCGGAAAGCTATGAAAGTTAAACTGAATAGGCTTAAAAAGTGTTTCTAATGTCACTAAAAAACTAGATTTTAATAAGTTTTTTGCCTAAAAGTGTAACGCAAAAAACTAACATTATTTCATAAAATGTATTACAAATTAGAGGACAAAGATGTGCGGAAATAGCTCTTACTTTGCATTTGAAAGCGGCTACCAAAACAAATGTTATTGTAATTATATTTTTAAAAACAAAACCTTACTGCAGAATTACTCCTGTATCGTGGGTGCGTTTTACAGACATACATTTCACATGCACAACACAACCAGGCCGGAAATCCAACAATTTGTGTTTTTCAGAAATGTTGGCTCCGGCTGGGATTCGAACCCAGGAATCACGACATATAAGTCAGGTACGCTAACCACTAGGCCACGCGGTCACGCGGTAATAAATTAGTACAATATATAAAAAGCATTATGTAATATGACATCGAAAAATAAAGAATCTCTGGAGATTTCTTGACGGTTCTTCTCTGATCTCTTATTTTTCGGACCGGTGTAGGTTTTAACGTTCATAAGTTTTTAACAATCCTAAATTAAATATGAAATTATGACTTGACATTAACTTTGCTTGTCGGTCTGTTTGAATCGATAAAACTTAAAAAAGCTCTTGACATGAAATTTGAACATATTATAGAAAATTATTAAAAACTAATGTTTTATCACAATATCTCAAAACATTCTTAATTTAAGAACATCGAGACTAATAAACCTGTAATTTCCTTTTTTAGAAAACTCCGTTGGTATTAGAATCCAAGATACGCTGATCGCCGAACTTAAAATTAAAGTAAATTTGCTTAGAAAATATACTATACAAAACTTTCAAAGCACATCACGCTTTTCGTCTGTGAACTTATTTACTACAATTTTATAGAGCTGCCGATTCCAAACTTTTCACAATATAAAAATGTCGTTTCTAGAGTATGAAATGTCTATCCATCAAATAAAGACGCAAAAGTCGGTGACTCGAAGTCGAGATGACATAAGATACGATTGGGATCCGGTAACACCTAGATGTGAATCACTGGAAGTGATTCCAGGTAATCTTCGGATAATGCTTCAGAAAGATGGATAAGAAGCGATATCTGTAAAAGAAAATTCATAAAAACTGACAAATCTACGCGAATATTACACATTTAATAAAACTAATTTTACAGATTTTATCCGGTAAATCTGTGAATGGTTTACTAAATTAAATATCTTATTATTATATATTACTTACAAAAGAATTAAGATAAATAGTCGGAATAGATATTTTAGTAGTAATTAATAGTAACAATATACTAATAATACCCCGAATAATAATAATGAAATCACTATAATTTAGTTTACTTGATGAGATTCACAGTTTTAGGTATGAAATATTAGTATTAATTTTTTAGTAATAATTCTACAATCACGCCTTTAGCTCACTTTTCGCACTCGTGGTAAACAATACGTCACTGCCATTTTGGTACGAGTCACAAAATTCTTACTCTCCATTGCGTTCCCACGAGCAGCATTGCATATTATGGTGTAATTCTGCACGAGTAAAGGCTGTCCGTACAATACCTAAGTCGCCTCTTACGACACCGCTGTAGGAAAGAGGTAGGCGCTATTCTACTCTGCCGGACACCTATCGGACAACAAAAGAATTAGGGTAACGAATATAGCGTTCTGGATAGCAAGTTAAAGTAATTGTCCCGCAACATAGCACACAGAACCAAAAAAACCGTTGAAAAATAAACGTTATTGAGTGGTAACTTTGTACTAAATCGAGCCAGACCGGTCCACTTTTGCAGGAAGCTTTGGCTAAGACTCTCTAAGGCAATCTATGGGTTTGGCTAACGTTCAGCAGGAAACTTGATCATAATATGTACCGGACCCGAAAACTAACAAGTTGTGTGTGTGAAGATATGAGCTTCATCAGTTAGCGCTGTGGCTGAGCGATTATCGCGGGTACGATTCCTGAATGGTCTATAATGTATGGCCTACAGATAGTAGCACAGGGTTTGTGTGGTTTTGCATGTGAAACTCGGGTCTGTAAAATGCACCAGCGATATAGGAGAAATCCTAATGTAGGGCGACGTTATTTTTATAAGCTTTGACTGAGATTCAAACCCATACCTTACGACTGAGCAAACAAATATATTGTCCATTTTGCCATGTGGTCGTCTATAGACCGATACATAATTTATGTATGGTATACTAATATTCGGTTTTGGTCCAATATTAACATTAAACCTGAGTGCCGAAGCTTCAATCGACATATTTCGAGTTTGCTTACATTTATTTCAAATAATAGATATTTAATTAAATATTCAATTTGATATCATATAGCATAAATATTTAAACCTTGTTAGTGTAAAATTGTGTGAAAATTAATCCTATGTAGATAAGTTATCGAAATACAAAATTTGATCCAAATCGTTAGAGCCGTTTCCGAGAAACCTTTGCTCAGACCAGAACTGTCCGCTTGTAGTAAGATTAAAATAATTTTCCGACATAAAATACATACACTTTGTAGCCATAACATAAATATGATTTATTTCGAGGATTATTAAATAAGTCATATATACATATGGCTATGATAAAAGGATCTTTTACTATAATTTTAAACCAGCAAAGGAACTTAACTAGACACCTTAGACTGCAAATGGAAAGGTAATTAAAAATAAATATTAACAGTGTCTACCGCATCCATTCACTTTGTCTTTGTAAAACTCAACAAAGGATTTCTCCGTCACATTCGCAATTCACTAGCTATTCTCCTTGACTAATGAAACTGGTGAATTATTTTCGAAATTTGTACTATAATGCTACACAGTAAGGTATGTTTTTAAATGGCACAGAATTATCTATAAAACGTTTCGTTAATTAGGTATTAGTTGTATAATAGTTCTAGAAATAACCCAACATTAAAAAGGACGGAAATATTCAGTGGAAATTATGCATAGTAATATTAATAAGAATTATGAGGATATGAAGTAGCTATTTGTAACGCAAACAATTGACGGAAGTAAAAATATTTTTTCTTAAAGAAATAGTTACTTCATCTTCCTGGAACATCTGAATAAATAAACTGCGGTTGCCAACCCGCCTGCCAAGCGTAGCAACTGTGGCGATATCCCCAAAATTAGAGTTACAAACTTTTCAGGCAATCTGTAGGGAAGGCCTGTGTTCAGCAGTGGAATGGTGAGGGGCTGGAGTGATGACGATCATAATCATAATCATTTATTTGCTTGAATAAGGTTACAAAACAGGTATAAAATATATAAAAAGTCTCACTTATTCTGCCTCTGTAGGCAATTGAAAAAATTAAGTATTACAAAGTTATTAGCTACAATTTAAAATCTTCCATTGTCTATATCGTTTTGTCAAAATTTTGTGTCTTACATTATTTCATTTTTAGTACTTCTTATATATATTATTTCATAATGATGAATTTATTTTTTTCAACAATACCCTATTATCATACTCGTACTTAGTATCTAATTAAACATACAAAAAAATAAAATAATAATATGTCAATAAAATAAAAATGTCAAATTTTTGTGCTAATTCAATGTTAAAAACTCCCTAACAAAATAAAAACAATGGTCCATAAGCCATTTGGTTAATTTTCTTTTGAATATGTTTTGTGGCAAATGTCTCATATCTAGAGGTATTTTGTTGAATATTTTGATTGCCATACAATTTACGTTTTGACTCACCATGACGAGGTTACTTCTTGGATAGAATAATTTATCCTTATGTCGTGTATGTTTTTCTTAAACATCACTATGTTTTAAGAAATAGCTTGGATGTTGTGTGACAAAGCAACAAATATCTCTTATATACATACAAGGTAATGGTAGTATATTAAGTTTCTTGAATAACGGCTTACAGCTATCCATATACCCTGCGTTACAAATAGCACGAATACACTTATTTTGTATTATAAAAGCTTTTGTCATATTCACAGAGTTCCCCCATATTATTAGTCCATATCCAAGTACAGAGGAAACATATCCATGGTGTGCACTTATCGCGGCTTCTTCCGATACTGTCAGCCTAACTCTTCTCAGCGCAAAGACAAACCTATCGAGCTTATTACATACAGTTACTATATGTTCTTTCCAGTTGCAATGTTTATCAATTTTTAATCCCAAAAATACCGTTGATTCGACTTCTTCAACTACATTTTTATTACATTCTATACGTAATTTGTTTAATCGCGTTTTATATGTTAAAAATTCAAATTATTATATTCTAACCATTTGGTAACGTCAAATAGGTTAATTTTATTTTCAAATGTGTTTAAATCATCCGCTTTTATTGTCACTGTAGTGTCGTCATGATGATGTCAGAGAAATTTTGACTATTTTAAAGTCAGCCAAGTTACTCTTGTGTGCCATGCAAAAAGTTGCCATTCTAATACGTTTATTGTAAATCGGCGTTTACCTTCATCGCCGAGCTTCGAAATCCATTTACCGATTTTGGTAATCTGGGTTTAAGATAACAATAAATAATATTACTGATGTAAGAAGAATCAAGAATCGAACCCTGCTCACTCGCATATTACGAAATTTAAAGTGAGTTTCTTAAACCTTACCTATCATGGCTCTTCCTTTAAAGAAATATAATTATAATGTTATGTCTATTATTTTCATAATCACATTTCATGTCAGACTCTTCATTTCGATATATTAATTAGATAGAACAGTATATCATTTTATTTACAAAGACAGTAAATTACAGTACAATGATGGACGTCTCGGACAAACTCGGCATAAACGAATGAGGACTGAAATGTTTCAATATTAAATGAGATTCTTAGTATTGGAAACGATTCGCTGGGAAAAAGCTGTCTATGATTTTTTTGTTTTTTTAATGAAATATGAAATTCGTGATGTCGTTTGATGAAATTATGAAAGGTTTGATGGTTATTTATATTCCTGTTTGTACTTGGTAACAGTGACCTATTCCGGTTATTAAAAGAAAAGTTGTTATTTGCCTGAGATAGTGACCATAAATTTGCGCTTAACACACATTCGAAAGTCTTTACCTCATTTGCGGAAGGATGTATAAAAACCATGATCACCATCTAGCCTACTAATAGTCGTCAGTGCTTTGCCTCGCCATGAGATCGATATCCTGTGATAGTTCTAATGATATGCCTTAAGCAGGATTCAGGATAGGTATTCTATAGTTTTTTTTTTAGGAGAAAGTGATGCAACGTTTGTCCATAACAAATACTCTGTCACCCTGAGAAATCAGTTCTTAAGTCATGTATGCGTAGTAATTACACTAGCTCCTAGTTTTTCTTAAAAGAGAAAGTGACGAGAAGAGCAAAACGTCTTCCCCTAACAATTTCAGTGTCACACAGAACATTTCTTAGAAAGTTCTTAAATCTCATATGCCCAGATACATTAGCTCTCAGTGCCCTTCAGACCGAAACACAGTAATGTTTGCACAAACAGTTATTTTGCTTCATAGCAGAATAACTAGCCTTCCGGTGGTACCTACCTAGAAATTAAATTATAATTTACTATGTGAAGTTTGCGTGTGAATAGAGGTTTTTTAAAAAATTCGTTATTTCATTTTGCTCTGTCCATCCTCAGGATGCAAGCTATCTCTGTGCCGAATTTTGTCAAGATCGGTTCAACGGAAGGTCCGTGAAAAAGTAACAAATAGACAGATTGACAGATAGAGTTACTTTCGCATTTATAATATTAGTATGGATGTGAGATAAGTACATACTTTAATGTAATATATTTTTAATTTCTATGTAAGTTCATATTTTGATTTGTACGCGCAAACACAGAGGCTCTCACCCGTCCTAACCTACCCAATGTAACTCTCTAACTCTCATGTGATAAAATCAGAGGTAGTCTTGAGTGCAGTGTCAGAGATGCGGCGATAATCACAAACCTGGACCCGAAAATAAACTATTTCTGTTTTTGCGCAAATGTTCTCTGGCTCCGGGTGGAATTCGAAAATAGGCCCTTCGACCTGGAAGTCAGGTACTCTGACGTACTAGGCCACATGACGAAAAATAATTAATATAATTAAGTTGTTTTTATATCCACTGGCGAAATTCCCGATTTAGCAGGTCTATTCACAATTGACACGCAGATACGGGCACTAAACAATTTCAAAATTGGTCAAAAAAAATTTTTTTATAGAATATGTATTTTTACAATATGTAGCCGTAAATAACGTTTAAATATTATTTATGAGTGTATAATATATTAATTTAAATTACACAGGCTGTAATGTCAGTAAATACCTCCGAATCGAAACACCTTGACAAACGAGGCACAGAAGTCTGTTATTAAAAAGTTAAATGCTTTAAAGTGTCCTGACACTGGCGTCGGGTGCGAGTGTTCCCTCATTATTTATTTAAAGTCCGATCCGATTGTCGTATGTACATTTTAGTGTGTGGTGCAAGGGATAGGTTAAGTGAATATTATGTAGGGAATGAAACTTAATTTGCTGAGATCCGCATGTCAAATATAAAATGTAATCTTGTGGCAGTGTTGGTTTGCTTGTGCACGCTATTGTGGGAGGTGTTATTGAAAGACTAGTACACATAACTAGTAATATACATAATTTTATATATTGCATGCGTGCATCTTAGCAAATTAGATTGCTTTAGCTACTCGTATTATAATGGATTTCCGCAAAGTAACACCTGATCCTATTAACTACATATATGATTATTAAATCTTACTCGATGTTTTGAGGTATCTTTATACCGTATTATATTTGGATAGTATGCTAAACAAATTATGTATGTCGAATGTAAATACATATGTTTGAATTGGACAAAATAAAATAAAATAACTCAAAAATGAAATTGTATTTATTATAAATTGTACATATTCAATTGTTAAACATATAATATAGGTTGTAAATAAAATAAAGTATAGTGTTGGATGAATACTCTATTTTATTAAAAGTCGGGTTCTTAAGCTACCACTGCTATGGAACAACTTCACATCCTTAGAAATTTTTGATCATTAAAAGTAGACACAATTTCACTACTTACATATCGACAGAAAAAAACTTATGCTTTACGTTGTTCTACTCGTATTATTAGCTCTCCGCTTTCAATATACGTCTATGTTTAAGTTTTGAAACCTATGTTTTAAAGCAGCTACTGCTGCTAGCTGCTGCCGAGTGGGCAGCTTTTAACTTGCACCACACGTTATTCCGGACGAAGAGCTTTTAAACTTAACCCTTATTTGCCGGCTTTGAGCACTTTAAAAGATTACAAGAGTCCCGTCCTCCTTCAGAGTAGCGTAAGAATGCGTCTAATTCCCTTCGTCGCCCATTCGGTTTTAACTTCTGTTTTAATGCTGGATTCGAATAATAGCGATGGAATCGTAGTAACTTATTTATTGTGTTTGTGATTATACAATATTTCATCATGTATTCATCATTTTTTCCCCATTTGGCCATCGTCTTCGATCATCTTCTTTGGATTGGTTAACAGGAATATTAGTAATGTTGATAACATTCCTAGTATTCTTTTTGAGAAAAACAAAAACTAATATTATATGCATACAAAGTATAATTCAGACTAGAAGAAAATAAAATTGTTATGGCTAGTTTTGATTTTTGTTCTCCCTTGAACTATCTGCCGCTTACGTTCACAAATAACTTGGGTCCTAATATGTACCTAAATCCGCCCAGGGTAAATTATAGTAAAAGCTTTCCTGCTTTGAGGTAATCTGTAGGGAGGCTTGTGTTCAGCAAAGGGCTAGGTCATTACAGACGAAGATGACGTGCAAGAGCCTACTCTTTTCTCAAAGGCCGGTAACGCACCCGCAATTCCTCCGGTATTGTAGATGTTTATGAGCAGCGATGATCACTTACCACTTGCTCGATTGCCTTCTTTTCTATAAAGACACACGTATCATTCGTTTAACGAGTCATCGATGCATGAAGGTAGAAGGATACACTGTCAGAATCATAGGAACAATTAATACAAGCCCGTTAACCAACAATTAAGTGGCAATATAACCTAATGGTTTAGAGTAAGAACATGACGTCAAAGCATCGAGTCCACCATTCGACCATTGTCGTGAACCGTCTCCTAGCATAAGCTATTAAGCTTAGTTGGAGCGGTAAACAGGAATATTTTTAATGTAAATAACATTGTTAGTATTATTTAAAATTGTATGTTTCTCAAGGGACACTGCACATAATTCTAAGCTTATTTTATACCCTTTATTCTAAATACTAGAGTTCAACGGACACTTCAGATTAATAAAAGATAATTAAATAGATATTTCATAAGTTACGAAACTTTACCGTTTCCCGAATATCATAAATCATCGCTTCAGCGCTGGATCCGTTAGTCTAGAGCCAGGAATCAAAGCTGGTTAAAGCGCTAAGTGTAGTAGTATGTAGTATGTATAAACTTGTAATAAAATCTCTTTGGCTGTACTATTTGTATCTGGCTGGTTTTGATGACATTAAAAATGTTACATTTCAAAAAAGAAACAAATTAGTAAAATGTTGTTTACAGCTATTTTTCATTTGTTTTTCTTTGTGTCAAAATGAGTGTTGAATATTATTATAAAAAAGGAAAAGATGCAACGCCAACCGCGAAAAAAAATTGTGACGATTATGGACCTAATGCAGGGTCAATAAGAGTAGCACAAAGTTGTTTTAAGCGTTTTCAATCCGGGAATTTTGATGTCAAAGATGCACCTCGCGCTGGTCGCCTGACATAAACTTTATCTAACTTAATAGAAGGCTTTATATTTGTCTCCAGAGAAAAGTGGTTCCTGCATAAACATATTGCAGAGTAGGGAGAAGTTAAAATCAGAACTGAGCACACACATAACAAATGCAGTGTCACCCACAGACCTGTGTCGCACCACACTGCGCGGACGTGCATCATTAACCTTGTGGTAAGTGGTACGCCTATCTGTAACGGTGTGCACAAGACTTAATTAAAAGTTCTTTTTGGCACTTTTTCATGGAAGAAAGTGACATGACGAACAAATCGTTCACCTGAGGGTAAGTACAACGTCTACCCATAGCAAATGCTGTGTCACTCAGAACATTTCTGTGTAACGTCACACTGCGCTCGTCGTGAGACATCAGTTCTTAAGTTTTATATGCCCAGTACTTACACTAGTTCTCAGTGCAAACATTACTGTGTCCAGACTGTATCATCAGACTGAAACACAGTAATGTTTGTACACTATTGCTTTACCACTGGCCCTGCGGTGGTACCTACCTAGACACAGTCCTGCATAAGAATTCTTATATCCTATACCTTTTTCTGATCTAAAAATACAGCACTAATAATGTTCAGTATTTTTTTTCTACTATCTTTGAATAAATTCCAACCCATGGTGTTGTAAAAATTAGCTTAGAGAAATGCCAGAAAAATATCACGATTTCCGACCCGATCGACGTAATTATTATAAAAGTAAAATAAAATACTAGTTAAAAGAAACTTTTAGTAAATAATTCGAAAGATCAAAGTCAATTACTATTGAACACTACGTTTCATATTAGTTGTTTTTAACTACCTAAAGCCCGCGTCACGTCTTTACGTTGATTTTCGGTAAAAAAAGTCTCCTATGTCCGTCTCCAGGATGCAAGCTAAAGATAGCTTACCGAATTTCGTCAAGGTCGGTTAAACGGTTGAGCTGTGAAAAGGTTACATACAGAGGCAGGGACCGAGAGACTAACTTTCGCATTTATAATATTAGTATAGATACACTTTATTAAAAAGGTTTTGTATAACGATATTGCCTTGTATTGATATAACGATAGGAATTCTTAACAAGCAATTCAATTAAAAGTGGCTTTTAAGATTTTGTTTAAAAAACTTTTACTTTTTTCTATAAGACGTTTATGTAATCCCCTTTTTGTTATCAAGGAATCTGAATGTCCTATTTAAACGTATCACGTAAATAAATGGCGCACAAAGGTTAGTTATCCCGGGCTCTGAGCATTGTTTACCTGTACTCTAGAGCACACACGGGAATGCTATTACGGAGCTAATCACAGATTTCCCTGGATGTGATTTGGACTATGATTTTTTTCTGAAAATTCTTGTACACTGAACCGGCGTTATCAGTTGAGGGCTGTATGGCTCAGTAGATTTTAGAGTCCGGATTTGAGTTTTTGTCAAAACAAACATTTGAGCGTATAAATTATTGATTTTGGAGATTCCAATTTGTTGTGAATTTTTTGCCCTCTCTTAGACTGCATCTGAACCTTCCTTTATCGTCCATCGAATGTTTCATTCAATACAGGAAAAGGGAGGGTGATTTGTTTCATATTTGGCGGATGTTGGATGCTGGATGCTGGATGGATGAAGAGAAACAGTAATGAGAATAAGAAACAGTAATGTTTGCACACTACTGCTTCATAGCAGAATAACTGGCCCCTGGATGGTACCTACCTAGACGGATTCCTGCATAGGAATCCTACGACCAGAAAAACAACGACTACTACTAACAGACTCATGAATTTTTTTTCTTTATTAATGGCAGCAGCCACTACGTAGGTAACTTATATTTATTTATTTAAACTTTATTTGCTCAAAAGTGTACAAAAAAGCGGACTTAATGCCTAGAGGCATTCTCTACCAGTCTACCTTTGGGTTGAGCAGAGAACATATTAAGGGTGCTTAGTAAAACAACAATCCGATTCAAAATTGCACAATAACTAAATACATACATATCCATACACATACACATGCATATATATATATATATATATATATATATTATTTATACATAATTATTTCTATCTACATTTTCGAGATATTGCCAGACTCTATCATGACAATTACGTCCACATCTAGAAGATTTATTTCCGCGTGTGACTGGTCTGGGCACGAGAGGTGGACGATAAATTCTGTCCTTTGTGTTCTTCAACAGTATTCCGTGGTTTTTTTAGAATGCTTTTATAAATGTTCTGATGCAGAAACTTATAAATTTCGCTTTGAAACTTTAGTTGGGGATGACGTTTCAAATTTATCACCGGAACGTAGACAATGGATTCAATGAAACCATTGGAAGACTAAATTACCCGCATTTAATATTAGAGTAGGTTTCGACCGCAGAAACTTCATCCAAGCATTAGAAGAGAAAGCCTGAAATATGATATTTATGTATAATAGGCTTATAAATGAGCAAAGTAAATGTAGATTCGCAATACATGATTCATTGGTATTAAAAATGATTAAACTTTAGTCATTTCAAAGTTTAATTAATATCTTTACCTTCTGAAAAATAAGTTTATTAAAATCAATCGCCTCGTAAAACAGGAACTTTTAAGAAAACAGTTTAAAATAATGAATTTGTTTCTCTATTTGGATATTAAAAATGACAAGTGGAAACATTTCAAACCTCCTTCTTTATTGATTAATATAAGACCAGCAGCATTACAATTAGTAATTACCACAGAGGACCGACGACTCTGCAGCACGTCGACCAATATCTACACGATCGTCATGAATCCTAATAAAGATAACTTGAAGATAAAGAATAAATTTCCCTCATAGATTAACTAATAATGGGTAACTAAAACATGGTCATGCTTGTCAAGTGGGTTAAAGTTGAATTAGGAATATGTTGCGTAAAAAAGGGTGAAAGTTATATATAACTAAATAATATTTATTTAAAATTTTCATTAAATTATTGAAGTGAAAACTTCTTTCGAATCGTTGTGATTTGGAACTCGACGAAACGAAAAAGCGACACTAAAAAGAGACAAACATATGTGTCTGTAGGATTTAGCCTGCGAGAGAATGAGATAAAATACAGTATAGTTTTGACACGCTTTATATTAGCTTTACTTTTCTTTGGTTTGTTTGTTTGTATGTTTGTATACTCGTATTTGTAACCGACTCCTTAGGGCACGGTTTTCTCCTACTTTGAACGATCCGATTTAATTCAAATTTTGCACACCTGTCAAAGACCGATGACAATGCAATAATTCGACTAAAAAATAATAGTTTAAAAAAATTAAAAAATAATAGTTTAAAACAACTAAAAAATACGCTTTTGTAGAAGATCCAACTAAATTACTCAATAGATGGCGCTAATATATTACCTGTTATAGAGGTCATCGTCTTAAATTAGTTTGTAAAAAAATAAATAATAGTTTTAAAAAAATGGTTTAAATAAATAATAGTTTGAAAAAACTAAAAAACACGCTTTATATAGAAAACCAAACTAAAAAGTAGAAAATAAATAATACTTTGAAAAAACTAAAAAATACGCTTTATTCAGAAGCGTGAGGTGCTTTTTAAGATATCATCGAAATGATAATCCTTCTCATATCTGTCAATGAAATATTTATAACTATTGACACCATGCACCCCACGTTTTTTTTAAATTCTTTTTTAAAATAATTTTTTTTTCTTATTTACACTATTATAGACATATAATTAGAATTTTTTACACTATTCTTAATTAAAATTTATTAAAATTTATTTTCTATTTTTTAGTTTGGTTTTCTATATAAAGCGTATTTTTTAGTTTTTTCAAACTATTATTTATTTATTAACATTAATATTTTCGAATTCGTCCAAATCTTCTATTTCTTCGTAGATTTTGCTCTCATTAGCTCAACAACTACACCAAAAACTGTAATTTACGCTGTGTTTCAAAAATATATTGACTAAATCTAAACCAAACCATTTATTTCATACTTCTGTTACCATTAGCCAAATGTGTCATTTGTTGAAATTAACAACTCTGAGTCTGTATGTAGTATCGTGGAGTGGAGTCTGTAATGTAATATATGTAAAATAATTTATAAACTTGGTAATATTAGGCATTCGTCTCATTCTCTCGAAGCTTAGTTTTCTGAAGGTTTCACTTCTACCGCCTGTGAAAATACACACATGTTTTTTTTTATATTTATCAGCCGAATAATAAAATTGTATTTAGTACTAGCTGATGCCCGCGACTTCGCCCGCATGGAAAAAAGTTTTTTAAATATCCCATGGAAACAATTTGATTTTTCGGGATAAAAGTATCCTATGTCCGTCTCCAGGATGCAAGCTACGAGTATCTCTATGCCGAATTTCGCCAAGATCTGTTCAGCGGTTGAACCGTGAAAAGGTAACAAACAGACAGAGAGACAGACAGAGTTACTTTCGCATTTATAATACTAGTATGGATAACTATTGTAGTATGTACAATTTTATGATGTATTTAAATAAAATTCGATTCGGCGTCACCAAAACTGAAACAGCGCGTATGAAGAGCGGTGCGTTCGATGTTTTAGTTCTCTGTCCGTCTTTTCATGCAATTCCCATTAATTCGTTTCACTTTTCGTAACGTTATTTCTCAGCAAGGTAAGTTACTCTATCGAGACAAAGGAAGTTTCATACATACATACAGTCACGCCTTTTTCCCATATAAGGGGTAAGCAGAGGCCACTAACGCAGCCCACTTTTCACCCTCGCGGGAAACGAGACGTGACGGGTGGTGAACCACGCCATTTTGGTACGTGTCAAAAAATTCTTACTTTTTACTTCAAATATATCATCACCTTTCATCAAAGACCAAAAGGGCGTCAAAAGACACACACCATTTTATTATTCAATTAAAATGGTGGCATTATGAAAAATTATGTCATTTTCATTTATAATATTTGTTATATCAGTGGAAAATTTTTGCAAACAAAAGAAATCACACAGAGCGAGTTCTGGGCTGCATAGGGGATGCGTCATTAGTTGGCGGTCTTCAAAAACCGTCTTGACGTAAATGGTACTTTAGCGAAGTGTGCAGACATATCATTGTGGTAAAGGACAGCTGCGAGAGACTTTTCGCAAACTTTTTTATTTTTAATCTATTTTATTCAACTTGTAGAATATACTATACTAAGATTATTGTTTATATTTTTTGCATCTTTTCTGCATTGATATGATATTTAGGAAACATTTCCGATCTCTGAAATGTATATATTAGCCACCTAGTTCCGACTGAGACTTTTTTTATTGGATAAAGTGACTAAACGGGCAAAAACGTCCACCTGATGGTAAGTGCAACGTCTGCCCATAACAAATGCTGTGTCACCCAGAAAACTGCGCCCATCGCCCTGAGACATTAGTTCTTAAGTCTTATATGCCCTGTGATTACACGAACTTACAGTGCCCTTCAAACCGAAACACAGTAATGTTTGCACACTACTGCTTCACGGCAGAATAACTGGCCCTGGGGTTACCACCCCATCTATCTAGAAGGATTCCTGCATCTGAATCCTAACACCAGTAATTTGGGTGTTTGTGCATATGCAATCCATGTATGTAAAACGCACCAACCATACAGAAGAAATCCTAATGTGTGGACATTGCTCTTTAAAAAAATATAATTTGATAATTATATAATCTGTAGCGACATCTATCTATCGATATCATTTATCGTCGCCACATGAGGAGCTCAAGAAATATTCCCATACGTCCATAATCGCGCTATGAAAGTTGTCTGAGATGCGAACTATATATACAACATCTAAGTATTACTAGTAGGAGGAGACGTTCTCCCCAGATCAGACCATTCGATCGGGCTACCCTTTTCCTTGGCAATATCATCCGCCAAAAATCGATGCAAAATCGACTTCACCGCAGCAGTTAAAAACATGCTTATACGAATTTGAGAGTTTTGTTATTTCCCTGTGATGAGATCCCATCATCAGAACTTGACCAAAATTATATGGAACCGCCTTTAAAAAAATATATGCAGACGAATTAGAAACCTTCTCTGTTTTTGAAGTCGGTTAAACCGGCTAAACATAGGTTTGGTAATATTTATTACAGATGAATCCACTGTTGAGTAACGAGAGGCTTAGCACTCTGCGCACTTGGCTGCTTAATCAAAGGTATTTTAAAGGTGGTAGGATTTCTATAGAGCCGTGGTAGCTTAGGGGCTAGGCGCTCGCTTTTAATTTCATAGTACGCGAGTGACCTGGGTTCGATTCCCGATGCCGGCACCACTAAAATTGTTAATTGCAATTTTAAGTGCTGATTTACCACGTGCTCGGCGGTGAAGGAAAACATCGTGAGGAAACCTGCATGTCTGAGGAATAAAAAATATTTCGAAGACATGTGAAGTCCGCCAACCCGCATTGGAGCAGCGTGGCGGATTCTTCCTAGCTCCAAAACCCTCTCAGAAATGAGAGGAGGCCTGTGCTCAGTAGTGGGACATTTATAGGCTGAAACTTTACTTTTTTTTACTTAGGATTTCTATGAGAGAATCCTTGTAGGTAGGTACCACCCCAGGGCCACTTATTCTGCCGTGAAGCAGTAGTGTGCAAACATTACCGTGTTTCGATTTTAAGGGCACTGTGAGCTAGTTTAGTCACTGGGCATATGAGACTTCAGAATTGATGTCCCAGGTTGAAGGGCGCAGTTTGGTGTCACACGGTAATGTTCTGGGTAACACAGCATTTGTTATGGGCAAACATTGCACTTACCATCAGTATTTCGTTGGGATCCCAATTTAAGAGAGCATTTACGCTGTAGCATAAATATGTAGATGTTTCCACTTGAGAAGCTTATAAAATTTCTTGATGTAATTTATACAAATTCTGAAGACTACTTGCTTGAGCGGACATCCTCCCTCGATCAGACCTCCTAATCTGGTGTCTAGCTACTTCCTTGAAACAACAACTTCCGGTAAAGTGCAAAATACAAATTAAAGATTTGCAAGTCTGAAATCTTATTGTCCTCACAATGTCTTTGATGCCGCATCCACGCCTTACTCTTATCTAATTGCATAGGCTTTACAATCGGTTAAAAGGTGAAGACTGTAACTGCGTTAAAACTTAAGGCATTATAATATTTAGTGTTATAGTGTCATTCCCATACTATTTTAATGTTTAGGCTAGGGTTATTAAAACATTGTGAGCACTACATTTTTGACAACTTTTATGAATAAAACTATTATACAGTTAATAGAATCACGCATTGCATTGCTGAGATCCATTATGAACGACAGACAGCCGCCGAGTGATAACATTCTTTTTTTTTAAAGATGCCCCACAGTAGGTTTTCTCCTGTGTCGTGTGTACGTTTTACAGACATAAATTCCACATACACAAACAACTCAGACCCGGAACAATTATCTGTAGGCCATACAAATATTTGTCCCGTGCGGGAATCGGACCCGCGACCCGCGGCGCAGGAGCCACTGCCACTGGGCTTCGCCACTGCGCCAACCGAGCCGACACTACTTTATTTGTATATCTAAATATAATACGACAGACAGCCGCCGAAACTACCTGGCGCTGTCTGTTTTAGAGTCGATATCATTTAGTGTGCAACACTCGACGTCGTGTTCTCGATCTCCGTATAGTGTATTGCCTAGTGGTACTGTTGCAGTGTTTGAGGGTATCTGCTGGCGGTTTGTGAACACTGTTGTGGGAGGGCGGGCGATGCTCTTCAAAATGGCTCCGGAAATTTCGGACCGATACGACTCAGGGATCTTCAAGAAAAGAGCGTACTCCATTCTCAAAGGCCGGTAACCCGGAATTCCTCCGGCATGGTCATGGGCGGCGGTAATCACTTGCCAACAGGTGAGCCGATTGCTTGTTTGCCCCCTCTTCTATGAAAAAACTAGGTAATACACACCATTTAAAATTTAGTATGCGCATCTTAGCAAATTAACTTTCTTTTAAATGAAACTAATTTTACGGATTTTATCGCGTTTTATTTTATTATTTATAACCCGACGTTTCGAGTGCTTTACAGCACCCATGGTCACGGGCGGACTGTGGTGACAGATGTCCCGATGTCATAGTTAACCCGGAGTACCTTCAGCTTTTAATTATTATTCCTTGTCCGATCTACGCAGAAAGAGCTTACTGTGTCTTGAAGTCTTGCAGTGGTATGCTTGGTTTTTGATTTAATTTTATTAATTATAGGATCCCAAGCTGGTGGTAATACCCAACCATCTTCTCTATTAAAATTAGGATGTTTTTTAATTTCAATAGCCTCGCGAATCATCCTTGGTAGGAATCGGTGTTCTTTTGCGAGGATTTGTGGTTTATCAAATCTGATGTAATGGTTGGGATGATCCAGAACATGGTCACAGACTGCAGACTTCCTAGAGCGACGATGCTTCACGTCAGCTATATGTTCTTTTACGCGGGTTTTAACTGATCTTTTTGTTTGCCCTATGTAAGAGAGACCACATTCACAATCCAGCTTGTATACTCCTGCATCTTGTAGAGGGATGTTACACTTGACAGATGGTAAAAACTGACTTATCTTCTTAGGCGGCTTGAAAAATGTTCTTATGGAAGCCCGCTTCAAGATATAGCCAATCTTGTCCGTGACTCCTCTGACATATGGTAGGACTGCAGGTACACGCTCGACTGTGGCCGGCTTCACTCGGTCACTGCGACGAAGGCGCGGAACCCGAAGCTTGTTGTCTTGCAAAACTTGCTTGACATGCTGAAGCTCGGCGGTCAGGTGTTTACTGTCACAGATCCCTTGTGCTCTCTGAAACAAAGATTTGCCCACGGTAGCTAGCTGTGAAGGATGGTGGTGAGATTCACCGTTTAAGTACCTATTTGTATGGGTCTTTTTCCTATACACAGTGTGACTCAAGGTGTTATTAGGATTTCTAATTATTAAAACATCTAGAAAAGCTAAACAGTTATTTGTCTCTAACTCCATTGTAAATTGTATTTTAGAATTTATGGAGTTAAGGTGGTCTAAAAATGCAGTGACTTTATCAGAAGGTAGTATTGTGAAAGTATCATCTACGTATCACTTGTAGAAACTTGGATTTACTGGAGAAGTACGGAGGGCTTTCTCCTCAAAGTCTTCCATGAAGATGTCAGCAACAATGGGAGATACTGGGGAGCCCATCGCCACACCATCTACTTGCCGGTAGTATTGCTCCTTCCACAATAGATAGCCAGATGTTAGGCAATGTCTGAGTAATTCTGCATGTTCTACTGGCATGTTGTTCTCTGTTAGCTTCCTAGTTACAATTGAGATGCAGTCTTCAACAGGTAGGCATGTAAATAACGACTGGACATCAAAACTGACCATAGTTTCATTGTCAGTAAGATGTAGGTCTTTTATCTCACTGACAAAATGGTAGGAATCCTTTGTGGTGTGTGCTCTTGTGTGTCCTCTAAGTGGGGAGAGTATTTTAGCCACATGTTGAGCCAATCTGTAAGTTGGTGAATCGATTTGACTCACTATTGGACGTAGCGGAGCATTGAGTTTGTGTATTTTGGGTAACCCATACAACTTCGGTGGTTTGGCACAAGAAGGTACTATCGAATTTACGTCTAGATTTAATTTCTCGGCGTGTTTCTTTATTAGATCGCTAGTTATTTTAAGCGTGTTAGTCGTTGGGTCTGTCTTGACCTTTTTATAGGTGTTTACGTCCGCCAAAAGTTCTTGCATTTTGAAATTATAATCCGACGCATCCATTACTACCGTAGCGTTACCTTTATCTGCGCGGAGAATCGTGAGTTCGGGTCTGTTTCGTAAGTTATTTAACGCTTTTAATTGGTCTTTGGGAAGATTCAGTTTCGGCACAGAACTTCGACGTAACATAGACGAAATGTCTTGACGTATAGCCTCCAAATCTTCTTTACCGATATTATTTTTAAACAGACAATCCTCAACACTACAAATAATTTCTTCATACGGTATTCTTCGCGGTGTTATTGCGAAATTCATTCCCTTCGATAATACTTGTAAAGTTGATTCATCCAGTGTTTGTTTTGACAGATTATAGACCGCGCGTAATCTATGATCTTTGTCTTTACTCAACGGTCGCGTTCCGTTCATTCGTTGAGATTGAAGTTTGACATTTAATTTGGTCGTTAACTTTTGATATTTTTGTATATGTTTATTTTTGCATTCATTATATTTAGTTGTTTCGCGCTTATTTAAGGTTTCGATGCAATTATTAAAATCAAATGTCGTTAAAATTGTTTTTAGTTCACTGGATGAATTGTCTATGGCGGTATTTATTCTATGCAGATCGGTACGGTTATGCTGAATCACCGTTCGTAACAACTTTTTACTTGCCTGATTTAAGATCTTAGCGTTTCCTCGAATGTCCTTTTTAGCTGATATTTTGACACACGTAGGAATGAGATTATGGTCTCTGCATCTCTTCAAGAAATTTAAAGATGTTATAAATCTTGCGCGCTTGGTCTTGAGATCTTCTAACCGGCGAATTTTGTTTGCGATTTCCAGTCCGTACTGGTTCACATAATGATTTCTTATATTTACGCGAACACTACACATTTAAATGAAACTAATTTTACGGATTTTATCGCGTTTTATTTTATTATTTATAACCCGACGTTTCGAGTGCTTTACAGCACCCATGGTCACGGGCGGACTGAGGTGACAGATGTCCCGATGTCATAGTTAACCCGGAGTACCTTCAGCTTTTAATTATTATTCCTTGTCCGATCTACGCAGAAAGAGCTTACTGTGTCTTGAAGTCTTGCAGTGGTATGCTTGGTTTTTGATTTAATTTTATTAATTATAGGATCCCAAGCTGGTGGTAATACCCAACCATCTTCTCTATTAAAATTAGGATGTTTTTTAATTTCAATAGCCTCGCGAATCATCCTTGGTAGGAATCGGTGTTCTTTTGCGAGGATTTGTGGTTTATCAAATCTGATGTAATGGTTGGGATGATCCAGAACATGGTCACAGACTGCAGACTTCCTAGAGCGACGATGCTTCACGTCAGCTATATGTTCTTTTACGCGGGTTTTAACTGATCACCTGACCGCCGAGCTTCAGCATGTCAAGCAAGTTTTGCAAGACAACAAGCTTCGGGTTCCGCGCCTTCGTCGCAGTGACCGAGTGAAGCCGGCCACAGTCGAGCGTGTACCTGCAGTCCTACCATATGTCAGAGGAGTCACGGACAAGATTGGCTATATCTTGAAGCGGGCTTCCATAAGAACATTTTTCAAGCCGCCTAAGAAGATAAGTCAATTTTTACCATCTGTCAAGTGTAACATCCCTCTACAAGATGCAGGAGTATACAAGCTGGATTGTGAATGTGGTCTCTCTTACATAGGGCAAACAAAAAGATCAGTTAAAACCCGCGTAAAAGAACATATAGCTGACGTGAAGCATCGTCGCTCTAGGAAGTCTGCAGTCTGTGACCATGTTCTGGATCATCCCAACCATTACATCAGATTTGATAAACCACAAATCCTCGCAAAAGAACACCGATTCCTACCAAGGATGATTCGCGAGGCTATTGAAATTAAAAAACATCCTAATTTTAATAGAGAAGATGGTTGGGTATTACCACCAGCTTGGGATCCTATAATTAATAAAATTAAATCAAAAACCAAGCATACCACTGCAAGACTTCAAGACACAGTAAGCTCTTTCTGCGTAGATCGGACAAGGAATAATAATTAAAAGCTGAAGGTACTCCGGGTTAACTATGACATCGGGACATCTGTCACCTCAGTCCGCCCGTGACCATGGGTGCTGTAAAGCACTCGAAACGTCGGGTTATAAATAATAAAATAAAACGCGATAAAATCCGTAAAATTTGTTTCATTTAAATGTGTAGTGTTCGCGTAAATATAAGAAATCATTAAATTAACTTTCTTTCCTTCATTTAACCTATTAATCCGAAAGGTGTCCGGCAGAGTAGAATAGCAACTTCCTCTTTGCCGCCGAGGTGTCATAAGAGGCAACTAAGGTATTCTACGGAAAGCCTTTATTCGTGCAGAATAACACCACAATAGGCAATGCTGTCACTATACTGCTCATCATCAACATCATCATTTCAGCCTATCACTAGTCCACTGCTGAACATAGGCCTCCCCCACTTGATTGCCGCAAATGTTTGTAGCTCTGATTTTGGGGGATTTTGCCGTAGATGCTACGTTTGGCGGGCGGGTTGGCAACTGCAGTTTATTTATTCAGTTGTTCCAGGAAGATGCTACTGCCCATCTCCTGGCTGTCTGTGCAATACCTTAATCGCCTCTTACACCTCGGTAGGAAAGAGGTAGGTGCTATTCTACTCTGCCGGACACCTAACGGCTATAATATTCGTGGAAACGCAATAGGGAGTAAGAACTTGACTCTTACCAAAATGGCAACGACGTGGTTCGCCACCCGTTGCTTCTCGTTTCCCGCGGAGGCGAAAATTGGGCTACGTGTGGCTTCTGCCTACCCCTGATATAGGATAAAGGCGTAATTGTATGTATGTAAACTTTTTATGTTTGGTATTGTTATACTTCCTGTGTTGTTAACTAATGGAACGACAAACGGGTCCAATATGTATGTTTCTGGTGAAATTGTCATAGTTATAGTTTACCTGTTAAATTTAGATTTTGCTTTGTTAAATTGTGAAAAAAAAATGTTTATTCAGTAATTTAGCCAAATAAAATAAAAAAATAAAAACGAATGCATTTATGAAATAAATGAAATCAAAACATAAAATACATACAGTTTCTAGACAATCGATTTCTACGTTTGACGACTGAGCTCATATAAAAGTTAAAATTTATACGAATATGACGTAAAGTAGGCGTTAACAGACCGATCCTCAGAAAGTTAATGGGAAAATAATGTTGTTTTATTTACATGTACTTTGAAAAAAAACCTTACACTGGGAATGCATAATGATTAAAGTTCTGCTTCGAAATAACCGAAACGGGATCCAGATTATTATGTAACCTCACTGTGTATAATATTAACATGAGATTTAGCATTCGTCGCGTATAATCAAGCGCTCCTTGCAGAATGACATTAACATTCACATTTGTATGCATACCTTAAGAGGTAGTGAGCTTGTTGAAAGGACTTCTCAAAGTTACATTTTGCTAATACGATTATATTATTAAAACTACTTTATATAATATTTTCTATAATAAGTATAGGTTGACACAAACTACAGACCCGAAGCTATTACATATATCGCACACTCGGACTCGTCGTTTCTTCATCTAGCTGGCAGTAGTCTTAAACTGCAAGGTTACCATACTCACCATTTTGAACTTCAAGACTATTGTGATCTTCTCGATCTCCATAGTCATTATTATCCGACATATATCAACAAAGCATTTCTATAAATAGTGTAAAACGACTAAGTATGTCTTTGATTATTATATTTCAGGGATATGTAGAGTCTGCCAACGCGCATTGGAGCGGGGAGGTATGTGCTTAATAATGGAACATTTATAGGCTGTTACTTTATCAAAATACGATCAGCAAGCTGAAGTCGCAAAAGGCCCGCCATAGAGCTTGAACCTACACAAGTTGGGAAAGAGTAGCACCGCTTTGTTGATCTTTGGTTTTGGGAGGCTTATACTTGTGATGGACTGAAATTATAATGACGTGGCATCTTTGTGACCTAGCAAAAAATATGCATGATAAGATCAGGTTAAGAAAAAGTCCAAGGTTTAAAGATCAAAGCATTTAAATTGCCTAAAAAAGTATCTGATATGACTGAACAGCTATTACATCTTCATAAAAAATACCTGTCAATAACGTTTGAATTGCTGTTCGTGGATAAATGCTTTGTCACCAATTCAGTAGTTATTAACGCGAAACTTTACTTAAAGTTTTACAATTTTGTAATGTAAATTTCTATGCAGGAATCCGTTTAGGTAGGTACCACCCAGGGCCAGTCATTCTGCTGTGAAACAGTGTGCAAACTTTACTGTGTTTCGATTTGAAGGGCACTGAGAGCTAGTTACACTAGCTCGCAGCGTGATGCTACGCAGAAATATTCTGGATGACACAGCATCTGTTATGGGCAAACGTTGCACTTACCATCAGGTGAACGTTTTGATCATCTCGTCACTTTACCCAATAAAAAAATATATTATTTAACTAAACCTAACTAAATATAACATAGTCATAATGGCAGAATCGCTGGAGGACCTCAGCAGTATGCTCAATGATCTCAATAGTTGGAGACCCAACAGGTAGGTGTTAAGATGAACATGGACAAGAAGAAGATCATGTCTAACGTTCATATCACACCTATATCAGTAGTTGTTGGGAACACTACGATCGAAGTTGTTGACCAATATGTATACCTAGAAAAGATTGTCCGACTAGGTAGATCTAACTTCGATCAAGAGTTCAATGGACGAATCCGACACGGCTGGGCTGAGTTCGGGATACTACGTCATATCTTCTCATCGAGTATACCTCAACGCCTCAAAACAAAAGTATACATTCAGTGCCTGTTGCCAGTGATGACATATGGAACTGAGAAGTGGTCCTTCACTGCAGGCCACATGTGGAAGCTCAGAGTCGCTCAGCGAGCTGTGTGAAGGTATATGCTCGAAGTTTTTCTGCGAGATAAAATCTGTAACAATGATATCCGCAGCAGGACTAGAGTTACCGACATAGCCCTATGCGTTAGCGAGCTGAAGTGGCAATAGGCCGGCCGTATAGCTCGTAGAACCAATAACCGTTGGGGAAGAAAGTCAAAAATACAATTTACGTTAATGTGACACTTATTGTAGGAATCTTATGTCCAGCGGTGAACAGCCGGAAGCTAATACTATCAAAATTAATGATAAAGAATCAAAATATAATTTTTTAGCAAACGATGGGGATATAAATTAAATAAAAAGAACGGTTTGACTTGTAACAACAGAAAAAACTCTTATTTTGTTTCCCGCTTCATTCATTTGGAACGTGACAGTAACACTGAGTCTTGCGATTGTCACCACTCAATAAGAACTTCGACGAAAATTCTTTTTTTTTAAACGGAAACAAGAGCCTGCCGGAAAGCTTTCCATCATTTATTTATAGAAACCTTTTAAACTCTTTCGCGTAACTCAGATGAACCAAGAAATTTAATATAGCAAAGTGTGGAAAATATTCTTCAATTTATTTCTTTCGTACAAATAACATAATTAAAATATATTACTAACCAACATTAGCATTGTTTCGATATAATTTTGGATATATACTACCCATATATCAGAACATTGATGTACATAAAATGATCGAAATGAGTTCGAGTACGTTGCTTTCATACATATAGTCACGCCTTTTTCCCATATAAAGGGTACTCAGAGGCTACACATGTAGCGCACTATTCGCTCCCGCGGGAAACGAGACGTGACGGGTTGCTTTCAAAGGAAGCATTTGACTCTTTCATGTTAGACTTACATTGATTAAGCTTCTGAGTTGCGTTTTTCCCAATTTTCCCAATTACCTTCATCAATAATTGCCTTCATATTTTAGATCGTTACAAGTTTCAAGTTAAAAGTTTATTTCTTATTACTTGCGATTAGCGAACCTTTGGGGAAGAAAGGTTCTCGAGTAGCAACTTGGTACCGGCAAATGCAGTGCGGGGCTACTCGATAAATGTAGGTGGCTCAAGTCCGTGGTTTGTGGCTTTCTATGGGGCAGGCCTTTGTTGAGCAGTGAATTTGTGACGGGCTGAAATGATTATGACGATGATAATATTAGCGTTGTTTTCAATAATTTTCTATTATGTTCGCTAAATAGGTGTGCGCCAGAGTAGAATAGTACCTCTTTCCTACCGAGGTGTCGTAAGAGGCGACGAGGTATTGTACGGTCAGCCTCGTACGGTCAGATATGCAATGCTGTCACTATACTTCTGATTCGTGGGAACGCAATGGGGAGAAATAATTTTTTGGACTGATAATTAAACGGCGGCGAGGTGGTTCGCTACCCGTCACTTCTAATTTCCCGCGGGGGCAAAAAGTGGGCTACGGGTGTGGTCTCTGCGGACCCCTTATATGGAAAAAATGCTTGACTGTATTTTACATACAGTCAAGCATTTTGCAGCGAATGTGTATGTAATTTAACTTAAAGCATAAAAAATATAAAAAGATAAAAGATAAAAAGTGATTTATGGTTGCGTCCTTAGAAAATCCGCCACCGCACCTCAACCCAAGGGTGTTAGAGCCGACTAAGGGAAATGTTTGGATTTTTTTATCTTCCGACAGTTGGCCGAGTTGGTCATCTGAAAAAATTAATAACATAAATAACAAAATTAAACGAGATAAAATCCGTAAAATTAGTTTCATTTAAATGTGTAGTGTTCGCGTAAATACGAGTATAAGAAATCAAAAATACACAGACCAGTTACGGGCAGCAGCAAGTCTAATGTGCGATGCGTTTGGTACGGCGATCGCCAATCCGCCTAGTAAGCATAGCGATATCGCCAATCTTCTCTTCTTGGGAGAGTCCTAAGCCGTACAGTAGACTATAAATAAGCTAATAATGACGATGAAGAAACGTTTATAAATAGTAATAGTATATAAATAGTACGTTACGTTATAAATAGTAATAGTAAATACGAGAATGTTGTTAAATTTTATTCCCCGGAATGAATCATCACTTGCATAAATAAACACTTTCAACTTAGTCAGGTTTGAGCGTAATGCCAAGGCGTTTTTAAAAACTATATTTAAAACTAATATAAAATAAAGATAGGTCTTGACAGAGTTAGATATCGCTTAATAATGAATAATCTTATTCTAAATGTTACAAGAGTGCTCTCACAAAAATGATTAGTATTACTTTTCATAATGCTTAGTAAGTACTTAGTTCTATGCGCGGTCTAGTAAAAGTGAGTAGGCAGCGTATCTGAGGATATAACTCCTCCCTCATCAAGAGCGGAATTAGAGGGCAAAACAGGAGCCGAATAATTACGCAGTTTAGAAATAATACTTAATCTAAACTTATATAAAATGCAAAGGATTATGCTTATAACTAGAATTACATAAAGTATTAAAGTAGGTAAGCTAACTTTAGGCACTTCACTCTTCACTTTTTCACGACTTTCACTATTGGTTTTAAGAGTCATAGATAATAGTTTCAGATCATCCAGATTAATGTTTTTAATGTTAACACTTGGTACGTCCATGAGTTTAGGTTTTACTTGAGGTAAATCAAGGACTGGAACCGGTGTCTCCTTATATGATGATTTCATCAGGTCAGAGCGGTGATGGTGTAGATGCACCTCATCAATTGTTATCTCGCAGCTATCATCCGTGGTTATAATATATGTACCCTGAAGGGCTTCGTGGCTGATATCGTTATTGCAATCTTTAGTTAACACCACAATACGTCTGGCATAGAGTATCCAGTTATTAAGTCCGATGTGTTGAATCATAACTTCTTCTATGTTAACTGCAAGGGACACGCAGCTGGTAAGATTTGGACGAAATCCCATCAGCTGCTCAATACAGGTATTTTCAGGATATGGCACCAGGTCGTCTTCTGTACACAAGAACTGATTGGCACCTGTAGACTGCTTGCATGGTTTCGCCACAGGTAAGTACTTTAAACCATTCACCAAAAGGTAAGGGTTTTTAGGAATAATAATTTTTGTTTTATTTTCAGAGGAACTGTAGACGGGTAAGAGATAAATCTTAAAATAATTATAGGTATGGTTATATATCAGAGGAATTTACATTATAAACGTTATCTGGTTTAATTTCATGTATGCTTTAACTTCTATCATTATTTCTAAGTTAACAAGGTTACTTTCTGTTGCTGGATACATTAAATTGTCAAACTTGGATATTGACTGTAAAATATATAATATCTCAGTTGAATTAACGACAGATTGATGAAGGACAGAGACTTTACTGAAGGTGAGTGCAGTTTCCATTTCGCTTAATTTAATATAGATAGTTCGGAAATTACTTATAAATGTATTAAACAAACCTAGAATATAGGTAGCATAAATAGAGTTCTCTTCTTTAGTAATTCGATTTTTAACTATGATTTCTACACGTTTTAGCCGTTCATTAAGATTTAAAGTATTGTTATGAAGAGAATATAGGGTTTATTAGTATCTACTAGCCTTAAAAACTCATTATATTTAAATGTATTAAAATCTAAGTCATTACCAAGACCAGTAAGATCTATTATTTTTATTATGCTCCACTTATCCTTCTGCAGAAAGGCCGTTGACCGTTCTTAACGGGAAGAATACCCGGGTTACTTTTGACCTCTTGATGTTGAAGGGCCTGGTTCCTTGCAACTAGGGTCATCATGGTTAGGCACCACCTGTGGAGGACGCTTTATGTTTTTAATAGGTGTTTTAGTATTTCTTTCGCCTATGGTAATGGGTATAATATTTACGCGTAATTTTTCCGGTAATTTTTGCTTTGTGATATCTTGGCTTATCTTTGCTTTTACTTTTATTAATATCTTTTGCATAGATTTCCTGACCTATCGAAAACTGTATTCCTGATTCTCCTCCTTTCTTTTCTAAACCTTTTTCCTTTTTCAACAACATTTTCTCACATAAATGTTGATATAGGTGTTTGGTACGTTTGGCATGATCTTTAATTAGTTGCTGAAGAAAAGCTTTTTCAAAGTCAATGTCAAATATTTGACCGGAATCAGTGTGCCCAAAAACTACCTCGAATGGAGTTAACCCGGTGGGTATGTATAGTATTATTATATGCTAGAATTGAAAATGTCATTACGGACGCCGCGTCTGTGCATTTTCTTTCATATTTGGCAAGCCGATAAATCTCAATGATTGTCGAGTGAAACCTTTCAACTATGCCAGTGGAGTCCGGGTTGTTAGGTGTAGTGACATGTAATATTATTTTATAGAATGACATAAGTTCTTTCATTAACTCATTATTAAACTCATTGCCGGGATCACAGGATATTCTCTTTGGAACTCCATAAAGGCTGAAATATTTAAGTAAAGCACGAATAACTTCTGGTGTAGATCTGTCTGAAACTTCTATTGCTTGTCCTAATTTGCTGAAGGCATCGACTAATGTTAGATAGTATTTTCCTTCTATTGTAAAAAGATCGATAAATAACTCTTGGAATTGTGCATTTTGTGTCTGAGTTAATTGAAGTGCTGGTTTTATAGGGTTTCTGTCATATTTCATCTTTCTACATGCTTCATACCCGTTTAAGATTGCTGATATAGTTTGTTGCATGTTATTCGAGTAATAATTTCTTTTTATTCGAACCATGGTTTCTTTAATTCCTCTATGGCACGTTTTACCTTCATGATGTTTTAATATAATCGCTTTTTGCTCCTTTTCGTCCTCTATGTAGACAACTCTTTGCGTACACTCAAAAAACTGAACCATATCTTTTTTAAATAATATGATAATAACGTTAGTAAATAGTTTCCTATGTTGCTCGCTTTCAAAGTATATAAAGTATTTTGTTTTAGGTTTTATGTATTCTTTTAAAAAGTTTTTAATTAATTCATCATTGTTTACAGGTAAAAATATTTCTAAAATGTTCTGTTTATCGCGCGAAAGGTATATCTTGGATATCGTTCTTAAACCAAGTAAACACTAAGATTTGATTCGGCTTAGTGTCAATGGCTTCCTGCAGTATGGGGATACCGGATGTTTCTAATTCTACTACAGAATGAGCTGTCTCAGTACTGCTGGATATTGTCGGTATTTAGTAAGTAGGAGTTAGTCGGTCAAGTTCATTAATAGGGCTTATTGTTGCTGTGCGAGATGAATCTGAGATAGTAATAGTCTCTTCGGAGGAGTATTTACGTTGTGAAGAAGTCAGTCTGCATATTTCGTCAGTAACTTCGTCCAAGTATTGTTTCAGTCTTTGTTCTTTATCGTCTACATTTACTTTTAGGGAAAGTTTATCGTCGGACTCTAAGGCGTTAAGTTTTATCCTTGATAAGGCATCGGCATTTGTATTTTGTTTGCCGTTTTTGTATATAACATCAAAGTCATATTCCTGTAATCGTAATCTCCACCGTGTAAGCTTACTGTTTGGTTATTTTAGAGAGTAGAGCCATTAAGGGTCTATGATCTGTGTAAATTTGGAATTTTTGTCCATATAAATAAGGCCGGAAGTGTTTCACTGCCCAGATAATTGCAAGCATTTCCCTTTCTATCGTACTATATCGTGTTTCTGTATCGCTAAGAGTTCTGCTAGCATATGCAACAGGCTTATCACTGCCTATTGGACTTTGGGATAGAACAGCGCCTAGGGCTACTGTTGAGGCATCGGTAGTAAGGATATATGGTTTATTTGGATCGGGATATTGTAGTAGGGGGCATTCGTCAGAAGCGCTTTACACTTTTGGAAAGCATCGATGTAATTTTGATCTATCACTATTTTGTTTCTTTTTTTTAGACACGATAGATGAGAGGTTGAGTAACTTTTTCGAAGTCTTGATAAACCTACGGTAGTAACCTATGAGTCCTAGGAAACTTTTAATTTCTGTCGTAGTCTTAGGTAGGGGATAGTCTACGACCGCTTCGATTTTATCGTTGTTGGGTTTAAGTCCGTCTTTTGTAATGGTGTGTCCTAAGTATAGTACTTCCGTGCGTAAATATTCTGACTTGTTCAATTGAACTTTTAAATTAGTCGATCGAAGTCTTTCGAAAACCAAACGTAACTTTTCTATGTGTTCTGGTAAACTAGTGGAATATATTATAATGTCGTCGAGATACACCATACAGTGTATTCCTTGCAAACCTCTGAGAATGCTGTCCATAGCTCGCTGGAACGTAGCTGGAGCTGTCTTAAGTCCAAAAGGGAGTCTCAGAAACTCATAATGTCCAGATTGTGTACTAAACGCAATCTTTTGTTTGTCTGATTCGTTTAGTTCAATCTTGTGATAGCCACTTGCTAAGTCTATAGTAGAGAAATACATTTCTCTAACTTATCAAATAAATCAGTAATGTTGGGGAGAGGGTATTTGTCATCTACAGTTATGTCATTAAGTCGTCGGTAGTCTATAACCATTCTGTATTTCATTTCACCTGATGCATCCGGCTTCTTTGGCATGAGATGTACGGGCGAACCCCATGGAGAATAAGACTCCTGGATGACATTGTCTTTTAATAGCTTATGTACTTGTCTTTTTATTTCGTCTGTTTGAAACTGTGCGTGTACAGACAGTTTAGTGTAAATAGGGTCTTCGTTTTTTGTTCTTATAAAATGTTTTACGTTATTTGTAAAAGTTAACGGTAACTGCTCGCTATAAAATATATCCTTATACTGTCTACATAGGGTATAAATACATTGTTGCTCTTCTTCATTCATATGACTAAGTCTTAGTTTCGACAAATTATCTTCTAATATACTATCGTTATCTAAATCGGAAATATTTATTTTATTCACCATACATTCTTCATTCTCATACTTAGTTACGCTCAACGGTTTATTAATTCTTAGGTCTATAGTCTTATCCGACGCATTCTGTATAATCGTAGTTGCATATCCGTTTATACAGGTTACGATAGCTGATGGCATACGTACACCGTCACAAAATTCTGTATAATTAAGAATGGCTTCTCCTGAATATAAATCTATAGGGACTTTAACACGCTGCTCTGTACGCGGGTGTAATTTAACATCGAGTTTAAAATTATTATTAATTATAGGATTTTTTGTATTTTTAGTAATAAGTACGTGGTTTTTAATGTCAATGATTGCATCTATTTATTGTAATAAGTCATTGCCTATTAATCCGTCGTATTTAGAGTCCACGTTATGTACGTAAAATTTGTGGTATCCGTTTTTATTTTTAAACGTTGGTGGTAAAGGAATAGATATAGCTTCGTTATGGTTACTGGATGCATGTGTACTTATAACTTGAAAGGGTTCATGATAAATTACCTCTGAAAAATACTGGTATGCTTTCGAGGGCTTATAAAAGATCTGGTACTACCAGTATCAATCATAAACCTTGCGTCAATCTCTGGCAAATAAATGAAAGGTAGCCTAAGATTAGTGTCGCAGTTCAGGTCTATCACTTCTCGTTCCTCATTGAGGCTTTGGTAGAAAAATTTTCATCGGACTGCTCGTTGGATTGTTCATTTTCTAATAACTCGGTTTGCTCTACATTATAACCTTGATAATCGGTTGTATCTTCGTTTTCGTCATAGCATAAATAGGGGTCATACTGCAAGTACTGGACGCTATAATTTTCGTAGTTTTCTGCTAAATCTAATTCATTTAGACGAAAGCCTTGTTGGGTTATTTTAGCTGGTAGTGCTGTATGCATGGATACGTCTGCAGGTTGCAGCGACGGTTTAGAAAATTGTGGTGGTTTGTAACCAAATTGAGGTTGATTATTAAATTGTTGAGGCCTCATTCTAAATTGTGGTGGCCGATAACCAAATTGTTGTGGGCGCATCCCGAATTGATACGGCTGAAGGCCAATTTTAGGTGGTTGATATCCCAACTGCGGTGGTTGATAACCATAATTCGGTTTTGGGGTGTTATAAATATTCTGTGGTCGGTAACCTAACTGCGGACTATTGTTTTGACCGAAATATGGAAATTTATTTTGTTTGCTTTGCGGTATTGCGAAGTTGAATTTAGGCAACTGGGTTTGAGACGCATCAAAAACAAGCTTGAAAACCTGTAGGTTGTATTATGCCATTAGGTATAAAATTATTAAATTGTGGATGTGGTTTATTAGTTGAAGTTGATCCCATTAATTTATTTCGCTGTAAATATTGTTCATGGAAATTAACTTCTTATAAAACGCAGCTAAGGGCCTGCTCTAGAGTAGTGGGCGATTTAAGTCTGATGACACGGGTCATGTTTTCGGGCAGATTGTATAAAAATACATTTAACGTGGTATTATTGTATATGGTAATTTTACTAACTCTTACGTTTTCATCGCTTAATTCATTTACCTTAGAAAATAACATCGATTTAACAGATTGAATTCTATGTACAAAATTCCATATAACTTTCATTATGCCGTATCTTTAATGTTTCGAGCTCTATGGCGATACATTCCTCGGACCTAGGATCGCCAAAGTGCTGTTTCAGTAAATTCTTAAGTTCCGTCCAGATGAAAATGTCGCCGTGCTCGCTGATAAGCGCAGCTACACTGTCTGTGAGGCGACTCGTTATGGAATGCATGACGTAGACATGTTGCTGTCTGTCGCCCCCGAATTTAGATAATACATATTCGCACTTCCTAATAAATAAATTAAGGTGGCGTTTATCTCCATTAAAGAATTTTATTTAAATTTTATTTAAATACGCAAAACACACAAAATAGAAACTTAAAATAACACACACAAATTACAGATAAATATAAATGGAATATTGTGTAAACTGTATTACGTTAATGATTTTTATTTTATTTTATTTTAATGATTTAAAAAAAATACTATTTATTTATTTTATTTTTAACGTAACGTCCTCAACAGCGAGCTCTGTATGATTTTAGAACAAAACATAGAGATTTTAGAATAGAGTCGAAAAGAGTAGAATGAAATAGAAAAAAGTATAGAAGCTTATTTGTTAAAAAAAACTTATGATGTACGGCAACTTTATGGATGGTTAAGACCTAGTAGTAGTAATCTAGTAAAATTATCTATGACCTAATCTACGATTAAAAATTATAATAATTTAAGCAAAATTTGAAACATTTCTGTGGTTAACCAAAAAATAAAAAAGCAACGATTGCCAGTAGGGAAACAACCGCAGCAAAAAAGTTGTGAAACAATGCGGCGACGCGATTGGACTGCGAAAGGAATACAATGACAATACACAAAACGTTTAACCGTACCGGCATGCATGGATATGAATTCATATTTTCCACGTAAAATGTTTCGTTGAATAAGAAATATTGCAAATTCTTGAAACCCAGTGGAAAAAAAACGTAGTTCGTACTTAATAATGTTAAAGAAAATATAAATAAAACAATTCTTTGCATGTTATTGTAATTTTCAGTCATCATCACCATTATTATGGCATAACAAAACAGACCCTGAGATTAGGACCCAAGAGCAGCGAAACTTAGCTTACAAAAAATTACATTCCCATCAATAATACGTAAATTATTTTTTAAGTCTAACTACGAGTATAATTTAATAATAACGTAACCTCGTTAATTTGACAAATCTCATACGTATCAAATACGAAACTTGTATTATGCGATATACATATTAGTAATGCCTGAGTTATCAGATCATTGATCAGAGACAGCATCGCTTTGGGACGGAAGGAAATGAAATGTTTCAGGTCAGAGAGCTTCACTACGTTTGACAGTTGATGCAGATGTGTTGGCTTATTGAAAAACTATGAGACAGAACATTAATGTCTGAAAATTTTATGGTTCTGCCCAAACTGAAATCAAAGTGCACTGCATACTTTTTGAAATATTATACGGTTATCAATATTATTAAGCAATTTTTTCTAAGCTTTTTTTACCGACAGGTGTCGGACAGAGTAAAACAGCACCTACTTCTTTCCTACCCAGGTGTCGCAATAGGCGATTAAGGTATTGTACGGATAGCCTTTATTCGTGGAGAATAACACCATAGTATGCAATGCTATCGCTATACTGCTCGTGGGAACGCAATGGGTAGTTAGAATGTTTTGACTCGTACCAAAATAGCGGCGACGTGGTTCACCACTCGTCACGTCTCGTTTCCCGCGAGAGCGAAAAGTGGGCTACGTGGGTAGCGTCTGCCTAACCCTTACATGGGAAAAAGGCGTGACTGTATAAATGTATTTTTTCTTTTTACATTCTCAAATAAAAAACATTGACAATCTGCAATTTTGCACCTAGGAGAGGTGCAAAATGAATGGACAAGAATCTTAATAGTTTTATAAGTGAAAAAATTATTAGTAAAGTGTAATTAATTAGTAAGTTATCATATACCTGATGGTAAGTGCAACACCTGCCGATTGTGTGCAAGACAGTCACTCCCAGAATTTTGCAGCGAAAAGTACGGTTAGTTACTGTCGGAATTTTGCTGCATTTTGTATTTGCATTTTACGCTCGTCACTCTGAGACATCCTCCACAGCTTTAGTGCCCTTCAAACTGAAACACACTGGTGTTTGGACACCACAACTGGACGGCAGAATAACCGGTACTGCTGTGGTACTTTGACGGACTTCTGATTAATAATCCTACGAAAAGTTGGTAAAAAGAAGGTAAATTGTATGTTGTTACTACTGAATCTTGAGGAAACCAAATGTATATTTACTTGGAAGATTAACAAACCATTTCTTCGCGTGATCCTACAAATTTTTTGTCTTAAAAGAAAAATCTTTTAAACTGTACGACAAAAAACTAGTATAGAAAGCAGTTAAAAAGTACACCCGTTTAAAAAATAAGACCTCAGAAAATAAACGACAGGGAACTCTTTTCTTCAAGGCCATATATTATAATTGAGTGGTAAAGTAATTTTCCATAGGCATGCAGGTTTCTTGTTCAGTCACGATGTTTTCCTTCACTGTTGAGCACGTGGTAAATCATCATTTAAAATTGCAGAAAAATTTTAGAGGTACTGGCGATCGAACTTAGGTTATTCGCGTACTATGAAATTTAGGGCCAGCGCCAGGCCCCATGAGCTATGTTTACTAATTACTTATAAATATGTTTATTTGTCAAGGAACAGCACGAACATTATCATAAGAAAAGTGAAACAATAAAAAATTTACGATCCCAATACAGATATGATGGATGTACTGTGTTCTCTTCCAGTTATATCTTTAAGAAAAGATGTTACATTACTGGAATTAAAATATTTTATAAATTGCATGAATTTGTGAAATCACTAGATGGAGCCCAGTTTAAAAAAAATCTTAAGGAATGGTTGATGAGTATATGTTTCTATAACCTGCAAGAATATTTTTCCAGAACTCCATGACATAATTTTAAAGTAATTGTTAATATTTTATAATCTACTATTTCTTATTGTAGATTATTCTTATGTAGGAGTACGTCCGAAATGGACGAACTGTTGATACCAAATCTTATTCATTTGTAACATCAATTGTACACAGTTTTGACAATAAATGAATATCTTATCTTATTTTATCTTATATAATTTAATTGGAATTAAAATTAGTCTGAGCGTATTATTATTTTCTTTTATAAATAGTGCTAGTAAGATTTCTTCCTGAATAGTTTCGTTGTAAAGACAAAATTCACATGCACAGGCCCAGACTAGGAACAACTATCTGTAGGTTATACAAATGTATGTCCCGTCATGGAATCGAGCTCGGGACCTATAGCAAGGAAGCTTATCCACTGCGGCAACCGAGTCGACTATTGAAGGACAGAAAAAAAGAAAAAAACATTTATTTGTTACACGCACACAATTCACAGACAGTTTAACCTTGTAGAAAAAAACAGACAACACAGGAAAAAAATATTGAAAATCCATCCGTGCAATCCTCCAAAAAGAATCGCCGCTCAGGATATGCTAGGATGCATTATCCAGTGCTGATTTTTTTTCAGTGGCATCAAATGATATAATAATAAATACAATTATTATTATAAATAGGAATAGAATAAGATTATACACACATATGTGCATAACAATATATGTGTGTAATGTACCAGTACACACATATATTGTTATAAACAATTATTGCAAAATGTGTTAGTTTTTTAACATAGCATAAAATTCAATTTATCTTATCTGCTAGTATTTCGAAAGACTTTTTTTAATTATCAACACGAAGAAGTTTCTTCTTTTCAGTCCCTCCGTTGATTGGAAAGACTCCCTCGGAATTATCCGGTCTGTAGACGCTTGTAATGTAACTTATTGCATCGGGCTTTGATGTCAGCCCATTGAGGAGCGTCACTTACAGCGGACTAAAGCTAATAAGAATTACCTTTTTAAAAGAAGGTAAGAATTCTAAGGGTGGCAAATATTGATGAATGAAGTAAAAAAATAAGGTAAAGAAGATGATAAAAGGATGAAAGGAAGTAAAAAGATTTAGATTTGTGAGTTCATTCAGTCTTTTCGACTCTGTATGCTGAAATACATTTAAATTAACGTTATTGGCAACTGAATTTTAATACCTCCTGCGTAGTGCATACTTTCGGACAGTATTCGGAAGTTGTCCCCGAGGTTGAAACTCGGCCGGGAGGACATCATCATCATATTATTATTTTTATACGACATGCTATAAACTAATAAGTTTCTATCTATCATCAGCGAGACATCCGTCCACCTTTAAAAATAATTAATTAATACGTCAAATAATTGAATAGGCTCTATTTTTTATCAGTAGTAACTATACAGTCCGAAATTTCTGTGTTTTTAAGGTGATTCTAAATAACAGTGTTCGACGAATTGTCGTATTGTTGAAATTTACAATTTACCTACTTTATTGTTAAGACTGGAGTAGCAAGTGGCTGGATACATCTGTGGCAGAAGTGACAACCGTTGGAGTAAGCGAATCTTACAGTGGAGACCGTGTTCAAACAAACGTAGTGTGGGGCGCCCCCTGGCTAGATAGAGCACCAGGTGGCTGACAGCAACTGGATGCTTGAAACCGAAGATCGTGCTAAATAGTGTCTATTGGGAGAGGCTTATATCCAACAGTGGACTGCCACAGGCTGATGATTATGATTGTTAAGACAAATTGTGTTCATATAAAAAACGTAAACGCAGACATGTTAATTTTTTTTTTCAAAGAAGCGTCCTAGTTTTTATTTGAATTTTGATTGAATTTAAAGGACTGACAACAGAGCTACTTTTCTCACTAAGAGAAACTGTAGCCAGCATTCTTAAAATTGTACCACGAGGAGTTGGACTTCTTGATAATAGTTGATAGATTTTCAGTGTTTTAGATGTTTTACAGTAGGTAGAAATCTAATTTATGATGTTAATAGAATCAGGCGTTACTTTTCGGAAATCCATTTTGATGAAGGAAAGAAAGTTAATTTGCAATGGAAAATTTAAAATGGTGTGTACTACTGTTTCACCTCAAAAACGAGGCATTATAAAGTGATATTGACTATACGGCTGTCTGTCGTACATTTTCATTTGCATGCGGATCTTAGCAAATTGCCTTTCTTTTCTTCATCGTTTACCAGAGTGAAACTTTGCCATTTCAAGAGGTGTCAAACACCTAATACGAGTGAGTACATAGTAGCGCATATACTTGTACCCCTCTATTATTTATTTTTAACGATAAGTTGCAAACATTTTGATTGCAATGCAATTCTTATTTTAGTGATATACACACAAAAGAAAAGCAAAATGTAATAAAATCTTTTAAAATAACTTGAATAAATATCTCTTTTTCCGCAAAGTTATAAATGTCCTTGCCCAGGATGGATAGCCATATCTGTCGTCAGGAATGTGTTTAGTATTGACATTAAATATAGCCGCTCGCTGCTCGCAATGAAAGCTGTAATGAAAACAAATTGAATGAATCTTAAAAATAAACATCAAGGTTTCCTTAAGGCGTGTTTACAATGGCGTCTAAAAGTTAATTTACATACATACATACAGTCACGCCTTTACTATAAAAGGGGTAGGCAGAGACTACACACGTAGCCCACTATACGCCCCGAGCAAAACGAAACGTGACAGGTGGCCACGTCGCTTTCGTTTTGGTACGAGTCAAAAAAGATCGTACTTCCTATTGCGTCCCCACGAGCAGTAAAGTGACAGTATTGAATACTATTGTGTTATCTGCACGAGTAAAGGATGTCCGTACAATACCTTAGTCGCCTCTTACGACATGTCGTTAAAAAAGAGGTAGATGCTATTTTACTCTGACGGAAACCTATCGGTTAATTAAATTAAGTAACATAATCTTGTAAATAATACATGCAAAAATGAAATAGTTTTTTAGAAAATCCAATAAGGTATTGACATATAATTATTAATTGTTGCAATTAATAATAATACCATGAAAATTAAGTCGATCTCCCAGCTCCTCAGTCACTGCAATTGTAACATTTAGACATTGTAATATAATGAATAATTTTCTCAAAAGGCACTTATAACCATTACACATTTAGTTACAGTTTTAGTTACAGGAATGCAATGAATAATTTTATCAAATTATATTTACCCGAAAAACTTTAACTAACAAAATTTCTGGAAAATTGTTTCAAACTTTTGGCGAGATTGAATAAGAAACATGCTAACCAAATTGTTGCTAACCAATTTGTTATTTAAGAAATATTTAATTTTAACCGTTTTAAACATAAAATATAAGGGTATTGTAAAAAGACTGTGATTAGTATGAGCGAAACAAAATTAATTTCCTATCTTAATTATCACCGAATTATAAATTTTGCATATAGTTTTGAAATAGCACCACTCCTCGTCCTGCACTGACTGATCTCAATCATCATTTCAACCTATCACTAGTCCACTGCTGAACATAGTCCTCACCCACAGATTGCCACAAAAGTTAGTAGAGTTAGTAGTAAAGTTTCCATGCTTTGGAGGCGGGTTGGCAACCGCAGTTTATATATTCAGATGTTCCAAGAAAGATGCTGCCTATCTCTTGGTTTTAATTTTCCCTCGGTCAACTTTTACGACACCCACGGGATAGGATGGGGTGGAGATTTTCTTAAACCTCTAACACACGGCACTAAAGAATATTGTCAGCACTAATACTAAGCAAGTAGATAGGATCAAAATCTTACTACATCATTTTAAATTATAGGAAACCTGTAATGAACTTTCGCAATAAGTAAAGTCGCATTCTACTAACCAGACGACGATCAGTTTCAGAGGTTTTATAGCTTGCACATAAGTAATAGAATTATTTCAAGGTAACAGTAACAGGGTTTTAAGTTTTTGCCTATTATAACGTAGCCTTAGCGTATTTGGTCACTTTTCCCCCACAGTTGTAACTGTCCACAAATTGAATCAATTAAGGCATTAAGGCACAGAATTGGTATTTGCATTAACCAAATATTCTGCAGTTATTTACTGTTATTTGCTATATACATATTTCATGTGTTTTAATTTGCTAAAATAGTTTATTTCGTAGAAGTAGAAGAAGAAGTAGTGAAAGAGCGACCGATTTACATACTAATCTGAAACTTCTATGAAATCATGGTTTATATGTAAACAGCTCATTAAAAACTAGATAATATACACCATTTTATATTTTCCCTGCGGATCTTAGCAAATTAACTTCCTTTCCTTTATTATAAATTAAATTATTTCAAATTGTTAATCTTACAAGCGGCTACAATTTACTGTTGCTTTTCTGTGGTTACCTTAGATTCACTGATATTACTGTCACAGTTTAACCGACGTTTTGACCCGTGACAAATTAAACCTATTAAGAGACTCTTCGTTGTTTGCAAACTGAAAATGTGACCCATTTGTTCAAGCTGACTTTTTATTCCTTCCGCTTTGCGTTCGAGACTGCCATTTTATAAAGCGATATTTCTTGTTGTTTTATGTAACGTCTTCGTTTTCATAATGGTTTAAATTGTTACATCAAAATGGTTTTAAAAGTAGAATTAGTACTTATTATTAAAACTGTCCATTCCTTTTCCATTTTTGAAAAGTTAGCAAATAAGTAAGTACGGCATACTTTTTAGGCTCTTATGACTGTAAATAGCCAAGTTCATCATAGTGACGCTAAAAAGCCTGTTTTTAGGCTACTGTTGGACGGATGCCTCTTCTAAGAAGAAAGGATACTCCGTTATCACCACGCTTGGCAGGCGGATTGGTGATTGCAGTACCAGACTGCTCGCACCTGAGCTCTAGCTTTTGTTTTTTATAACATAAAAGTGACGAAACGAGCAAAACGTTCACCATATGGTAAGTGCAACGTTTGCCCATAACAAATGCTGTGTCACCCAGAACATTTCTGTGTGGCACCACACTGCGCCCGTCACCATAAGACATCAGTTCTTAAGTCTCATATGCCCTGTGATTGCACTAGATCACAGTGCCCTTCAAACCGAAACACAGTAATGTTTGCACACTACTGCTTCACGGCAGAATAACTGTCCCTGGGGTGGTACCTACCTAGACCTTATCCTGCTACTTACCAGAAGCCATGACATGTTCCGGGCATTTCTCTTTGTTTTTCTGCGCCCATAGGTGTAGGTGAATAGCTTAAATAGTTGTCTGCGTAGCTTATAATTAGTTTTATTGTTACTGTATTATTACTTGAAATGAAAAAAATCATTTCATATTCAACGAGTTTGTTTTCCGCCACATTAATCAAAACGTGCCAGTAATATTAAGTTGTGCGATTGTCTTCGATCAATAAGATGTCGATGAAAGCAATTTCTTTTAGGATGGGAAACAAGAAGCTGTCGCAAAGAATTCCCTCATTTATTTATAAGGAGCTTTTCAAAACTCTTTCAGCGTAACTCACACAATCTGTTTTTGATATTACAAAAAAAGTGAATTGTTTTATTTAATAGTAATAATAAAATTTCAGCTATTTACATTACAATGTACGTGTAACAAGCATTTTTTCCAATTTTTTTTTTAATTCCAGAGCTGGAGAGGAGGTCTCCGCTCAGCAGTGGGACATTTAGTAACTATAATTTAAACATGTACTTAACTATATTTGAATACACAGCGCGCCACTGTTTCTTTTTGGTATTTGACCACGTGAGAGCGCTTTAATTTGTATTCTATGTAAGAGAGCCATGGCTACCAATGGCCAAGGTACCAGGTGCTGGGCTTTCGTCTTAAATTTCAAAGTACGCGAATAACTTCACTACTGTTAATTCTCTAATAATTAAAGAATGCTTGTGCCTCAGCAGTGATTAAAAGGCCGCTTACTTTTAATACGAACAGGGGTTAAATATTTTTCAAACGGTTAATGAAAAAATATTTGCAGTTAAAATTAGTATAGGATTGTTATTTAAAATTTTATTTTATTTATATTAGAAAAATAAATATAAATTGCATTTTTTTATATAAATTCATTTACATCCTTTCAATCCTTCAATATCAGTCTTCCTAGTTTATTTATAAAAAAAATAAGCTCGTGTGAGTTAGATCCGAAGGAAATATTTCAAATTAAATTCGTAAAACGAAAAACAAATGTAAATCACAAAATAACAATTGCGGGGCAAGGTAACAGATGGTTTTGATTTCTACGAAGGACGAGAAAAAATAAAGTCTGTCTGGAATTTATGGCAGTCCCGTTGATTTTGATAGACGACGGCGTATTGCGGATGCCTAGTTTCAAATTTAAGGTCAGCAAAACGTCTATTTAGATACAGTTTTCTACCAAAATACCTTTTGAATATAATAGTATCGAACAATACTGTTTTTTTCATTAATAGGTTGAGGAAAAAGTTTCTTCAACCTATTCATGAAAAAAAACAAGACTTTTTTTCAAAGTTTATTTACATTTAATTACAGTATGTACGTGTTATTTTTTTCGATGAGTTTTTGCCATCTTGAAGGTAGTGGACATGACCCAGTTGCTGTAGAAATTTTGGGACTTCTAAGCAAAAAAACGCCACAAGTAGTTTTGGCAGTCCTCCCTTGATGTTACCCTTACACTACCTAAAAATTCTGAAGAGACCGAAATAGTTGGAAATCTGTAGGTGCAAGGTCAGGGCTATATGGCGGATGCATTAACACCTCCCAGCCAAACTCTCTTAATTTTTTTCTAGCGTTGTCGTTATGAAAGACCATACCCTTTCTATTGATCAATTCCGGCCGCTTTCTTCTTTCTTGCTTTCTCTCTTGCTTTATTCTCATCCTTTGTGGGCAGTAGAGATCCGAATTGATGATTCTGCCCGGCGGTAAAAGCGTTGTTTCTTGTCGTACGTGATCCACTTTTCATCACCAGTTATCAATCTCTTCAAAAACGGTTCGGTTTCATTACGTCTCAATAAATAATCGCAAATGAGTACACGGTTCATTAGGTTTTTTTCATTGAGATCATGTGGCACCCAAATTTTTTGAGTATCCAGCTTTTTTGAAATGGGTCAAAACTGTTTTGTGGTCAATTCCCAGTACCGATGTATGCCCATCTTGCTCCACTTTTTCAAAAAGGCGTCCATTTTATCCGTAAAAGGGCGACCAGAGCGAGGTGCATCTTTCACACCTAAATTCCCGGATTGAAAACCCTTAAACCTACTTTGTGCTACTCTTACTGACACTGCATTAGGTCCATAAACGTCACAATTTTCACAAGTTTTCGCGGCTTGCATTTTTTCCAGTTTTGTAATAAAATTCTAAAATGTATCGAATTTCTTCATTAGATTCACTTATTTTGACAGAAAAAAAAACAATTGAAAAATAGTTTTTTTGAAGTGTAACCTTTTTAATGTTCTTGAGACATCAGTTCTGAAGTCGCATATGCCCAGTGAGTACAAAATAAATAACGCAGTCATTTGGTGGCAGCTCTAACTCCTCTGTGCATCCTGTGGATATCGTAAAAGTCGACTAATGGGCATGTTCACGATATCCATGTTACCTTGACACCGAAGCGTCAACAGCAACCGGTCCGTAGCAGAAATAGCCTTGTTTCTTGTAGGAAAGAGGTAGGTGCTATTCTACTCTACCTATCGGCTAATAATAATACAATAATAACTTTTAATAATAATAAATTTTATCTACAAAAGCAAAGCTTATCTTCGTAAAACAGTATTAATTTAAGGAAGGTATTGTATTGCAAAGCTGCTTCATAGAATATTCCCATCCCAAACATTTTTTTTTATTCGATAAAGTGATGAAACGAGCAGAACGTTCACCTGATGGTAAGTGCGTCTGCCCATAACAAATGCTGTGTCACCCAGAAATTTTTTGTGTGATACCACACTGTGCCCATCACCCTGAGACATAAGTTCTAAGTCTCATATGCCCAGTGATTACGCTAGCTTACAGTGCCCTTCAAACTGAAACGCAGTAATGTTTGCACACCACTGCTTCACGGCAGAATAACCGGCACTGGGGTGGTATCTACCTAGACGGATTCCTGCATAGGAATCCTACCACCAGATAAAGAGTGAAGATAAAAACCTGTACATCAAACAGGACCCTGGTACTGTGATTGCTACACCGCCCGCTAAGTGTGGCGAATACGGCAACTCCTCCCAACTTGGTAGAGTCATACGTCTTGCAGTGCACTGTATGAACCCTAATGATAAAATAACAATATTAAAATTCAGTATCCGTATACATCAAACGGCAAGGCTCAGCTCATTAACCATGATGATAAGATAACGGAGCGTAGACTATTACGTTGCCAGTCGGTGAAAAAAATGATGTTGACTTAAATTTTGCAAAATGAGATAATTTTATAGAAAAATGTCGTTAATCCTCAGTGATCACTGATAAATGATAACATCAATGTTGTACGGCGTCAGGAAGTCGATCGGAGACGATAAATTCAAATGATCTAGATTGCTTAGACTATTTAACTCACTCCGCTTGCAAGATAAGTTGTTGATTTTAGATTATAAATGAAATAAATTATGTTTTTCTTTTTCTGTATAAGTCGGTCGCAGATTTTTTAACTTCATATAAAGAAGGCAAAGGTCCGCCACGTCTTGTTTCTTACATTTTAAAAACTGCACTTTTATGAAAACACATGTATTAGTAGTTGTTCTTTCAGTACATCGCCTAGCGGTAATCGTAGAATCGAAAACTGTGACTAATAAAACATTATGCGCCGAGCGATTTGTATAGCACCGTAATTCATTACCCCATCTGTAAGTATCACTACAGGGGCTCCCTGAGATAAACTGCCAAGCCAAGCATCATGGTCATGGTTACTACATTAGTTATTAGTCAACATTACTCCAGAAAATACCTATATATACTCGTAACGTTCAACCACAGACTTTTGACAGATTGTGTTGATGATGTTAAGTTATTTAAATAAAACTACTTTTTACGGATTTTATCGCGTTTAATTTTTAAACTATTTATAACCCGCCGTTTCGGGCGCTTTACAGCACCCATGGTCACGGGGGGACTGAGGTGACAGTTGTCCTGATGTCATAGTCAACCCGGAGTACCTTCAGATTCCTAGGAAGTCTGCACTCTGTGACCATGTTCTGGATCATCTCAACCATTACATTAGATTTGATAGACCACAAATCCTTGCAAAAGAACACCGATTCCTACCAAGGATGATTTGCGTGGCTATTGAAATTAAAAAAACATCCTAATTTCAATAGGGAAGATGGTTTGGATGGATGGATGGATGATTTTATTAATAATAGGATCCCAAGCCGGTGGTAGTACCCAACCAGTACTACCACCGGCTTGGGATCCTATTATTAATAAAAATATATCAAAACCAAGCATACCACTGCATGGCTTCAAGACACAGTAAGCTCTTTCTGCGTAGATCGGACTAAAAATAATAATTAAAAGCTGAAGGTACTCCGGGTTAACTATGACATCAGGACAACTGTCACCTCAGTCCCCCCGTGACCATGGGTGCTGTTAAGCGCCCGAAACGTCGGGTTAAAAATAGTTTTAAATTAAACGCGATAAAATCCGTAAAAAGCAGTTTTATTTAAATGTGTAGTATTCGCGTAAATAAAAGAAAACATGATGTTAATTGAGTTGAGATGTTAGTTTTTTTTAATTACGTTGACCTAAACTCACCGATTATAATTACTTGATTATGTTCAACATTGTTTATAAATATGGTGCAAATGTGATAGACGTTTTTTACTGGTGGTAGGATTTCTATGCAGGAACCCATGTAGGTAGGTAATACCCCAGGGCCAGTTAATCTGCCGTGAAGCAGTATTGTGCGAACATCACTGTATTTCGGTTTGAAGGGCACTGAAAGCTAGCGTAATCACTGGGCATATGAGACTTAAGAACTTATGTCCCAGGGCGTAGTGTGATGTCACACAGAAATGTTCTGGGCGACACAGCTTTTGTTATCCACTGCAGTTACCATCAGGTGAACCCTTGTTGCGTAACTTTACCTAATAAAAAAGGCGTTAGCCCTTTGATAACTGCGCAAAAACATTCTTTAAATTTAAAAACTCGTAGCTGTAGTCGTAATCGTTCTAATGTTAAATCTGGTAACAAGGGTTTTTTTTTTTTGGTACGAATGCAAAAATGCATGTTGCCATCTAGCATTTCGCATTGACAATGAAACATGGCCGCTCGCGGTACACAATGGAAGCTTAAATGAAAACAAATTGAACGATGCTCAAAAACAAACATGAACAATCATTAAGGTTTGTTTATACTGTGTATTTTCTATTCCTATAATTTTTCTATTGTAATTCGTTTCTTCCAATTTATTCTTTTGTTTTTGGTACAGGGTGAATGCGATTTCTTTATATCACAGTACAATACAGTAACAGCCTATAAATCTCCCACTGCTGAGCACAGGCATCCTCTCGTTTCTGAGAGGGTTTTGAGCCAGAGAGAGCCTGCGACGCTGCTCCGTTGCGGGTTGGCGAATTTAACATATCCTCGAAATATCTATTTTTCTCAGACATGCCGGTTTCCCCACGATGTTTTCCTTCACCGTCGAGCTCGTAGTAAATCAGCGCTTAAAATTGCAATAACAATTTTTGTGGTGCCGGCACCGGGGATCGAAACCAGGTCACTCGCGCATATAATAATTCAATTTAGATTATTTCCTTGTATTATCCTTCCTTTCCTGCTTTCTTATTTTACTACTGGTTCGAAAGAAAAATGCCTCAGTAGTATTAGAGAGAACCCCTCGGGCTTTTTAAAAATGGAAAATTTTCAAATTATTTTAGTTAACATAAAAAATCTGTAAGCGGCGTTTGCCAACAATTTTTTCTCTTTACATTTAATATGTCATTCAGCTGAAATAAAAATTTATGATATTTTTTATTCAAATTTATTAAAGGCCATGTATTATATTGCGCCCTAAGCGTCATAGCGACACCTCCGCGGTAGAGGTTTTGGCTCTGTACGAATTAAATCAATTAGGGGCAGCTTCCCGGCGTCGCGCAAATGCTTTTTTTTGTTTATTTGGAACACACTTTTGCAATTGCGATGCTTCACGTTTGTGGCTCCGATTTGCGACAGTAAAACCCTGAGTATGTTACAATGTCACATTTTACTGTTTTGTTACAGTGCAAGTGTCTAGATGCTGAAATCACACTGGCAATTATAAAGAAGTTAAGATCTATGACCTGTTTTTAATATTTTCATAATGGCTGTGCAAAATAATCCTGCATTTTATTTGGTCTCAATTCAAATCTACATCCTCGTAATGGTTGTTTTCACCCCTGCAGTGATGTTTTTACGAGTGATGATGATGATGATGACGAATGTAATCTTCAAAACCATTTAAATATTACATCAAATCTTCTGCAGTTACCTTTCATTACAGTTTGTTAAAAGGACGTTATTGTGTTTGTCTGTCGTTTTTATAATCGTATTTATATTTCAAGTTAAGTTTGGTTTATGAAAAGTTAAAACGTTTCGTTATCATTTTAGCTTTTTTTTGAAAATTCACTAAATCACTTTGTAGACGATGGGTTTAAAAGTGGTTTATTAAGTATCTTGCGGTTCATTGGCTTAACTCAAAAATCAAAACAGGAATCTAAAACCTCAATCTCAAATATATAAAAAAATATAATCGTCATCATCATTTCAGCCCACAACTAGTCCACTGCTGAACAGAGGCCTTCCCAATAGATTGCCTCAAAAATTTGTAGCTCTCAATTTGGGGATTTTGCCATAGTTGCCATGCTTGGCTGGCGGGTTGGCAACCGCAGTTTATTTTTCATACGTTCCAGGAAGATGCTGCTGCCCATCTCCTGGTTTTTATTTTCCAAGTGTCGGCTTTTACGACACCCACGGAATGAGATGGGGTGGTAGATTCTCACACGGCTATTGTTTCTTGACAACCTTTTGGTTAAGGTTTTTTACGTTGCCAGTTTCGTTGAAATTAAAAAAAAACTTCAAGGAGTTTTCATTGACTTACTTTAAAGGATTTTTACTAAACTTTGCCTTCCGTTCATCCAATCCAATCGCCAATTCGAAGGTTTTGTTTTTATTGGATTTTGTAATACTTCTAGTTTTGATGTTTAATATTTATAGTTCAGCAAATGCTTGTGATAATGTACAGTTATAAATAATTAAACTGCAGCTGCAGGTAGTCCGCTTATGGTAATATCCCCCTATCGACACGCTAAGAAGAAGAATATCCCCCTTTTTATACGAACTCTTTAAAGGTGATGATGAAGATGTTGTGCCTATGACAAACACAATACATCAATAGCCCACGTAAATATATTTAATTTTTATTATAAATTAAACCAATTGATTAAAGTAATTCGTCTCGAGTTAAGAACGGGGCCTGCTGTGGCCTACCTAATCCTATGTCTTGGTTTAGATAGGTGCCACCGCAATGCCATTTATTTTGCTGACAAGCAGTAGTGTGTAATTAAAAAAAATATATGTGTTTTTAACATAATGATATATATTAGAAACTACGCGAATATTACACATTTAATAGAACTATTTTTTTACCGATAGAAAGTCCACTGTCGAGCGTGCAGCTGCTGTCCTACCATATGTCAGACGAGTCACGGTCAAGATTAGCTATATCTTGAAGCGGGCTTCCATGAGAACATTTTTCAAGCAGCCGAAGAAGATAAGTCAGTTTTTACTATCTAGCAAGTGTAATGTCTCTATAAAAGATGCAGTAGTATACAAGCTAGATTGTGAATGTGGTTTCTCTAACGTTGGGCAAACTAAAAGATCTAAGTATAAAAACCTGCGTAAAAGTACACATTGCTGACGTGATGCTCTAGAATGTCAGTAGAATAAATCATGTTCTTGATCACCCCAACCATTAATAACCATCAGATTTTATAGACCACAAATCCTTGCAAAGGAACACCGATTTCTACCAAGGATGATTCGCGATACTATTGAAATTAAAAAACATACTAATTTTAATAGTGAAAATGGTTGTGTACTTCTACCGGCTTGGGATGCATTTAATAAAATTAAATCAAAAACCACGCATACCACTGCAAGACTTCAAGACACAGTAAGCTGATTCTACGTAGATCGGACCCAAAAATAATAATTGAAAGCGTAAAGTACCCCGGATTAACTATGACATCAGGACATCTATCACTTCAGTCCCCCCGTGTCTGTGGGTGCAAAGAGTAAAGCGTTCGAAACATATGGTTATAAGTAGTTCAAAATGAAACTAGGTAAAATTAGGTTTATTAAATTGGTTGGCGTTAGGCAGAACAACCTAACGCCGACGATATTCATGATTCTTATGGACAAACAATCAAACATTGTACCCAACTAACAGATGCTTTTCGTTAATCAGCCATTCAACAAAGCATCATGGAAAGCTTGAGTTATTGCACTGCATGCAAATTCAGGCGTAAACTATTTGTAAACTGGAATTTATACTCTAATTGCGAATAAGATTTATTGAAACGCTATTGTATGCTCGCCTGGTACATATTCGTAACTGGAGATTTGGAAAGCGTTTGTTATTGTTGACGTGTAAATACCTGATGTGTATTTCGGAATTTAAAACGGGAATTGATTGAAATTAGAAATGGTACCTCAAAATATTGTATTTGTTAGTATGAATTATATACAACACTCATTAATTAACAGTTACCCTATTCCTACCGAGGTGTTGTAAGAGGCGACTAAGTTATCGTACGGACAGCCTTTATTCGTACAGGATAATACCAGAATATGCAATGCCGTCACTATAATGCTCGTGGAAACGCAATGGGGAGTAAGGATTTTTTTGACACTTTCTAAAATGGCGGCGACGAGGTTCGCCATTCGTCACGCCTCGTTTCTAGTAGGCTACGGGCGTGGTCTCTGCCCTTCCCTGTATATTGAAGAAAATGCGTGACTGTATGACTATATTTATGCAAAATTAAAGAATTTTATTGAAACTTTCATAAAAAAAGTCAAAAAAGACTGTAATGTCTTTTTAGATACTATAAAAATAATTTTGTAACAATAATTAAAGGTGCTCAGATTTATGCTTATCTTTTAACTACTAACTAATCCACTTTAGGACTCTGCAGGGCTGTATAGCATAAATGGTTTGTCTCAACCGGGGAGGTACCACGTTCTTACATATCTTTATGTAAATTACAGTTGTTGTTACTGTGATGTTTCGAAAAGATGCAAAGAGGCATCCTGTGTTAATCTTTAGAGGCGTCAACGCACCTAAAATTTTTTACTTCATATAAGAAAAACGTGGGTGTTTATAGTATTTTTTATTGGATAAAGTGACGAGACAAGCAAAACGTTCACCTGATGGTAAGTGCAACGTCTGCCTTATCAAACGCGGTCTCACCCAGAATATGTGTGGCGTCACACTGCGCCCGTCTTCCTGAGACATCAGTTTTTAAGTCCAATATACTTAGTAATTACACCTGCTCTCAGAGCCCTGTAGACCAAAACACAGTAATGTTCGCACACTATTGCTTTACGGCCGAATAACTTGCACTGCGGTGGTGCTTGCCTAGATGGATTCCTGCATAGGACCGTTTACCATCAGATGGACTATTTGCCACGATTACCACCTTTAAAAAAGTACAGTAACATACTATGAATGCCCCATTGCTGGGCGCAGGCCTCTTCTAACTTTATAAGGGGTTTAAAAACTGATGAAAGTCTGCAATGCAACTAATGCGAGCTGGCGGACTTCGCATGTCGAAATATATATTTTATCTATCAGGCACGTTGTAAATCAGTATTTAAAATTACAAACGCGTTGTGTGTAATTTTAAATAAATTAAAATTTAAAATTACACACGCGTATCTACAACAAAATAATAAGAATAGACATCAACACAATTCAGAAACTTCTTATTCTCCATAGCAAGTAATGTACTATGTACTCGTATGTTCCAAGTACGTTGAAAATAAATTTATTCATTGCGATTATTGTACTGGCAGATACCCCTCGTACTAAGACTAGCAAACCTCAAACTAACGCATCACTATTCAATCGCAACGACGTAGCTTTTAAACCAGTAAACATTTTGAAGAAAAATTATATACGAGTATTTTTTACTCTACATCGCTAGTATGTCTTGATGTCGACTTGATAGAGATGGCGATATTATTTGCAGTGTACAAGAAATAATCCCCAAAAGTTATTCATTTTTGATGGATTTCATTTAAATTCTTTTTCATAATTTTCAAATTTAAATTACTAAAAGAAAAATAAATTATTAGTATTTTAATTAAGCGTCGGTCATAGCTTTTCACAATACAAAACTTAGGGCCTTGCAATCAAGGACGTGTGGACTATGTAATTTTTTTAAAAATAGAACCATAAGAAATTAATACAAATATACAAAAATTTAAATGATATCCCACTTTTTTAAATAATCAATAAACTTAAAATAAGCATAGAAAATACTTCATTAGACAAGTGAACACGAGTGCGATGTGTTTTTTACTTTATCCAATAAAAATGTGCTTTACGATCACACTTTTTGAACCAATTTTGTGTTTGTGCTGAAGCATGTAGGTACGCTACAAAATTAATATATATAATATATAATGATTTCTTATATTTACGCGAACACTACACATTTAAATGAAACTAATTTTACGGATTTTATCGCGTTTTATTTTATTATTTATAACCCGACGTTTCGAGTGCTTTACAGCACCGATGGTCACGGGCGGACTGAGGTGACAGATGTCCCAATGTCATAGTTAACCCGGAGTACCTTCAGCTTTTAATTATTATTCCTTGTCCGATCTATAATTATAGAATTATAAATAATAAAATAAAACGCGATAAAATCCGTAAAATTAGTTTCATTTAAATATATAATATATTTTTAAAGCATAGGTGACTAACGAGTTTATTTAATTCATTCATATATCGCCCTTGACACGGGAATATCAAACGATGAATCCCTGGCCCTCAAGTATTGTATTGGATATTTTATATCAGTTTTTGGGTTATTTATAAGATATCAACCAGAAACAATAAATGTGCGCTTAAAAAAGTGGGCCAACCGCTTACGTCATACTACTTTTGAAACCATGAATCTCTCTTTCAACACATATTTGCCCAATATTTGAATTTCAACATTACGTTGCACCCGGCCGACGTTATATCGGCCATTATATGTATAGCGTACGCAACTTACGTTGTCTGTGGCCTCAGAAAAGATAAAAACTGGGGCCATATTTTAAGTGGGACCACTTTTGCGCGGTTACTGTTAATCTAATGTAATACACATATATCGATTCCTCTCATGTTCTATTATAGATGATTATAGGCGACTTATGATAATATTAAGAAATAATAAAAGCGATATTAAAAGCAGAAACGGTGTCACGTAAATTAAATAAATAATTTCCACCTCGTTTCAATTTTAAATTCTACATTTGATGCTATCTCAAAATGGAGAATTTGCGTATGAATCTTTTGAAAAGCTCGCATCCTTTGGGAGTTCACAATAAAGTAGCATAAACAGGTGATGCATTTTGCACGAGAAGCGGGGAATCCGGCGCCTGATGCTGCATAAAATGAAATATTCAGATTTGTGCTTAAACCTCCTTTTATGGAAGTATTTGAAACGACTCGCAATGCCATTCTGCTATGGGTATTTTTATGTAAGATATAAAGGCCTTTCAGTGTTTCAAACTTTGTTATGTAAAAGTTATTATACGTAAGCCCAGTCTAGGTAAATACAATTTGATCTGAACTATGAAATAAAAAATAAAAATAGATGTTTTATTATCTCTTTTTTTAGCCAATACTGTCATCGAAATGTAAATATAAATAACTCGACGCATAATTGCTAGTTCCGTATTGGAAAAATTATAATCACCGTGCGAACGTGGCTAAATGTAAGGACGTAATTTGCGGTGGAAATAAAAATGAGAGGAGCTATGATACAATTTTGAAAGAAAAATTCTATATAAAGTCAAAGGCATTTGTAAATATCAAACTAGATATTGTATTTAGCGCCTCAGTGTACAAAAGTAATATATAATAATTTCCCTCAAAAATATTCTAAGCTGTATTGATTCTTCAACCGTGAGGCATTTTTTTATTGGATTAAGTAACGAGACGAGCAAAAGGATCACCTGATGGTATGTGCAACGTCTGCTCATCAATGCTGTGTCACCAAGAATATTTCTGTGTGGCACCACATTGCGCCTGTTACCCTGAGACATCAATTCTTAAATCTCATTTGCCCAGTGATTTCAGTAGCTCTCAGTGTCCTTCAGACCGAAACATAGTAATGTTTGCATATTACTGTTTCACGGCAGAATAACTGGCCCTGGGGAGGTGCTAGTTTTGATATGCTGGCAACACTAAATCTGTTTCCTGCAATTTTTAGTTTTGATTTACCGCATGCTCGGCGGTAAAGATAAAACTTCGGAAAACTCGATGTTTGAGAAATCAAAAAAAACCTCTAAAACACTTTAAAACATTAAATGGGATCTTTGCCTACCAGTGGGATTAAAGGCTGTTACTTTACTAATAATTAAACTTATTTAATTTTGTTTGCTGATAAAAAAAAAACCTCAGAGATATACAGATAAACAGATAATAATGTTTCTACAGAAAGGTTTTTAAATTTTTATTTAATAAACCACGATGAAAAAATTACAAAAAAAGCCTAATTAGGGGTTGGTTATCTTTATGTTTAAATATACGAAATAAATGAGATGATGAATATTTATATGAGTCGCTTATAATTTTTTTTATTAGAATGGTGATATAAGGATGGTCCCATTTGGTAAAGTTCTGATTATGGGATCGATGAAAAATCATGTAACTCTTTTGTCATGTTTCTCGGTTGTAGCTGCTGCGTTGAAGTGGGTTTTTTGATTAAATAATAATATAAATATAATTAATAATTTGAATTAATTAATACAAATTTATAAATAATAAATATGGTTAATTAATAAAAAGATACTGTTTTAATTTTTAATAAATTATAATGTTTAATGTTTCTATTTATGTTTAAGTTTAGTGTTTAACACGCTACATTATTTGACAGTAAGTATTAATTTTAATTACATGCTATATGTTCTGATATGAAAGCAATCAAATAAGCATATCTAACCTAGTAATATTATTTTTTGGTAACCGGGATATTTCTATTGTTTTTTCGTCCGGTTGGGATATATATAAATGAATATTTAGTAATATTATTACGTTTTTTGTTGAAGTGATGAGATGAGCAAACATCACAACAGCAATATATGCTGTGTCTCCCAAAACTATTCTTTGCGGCACCGCACTGCGCTCGTCGCTTTGAGCCATCAGTTCTTAAATCCCATATTCCCAGTAATTACACTAAATATCAGTGTACTTTACTTCGATCTATTATGCATATAGTATGCACTCTACTGCTTTACGATAGGTGCCGACCCAGGCAGATTACTGTACAGAAATTCTACAAGCAGTGTGACGAAAATATCGTGACCTTAAACGTGTATATCCACCACCCCGCCATAGGAACTGCTTGGTAGATTCTTCATTCTTCTTCACCCAATAATTTGACGGAAAATTAAATAAAAAAGAAAATGTGACTCATATCTTGTATCATTTGTAATGTTGTAGTTACATATCTACATAATTGGGCAATAAATATGCCTAATTTGATTAAATTAAATTTAAAATATCTAAAATAATACATAAATATTACAAATTAAAATAAAATTATTATTTAATTCAATCAATCAAATTTTAATTTTAACAATATATACACACACACACACACATTATAATTTAAATTTATATCTATTAACGCTAAGCTTCGAACTGCATACCCCCGTTCAATTTATATAAAATTCTAGCTTACACCAATGCCACTGATTGCGACGAGAAAGGTTGAAAAATTGTCTCCGTTCGCGTGACGTCAATCGAATATTCGAGACCCGCGCGAGGTATTGTCTACGGTCATTTCACCAGGTCTACCATTTTGCGCACCGCTCAGCTTCATGCACACACGTCTCCTTAACGGACTTTACGTACGTTGTGCTGTATCTACCTTAGCTGCATACTTTTTACTCGGTTGTAAATTAGATAAGAATCAAGATAAGAATAAGATCAAGGTTTGAGTCTAAGATTCGAGTACAAAGTTCCAATCCAAGTTTCGTCATTCATCATCATATCATCATCATTTTAGCTGATGCAAGCTAAAATGCAGCATGCCGCTGTCCATCTTCGGGATTTAATTTTCCCTCTGTCGACTTTTACGACACTTACGGGATGAGATGGGGTGGTAGATTCTCTTAAGCCGCTACCACACGACCTTAGCAGAACCACATTTCCGGTGCAAATCGGGCACCTGCTAGCCGACTGCGACACCGCGTGGTCATATCATCACCAGCGTCCCTTCAGCGTGGCTGTCGGGGCCGACATCCCTCGTGCCACGCAAAAGCACAGGGAAGTACTGGACTACGTCAGCAGAAATTGGGCGGGCCACTACACCCACGACCTACTTACTATCGTTTTTATATAGAAACTGATTTTATTGTGTTGACAAGGGTAGTTTTTTATTATTCACTCACTGCTAACAACCATTTTGTCACACAGTGTCCTTTAGATCGAAACAGTAGTAAACATTGTTCGCATACTACTGCTTTGCGGCAGAGTTACTGACTCTGCGCTTTAAATAATTAAATAATACAGCTTTAGCTTTGCCGCAGTTTCAGCCACACCTCCGCCCGAGTTATGATCCTCACAAATTAAGTCCATTAAGCGACGGCGATTTTCGCACCATCCGAATTACATCAATTTATTCCTTTTACGCCACTCACTTTACGTCGGTTATAATCGAAATTTTGGACGTCGTGTTATTTATTGCATTATCTATTAGGAATTGGAAACCAACTCCCCGCAGATAAGCACACTGGCAGCGGCAACCTTACCGAATGGATCTAGATTCCCATCCAGAATTCCGTCTAGGTAGGTACCACCCAAGGGCTGAGAAGCAGTAGTGTGCAAACATTATTGTGTTTCGTATTGTAGGGCACTGAGAGCTGGCGTATCATCATATCACTGGGCATATGGCATGACTTAACAACTGATGTCTCAGGGTGACGAGCGCAGTGTAGTGTCACACAGAAATGTTCTGGATGGCACAGCATCTGTTATAAGTAGACGTTGCACTTACCATCAGGTGAACGTTCGGCTTGTTTCGTCACTACATGTAATAAAAAAACCCCGAAGCATCTAGACCCGAAAATCTCAACATGTTTTGCACAAAGATCGGTTTTGATCGTAACGCGAGACTCAACAGGTCTGACTGACTACTGAGCTACACGGTATATACTCGTAGTATCGCAGTACCAGAAACCTCGCACCTTAGACGTTGCTGCCTGTCATAAATTGAGGCCATGAGATTGTTCCCTTACTCGACATTTTCTTACATCGCCACTACACGGTACGCTAACGTAACTGCAATGCTGGAGAGGGGTATACTTGGTGGAAATTTCCACCATTACGTAGGTTATTCTATTGATATTTTTATTTGTTAATAACATTTATATAGTCAGTAGCTTGTCATATAGTGCACAAAGGTTTCAGATGAAAACCAGCACCAGCTTCTCGAGTCGTGACTTTAAGCTAATCTGCAGATCTATTTGGTTGAAAGTTGAATGTCTCGTCCACGCTCTTATATGGATGGTGTTACAGGTTACAGGCATTGGAAATATGGAGGGATAATAAGGTACTTGAAAGGGCTAACCGCAAAAGACAGCTGATGTCTACAGTTATGGGCCGAAAGGTTGCTGTGCTCGGACACATGCCATGAGGATCCCGTTATGAATTCCCACGGCTGATCCTCGAAGGCAGAATTCCGTGGAAGAGAAGCCCAGAACGAAAGAGACGTAAATGGCTGGCTGTCGTTAAGGAATGTGTTGGATTGAGTTACCAGCATCTGGCAAAAAAAAAATATATATAAAGAACACTCCATGGGATCGCAAGAAGTTTGCCTACTGACCTCTAAACTTCAATATGAAGATGCCACCTGATGATGATGATGAGGCAAGAACAATGCAGTTTTATTTGTTTAATATTTGCTAATATTTTTCAGACGTATTTATCTATCTTTATATTTTATTATAACTCTGTTTGCATGTATTGTGTGCGTGTGTGTGCCACTTAATGCTGTGACAATAAATATTTTCTTTCTTTCTTAAAAGCCGTCACGCTTAGCTAATCAAGATTACTGTATCAATAAAACCAGTTAGATTTTAATCGCGTACCATTCTTGTTCAATTTCAGTAAGTACTCTAAAAGTGGACGTCTGTCAGAAATTTTCCATTTCATTAACAGGTTTGATCCGTCTGCGAATCATTCGACACATTTTAACAATATTAGACTACGGAAAAAAGTTCCATCGTTTCTTCTCCGTTGATTAGACAGATTCCCTCGCTTTAGAGACTAGTATTACGACTTATTGAATTAACTTGGACTTTGATGTCCGCCTGTCGAGGCGAATCGTTTACAGTGCGTTCGAGATAATAAAACGTTCCTAATTCTTTAAAGGAAAGCTTGTGAAGAGAGAAGAGAATTCGTTCCGTTTGAAAGATAATTTCTTAAGTACAAAGAAGTGGATGGACGAATTACTTGACAGAGAGTGCACAGGTTACAGAGGTTTTATATAAAAAACGCGGCAGTTTGTTAAAATTTGCAGCGGAATATAAAATAACGCTAAGGGAGTAAATAATTTATATACTTACTCACAAAATGTCATAGAATCGTCCAATATAGGACTGGCTATATGTTGAACGTTTCCTATGAAAAAACAAGAAAGTCTCAGTGGCCAAAGTATCTACGATGTCGAAGGTTACCTGGCTTTGAATTTTAGCCTAAACATAACATTCAGTATTTCTGTAACACAAAACAAAAGTAACTGATTTTCGGGTCTGAAAATAATGTGATAGTTTCATGTTTCTTATACTTTTTTTTAAATTACTTTATCAGAAAAAGCCCTGGTAGCTCAGGGGCCAGGCAAAAAAAACTTCACATGCGAGTGACCTAAGCTCCTTATAGCTGAGGTCCCGGTGCCGGCATCACTAAAATTGTTATGCAAGTTTTAAGTGCTGATTTACTACGTGTTCAGCGGTGAAGAAAACATCGTGAGGAAACCGGCATATCTGAGGAATAAAAATATTTCGACGATTTGTGAAGTCCACCAATCCGCATTGGCAGCGTGGCGTGGCAGGCTCTTCGCTCCAAAACCCTCTCGGAAATGAGAGGAGGCCTGTGCTTAGCAGTGGGAATCAAATAGGTGAGTGTGTCTGCGCTAATACTTTATGCCACTATTATAATATCCAGAGACGTTGACAACTTTTGTTGGTAACAGAAAAATACCGCCGAGTTATCGTCATGTTACAGTAGTCGTAGCATTGGCCTTGACTATTACATTTTGATAGATCGATTAAGATCATCATTGTCATCATCAGACTTAGCAGTTCACTGTTGGTAACAATCTCCCAAGTTTTATTTTTATTTTATAAAGTGACCAAACGAGCAAAACTTTCACCTGACGGTAAGGGTAACGTCTGCCCATAACAGATACTGTGTTACTCAGAAGATTTCTATGTAGCACCACACTGCGCCTGTCACCCTGAGACATAAGTTCTTAAGTCTCATATGCCCAGTGATTACACTAACTCTCAGAGCCCTTCAGACCAAAACACAATAACGTTTGCACACTACTGCTTCACGGCAGAATAACTGGCCCTGGAGTGGTACCTACCTAGTTGAAAAGATTTGCTGATATGACTATGCTTGGCAGGCAAAGACTACTTATTTTTTTATTGAAGAAAGTGATGAGAAGAGCAAATCGTTTAACTGATAACCTAGAACGTTTCCGTGTGGTATCACACTGCAATCGTCACTCTGAGACATTTTAAGAGTTCTCATGTGCTGTCAGAGTTTTTAAGTCTCATATATCCAGTAATTACACTAGTTCTCAGTGCCCATCGGACCAATACAGACTAATGTTTGCACACTACTGCTTCACGGCATAATAACTGGCATAGGAATCCTACCAACTATATTTTGTAATCTTGAACACATTGACGATCTTACTCTTTTTTCATTAAAACAACAGGATTCTAGGATTTTCCCTGTAACATGAGTGCGTTTTACAGACATCAATTGCACATGCATTCACACCCAAACCAAGAAAACCTGGCCATCGAACTGTTTAGTCCGTGCAAGAATCGAACCTACGACCCGTAGCGCATAAGTCATTTACTACTGCGCCAAACGAGCCGTACTCCCGAAAACTGAACTCTTCGGATTTACGTTATTATGATCTGAATTATTATCAAGTATATATTATTATCAAGATAATAAGCTCTGTAGCCACATATAATTGTATTTTTTAAGTTTTTTTCGGCGATGTGGATCCTCGCCACCCGTCACGTCTCGAGGGTGAAAAGTGGGCTACTGATGTGGTCTCTGCTTACCTCAATGGGAAAGAGGCGTGAATGTATGTATGTATGTTTTTATCACATCCAGCACACCGTAACTAACTCGTCGCGGTGGGAAGAGATCAAAGCTTAACCTAATCCAATAAAGTGCATTACTAGCTTGCGCAGCGTAGATAATTTCGACAAGGAATCCATCTAATCAGCGGAGCTGAAAAGAAGGAATTTTTTACGTCGTCTGACTCTGAAACTTTCTAGTGTAAAAGGTGTTGAAAAAACTAGATTAGTAATCAAGTGAAATGGCATTGTTATTTCTCCATGTACGTGGTTGACTGGAAGAGAATGCCAAAAGGCATTAGGTCCGCCATTTGTAATCCTTTTTCATAAAGGTGTATCACATAAAGGTATGTAGGTCACATTAAAGAGTAAATAAATAATAAATAAATAAATATGCTATGAATGCACGAACGCTACCATTATGTAATATAATTTGATTATGAAGGGCGGCAAGAAAATTTGTATTATTGCTTGATTGTATTTTAATCTAACATGGAGGTTTGAGGCCAGCAGTGGGACAATTACCAGTATACTTATGTTGCTACTTAACATTTTGTCATGGAGCGCGCTTTGGCTTTCTAAGAGACTGTTCTTTGTAAATTTATTCATAATAAATTTATTTATAATGTACTTTTAACAAAGATAAAAAAAATAACAAAATTGAGGATACCTACGGTACTTCTTTAGCCTGTTTCTCCTCCGTCAGAGGAACCTCATTACAAAACGGTGGTAGATTGTAAAGAAAACTTTTGGAAAACGAAATTTTCTACGTTGAAGAATAAATCATTTTTATTTCATTTCATAACTTTTTTATAAGCGGTAGGATTTGCTTGACTAATTAAAGAGCCACTTGAAAGTATTTCTTTAGTATAGAATTGTGTTCTTTACGACCACAAAACAATACACACAACAAGAACATGATTTAATAGTAAGGAATACCAAAGTATTTAAATAAAACTACTTTTTTACGGATTTTATCGCGTTTAATTTTGAACTATTTTTACCCGACGTTTCGGACGCTTTACAGCACCCATGGTCACGGGGGGAAAATAATAGTATAGTAATATATATCAAATCAGAATAAACAAAACTAAGACCCATGTCGGGTCCAATGAAATTGTCCTAACTCAGCATCGTGTTGCGGGCTTAAACCACAACGCTGATTATCAGTTAGTACATAATTACGTAATTGCGGAAGGAACTTCGTGCGAGTATTTCCTTAAATAAAATTGAAAATTTCATTAAATGATGATGTTCTCCTAGCCGATTTCGACCACGGCGACAACTTCCGAATACTGTCGAGAGCCATCAACTGCGCAGGAGATATTATAGTGCCACAAGTGTAAGCGCAAACACAGAGGCACTCACTCGTCCCAACCTACCCGCGCCCGATGTAACGCTGATGCGATAAGATCAGAGGTAGGCTAGGATGCAGTGTCAGAAACACGGGGACAATCACAACACAGCCAGACCCGAAAGCCGACAATTTGTGTTTTAGCACAAATAATTTCATTAAATAAACTTCATAGAAGTCATTATGTACATTTTAGTCACAATTGTTGAAATTAATATTATCGTAGACGTATATTACAAACTAGATGTAATCCGCGGTCTCGACCGCGTAAAATAAACCGACCAGAATTTTTATGATTACGCCATAACTTGCTGACCTGATCATTCACAGTTCGCCCATCACCTAGTGATGTAAGTTATTTAGTCCTGCTTGTCAGTAATTTACCCTTCAGGCACTGTAGCCAGTGAATTGACTGAATACCGTAGCGCAATAATACTAGTCCTTGGCGGAAAATTATAATGAAAGTTGAGTGCCCGCCCAGAAACCAACAAAAATTTTCAGGCGATCCTCAATGTTTACTCTTACGACACACATGAGAATGAGATAGGGTGGCAGATTTACTTACGTCTTTAGCGAACTGTAGCCGCCACCGCACATGTAATACGGCAACGGCATGGGATTAGCAGGATCTATGGAAGACAGCTTTTGTGCACCCGATCCCTAAGAAAGGCGACCGCTTAGATCCGTCCAACTACAGACCGATCGCCATCACCTCCTTGTTCTCCAAAATAATGGAATCCATTATAAACTGCCAGCTCCTGAGGTACCTAGAGGAGCACCAGTTGATTAGTGACCGCCAGTACGGCTTCCGTCGGGGTCGCTCAGCTGGTGATCTTCTAGTGTACCTCACTCATCGATGGGCGGAGGCAGTAGAGAGCAAGGGGGAGGCCCTGGCAGTTAGTTTGGACATAGCGAAAGCCTTTGATCGGGTCTGGCACAAAGCGCTTCTCTCGAAGCTTCCTTCATATGGGCTTCCCGAGAAATTGTCCAATTGGGTCACTAGTTTTCTCACAGACCGGAGCATCAAGGTCTTAGTTGACGGTGCATGCTCGGAATCTAAGTCTGTGAACGCTGGTGTCCCACAAGGCTGTGTGCTATCGCCAACCCTGTTTCTTCTGCATATCAATGATATGTTACAGATTAGTAACATTCATTGCTATGCAGATGACAGTACTGGTGATGCCTTATACACAGGCCGTACCAATATTTCTCGGGAACACGTCGACGAGCACCGGAACAAACTTGTGTCTGAAGTCGAGATTTTGTTAGACAAAATCTCGGACTGGGGCCGACTAAATTTAGTCGAGTTCAACCCTAAAAAGTCACAAGTTTGAGCGTTTACCGCAAAAAAGAAACCCTTCGTCGTATCACCTCATTTCGAGAGCACTCCCCTTGTTGCCTCAGCCAGTATCGGAATCCTTGGCGTCGACATATCGAGCAACGTTCAATTTCGCGGTCACTTGGAAGGGAAGGCCAAATTTGCCTCCAAGAAGCGGCGTGCTCAGTAGAGCGCGACAGTACTTCATGCCGGCCCACCGCTTGCAACTTTATAAGGCGCAGGTTCGGCCGCACATGGAGTACTGTTCTCATCTCTGGGCGGGGGCACCCCAGTGTCAGCTCCTTCCATTTGACCGCATTCAGCGAAGAGCGGCTCGAATTGTCGACGACCATGTCCTATCTGATCGGCTTGATCCCCTGGCTTTGCAAAGAGATGTTGCATCTCTTTGCATTTTTTACAAGATCTACCATGGGGAGTGTTCCGAGGGATTGTTCGGATTAATTCCAGCCGCTGAATTTCACCATCGCACCTTACGGCATAACCTCAAATTCCATCGTCACCACCTTGATGGTTGGCATTCCACCACAGTGCGTTTTCCGCGAAATTTTCTGCCACGCACTTGCACTTTATGGAATGTTCTGCCGTCAGCGGTTTTTCCGGACCGATACGACTTAGGGACCTTCAAGAAAAGAGCCTATTCCTTTCTCAAAGGCCGGCAACGCATCTGCTATTCCTCTGGTATTGTAGGTGTTCATGGGCGGCGGTGATCACTTACCATCACGTGAGCCACCTGCTCGTTTGCCTCCTATTCTATAAAAAAAAAAATCTTTTGAGATATTAGTTCAATAGACTTACAGTTCAATAGACTGAACCGTATCATGCAGAGTGTGATTGTTTAGGGGCTAGGCGCTAATGTCTGATTTCAAAGTTCGTGTAGTTAATTGCAATATTACGAGTAGATGCTGATTTACCATGAGGTCTGCAGTGAAGGAAAACATCGTGAAAAAATCTACATGTTTGAGGAATACAAATGTGAAGACCGCACTGGAACAGGTTGGCAGACTCTTTTTTGTTTCAAAGCCCTTTAAAACACGGGAGGAGCTTATTTTACGACCTGTTAAAGGACCAAACAGCCCCTCGATATTTTTATTTATTCACCCTTCAAGTAGTTAGTTGGTGCCGCCTTTGCAAACTTATGATAATGATATCCTCCTGGCCGATTTTTAACCACAGCTACAGCATTATTAACACGGGGAAATGCCTTATACATAGCGTTGCACCAACCGCCTCCGTCAGCCTCTCCTCGGGAGAGGACAATGCCTCTCCACTTTCTCTCCTAGCAAAGCAGCGCCGGAATACGAGAAGCGCTTTCCAACATGGCCCCCCGTCCGCTTGTGCAACGAACTCCCCCGAGTAGGTCGCCACGTAGTGGTCACTGGGGCCAGAAAAATAAGCGCTTGGAGGCAACATCCTTCCCGGCCCTAGCGGCGATCGGTGGCTCCTGCCGCCGACCTCACTTCGCCCGCGAAGGATATTTAAAGTGGCGCATCGCAATACCAACATTCCTCTTCAACCGCGATTCCACCTCGGCTGCGTAGGGCAGAGTGGGCGGTGCTGGCACACCACCAACAGTCCTCATGCTCGCATTCAAAGTGAGTGAGCTTGCGAAGCCCACCCGGACCAACCTCCCCGGGCCAGCCCGATGCCACAGGCTGTCCCTCTTAGCTTTGCCACACGAGGACGATCATAACCAGGCCCGAAAATCAATATTTTGTGTTTTCTTACACATGTTGGCATTAGCAAGAAATAGATCCCAGGACCCGCTTAATAGTCAAGTACTCTGGCAACTAGGCCACGCGGTCGTTATCTCAATTTGCAGTATAACAAAAACAATTTGCATAGAAACTTAAAATATGTCAAGAGTACATATAAAGAATTCGAATCTATCCTATTTCGCTTTGCATTTATTTTGTTCCCTAAAAGTTACCTGTTCTTTTATTAAATCCCTGAATATTCAACCTGGAGCGTTTACGGTTGAAACGCAACTCCAACCGTAAAACCATTTTCAGCGTTGACCAAAAAACAGGCGACGTCCGTCCTGCCGGGAAACAAAACCGCAGCTAAAAGTTGTGGTGAAATAATGCGGCGACGCGACTAGAACGCAAAAGCGAAGTTGGGCGTACGAGAATTCGCAGAAATGTACAAGAATAGAAATAATAATTCCATAGAATTATTTTTGCGTGTAATGACGGATCAACTAAAGGAAATGCCTGAAAAATGTCATTGTTTCAGACAGATGGCGAAATTACCATCTCGATTTTTTTTATACTAATGATTCGTATGCAGGAATTCGTGTAGCAGTATCACACAAACATTACAGAGATTCGGTTTGAATGTCTTGATGTCTTAGAGTGATCAGCGAGTTACAGTGCCACATAGAAATGTCCTGGATGACCCAGCATTTATAGTGGATTCGTCTCGTCTCTTTCTTAAATTAAAAAACAATGCCCGTGCAAAAATACACGGACCGGCAAGTCCTCTCTTCTGGTAGGCCTATTTCCGGTAGTGAATTTTTAATAGGATATTGATGACAACTGGTGATGATTTTAAAGAACGGCTTTCCATTTCTTTTGAGGAGTACCGTAAAAACATTGTTTTACTAGCTGATGCCCGCAGCTTCTTCCGCGTGAATATAGGTTATTTAAATACCCCGTGGAACTATTTGATTTTCTAGGAACATGTCCCTCCGCATAGACCCAAGATTTCTACAGTTTTTCAGATTTTAGGTAGCAACTCTAAATAGAATTAAACTGCACTGTGCACTCAACAGCGCATGGTGGCGATGGGCTCATCACCTATCACACCAAGTGCATTATATTGTTTTAGTGAAACGTGGATTGTGGCAGTCATCTGTTTTTGCAGAGAGTGCCCAGTCTTTGACTACCCCTTATGGGATACAGTCGTGATCTTATGTATGTATGTACGTATGTAACTCTAAATATTTCCGAAATAAAAAGTAGTTTAGATTGCTCTCCGAAAAGTCTTTACAGAATTACTAAAAGAGTCTACAGAAGAGTAAGTAACATTTTATGAGTATAAAAACATTACTCAGACGAACATGCACACAATCTTGCTCATTTAAAATCGTCGTTTAGGATACCCCCCATTATAAGTGTCTCTATTTCGGAGCCATGGGAGGTACCACACTTTATCAGTTACACGCTATGTTTTGTATAGTGAGTGAAAAGAATACGATGCCCAAACTGGCAAAGAAACAATCCATTGTAGTCCTCAGAGTCAACAATGCTTGTTGACAGCGCTCGCTCAAGGACAGAGGGACTATGGGCATGGAACACTTACAAATATGAGCCGGATTTTGAACCTTACTCAAATAATAAAGGGCGGTGCTACTCAGTGCGTGACAGAAGTTAAACTTCTTATTATTTTTTTTATTGTTTAAAGTGACGAAACGAGCTAAACTGGCCACCTGATGGTAAGTGCAACGTCCGCCCACAACAAATGCTGTGTCACCCAGAATATTTCTGTGTGACACCACACTGCGCTCGTCACCCTGAGACATCAGTTCTTAAGTCTCAAATGCCCAGTGATTACTGCTAGCTCACAGTGCCCTTCAAACCGAAACACAGTAATGTTTGCACACTACTGCTTGACGGCAGAATAACTGGCCCTGGGGTGGTACCTACCTAGACGGATTCCTGCATAGGAATCCTACCACCAGTAAAAAAAAAAGTTCTTATATTTATAAAATATCTATTTGAAATTAAAACAACATGGTTTAACAAAAATAATACTCACTGTAAGATAACTGCTCAGAATATACGCAATTATTAATTATTTAATAAGTATTCATCATCATCATTTCAGCCTGTCACTAGTCTACTGCTGAACATAGGCCTCCCCCACAGATTTCCGGAAAAATTTGTAGCTCTCATTTTGGGGGGATTTGACATAGTTGCCACGCTTGGCAGGCGGGTTGGCAACCGCAGTTTATTTATTCAGATGTTCCAGAAAGATGCTGCTGCCCATCACTTGGTTTCCATGATCCGTCTGTCGACTTTTACGACACCCACGGGATGAGATGGGTGGTAGATTCTCTTAAGCCGCCACCACACGGCGGCAATCAGAAATAATTAAGAATAATAAACGAGCACAGAAAGGTCTTGTTATAGACTATAATATAATTTTCTTTTTTCTCTGTCAAGCCAAGAATATATTTCTGCGTCAGAAATGTTTAATTTAAAACGTTGCACTCTAATCCGATATCGAAGTTGTACACTCATCGCACCCAGAGAAGCTACACTTCAAAAAATAATTAGTGTTCCATTTATCCATTGGACTAACGGTAAATCTGAGTCAACATCAGGCGCATGTCCCAAACAAAACCGACGCCCGCACGCAATACATTCCCAATACTAACAGCATAGACTATGCGATCTGGCAACCGAACAAACATCCAAACATGCGACATAAATAGACACAGATGCTAATCAGATCCAACGATCGGTCCGATTAATTAGTATTACAGCGCGTTTGGTGTACGGAGCGCGTGATAAATTTGACGTGATTTGAATGTAAATTTAACTTTGACACACCAATTAATATAACATGTCGCGTTTAGTCTGAGAATTTCAATTACCATATTAAGCTTTGCGACCATTAAAATAACCTTTAAAAATGTTTAATGATGATATTAGTAGTGGTGGCAGGATTCCTATGCAGGAGTCCGTCCAGGTAGGTATCACCCCAGGGCCAGTTATTCTACCGTGAAGCAGTAGTGTGCAAACATTACTATGTTTCGGTCTGAAGGGCACTGAGAGCTAGCGTAATCACTGGGCATATGAGACTTAAGAACCTGTCTCAGGGTGACGAGCGCGGTGTGGTGTCACATAGAAAGTTCTGGGTGACACAGCATTTGTTATTGGCAGACGTTGCACTTACCATCAGGTGAACGTTTTAATTTTTTAATTAATATAATAAATGCGAAAGTAACTCTCTCTGTCCCTCTATCTAACCGATCTTGACGAAGTCGGCATCAGCTAGTTACATACAAATCATGATCGTAACTAACGTGTAAGCGCTAATGAACGTTAAATATCGTTAATTATTTAACGTTAATTAGCGCTAACGTTAATTTTAGATAACTTATTATAAAAAAAAATTCAGTTAGCAACGCACGTCCTTTGCTCTTTTGCTCAAAGCGTGTTTTCTGCCAGGGCCAGAAACGTAAGCGTATAGAATTTGCATGCGATTATTGATTTATTTGTCATCGTAATACGCTTCAAACTAAGTAAACAACGCTGTAAGGATAAAGACAGTCGCCTCCTAGATTTAAACCGGGACTGAAATCGAAAAGGTGGGGGTATCATCAGTTTCCATACAACCCACTGTTGGACGCTTGCTCCAAGTAGGATTGCACCTTAGGCGATGCTTTTGTGATGGCTGTACCACCACCGATCGGAAGCCATGAGGTTGTTCTTGCATTTCCTTTAGTCGACACTTGCGATACCCCCGTAATGAGGTAGCGTTGTAGATTCTCTAATGCTGTCACCACAAGTCAATTATTTAAAAATGATTATAATAACTTATTTCTTATTAGGATTTGTAATTAATAAAGTGCGTTTAGGAAAATTTTAGTAGCAGTGAGGTTTATTTACTAGTTTAACAAATTAACATTAAAAAAATTAATTAGTGCGTTTGTAATATTTAAAGTATATATAATATTTAAAGTATAAATATAATGTTAAGCAACAGCCTATAAATTCGCAACATACAATTGCTCCACTGGTGACTTTTTATAGGCTTTTGGGGCAGGGAAGAGTCCGCCACGTGGCTCCATTGCGGGTTGGCGAACTTCCAATGTCCTCAAAATATTTTAATGATGGGTTTCCTTCCGTTGTTTTCCTTCGCCACTGCGCACGTGGCAAACAATATTGAAAATTGCAAAACAATTATAGAGGTACTGGCACTCAGATCACTCATGTTCTACGAAATTTAGTAAACTGGTGGTAGGATTCCTATGCAGGAATCCGTCTAGGTAGGTACCACCCCAGGGCCAGTTATTCCGCCGTGAAGCAGTAGTATGCAAGCATTACTGTGTTTCGGTTTGAAGGGCACTGTGAGCTAGCGTAATCACTGGGCATTTGAGACTTAAGAACTGATGTCTCAAGGTGACGGGCGCAGTGTGGTGTCACCCAGAAATGTTCTAGGTGACACAGCATTTGTTGTGGGCGGACGTTGCACTTACCACCAGGTGAACGTTTTGCTCGTTGCGTCACTTTATACAATAAAAAAAAGGAAATAAAAGTTGATTTGCGCGCAGTAACTTAAGGACCGCCTATTGTTTGAAATTATTATCGAAAGGAAATTGAAACTCAACGTTTATCAGGAAACGATCCAATATGTGACTGTGCAAATACAATTCCGTCACGTCGTACTTAACAAGAGGTATCATTTCATACAATCACTCCATTTGATGTTGACGTCAGCCGGGAATACCATATTTTCCTCGTCAATGGCGCCGAAAATTACTAGAATTATATTCTGACGGGCAGCAGTCGTTTGCGGTGCTACTTGAAATATTGATGCGAGTTTAGCGTAATCAGCCCTTTCCGTATGGGACATGCAAACGATGACATGTTTTTAATTTGTATCGAGCTCTTAACCCTTAGCATTATGTTATGTATAAGTTTTTGTCGTTTTAAATGTGTAATTTATAGGTATGTATATCTTTAAGTCATTATAAAACATCCCAACTGCAATTGTTGTCTACTCTTATCATTGTAAATAAAAGTAAAGTATACCTATAAATGTCCCACTGCTGAGTGAGTCAAGTCTCCTTTCACTTCTGAGAGGGTTATGGAGCCGAGAAGAGTCAGCCACGTTGCTGCAATGAAGATTGACCGACTTCATATGTCCTCCATATATTTTTATTTCTCAGACATGCTGGTTTCCTCACGATGTTTTCCTTACCAGCCAAGCACGAGTGCCTAGTCCCAGGTGTAATAGAGTTTTCTTTTTAATTATATGTAGTATGTAGGGCATAGCGTGGTGTCACACATAAATGTTCTAGTTAACATAGCATTTGTTATGGGACAGAGAGAGTTATAAATGATTGTTATAAATTAATTGTGGCTGCTATGGCAATAATTACTACATGGTGGTAATATTTATCGCTATATTAAACAGGAAATTTTGAATGAGCTGCAATAATGTAATTAAACTGACAAAGTCGGTATTCCCGATTATTATTCTCTATGGAATAAACAAAGTTAGACACAGGTCAATATTAAACAATGTCTTAACGTATGTTTCTTTCTAAAATAGACATGTGGTTGCGTATCCAATCTAAATTCCCAGATCCGGCTCATTCCGCAGTAATTAGGCTGCGTTTCAAAAATAAGTTGCATTCATGACAAAGCTTGGACACCCGCGCGAACAAATTGCACCCCCGGAGAGACACGTGACATTAGCTGCTCTGTTCGTCTATTCAAACTCATTCGCCCGCTGCTAGTGTTGTCTAGTCATAATGTCGATAAATCCAACTTTTTCTAAATATCAATATTAATGGACGATGAAGTATTTGATTATAAGAGAACAATAAAATTAACTTACTTTAAGTATTCAGACAAATAAGAAGCAGTACTGTAGATGTAGTTAGGTTAACTACTAAGTATATGTAATCTAGTTTTTAATCATTTGTATTTAGAAAATGTAAAAATGCTAGTCCTATATGATATTTATCATAATTATAATCTTCAGTTCACTACTCAGCTTATTTGGAAGTTGGGAGCTTTGACGTAATCGCCATGCTTAGCGGACGGATTGGCGATCACATTGTAGAACACATCGCTTCCTAAGACTCTGCTCCTCGTCACAGGTCGACGCTGACAGGGATGTGCGATGAGAGTAATTGTACTATCTGCAAGAAATAGCAGCCAAGTTGTCAAACAACGCAAAGGGGGATGGCTACTTATTCAATTGTAAAGTTGCAAGCGATCGGCCGGCGTGAAATACTGTCCCGCTCTACTGAGTAACGCCAAGCTTTTTGGAGGCCAATTTGACCTTCCCTTCCAGATGACCGCCGAACTGTACGTCACGCGATATTTCAATGCGAAGGATTCCGATACTAACCGAGGCATCGAGGGGGAGTATAATCAAAACGAGGGGAATACGGCAAAGGGTTTCTTTTTAGCGTGAACGCGCAAACCTGTGTCTTCTTTGGGTTGAATTGTAATAAATTTAGTTGGTCCCATATCGATATTGTTTCTTATAAAATCTCGACTTTAGACACAGTACTGTCATCGTCATAGCAATGAATGTTACTAAATTAAAACCGATTTTCTAATATCTATAGTCAACAAGTTATAACATCATACGCACTACGACGCGCGTCCGCCGTAGGGAGTGGCGTGCAATAGCCAACAACAACAACGCGTACACCACATACACCAAATCCCCGGGCGTCTCACCGGTCAGTTACCGATACACAAGCCGTCAGTCCGAACGGAGGTCCGAATGGAGGACCTCCCCCGGACGGCAATTAGATGACTTTTTTTAATTGGATAAAGTGACACATAAATTCACGTAAGTGCAACGTCTGCCCATAACAAATACTCTGTCACCCAGAACATTTCTGTGCAGCACTACACTGCGCCCGTGCCTAGGCACACCAGTTATTAAGTAGCTCAGTAATTACACGAGATATCAGTGCCCTTCAGACCGAAACACAGTAATGTTTGCACACTACTGCATGACGACATTAATTGGCACTGGCACTGCGGTGGTACCACCTGAAGGTCACTGAGAGCTATAGAGCTAGTGAAATCACTGGGCACATTATATTTAAGAACTGTTGTCACAGGGCGACGGGTGCAGTGTAGCGCCACAGTAATATTCTGGCTGACACAGCACTGCTATGAGCGGACGTTGCTTATCAGGTGAACGTTTAGCTCCTCTCGTCCCTTACTCTAATAAAAAAACATTACTTTAACAAGAGTTTTTCTAAAGCTAGCCTATGAAAAGCTTGAACATAATTATGAATCTGTAACTATTATATCATTATAGGCAAATAATACCTCGGTATCGAACGACCAAGCTATTAAAACCGCCAGGAAATTAGCAATACTTACGTTTCGAAAATAGGTATGCTTTTACTAATTGCATTTTATAATCTTTGACACTGTGTGTTATTGTTTGCTGTGACTGCGTTAAACAAATTCATTATTATCGATTCGAGCGATAACGTTACAACCCTATGCCCTTCGCTAGTAACTCGTTATCGTTGACTGACTGACGCCATGCCGCGTGGATGACGCGTGCCGACGTCACGAACTTGACGCCTGAGAGGACTTAAAAGGCAAAGGTCGAATTTTGTGTTTCACGGCCCTACTCGCTTGACGGCGCTTAAACTTTAGCGGGAATTGTACAGTGCTTCAATTTTAGTGAGAATTGTACTTACGAATTTTGAATAGATTTTTATAGAATACTAGATGTGCTCCGCCCGTCTCCCTCAGCGTAAGCCAAGTCGACAGTCCGAATCAAGTCGACAGTCCGACTCAATTCAACAGTCCAAACCAAGTCGACCGTCCGAACTAAGTCGACAGTCCGAATGCAAGTCGATGTGCGAATGGTAGGCCCGCAGCCTCCCTCGGACGGTCATTAGATGACTTAAAATAATTTTGAGATATTCTAAACTGCCCAAGCACGCAGCGAACGCGACAGTCCCGAATTTCGAGGTTTTTGTAGGAGTTTATTTATGTATTTATGTTTCGGTCAAACCAAACCTAGCACGCGGGCCTCTGGCCCGTGAGCACAGTATCCGATGAAGCTGAAAAGCCAAAAAGGCTAACAGCAATTACATCACCGAAATTATACATCAGCATAAATTAAAATTAAGAAATGAAAATTATTATATATATATTATTATTATATATTATATATATTAATTGGCTTTATTATTGTTCGTTATTTAGTTATCATAGTCATCATCAACTGTCTGTAAACAGTCCACTATAGTTCTCCACAGTAAGAAGGATTTGTTATATTCGCAGGCGGATTGGCCGTCAACTGATTGTAGGTCTGACATATTATTAGATATTTAGTTTGGTTTTTTCGCCCTCTGTCTTAGTTTATTTTGTAATTAGGAGGATTATTTAGTAATTGCAGTTATTTTAAAGTTCTAAAATATAGTAAATAGAAACGCAATTTACAGTTCTCTATTTTGCGGTTTTAAATTAGCGTCCAAAAAATAAAAAAAAATGCGATAAAGAATTAAAAAATCTGCAGAGATTTTATTTTCCTCCGAATCAAAATACACTTATAACATATCATGTATACAGTTTAATGTTGATATTAAAATTGAGCTAAAAACTACTGGCTGTATGCTGACATAGGTCGAGCTGGTGCTGTAAACTATAGAGGAATAAAAAAAAGTAATCGTATAATTAAATATTTGCGTAATGAACTCTGCCATATTATCTCATGCCGCTGATTTTTTTTTTTATAGAGTAGGAGGCAAACGAGCAGGTGGCTCACGTGATGGTAAGTGATCACCTGCCGCCCATGAACACCTACAATACCAGAGGAATAGCAGATGCGTTGCCGGCCTTTGAGAAAGGAATAGGCTCTTTTCTTGAAGGTCCCTAAGTCATATCGGTCCGGAAAAACATTCCATAAAGTGCAAGTGCGTGGCAGAAAATTTCGCGAAAAACGCACTGTGGTGGAATGCCAACCATCAAGGTTGTGACGATGGAATTTGAGGTTATGCCGTAAGGTGCGATGGTGAAATTCAGCGGCTGGAATTAATCCGAACAATCCCTCGGAACACTCCCCATGGTAGATCCTGTAAAAAATGCAAAGAGTTGCAACATCTCTTCGCAAAGCCAGGGGATCAAGCCGATCAGATAGGACATGGTCGTCAACAATTCGAGCCGCTCATCGTTGAATGCGGTCAAATGGAAGGAGCTGACACTGGGGTGCCCCCGCCCAGAGATGAGAACAGTACTCCATGTGCGGCCGAACCTGCGCCTTATAAAGTTGCAAGCGGTGGGCCGGCATGAAGTACTGTCGCGCTCTACTGAGCACGCCGCTTCTTGGAGGCCAATTTGGCCTTCCCTTCCAAGTAACCGCGAAATTGAACGTTGCTCGATATGTCGACGCCAAGGATTCCGATACTGGCTGAGGCAACAAGGGGAGTGCTCTCGAAATGAGGTGATACGACGAAGGGTTTCTTTTTTGCGGTAAACGCTCAAACTTGTGACTTGTTAGGGTTGAACTCGACTAAATTTAGTCGGCCCCAGTCACAAGTTTGTTCCGGTGCTAGGGAAAATTCCTGGAAAACAGCATCGCTGATGCATAGCATCTCAAAAAGTTACAAGACCAAAAATACATAAAAGTGGTAGAATCTAAGGTGGGTGGCGCTTGGTTGTGCGATTACCAATCCGCCAGTAAAGCGTAATGATTACGACAAATCATGCGTTTTCGGCAGAAGCCTATGTCCAGCAGTGGGCTATTAACAGGCTGAAGAAATAGAATAATAAGATAACGAACGTGGACCCTTAAAGGAAAAACCAATTATTATGCTACTTTACACAGATATTTTGTGAAAATATACTCTTTTCCCAGACAAAATTTTAAGCATAATCGCAGGTATTCTGTGGGAGAATAATATTTTCCACGAAAAAACTTCAAATAAAACTTATCAAAACCAGTAGTGTACCAGTTGCTAGAGTTAAATTTCGCAATACGCAATGACTTGGGGTTTCGTTTAAATTCTTAATAGCCTGCTTAGATACGAATTTCCTGCGTGCTAGTCCCAGGAGGAAATAATCGTAAGGAAACCTGTATGTCTTGAAAAAATATTAAAAGACATGTGAAGTTCGCCAACCCGAACTGGAGCAGGGTTGTGAACCCTCTCTGATGAGGTCATTGTTTATTTATTTTATTTATTTATTCATTGTAGTTGACATTGGCCACCAGCAAGAAATTTAGGGCAGATTTCACCGATGAAAATAAACACGATCAGTGCAAGCTAAACGAAGTTTAAGCGTTTAACTGAGTTCAATTCTACAGTTTGCATTTCATAAACATCAAATGAACAAAGTTAAAGCTAAACGCGATTAATATTCAGAACACCCAATTTTCGACGTTCAACTCTTTAAAAGCGTTTAGAGAGCTGTCATTGTCAATTGCACAACTATGTAAACAAAAAAAATATTTTTAATTCATATAGTTTGTTGTTTGTAACCTATGCATAAAACAGGCTGTTTGATGTCGCAAAAATCACTCGCCTACTATGAAATTTAAAGCGAGCGTCTAGTCCCAGAGCTACCACGGCTGTCAAGTCCAAATGAAATTGGAACTACCTTTATGCTAAAGATGTACTTATTTAGTTTAACATATACATAGATACATATTTAAAGTGTCTGCTAATGAAAGTATTCGCATATAATTTTCTCATATAAGTCAGTGCATTGTATTCTTTGTTGAAAAGAAAATGATTTTCTTACACCACATACATGCCCGCTGTGTGGTGGCGGCTTAAGAGATGGTAGAATCCCCCATCCCCCCCCCATCTCATCCCGCAGGTGTCGTAAAAGTCGACAGAGGGAAAATAAAAACCAGGATATGGGCAGCAGCATCTCCCTGGAACATCTGAATTAATAAACTGCGGTTGCCAACCCGCGTACCAAAACTGGCAACTACGGCAACATCCCCCCAAAATGAGAGATACTAACTTGTGGCAACCTACATATGTTCAGCAGTGGACTAGTGATAGACTAAAATGATGATGGTGATGATGACATACATGCTGTCACTTTAATTTCTGACATAATTACGTGCATCGTGTAGGTTAATTCAAAGTTAAATTTATATATCATAAAAGTTAAAATTAAACGTTACCTAACCTAGCCTACCAGAATTTTTTGTTCATCATCATCATCATTTCAGCCTAACTAGTCCACTGCTGAACATAGGCCTCCCCCATAGATTGCCATTAAAGTATGTGGTTGTAATTTTGAAGCAGGCGGGTTGGCAACCGCAGATTATTTATTCAGATGTTAAAGGAAGATGCTGTTGCCCATCTCCTGGTTTTAATTTTCCCCCTGTCGACTTTTACGACACCCACGGGATCACATGGGGTGGAAGATTCTCATAAGCCGCCACATCACAATTATAAAAATAAGCCGTAAAACATAAATTAATTTGCAAAATACAGTATACAATAGCATAGTGCTGGGCAACGGAAAAACAATCCGATGAAAATGGATGTTTGGCAGTCTTGAAAGCCAGTGTAATAAAAGGGCATATGAGAATTAAGAACTCATGTCCATGAACTCAGGGTGATGAGTGCAATGAGGAGTAAACACATACATACATACAGTCACGAATTTTTCCTACATACTTTCTTCCTTGTAAAAGTAGTGTCCCGCACCAGAGCATACCTGTTTTTACATGCCCGGCATAGCCGTGGGCCCTTCCTGGCACCAAACCTCACTCAAAAGTTGAAGGAGGCTTGAACCCGGTAGTGGGTCGTTCATGAGTGTTAATAATAAATAAAGTCAAAGTCCTGAATTTTTATTTTGCATAGTAGTGTTATACGCAGTATTAAATATAACAGAAAAAATAACTTAAATCGAAATACTAAAAAACATATGGAGTGTCAACCCTCAACTTATTATTACACGGCTGTCGTACGATAGTTAAACATATTTACAAAAACAAACATTTAAAATGTAAATAGTAAGACATCAGACATATGAGAGCATTTAAAGCATGACATTTCTGCTTTGAATGCTCCGATGAATGCTTTGCCTTTTTAATATTAAAGTGGAAATAAACATCGTCAAAGCCCTGTCTAAAGTGCATCAAAGCCCTTCATTTAAGACCTTCCAGCCCAGGTAATCAACGTATTTAGTATCTTTCGCCTTTTGATACGTGAGACATTTTTTCCATCCCTCATCACTCCACTGACGTCTCGGGGTCGACGATCACAGGGACTTGTTAAATCGGCGCGTGTAACTCACGTGCCGTCGCCGAATGCACTAATTGATTATAATAACCCCTCTTTTTATTCTCATTTATAAAGGGGAGCGTATTGCGTCCTAATTGATGTTTTATATTAGTGTTAGCATTGTGCACGTTCTTGTGCATACTCAATTGTAATTTTGATGTGTAAAGCAAATATTTTCATGTGTTTATTCACACATGCATGTGTCAATAGGTACCGAATCAATAAAACTAGTGAAGTAGTTGGTATAAGATGTTCGTCTGAAACAGGACGTGGCACAATTTATTAGTATATATATATATATACATATATATACATATAAATAATGATTTCTTATATTTACGCGAATGGGTAGTATTCCCGTAAATTTAAATAAAACTAAATTGAACGTAAATAAAATATACTATTTAAATGTAAGTTACATCTGAAGAAAATAAATTTGAAATGTTTAGCTAAAAAGTTTTTTTAAGTTATTTTTTAAAGACAGAAGTAAAAAGTTAACTTTATTGAGTTAACTTTATAGTTGTTTTAGTTGAGTTGAAATTAAATAAAATCATAAGCAAAATAGTTTTCTGTAAGCATATTCGCTTACCAATGACAGTCCGTCTGCCTGAAGATTTTTTTTTATCGAAAACATGTGATTGTGTGATGAGACGTGCAAATCGTTCACCAGATGAAGTACAATGCCTGTCGGTAACAGCTGAGATGTCACCCAGAACTTTGCTTTGAAAGGTTTAGCGTAGCACGCGTAGCACACGTAGCACACGTAGCAGCGCCTAAGACATATTTTTTTAAGCCTAGTTATTACACAGTACATCACTGCTTGTTAGCATAACTTCTAGCCCTGCGCTACCGACCTTGTGGATTAGTGCCAGTAAAGTTGAAGTTCGTCGTCGATCGTCGTTTCAGCCTATCACTACTCCGCTATATAGGCCTCCCCCCTAGATTGCTGCAAAAGTTAGTAGCTCTCATTTTGGGGGGATTTTGCCATAGTTGCCACGATTGGCAGGCGAGTTGGCAACCGCAGTTTATTTATTCAGATGTTCCAGGAAGATGCTGCTGTCAATCACCTGGTTTTTTATTTTCCCTCTGTCGACTTCTACAACGCGGACGGGATGAGATGGGGTGTAGATTCTTGAGTTGAATAGGTCTTGTTGTTTCGGAGATATCGTGATGACTTAGTGGTAAATAGCTTATATATATATATATATATATATATATATATATATATATATATACGCGAGTGACCAGAGTAGAGAGTAGATCCCCGGTGCCGGTACCTCTAAAATTAGTCTGCAATTTTTAATTGTGATTTACCACGGTCACGGGCACGGACTCTTCCCAGCTCCAAAGCCCTCTCAAAAATGAATGGAGACCTGTGCCTTTATAAACTTGTGACTTAATAGCCTAACCACTAAGCTACTGCTCTTTAAAAAAATGATATATTGAAAAACAACTTAGCATGTCCTATAGTTACAATATTGTACATTAATTTGTACTGTTTTGTTTTGAAAATGAATTGTTTTATGGCTACATAAAATTTATGAACAAGTATATACTTCCAAAGAGGGGAAGTTGCAAAAGCCTCGAACAAAGTCGGAGTCCGTATAAATTATTTATTATCGTTAACAGTAAGTCTGTTTTCACATTTCGCCGACCGCAGCGGCTCTGCCGTAGAAAATAGGATTTTCAATCGCGGTGCCCGAACGGACAAGCCATCTGTGCCCAAATCTTCGCGAGTAATACATACGAGCTCTTAGAATGGGGATTTATTTATTAATTTGGTTTCTAAGAAACGTGTTTGTCATGGATGCGTTTTACATACATCGGTTCGATATGCACAAACACCCAGACCCGGAACAACTATCTTTAGGTCATACAAACATTTGTCCGTGCTATCGATCCCGCGACTCGTAACGCAGAATCCAAGGGCTTATACACTGCGCCTACCGAGCCGTCAGTGTGGTGTAATACATTACCGTGATTAATAAAGATACGTTCAAACGTACATTACATAGGTATTTGTGTGTGTATAGGGGTGCGCGTGCGTAATATCCGCTACATATGTGCGTGTTTGTGAGCGTGTATATGTGTTCATTAATTTACCACAGTTACGCTTAACTACCGTAGCTGTGAGGTACAAATACACGGTTATAAATTTTGTTATTATACAGTACACTCCCATCCAAAACTCTCTTAAAAATAAGAAGAGGCATTTGCAGCCGTGGCATAATTCTAGGCTGTTATTTTTAAAACCCGATTCAGTACATTATACTTTTTAAATGTTTCTGCTGTAGTAACCCGTTATAATGCAAAGCGACATCGTCGCCTTGAGGATAACATAGTTAATGTATAGCGTAAAAATAACTAAGTAAGAGCCCATAAATGTCCTACTCCTGAGCACAGGCTTCCTCTCACTTTTGAGAGGTATTTAGAGTTGGGAAGAGTCCGCCATTCTTACCGTTGAGCATGTGGTCAATCAGCACTTACACAACTCTAGAACAATTTTACATGTGCCATACTCGCGTACACTTAAGTCCAGCGTACGCTTAAGCTACTCGTACCACAGCTTGCGTACAATAATCGTGAAATGAAATTTGTAAGTGCAATTAAAAATATAATATAAATTACACATAAGAATTTAATTTGAAAGACCGTAACTATCGACTTCCTTATAACTGGTGACGAACAGTATCTAAGGTTCTTGGTTTCTGCTACTGCGAACGCCAATCCGTCTGCCCAGCGTGGCGATTTGCAGTTAGCAAATCTTCCTAATTTGGAAGAGGCATCCGATATAATAGTCCACTGTTGGACAGAGGCCAGCAGTGGACTTTTATATCGGATGCCTTCTTGTTGCTACAGTCTTATATTATGTTAGGACGACCGCGTGGCCTAGTGGTCAGAGTACCTGACTTCTATGCTGCGGGTCGTGGGTTCGTATCCCAGCCGGAGCCAACATTTGTGCTATTTGTGGAGAACATGGCTAGGAGTACTGGCGTATAGGTCTGCCTCGAGTCGATGGGGATTGAATTTTTACTGATGGTAGGATTCTTATTCAGAAATCTATCTAGATGTGGAGGCCGTGAAGCAGTAGTTATTAGTACACAATATATTATTTATTCTGCTGTTAAATATTAGTGTGCAAACATTACTGTGTTTCTGTCTTAAGGGTACGGATAGCTTTAGTATTTGTGATGATGTTCTCTTAGCCGATTTCGACCACGGCGACAACTTCCTGAATACTGTCGAGAGCCATCAACTGCGCAGGAGATATTATAGTGCCACAAGTGTACGCGCAAACACTGAGGCACTCACTCGTCCAAACCTACCCGCGCCCGATGTAACGCTGATGCGATAAGATCTGAGGTAGGCTAGGATGCAGTGTCAGAAACACGGGGACAATCACAACACAACCAGACCCGAAAACCAACAATTTGTGTTTTAGCACAAATGCGTAGAAGTCAGGTACTCTGACCACTAGGCCACGCGGTAGTATTTACTGGGCATATAAGGCTTACAGAGTTATGTCTCAGGATGACGAGCGCAGTGTGATGTCACCCAGATTTGTTGTGAGTGATATGGCATTTGTGATAAGCAGACGTTGCCCTTACTGGTACCATAAGGTGAACAATTTGCCCGTCTCGTCACTTTTTTCTGTAGGTAGTACTATTTTAACTTTATGCAATACATGCGGTTGTCGAATTTCTAGACCCGTGTGTATACCAAATTATAATGGTCGTTAAAATTCAATTGTTGCCGGCCACCCCGCCGAGTCCATCTCAGGAGGACCCCTATATTGCTGTAATAAGTCTATAGAGTCTGCATAATTGCAAATCATTTGCGGGTTTTGTCGTCACATTGTGGGGTTGCAATAGCACTTGTGACTGAAGGTCGTTTGTGGTTGTTTTTTTATATATTATTTTCTGTTTTGTACTGTTTAGCATTTATATAAAAATATGTATAGTTTTGAGACTTTTCTGTTTTACATATCGAATAACAGGAGTTGTAGTAAATTGGTTCATCGGTGGTGTACGATGTCGCTTGTTACAGGTGCTTGCAAAAAAAAGATTTATCACGAGGGGGGGATAATGTGACAATCAGGTGTATTTTTTGGTGCGATGAAAGGTAGGGGGGGGGGGGAGACTAAAGCCTCACGACGTGGTAATACGTCGTGAGGCTTTAGTCTACGTACGTAATAGGTGGTCTGGGGTGTATAAAAGTGGCCTAAAAACCTTACGTGATTAATCTTCCTGACCACGATACGGTCAGTCACGACCCAGGCGACACTGTGCACACTGTCAATAGCTTTATTATAACACGCACCACAACGCGCGACCGCCGTAGAGATCGGCGAGCAATAGACAAAAACCACACCGCGTACATACTATTCACCCGTGTTCCAGGGCGGTTCTCACCCAGAGTTACCGACATACAAGTCGACAGTCCGAATGGAGGCCCGCAGCCTCCCACGGACGGTCTTTAGACGACTTAAAATCTTTTGAGATATTCGTAATCGCACAAGCACGTGGCGAACGCGACACAGTTCGAATTTCGAGGTTTTTGTAGGAGTATATTTATGTATTTATGTTTGGGTCAATCCAAACCTGGCACGCGGGCCCCTGGCCCAGTGAGCACAGAATCCAATGAAGCCGTGAAAGCCAAAAAGGCTAGCAGCAATTACATCACCGAAATTACATGTACGTTATTTATCTTCTTACTCGCGGGCCATCTGCTCGCGATTCGCTTTCGATAACGCGGTTAAAGTCACAGGGCTACCAACATACTTCACACTCAGAATTTTCCATCCATGAGATATCGGTTCTTGATTCTCATACGCCCTGTAATTACACTCGCTTTGCCCACGTGATGTTTGTATATCACTGCTTGACAGAACAACATCTGGCAATGCGGTAGGCCTAGGTGGATCCCTGTATGGGTTCTACCGCTAGTAAATTACTACTTATTTCCTATAATATTCCTACTATTATCCTGCTTGAATCCTTTAAGTTTTCCATAACCAACCACTGTAAACATGAACCTTAAAGATGCCTCGTCGTCGCATTGAAGAGTTGTATTTACAGTGGAACAATCTGTTATACATATAAATAAATATCTCTATATTATTACTGTATATCTATTTTCGCTACCTAGTTTCGTAGATGCGTTTCTTATAGCTTTTTAGGACTCCCTCAATTATTGAGACTTGAGAAATTAAAAATACGATAACGATCGCCAGGAACTTAAAGATACTCGTAGTAACCAACTGCAAAGTAACTACAGAACCGTTCGTGATACGAGTATATAAATGAAACTGTAGTGACAACTACGTCATCACATGAGATGCTCGAGACATATCTCATACGTCCAACATCGAACTTGAAGTTTCTGAGATGCGAACTGTATATACAATATTTCTAGATTATTGCTTAGAGTTCTCCTTGCAATAATCTAGAAATTTCCGTACCAGATCGGACCATCCGATCTGGCCAGTATCTAACCTATCCCTTGGTAACATCATCTGCCTAATTTATAAAATGATCCTAAGTCTACCGTCTATAAATATATTTACTGATGGTAGGATTCCTATGCAGGAATCCGTCTAGTTAGGTACCACCCAAGGGCCAGTTATTCTGCCGTGAAGCAGTAGTGTGCAAACACTGCTGTGTTTCGGTTTGAAGGGCACTGAAGGCTAGCGTAATCACTGGGCATATGAGACTTAAGAAGTCATGTCTCAGGGTGACGGGAGCAGTGTGGTGTCACACAGAAATGTTCTGGGTGACATAGTATTTGTTATGGGCAGACGTTGCATTTACCATCAGGTGAACGTTTAGCTCGTTTCGTCACTTTATGTAATAAAAAAAATATGCTAATATAATGTAAATATAGAATTTATGAAACTTATTTCTTGTTTATTTAATTTAATGTCATTAAAGTGTCTAGATATACTAATTATACAATAAAGATAACACAAGACCAAAGTGGCGAGCACTAAATGAACTATGAAATAACCTGGGCAGACTATAAACGATAATCATTAAGCTATTTAGTAATTAGTCGAGCAGATGACCGATTTCCACCCTTTACTACAATAGGTACCCATCCATCGTAAGAAGTTGGTGGGAGTAGTGATAAAATAAAGTGATTGCGTAGTCACAAAGCGCCCCTGCTGCTTGCGTAATAAAGTCTTTAATTGTCTCATTTTACTGCCGAGACTATGACTTGCGATTACAATTCACAGCAGTTTTATTCCCCATTAATTCATGGCCACACTTGATGGTACGCTGGCTTGCTCAAAGATTATAACGATTACGTCACTAAGATTCACTTCTAATACCTAGTTAAAACGTTGTCAGTAGATGCCAGCTGTTATTTATTGATTAGATTTCACTTATCCATCTCTACATCCAATTGAAGATGAACGGCACGGGACAAGTTTTTATATTATTATTATTCCTACACAGGAATCCATCTAGGTAGGTTACCACCGCAGAGCTAGGTTTTCTGTCACGAAGTAGTAGTGTGCCAACATTACAGTATATCAGTCTCAGGATACAGAGCCAGTGTAATTGCTGGGCATATGAGACTTAAGAACTGATGTCTAAGGGTGACTGGCGCACTGTGGTACCACACAGAAATGTTCTGGGTAGACATCGTCACAATTATGGTGCAACCTACAATTGAACCCTCCCACCACATCCCGTGGGTGTCGTAAAAGTCGACAGAGAGAACATAAAAACCAAGAGATGGGCAGCAGCATCTTCCTGGAACATCTGAATAAATAAACTGCGGCTGCCGACCCGCCTTCCAAGCGTGGCAACTATGGCAAAAAAAATTGTAGCAATCTATCGTGGAGGCCTATGTTCAGCAGTGGACTAGTTATAGGCTGAAATGATGACGATGATGATGATGATCTTCCTATAACATCTGAATAAATAAACTGCGGTTGCCAATCCGCCCGCCAAGAGTGGCAACTATGGCAAAATCCTATCAAAATGAGAGCTGCACCCCCGTTTATTGTCTTTTGTGGCAATAAACGGGGGAGGCCTATTTTCAGTAATAGGCTAGTAATAGGCTGAAATGATGATGATGATGATGTATAATTGTGCTGTATCGTAGGTGCTTAAATTGCACAAACACAAACACCCATAGTCGGAACAATTGCTGTAGGCCATACAATTTTTTGATCCGTGTGGGAATCGAATCCGCGACACAGAAGCCAGTCGCTTAGCCACTGTGCCAACCGAGTCGATATTACCAGTTAATCATCAGAAATATATTTACTAAGTAAGTGAGATGAGCAAAACGTTCACCTCATTCTAAGTGCATCACTACCAATAACAAATGCAGTGTCACCCTAAACATTTCTGTGTGCCACCATACTGCGGTCGTTCCCCTAGGACATTAGTTCTAAAGTCCCGTATTTCAAGTAATTACTCTAGCTCTCTGTACTCTCCAGGCCGAAAGACGGTAATGTTTTCATACTACTGCTTCGCGGAAGAATAAATAGCCCTGTATTAGTACTTAGCTAGAAGGATTCCTGCATAGGTACCACCACCAGTAAAAATTTGTAAGTTATGTTCTGTAAAATATGAGATAATTGCAAGTTGCAAGTCGGAACTCCAAATTATTGCTGTTACTAAACATTTATATAAAACTAGCTGTCCCGATAGACGCTGTCCTGACTTAACTATGAATATTAAATACAGTCTATCAAAACTCACAAAAACTCCATATTAAATTGAACTTTTAATATTAGGCGTGATTGCTATGTACTAACCGTGATGAACAAACTCTCGTCAAAAATCTCCGATAAATTTTCCGATTGAATTGCCTGTGAAATATGCACTAAGAAATGATAAATTAATTATATTATCAATATATTTCTGACCGACGCATCTGTTTTATTGATATTGCAGTGCGCATTCTGCCAATCGACGGACAGTTATGTCAAAAGCGCAAACGGTTACATTAGAAAACTTAATATGGTCGTTAAGGTTTCTTAAATTTTCTAATTTTCCGCACAACTTTCTTAATTATTTCTTTCATGAGAACCTTCTCCTGACAATAACAAACACAAAAAATGAATTAGCGAAATTGGTCCTGCCGTTCAGGCGTGATGCCGTGACCAAGGGAAACGGGGATTTATTTCTATATATATAGATATGGGTTGACAATGTACTCGTATATCGTCGAACCGGATTAGGTTTGCACTAGCAAAGACCCATGCGCAATTTTATGCAAAGTTTCTCATTCTACCATTTATATCTTAGTAAATTTTATTGTATACTAGATTAAGGTCGTGACTACGTCCGCGTGGGCATAGGTTTTTATAAATGCCGGATGCCTTTGATTTTCCGGATAAAAGGTATCCGTCCGTCTCCAGCATGCAAGCTATCTCTGTGCAATATCGTCAAGATCGGTTGAACGTCAACCGTGAAAAGGTAACAAACAGACAGAGAAAGTTACTTTTAGATTTAAAATATTAATATGGATTTATGCATCCAATTTTTACAGTATCCGCCTAGTGTACAAGTTACAAAATCTAGACTAAATCCCTGTAAATATTTGCACTAATTAAATCCTAATATTAAAAAAAATCTACTGTACAGTTCTGAAAATCTATAACTTCGGTCCTAAAGGATTGGTTTTAAGTCTTTTCTCAAATAGAGAGCCGTGCCGGATAGATCTGCGTATATTTTTCCCTAGAATTTCCTTTAATAGATGAGTCATTTCGTCCCCCAAACATGGGTCAATGTCACATGATACTATACTATAGCTATGTATGTATAAAACCTCCATCTATTATCACTATGAGTTTTCTACAATCATCTTAAATTACAATGTGTTTAAGGCATAGTTTTCTCTGCGCAACTATAGAAGGATGTTTTTAGAAGAGTAAGCTATAAAAGTATCTAATGGGGGACTCGTAACTATTCGCGAACGGGGGGAGATTATAGATTAACTACATGATAAGTGACAGTTTATAAAAAAATATTTATTTGAAATGTACCAAACCGATGAATCAGAAATGCGTTAAACTATTTCCATAGAAAGTAACCAACAAGACGTAGACTTCTTCCTCGTTGGTAGAATTTGTCCTAATCGCCACCCTTGGCAGGAAGGTTGACGATCGTAGTATAGACTTTGCTGCCTGTCATTCCGACGCCGATCGTAATAATATAGGCCAGCAAATTTGAAAAATTAGAGCGTGATAGCTCAGCGGTCTGACTCTCGCCTTAATTTTCAAAGTACGCGAGTGATCTTGGTTAAATAACTGGTGCCGGTAGCGGTAAAACATACAAACTTCAAAATGCTGGAATGATTTACCTCCACCGCTTCGGGAGATGATCTCATTAAGTTGTTTTAAAAAGAAATGTCGGAACTGGCTTTTGATGCAGCAAACCCTAGGTCCGTCTGTCCATAATTAATATATGTGTATACATATATATATATATATATATATATATATATATATATAAAAATGTGTGTGTGTATAAATATAAATATATATAGCTTGTACGTACATTGTTTAAAGTTTTGTTTTAGTATCTAAGTGCTATTTTTTTTTATTATTAAAGTGTGTTTGTTATTGTTCTGTTTTTATTTTCGGGCTGGGATAGAATATCAGCAGTGTACACCATGTGTGTTACCAAGCTGAATCCTAGACCCTTTTGTCTAAAAGGAGATTTATAATCTTTTGTATACCTTTAGAACTTTTTTGTATACCTGATTTTAGACAAATAAAGTTCTATTATTATTATTATTATTATTATATGGAATGCTGAAAAGAAAATGAAAATTGTTAATTACAAATCGTGTGGTATTCAATCAATTCGTCTTAGTAACACGAAATACCTATTATATACAGAGATAGTTGTTTTTTTTTTTCCGCACATAATATGATCGAATAAAAAATCCCCAGATAATCCCAAACTTTCTTACCGGTTCTTTTCGGATATTAAATTTTTGGAGCCTGTGTAGATTTTTGACAACCTAGAGAGCTTGAAATAAGTAAAATTTGGCAGTATATTCGATACATAGCTAGCTGATGCCCGCGTCTTCGTCCGCGTAGATAGGTTTCTTAAAAATCCCGTGAGAACTTATGAACATTTTCCGTGCCTGTGCCAAATTTCTTTAAGATCAGTTTAACAGTGGAGTCGAGAAAAGGTAACAATCAAACAGCCTCTTTATAGTATAGTCTTTATTGAAAATGCCTCTCGTGACGATATTTTTTTAAGAATACTAGCAATGCTATTAAGATTACTCCACTCCAACTAAGCTTAAATGCTTTGCAAGGTTGTGGTTTATAACAGTAGTGGCGGGTTCAATCCTGCGACGTCACGTATCCAAGACCGTTCCCCAAATATTTATATATCCTATTGGCCCCTTCTTCATTTGAGATGTAGGTGACTAATGGATCAATTTACATTGCATCACTGGTGTAGATAATTTAGGTTCTTGTCTAAGCGTGAAAACATTTCCTCACAAGAAAATTAAAACAAGATTTTGCGTATTTGATATGGTTTATTTCACCAACGTCTAGGTAGGTACCACCGCAGGGCCTGTTATTCTGCCGTGATGCAGTAGTGTGCAAACATGGATGTGTTTCGGTCTAAAGAACACTGAGAGCTAGGGTAATTGCTAGTATGGGGTATGAGACTTTCGAGTAAGAACCGATGTGTCAAGGTAATGGGCGCAGTGTGGCGCCACACAGAAATATTTTGTGTGTCATCTTTTATGAGCCGACGTTGCACCATCAGGTGAACAGGTTTTGCTCGTCTCGTCACTTTATCCAATAAAAAAAAACTTCTATTGGAGACAATGAAAATTGTCATTTTGAAGTTTTTGTAATTATTTGATGAGTCCTCTACTAACTTTATAAATAACTGTTATAGTTAATATACGTATATTGCAACTATCAATAAAAGTGTAACATGCAATCGTTACAAAGCCGCTCATTCTCCCCCACAGTATGCAGGGGAGCCGCGGCAATTATCCAGGGGTTTCGCTAATTCCTTACGTGCTTAACGCCATTAGTGCGGCTTATTTAACGCCAAAGTACAGCTGTTTGATTGCCTTGATTAACAAGAATTATGTGCTTAAAATAATCTTGTATTATTTGATGATTATGAAAATGTATCTTTAGAACGTTTTTTCGTTTTATTTTAAAATCCGAATGCGGATTTTATTAAACTGACTCGTTTAAAGAACAACGTTATCCCACACTAAAATTTCTACCGTATCCTGAGTGCGGTTTACAGACGTAACTTTCACATGCACCCAATCTGCGGTCAACAACCATATGTAGTCGTTTGCACGGGATATTACAGTGCCGTAAGTACGAATCTAAATGCTAGTCACATACTTGTCTCCCCGTATACCTAAATGACCCCATAGGATATAAAAATGGGGGTAGGATTCCTATGAAGGAATCCGTCTAGGTAGGTACCACCCCAGGGCGAGTTATTCTGCCGTGAAGCAGTAGTGTACAAACATTACTGTGTTTCGGTTTGAAGGGCACTGTGATCTAGCGTAATCACTGCGCATATGAGACTTAAGAACTGATGACTCAGGGTGACGGGCGCAGTGTGGTGTCACACAGTAATTTTCTGGGTGACACAGCATTTGTTATAGGCAGACGTTGCACTTACCATCAGGTGAACGTTTTGCTCGTTCCGTCAAGTAATTGAAATAAAAAAATATGTAAAAAAAGTTGCGCTACACTATTATTTCTCCTATAATGTGCGTTCATAGATGATAAATTGCGCAATCCAACAACTGCATCTTAGCTGAATCGAGCATGCAAATCGTAATGCAGTATCCCATCACTTAGCTGCGCTAAAAGTGACGATATAACATACACAAATTGTTAATTTTTTTATAATAGAAAGGGACAAGACGAGAAAAACGTCCACCTAATGGTAAGTGCAACGTCTGCCCATAACAAATGCTGCTTCACACAGAACATTTCTGTATGACACCACGCTGTGCCCGTCACCCTCGGACGTCTTTCGAAACTCAGTAATGTTTGCACAGTACTGCTTCATGATGGAATAACTGGTGCTGCGGTGGTACTTACCTTGACGGATTCCTGCATAGAAATCTCACCAGTAAAAAAATATTCTTGGATCATAAACCAATATTTTGCGTTGCACAAGTATTGGCTTCATTTGGAATTTGTACCTAAAAAATACGATTCGTTTTGTTAGGACGCTGAGCACTGAGCGGTGAATACGCTGTGGTCAATTTGTAACGTAAATCATTAAGCAAACATTTTAGCAGATACTACATTCCAAAGCAACATGTTGTTTTTAGAATGGAGTATTTTTTCCCCATAAATGCACGTAATCGCAAAAAGTGACCGTTTATCAATATCCCACTGCCAGGAACAAGCCTCATCTCATTTCTGATAAAGTTTGAAGCTGGGAAGAGTCCGTCACGCTGCTCCAATGCGAGTTGGCGTCTTCACATGTCGACGAAATTTTTATAATTTCTCAGACATGCAGGTTTTCTTACGATAAATTCTTCGCCACGGAATAAATCAGTTATGAAATAGAAATTAATAGAAAGTTTGGTAGGCCGACACTGAGAATCGGATCTAAGTCACTCGCGTACGTAAATAAAGTTGTGGCATCAACTTGTACATGAATGTATATCAGCAACTAGCAAAACTATGTATCAAGCGAGTTAGTAAATCTGCTCCATTCGATTCACCCCGTCTAGATCGTATCTTCATCCCTCGACGTAGGGGGCCGCCAACGTAATTGGTCCCGGATGCCAGGAAGATAGTGCGGGCCGTCGCTGCTTGATTAAATGTGCCGATGCATATTTACTTCGAATTCCTAATCAATGAAATTTTATCTCGTAGTTGAGCTATTTTTCAGTAATTAAGATATGTTTGTTTTCGATTTGGACCTTAAATTAATAAAAATGAGCACGTCCAACTCTGTACACGTGATGGAAGTGAAATTTATTTATATAAGAGATTTTGATTAAAATAAAAGAAATATACATGATATACAAACACACTACTCACTGTAAAATGATGATGTGATGATGATGTCCTCCTAGCCGATTTCGACCACGGCGACAACTTCCGAATACTGTCGAGAGCCATCAACTGCGCAGGAGATATTATAGTGCCACAAGTGTACGCGCAAACACAGAGGCACTCACCCGGTAACGCTGATGCGATAAGATCGGAGGTAGGTTAGGATGCAGTGTCAGAAACACGGGGACAATCACATCACAACTAGACCCGAAAACCAACAATTTGTGTTTTAGCAAAAATGTTGGCTCCGGCTGGGATTCGAACCCAGGACCCGCGGCGCAGAATTCAGGTAGGACTCGATAACTATTAATTAAGAATAACAGTCAGAAAGGTCGCACAAAAACACTGCACTCGAATTCGATCTTGAAATTTTACTCTCATTGGGCCCAAATAAAATTCATGAAAAATATTGCACAGTAAGTTTTGGATATCATAAAAATCAACTCACCGTAGATAAAGATAATAAATTGTTGGGATATACGTAACGTACCACACCACTATTTACACTTAACAAAAATTGTCTGTTTATAAGAAATATAAAGAATTTTGTTACAATTAATTTCAAAAATTATAATTCCAGTTCTTCATAGTATACTGTATTAAAACTAATTTTACGGATTTTACCGCATTTTATTAAGAGATGCAAATACCAAAATTTCATTCCTTCGTGTGTCAAAATAGCAGCTAAAAAGTACATTCGAGGAAGCGTAAAAAGTATTAAAAATTATTAAACGCGATAAAATCCGTAAAATTAGTTTTATTTAAATGTTAAATGCATTCGCGTAAATATAAGAAATCATTAGGTACTTTGAGTCACTTATTTCTAAATAAGGAAATAATGAGTTTCAATATATTCTCGTTGCTACCAGAATTTATATATTTAGCTGTGGTATCGTAGTGGCTCGTCAAAATTTCATAGTACGCGAGTGACCTGAGTTCGATCCTGAGTGCCGGCACTAATCTGCAATTTTTAGTGCTTATTCACTCCGTGCTCAGCGATGAGGGAAACATCGTGAGAAAAACATGCATGTCTGACGGAGAAAATATTTGGTTCACCATCGCATTGGAGCAGCGTTGCGGACCGCAACTCCCTGGTGTACGGTGCAGCCACAAATCCCTCGCAGAAGTGAAAGATGGCCTGTGCTCAACATTGATAAGTTGTTGCTTTATTTGATTTACTAGAATTGGCGCCGGTTGTATGTATAGTATAACCCGAACCGAACAGAAGCGGCCATAACCCGAAGGAATGTCTATTCCATGCCTCGCCTAGCCTCACTGCTCCGTGTTATATATTATTTATCAGACTGTCATAAAGTCCAGGACTGTTACTGCAGGACATGGCCTCTACCAAGTTAGGAGACTTTGCTGCGATCGCCACGTTTCGCTGGCGGATTGGCGATCACCGTTATACACACTCCGCATCTTAGACACTACTGCCCATCACCGACCTAGATCATTGAGGTCTGGCATCTCTGACGTAGTGTTATTCCGGGATATTTATTTATTTATTATACTTTTATGCATTAGTGGTACAAATGGCGGACTTAATGCCTAAAGGCATTCTCTCCCAGTTAACAATAAGGCAAAGCAGAGATAAACATAATATGATAGGCGGTGCAGCGAACGTCAGTTTGACTAGTTGCTTAGTCGCATTGCTGCATTCATAAACAGAAGATTCTATAAAAAAGTAGCTCGTGATGGTGACATAATGTAGACTTAATCACTGGCCCTTTCAGACTTCAAACAATTTTGCTTACACTAATGACGTCACGATGACATAGTGTTTGGGATAGGGTTGCTGCTCTGTAATTAAACGAAATCAGGGTAATTCGGGACGCTGCGTGCGCCGAGGTTTTTGCTCGTTAGACTTGATGTTGGGTTCGTGTGAAAGCGACGAGCGGAGCGGTAAATGTGATGTGAATTACTTTTAAAGAGGTTAACCTAATTATTGTACAAAGAATGTAATGGAATGCAGTTAAGACTATTTTTTTTTAAATGTAGTCGAGATGTTAATTTAGAACTTACTACAAAGATCTTAGACGGCGGAGTCAATGGCTTGAATTTTAATTCAATTATTGTTTAAAAACGCCCCACAATATCTAAAGTTGTACTTACGAAGGTGACTTTGCGTTTTCCCCTTTATACTCGTTTTTATTTTACTGGTGGTGGGATTCATGTACAGGAATCCGTCTAGATAGGTTACCACAGGGCTAGTTAGTCTGCCACGAAACAGTAGTGCATAATCGTGTTTCTGTCTGAAGGGCAGTGAGAGCCAGTAAAATTATAATACATCTGAGACTTAAGAACTGATGTCTCAGGGGGACGGGCGGAGTGTTGCGACACAGAAAAGTTCTTAGTGACTCATCATTTGTTATGGGCAGACGTTGCACTTACCATCAGTAGAACTTTTTGCTCGTCTCGTCACTTGCTGCTATAAAAAAAAATCTTACAATCCGCTGACAATGCCGCCACACTGCTGTGCTCCATTGAGCAGGAAACCGCCGCGTCATCGCCGCTCAGATTGCAGATGAAACCATCTCGCACGTAAGGGTTTTGCGGTCCCAAACGGTGTTTGTATTGTGTAAGCGGATAGATATTCATCGTAGCATTTTGCTACGAGTATTATGTTTTACTATAATAGAAATGAATATTTAAACAAGTTTTTGTACAGTTTATCTTTAGCAGCCGTTTTATAAATGTGTTTAGAGGATTTTGGCTTTGTTTGTTGTTCATTTTTGGCCCTGGCGAGTAGTAGCTACCAAATCGAACCATTTTTGCCAATGTCGAGTAATAATTTAATTGTAACTTCATTTCGATCGACAGTAAAATGCTGGATTGATGAATGATGATGGAGATGAAGATGAAGATGAAGATTGGTTGGACTGATAGAGAGAAAGTACAATTTTGATCTTGAATTGAATTTTCCAATCGCTGTACAATTTCACGAGCACTTGCTGCATAATAAAATATCAATACTAAACATCAAAACTGAAAACTTACACAAAAATTACAAAATTCAATAAAAAAAAAAACCCGCCGCCACTTTTCGAGTTGGCGCCAAAAGTCTAGTAGTATTTTTATAAATATTTTTAGAGGATTGTGGCTTTGTATATACAGACTTAAAATACGGAAAAAATATATCAAGATTAGATATTTAAAAGAAGAACAACTTAACATTTTTAAAGACAGGAGGCGCAGTCTGAGTCTGTTTGCGTCGGTTCTATATCTATCGTGCGCTTTAGCGGCGCGGTTTTTTCTCTAACCACCCACTCGGTTTTCCTTTGTACGAGTATCATTTTTTTTTCTCTTTATTTTTCATATAGGAGTTTTGTCACACAGTGACTATGTCACCCCCATAAGAAAAAGACACATGTTTTAACATAAAAAAGTTTCAGTCTATAAATGTCCCACTACTGAGCACAGGCCTCCTCTCATTTTTGACAAGGTTTTGGAGCTAGGAAGAATCCGCCACGCTGCTCGAATGCGGGTTGGCGGACTTCACGTGCCTTCGAAATATTTTTTATTTTTAGAGATGCAGGTTTCCTCACGATGTTTTCCTTTACCGCCGAGCACGTGGTAAAATCAGCACTTAAAATTGCAATTAACAATTTTAGTGGTGCCGGCACCCTGAATCGAACCCAGGTCACTCATGTACTATGAAATTTAAAACGAGCGCCTAACTCCTGAGCTACCACGGCTCTTATATCGGTTTATATATATATATATATATATATATATATATATATATATATATACATAAACTATATTTATTATATATATATATATATATATATATACTATAAAGCCGATTGAGCTTCCTTAGGAACAAAAATTATACCAATATATGTTGCACAATGTATGTTTATCTTCATAGAGATGAATGTTCTAAAAACATTTACACAACCCGTAAATAAGGTTTTATCAACATTTTAGCTTCCGCGGACAGCGGGTCAGCTTCCTTTGTATCATGAGTACCTTTATTGCCATAAATTAGCATATACAATCACCTTATATTATTATATAGTTATACAAACCATTTTCAAGCGAAAATCAAATCTGTGTCCCGTAGCGCAGAAGCCAATTAGTTACTGACCAGTAATGTTAATCAATTGTGTATAGACGGATTTAGAGCCACTGAGATCACTGTCAAGTTACTGACCATGGGCACATCGACGATTCTTTTGCATCTTTTTCATTTCTTCACGATGTTATGTAATTAACAGTTTTAGGGGTGCCCGTACTGAGGATTGAACCCACGATACAGGCATACTATAGAATTTAACGCTAGCGCCTCCTGGCTCTGGCTCCTTAGTTACCACGGCTCATAGATATTTCCAGAAGATGGGCAGCAGCATCTTCCTGGCACATCTGAATAAATAAACTGCTGTTGCCAACTCGCCTGCCAAGCGTGCAACTATGTCAAAATTCCTTGTGAAATGTATGTCTGTTAAATGCACAGTGTGGAGTATCGTTTTTTTTTAAAGAGAAAATACTATTCTGAATTCTGGGCGACACTGCAACTGCAGACAGGCCCTTACCATCAGGCGATGACGACGACTTCCTCGTCACATACTTAATTTCAAAAAAAATGTTTTATAACAGGCGACACCTTGTTACACCAAGTAACAAAAACCCGTATACTAGCAACATCAAAAATTATTCATAGGCATGTCCACCAAGTTGTAAAGAGGCTGTGTGCTGAGACGTAACAGCCTACACTTCAAGCTTTCTTTATTATTCTATATATATATATCATCATTATGAAAAAAGTTGTGTACATACATACATACAGTCACGCCTTTTTCCCATGTAAGGGGATGGCAGGTCACACACGTAGCCCTCTATTCGCCCCCGTGGGAAACGATACGTGACGGGTGGCGAACCACGTCGCTGCCGTTTTGGAACGAGTCAAAAAAAATCTTTCTTGCTACTTTGAAAAATATTAACCCACTATGCAAGTTGTGCATTGTTTTTAAGAGTTGCACTCGACGCTCGACGCCAGAAGGTCGCATAGCGCCCCGCTACGACCCGCTCCGGTAATCCGATCGAAGCGTGCAGCTACCTGCGCCCAACCCTTCCGGGAATTAGTCAAGGCGACTTTCGTTGTATTGTACTAATTTCCCAGAATTGTTTCCACGTTATTTGCGAATCCACCTGTTGTGGTTACACTAGCGGATACCTAACGGTGACAACGAAACTAGTGTAGGCTAGCCCCGTACGCCCGCGGTTCCCCATCTGGGAAACGCGCAATCGGAAGAAACCCACAGAAATTGGCCTTGGGTAGTGCCCTAGTCAATGTGGGTTTACTCGACCGACTCAAAAGTCCACGCGTAGTTGTAATTAGTTGTAAGCACACACCCGAGTGTGCAAAATAAGATCCACACGAGGACGCACTAGGGCTACACACCTAGGCATTCATCCTCCCTGCCTATACCCGGCAGGGAGGGAAGTTAGGCCACACACCCCGGCATCCCACCGGCGGCCACTTCCCCGTAGGAAAAAGAGAAGGACAAGTATGTCGGAGGCGTTAGCTAACGCACTCTTGGCGGCCCAGGCGGAGCAACCGGAATTACTCCGGTCGCTACTAACCGCTCTGCCGTCAGTAGCCTCAGTTTTTGAGGCGCTATCTAGTCCCCCCTCTAGGGCCTCGTCCTCGGGCTCCGAAATGGAGTTCGATTCTCCCTCGGCACCCGAGGACCCCCGCGACACCGGCCGCGACACCGGCGACGACATCGGTTTTCTGCAAGTGCAGAAATCAAAAAAGTAGCGCAAGAAGCGCGCCTCACCGACGCCCGATAGCCACGCCAAGGCTGCCAAAGCCAGTGATACCACGCCTATCCCGCAACCGCACGTCGCCCCTGTAGCCTCCCAAGAGACCCCCGCTGCTTCACAGCAGGCCCCCGCTGCTTCACAGCAGGCCCCCGCTGCTTCACAGCAGGCCCCCGCTGCCCCGCGCAATCCTTCGCAGTTCACTGCACACTCTCGGCGGCCACCGCCTATCTTCATTCGGGCTCTGGACAGATGGCAAGAGCTCACATCGGCCATGTCCAGGTTAAAATATACTGCCGTTTCTACCTCAAACGGCATTAAATTACAGGTGGAGACCACTGAGGTCTACCGCCAGGTAACAAGTTACCTGTCGGAAAAAGGTGTATACTTCCACACATACACTCCAGCCGATGAGCGGCAACTAAGGGTGGTTCTTAAGAACCTACCCAAGGAAATCAGCACGGAAGAGGTCAAAAAAGACCTTATCGCGCAAAACCTCCCCGTCGTCGCTGTACACCGCATGTACAGCGGGCGCACTAAGGTGCCCTATAACATGGTGCTAGTCGCACTTGACCGCTCCACGGCAGGGAAGCAGATATTTAATCTGCGGACCTGCTGCAACCTTTCGGGGCTCTCAGTTGAGGCCCCACACAAAAACGGCCCTCCCGGCCAATGCCATAAGTGCCAATTGTACGGCCACTCAGCAAGAAATTGCTACGCCCGCCCCAGGTGCGTCAAGTGCCTAGGCGATCACGCCACAGCAGACTGTCCTCGTCCAAAGGACAAAGCTCTGTTAGCCTCCTTCGGCCCGCCTGCCTGCGTACTATGTAACGCAGAAGGTCACACGGCCAACTACCTCGGCTGCCCGAAGGCCCCAAAACTTAAAAGGCCTGCGGCTAAACAGGCCCAAACACAAAGGTACATAGTACCTCCCCCACCACCCTCTGTATGGAGGCCACTTCCGACCCGCGCAACTTCAAACGCGCCTCCTCCGGTCGCGATCACGCGGAACATACCGGCACCTTCACAGGTCGCACCAGTCGCACCCGTCGCAAGCCGACCGGTCGCAGAGAGCGATCTAGGCCTCGTCTGTCGCTTCGCCACCGCTTTCAACGGTGCCGACATTACAGCCCTCGCCACGGCTCTCCGAAACACCAACAATAATCCTAATGAGAGGATCGCCGCGGCGGTGCGGTACCAAAGCGTCATAAACGCTATAGTCAATTTTAGGGCATAAAAATGACTCACAACGGCAGAGAGAAACCGCGCTCCCTAAACGTAGCGTTTTTTAACGCTAACGGCTTAAAAAACCAGCGCGACGAAATCTTCAATTTCGTTCGCGATCACCAAGTCGACGTACTACTCGTGCAAGAGACTTTTTTGAAACCACACACTCGCGATCCCAAAATCGCAAATTACAACATCATTCGGAACGATAGAGTTACCGCTGCGAAAGGCGGCACTCTTATCTACTACAAAAAGTCCTTGCACTGCGTACCAGTCGTCACACCGCCACTCAGCCATCTTGAAGCATCGGTCTGTCAGCTAGCCATGACCGGCCACTCCCCCATTACTATCGCGTCTGTCTACTTACCATGTAGAAATGACGCCAAAATCACACGCAGCGACTTCGAAGCACTTCTCTCCCTCGGGAGCTCAACTATCCTTGCCGGTGACTTTAATAGCAAGCACACCCGGTGGAACTCAATAACAACCAACCCGCGTGGGGTGGCCCTAGACTCGCTAGTCGACCTCCTCGACTTCGACGTCCTGGCGCCTACAATACCGACCCACTTCCCGCATACACTGGGACACACGCCGGATGTGCTTGACATAGCCATCCTTAGCAACATAAATCTCGCCATCCGCGATATAGAGGTGATCCACGAACTAACATCTGATCACCGCCCCGTTCTACTTCGGCTAGGACCTTCCGTCCAAGCCTCACCACCCAAAAAAACAGTAGTCGACTGGCAAAAGCTAGCCGAAAAACTTAAGCAAACTTCTCCGCACCTTGATGCGATTCCATCCACCATCAATTCAGTCAGTGACACGAACCTTGCGGCTCATGCACTCACTAGGCACATCCAAACTGTCGTCGAGGACTCCTCGAGACAGGTACCAGCGGAAGACGACCACCGCCGGGTCCTGCCTAACGACATTAGAGACCTAATGAGGCGCAAGAATGCAGCCACTCGCGCTCACGACTTATATCCTACCGTCAGCAATAGAACAACACTACGCACCCTGCAACGTGAGGTCCGAATACGTATGCAGGAGCTCAGAAACGATCGGTGGGATAACAGTCTCATTAACATCGAACCGTCTCACCTCGCCTTCTGGCGACTTCCAAAATCACTAAAAGGAGGCACATCCCGTTCAATGCCCCCTTTAGTACGACCCAACCAACCGCCTGCCTTCCTAGACGAAGAAAAGGCAGAATGTCTAGCTGACAGCCTAAAATCTCAATGCTCCCCAAGCACCTTACCGGTCGACTCCGCCCACGTCGCGTTAGTCGACAGCGAGGTCGATCGGAAGGCTTCTCAACCGCTCCGCGATTCCATACCGCCGGTTAACAGCACCGAAGTAGAGTCTATTATTAAAAACCTCCGTCCGAGGAAATCTCCAGGTCCCGATGGTATCACTAACAAAGTAGTTAAGCTCCTGCCTACTACCATCATTCAGCTATTGGTATTAATCTACAACGCAGCTCTGGCCAACGCAATCTTTCCGAACACCTGGAAAGAAGCAGAGGTCGTAGGGATTCTAAAGCCCTCTAAACACCCGTCATATCGGCCTATAAGCCTCCTCAAGGCCTTAAGCAAAATATACGAACGCCTACTTCTCGCCCGCTTAAGAGACTTCATGCAGTCTCGAGGGATCCCCATCCACGAGCAGTTTGGATTCCGTGCCAAACACTCATGTACCCAGCAGGTGCACCGCATAACGGAGCACATTCAATCCCGCTTCATACGCGGGCTTCATACCGGAGCGCTCTTCTTCGACGTGGCGAAAGCGTTCGACAAGGTCTGGCACAACGGGCTCATATACAAGTTATATGGACTCGGTGTGCCGGATCGCCTCGTACTCATCATACGAGATTTCTTACGCAGTCGAACCTTCCGCTACCGCGTCGAGGGGGTGCGATCCGAATCACATCCCATCCTAGCCGGCGTACCACAAGGCTCAGTCCTAGGTCCCGTGCTCTACACCCTTTTCACGAACGACATACCGCACACCAGCGGCGTCGAACTCGCCCTATTCGCAGATGATACCTGCCTATATGTGTCTGGACGTAATCCAGACACTATCTCTAAACGCCTCCAATCCGCAGCCCGAACCCTCGGGAACTGGTTTCGGAAATGGAGGATCGAGGTCAACCCAATCAAAAGTGCAGCCATGTACTTCTCGCGGCGCATAACGCAGCATCTCCCCACCATAGAGTTATTCGATCGTCCAATCCCCTGGGAAAAGACAGTCAAATACTTAGGCGTCCTATTAGACTCGAGACTCAACTTCGGTCCACATATTAACCGAGTAAGGAACCGAGCGGCGTTCGTCCTCGGTCGATTACATCCGTTACTAAATAAAAATAGCAAAATGTCCCTACGTAATAAAATTACACTTTACAAAGCCTGTATTCGGCCAATTATGACATACGCAAGCCCCGTATTTGCGCATGTCTCCCCGCGTCAAATTCACCGACTTCAGGTAATACAAAATCGATTCATGCGTAAAGCCACGGGAGCACCGTGGTTCGTGCGTAATGCTAACCTTCATATCGATTTAGGGCTTCCTACCATAGCCCAATATCTAAAGTTGGCCTCTCGCCGATACTTCGACTCTGCCGCCACGCACCCCAACCCACTGGTTGTCAGTGCCGCCACTTACAACCCCCTCGCGATACACCAAAACTCGACCCGCGGAAAAAGGAGACCGAGGCACGTCCTCGAGGACCCTGACGACGCGACCACTATTGCCCAAGCGCTCTACTCAACACTACACAAACATCCATTATCACCATCATACCGCCCCCGCCGTCGGCGTGGGCGTATCAGACAAAGTTATTCGCGATACCGCCGCATCTCAGGCCGGTTCTCCCCTAGCAGTAGTGTCATAAACAGAAGCGTCGCTGGAGTTTCTTGCGCCATTTCTTCTCCAGCGGAAACGCATTCCGAATTGGTGGTAAACTTATCTAATAATAATCATGGTATTAATAATTATAGTAGTAGTAATATTGCCCTCCCGATTGCAGTAACTGACCGAGCCGAGACCGGCCCCCTTGGGCACCCTCGAGTCTGTTACTCTCGCGAACAGGATGACGGTCCAAGCCGAGGTCCCCTCTCGGGGGCCCTTGCGCCAGTCATCCATAAATAAAGGTTTCGGCTAAGCGCCCTCAGCGCTATGCCACCTTTCAATCCGGCGAAGCTGTAAAAGCCTTCGGGCTAACAGTGACCATCAGTCCTAAAAAAAAAAAAAAGCATTGTTTTTAAGTGATGTATACACAGCCGTTAGTTGTCCGGCAGAGTAGAATACTTTCCTACCGTGGGTGCCGTAAGGGGCGACTAAGGACTATATACAGCCACAGGACAGCCTTTATTCGTGCAGAATAACACCATAATGTGCAATGCTGTCACTATACTCCTCCTGGGAACGCGGAATTCTTACTTCCTACGGAAAGTAAGAATTTTTTGACCAAAATGGTACCAAAATGGCGGCGATGTGGTTCGTCACCCCTCGGGTCTCGTTTCCCGCGGGGGCGAAAAGTGGGCTACGTTAGTGGCCTCTGCCTACCCCTTGTATGGGAAAAGGCGTGACTGTATGTATGTATAACGTTACCTATTAGCTAACAAAACAATATAACACACTTGCCGTATCACATCAAGCGAATATCTAATCCGTATAAATATCCTTCATAATAGACTTAAGAGCTAAACGCTTTCTAGTATCAAGCAGTCGTATCAAAGTCCCCGTCCCCGCCCGAGGACTCCGGAACAATGCGACAATTAGACAATGACGATGGCACGTGAATGCCTTAATCTACAAGCAAACTCTGTTAACATTTCCTACTTTTTGTTGCGGGGACTGTAGACGGAGGTTTAAACGCGCAAAACAATTATTAAATGTAGTTGTCTTTGAAGACAGGCTTTGCTTCGAAAAACATCCATCCACATTTTAATGATTTTAAAACTTTTTCACAACAAATTCAAAGCTAATCAAACAAACATTCATCATCATCAAGATTTCAGCCTATTTTAGTCCACTGTTCAACAGTAGAAGTAGGCCTCCCCATAGATTGCAACAAAACACGGTCCTGAGCCACTTGCATCTATCGTCTTCCCGCAAAACTATGCATGCCGTCACTTCACCTAGTGGAAGGCGCCCTACACTGCGCTTGCAGGTACGAGGTTGCCACTCGAGAACCTTTCTTCCCTAACGGTTATCGGTTCTACGAGCTATATGGCCGGTCCATTGCCACTTCAGCTTGCTAATCCTTAGGGCAATGTCGGTTACTTTAGTTCTGCTGCGGATATCATCATTACGGATTTCATCACGCAGAGAAACTCCGAGCACAGCTCTTTCCATAGTTTGCTGAGCGATTCTGAGCTTCCTTATGCGGCCCGCAGTGAAAGACCACGTCTCTGTTCCGAATTCCTTCACTGACAACACGCACTGGTTGTAAACTTTGGTTTTGAAACATTGAGGTATACTTGACGAGAACATGTGACGTAGTTTCCAATTGGGCAGCTCCCAGCCGAATTAGATCCGTCGATTGACCTCTTGGTCGAAGTTGGACCTACCTAGTCGGACAATCTGTCTTAGGTATACGTATTTGTCAACAACTTCGAGCGTAGTGTTCCCAACAACAACCGGTATAGGTGTGACATGGACGTTGGACATGATCTTCGTCTTATCCATGTTCATCTTAAGACCTACCCTTTGGGAGACACTATTGAGGTCATTGAGCATAGTGCCCAGTTCCTCCAGCGATCCTGCTATTATGACTATATCGTCAGCAAATCGAAGGTGAGTTATGTATTCCCCATTGATTGAACAAACATTGTGACAACCTAAAAAACAAACTTTTTGACTAACAGACGAAAAGCGCTCGGTCAATACTCACATTGACATGACATTGGTCAGGTTGGGTGAAGGATTGGTTCGTCTCATCACTTCCTTCCATAAAAAAAAATATTAACTTAGTGATTTTGACTTGAGATTTGAGGAAATATTTAGCAACTGGAATTTGAATAAATTGGAAATGGGTAATTGAACATGATGGTGCATTGCATTTTATTTATAGTAAATTCTAACATAAAATAAAGAAAAAGCCCTCGTCAGTATTTCGTTAGCCGCTCGTCTACCGGCCTTCCATTGTGTCGCTGTCTCCGCGACCTGTTTTCGCCTCAGATCTCAGCAAGCGTCATTTGCACTTTTCTTACAGCAGGAAAACATCGCAGTGGGATGAAAAATGAAATTTCACCGCCAGCCGTCCCGCACAATGCCATTGTGCTCGTCCGCAGCATTCTCTGAAGTAACGATTAAAGCCTTAATCATTAAATTTTATGTAATATTTTTTTTTGTTAATATTTTTTTATGTGCTTTGTAATTTGTTATCGTTCATGTATGTGTGGTGGCGGATTAAGAGAATCTTCCACCCCATTCCACCCCTTCATCCCGTGGGTGTCGTAAAAGTCGACAGAGGGAAAATAAAAACCAGGGGATGGGCAGCGGCGTCTTCCTGGAACATTTAAAAAAAATAAAACGGTTGCCAACCCGCCTGCCAAGCGTGGAAACTATGGCATAATCCCCCAAAATGAGAGCTACTACATTTGTGGCAATCTATGGGGAGGCCTATGTTTGGAAGTGGACTAGTGATAGGCTGAAATAATGATGATGATATTACACCATCCTCATCTTTTCTGCATTTTGTGTTTCACTGTTAGTAACATTGCATTATGCAGCGTTGATGAAGGTAACAGGACTAATATGTATGTTAAGCCAGTAGCTTTTAGCGGACATTATTATGTAATGAAATTATAGTAAATTCTATATTCTAGTTTTTCTATTGGATAAAGTGACGAGACGAGCAAAACGTTCACCTGATGGTAAGTGCAACGTTTTCCCATAACAAATGCTGCGTCACCCAGAACATTTCTGTGTGACACCACACTGCGCCCGGCACCCTTAAACATCAGTTCTTAAGTCTCATATCCCAGTAACACAGTAATGTTTCCACACTACTGCTTTACGGCAGAATAACTGGCCCTGGGGTGGTACCTACCTAGACGGATTCCTGCAAAGGAATCCTGCCACCAGTATCGAAATTGACATTGATTTTTTCTTGAATTCATTAACTTTTTAAGTAGTCCTTTTTTGGATATATATAACCCAAGCATTATGATGACAACACATGAATATTGGCTATTTACTGTGGTGTTTAGTTTTTTTTCCTTCTTTCGTTTTAATCTGCGGCTTCCTATAGTACATTTATTTGTTATTTGTGTGCATTATTTTTTATGTGGACGTTACAAATAAACGTATCTTACTTCTTTCTCTTTCTTTCCAATTGTTACGTGTTAGAAAGTCGGAAGTCACGCTAATTTTTTGTCAAACTAAAACAAAATAAGATTTTTAGAGTCTTATATTTACGCATTCGCATCACCGCTCTATTAGTTCCGCGACAATCCTCGCTCGTCTTAGACATCGGACACGATTCTGCTTTCTAATACACCCTCGCCTACTGTCATGGGCTAATGAGCCCATTTGCAGTTTACAAACTTTTTGCTTTTGTATTTGTACCTAATGCTATAATTAAAAACTGCCTTTCCTTCTGCTATTATTTTATATAATATTTATTTACACCTTTCGATACCGAAGGAAATAGCTGCATATCCTATAAAAGCATCGAAAAATGATATTCTTCGAGTTCCCTTACCCAGTTCTGCCTCATTCTGTAATGCTGGAACAATATTCCACCACCATTACAGATTTTACAGAACGCATATACCTTTAAATCCAAATATAGACAACATCTTCTGAGCTATCAAAAACGCAACGCAATTTCTCTTGCAAAATGCCTAATGCTTACCTAAATACATGTGTTCTTAATTTAATTTTATTTTCATATTTTCCAATCCTTCCTTTAAATGTGTTGGGCAAAACATTTTTAATTTTTTAACATGTTTCTTTGTTTGCATCGTTTCATTTAGATTTTTAGTATCATTGCTGTCTAATATCATATTCATCTTTTTATTTATTTATTTTTTCTCTTTTATTTCCTACTTTTACTCTTTTATTTTTAGTAATAGTTTCTAATACGTTCAGTTAGTTTCGTTCCTATTGGTGAGTGCAACGTCTGCACATAAAAAATCTGTCTCACCCATAATATTTCTGTATGACACCACACTGCGCCCGTCACCCTGAGATTCCCATTGATTACTTTAGCTCTCAACGCCCTTCAAACCGAAACACAGTAACATTTGCTCACTACGACTTCAAGGCAGTATTACTGGCCCTGGGTGGTACCTACCTAGACGGATTCCTACATAAGAATCCAACCAACATTGTCTATTTGGACTTAACAATACAGCGTACCTTTTTGGTGATTCTACTACTTTTCCTTTATTTGCGGTTTGTGTGTTATTAAGTCCGGGTATTTCTGTGGCTATATCTATGAATAGTACGTTGCTTCGTAGTGTATTTACACGTATAATATCTCCTGACCTACTGTGAACCTAGAATTCGCGGCGTAGGAGTAAGTTACTCTGATCATAGGGCACTGTGAGCTGGACTTTACTGGAAAAATTAGACTTGATAACTATTCTGGATGGCACAGAAATATTCTGGATGACACAACACCAGTTATGGGCGGACGTTGCACTTAACATACGAATAATCCAAAAACCTTGGGTCATTTAATGTGTGGGGCAATCCAATAGACCCAATCAAACGGTCGTCTATGATAGCCGCCCATACATTTACAGAAAATTCATCCTGAAAAGTACTGGGGTGCACTGCATGAAAATTTTGAATCGCCTTATAATAAATGTCGGTTAAATCTTAATTCATGCTTGCTACTAGAGAATTTTGAATTACCAATATCTCCTAGAGTAACTAACTTACAGGCATACCTTTGATTACATTTTGTTGCTTATCTCAAGATCTGTCGATTTAATACTACGAGTATAAAATTTGCTCTTAACGGGTTTGATTTTGCAAAATGTAAAACTAACACGAAGTACTTTTTTGTGAATATATTTTTGGTTTCGAAGTCGTTCTAACCTAATTTGTTTTTGAAGTTTTACATTTTATTATTTGAATTTTTTATTATTTTTAAGTGTCTTACGATGATGAATATTAAATCAAATCGAATAAGATCATTTGCGGATCTGTGAAGCTACACACTTTCAAGTTATTGCTATTTTTTGTGGACATACACAACAAAGCGCACAAAAAGTTGAAATGGCCATGGCTGCAAGGGGAAAGAGGCATTAGGAGGCATAAGGGGGTCGTTGTATAGTGGGGATGCGATGTAGATGTGGATCAGTGCCTAAATTATCTCTAATACAATCCCGGACATTGTATATATATGTGTAAAAAAAGTTTAAACGGTGTACGTGTTTCAGTCACAGACTAAATTTCCGATAGTAACAGTAAAAGCTAAGACTCTGAACTATATTTATGCGTCTGAGAGTCGTGCTACCGCCGCATAAACAACAGACAATGGCGCGAAACAGAAATTTATAGCAAATACACCACTGCAGTAGCACAGTCGGGACCGCCCCGTCCTCATTCGCGAATGGTGTAATTGTAAAGACCGAATGGATTTTATAAATTAGTAACAGTTATCCGCTTTGCCAATAAATTTTAGATATATATAGCCTACATACAATAGCCTACAGCCAATAGGTGTCCGACAGAGTAGAATAGTACCTACCTGTTTCCTACCGAGGTGTCGTAAGGGGCGACTAAAGTATTGTAAGGACAGCTTTCATTCGTGCGGATTAACACCATAATATACAATGCTGTCCCTATACTGCTCATGGGAACGCAATAGGGAGTAAGCATTATTTTGACTCATACCAAAATGGCAGCAACGTTCGCCACCCGTCACGTCTCGATTGCCACGCGGGCGAAAAATGCGCGTCGTGGCCTCTGCGTGACTGGTATGTATGTATGTATTAAGATCCTCCGTTTTCCTCACTCCTGGCCGATTTAAAGCCACGGCGACAACTTTGTAGATATTAAGCCAGAAGTGTAGGCGCAAACACAGATGCCACTTGTAGCTAACCTAATCTATCCGTGCTAGATATAACGCTTATCCGATAAGATCGAGGTCGAGATCACATGCAGTGTCACAGACACGAGGACCGTTACAACACAACCAACCTGAAACCCAGCAGTTTGTGTTTTAGTGTTGTTGGCACTGGCTGGGATTTGAACATAGGATCCACGACGAAGTACTCAGGCACTCTGACCGCAAGCGACAATCTGCGTGCGCATCGTGTGAGAACCTGCATGTGTGTGAAATAAAAAATGTTTCGACTTGTGTAGTCCGCCAACAAGCATCGTAGCAGAATGGCGGAATATTCCCGGTTCCAAAAATTGTCTCAATAGTGTTCAGTATTGGAAAGTTCAGACGCTTTTACCTTGGTTAATACATTCTAATCTTGGTTGAATATTAGTTTTTCAAAAGCTTTACTATATAGTTTGACTATCTGTTCTGGCCCGCGAAAAATAAGTCAACCATTGGACTGCGCCATACGGCATTGTACCACGCTGACCTGAACATTCACAGTTCGGCCCTTGTCGGCAATGTTAGGTTCTCAGCATATGGCTCCTTAGGCGTATCATATTTTTTATAGCTTAAAACTTTTCTTAATAAACGAACTATCTAATGTAAACATAATTTTTCAAATCGAATTAGTACTTCCTGAGATTAGCGCGTTCAAACAACGGTACTCTCCAGCTTTTATTCATTATAATAGTAAGATGAAGAGATTTGATTAAAATGTAAACTTAATCTATACAATGATAGCTTCGTTTTAAGGTAACAATAATATATATGTAATCGAAGCGAAAAACGAACATCTGAATAAATAAACTGCGGTTGCCAACCCGTCTGCCAAGCGTGGCAACTATGGCAAAATCCCCCCAAAACGAGAGCTACAAACTTTTGTGGCAATCTATGAGGGAGGTCTATGTTCAGCAGTGGACTATTGATAGGCTGAAACGACGACGAAGACTCGTGTCTATAAAAATTTATCACGCAAATCATGAAGGAATTCCTTCATTCAAAATTATCGCGAAAGGAGGCCAGCCATCCGACCTACGCAAAAAAGTCACCTCCGCCAACCTTTTTAAAGTAGGTTACCGCAAAGTTTTTGTGCGAGATCCGGACCCGAACTTTTCGCAAAAACTTTCCCAGCGTCTATTGAAATCCTTATCACCTCCTATAGACACGTCCCTACAACATACCTCTGGTGATTGATATTAATGTTGGACGGTCTGTATTCGGCCTTATCGTGGCTTTGTGTCGCAAGTAAATCCGTCCGCGGGCTGCCTTTGAAAAACTGGGCCGTTGATCGAAATAGTTGGATACTTCGTAGGTTTTAAAAGCCGATTCATTGAGCAAGGATGTAAATTTCTTTATTTTTTCTTTATATTTTTGAAAATGTTGCTCAACCGTAGGATTTCTCATGTATCGTGAGGGCGTTTACAGAGATTAACTGAGCTCGCCCAACTCCTAGACTCGTAACAACTACACAGTCTTTGACAACAATTCCTATGGCCCGTGGGGGAGAATCAAACACACTTGTTCAGCCACTGCGGCAATTAAGCGACAATTAGCTCTTAATTTATAAAATGTAGATTAATATCAATCAAACAAATCACGATGAAATTTCTCTATCACCCCTGACAAATGAGATAGAATGCCTCGTTGATAGTATTCCTGCTATTGATTTTAGTCTCTCACAATTTGAATTTTCCTTTATTGTGCCATGGAATAGCGGCAGTGTTTTGTTTGCTATTCTACGCTAGTATTAAATGGGCGTGTGGTAACGTGGTACAACAAAGAAAAGAAAAAAACGGCAATTAACAAACTGCTAATATTGTAAACTGTAGAAAGTAATAAAAAGTATTGGTTTAATAACTACTGTTATTAAACAAGTCACAAGTAATAACAAATATTGGCTTTCGTCACAAAGTTGCATAAGCGTTCAGTTACTACAGAGATTACCAAAGGCATCAAACAAAAGTATTTATTCGCTCTCCAAGATTTCGTATCTGCACCACTGTAGGTAAGGCGTGTTCGAGGGAAGAAAAGCGCGCAGTCGGGGGTATTTCCGATACATAACAATAAATAACACAGCACTGCGTAAAACCGTGTCCGGTTGCTTGTTCGAAGTAACATTAATACAGTCTAGGATTGGAGAATCGTTGGATTGGACGTCAGAATGTATTGATAACTTTTACACATACCCACATAGTATAGCAAAATAAACCGGGGAAGGAAGGTTATCGAGTGGCAACTACGTACCGGAAAACGACAACCTGTACGGTTTTGCGCGGAATGTATGCAGGTGGCTTATGTCCGTGTTTTGTGACAGTCTACGGGGGAGGCCTATGTTCTGCAGTGAATTCGAGATTGATAGAAAGGATGATGATGATGATAGCAATCAAAAATATAGACAGTAATAATTAAAGAAATGTTTATTTTATTAACAACTCCTCAATTATGCAAGAGTTGACTAGGTTGGCGCAGTGGCTTCTACACTATGGGCACAGACACTTATCATGGGTGTGTGTGTGTTAAACATATATGTTTGTAAAATGTATCTACGATATGAAAAAATCCTGGTGTGGAGCATCGTTTGTTTTTAATAAAATTAATCAAAAATTGTATCTAAAAAGTGAATTTACGGTTTATATTGTAAGCACTTGGTGCCCTATTAACTTTCAATAGGCAGCATAGATAAAACAAAAATGGAGACACTTGTTACAATGTAAAAACTTTCGATGCCATATCCAGAAGGTAACAGATTCAAGTATTCATTAATTGTGGTAGTAGAACGACAGTTCGGCGCCGCCATTTCTCAGACGTTGTTCTTACAAGTTCAAACGACGAGCTACATTTATTTCCTTGTAAAGCTTTCAATACAAATCTTAATAGAGAAAATACAGAATGAATGAGATTGAGTGAATGAAAAGGGGAACTAACATTCTTTGATGACAGTAGTAGATATAAAAGCGATCTTACAACATCGTTAGAGACTGAACAAATAGTATTCGGTTCGCAAGTACAGTTTCCGGCAAAAACTCTCGGAAAAACAAGATCATTTTGGCTCCAATTTATGTTTCTTTTTGATAGGAAGAAAACAAATTTTATACTAATCATGTTATCTGGGACTTGAAAATAGTTTAATGTAAATCTAATGTTATTTGCAGCAATAAAACCACATTATCATTTAATTAAATATTTATTCTGTTATTTAATGTAATCAACTAAGATGTGCAAGTGGCTTCTAAAGGTCCCCGCCTGCTCATCACTATTGAAGTGTCACCAAGAACCTTGAAAAGTTCTATGAAGCAACGTTCTGTTACTGTACTTTATCTGACAATCCATTAAAACTACTGAGAACAGGCCTTCTCTCATTTCTGAAAGGGTTTTGTACCCGGGAAGAGTCCGCCTTAAATTAATGTTTAACATCAAATATGTATAATAAGAAAGCACAAGACAGCAAATATATACAGCATACACAATGTCTTCGTGTGTTCTTTATATTTACCACCGCGTGGCCTAGAGGTCAGAGTACCTGACTTCTAAGCTGCGGGTTCTGGGTTATAATCCCAGCCGGAGCCAAAAATTGTGCTAAAACACAAATTGTTGGTTTTCGGGTATGGTTGTGTTGTGATTGTCCCCGTGTTACTGACACTGCATCCTAGCCTACCTCTGATCTTATCGCTTCAGCGTTAGTTGTCGGCGTGGTCCCAAATCGGCCAGGACGACATCAAAAGCCTTCGACACCATCACCAGAAGTCTTAAATATTTTTAAAGTTTCACAACAAATTAATATGTCAACATTTTATACCTATTATATGACCTTTACGATTGATGTGATATGTATTGACACTCAAAGAGCAAAGGCAGAACTTAAGTTTAACTTTTATTAAGATTTGATTCAATACTTAAGGGTGTGACTACATTAGAGCGTAACATCATCCAGTAAAACAGATTCATATCTCCACTTCTTAAAAATCACAGGTGTGTGACAAAAGGGTGCCAATCGGAGCCAACATTTGTGTTAAAACACACATTATTGGATTTGGATCTGGGATAATAAAAACCAGGAGATGGGCAGCAGCATCTTCATGGAACATATAAATAAATAAACTGCGGCTGCCAAACCGCCTACCTAGCGTGGTAACTATGGCAAAATCCCCCAAAAAGAGCTAAGAATTTTGTGGCCATCTGTGGGGGGGTCTATGATCAGCAGTGGACTAGTGATAGGTTGAAATGATGCTTGATATCGAAAGAGCTCAAATTAAAAGTAGTTTATGAACCTAAAATGTTCCCCAAAAATATTTTTAAAAAGCCGTTTGTGTGCTGGGTTTAAACCGGCATAACACACGTAGGTCTAATTTACATTGACAACAATTTCGTAATTTAAAATAAATACCATGAAATGTGAATTTCCTCTAATCAAAGGCATAATATTTCTCAAAATTATTTGATACTTATTATCGTGTACTATCCATTAGCGCCATAAAAGGCAGGGTGACTTATTTGTTGTCATTAGAGGTCGGTCCGATTCACTGTTCACGCAAGCGGTTTTTTAAAGGAAAGTTGTTACTTAAGGCTGATTTAGAAAAAAAACATCTAATTATTTTTGAAATAAAAATATTTATTTAAAGTGAGCAAGTACTTTATTGGCTCAAAGTCAAAAGGTCTGTTGCGCATTCGTAGACTTAGAAAAGGCCTATGACATTGTAGAGATTAATGAATTGTGATCGATATTGTCTATGAACGTCAACTTCATACAAGCACTCAAAACCACTGTATAAGGATTCCAGTATCAGGGTAAACGGGGCTTACGTACACTGGTTTATAGCATCATCGAAGGAGGACTTGTAGGCGACACTTAATATATTATACTTAATATACATGGTGCTCTACAAAGCAAAGGAATGAAAATGAATGTAGATAAGACGAAAGTATTTATTTTTGTAACAGAAGAAAGTACTCGTATGACGGCTTGCAGAGAATTGAAGAAGAAAAAGTGAAACAAGAGACGGAAAATACGACGGTGATATTGAGCGAAGAGTGTTGTATATGAAGTAGTACCGGTCCTCGCACTTATGTATTGCAGTGAATGTTGGTTATGCCAGAAGAAGCATGAAAGTAAGGTTAATGTTAAGTAAGTTTGAGAAAAGTAGCTCAAGTAACTTTGATGAACATAGTGAGAAACAGCGTGATAAGGGAATATTGCGGTGTGGAAGAAGATGTAGTGACAAAGATAGAGAAAGGGATGCTTAGATGGTTTGCACACGTAGAAAGGATGGATAAAAGAAGATTGACGAAAGAGATTTATGAGGCGAGTGTGAGTGGCCAAGCCGGTAAATCAATCGTATCGCGATCAGATCGAAGTCGTTTTAAAGACCGCCACCAAAGAGCTTGTATAAAAATACTAATGGAAGTAGAAGAAGAGAAAGATGTGTGTCATGATCGTAGCCCGTGGAAAGATTTGGTCATTACCTACTCCAATGGGAAGGAGGCGTGATCACATTGTTGTATGTATATTTTTATAATTTGCATAGTTAGTTTGTTTTAATACCCTGTTTAAAAAAAATCCAAGCGGACTTCGTCGCAGGTACAGCTAGTATGATCTAAATCAAGTGCACAGTAAGTTCAATTACGGCTTATAAACTGTCACAATGCGATGTAGTGTAAAACTCACCTGAAATCCAATAGTAATAAATCCACGTAGTCACGTATTTTAACTTTAGCAGTCACAACTCAAACATTTAAACTGCTGGCAATTTCTTAACTTTAAAACGACTCCTTTAATTCTAGTGCGCACGAATTTCCACGTAAAGCTCAATTTGACTACTGTTTATCATTTATTATATAAAGAATAGTTGATTATTATAAGAAATCACTGATAATAGGATTTCTATGTAGGAATCCGTCTAGATGGGTAACACCGCAAGTGCCAAATTTTCTGCTGTCAAGCAGTAGTGTGCAAGGAAATAGTACATCCCCACATCTGGGAATTACTATCAGGTGAACGATTTCTTCGTCTGATCGCTTACTTTCATACAAAAAAGAAATTATGAAAGAAAAATGTTACTTATCGTCACATAAGCTCGGTTAGCACAGTATTTAACCGATTGGTTTTTGTGCTGTGGAGCTCGGATTCGATTTCCTACGCTGGAAAAATGGTGTGCAAAGACCACCCGTACAGATAGTACCGGGTCGGTGTGTTTATCCATTTGAAATTTATGCCTGTAAAACGAATTCGCGATACCGGGTAAATTCTTGTGTGGTGTAACGTTTTAAATGCATAAAATTGACAGTCAAAAAAATCTGTAGCAACCATAAGAGAGTGGAATTTGTTTTTAAAAGAATTGTACTCTATATCCATATCCATACTAATATTATAAATGCGTAAGTAACTCTCTATGTCCTTCTGTCTGTTTGTTACCTTTCCACGTCTAAACCGCTTTCATCCTAGAGACGGACATAGGATATTTTTTATCCCGGAAAATCAAAAAGTTCCCATGGGATATTTTAAAAACCTTTATCCACGCGGACGAAGTCGCGGGCATCAGCTAGTTGATAATAATCCTCACTCGCAAAAGACATACCAAGTTAGATGTTGCTGTAAATCAATACAGTACACTCACGCCTCTTTCACATTAGGGTAGACAGATTCACATCACATCTTTTCACTTGCTACGATCTTGACACACATCTTTAGCTTCTTCTTTTTTCATTAGCGTTTTCATACAAGCTCGTCGGTTGCGGGAAGTGGCCTTTCCTTAAAACGTCTTCGATCTGATTGTGATACGTTCGCCTACGTCGATCTCTGCCGGTTTGCTCATCACACTCGCCTCATTAATGTGTTTCGTCAATCTTCTTTCATGTCAACTACTATGATACTTTTTTATAGAAGAGGGAGCAAACGAGCAAGCGACTTACCCGATGATGTCACCGATGCCTATGCAGACAGCCAGATGAATTCCTGGTGTGTTACCGTCCTTTGAAAAGGGAGTGTGTGTATGTGTGTCAGGATCGTAGCAAGTGGAAAGATTTGGTCTCTGCTATGGGAAAGAGGCGTGACTGTATGTATGTATGAAAGAAAGGAGTAGGCCCTTTTTATCTTCAAAACTAGGCAATATACACCATTTTTAATTTTGGATGCGGAGCATATTTAGACAGCGACTGTCTTTAATATAAATAATATTGTAATGTCTACTGCATTGTATTCATAATCATCTTCTTCATAGCATTTCACATACCTCGGTATATAACCGATATACGGTATACACCCTCCGAATTTATATATGTTACCAGCAAGCGGTCACTCGAACTGTGCGTGTCCCGGGGCGTAATCACCCGTTGCCCGCAGAAACTTAGACTTCCAAGTCATTAGTTTGAACGCGCCGTTTCACAACTAATTGCGGTCTCACGTTTAACCCTTCCCCAACCGCTGTTGTTTCTGTTACCAATTAGCTTTATGTTAACTTTCTTATTTAGACATGTCTCATAATTGCTCTCGGACTACCGAGTAGTAACGAGATTACGGTCGTACTTTTGAAATTTGAAGTAAACCTAAGCTCAACTAGTTCAACGTAACAAATTTAGTGTTAGTGTAAATAAAATATGTAATTTTTATTTTTGATGATGTAAAAATATATTAATTCACTGTACAATACATTGTACATAATACATAGTACTGTACATACGTTTATTCGTGGTAGGATTGCTATGCAGGAATCCGTCTCAGTAGGTACCACCCCAGCGCCAGTTATTCTGAGGTGAAACAGTAGTGTGCAAACATTACTGTATTTCAGTTTGTAGGGCACTGTGAGCTAGCGTAATCACTGGGCATATGAGACTTCAGAACTGATGTCTCTGGGTGACGGGCGTATTGTGGTGTCACACAAACATTTTCTGAGTGACACAGCATTTGATATGGGCGTTGCACTTACCATCAGGTGAATGTCTTGCTCGTTTCGTCACTTATCCAATAATAAAAAAAACTTAAGCGGCTGAGTGAATTTCGCTGCGCGTAGGCTAGTTTAAGAATTCGTAGTAAGTTAATTCTTAGTAGCGTTCCCACTTCTTTCCTCACCCCTCTGCACATCGTCATTTATATTACCTGCGCGTGTCACTGTGTCACTCGAATTACATGCCTTCTCTTACTTATGATAATTCAATCTATACCAATAATGAAATTGAAGTGTCTGTCTGTGATTTTAAAATAAATGCCAAAATTTTAGTGAAAATTGCTATTTATACGACGCATAATGATAAATGATCGTTTTTAGAATTTTGTCTCTGTCTCTCTGTCTGAAAGTTTATCTCGAATGGGCTCCGAAACGGCTCAATGAATTTCATTGAAAATTTCAGGGATAAAAACAGGCAAGTGTAACTTAAATTTTCTTGTATATTCCATTACCGATATCTTGCAGGGTTCTGAAGATATGATTATAAATATTAGTAATATGATGATGATGATGATGTTCTCCTAGCCGATTTTGACCACGGCGATAACGTCCGAATACTGTCGAGAGCCATCAACTGTGCAGGAGATATTATAGTGCCACAAGTGTACGCCCAAACACAGAGGCACTCACTCGTCCCTACCCCTACCCGCGCCTGATGTAACGCTGATGCGATAAGATCAGAGGTAGGCTAGGATGCAGTGTCAGAAACACGGGGACAAACACAACACAACTAGATCCGAAAACCAACAATTTTTTTAGCTACAAATGTTGGCTCCGGCTGTGATTCGAACCCAGGACCCGCGGCGTAGAAGTCAGGTACTCTGACCACTTAGGTCTTATCACGTGGTCGGATTATTTTACGCAGGTGAAACCGATAGGCACAGATATACAATAAATACAGAAAAAAATCTTCTTATCACGGTTATCAATATTTCCGACGCATGGAAAGTCATTATTAAATATTGTAACAAACCCATGGAAGTAAATAATAAACATAAGTAATTTGGAATAAATATGTTTCACGTATTTTTAAATCAAAGTAAATCTGTGTGCGCTGTGAACTGATATATGTTTCTTTTGCATATCGCAAAAGAAACATAATTTATTTGCCGCTAATCGGCACATGCAAGCAGAAAATTCGCAAGGTCCATAATCCAATCATAGTTCCACCCTCTCTGCGCCATATCTCCGCTGCAATGTTTCAATTAGATTTCGCGTTATCTCGCAACCAGTATCTCACTTTCCCCGAGCTGGTGGGGCATAGTACGATTGGACACGAGTCTGCGATCTTTCCACTTGATAATCTTGGGTCTGTACATATAAGATATTAATGTGACAGTTTCATCGCACATGTTGTAATTTAATTCGACGTTGAGATTAAGAAAGGGCGGGATAATTGTAGTGGTGCGCAGTTCCTATACAGTGACCCTTCCTTTAAATACGTATTAAGAACAATTTTCGTAACATTACCAATACTGAGTTTTTTTATATCGAGAACTAGTTTATTTTCGTAGTAATTTTCTTTTGAATCATTAAATGGCTTTGATTTAGTATAGACACATTCAGACAGACAGACAGACATACAGACAAAAATTTTAAAAACGGTCATTTAAGTTTCGGCATCATATAAATAGCAGTTATCACTTGCATTTTGGAAACTACTTTGTTATTGGCAGCTCCAGCAGGAGAGCAATGTCCAGTACGTTGAGGCATTTATCCTAGTTTCTGGCGTTCTAAGTTATATCATGATTCTATCCTGAGCATGAATGTAGCGATAGGATAATGTCAATTAGTATAAAACAGAACTATGTGGTTGTTTTTCACTCAAATGTAAATAAAAATATGTTTATGATATGTGTAACCAAGTAATATTTCCATACATAGGTAATCTGACTTGAAAAGCTCAGTCGTTCGAATAAGCCAGCATTTGTACAAAAACACAAATTGTTGGTTTTGGGGTCTAGTTGTGATGTGGTTGTCCTTGTGTCTCTGACACTGCATCATAGCCTACCTTCGATCACGCATCGGACATGGGTAGGTTGGGGCGAGTGTTCCTTTTGTTTGCGCGTACACTTGTGGCACTATAATATCACCTGCACAGTTGATAACTTCCAACAATACTCTATAGTTGTCGCGGTCATCGAAAATCGGCCAGGAAGAGAACATACAAAAAATAATTTCCGATTACAATCATAATATCTTAAATGCTATATTATATATTACATTATGTTATAATATACATATTCAAAATAAAAATAATATTTACATTTTTCTTATTAAAAGGCACAGGCTTCATAACTTTAGCTATCAGAATAGCACATATTTTATGAAAGTTCTTTAAAATATATTTACTTTAAAACATACCAACATCGCAATCCAGTGTTTGACAAATTATAGAATGTTCAACAGACTCGGCGAGTGGCCAGCATTTCTGCTTTGTTGTTACAAAATTTTATCATCAAACAAAATGTCTGTAAAGTCATGTTTTACTTGAAAATTCCCGTTATTATATAAATTTAAACAACGCTCGTATAAAGGTTTATTGTTTTATTAAAACACAGAATATTTTAATATTACAAATTGCAAAAAAAAGTTTCAAGGATATATTTGCGTAAATTTTGGGTAATTACATAGTCACATTGAAAATACAACATTGGAATATTACTTTTTATTGCTATAGATTATTGTGAAACCGTAGATAAAATATAAGTTTACCTAAAAACTTGTATAGGTTAAAATGGGTACTGCCGTGTTAACGGGTTGTGTGTCTCAGATGTTTTTGGTTAAGCCCTTCCATCAGATACAGGAAGTCGTAGACTGCGCGAATGTCAATGTATCATAACGAGGTTACATTTTTAATTACTGTAGGAAATTCTGCAGCATTATGCTGCTAATTTCGTTCGGCATTGTGATCGTATGGCATGTTGGTATTTCTATCCGCTACAGCTTAATCATCAACGTTGTGTAAAAAAGATACTGACCTAAACTTTCACGGTCTACTTCTTCTTTCTTTCTATTTTCTTTAAGGTGAGTGAATAAACATCTTCTAGGCTAACTTACTGTCTAGGACAGCATCATCGCTTAGCAACAGGTGGTAATATTCAAACTTTGACTTGAAAAAAGATCGATTATCGATAGGTGTTCGGACGAGTAGAATAGTAACTACCGAGGTGTCGTAAGAGGCGACTAAGGTGTTGTACGGAGAACCTTTATTCGTGCAGAATAACACTGTAATTTGCAATGCTGTCACTATACTGCTCGTGGGAACGCAATGGGGAGTAAGAATTTCTTGACTCGTACCAAAATGGCGGCGAAATGGTTCACAATTCGTCTAGTCTTGTTTCCCGCGATTCTGGATAAAAGGTTAAGTAATAAAGAAAATTCCACTGCTGAGCACAGGCTTCCTATCCTTTTTTTTTCAGAGGGCTTTGGACCTAGGAAGAGTTCACCGCGCTACTCCAAAGCGGGTTGGCGGACTTCATATGTCCTTAAAATATTTTTATTCCTCAGACATGCAGGTTTCCTCATGATGTTTTTCTATACCGCTAAGCTTAGTAAATAAGCACTTCAAACTGCAGAAAAATTTTAGTGGTACCGGCACCGGGGATCGAACTCAGGTCCTTCGTGTATTCTGAAATTTAAGGTGAGACCTGATGACTGATCTACCACGGCACCAGTCTGGATAGTTGCGATATTTACCCTTCCATCCATCGAACGCCATGAGACTGTTTAGTCATTTTCTTTAGTCTAATTTTAGGACATCCATGGGATGAAATGGGATTGCAGATAGTCTAACATCGACACAAAGAAGTTTCACAAATATTTACTTTTTTAAACGAAGCTCCACAGTAGGAATTCTCCTGCGGTGCGTTTTATAGACATAAATTCCACATGCACAAACATCCAGACCCGGAACAACTGTATGTAGGCCATACAAAAATGTGTCCCGTGCTGGAATCGGAACCGCGACCCGCGGCGCAGACGCCAAGGGCTTAGCCACTGCGCCAAATCCATCAATATTTAAATACACACTAACACTAACAGGCCCAGATAGTTAATTTATAAAAGCTCTACATCTCGAGCCCAAGGCCGTCTTATGTTCGCACCAATAGATACTTGTGCAGTCGTACGTAGTACGCGTCAGAAATTCGAGAAAATTGAGGCGCTAAGTCTCTTTTGAGACGTTGCTCGGACCACTTAAACGCTCCGGAACGTCTTTGCAACTCGCTAATTACTTCGCCAAATATTTACTTTGCTGAGATTCTCCTTTCTGCAACGGGCCCGGTTGCGGGCACACTGACAATGCGAAGCGGATCGCATGGAGCTTCTGTTTAACTTTTATTTTTAAACAGTAAGTGATGAGACGAAGAAGTCGGTTACCTGAACACCTACCAAGAACTTTGAGTAATGAAGTCCGTTTTCGCACTGCGCTGCGCTCTATATATTTTTCCTTTTTATTAGTGCCTCGAGTTGCATTTCTTCTGTATATTTAGTGCGTTTTGCAGACATAAACTTCACATGCACAACCCAACGAGATCCGAAAACGAACAATTTGTTTTTTGCACAAATGTTGGCTTGTGCTCGGATTCCAATCTAGGTTTTTTCGACGAGCAAAACATTCACCTGGTTGTAAGTGTCACCTAGAACATTTCTGCGTGACACTCTACGCCCGTCACCCTTGTGACAAAAGAAAGTGTAGTTAAAGTATTATAAATGAAAGAAGAACTACCCTTGTCAACACAAGATTTAATAAAAAGAAAAAAAAAAACAAACAAAAAAACTTTTACTAAAACATCTTCCTTAATCATAGACAGGAAGCCTTTGCTACTTTAAGTTGGGAGTTCCGCCGTTCTTCACTAGTAACCAAAGAGATTAAATGAGATAAGATGAAAGCATGACTGTGGTATAAAATAAGAACTCTACATGTTACGGTTGTTTTAATTTACATACTATATTTTATATATACAATTTACATATTATGTGAATACCATTACCACGGCTTAGAGTTCTGTGATCCTAGTCGCTAAATCCTGTATTCCATTGTTGAAAATTAAAATGGGTATGCAACGCACTAAATATTATTACCTGTGATAATATTCCAATCCACGAGTAGATCCACGTTGGACACGTAGAGTGGATGAAGTTTGACGAAACAGATTAATGAGGCAAGTATTAATGGCAAGCCAGTTCAGGTCGATGTTGGCGAACGCATCACGGTCAGATCGGAGATGTTTTAAGGAAAGCATGCAGAAATTCGTCTCGGTAGCTGGGCCAGGGCCAGTTATTCTGCCGTGAAGCAGTAGTGCGCAAACATTACTGTGTTTCGGTTTAAAGGGCACTGAGAGCTAGCGTAATCACTGGGAATATGAGACTTAAGAACTGATGTCTCAGGGTGATGGGCGCAGTGTGGTGTCACACAAAGTTGTTCTGCGTGACGTAGCATTTGCTATTGGCAGACGTTGTACTTACTATCAGGTGCACATTTAGCTTTATCAATTTCATCAATTTATCCAATAAAAATAAAAAAAGTCAGCCCACAACCGACGAACTGAACTTATAAATACAAATTGCTGAACTGTTTATTTTCAAATAATAACGCAAATAAGTAAATGCAAATAAAAATTAATCGATATTATTTGCCACAGCTTTTGACTTTCTTGTAAAGTAAAGCGACTGTGGTCACTGTATGGTAACTAGACATACAATATATTTATAGTGTAAGATCCCATTTATTTCTATTCTTTAAAAAAAAAAGACGAAGCCCCACAGTAGGATTTCTCCTGATTCGTGAGTTTTACAGACATAGATTTCACCAGTCAAAAAGTATCATTTTGATCAATTTGTATCAATTTTCTGCCCCGCACAAGCACCATATGGAATCTGCTGCCGCCAGCGGTTTTTCCGGACCGATACGACTTAGGGACGTTCAAGAAAAGAGCCTATTCCTTCCTCAAAGGCCGGCAACGCATCTGCTATTCCTCGGGTATTGTAGATGTTCATGGGCGGCGGTGATCACTTACCATTAGGTGAGCCGCTTGCTCGTTTGCCTCCTCTAGTCATAAAAAAAAAAAAAAATTGAAGGAGCGTGGCGTACAGATAGAAACATTCATCATTCTGTAGCGTATGATGAAGAACCGTGAATCTCAAGGACTTAATAAACTAGATGTGATTTATTTAGACGAAACTTATATACACGGTTTATGTTCTGTGAATGTGCTGGCAAACCTAAGATGCAGATGCATCTAGAAATATTTCGCCGGAGGGGAGATGCTTCATTGTACATGCTGGTTGTGAAAATTGCCTTATGTCTAACTGTTGTCTAGTATATAGATTAAAAAATTTATTTGCTGACTACTATCCCAACATGAATAATACCTTCACTTCACACAATGGGTCGCGGTGAAACTTATTCCTAATCTTACAAAACCTCTGATTGTCATGGATAACGCAAGTTATCATTCTGTATAGTCGAATAAACCTGAAAATATGTGTGGCTGATATTAAATAATGGCTCCGTACAATGTTTATTATGATTAATTGCATTGGAGTACATACCGATTACTTGTAGCAACAAAACAAAACTGCCCGTATAGCACCGAGATAGATGAAATTTTTAAATCACATGGTCACGAAGTTTTAAGTCTGCCGCCATCTTAACATTGTACACTGAATAATTGGAGAATAATGAAGCAAAAAGTAATATTAAATCATTGACAGAAGAAATTTTCTTACATCTTGGTGCAGATGAATGGATAAAATGTTGTCAACACAGAAATATATAATGATTTCATAAATGTAGATAGATTGATTGACATGTAAGAGGAATTATTTATTATAAATACCCCCTAGCTTCGTCCTCGTCCTTTTTATCAGACGAAGGAAAAAAGTAATCAGGCTGTATTCTTAGAAACATTTTGAACAGATTTAACATCTCACATACATTATTTACACATGTTCAATACGTAATGATTGATAGATAAATAATAGAAAGTATCAAGACCGAGAGTTGCTTACTAGGGAATTTCATTTGCCAATTTGCCATCAGATTCTGGTAATATTAGTTTTGCAAGTACAGACTGTTGCATTTTATGCACCCGGTTCTTCTGGAAGGTCTGTATGGTACTGCACTCCGATCGTTACAGACATCGTAGATATAGACATAATCGCATATGCCCCGTAATTACACTAACTTCAGTGCTCTTCAAACCAAAATACAGTGGTGTTTACACACTACTGCTTGACGGTAGAATAACTAGCACCGCGTGGTTACGATATCGTTTCACTTAATGCAGTGAAATGATATTGTAATATTAGACTAATGCAGATATTTTTTTATAGAAAAAAGTGACGAGACGAGGGCAAATAGTTCAGCTGGTGGTGAGTTTTAATGAAAATGAAACATTAGTCTTTACTAAACTTAACATAAAAATGGGCTGTTTACTAAGTTCTGTGTGTGTCTGCCCACAACTGCCAACAAATGTTGTGTCACAACACTGTGCTTGTCACCCAATGGTTATAAAGGAGCAACTGAGACATCAGTTCTTTAGTCTCACATACCCTTTAATTACACTAGCTAACATTGCCATTCGACCGAAATTCTGTAATTTTTTTTTTTTTTTTTAGGACTGTTGGTCACTGTTAGCCCGAAGGCTTTTACAGCTTCGCCGGAGTGAAAGGTGGCATAGCGCTGAGGGCGCTTAGCCGAAACCTTTATTTATGGATGACTGGCGCAAGGGCCCTCAAGAGGGGACCTCGGCTTGGACCGTCATCCTGTTCGCGTGAGTAACCGACTCGAGGGTGCTCAAGGGGGCCGGCCTCGGCTCGGTCAGTTACTGCAATCGGGAGGGCAATATTACTACTACTATAATTATTAATACCATGATTATTATTAGATAAGTTTACCACCAATTCGGAATGCGTTTCCGCTGGAGAAGAAATGGCGCAAGAAACTCCAGCGACGCTTCTGTTTAAGATACTACTGCTAGGGGAGAACCGACCTGAGATGCGGCGGTATCGCGAAAAACTTTGTCTGATACGCCCTCGCCGACGGCGGGGGCGGTATGATGGTGATGTTGTGTGTTTGCGTAGTGATGAGTAGAGCGCTTGGGGCCTAGTGGTCGCGTCGTCAGGATCCTCGAGGACGTGCCTCGGTCTCCTTTTTCCGCGGGTCGAGTTTTGGTGTATCGCGAGGGGGTTGTAAGTGGCGGCACTTACAACCAGTGGGTTGGGGTGCGTGGCAGCAGAGTCGAAGTATCGGCGAGAGGCCAACTTTAGATATTGGGCTATGGTAGGAAGCCCTAAATCGATATGAAGGTTAGCATTACGCACGAACCACGGTGCTCCCGTGGCTTTACGCATGAATCGATTTTGTATTACCTGAAGTCGGTGAATTTGACGCGGGGAGGACATGCGCAAATACGGGGCTTGCGTATGTCATAATTGGCCGAATACAGGCTTTGTAAAGTGTAATTTTATTACGTAGGGACATTTTGCTATTTTTATTTAGTAACGGATGTAATCGGCCGAGGACGAACGCCGCTCGGTTCCTTACTCGGTTAATATGAGAACCGAAGCTGAGTCTCGAGTCTAATAGGACGCCTAAGTATTTGACTGTCTTTTCCCAGGGGATTGGACGATCGAATAACTCTATGGTGGGGAGACGCGGCGTTAAGCGCCGCGAGAAGTACATGGCTGCACTTTTGATGGGGTTGACCTCGATCCTCCATTTCCGAAACCAGTTCCCGAGGGTTCGGGCTGCGGATTGGAGGCGTTTAGAGATAGTGTCTGGATTACGCCCAGACACATAGAGGCAGGTATCGTCTGCGAAGAGGGCGAGTTCGACGCCGCTGGTGTGCGGTATGTCGTTCGTGAAAAGGGTGTAGAGCACGGGACCTAGGACTGAGCCTTGTGGTACGCCGGTTAGTATGGGATGTGGTTCGGATCGCACCCCCTCGACGCGGTAGCGAAAGGTTCGACTGCGTAAGAAATCTCGTATGATGAGTACGAGGCGATCTGGCACACCGAGTCCGTATAACTTGTATACGAGCCCGTTGTGCCAGACCTTGTCGAACGCTTTCGCCACGTCGAAGAAGAGCGCTCCAGTATGAAGCCCGCGTATGAAGCGGGATTGAATGTGCTCCGTTATGCGGTGCACCTGCTGGGTACATGAGTGTTTGGCTCGGAATCCAAACTGCTCGTGGATGGGGATCCCTCGAGACTGCATGAAGTCTCTTAAGCGGGCGAGTAGTAGGCGTTCGTATATCTTGCCTAGAGCCTTGAGGAGGCTTATAGGCCGATATGCGGTGGGATCGGACGGGTAATTCTGTAATGTTTGCACACTACTGTTTGACTGCTCAGCCTCTACCATCAGTAACGGGAACAGGGTTGGATGTTCAGCAGTGGCCTGTTCTGGGCAAAAAATATGACGATGTCGAATGAGAACTTTAGCAAATACTCGATAAATACAGTTGTGTTGCACATAAAACTATTCGCGTAGAAATGTCCCCTCCGCCGCATCCATCAAGAGTCTTAATTGAGTAATGGCCGATGTGGCAACCTCTGATTGATCGTCGCATACCGGTAAATATGATTTATTACCGGAGAGCGCTTGCACTACCAAAATACGACAAACTTTACTTAAACTAAGCGGATCATGTTAAGTCATGCTATTAAATTTCGAGACGCAACGGTACGAAATTAACGTTAATATTTTTTTTTATCTCTCCGACCTTTTTTGGCCTTCCAAATCTTAAGGCAATTATGTCTTCTCAAATGTCTTCCGTGAAGTCTTCGATATCAATAAAAAAAATAGTAATCTATGGAAAAGGCACGTTACATCATACAAACATTTGACGAACTTAATGATAAAGCTATAAAAAAAGTTTGGAAAATCAAAAAACGCACATCTCAAGACACTCTTTTAACTCATTAAAAAAATCATATTGAGGTTCAAATAAAAGTAAAAGTAAGTAAAGTTTCAGCCTATAAATGTCCCACTGCCTCCTCTCATTTCTGAGAGGGTTTGGAGCTAGGAAGAATCCGCCACGCTGCTCCAATGCGGGTTGGCGGACTTCACATGTCTTCGAAATATTTTTTATTTCTCAGACATGCAGGTTTCCTCACGATGTTTTCCTTCACCGCCGAGCACGTGGTAAATCAGCACTTAAAATTGCAATTAACAATTTTAGTGGTGCCGGCACCGGGAATCGAACCCAGGTCACTCGCGTACTATGAAAATTAAAGCGAGCACCTAGCCCCTGAGCTACCACGGTATTTCGAGTCATTTCCATTTCAGATGAAAACAATAAGAAAAATTATTTTTCTTAATAACTACAAGTGCTGGACTAAGAAATAGGAATCCAGTAGATAAAATTATGGACACAATAAAAAAACCCGGTCTCGATACCTCAATTTTTTCGGGAGTTATCGTGACCACATCTTGTGCTAGAGGCATTTGAAGACCGCCGAATCGCTTGACCTTGACATGTCGGGTATGAAACTGAATATGTTTTTTTTAATATGCTATTTTCTCGTTGATCTGTATGTAATATTACATAGAGCATTAATAAAGCAAAAGACAAACAAACGATCAAAATTATTGTACAAAGCGTTGCCTAACAAAATTAAGTATTAGATTTTGTAGTAGAGAAAGAGACGAGACGAGCTCAACGTTCACCTGGTAGAAAGTAAAGTGAAAGGTAAGCTATTAGATTATCAGTCTATTGGAGGTCGTGTGATTTTTCCATCAATTCCTTAGGCGATTAGGATACAAATAGGATAAGACTGGGTTGAATATACTCTTAAAATCGCTGTCAAATATAGAAAACAACTTCCAGTTAAGTTAGTTGAAGGGAATATTTAAGAAAGGCTGAAACAATACACATAAAACCCAAAACTAAAATCTGAGCTATCTCCAAACTTCAAAATTTTAGTTGCACACAAAGGAAACACTCTACCTTGAAATAGCGTCGAAAATTACACATTTGTACATACCTATAGTCACGCCTTTTTTCTATATAAGGGAAAACGCTCTCGCGGAAAACGAGACGTGACGGGTGGCGAATGTTCGCCTCCATTTTGGTACAAGTCGAAAAAAAATCTGACTCTCCGTTGCGTTCCCACGAGCAGTATAGTGACAGTATTGCATATTATAGTGATAATTTTCACGAATAGAGGCTGTCCGTACAATACCTCTTACGCCACCTCGGTAGAAAAGAGGAAGGTGCTATTAGACTCTGCTGGACACCTATCGGCAAAAAGACAATTAAATGTTAGTTTAAGACAAACTGAATACACGGTCGAAACTTCAGATATCCTGCAAAAGTTACATCGTTACAACGCTACTCCAAACATTCAACTCCCCTGAAGCAGCAAATATTTGATCAAACTCTCGCATCTGAGTACAAAAGGTGTTGCGATTGGCTCAATTTGTTAAAAGCACGTCCGTGCCGTTGCTCTCGGCTCTAGATAAATTGTTTTGATTATTATATTATCATTGTGGAATTCTTTGTTCTGTCAGCGCAGAGGTTCGTGTAATATATGATGATAATGCTAGTTATGGTTTTCATGCTGAATTTAGAAAATGTCATCTATGTATAATATATAAATTGCTGTAAGTATTAGCGCAAACTAAGAGTCAATCGTAGCGTCATCTACTATGTCACCACACACGAAGCACACATTATTGGAAGCAGGAACGTCTCACCTCACCAGAGCAGATCACCATTACTCGGCACAACACCTGCCAAATTAGTGACCTAAACGTAATCTCAACACGCAATTAGCTTCTGTCAGCTACGGCAACTCAATCGGCAGCCATCACTGTTGCAGCACCAGACTACTGTCGGCACAACGAGTGGTTGTGCCTGGTCTGTCATTCTCTGAGGATCTACGGCGGGCCCGCTCTAATTAAGCTGTCTCTTGCTGCATTAACCTTGTTCCCATACGTCACGACGCACTGAAGACCTGGACAAAGCTTCATCATTTCGTCACACTGCACAACATCGCCTGACGGTCAAGATCTTCACTCTTACTACGAATTCCAGTTGCAGCGGGGCAGTGATTTAGTGAGATCTGTGACACTACGTGAGATGTTTAAGAAACAGCGCCTACGTCCTGCATCATATTTTTGTAGTAACATCGATACAAAATCTACAAAATACCCGATCTTGCGGGTAGCTTCTACCCTTTTACTTGCACAACACTCACTTGTCTTCGCATTACAGTAACCGATTGACGCAGTGAGTTTGGTGGAAGGATCGGATACATTGGTAGAGACACGACACAATCACAATACAACCAAACCCAAAACCAATCATTTGTATGATTGAAACTCAGGACTTATGACTCCGGCGTGGCCGTCAATGATTAAGATGCAGCCATTATAACGTGTTGATCGTATATGAAAAACTGTCTGTCAAATAGGATTTTTTCATAGATCTACCAAACACGGCCCACCTACATTCTTACATACAGGTCGTAGGCTTGTCGCTAATTTTGTGCAATATGTCATCGGTTGATACTGGATAGGTCGTCCCTCGCACACTGCGTTCGAAAAGTTTCTAGCTCAGTCGGTTCTTCGAAATATGAAAGTTAAAATGTTATTGATGTTACCACAAACTAAAAGAAAATAATACTTAAAATGCGCGAGGCTCTATAGCTTCTCTTGGACATAAAAAATCATATTATAACCTTCTGGTAAAGTGACAGTTAATATTATTTTAAACCATCTTGTGCTATCTTTTTTATATGCCTACATATTGTTCTAATTTCAAAAATGGTTGTCCTATAAAGATGTACGATAAAAAAAAATAAAGTGATAGTCTATAAATCCACTACCGACCAGAATTCTCGTCGCGTTTATTTTAGCGGACTCTGGAGCTCGGATGAGTTCGCCACGCTCCTGCAATGCGGTTTGACTGACTTCACAAGTCAAGTTCAAGTGTATTTATTCGTAAAAATACATAGGTACATATGATGATATTTTACATTGAATGTTACCACCTCTATGTTTTGCCAGGCAAGAAGGCGTACAAATATATTTTTTGTAGTATATGAATAGCAATGATAAAATTAAAACATAAATTTTTTAAAAAGTTAGTTTTTTTTTACTTTTTTTACGTTAATAAAATAAAGGAAAATATTAAAATAAATAATCTTTAAAAATGTCAAAAGAATGTCAAAAAAATTAAAGAATGTCTACAACTAGCAATTGACTATATATTTTATATCTTTAATACACCTCTTAATCACCTCTCGAAAGATAAGATGTTTGTTTATAAAAATGCCCCAATATATGATTCCATATCTAAGAGCGGATGCGACAAATCCGTGATAGGATGTTAATATTACTTCTTTGTTAGTAATTTTAGTAAGTCGGTACAACGCGTAGGCAGCTTTAGTGAGTCCTATATTCTCAATCTATAGTCTTCAAATTATTTTTATTCTTCAGACGTATAGATTTCCTCACCATGTTTTCATTCACCGGTGAGCGCGTGGTAAAACAGCGCTTAAAATCACACAGAAAAGCTTATAAGTGCCGGCACCGGGATCGAACTCAGATCATTCGCAATATCATATTATAATAATATATTTTATATACACCAAACCGTCGACTACCTAACTGACTGATGATAAAAAAATGCAATATGTGCAGTGTAGTGTAGTGCCAAAATTGTGCGACGACTTCTCGAAGAAGTCGATGGATGCAGGTGTCTCAGGACATTTGAGATATATCTATAGTAAAGGCCTATGATCAGCAGTGAATTTGTGATTGGTTGTAAAAATGAGGAAGATGATTGTGTAAATAATGCATATCTAAAAGTTACCGAAAATAAAAATATCAAGAAAAGTCCGTAAGAGTTATTTACATAACGCAATACAGAAGGTATTATTTTGCGAATAAAATGTTGAAATAATATATATTTTCAGGTAGCAAGGCCCGCAAACTGTAACGCAAAGCTCGCAGTCGATGTTAGTATGGCGCTACCAAAGCGAAACGATCCCTCATTAGTGACGGATAAGCCTAAAAGCGTTTCGCTAATCCGTGGTATATTTTACTATCGAAATACCCCAACAAACGTTTGTTTTGATTTACTCCCACTGATACATATAGTACTGTAGTTTAATTAAAAACTTCTGGTGAACGAAAGTGCTTGTAGATCCTTTTTCACTTTTTAATTCAAATATTTCACAGGATAGCGAAAATTCAAATATTTAAAACTCTTAAACTACAAATATTAGCTGCTCATAAGGTATAATGATTGCTGTAATTAATAGCCTTAAATCCTGTATTTTACATACATACAATCACGCCTTTTTCCCATATAAGGGGTAGTAGGCAGAGGCCACGGCAGTAGCTTACTATTTGCACCCGTGGGAAACGAGACGTGACGGGTGGCGAACGACGTCGCCCCCATTGTAGTAGAAAAAAAAATCTTACTCCACATTGCGTTCCCACGAGCAGCAGGTATAGTGACACCTTAGTCGCCTCTTACGGCACCACGGACAGCTATCCTGTATAATGTGCTCTGATAGGTATTTATTTTTATTCGAAGAATATTTTAAAACATAACCTACGCGACACAGCGTTTCTACAATTTATATTCTTGAAAAAAGAGCTCGTGCAACTAATTAATAAAGATGAATTAACAAAAATATTTATTACTGTAAAATATCTGCTCAGTATATAAACAATGAAATGAAATGAAATTTATTCATTCTTCACAAACGTCATTTTTTTTAATAATAATTATTTAATTTTTAATTAATTCCTTTATAATTATAAATTAATCGATAGATATTAATATAGTGGTTATAATAGTGGGCTATGTGTGTGTCCTCTGCCTACCCCTTGTATTGACAATGGCTTGACTGTATTTATGTAATTCAAACTCCAGTCGAAATGAATATCGATAGTGGTAGGATTCCTATGCAGGAATCCGTCTAGGTAGGTACATCCCCGGGCTAGTTATTTAGCCATGAAGCAGTAGTGTGCAAACATTACTGTGTTTCGGTTTTGAAGGGCACTGTGAGCTAGCATAATCACTGGACATATGAAACTTAAGAACTGATGTCTCAAGGTGAAGGGCGCAGTGTGGTGTCACACAGAAATGTTTTGGGTGACACAGCATTTGTTATGGGTAGACGTTGCAGAGGTGAACCTGATGGTAAGTAAGTTTTGCTCGTTTCGTGTATATGACTCCAATGAAAAAAAAATGAAAACTAAACGGGCTTTTAACATCCCCCGACCGGGCTCGCTTTAAGAGGACATTGAGAGAGCCGTTACAGTACTTACTCAAATACGGTTTGCAGAAACTTTTTTTATCACATGTACAACTTACTCCAGTTTCTTAGTAGTAATAGTTCTATTCATTCAAAATTTAAGAATATAAAAATGCAAACTAATGTAACATTAAAAAATCGTATAGCTGCTAGGGCAACGTTAGAATCACGTAGATTTTTTGTATTGTTGTAAATATTACATTGAAAAGATTCATAAAGAGATCTATTTATAGATTCTTAGTGTATTATATTATAACGCCCTTGTTATCTAGTGGACAGAGTACCTAACTTTTACGCTGTAGATTCTAGGTTCGAATCAAAGCTAGAGCCTACATTTGTGCAAAAAAATTGTTGGTTTTTGCTTTCATTTTATTTCTGTACTAACGATACAGGAGAAATTCTAGTGTGGGGCATCGTTTTAAAGAAAAATATAGATACATTTCGTAGTAGTAGCAAAGGCAAGGGAATTATTTTTATTATGCTTTATTGACTCATGAAATATCCATGGCTGGCCCAAATGACGACAGTATTCGACTTCCATTCCGGGTAATAAAAGTGTGAATCCTTCTTTAAGAACAACTTTAAAGTTTATATTGTATGCGGTCTGATGTATAAAGTTATTGTGCGCCTTTACGTGTGGATTTTATTTGCCATTTGATTTTAAAATGAGATCTTTCTTCGCATTTTATTTCAGTTTTGTCGAATTTGAAACAAATCAAATATACGTTTGCATTTGCAATTTTAATATTAAAATAAATGAGTACATTTACTTTTAATTCATCATTTAATTAAGCATTAATCAGCATTTTATAGGATAAAGTGAAAAGATGCGCAAAATGTTCACCTAATGGTAAATGTAACGTCTGCCGGCCGACCGGCACCCTGAGACATCAGTTCTAAGTCGCATATGCTCAGTGATTACACTAGCTCTCAGTGCTCAGCTCTCTCTTCAGGCCGAAACAATAATATTTGCATACTACTATTTGGCAGAATAACTGACCTAGTATGGTGCCTACCTAGAAGTTTTATCTGTAAAAAATATTTTTTCATGGCTCCTACACTGAAATTTTTAACACAAGCGTCACTGACCATAACTTACTTTTTCATTTCAAATTTAATAAAACCAATATCTGCGAATATTTAAAAGATGAAATGCAGATAGTTTTCAACCTAAAAAAAGTAAAACAAACAAATTACGAACCATGGAACTACTTTTTAATTATTTTTTTGTTATATGTAAAAAATTGATAATGCGTCAGCCAGTTTAAGAGAAAGACGATGGATGTTGATAGCTCAGTACCATGTTTTCTGGCCATCTGTGCTATATTCTATTATATAAGTGGGCTGAAATGATGATGATAATGATTAAGTAAACATTTTAACTTCACTAATATCGTATGTATCGTTAACCGAAAACTATTTCAAATTGTATATAATAATAATGTAAATATAAAATATGTATAATATCATATCTCGTGGCTTAGAATTCAAAGTACATTAAACTAATGTTCTCTGAGTTCCAGAAAAAAATATGTATCTCTCAGCAGGTCTCAATCATACCCTCTCGATTCCATTCGGATTTCCCTTCCATCAAAAATGGGAAAGTAAGAACTATTGTAATCCTCAAATCAAACCGAATGCATAGGTACTGTTTTATAACACATACAGGTATATTTTTAATGGAAGTAGACACGTGCACGTTCATTTGATGGTATGTGCCACGTCTGCTCATATCAGTTTAACTTTGCATTGGAAAGTTCTGCGCAAGGCCGCGTTGTGCTCGTCACTATAAAACGACAGTGCCTGAGTCCTTTAGTTACTAGTCCGATTCCTTATTCGCCTACAGGGATCGAAGTACAGCGGAGCAGCGAGCGGCGTCGATACGGCGAGTGCCGAGTCATCGCCAGCACCGACGTTACTCGTACCCCGTACTTCTGGGCGCTTTTCTCGTGAGTCTCTTCCGACGAAGCTGTCAAAGCCGCCGGGCTAACAGCATACCACACATAAAACTTTAGTTTCCTTTAGTCTCCTTTAAATATATATATTTTCGGTGATGTAATTGCTGTTAGCCTTCTCGGCTTTTACAGCTTTATCGGATACAGTGCTCGCGGGCCAGGGGCCCGCGTGCCAGGTTTGGTTTGACCCAAACATAAATAAATAAATAAAAACACCAAAAAAACCTCGAAATTCGGACTGTGTCGCGTTCGCTGCGTGCTTTCGCGATTTCGAAAATCTTAAATATTTTAAGTCATCTAATGACCGTCCGAGGGAGGCTCCGGGCGTCCATTCGGACTGTCGACTTGTGTGTCGGTAACTCTGGGCGGTGAGAACCGCCCTGGAACACGTTTGAATCGGGTGTACGCGGTGTGATTATTGACTATTGCGCGCCGCTCTCTACGGCGGTCGCGCGTCGTGGTACGTGTTATATTAAAGCTATTGACTGTGTGTACAGTGTGGCCTGGATCGTGACTGACGGTATCGTGGTCAGGAAGAGCTGACACGTCCGTGTTGTCTAGCATGTTTCGCGGGCGGCAAAAAAGATACTACCAATTTCTGCATAAAAATCATACAAACATAATATACTGCTTCGAAAGGCTTCTGGTACGTAACCAAGGACTGGTGGCATAAGCTTTGGATGAAAACCATCAAAACTACCAAAGTTATTAAATGTGAGGAAAACAAAAATTCTTAGAAACTTAATCATTAATTAGAGCTTAATTAAACAAAATTTATTAAAAAAAATTCAGTTTACTAACATTCAAATCTGTATATCAATTTAAAAACATACAAATTTTTCTATAGTCTTCATATGGCTACCATAATATATACACATATCATCAACATTTAAAAAAGGTTCACTTCAACGAAACAAATTGTACATACAAGATAATAAATAATGTGATTACTTTGTATATATTCTTCTGTTCTCCTTAAATTTCTTTTTAACTGCAATTCATGGTAACTTAACCAGAATACGAACACATAGCATTAAAGTAAGTAATTCAATTACTCGCAGTTTTCTTGGAACAGTTAAATGCAAGTGCGACAATTCGAGCATAACGATACGATGCTTGTACAATTTACGCGATGTAATCGTTGGAAACGTAACATAGTGTAACTGAATATGGTCATTAAAGCCAGAATCAAAACACAATATTTCTTTAATAGTAAAATATTGTTCGCCGTTACAGAATGTAAAAGTTCATTTTAAAGACCTCAGTGTCTAGGAATAAATTCAAACCGCTTATAGGTCTATGTCTTATAGTCGCAGATACTAGCCGATTATATATATATTTTTAAAGTTGATTAGTTGATTAGATTTTGGGTAACATCGACGGATTCAAAGTCATTACGTTGTCAAATTCTTCTTTCTTACATAAAAACTAAGCCCCACATTAGGACTTTCTCCTGTATCGTGGGTGCGTTTTACAGACGTACATTTCACATGCACAACACAACCAGACCCGAAGAGCAACAATTTGTGTTTTTGCACTAATTTTGGTTCCGGATGGGCATCGACCCTCGGACCGGCGGCGCAGAAGTCAGGTACGCTGACCACTACGCCACGCGGTCGACAATTCATTAAAAAATAAACAATAAAATACCAAATTAATCATAAACATGTAATTTTTGTCTAAACAATTGACTTCTGCGTTGTCTACAAGGGCGCCAGGACAAATCTTTCTATGGCCAACATATAGTTGTTCCTGGACTGGGTACGTGTAAAATATACTCATGCAGTAGAAATCCCGGCTCGGTGCAACGTTTTTCTAAAAAGTTAAAATAAATATTTTGCCGAGTCGTAGCGTCGTAAAATTATACGCCACGCTTTTGTATACCGTAGGCTTCGTAAGAGTCCACTAAAGGATATGTCTGGAAATTCCGATGTATTCTCATAGATGGTGGAGTACCTATTTTAATATATGCTAGACTGAAAATTCACAAACCGGTGACGGACAGTAGGGTCTAAGGTGCAATAAGTCTGATCTCGGAAGTTTAATTAGTAACTCACTTGATTTCTTACTTACAAAATAACAACAGATAACAAATAACAGATAACAGAGTTAAGATTTGCATTCCTACACATTTCACCGGGTTCTTCAGGAACTCCTTTACTGTTAGGGCTGCACTTCTTTGGAACTCCTTGCCCGATGACATCAGGAAAACTCCCAATAAATACTCCTTTAAGAAGTTGGTTCGTGATTATTTAGTTAAGAATCATGACAACATAAATTATTAGTACATAGGTCAATACTTGTAGCATTTATTTTATGTATATGTGTATGTATGATATGTATGTATATATGTATATGTATATGTATGTATGTTTTATGTATAATTATACGTCATATTATATTATATGTGTACAATAAAACTATATGTTTATTACTATTTCATATTTTTAATTAGTATATATGTATTATCCTTATTTTTTTTTGTCTTCTCGTTTGTCTTTATTGCTGCACCACATCAAACTCTCACCACTCCATGGGTTGACTGGGAGAAAATGCCTACAGGCATTAAGTCCGCCCTTTGTAACCTTTTATTTGTAAAGGAAGCAATAAAGGTTTAAATAAATAAATAAATAAACCGTATAGTCTATTCAGGTGGGCGTGACACAAAAGGTAAAAAACCATAAAAATGATGTGTTTCTGAAAGTTGGAACGCATGTTCAACATCTTCATCATCATCATCAGTTCAGCCTATCACTAGTCCGTAGGTCTCCTCTAAAGATTTTCACAAAAGTTTGCAGCTCTTATTTTAGGGGAATTTGACATTGTTGCCACGCTTGGCAGGCGGGTAAGCAACCGCAGTTTATTTATTCAGATGTTTTAAGAAGATGCTGCTGCCCATCTTTTGGTTTTAATTATTGCTCTGTTGACAAAGTCATCAGTTGTAAAAGTCAAACTGAAAAATATGATTAATAGGGTGCTAGATCAAACTGAAAAATATGATTAATAGGGTGCTAGATTCTCTTAAGCCGCCATCACACGGAACGCATTTTAATACTACCAAATTATAGAGTACAGTTAGTGCGAACATTTTCCATTGAAATGTGACGTTTTGTCATCGGTTAGGTTTGAGTGCTGTTTCAGAAAAAAATATTTGTTATTTCATTCTTTTGTTGTCTTTATTAAGTTTCTTGTTTACGCTATGTTACGCTTTAGTTATAGTTACGCTATGTTACGCTTTAGTTATATATTTATTTCGTTTTTATAATTTTGACGCTTCTATGGTTATAAACATGAGTGAACCTAAACTTAGCAGTGCTTGAACTTTTTCTTCGCATTTAACAGAAAAGGAGACTGTTATATATAGATTATTGGAAAATTACATTTTATTTATGACACTGCACACTTAATGGTAAGAGGTCGTTGTATTTCGAATAGTTTCGAAACACGATAGGTGCGTTGTCAATCCCGGGGATTGTGAAGAAATGCCTCGTTGGTAGATATTAACTTGGGAGAGCTTATTCAATGAGAGAGTGATCCTTCGGCGGTCGATCCGATTTATTTATTTATTTACGTACAGTACTAGTCTTGTTATTGTAAGTAACGAGACGATCAAATCGTTCATCTGATGGTAAGTGCATCTCCTGCCCATAACAGCATCTTTGCCACACAGATAAGCGTTCGAAAGTTCTATGTGGCAATCCTTTGCACTCGTCACCACTAGATATCAATAGATGTCTAAAATCTCATATGCCCAGTAATTACACTAGCTTTAGTGCTCTTCAAACTGAAATATATTATTAATGTTTGTAAACTGCTTGAAGGCATAGGTGCGATAAGGCGATAGTACCTACGCGAATTTCTTCGTAGGAATCCTAACATTAATAAGGCTGCTGGACTCGACATTCGTGCAAAGTAACCTCACGTATTAAGGTTTTATTTATTTCTTTTCAGAATTATAAGCATTCATCTTATTTAAATATTTCTAAATGAATTTTTAGTAATACTATTGTAATGTCAGGAATGGTATTCCAAACGAAATAAATAATATGGAAATGTGATTCGAAACATCTCGCCCACAATAAGCGTTCCTCTCTCGGTCCATTGCGGTACGAAATTGTTCGCAAATTGATACGTCTCGGAGGCCCGCTCGGAAACAATTAGAGCATCGAGAGGGCACGTAATGATGCAATAATCCCTCCGACAATTCAACCGTATCTGCGACCCGACCTTTGAATGTAGGATTTTAGGGATCCGCGGTGTTGTAAATAGCATTATCCTGGGAAAAAAAATTACATGTATAAAAAAAAATTGTTGTACTAGGGTAAGCAGAATAAGGGTCAGGCTATAAACCTAGTCAAAACTTAAAAATAGTCTTTAGTGATGCGGTTCAAATTGAGCAGCCTAACGTTTTACCTTAATTGTATATAAGACGTAGCCAAAAACATTAAATAAATGAAATATTGAACATTGTTCATTTCATACAATATTTACTGGCCCGTATACTTTTAATACAATATTTACTTAAAAACATGTTAATACAAATTAAATAAAAAAAACTTTAATTTGAGTACATGGCGTTATATACTGAGACACTAGATACAAAGACATTTATGAGTGTATACTGTGTCTCAGTATGGGGCAGTCAGGCTTTTCATTTACAAAAAATAATACTAATTTTATTTCAAAAAAAATATTTTGCCTTTTTTATACCTGTTATTAAAATTATTTTCATTTGTATACTAGAATTTAAAAATAGTACACAAATTTGGCAGACGAGGTGCTGAAGAAAGAGTAGCTGCACTCTACATCTGCTGATCTAATCTGGGAAGGTCCCTCCTCCGAACAGTAGTCAGAGAGACTACTACGCCGTGGGTACTGGCATCGAATTCCAACTGAAGCCAACAATTGCGCAAAACCACAAGTTGTTGGTTTTCGGGAATGATAGTGTTCTACGTATGACATTTGTCTGTGAAACGCCCCACTATGCTGGACAAATCCTAGTGTAGGGAATGGTTATTAAAAAAATAATTAAACAAAGTTTGCTAGAGCAATGCAGGATGTATCCACCCTGGAATTTAAATGTGGTGACATAGTCAAAACAACATCGCTCCACCGTTGAGACTGGAAGTTGAGTATAAAAGTGACCATGTAGGGTATAAGACATCAGGCGACTATGTGCTGTCGAGTGACGCAGTGAAGCCGTGTCGAGCCTTCAGTGCGTAAAGTCGTATGGAGACAGCGGTGAAGCCGCAAGAGTCCGCCTCAAGTAAGGGGCCTGAAGCATATCCTCAACAGCTGAGAAGACTAGGGAGTACGCTTTGTGACAAGTCTGGTGCTGTGACTGAGACGGCTGCCGATGAACCTGTTGCTGTGGTTGGGAGATGCCAGCTGCGTGTATTCTTCAGTGTCCACCGTATTTTTTTATCTTTATTGTCAATTCATATACAAAAAATTAATGAAAAAAAGACTATTTGAACCCGCATTCATCTAAAAAGATCGCGCTTGACCGCCATATTACATCTATTACGTAATCGGATGTATACTCGTATGTGAACGTGTGACGATTTCCTTTGTAATACGAGCTTTGGTTCTGTCTTTGAATTTTAAATATGCAAGACAAGAGGGTTTCAAAAGAACGCAGAATATACATATATACTTTACGAGAATTCTAAGGTCTTAACACAGAGGACAAAAGATGTCATTGTAATAAAATGTATTCAGAATAAAATTTATTCAACCGAAATTAATTCATAATTTTAGAATAAAATTAATTTCAAAAATGATATTTGTGAATTTCTAAAGTATAAAAATTACAGTTAGATATTAATTTATTTCCCCTTCAGTCATGGTTCATGGTTTCATGTCAGTCATGGTTATTGGTCATTGGTGAATTATACAGCCTTGAAGTGCTCGTCCGCAATATACCTAGACCCAGAATTACTATCTATTTGTGATTGTGTTTCAATAGCATGTAAAAAAACACGTTGGTGTCATAACTTGGTATTTAAAAATTAACTTGCTATTAATAATAGATTTCGGCTTATTAAATACCAAGTTATGACACCAACGTGTTTTTTTTTGTTATAGAAAAATGTGAAGTTACGAGTAAATTTTTCAGCTGATGGTACTTGCAAGTGCTACGTCTGCCCACAACAGTTGCTGTGCCACCCAGAACATTCAATAGCATAGTTCTGTGTGGCACCGAGCTCGTCGCCCTTACTCATCATTTCTCACTCTAATATGCTCTGTACGCTAGCGTACAGTGCCCTTCAGATTGAAGCACAGTACCAAATGTTTGCACACAACTGCACAGTAGAATAACTCGCACTGCGGTGGGACCCATTTAGACAGATTCCTGCATAAGAATCTTATGAAGAGCACCGTTGCTTACTTCACATGTAATTTAGAATTCATAAATATCCTGTTAAAGATAGTAAGTAAAAGTGTAAATAAAAATGATGTATTGATTGACAAAGAATATAATTTCTGGTGGTAGTGTGCAAGCATTACTGTTTCGGTTTGAAGGGCACTTAGAGCTAGAGTAATCACTGAGCATATAAAACTTTAGAAGTAATGTCTCATCGTGTGGTATTACACAGAAATTTTCTGGGTGGCACAGCATTTGTTATGGGCACTTATCAGCAGTTGAACGTTTTGCCCATTCCGTCACCATATAAAATAAAAAAATATAAATAACCTTACAAACATTCTGACAGATAAAAGATTAGTCTACGTCTTTTCGCATACAAAAAAGAAAATTTTCATACTTATTTAACGACGAAAACCATTTTCTAACAAAATTATATAAAATACTTATCACTCAGCTACAATGTTTCGACTCTATCAAAACGTTCCCTTTTACAAATAACTGTGAAAAAATGTGGAAAGTAAGTGAAAAATGGAAACATCACAAACACGGCGGTCCTATCGTCCCTCGCTTCCCTCCCCCGTATCCCGCGGCGCATTGTCACACTACCCACCCGTCGAGCACAAAAATGACAATCCTCAAAGAGTATAGCACATTCAGATGGATCGTGTCTTAGTTTTACTTAGAATGCCTAATAAATTTCAAAACTATGTTGTACTTTATAAAACAATAAAGTAAAAAAATAATACCATTATAGTTAAAAAACTTAATATTTCTTAAGTGAAACAACCAAACAATAATAAAACAATGGTGTTATAGTCACGGTGAAATATTTGTATCATGATATTATATTTTTTTTAGAATCTGTCCTTAAACTATATCTGTGTTATATTTATATGTATCGTTTAGCTTCGTGCCATATATCACTAATGTCAGAGCGGCAATATTTCGATAATAGGCATATTATAAAAGCTAACAACTGCTTATGCGCCTTGTAATCTTTGATGGTTCGAGAACGCCGGATATGGCGGAAAATTTTCAAAAGTTTGTCGTTTCCTGCTTGTTGATTGTATGCATCCAAGTAAGAGAGCAATTCTTTGTAGCATTCCAAAATAATTACAATAATGTAAATATGTACGTATTGACTTTCTATAATCAATATGAATACGTCACAAAATGGAATATTCATACAAAAGCTATAGTTTTTAATATTTAAACGCTGATGATGAATTGTTCAAATGTTTTCTATATAAAAGTCCTCCTGGCTAATTTTATAACAACATCTGGATAACAACCTAAAGTTGCCATATAGGAAAATCGCGGAAAATATTATTGTGCATCAAGAATTAGTGTTACCTTTCCCCGTATGCATATGCCGTGCTATACTTATGCATATGCGATAAGATTGAGATGTAGCGTCAGAAATAAGGGACAATCACTTAATATACTAATAATCTAAATAAATAAATATATTCTAGTGCCCTACGTAAAACTCCAAATACCTGCAAACAACTGAAACAGATAAATGAAATAAGTGAGATATTTGTAACCGTCATTTTACCTACATACAGTTCGGAAGTTTGTTGGCACGTATCATCTGACGTCGGAAACTTGGACGGATGTTTTCCTCGACGAATTGTTTCTGCAAAAGGGGTGACATCCAGATGTTAGCGGACGTCTAGAAGTTTCCTTCTCACTTGTGAACTCGGGGAAACATTGCGCGATTGCAGAATGTTTTATATTCAACGCTTTGTAATTAACCTAATTTTTGTCATTTCTATTTCATAGATAAAGAAAATGTAAAGTGCGTTTTGCAAAGACTGGAATTGTTATTTTTTTCGAATCTTTGTAGTACGCTGTCAACCCAGCGGCCCTTACGAGTACAGCAACATCGTAAGAGTACAACGACGCTGCTGGAGGTGACTTAGCTGCAATCCGACCGCTGTTAACAAATAATAATTTTCCCGACTAACAAACGGGGAATGGCAGCGATCCACGGTCTCCAAGGTACCCTCTGAAAGAGGTCTCGGGTTGATTTTTTAATCCGCCAGAAGCTTGAATATCTCGCGTAGGCCGTGAAACTGGGACCTCGCGTACGTCGGCGAAAGTGATAGACTGTAATTGTATATACCTATGCACGTATGTAATTCTCAATAAGTTCGCATGTTAATACATTAATGTACATAATATTGAAATCAACAATTAAAAGAATAACAGCCGTTGTAGCTAAGGAGCCGAACGTAGCACGTAAAATTTTATAGTACGCGAATAACCGGGGCTCGTTCTACTCTACCACGTACTTCTCAACAATGAATTTCAACAACGTGGGAAAACCTGCATCTCTGAAAATGTGAGTGGGAATGTGCCCAGCAGTTACCTTTCTTTCTAAAACATTGACAGCAAAGACGATTATAAGGCACACTATCTCGTCCCGTGGGTGTCTTAAAAGTCGATAAAGGGAAAATGAAAACCGGGAGCAACATCACATTAGGAACATATGAATAAATAAACTGCGGTTGCCATCCCGCCTGCCCAGCGTAGGCAACTATGGCAAAATCCCCCCTAAATTATAGGTTGGTTTAAGCTTTTCAATCTGGGAATTTTGATGTCTGTACATAAAGTTCCATTAAAAAGCTCATTAATTATGGTCTAATTTCAACCATTGGGCGACCACTAGCATTTTCAAATTGGCCAGTACGTCGAAACGACAATTTCATATTTGACCACATATGAAAATGAATACATGCCGATTTAAAAATTTCTAAACAGCATAGCATCAAAGAAAATACTTTTTCACGTAATCACTTTCAGATACCTATACAGTAGACATCAGAAGCTAGCGAAAGTTTTCTCCGCGTCAGATTTTTGCGTCTTGTCTCCCCCTACAGACGTTTTCTATAATCCATTAAGTTGTCAAAAGGGAGATTGATATAACAGGATCAGGATCAAGTTACGTGGGTGCATCGTTAACGAACCTCCTCTGATCTTAGTTTTAAGTCGTAATATAAAAAACATTATTTGTTAAGAAATTACATAATAATCATTATCATTTCAGTCTATCACTAGTCCACTGCTGAATATAGGCCTCCCTCATAGATTGCCACAAAAGTTTGTAGGCTCTCATTTTGGGGGAATTATGGCATAGTTGCCACGCTTGGCAGGCGGGTTGGCAAACCGCAGTTTATTTATTCAGATGTTCCAGGAAGATTCAGCTGCCTATCTCCTGGTTTTACGACACCCACGGGACGGGATGAGATGATAGATTCTCTTAAGCTACCACACGGCCAAGAAATGACTTGAACATCTGTATTAGCGTTACAAATTGGTGTTAAAAAGCCATAGCAACATAGTGGCGGACACTAAACTTTTAGTTTCATACATCTGTAGACAAGTAAGATTCGATTCCCGGAGATGGTACGACTAAAATTAAGTATTTATTTACCTCGTGTAGTGAAGGAAAAGATCGTGGAGTAACCTACATATGAACTGCGAAATTATTACGACGACACGTCTCATCAGCATCATAATCCACCGCTGGAAATATTAGAAGACCGCGTGGCCTAGTGTATCTGCCTTTGAAGTGCCTTGGAACGATATTCTAGTCTTTGAGAAGTTAACCGACGCTGGCGTGCGCTTAGGTAATCCCGTTGGACGTAATATACTCGTACAGTTTAAGTAAATGCTGAGCACATATAAGTCTACAGTTTCCTTGTTAGCATGGTACCCGCAACCGGCAGCGTGCCGCATCGCCGCCCGTAACCTACGACTTCCGAATGCTGTGTCCGTGAATATATCAACGCGGTCTTGTTCATAACGGTTTATGTGACGCATCCGAAAAAGGTTTCAGTACAATTTTCAAAGTTTTCAATATACATATATATTGTTTTATATTGTTACGTCTTTATTGAACTGTAGTCGTTTTCGGAATAAAAAATAAGTACAATATATTTTTTTGCGGTTGACTAGCTTTCTTTGTATAGATTTGATAGGAGTGAGCCACGATATCATCATCATCATTTCATCAAGTCCACTGTTGAACGTACGAGTAGGCCTCTCCCATAAACTTTCACAATTTTCGGTCTTGATCCAGCACCATCCGTCGACTTCCCGTCTTTGCGTCAACTAGAGTAGGGGTCGCCCTACACTGAGTTTGTTTGTTTTCTCTATTGGATGATGTGACGAGACAAGCAAAACGTTCACCTGATGGTAAGTGCAACGCCTGCCCATAACAAATGCTGTTCATCCAGAATATTTCTGTGTGGCACTACATTGCGCACGTCGCACTGTGACATCAGTTCTTACGTCTCATATGCCCAGCGATTACAGTAAGTATGTACTTCGCCACATCCTTACGGCTGTGTTGATTACTGTAGTTCTACTGCGGATATCATCGTTATGGATTCTATCTCGCAGGAAAACTCCAAACACTGCCACCTTACCTAACCATTTGACTCATGAATGAATTAGATTTCAGTCATGAGCCAAATTGTTAAGTAACAACATAACATTTACTGGTGATAGGATTCCTGTGCAGGAATCCGTCTAGGTAGGTACCACCCCAGGGCCAGTTATTATGCCGTGAAGCAGTAGAGTGCAAACATTACTGTGTTTCGGTTTGAAGGTACACTGTGAGCTAGCGTAATCACTGGGCATATGAGACTTAAGAACTTACGTCTCAGGGTGATGGGCATGGTGTGGTGACGCACAGACTTATTCTGGGTGACGGAGCATTTGTTATGGGCAGACGTTGCACTTACCATCAGGTGAACGATTTGCTCGTTTCATCACTTCATCCAATAAAAAAAAATTAAATATCATTGGCATCTTAGTCAAACATCAGCCTATTCACAAAAAAAAAGCCTTGCCTAGAAGTAAATGTTTCTTGAGAAAAATTTCGTTGCGCCTCCATTACTAGCACGTGATAACCTCAAACAATTAGGTGAATATCAATTTATATTTGTAATTCTCAAGTTTCTATACTGAAATTGCGACTGAAATACATTTCTAAAAAAAATTCGGGGCTTAGTTGTTGAAAATGCTTTTGTGAAATCTAAAGTTTACAACACACGCAAACTAATTCATATTTTCTTAATTAAAACACTAACAAACTTCCTCTCGATGTCTAATTTCATTTGAAATTTATCGTCTGTCCGATCCCGAATCGAAATTCCCACATAAATCTGAGCTGGCGCCACGTCGGCGTCACCGCAACTCGCGCCCTGGGATATCTGTAAGGTGACCACGAATTTTATTCTGACATAAAGAACCTCCTGATACCCAGTGTGGTACAGCATTTAATAAATTGCTTATGTTTTGGAACCATAAGTCATATGATTTATACTTTACATATAGTGCCGGCCGAAGTATACGCGCCTTAGAAATTTCTCAAATGGTCTTTCTGATAGTTATTTTAGTTTTCATTTTCGACTGGCAGGTTCGTTTTTTTTAATGGAAGTAAGTGACCAGACGAGCAAATCGTTACCTTGCAGTACTGAAACTGTCCATAACAGTAACGTATCACCAAGAACTTTGACTGCATTTTTTTGGGTAAGCGCTCGTCGCCTAACGTCGATGAGACATAAGTTTTAAGTCACATATATGGCCTGTAATTACATTAGCTTCAGTGCCCTTCAAACTGAAACACAGTAGTGTTTGCACGCTACTGCTTGATGCCAGAATAATTAGCATAGGATTCCTGATACCAATAAAAGCTACGAAGTATTGTAACTTCAAGTTCTTATACTAATGAAATAGAGATGTGGTAATGGATCTTCTTACCTCTCCACCGCAATGTCTGATGTCCTATGAGAGGTTCATAGTCCGTTTTGCAGTTGCTTGCGTTGCGTAAATACAAAACGTTTAGCTTTTAATAATCCACACAAATAAAACTTGGTTTTCTGACTACGTGCTTTGATGCATTTTCGTTTATCTTCATCATCATTTCAGCCTATCACTAGTCCACTGCTAAACGTAGGCCTCTCCCCAAAATGAGAGCTACAAACCTTTGTGGCAATCTACGGGGGAGGCCTGCCGGAAGGGGAATTTGTCATAGCTAACACGCTTGGCAGGCAGGTTGGCAACCGCAATTTATTTATTCAGATGTTCCAGGAAGATTCTGCTGCCCATCTCCTGGTTTTCATCTTACCTTTGCCGACTTTTACGACACCCACGGGATGAGATGGGGTAGATTATCTTAAGCCGCTACCACACGGTACCTTACAGTTCGTTTAGCTTAACTTTTATTAGTTGAACCATTAGTCCTTTAACTAGATAATAACCTTTTTTACTAACTTTAACTAGATAGTTCGTTATGGGCAGACAGTTGCACTGGTCATCAGGTGAGCGTTATGTTCGTTTCCGTCACTTTATTCAACAAAAAAAGACAGTCTTCTACATACTCGTTTAATAAAAACAACAACTTCGTCACTACATATAATAAAAAAACCATCAGTAAATACCGTGTGTAGTAACGATGTCCCACATTTTTTAAGAAGGTGTGGCAATCCTGGATAACGTTAGGAATCGTCCTGGAATTTATTACGACCGAGTATCTGGATAAAAACAGAACAAGACCTGCGTAGTTTGTAGCAAAACGAATGCATATTTCAGCATAATCACAAAATAATGAGTCGGAACCGAATTTCAGAAATTAAAAACTGTAAAATTAAATAAAGTTTGTTACACAGCCAAAATTATTGTTATTTCTGTAATAAATAACAATAATTTTGTGCTGTCTCTCAATCTCAATCATTGTGATGAGCGCAGGCCAGGTCGTTTAGTAGTGATGGTGGGACGTTAACCATATAATGGGATCGTAGGCAGATTTACTAGGTATAAAATGGACTCAAAGAAATACCTTGAAAATATCATAGTTTCCGAAAGATAGCGGAACCATGAACGGGCAATAGCGTCTAGGGTACCATTTATCTGTTACTCGCCAATCCCTCTAACTAGCGTCTCCCTTTTTGGGGGAGGTGAATGCCCAGTGGTGGACTTTTAAGAAGCCGATGATGGTGATTGTTAGTGTGAGAAAATAGTCAACAGTAAATTTGTAGCATTGACAAAGATCGTTGTACTTATAGTGAGATTAAGGCGACGTTTTTCGTTTTTCACAAAAAAATGTCATCATTGAAAAAAAAATTACAACTACTCTCACTACAATTAGCGGTCAGCATATAAACGTGAGTCAGTGGTGTTCGGATTGAATCACAGCCAATGTTAATAAAACAAGAAAGTTCTAGATCTGCGACTCATTAGATGGGGTTCATTAGATGCCATTCAATTGTACCATTATTTTTTCAACAATAATTATATATTTACTAGCAGTCTGCTCGATGGGATTTCCCATCGGTAACATCAGGGGCTAGGCGCCCGCTTAAATTTCATAGTACGCGAGTGAATGCAGTGTCACTCAGAACATTTCTGTGTGAACCCACACTGCGCTCATTACCCTGAGACAACAGTTCTGAAGTCTCAAATACCCAGTGATTACACTAGCTCATAGTGCCCTTCAAACCGAAACACAGTAATGTTTACACACTACTGCTTTCACGGCAGAACAACTGGCCCTGGGGTGGTACCTACCTAGACGAATTCCTGCATAGCAATCCTACCACCAGTAAATATTTAAAGATTTTAATTCACTATAAATAAATATCATGGTATGTAAACATTAGGTCAAATAAACTATTTTAAAAATAATGTTTACTTATCCTTATTATCTCCACACTATTACATTAGCTCTCTTATTGTCTACCTCCAATAAATATATAAATGCAACACGTTTTCTGAACTTACTTTCAGGAGTAAGCCAAGATAACCGTCAGCCAAATGGAAGCCCACGTGGCCTAGTGGTCAGAGTATCTAACTTCTATGCCACGGGTCCTATGTTCGAATACAAACATTAGGCCATAAACACAAATAGTTGATTTTCTAGTTTAGTTGAGACAAATGTATCTCTGTGAAACGCACCCACGATGCAGGAGAAATCCTAGTGTGGGGTCGTTTGTAAAATAACAAAAGGTGCCAAATATTCTGCCGCCAAGCTATTGCTTGTAAGTAAAAGCACAAATTGTTAGTTTTCGGGTGTGTTCGGAATGTCAACGTGTCTCTGACACTACATTCTAAGTTAGAATATAGTCCGATCTTATTACTCTAACAAAAACGTTATGAAAACCTTTTCATCTGTGGTTTTTATTTATTTATTTATATATTTCACTACATTCTCACTCAACATTTAATTCTTACAAAATTAAAAATATATTAAAATTTAATTAAGTTTTACATTATACCTGACAGACGTCCTGCCTGAACGTTGGCTTGCCTGTTATTAGCGGAAATAGCAAATGTGTTTTCAATGTTCGAATTTTGTAATAATCAACGATTTTGTAGGAAAATATATGTTAATTTTGTAGGCGAAGTATGTCACTTGTACTTGTTTTGAGAGATATTGGTGAGGTCTACAAATAAACTTTTAATAAAGAAACTTTTCATCAAAATATAAAGTTTGACCGAGATTTTCGTTTTCTCCTTCCGAGGTAGTATCCTACAACATTTAGTTCCTTTGCCAACTTCTGCATTCTCTAACCAAAGTCCATTTCCAACCTAATCCGCCGAGCCAGTGGTTTCGCTACCGATGGCTGCGAGGCTAGAGGCGAGCCTAGTCGTTAGCGTACCGTTCTGCTCTGTTGTGGTGGCCAACATCTTACCTAGCTACTCGTGGGAACGCAATGGGGGGCAAGAAGGTCCACTCGTACCAATATGGCGGCGACGTTGTTCGCCACCCGCCACGTCTCGTTTCCCGTGAGGGCGAAAAGTGGGCCTACGGATGTGGTAAGTATTTTTAGTGAACGAAAATCTGTGTCAATGTTATTAACAATTAATATTTTAAAATTATATGCGAGCAATGATGTATAAAAATTATGTATAGTTTATACTCATGAGATAGATATAGATATTATCTTTCTTTTTATTGTGTATAGTGTCGAAACGAGCAAAACGTTCACCTGATGGTAAGTGCAACGTCCGCCCACAACAAATGCTGTCACCCAGAATATTTCTGTGTGACACCACACTGCGCCCGTCACCCCTGAGACATCAGTTCTTAAGCCTCAAACGCCCAGTGATTACGCCAGCTCACAGTGCCCTTCAAACCGAAACACAGTAATGCTTGCACACTACTGCTTCACGGCAGAATAACTGGCCTTGGGATGGTACCTACCTAGACGGATTCCTGCATAGGAATCAAAAAAGATTACCACCAGTAATCTTATCACAAGAAACCTTTAAAAATAATGAAAGTATTTAAAATAACAACACTGACAGCGTATAAACAAAAAAAATACTACGTACTAAATAAGCTAGAACCAGCAAGTATCAAATGACTTCGGGCTAAGACTAAAGAACCATTTATTATGTATGAGCCCTGTCTGTCACACGACATGAAATTCAGATGAGCGAAAATAAATTTTTATGCACTCGATGTTAACCCTCTCAAAACCCGGAATATATTAAAAGGAAAGATGAAACTTTTCGTCGTATAAAACCGTACATTTATTTTGATACGAGTATTAAGCAATATTTACTGCTTTACACAAGTTTGCCATTTTCGTTATCGTAAAGGGATACCTTCAGTCGAATGCTTACAAGTTATTGGGGACAAAGAGAAAACGGCGAATCTGAACAGTCAAAAAGTGTCAAAATAAATGGTTGGTTTCGTAAAATGTAAAGGGCACATGGATGAAAAAGAGTACAATACTTTATTATAACATACGATACTCATGTGGTAGGGGCTTTAGAGACTCTACCACGCCATTTCATTCCGTGGGCGATGTAAAAGTCATCATCATCGTCATCATCATTTCAGCCTATCACAGTTCCACTGTTGAACATAGGCCTCCCCTATAGAAAGTAAAAAAGTCTACAGAGGGAAAATGAAAATCTGGAGATGGCAGCAACATCTTCCTAGAATATTCAAGAAAAACTTAAGTTACTACTTGAAAAAAAAAAAAACATACTTAAATAAATAGATATGCGTAGCCTACTATATTGTCTTCTGAAGTCTGAAAAAAAGACATATTAAATTGAAAAATGTATTTTGTCTTTAAGAATATTATATATTTGTATGAGAAAATATAGATCTTTAAACCCTAATAAACTGCGGTTGCCAACCCGCCTGCCAAGCGTGGCAACTATAGCAAATTCCCCCAAAATGAGAGCTACTAATGACAATCTATGAGAGAGACCTATGTTCAGCAGTGGACCAGTGATAGTCTGAAGTGATGATGAACTTACAGGTTCGTATGTAAAGTTGTCACCCCGGAAGACTATGGTGACATACCTCGTTTAATAAAAGCAAAACCAGTGATCTTGGATTCTTGTGAAAAGAGTGGAACTTCTGTCTTTAGCACATATTAATGGGAGGAAGAATCCTATTACGCGGCTATCAAATGCATAAAAAATCGATGGATCCATAGGGACAGATCCATTAAAGATTAAATATCGTGACATGACAATTCCATAGCGAAAGTAAAATATGATTAGCTATGAACTTATGTACTTACCTGATATCAGCTTATTAGCGAACGGAGAAGAAATGTCTACCGGGGTACGATATTTTTATATAAACAAAGATGTGTAATAATAATGGACCCGAAATCCCGGTCCCGATGGTATCACTAACATAGTAGTTAAGCTCCTGCCTACTACCATCATTCAGCTATTGGTATTAATCTACAACGCAGCTCTGGCCAACGCAATCTTTCCGAACACCTGGAAAGAAGCAGAGGTCGTAGGGATTCTAAAGCCCTCTAAACACCCGTCCTGATCCCACCGCATATCGGCCTATAAGCCTCCTCAAGGCCTTAGGCAAGATATACGAACGCCTACTTCTCGCCCGCTTAAGAGACTTCATGCAGTCTCGAGGGATCCCCATCCACGAGCAGTTTGGATTCCGTGCCAAACACTCATGTACCCAGCAGGTGCACCGCATAACGGAGCACATTCAATCCCGCTTCATACGCGGGCTTCATACGCGGGCTTCATACCGGAACGCTCTTCTTCAACGTGGCGAAAGCGTTCGACAAGGTCTGGCACAACGGGCTCATATACAAGTTATATGGACTCGGTGTGCCAGATCGCCTCGTACTCATCATACGAGATTTCTTACACAGTCGAACCTTCCGCTACCGCGTCGAGGGGGTGCGATCCGAATCACATCCCATCCTAGCCGGCGTACCACAAGGCTCAGTCCTAGGTCCCGTGCTCTACACCCTTTTTACGAACGACATACCGCACACCAGCGGCGTCGAACTCGCCCTATTCGCAGATGATACCTGCCTATATGTGTCTGGACGTAATCCAGACACTATCTCTAAACGCCTCCAATCCACAGCCCGAACCCTCGGGAACTGGTTTCGGAAATGGAGGATCGAGGTCAACCCCATCAAAAGTGCAGCCATGTACTTCTCGCGGCGCATAACGCAGCATCTCCCCACCATAGAGTTATTCGATCGTCCGACCTTCATATCGATTTAGGGCTTCCTACCATAGCCCAATATCTAAAGTTGGCCTCTTGCCGATACTTCGACTCTGCCGCCACGCACCCCAACCCACTGGTTGTCAGTGCCGCCACTTACAACCCCCTCGCGATACACCAAAACTCGACCCGCGGAAAAAGGAGACCGAGGCACGTCCTCGAGGACCCTGACGACGCGACCACTATTGCCCAAGCGCTCTACTCAACACTACACAAACACCCATTATCACCATCATACCGCAAGTAACTGACCGAGCCGAGACCGGCCCCCTTGGGCACCCTCGAGTCTGTTACTCTCGCGAACAGGATGACGGTCCAAGCCGAGGTCCCCTCTCGGGGGCCCTTGCGCCAGTCATCCATAAATAAAGATTTCGGCTAAGCGCCCTGAGCGCTATGCCACCTTTCAATCCGGCGAAGCTGTAAAAGCCTTCGCGCTAACAGTGACCATCAGTCCTAAAAAAAAAAAGGACCCGAAATATAGATTATTATTTAAGAAATGTACTTAATTTACAGCCGTGGTAGCTCAGGGGCGAGGCGCTCGCTTTTAATTTCATAGTACGCGAGTGACCTGGGTTCGATTCCCGGTGCCGGCACCACTAAAATTGTTAATTGCAATTTTAAGTGCTGACTTACCACGTGCTCGACGGTGAAGGAAAACATCGTGAGGAAACCTGCATGTCTGAGAAATTAAAACTTTACAACAAAATTGTTGAATTGGCGATTTGATGATAATAAAATTACTTGGCTATACGTGGGATCTCACAACTTTTTAAAGCATAGGGGTTGCCTTGCGGGACTTAGCAAATATTATTAATGTTTTTGATGTATTACTTTTAAATTAACAAAGTTTACTAAAGCTCTTCTTCTGGTTAGCATTTGTCACGGCTAAAGGATCCGATTTCTTTCTTTCATCCACTGCACATGTTATTTATTACTTTCACTGTATCTCATATCGGCCTTCACGACATCAAGCCAGCGCAGGTTTACTCGACAGTTGGGTTTAGCTGCTGAGACATTTAGGTCTATGCAAAACTTCCCTGCGTACTACAGGCAAGCGACTTCCCGGACGCTAGGCTCCCACAGATCTACTCGTTACGTGTACGGTCCGTAAACGTAACGGCGCACATATTTGTTTTGCACGTAACATGTTCATCTCGGAGAGGTGAAGTTCCCGGACATGTCACTGCAACAGTGGCAATATTTCGCTACCGTAAAGAAACATGGGCTGAATAAAATATTAATTAAACTGTTTGAAAGAAAGTACTCCAAAATATTATTTTTATTTATTTAACCTTTATCGTAACACCTTAATCTAAGGACTAAAATGGGCGGACTAATGCCAAGAGGCATTCTCTGCCAGTCAACCCTGGGAGACAAGAAAACTGACTGGCAGGTGCAAATATATAAAATATGGAGTGTGGTGTAAAATATAAATACTATTATATAATAATTATATAATAATATGAATAATCAATATATATATGCACAGAATTAACATAGATAAATACATACATACAAATAATAAAAATAATACACAAATAATACATATATAAACAAAAAGACGTGAAATTCAGATCAGTTTGCCTTCAAATAATGTTCCCTAACAAGCCGTTTGAAGGAGTTTTTGTTGGGTGCATTCCTGATCGCATCAGGAAGAGCAAAAAAAATATGTACAACTGCAAGAAAATATGCCTCTCACAAGTTACGTAAACGTTGAAAGTCTTCGAATAACCCATCACCAACATGCCCATCATTACTGTCTATAAATAATACTAGCTGGCCCGGCAAACGTTATCAGGCCCGTTCCTGTATGTAACGCGATGAGTTGTATTTCTGAATTACATTTAAGTAAGGAACTTGCCTACGTGGCTGTAACACGATCACAGAGCCACCTACCGGGTCGGATTTTGTAACTTTTTGTTTTTCAACTTAAATTTTAAAAGTATATTAACGATGTGCTAGCGATTAACGATTCTCCGCAGTTATATCGACGACGACTTTACTGTCGTCCGGAAATTTTAGCGGAACACTTACCTATCATCACCCGTCTACATTGGATAACCATCGTGGCCAGAGATAGTGTTCCTATGCAGGAATCCGTCTAGGTATGTACCACCCCAGGGCCAGTTATTCTGCCGTGAAGCAGTAGTTTGCAAGCATTACTGCTGTTTCGGTTTGAAGGGCATTGTGAGCTAGCGTAATCACTGGGCATTTGAGACATAAGAACTGATGTCTCAGTGTGACGGGCGCAGTGTGGTGTCACACAGAAATATTCTGGGTGACACAGCATTTGTTGTGGGCGGACGTTGCACTTACCATCACATGAACGTTTTGCTCGTTTCGTCACTTTATACAATAAGAAAAAAAAAAGAAAAAAAAATTGTCTCCGCCGTCAAATTTCGTGGATAACGCTTTGAACACTTGCTATGGTAGAACTATCAAAACGATAGTGAAAGGAAACGATTTTGCACGCGGTTACGGATACTAATTATTAGAAGTCAAAATTACAAAATACAGTTTTATTTTTTCACTTCATATATTTAAAAATCAATCATCATCGCTAACAGTCTAGCTGGCAATAGAGCGATTGTTGAGAATTGTGAATTGTTAGACGCTGCAATCCATAATCTATACCTATTTATATGATATCCACGGTAGAACTGGAGTAACCGACATAGCCGTACGGATCAACAAGCTGAAGTGGCATTGGGCCGGCCATATAGCTCGTAAACTGATAACCGTACGGGAGGAATAGTTCTCGAATGGTAAACATATCGGCAAACGCAGTATAGGGTCCACTACATAGAGCGACGAATTGAACGGTTTTGCGGGTAGTCGATGGATGCAGATGGCTCAAGACCGTGTCTTGTGGCAATCTATGGGGGAGGGCTATGGTCAGCAGTGGACTTCAGGCGGACTGAAATGAATGAATAAAAAATATACAATTACCAAAAAAGATATTATTTTTCAGCCACTTTTTCTACTTTTCAGATAAGTTGGTGGATTATTTTACGCTGTCTCTCAAAAACAATGTTTTTGACAAACGCTTAGGGAAAGACTTGAATTTCTTTTAAGTTTTCTCTTACTACATTTTCTAACTATTCTGTTTCTGTTACTAGGTTTTATGAGTCACCTAATATTTGACAAATATTAGTATAGATTAATTTCACAGCGCTTTGTCAATTGTCAGCAACATCGTTTCGATTCTTTCCGCGACATAAAATACTAGCGATAAATGATAATTATTTTATTGTTCGAGTATTACAGCGGAGCCAAGGAAATAATATAGACTTTATTAAGTGAGGGGCAAGTGTTGGTCGGTAGAGAATGAAAACAGATATTACATTTTATTTACACTTCTACAAAATAAGAAATACCTGGCCGTATATAATAGTTTAGCATAGACTAGACTGAGCATTTTTTTTTGGAATAAAGTAATTGGCATTTTGTTCACCTGATTGTAAATTCACAATTGTAGGATCACCCGGAACTTTCCTGTGTGGCTGCCGCGCTTGTCTTCGCTTGCGCTTGCTTTAGACGTCGGTTATTTAATCTCATATACCGAATAATTTTATGTATCTATTGTAAAATGTGGAGATACGTCGTTGTCGTTAGACAATTTTAAAAATGAAGAAACTTATAACCATTCGTTGAAAATTAAGGAAAGTAAGAGTGAATGTACTGTTTCACTGTGCCATTTAGAGATAGTTTTGTTAATTTATTTATTTTATTTATTTATTTAAGGATTTCCAAAAAGGTTAACACATAACAAAAAAACTTAAACACACTTAATACTAAAAAAAGGCATGTGCCACCTTCCTCAAAGGCAACCACGGATAGTCAGGTGATACGGTCTTTGACAGGATACAGATCAATTATAACTATTAATTAAAACAATTAACTTAATTACTATTAAGTTTCCAAACTATATATAAAAACTAAAACTTGCCTTGTTACTTATACCACGCTACAACTCGCTTGTCCCCTGCGCTTCAATGAACACGAAATAGACAGGGCCAAGGGGGAATATTTTAAGGGGAGGCCGGGCGAATTTGGACACTTTAATGCGAGTTTTGATGTTTTATGCTAATATCGAGAAGTTTCGCGAATAGTCATTGAATCTACTCGGTCGGTGGGCGATCCAATACTCTACGGTTTTCGATAACGATTCAAACTTTTAACACCGTAATTAATGTCGTATTCAATGGACAAATTTGTTCGGGACTGCACTTTTTGGCAAGGAAATTAAAAAGCCGAAATTTAGGGGTTGGCAGTAGTCTATTAGTGTTACAAATATATAATAGATTCGTGTTAATTTTAATTATTTGACATAATTATTTAATGTTTTCTTTTATTTACGCGAATATTACACATTTAAATAAAACTCCTTTTTTTATGTGACCATGGGTGCTGTAAAGCGTCCGAAACGTCGGGTAAAAATAGTTCAAAATTAAACGCGATAAAATCCGTAAAAAAGTAGTTTTATTTAAATATTTATTTAATTTAATTATTTATGTAAGTACCCGCAACCAACGAACTTGTATAAAGTCATAAAGCCTTGTATAGGAGAAGCGAAAGATGTGTGTCAGGATCGAAGCAAGTGGAAAGATCTGGTATCTGCCTACCACAATGCGAAAGAGGCGTGACTCTATGTATGTATGTAATTATTTGGTTAGCGATTTAAAGTGATCATTAAAGATCATTACTTATGTAAATTAAAAATTTAATCTTTACTGCGAACAATAAAAAAAATATTTTCGTTTAGATAATATTTTACACATATAATATGATGACTATCAAGTGTGTTTACTAAGTTATCATATCAATATATATATTGTAGCCTACATTCCTAGCTAGTTCCATCGGGCGCGGGTAGGGTAGGTCGTGTGAGTGCCCCTGTGTTTATGCGTTTTTTTTAAGGGCTGATGGTCACTGTGAGCTCAAAGATTTTCACAACTTCGCCGTACACTTGTGGCACTGTAATATCTCATGCGCAGTAGAAAGCTTCCAATAGCATTCAGAAGTTGTGGCCGTGGTCGAAAATCGTTCAGGCGGACTTTATATATCTAGATTAGGTATTTATTATATGACAGTATTGTTAGTAGCCGTTCTATCTGCACTCTCTCATTAAAAAAATATGTATGCATAGAATGAGGTTCTAAAGAAACTGTTATAGTAAACTGTTTTTGAAGAAAATTAAAGTCAATATAAAAGTTACTTTTAACCGTCTGTAGAATACAATAGAATAACAGTAAAAGTACAATTGTAGAGGTGCTGGTACCGAACCCAGGTTACTCGCTTACTATGAAATTAAAGACGAGAACCAGGCCCCTGAGCTACCACGGCTTTACAATAGAATATAATATTTTTTTAAAAATTATTTTATTCTATTCTAAAAAAACTTATTGAGTCTTTTTTTTCTTTTTTTTTTTAACTACACTGGTTCGCAAAAAATATCTCTGTCCTGAGAAGAACCAGCAAGAAACTAGTTACTACAAGTTAAAATGTATTTTAATGTACAAATACAAGATAATAAAGATGTAAAAATAGCTCATTCCCAGGAGTTATCATAATCCATGTATTCTTCAATATTATAATAACCCTTTTTATGTAGTCTCTGTATAATAAAAAAAATTAACTTTTTAATTAAAAGACTATTTGCACCTTTTGTAATTTGGTTGTAAAAAAATCTTTAAGGTACTAGCGGACCCGACAGACGTTGTCCTGCCCGAATATTGGCTCGCCTGCTGTTAACAGATTCAGCAAACGATTTTTCGATATTCGAATTATCGATAAACTATATACTGAGTGACTTTTGTCATTTTCCTACAACTCTATCGCTGCGCCACCTACCGCGTCCAATTCTGAATCTAAGCCATCTAGGGAACCACACAAACACACAAAAAAATAATTCATCAACATCGATCCAGAAGTTTAGGAGGAGTTCAGTGACATACACACGAACAGAAGAATTATATATATGTATATAAAGATATATAGATTTTTCTACACATATATGTCAAATTTCACTAAAAAAAATTCCTTCACATTTTATTCAATAGTAGCATCAAAGTTGCACATCTATCGTTCTGAAATCGTTGCAATCAGACCTCGTTCCGCGGAAATGCACACACGTCACGCTTAGACGTACCGTCAGTCGTCTGTTCCCTTGTGCTTTTGTCTCAACCGAGGGGATTCTTCCCGTGATGCAGTGAGTCGTTAACTTGTCGGGAAATTCGACGCGCTGTCTACGATAAATGTGACAGAATTGAATAATCTAGCAGTTGTATCATTGAAAAGTTTTTCCGTTTTTAAAATTCGATCCTTTTTATAAGTTTTAGTTCAGTTACATAAACAACTCGCTAAGAATTAGTAAGTGGCTTCCGAAAAAGTAAATCAATTGTAGCAACATCTATGTGGCCGCATGAGAAGCACAAGAAATATATCATACGTCCATAGTCGCGCTATGAATGTTTTTGATATGCGAACTATATATACCACATCTTAAGATTACTAGTAGGATGAGACTCTCTCCCTAAATCAGAACATCCTATCAGGTGGGTAGCTACACTTCTTCTTCACAATATCATCTGCCAAAGTGGCAGATGAATCATTGGAGTCATCAGTCCAACATAATATGAATAACGCAGCCAGCTTCTCCCAACAACAGCAACTATCGGCAGCCATCGCGGTCACTACACCAGACTACTGTCGGCACAACGTGTGTCGTCTGCCAAACAATTTATTAAGTATTAAAAACTGTTTCATTATCAGCTTATTAATGCTAAACTGCTTTATATAAGCCTCTCCAAAGCTGAAGGATTTTCCAGAATTAACAAACATACATACAGTCATACTTTTTCCCATATAAGGAGTAGGCAGAAAGTTGGCAGAGGCCACTCACGTGATGTGTCGCAAACGCGCCTGGCGAAACACGTTGCCGCCATTATGGTACGAGACAAAAATTTCTTACTCCCCATTGCGTTCCCACGAATTAAAAACAAGTATATTTGTAATTATAGTTATTATATTTTTTACATGGTGATCATTAAACTTCGAATATCCAAAAAAAAATTAATGGTGATGATAGTTCTGGAAAGTTAAATTACGAATATTTAAAGTCAATGTTAAATTAAATTAAACACTAAACTCAAGGTTTTCTTCGTTGATGCAGGTAATTCATAATAAAATGCCTAAATTAATGTTTGATTTAAGTCGCAGCAGAGGTGGCGCAAGGTAACCATTATTTAATTTAAAAAAGACTTTTGTTTAAATAAATCACGTTCTATTTAACATTTTACTGGTGGTAGGATTCGCAGGAATCCGTCTAGGTAGGTACCCCCCAGGGCCAGTTATTCTGCCGTGAAGCAGTAGTGTGTAGAAATTACTGTGTTTCAGTCTGAATGGCACTGAGAGCTAGTGTAATCACTGGGCATATGAGATTTAAGAACTGATGTGTTAAGATGACGGGCGCAGTGTGGTGCCACTCGTTGTACTAGGTGACACATCATTTGTTATGGGCAGACGTCGCACTTACCATCAGGTGAACGTTTTGCACGTCTCGTCACTTTATCCATTAAAAAAAAATCCGCGGCTAACAAAATAAATATGCGTAAACTTTATCGAATTCTGAACAATATTTAATCACGTATTTGACGAAACTATATATGTATATGGAAAAACTTGACAGGAATATCCTTGCCACAATTTGTTAATTTCTTTTATTAATTTCTCATCAAACTTAATTTTTACGTCCATGAGTTAGGTAAGTCATTGAAAATCCTTAAAGTATATCTAACTACGGGAAAACCGGGGTAAGACCAGCAACAAACTAGTTCTGTAAAGTACAGATAATATTCTATTCTATAACATTAAATTAAACTTTAACTTTAGTAAATTAATCAACTATGTTGTAAATAATAAAAGAGACAGCAGAGTTCAGCAGTGATCTTGTAATGACCTGTAATAATGATAATGATGATTACAAAGTAAATTCGATAATTATTAATTCAATTAAAGGCCATGAGAATTAAATTACTTTTGAAATTATATATTGAATATAATGAATTTATTATATTTCAAATATTTAATATTCAAAAACAGATAACAAAAGATATGTCACGATGACAAGCAAACTGCAAAACAAGATACTGTTGTACACAATGCCGCCACGAAAATGAATTAAGTAAAGTCGAAATTATTAAATTCAGTCACTTCCAAACCATTCAAACAGTATCTTGTTCCTTTGTTTACCGTGGAAATTTGTACAGAGCGTGCCGATGCGTGGATGGGAGGAAAGCGAACAAGTGTATCAATGAATCTACTGATATCAGAGTGAAAAGGCCCATGACAATAAGCACTAGGGGAGCGGTAAAGTGCGTTGTCGTGTTGAGTCCACTGAGCCGCATTTTCGATCATTGATAATACACGTTCCGTCTCATAACAATCCGCTTGATTTTTTTTTAATTCGCAACCGTAAATGCTAATGGTATTACAAGTCTTAACAGTAAAATATAGCAAACTATAACTACGAGTATTTACTCACAGAATAGATTGCCTGCATATTATCCGGTTTGCTTGTTTAGAATAATCTATTATGTACGCAGCTAAAACAATTTATAAAACACGTGTCAGTCAGTGTACTTCAGTAAACATAAAAATGTCAAAGGCATATGTTAAACTGGCTATTTTCAAACACAACCAGTTGTACTGTAACATGATCAATCATGCACTACACGACTACGGGATATTTCAGATAAAACGCGTGAACTTCAACAGATAACTTAAAGGTCACGCCTTTTATCTGAAATATTTCGTACGTTCAAACGTTCATCTGATGGTAAGTGCAACGTCTACCCATAACAAATGCTGTGTCATAAAATCTCCTCACCACACTGCGCCCGTCACCATGAGACACGAACTCTTAAGTCTCATATGCCATGTGATTACGCTAGCTGTCAGTGCCCTTCAAACCGAAACACAGTCATGTTTGCACACTACTGCTTCACGGCAGAATAACTGGCCCTGGGTTGGTACCTACCTAGACGCATTCCTGCATAGGAATCCTACCACCAGTATCACCATCAGTATCACTACCATCCTATCACCAGATATCAAAACATCTTAAAAATGCCAGATTTAAAAAACAATAATTACTCAAAAAAAAAATCGACGACGGTTGAAGTCCATCGACTCACAGTGGAGGAACTTTCTGGCTCAACGGATCTCATAAATGGAACGAGTCCTCTAGGTCGGAGGGATATATATTCGCCTTAAACCTAGGCACTTATTGTTAATCTGTTTTTTATTGTATTTTTTTTTAATACCATACAAGGATTTCTCCTGTATCGTAACTGATTTTTTTAACAACATCCGAAAACCAACAATATATAATATATATTGGTTCCGGCTGGGATTCAAACCCAGTATTCGCAGCGTAAAAGTACTCGAACGACAACGCCACGCAATCGTCAAAAATTGTGATCAAAATCCTGCTTTAGATTGTTTACGGGCTGTCAGTGACGATACCTTCAAGTTTCTAAAAGAGGTAGTTATGTTCACAAAAAAATTAAAGTGCTATATTAAATTTAATAATTATAAGGACACATACTCTATTTAAAAAACCTTTCTATGATAGTCCTCTAATAAACCTAAGCGAAACAACAACAGACAAAATCGGATGGTGCAGAAAACTATACTTACTGATGTCTAGGTCGGATACATATTGGCTTTGGCTGGGTTAATAATCCAGATATGTACAAATTTTGACTTGTATTGTTTATAAAACATTATACTTAAGTTTTGTCAATCTCTCTGTCCCTCTGTATGTTTGTTACATTTTCACGGTTCAACCGCTAAACCGATCTTGACGAAATTTGGCGAGACGGACATAGGTGTTAGGTATAGGACTATTTATCCTAGAAAATCAAATAATTAAAAAAATCCTATATCCACGCGAACGAAGTCGTGAGCATCGGCTAGTAGTGGTTAATAAAAAGAGTAATTGTGTTATTCCCATGAGAGCGATATACATACATACATACATAAGATCACGACTGCATTCCATAAGGGGTAGTCAGAGACTGGGCACTCACTGCAAAAACAGATGACTGCCACAATCCACGTTTTACCAAAACAATATAATGCACTTGGTGTGATAGGTGGTGAGCCCATCGCCACTATGCGCTGTTGGGTGCACAGTGCAGTTTAATTCCTTACTTGCCATTTACGAGATCCATTGGATGAGATGGAGTGGTAGTATTCTTTTAACGAGCCGCCACCACACGGCTCGGAGAGCTATATATAATTTAAAAAAGATAACGTTAAAAAATATGGATTACTTATGGATATCTCATAAAAAGCAGACAGTGCTTAAATTCATCTAAATTTAAAATCTTTTTGGATTTTATTATAACCCGAAAATTTCACTTTCTTACTAGAATTACATGCAAAATGTATTTCAAACGGCCCCCGACGTAAACATAAAGTTTCCGACACCCACTAAGTACGCTGTTAAGAGGTTTTTAAATTTATTCACCCTTCGATTTTCAAAGTTACTTCTCGCAAGTTTAAGGAAACTCAAGCGATTAAGCCGAACTGAGTGCACGAAGTTAAGGGTTGAATTTGCATAAAGATCGACCGGAGGAATGTGTTGCGTCCCAGCTTCCAGCCTGTATTAGTCTAAGAGCTTACATTAGGGTGTCTGAGAGAGACTATATACATAATTATTAACTTAAAATTTACTTAACTAAAACAAAAAAAGCTTTGTACGCTTATCACAGCTTAACGAAAAGTAACTTAAAATGTTTTAAAAACAAAGTAAAGTCGCCTTTTAATGTCTCACTGCTGAGCACAGGCCTCCTCACATTTCTGAGAGGGTTTAAGGGAGCCAAAAAGTGGCCGCCACGCTGCTCCAGTGCGAGTTAGTAAACTTCACATATTGAAATTCTCCGACGTGCTGGTTTCCTCTCGATGTTTTCCTTCACCCCCAAGCACGTAGTAAATCGGCCCTAAAAATTGCAATGAATAATTTTAGTGGTGCCGGGATCACTGTGTATCGAACCTAGATTACTCACGTATTATAAAATTGATATATATTTTCGGTGATGTAATTGCTGTTAGCCTTCTCGGCTTTTACAGCTTCATCGGATACTGTATATATATGTGAATATAAAATTGAAGAGTGAGCGCTTAGCCTCTGAGCTACCACGGCTCTCGCTCTGCTTAAAATGTTTAAGAATACTTAAGAAAATTAAATTTTCCGCAGATTTTTTTATTGGATAAGACGTAACAGTGACGAAACGAGAAGCGTTCACTTGATGGTAAGTGCAACGTCTGCCCATAACAAATGCGTGACACCAAAATGATCTACGATACATCAGTTCTTAAGTCTCATATTACCAATATCCGGTGAAGTTGTAAAAGCCAAAAAGGCTAACAGCAATTACATCACCGAAATTATATTATGTAGTCTCATATTCCGAGTGATTACGTTAGCTATCAGTGTCGTTTAAATCGAAGCACACTGCTGTTTCACGGCAGAATAACTAACCCTGGAGTTGTAACTGCCTAGACGGATTCTTGCCATCAGTTACGTGGACATCTTGTGATAAAAGTCCAGAAGTTGTCATCTGAAGATCCGAAAATATTGTGTTATATGGTATACTGTTATAAGCATTGTCATAACGTGAAGGCGGCCGCGTGGTAGCGGCCTAAGAGCATCTACCACCCCATCCCATACCGTGGGTATCATAAAAGTCAACAGAGGGAAATTAAAACCGGGGGATGGGCAGCAGCATCTTCCTGGAACATCATAAATAAGCTGCGGTTGCCAACCCGCCTGCCAAGAGATATATGAGAACTACAAACTTTTGTGGCTATCAATGGGGGAGGCCTATGTTCAGCAGTGGACTTGTGATAGGCCGAAACGACGAGGACGACGAAGCCGGTATTCGTGATCATCTTCACTTACCCGACGTTACAGTGTTGCGATACGATCGAAGAAAGAGCCAAATGCAGTATAAAACCTTGAAGGTCCTCCTTATTAATCTCTTTGAAGTAAAATCTGCCGGACTAAAATCGTACTACGAAAAAACTATTAAACTAGACTCTGCAAGCAACCACAAATGCTGGTTTACAGTGTATAATTTCGGTGAAGTAATCGCTGTTAGCTTTTTGGCTTTTACAGCTTCATCGGATGCTGTGCTCGCGAGCCCGGGGCCCGCGTGCCAGGTTTGGTTTGACCCAAACATAAATACATAAATATAAACTCTTACTAAACATCTAAATTCGGACCGTTGCGTTTGCTAGCGTGCTTGCGCTACTGTGAATATCTCCATAAAATTATTATCTTATTTCATCTAATGACCGTCCGAGGGAGGCTGCGGGCCTCCGTTCGGGCTGTCGACTTGTGTGTCGGTAACTCTGGGCGGTGAGAACCGCCCTGGAACACGGGTGTATCTTGTGTACGCGGTGTTATTTACGATAGTTGCGCGCCGCTCTCTACGGCGGTCGCGCGACGTTGTGCGTGTGATGTTAAAGCTATTGACTGTGTGTACAGTGTTGCTCGGATCTGACCGTATCGTGGTCAGGGAGTGCTGAGACGTCCGTGTCGTTTATTTTGCGGGCGACGTTTGCGTTCGGACGCGTTTCTGTCGGATCGATAATTCGCTGCTTTAACCACCAGCGGGTTTGGATGAACCGCGGCTTTTTCGAAAAACCGCCGTGATAATTCTCTGAAGTGTTCAGAGAGTAAGGGCATTTCACATGGTTTACAGTGTGTTGCCGTATTAGAAACAGAATTCATGACTCGCGTAGTCGCGCCACCCGCCGCGTCTTCATAAATTCGTCTTGGATTTTCGTACACTTAGCTATTGTTTCGACAAGTAGTTGTGGCAAGTCGTAAATACTTTATGACTCGGAAAGTTTTTACAGCTCGGAAATATCAAAAGCAGTGCAAATCTAAGGCAATTTAATGTACTTTTGAACCCGTTCTATTACGGGTTGTAAACTCATGGTAAAAGTGTTTTAAACGAATATTTATTCAGTACATATATAATGAAACTCCGTACAAATGATCATGTCATCTTCGTTGATTTTCGACCAGGGCGACAATTCCCGAATAATGTCGGAAGCTCGGAACCGAGAAGTGTATATTATAGTGCCAAAGTGTACATGCCGAGCCTACCTTCTGCCTACCTCTGTCGTAAGAGGCGACTAAGGTATTGTACGGACCGCCTTTATTCGAGCAGAATAACACCATAATATGCAATGATGTCACTGTACTGCTTGTGGGAACGCAATGAAAAGTATGAATTTTTTGACTCATACCAAAATTGCGGAGACGTAGTTCGACACTCGTCACGTCTCGTTTCATGCGTGGGCGAAAAGTGGTCTATGTGATAGCCGCTGCCTACCCCTTATATGGGAAAAAGGTGTGACTGTATGTGTGTAAGTGTACACGCAAACATAGATAACTCACCCTTCCTAAGTCTGATGTAACGCTCCTGCGATAAGATCGGAGGTACTCGTAGGCTAGGATGCAGTGTCAGTGACACGGGGACAATCACAACATAACTGGACCCGAAAACCAACAATTTGTGTTATTCACACAAATGTACCAACTAGAACCGGTGCCGTAGATCTTAAGTCACTGACCACTAAGTAATAATGTATGTGTTCTATTACTTCAATCTTGTACCGTCAGCTTTTATCTCCACGCATCATTGATCAGATGAGCTGATGATTGATCAGAATCAACCCATCCCTAGCCCCGGTCACAAAAGTATTCCTTAATGGTGCGGAATAAGGTGTTAAAAGCGCGATTTGTTACATCTTTGTACACTTTATGTAAGAAATGTTCGCAGTTTGTCTGAAGAGGTACCGGTAAGATGATTCATAAATTACTGTAACGATGTATAATATATTACTCGTATGTTTAGCAACGCTCTATAGATTTACCGTTTAACAAATTTCAAAACCTTCTATATAAACATCCGCTGTGCGCCCATCACGCAAAATCGATTTTTTTACTTCTTAGACACTAGGTCCTTATCTAAAAAAAATATGACGATATCTTAATTTAATATAAAGTTATTAAAGTTTTAAGAAACTACGATTTTATAAGAGAGGTCTGTCGTTGTGCGCGAATCACCCAAACCCCACTGGATAGATTTCGATTATTTTACTTTTACTGGTGGTAGGATTCCTATGCAAGAATCCGTCTAAGTAGGTACCCAGGGCCAGTTATTCTGCCGTGAAGCAGTAATGTGCAAACATTACTGCGTTTCGGTTTGAAGGGCACTGAGAGCTATCGTAATCACTGGGCATATGAGACTTAACAACTTATGTCTTTTGGTGATGGGCACAGTGTGGTGTGACACAGAAATTTTCTGGGTGACACAGCATTTGTTATGGGCAGACGTTGCTCTTACCATCATGTGAACGTTTGGCTCGTTTCATCACTTTATCCAATAAAAAAAAATACTTCTTAGGCACTTGGTCCTTATCTAAAAAAAAGTATCTCGATATTTTCATCCATACTAATATTATAAATGCGAAAGTAACTCTCTCTATTTCTTTGTCTGTTTGTTATTGAAACTCGGCACAGAGATAGCTTGTATTCTTGATAAGGACATAGGATAATTTTTATCCCAGAAAATCAAATAGTTCCTACGGCATATGTAAAAAACCTATATCCACGCGGACGAAGTCGAGGGCATCAGCTAGTACTGGATAAAAATATTCACGGTTATTATCAGGAATTGATTTGTAATGTGGTTTAACAAATACAGGGTTAAAAGTGAAGCGAAAAAGGTTATTCCACATTACGGTAACGTATACGAACGAGCAAATAACCATTTTTTTTCTTACTTTCTGACTCAGTATGCTTCACCTACGTTTTTTTTTACATCTTTAGTTCGATTTTTCCTGTATCACGGGGTGTTCGCATTTTACAGATATAAATTGCACATACAAAAACATCAAGAATAAAAACAATTATCTTCAGGCCATACTTATTTTTGCCTAGTGTCAAAAAATCGAAGCCAATCGCGTCATTTATCTGGCTGTTAATACCTTTTTTTGCATCTTGTTTATTGCTTATAATTTTGTGTGGGTGTAATTAAAGTCGACTAAGGAAAATTCCAGAATAATGTTATGGCCTCCGACAGATGATGGAATAACCGTCTTTTATATACCAAACTTAAATTATTTAGACAGGTGACTAAGGCGCGAGTCTGGTGTATCGCTTAGGCGCGCGACGAGCGAGGTGATTACGGCAAATCCTTTCAACTTAGGAGATGTCTGTGTCCAGTTTAAAGGGAGCTGATAATAATGCAGGAATCCGTCTATGTAGGTACCACCCCAAGGCCAGTTATTCTGCCGTGAAGCAGTAGTGTGCAAGCATTACTGTGTTTCGGTTTGAAGGGCACTGTGAGCTAGCGTAAGCACTGAGCATTTGAGACAAGATTTCAAGTCTCAGGGTGACGGGCGCAGTGTCACAAAGAAATATTCTGAGTGACACAGCATTTTTTGTGGGCGGACGTTCCACTTACCACCAGGTGAAAGTTTTGCTGGTTTCGTCACTTTCTACAATAAAAAAATGATAATTATGACTACTATTTTAATAGTCTATGTGATACGATTTCTGCGTTGGACGCCGAAATCCGCATGCAAATATACAATAAGTTGTTATTGTTTTAGATAAATTGTAAAACATAATTTATAATGTGAAACCATATCTGCGCTAGTCGTCGTCGCCTATAATGATTGCATAACTTAGTTTCAGTTTGCATTATTATATTGTGTAAATAGGTGTTCGCTGTGTTGGTAATTAAATAAATCAATAATATAAATAATTAAATGTAATAAATGTTCAATAAAAATGTAATTCTACTTTAATTGATATATGAAGTGTTAACAGGACTTTTTTAAATTGATTAATCCGACAGATACGTAACGTATTAAATTAACGTGATTGCAATATGCATGATTAGTCTTAGTTTGTTGTAGTGTACAGCTGCAGTGAAAGAACATCTTTACAAAAGTGTAGCCACAGCTGCTTCTTTATAAGAATGAGTGGAGAGCTCGTGAACTAAGCGCCCTCCAATTAGAGGCGTCCTCGTGACTCTCTTGCTAACTGGAGAGTTTTTAAATCGTAGTGCAGTCGACCGGTCAAGGTGCGGTAGAAGACACCTCAGAATGTGTACTTGTTACACGCCGGAGCGTATCTAGAGAACGACTTATGAGTGTTATATGTAAGTTAAACTTTTAAAAGTAAGGCCCACATTAGTATTTCTTCTGTAGTCTAAGTGCGTTTTACATACATAAATTCAACACCCAGATCCGGAACAACTGTCTGTGAGTTATACAAATATTTGACTTGTGCAGAATCGAACGTGCGGCCTAGAGCGCAGAAGCCAATACCTTAGCCACTGCGCCAACTGATCCGATATATACATATGTAAATGATGGTTAACCGCAAAAGTATTTCTTATCAATTCTTGTTTATACCATTGATATCGTTCGTTTTTACTGTTATTTTTATTTTATTTATCTCTACATTGATTTATAGCAAAGATGATCCATATAAATAAACAATATTTTATTATTAATTATACAAAATAAACAAAAACTTTCCAAAAAATAATTACTCAAGCCTCAATAACGTTCAAACTTAAAAATTTAATAGGATGTATAATTCTCCGACTCTATTACTCTCTCAAAAACGGGAGCATGCTCTTCAATGACCAACAATAAGACTTAATTAATAATTAAATATTAAGTTAGTCAAAGTAAGTAATAAATACATAAAAAAAATTCAGCACTAATTATAAAATTAATTTTATTCTTTTTCAAGTACCTACTCGTATCTGTAAAATAACAGTAGTACACAGTTAAAAAATAAAATAAAAGAAAAGCAAGGAAATAAATAAAATATACTGAATACATTGTGCATTCACAAAACAGAACAAAACAAAACGCTTTTGTTTCTTTTATTTTTTTGTTTTCAACGCAGCAATTATTTGGGTACTCATAACCTACTTTAGTTGTAATGGTAGTATAATAAGTATACTTGTGAGAACACACGGTCACAGAATCGGACAAGTGTTATTTGAAAAGGGAGTTTATTTTATAAAAAATTAACAAGTTCACGGACATTCCCGTCAAAACAAATGGCTAGCAGACAGCCTAGCCTAGATTTTGGAGAGAGCCTGACGAAATCCTAAAAGTGTGACGCAAAAAACCTACATAGATTAAAAAAAACTAATCAAGAAGACTTTATTACATAAAGAGTATTATAAAATATCTCTTTATATGGTGGTGAAAGATGTGTGAAATCTTAATCTTATTTTTAATGCACTGTAGATTTAGACATTAATATTTATACATGATTAGACATTCATATAATGAATTAAGACACTTTTGCTTAAACTATGGAGTATTTAGAGAAGTTCGCATCAGGTTCAGTACTCCTGCCAGAACGAGCGGGTCTTTTGTGTAACTCTAGTGAGAATCATGGTCAGCTTCGTATCGATGATACGTGACTCCAAGCTAAACCATAAAAGACGAAGGAATGCCCACACTACATTCTCAGGATACGCCTGCTCGCTTCTTCACTGTTGTGGGCATAAACTATATAATTTTGTTTGTTGTAACTTTCTTCGTTGTTAAAAAAAGTTTTAGTCTGAAAAAAGGATTTTTTTCCTAACAAAGCCCGGGATCTCTTGAGCCTTAATTTTTTCAGACACTCTTTTGACCGTAGTTACTTCCCCAATTGAAGGGCTAATTTTTGCTTGCGGACGAGATTTCGTTAGATTCATGCTCGCACTGCTTTGATGGCCGCTGGTGTCCTAACCTTTCGAGGTCGGTCGCTCTATTTAAAGTCTTCAAAAGCCGACTTCGAACTTAATCGTTTGACAGTATATTTAAATGATATTTGAACCTGACGAGTTATTTCCAAATTTTGAAAAAGATTTAAAAATCTTAGTTGGCGTGTAACCGCAGTGACCGCAGCGCAATAACCGCAACTCTGTCGTCCTTTTGCGTTCACTCCATTTTTTTTAAATTTAACAAAATTTATTTTTCATTTTAAGGTAGCGCAAAAGTTCCTTATTCAAAATCTGCTCAAACATTTCTGGCTAGTATTCGAAATTTAAATTAAATAAGGATGTGACGGAATTTATGACCCGACTAGTTATACCCCATATATATTAAATGCCTTAAAAACCTACCTCTTTCCTACCAAGACGTCATACGGACAGCCTTTCTTCGTGCAGAATAATACCATAATATGCATTGTTGTGTACTACTATACTGTTCATGGGAACGCAATGGGGGGTAATAATTTTTCGACGCGTACCAAAATGGCGGATTGGTGTGATTTAATTTTTTGATTTCATCGTTATGTCCCAAAATGTTACGAATTTACATGAACCCCAACCTGCACTCACACACAGAGCTTGTCAAAAATAATCAACAGATTTATTTCACCCATACATACATATGTTGAAGTACACATACACAAGTGACGTTTACATACCCTAGTTAAAGTGCCTCGAAAGCGTACAAATACTTTTGCCTCATTGTTTTGAAGCGAACATTCGGAGAGGGAAATTATTTGCCAACGTTGTTCTTATAACATAAATACGATGTATATTTTGAAGGCACCAGTAAATAAGCCACAACAATACTGTTAAACATCACATAGGATTTTGCATATTTTCTAATAAAAAGGGCACTTAGGAGGGACAATGTGAACAAAAGTGAGATGCAACTTATTTTACTTGCATCTTGCATTTTTAATGGAAATAAGTTATGAAATGAGCAAAGTCGTTGATGGTAAGTGCCACGTCTGCCCACACCAATGATATTTCAACTGCTTTATTTTGGAATATTCTGTTATACGAGTAGTACCATACTGCAAATGTTACCCTGTGACATCGGTTATCAAATCTCATACATGCCTAATTTTTATAGTGTAGTGTGTTTTTCTATATCTACGTCTCCCATCACCGTTCTCTATTCAAATTCATCAACTCAAATGAAATGCGCTTTCCCGCCATTTTTCCTCACCGAGAAACAACATAATTTTTTTATGATCAGACCGAAAGTTAATTATTAGAAATTAGATTAATAATGCTATTTTTTTGTGTCTTATTATTAACTTGTGCTACGTTTCCAGACGCTAATGTAGCAGGTCAATTAAAATAACTGACTGTTAACATTATTATTTAATCGTCATCGTCATTTCAGCCTATCACTAGTCCACTGCTGAACATAGGCGTCCTCCATAGATTGGCACAAGTTTCTAGTTCTCATTTTGGTTGGATTCTGTGATAGTTGCCACGAATTAGTGAGACTTTCAATTCACTAGAGTTATATACGAACGAGAACATAACTTGGTTGGCATTCGTTTGTGAGACACCGTTCGTAATGGTTGCTGGAACTGTTTATTTAGTAGACAATGAATTATTAGAACCGGCTAATTTGTTCGGGATTGCTGATGGAAGAAGATGATTATAATATGACTTTCAGCCTTACTATCGCTGTATGTATTTCAAAGCTCGTAATGTATGTTTTGTAAAATTATTGTCCTGTATAATATTGCATTCCATTTTAAAATGTTTACATATACATAGTATAGTTCTTTATCCAATATCAGTGGTAGGCAGAGGCCGCACCCGTAGTCCACTTTTCTCCCTGCGGGAAATTTATTAATTGTTAACTGTCTTAATAACAGGCCCTTGGGCTTAATATAGGTTATATGTTTCATCATCATCATCATCATCTCAGCCAATCACTAATTCACTACTGAACATAGGCCTCCCAAACAGATTGCCACTTCTCCAAACAGATTGTAGTTCTCATTTTGGGGGTGTTTTTCCACAGTTGCCACGCTTGGCAGGCGGGTTGGCAACCGCAGTTTATTTATTCAGATGTTCCAGGAACATGCTGCTGCCCATCTTCTGGTTTTAATCTTCCCTCTGTCGGCTTTACGGCACGTTATATGTTTATAGATCTGATATGTGTAAGTATGTATGAAAGTATATCGTATTTTAAAAATCATCCCTTTGCAAGCATATCCGGCGGAGACAGGAAAATTATAGCATGAAAATCCTCGTAACCCTACAAGAAATCCGGACGGTGTCTCCAAACTTTTCTATTGAAATGAACTTTAAAATGAAGCCCAAACTATAAAGTTATGTTAATTACATACTCGTATTATGTAAATATTTACGAAGAAATAGGACCAAGTATTTCAATTTTTTGTTTTGATATTTTAAAAATCTACATCATTAAAAGCGCGAAAGATTGACCCTAGGATATCTCCTGCATCGTGGATCCGTTTTACAGACAAATTTGTGCTGCAATCTCCAATTCGCCGGCCAAGCATGGAGATTACGGCAAATCCTGTAACTAATTTTAATATAGGGTCTGAAGAATAATTTGTATCTTCATATATGGACTGGACCGATGTTGATGAATTTTTTTGTGTGTGTTTGTGTGGTTCCCTGGATGGTTTAAATTCAGAACTGGACCCGGTAGGAGGCGCTGCGATAGAGTTCTAGGAAAATGACAAAAGTCACTCAGTATACAGTTTATCGATAATTCGAATATCGAAAAATCGTTTGTCTGAATCTGTTAACACAGGCAAGCCTACGTTCGGGCAGGACAACGTCTGTCGGGTCCGCTAGTATATATATATATATTAATCGTTAACATTAACTGACAAGTATCAGATATCAACTGCTGGTAGTGGATTCCTATCTTACCATCACAGCGGGAGTTATTCTGCCAAGAAGGAGTTACCGCGGTAGCTCAGGGGTAAGCGCTCGCTTAAAAATTTCATACTACGCGAGTGACCTGGGCTCGATTTCCGTTGCCACTAAAATTGTTAATTGCAATTTTAAGTGGTGATTTACCACATGCTTGGCGGTGAAGGAAAACATCGTGAGGAAACCTGCATGACTGAAAAATAAAAAATAATTCGTCGACTGGTGAACTCCGCCAACCCGCATTGGAGCAGCGTGGCGGATTCTTTCCAGCTCCAAAACCCTCTCGAAAATGAGATGAGGCCTGTACTCAGCAGTGGGACATTTATAGGCTGTTACTTTACTTTTTTTTAGGCAGTTGTGTGCAAACAGTACTTTGTTTCTGTCTGAAGGTTACTGTTAGCTAGTGTAATCACTGGTCAAATGACACTTAAGAACTGATATTTCAGGATGACGAGCGCAGTGTGGTGCCACAAAGAAAGCACTTACCATCAGATTATGAAGATTTGCCATATTCTTCCATAAAAAAATTAAGATATCATTACAAAATTCAAGTGAATGTCAATATCACTTGATATGGTTCTTTGTGAGATGAAGTGCAAATAAAGGCTGTCCTTATAATAACCTAGTCGCCTCTTACGACACCTCAGTAGAAAAGAGGTAGATGCTATTGTACTCTGACGGACACCTATCGTCAGTCACTGCATTGCATCGCGGATGTGTGCGCGAGCGTTCCCGTGGTCTTGCCGACATGCGGCGAAGGCGAAACACCATGGGGTATTAGTCGGTGCAATTCCGATATAACTCGTCCTTTCGTCCGTGAAGGCCGGTATGCGTCAGGCATTTCCCAATGTAAAAAATGTGTAGTGTGTGGTGGGAGCACATCTATTATTTGTGAGTAACCATATGGTACCTAGTAAAATTGTAACCCGTAAATGAAAATGTGTCATCATGTCATATCATCGTGAAGAACTGTATGGAACTGAAATGATTCGAAGATATGTGAAATCCGCCAAACCGCATTAGAGAAGCGCGGTGGACTCTTCTCGGCTTCAATAACCTGTTAAAAATTGAGAAGAGGCCTGTGCCCAGCAATGGGCAATTTATAGACTGTTTCTTTACCTTTTTGGCTTTATGACTAATTTATTTCGAATAAGTAACGCAGCCGTGACTGCTGTGGATGGAATCGATCAGTGCAGATGGTTTTAATAATATCTCAATATCGCGAAATATTCCTGAAAGGGCTACATTGACAAATTAATATTGCAGAAGCGATAATATCAAAGGAGTCTCGCCTATATTTTTATTACTGATATGAAAGAGTATAACGGCTAACTTCTGATGTTATGTAATTTCTTATGTACTTCGGATTCGAGCATACGACAAAGTTTCGCAGATTGTATCTTAAATCATTGCGCTATTGGCGGCTTTGAGAATTTTTCTCATACTTTTAAAACGATTTTTTACGTTTTTTCAGGAATTTTATAGAGTGCAATATCGTTCTGCAGAAAAATGTATATTTTATTAAAATACGTTACATCGTATTCAAATCTTTTAAAATTTTTTATTGATTTATTATTAATAAAACTGATTTAACGGATTTCGACGCGTTTAATTTTTAACTATTTATAACCAGACGTTTCCAGTGTTTTAAACCAACCATGGTCAAGGGACGACGAGCTGACAGACGTCTTGACGTCATAGTTAATCCGAGGTACTTTCAGCTTTTTAATTATTATGTTTGGTCCGATCTACGCTAAAGAAGCTTACAGTGCCTTTGAAGTCTTGCAGTGGTCTGCTTGGTTATTAGATATTTCATTTTAATAATAGGATCCCAATCCGGCGGTACTACCCAATCATCTTCTCTATTGAAATAAGGTTGTTTTTATATTTCATATTTATATATATTAATTAGGTATGTGAATACTGTATCAGTCTTTTGTACTTGACATTCATGACATTATTACTTTACATTATTTTTACCACATATATTCAAGATTTTCCATTGTTACTCCAATTTCGTACACAAAAAAATTAAAGAAACAGAAATCCTCAAAATGACTAAATAGTCTAAGTTTCTTACTTAATTGGAATACTTGTAATAAACAACAGTATTTGCGTTTCCCAAAGGATATCCGGTTGAAGTTGAATCGAAGCAGTTCAACAATAAATAGATAAAATACAATTGATGAAGAAGATGACAGAAAAAAAATTTATTAGGCCTTTGGCGCAATTTATCACTTTCAAATCCATTGTAATATTATAAATGCGAAATTAATTCTCTCTGTCCCTCGGTCTGTTTGTTACCTTTTCACGGCTCTACCGCTGAACCGATTTTAATGATATTTGGCACAAAGATAGTTTGCATTCTGGAGACGGACATAGGATCCTTTTTATCCCGAAAAATCAAAAAACTCCCACGTAATTTTAAATACCTATATCCACGCGGACGAAGACGCGGGTATCAGCTTGTATTATATATGTGTTTAAGCTTGTATTATATTATTTAAATTTATGTGTTAAGTTATTTTGATTCTCTTTAATATTTTTGTTAATAAATAGGTTACATTTGCAAGCTGTATATCTTCTTTATCAGCCTGTTAATAGTCCACTGCTGGACATAGCCTATTCCAAGACAGGAGAATTTGCCGTTGCTTATCAAGTAGTCTACGATTACAGACGCCTCGCACCTTTATTATAGGACAAGGTGAGAAGACGAGAAAAACGTTCACTTGATGGTCTGCCCATAACAAATGCTGTCTGTGTGGGATCAAACTACACCCGTCCTCTTAAGACACCAGTTCTTAAGAGACACATATGCCCACTAATTGCACTAGCTAACAGTGCCGTTTAGATTGAAACACAGTAATGTTTGCACACTTCTGCTTCACGGCAGAAAAACTGGCCCTGCGGTGGTATCTACTAGATGAATATATGTTGGTTGTATGGTTTGCCGTGTGATGGCGGCTTACGAGAATCTATCAGCCCATCTCATCCCGTGGTGTTGTAAAATTCGACAGAGGGAAAATGAAAACTAGGAGATGGGCAGCTTTCTGAAACCTGTCAATAAATTACCTGCTGTTGCCAACCCGCCTGCTGATGAATTTTCGTGGTGATTATTCTACAACCTTTCGATATCCAGATATTACAATCAGTAGACTCATACAACACCGGTGGATTAGATGGGGTGCTGGATTTTCCATAAATATTATCGTACTAGCTGTGCTCCGCAGTTTCAGCAGCATAAACTAAGACAACCACGTGACTGCGCCGTACAGCATGATACCGCAGTTGACAGAGAGAAATTGAATACCAGGAGATGGGCAACAGCATCTTCCTTGAACTTCTCAATAAATCATCTGCGGTTGCCAACCCGCCTGCGAAGTGTGGCAACTATGGCAAAATCCTTTAAAATAAGGGCTACAAACTTTTGTGGCAATCTATTAGGGAGGCCTATTTTCAGCAGTGGATTTGTGTTAGGCTGAAATGATGATGATAAATATTGGCGTTGGCCTCCTATTATATATATGAAAACCTTTGGTATAAGGCACATAAGAACATGAACATGGCACAGGCATTTTTTGCGCAAAGTGTAGTTTAAAAAATACGTTTAATTATTATAATGTAAATATTCTATACTGAATTAAAATAATTCTATTCTTTTATATCATCAATGGGTGTTAATATCTAAAGGATTAATAACCATAAAATATCAGAAGGATAATGTAATCGTTTGTCACGCTTACATAAATAATAAACTAATTATTATCTGATAATTCTATTTTGCATTAAAAAAAGTAAAGTTTTAGCCTATAAATGTCCCACTGCTGAGCACTACTGAGAGTTTTGGAGCTAGGAAGAATCCGCCACGCTGCTCCAATGCGGGTTGGCGGACTGCACATGTCTTCGAAATATTAATTTTTCTCAGACATGCAGGTTTCCTCACGATGTATTCCTTAACCGCCGAGCACGTGGTAAATCAGCACTTAAAATTGCAAGTAACAATTTTAGTGGTTCCGGCACCGGGAATCGAACCCAGGTCACTCGCTTACTATGAAATTTAAAGCGAGCGCCTAGCGCCGGAGCTACCACGGACCGAAATATCCTTACACACCTTTAGATTTAAATGATACTAGTTCTCTAATGGACCGTTATCTCCAAAACAAGTTCGGTCATGGAAATAATATTGTAATGGAAAATGCCTTTCGACCATGAATATTACAAATATTCAATTCGACTTCAGACCTAAAGCACAGCTCATGTTTGGAACATCTGTGTAACACCCTCATCTTTATTACGGGCATTCTTTAGTGAAACGGAAAGGAACACCTGAAACTGTTGTCTCAGGTATAAATGAGAAGCGACAGCGATCACTTTGAATTGCTTTTTTTGGTGACATATTTTATATTGAAATCCAGTCTCCTGTTTTAGAGATAATCAAAATTTGTTTTTTTTCTAGGACTGATGATCGCCGGATTGAAAGGTGGCAGTGCGCTGAGGGCGCTTAGCCGAAACCTTTATTTATGGATGACTGGCGCAAGGGCCCCCGAGAGGGGATCTCGGCTTGGACCGTCATCCTGTTTGCGAGAGTAACTGACTCTAGGGTGCCCAAGGGGACCGGCCTCGGCTCGGTCAGTTACTTCAATCGAGAGGGTCGCATTTGAACGTACTCTTGCTTTTATCGGCAAAAACGGTTAAATGAAATTGTCAATGAATACGTTTCATGGCATTTATATAGTGACAAGCTGACGCCCCGGCTTTACTCAACAGTTACTGTAATGTTAAAGTCTTTATGTACAAAAGCAACAACAGCCCGTCTACACACTTAGGTAAAAATATTCGTAAAATCCGTTTTTAGTGGGTTTTGTTTTTGTCGGCTTTGTCGGGAAAGAAAAATGTATGAAAAATTTCATTTCGACCGAATAAAAAATGTGCGTACTTTTAGCTACTTATTTGCCGGTGTAGCGGCAACCAAAGCTCTAATATCCACGAATAAAGATATAATTTACACGACTCACAGCATTGTTATTATTTATTGGGTGACCTAGTGGTCAGAGTTCGTGGCCGCTGCTGCGGGGGTTTTTTTTTTTATTGGATCAAGTGATGAAACGAGCAAAACGTTCACCTAATGGTAAGTGCAACGTCTGCCCATAATAAATGATGTGCCACCCAAAAAAATTTCTGTGTGACACCACACTGTGCCAATCACCCTGAGACATAAGTTCTTAAGTCTCATATGCCCAGTGATTATGCTAGCTCACAGTGCCCTTCAAACCGAAACACAGTAATGTTTGCACACTACTGCTTCACGGCAGAATAACTGGCCCTGGGGTGGTACCTACCTAGACGGATTCCTGCATAGGAATCCTACCACCAGTTCCTGATGTCATATCCTAGCCGAAGACCAGCTTTGTGCTAGAACACAAATTATTTGTTTTCTGGTCTGTGTTGTTTATTGGGTGGCCCACGTCATCGTATCGGAGAACAATCGGGCGCACGTTGCTCAGGATGAGTGAGTGACAGTTTGTTCGTTGGTTTTCATGTGGCGCAGCGTATTTTCGGCGCTGTAGATAGTCCACTGCTGAACATAGAACCTCCCCCATGGATTGGCACAAATTTCTAGCTCTTATTTTGTGTGGATTTTGCCATAGTTATTTATTTAGATGTTCCAGGAAGATGCTGATGCCCATCTCCTGGTTTTCATTTTCCCTCTGTCGTAACAACGACGTAAAAGTACGTCTCCCACGGGATGAGAATGGGGGGATAGATTCTCTTAAGCCGCCAACACACGATAGAAACAAATAAAATAACGGCTTTGGAATGAAATAGCAACTTCATCGAGAATACTGCTGGTGAGAAATCCACTTTTCTCTCGTAACTTAGACGGGTTTCAATACAAGGTAATATAAGAGCGTGGTCTCAATTATTAAACGATGCAATCGCCGCGCTCGCACAACCCTAGCGTTAATACTTGAATACCTTCTATTTGGGTCAGAGTACGTGGGAATATTATAGTATGTTACGTCGTAATGCCAAGAAATAATTTAATAGCCATATAGCCACAAGCTTGTAGCTCTCATATTGGAGGGATTTTGCCATAGTTGCTACGCTTGGCAGGCGGGTTGGCAACCGCAGTTTATTTATTCAGATGTTCCAGGAACATGCTGCTGCCCATCTCCTGGTTTTAATTTCCCTCTGTCGACTTTTACGACACTCACGGGATGGGATGGGGTGGTAGATTCTCTCAGGCCGCTACCACACGGCGCTGAGTATCCGATTGTATTTTTATTTGTCAGCGTGACGAGACGAGCAAAATGTTCACCCGATGGTAAGTGCAACGTCTGCCCATAACAAATGCTGTGTCGTCTTAAACAATTCTGTGTGGCCCCACACTGCACTCGCCAGCCTGAGATGACACTAGCTCTCAGTGACCTTCAGATCGAAAAAATAATATTTGCACACTACTTCTTCACGGGAGACTAACTGTATGTGGTGGTACCTACCTAGACAGATTCATGTACAGGAATCCTACTACCAGTAAACCACCCGTATTTAAATCTGTATTGATGTTTGCATTCCAAAGTATTAGTAAGTACAAAATCACTCTTAATTTACTTTCTTATAAGAAAATAGGTCATGTAAATAATAAGAATTTTATAGAATTATATATATTTACTTCATTTTTTTATCGCTACTAAAATCATTATAATTTCTCTTAACTAAATAATACATTGGTTCTTAAATGTATAACACTAATGTTTTTCAAACATTGGTGTTGTAAACCCTTCTGATAATATATTACTTTTCTAAGTTACAGTGTGTTACAAAATTATTCGACAATTTTCCACGAAATTTTGCGGTTACATTCGATAGCTTCTTTAAGCAAAAATTTAACTTGAAAGATGTTACAATAAACCAAAAGTGAATTTCATTTGTTATTTTTATTAGAGAACACAGCCATCAAAAATTAACCGCGAAGTATTGGAGAATAATTCACCAGTACATTAGAAACAATGAGAGATGGTATCTTTCAAATATAAATAAGTTGTAATATGTGAACTAAAAATAATAACAGGCTGATAAAAATAGAATACTTTTTTGAAGTATTGTTTTTCACAAAACAATTTTGGTAAGAAGAATAATCTTTTCCCCAATTGACTACACATAAAGAGTTTATTAAGTTTTGATGATATATATTTTTCTTAAGCATCTCACAATGGTAGTTGTCTTACTTTCTTACCTTTCTTTAAAAAAAATAGCTTTAAAAGAAATTGCTGAAGGAAACAAAGTAAAAGAGATTTTTTTAATGAAGAAAAGTAAGTTACTTTGCTAAGATCCGCATGCAAAATATAAAAATGGTGTATATTACACGACAGGCGGCCGTCTGTCGTAGAGTCTATTACGCTTGATAATGCCTCGTTTTGGGGCGAAACACGTGTCGTGTTCTCGGCTTCGGTGGTGTATATTATCTAGTGGTGGTATTGTAGTGGTTGGTGGAGGGTACCTGGTGGCGGTGTTAGTTTGCTTGTGCACGCTACTGAGGGAGGGCGGGTGGTGCACTTCAAAAAACTAGGTAATATACACCATTTTTATATTTTGCATGCGGATCTTAGCAAAGTAACTTACTTTTCTTCATTATAATGGATTTCCGCAAAGTAACGCCTGATTCTATTAACTAGATTTTTTTAATCATTATTTTTGGGTAAATTTATGTACATAATCAGGAATGTTTACATTAATCTAGTTACGATTTCTACAAATATTAGTGAGTCGTCGTGTTAAATTGCTTACTTACATGGGAACAAACAACACTTTCGTACTTTACGACGAATATCAAATGTAATCAAGTAAACATTGCACGCCTCTGATAGCTCTAGACCGAAAGTTGATTACATTAATATTATTCTCAAGCTTCATTGACATACATACAAACACATAGATAAAGAAGTTCTCATTCTAAATCGATTAAAAATTGATTACACAAGTCCCAGTCGTTATGCAAAACCTAAATAGCCACTCATACAATATAATATAATAAATAAAATAGAACTTAGTATCACAGATGCTCTTCGATTAAAAAAAAATATGCTCGGATAGTCCTAGATATCACACTTGAGTTCAATGTGGTATCATGCACCTAAGAAGTTGTTGCTGCTGGGTTATTCAACCTTAATGTACTAAGCATAAACAATGATGAAGATTATATAAAATACAATATATAAAAAATGAAAACGCCACCTCTCATTGATTTTAATTTAGTGCCGAGATTTCCACTACAATGTGAACCTTAATGCAATATATTTTTAAACCTTAATATAATAACTAAGTGTATTCAGCCATAGCAGAAAAAAAACGCTATTTTAAATTATTACTATTAAAAACTTTGTTTTTCTCTATGTAAATCTAATTTAGTTAAATTAGCAAATCAACATTTTCAAAGTTTTCGCATCAATTCTGATTGCACTTTTTACATGATTATTTTCGTTATACAATTCATATTTATGCGAATTTAAATCGCCTTACAAAAAATAATTACATTTATGCATGCATCTGACTTAACATTAATAACAATGCACTTGGTAGAAAAAACTAAATGAGTTGGAACAACTTATTTAAAAAAAAAACTTCAACTCATATGTGATATTAAATATTAAGTTTATATCAAGCAATTAAGTCGGGTTACACTAATGTACTGACAACACTAATTGATATTTCAAAAATCGTAATCGTGAGAGCGTAGATTGAGAAAGTAAAGCAGGGAAAAACTAAACTTTAAAAAGAGAAAAGAGGCAGAGTATTCATTATTTATACTTTCCATACGTACTTGGATTTATAAGTAAGTTGGGGTTAAATTCCAGGTGCAAAAGGGGTAGCTGTATATGTGAGAGCAAGATAAAAAGTAGTGCGTCTTGCTTATCCTAACCAAAGGAGCACCTGTTATTTTACTCTAGCTAGTTACAAGTTAGAATAAATAATGCGTAAGGTCCGCAACATAAAATTGGTCGTTAAAGAGTAAGTAAAGCCCTTTAGAAATTCGTTATAAATATATTGCGTCAAAAATTAAACTGGGTTACAGCACTAACTCAGTATTCAGTATACTGATTCAATCATGTTAGAGGCTCATATACTAGGCTGATATATAAATGTATTTGTTATTAGTCCATGTTTATATGTACGAAAGTAACAAAATGACGCCTTTTTTATTTTAAGTTATAAATATTTTATTAACTAATACTGGAGAAATAAAACAATCCCGGAAACAGTAAGAGTCCGGAGTTTCTATTTAAAAATAAAATTGGCATTAGTTTGGAAAGCACCTTCTTTCTACAACTGTAGCGCAATCAATTCTAGACATTTCTCTAAATATGCTCGATAGACTGACAAGCATGTTTACATCATTATTTCTACACAGCCAGAGATTAAGAATGTTCTCAGTCGGAGAACATGTATTAGAGAAATAGTAGAAATACGATGTTAAGTTCAGTTTCTCGGCGAGCAATCTCCAATCATTGCCTTTCGACGACTGAGAATCAAGAAGTTTACATAGTATCACTCTGTCAGATTTTGTCAGTACATTACATCTATAATAATTATTGTCAATATGAAAGTTATTCCTTAAGATATTACTATTTTTGTAAACAAAATCATACCGACCTTCTTTTTTCGACAGAGATGAATAGTTAAAAGGATTTTCTACAATATTAACAGTATAACCAGTTTCCATGCTTGAATAACTAAAACGCTTATTACAATTAAAATTTGAATTCAAATCATTGGTTTTCAGATTGAAACTGACAGAATTGGATTGCTTTTGCTTTTGGTAAATCGAAATATTTAATTCTAAACAATTTATTGAATCTAGCTGTTGTAAAACGAACATGCATTGCAAGGAACGTATGGTCATGTTCCAAATATGAGAGTATGATATTTCCTGATACGTACCACCCGTCTGTATCTTCCATCCAACTCCTATGTCTCTTACATTCAGACACAGATCGGAAGCGTTTTCTTGGAAACATATAGTTTTTGGTTCGCAAAGCAAAAACCCACCAGAACGCTTCTCGCTTTCGATGCAATCATAAAAAGAGAAAGGCGTGTCATTAAACACACGAATGTTCAAGTTATAAAAACTGTCGTCAGCCCTCTTAGCGATGAAAAGACCCATTCGCAACAATTTCGCATCTAGGCCGTTCAAACTTTGTCCGATCAAAACGAAATCCGTCAAGAATTCACACACTAAATAAACTTTCGCGGGGTCGACTTGCGCGAATATCGGCGTTCCGGGTGTTTCTTGGCCGAGAGTCAAAACTTTCCTCCACTCCCTCGGGTTAGCATCTTCGGGCTTCTGCAGGATCGATAGCAGCCAGCTGGTGTTCTTTAGGGATGCACAATGCGGGAACGACAGAATGACTCCCTTGCAGAAATGGACATTTTTCGGACAACATCGTATAACTGGACTCAGCTGAGTCTCTCCTGTTAAACAAAAGTATTTTTATATTTTATTGATGTCTTAGTATGCAAACATAAAAAAATGTAGAAGAATAAAATTAATTCAATATTCTTTATCATAAAACCGGAATACATTAAAAGCATAGAATTTATACCAACCATTTCATATTTATTTGTATGTTTATAAAAAACTTATTTCCAGTTTTAGGTCAAATCGTAACCTGACATTCAAAATATAGGTCAGAATGTCCGCTTATGGCTCTATTTTAGTTCCACCGTCTAACTTAACTATAGACAAGAATACAGGGAACTTTTATAGTGATTGAACTATTCCAACTTATTGGCCTACTTAGAAAATTTTCTTTTCAGAATAGACATATGTAAAGACAAATGTAAAGGTTTTTGTCATTATAAGTATATTAACAGTTTTCAATGCTTTTTAAATCACTTTACAACAATTTTAAGATGTAAAACCAAAAAAATATTCTTGACGAGTTTATTAAAACTTAAAGCGAAATACGTAATAAAAATTCATCAATAGATATATACTGGAATATGAAGTAAAGTGGGTGTGGGGTGTCGTGTCGTGTGAGGTGCCGCGAGTGTCGTTAAAGTCGACAGATGCAATATGAAAACTAGGAGATAGGCAGCAGCATCTTCCGGGAACATCTGCATAAATAAACTGCGGTTGCCAACCCGCCTGCCAAGCGAGTATACTATGGCAAAATCTGGGAGCTACACTTTTGTTGCTATCTATGGTGGAGGCCTATGTTCAGCAGTGGACCTGTGATAGGCTAAAACGACGATGAAGTAAAGTTCGCTTGAGGTAGCGGCTTAAGAGAATCTAAAAAAATGAAAATCAGGAGATGTTCAGCAGCATCTTTCTGGAAGATCAGAATAAATAAACTGCGGTCACCAACCCGCCTGCCAAGCGTGACAACTATGGCAAAATCCCCCTAAAATGAGAGCTAGAAACTTTTGTGGCAATCTATGGGAAGGCCTATTTTCAGCAGTGGACTAGTGCTAGGCTGATTCGTTTTTTTTTGCGTTTAAATAAACGATGTCGCACAGTAGGATTTCTCCTGAATCGTGGGTGCCTTTTACAGACATAAATTTCACATGCACAACGCAACCAGACCCGAAAACCAACAAATTGTGTATTTGCACAAATCTTGGCTCCGATTGGGATTCGAACCCAGGACCTGCGGCGTAGAAGTCGCGTTATCTGACCACTAGACCACGCGGTCGACTTGTGTATATTTCCACACGCAAGAAACTTAAGTAAATAGTGACAGACCCTAGAAACATATGCAATGTTCTAGGGTATAGAATTTTTAACGGTTATTACGCGATAGTAATCATCTAATACATAATATATATAACAAAATGGCATAGCCGTTCTGTTATTCATCACGAGGATGAATACTTTATTATATTCTTATTTAATATTTTTCCAGTATAGTCTTTTCATACAGAACAAATCCAATAGTTTGTCCCGGAATAAAATCCGCCATTACAAATAAAACATTATTAAACTGCAGCGATTCAACAATGCAACATCATATTGTATTCTGGTATTCTCATTCCGACTGTTACAAAATAGAATGCAGTTGGCATTCAAGGAACTCCCGAGTCAAAACGGCACGTATTTGTTCTACAAGTGCAGACCCCTGAACAAACACTTGTCCGTAGAGAGCTCGCAACCATTCACTTCGCAAGTGAAAAGACGCTATACAAACGGATGTCTGCGGCCAACGTTTTTTACAGAATTCTTGATATCAAATTTCTTGTAGAAACCTTCTGGTTCTAAAAGCGATTGACTGACTAAATTGTTACGAAAACAATTTTAGGTCACCAAAAAAAAAATTCATTAATTTGGAGCTGAAAAGACAAATTTTTTTATATTCTTTTATTACCCGATGGTAAGTGCAACGTCTATTTAAAACAAATACACTGTCACCCAGAACATTTCTGTCACTCAGATCATTTCTGGCACCGCACTGCGCCTGTCACCCTATATGAGTTATTAAGTCTCATATTTCTAGTAATTACACTAGCTCTCAGTGACCTTAAGACCGAAACAGTAATGTTTGCACACTAAGGCTTCACGGCAGAATAACTCCCCCTGAGGGGTTATTTTCGAAACATCTATTTGTTGTGCATTTTTCATTACATATTTTGTGCATTTTTTTATATATAAAAAATATTTTAATGTAGTCAATTAGAAACGATTTACCTTCTTGTAACAATGGCCTGTTCCACTCTTCATCTGTAACTTCAACTGAGAATAATTCCTCTCCCTTATCCACTATGCCGTCAGGGACGAATAAGCTGACACCACACTTGTCTAGATTCAACCAATCGCCATCACTGCTGATCATTTTCGATGTGACAGTCTCCAAATAGTTCATGGCAAGAAATTTTGAATCGACCGATGCGTTATTTTTTAAAGACGGAGACATTTCTATACTTTCATTGCCGTACGACGTACCGGCTGCAAAGAGGTGCGCTGTCAAAAATGTATAGCATATATTACGTAAGAGATTTAGCTTTATTTTAAGCAATTACAGTAGACTGAACACCAAACACTCTAAGACAGAAATACTCGTAATTTAACCTATAGTATTAAAAATTGCAATTGTAGAATCGAATATAGTTATTGATTAATTTTTAAATTATTTTAGTTATTATTTATTATAAATTACACAATAATATTCGAAAACATAATTGTGTCATAGAATTCTATTTAAACATTCTAGAATTTAATAATTATAGTTTGATAAAAATAGAATTCATATTTCCGACAGACAGTCATCAATACATTCTTCAAAGTATTGAAATCGTTTAGACAGTCTTACTATTAGAATAGTAGGAATTTTGAGTTTTAATAGTATCTTTTAGGAAAAAAATTTGGTGTTTGTCTACTTATGCATTTGCTGTTTGGTGCAAAGTTCGAAACTCACAGCTCAAAAAGCAGCTGGAATCAGATCTATCTGACTCCACATTATCCTTGCAAGCGTAATTCCTTTCGCTGCCGTTACGATCGGTTCTTACCTCGTGGTCAATTGGTGAAATGTAGCTGCAAAAAATAATAAATAAGTACTTCGTTTCATTACTAGAGTTCAGAACAATCAACACATATTAAACAACACAATACAATAAACACGTGAATATCTGTTAACCACTTCAAGTAAGCTTGATTTTGCTTATTCGGGCTGATAAACGAACACACAGATCGTACATGATCACTGACGCGCTACCGCCGTAGAGAGCGGAGCGCAACAGTGGACAATCACACCGCGTACACACGATGCACACGTGTTCCAGGGCGGTTCTCACCGCCCAGGGTTACGGACACACAAGTCGACAGTACGAATGGAGGCCTGCAGCCTCCCTCGGACGGTCATTAGATGACTTTAAATTATTTAAGATATTCGAAATCGCGTAAACACGCACCGAACGCGACTTAGACCGAATTTCGATGTTTTGGTAGGAATTTATATATTTGTTTATGTTTGGGTCAAACCAAACGTGGCAGCACAGTATCCGATGAAGCTGTAAAAGCCAAAAAGGCTAACAGCAATCACATCACCGAAAATATGCATGATTGGAAGGGAAAGTCAAATTGGCCTCTAAAAAGCCTATCGTGCTCAGTAGAGCGGGACAGTACTTTGTGCCGGCCCACCGCTTGCAACTTACAAGGCGCAAGTTCGGCCTCACATCTCGCGGGGGAACTCCAGTGCCAGCTTCTTCCATTTGTCAGCATTCAACGATCTGCGGCTCGAATCAAATCCACCACAGTGCGTTTTTCGCGAAATTTTCTGCTACGCACAACGACTATGAAATCTGGTGCAGCCAGGGGTTTTTCCGGACCGATACAACTTAGGGACCTTCACGAAAGGGCCCATTCTTTTCTCATAGGCCGGCAACGCATCTGCTATTCCTCTGCCATTGTAGATGTTCGTGGGCGGTGGTGATCACTTACTATCATGTGAGCCACTAGCTCGTTTGCCCCCTCTTCCATAAAAAAAATCACAGGATAATTTCGCAAGAGAGACAATAACTGCCGAGTCTAACGACTAACTTATCAAACAATTACGTCAATACGTAAAAAATAAAGTCTGGCGTGCTTTGACAAAATTTATCAAAGTAACGCCAATTTGTGGGGTCCTCATTTATATACACAGAAAGAGATTCTGGTGTTAATATTTTTGACACAAAACACAAAAAAGATTAACTCAACACAGTAACGATTTTATTTATAATAATGAAATTAAGTCAGACAACGAAGCGATTCGTGATTCTGCATACGTTTAAAAACGCTTGTTTAACTTTAAACAACCATTTCATTAACATTTAAACAAGTTGCGATAAAATGAATCCCTGATTACGGAACATTGAAACTGTAGCGCAATCCAGTGGTTACATCGAAGATCTGTATCAGAACCTATCAATGTACCGCATTCAGTAATGTTGGTATTAATTACAAATATGGACTTTGGCTGTCCGATACTGATTTACATATGGAAACATGAATATTGAATGGCATTTGAATTCGCTGTATCAAGATCGTAATGTAATGCGAATTTTCAATTGCATTCGCAAATAACTTAACGGTCTGAATACGAATGAGTGTATTCAACGTAGTTTTGGTTCATTTTCCAGTAATTGAAAGTTTGGAAACGATTACTTGTAAAATATTGTAGCTCGAGCACTGAGCTGTGTGACTAAATCATATTTGGGACTAAATTTCGAAGCTCGGATCAATTGCACGTACGTTAAGTAAAACGTCACACTGCCATGACATCCTTGCTGCCATGGCGTCGCTGTCTAGTTATCGTAAAGAAATTCTACAATGTGGCAGTATGAAATCTTTTTTGACGTTTGGTTTCGAAAGTTTACAAAACCTGGGTATTGAGAATTTCTTATGGCATCTCACTGACATTTCTGAAGTGATAGCTTCCGTTGAAGTATTGAAAAAGTCACTCGATACCATTACATCACTTCAGATTCAAAAAGTTAGCTACAGTAGCAGTAAAAGTTAGTTTTATATTTTGAGAGAGTAATCGAAGAGTGTCCTGGTAACATTTTTGGTCTTTGTTTCGGAGCCTTAAAATTTTTTTCCGCAATTTTAATTGTTTCTTTACCACATCCTCACGGTGAAGGATAAGGTCATGGTCATGTGAATTTGCATATGTGAATAATAAAAAATCCTGTATGCGTCCACACCGAATGTGCGGCCTTAATGTACAAACATAGCATACACCTGGACAAATATATCTTAAGCTCAGACGAAGTAACAAAACTAACCAGTAACCAAGTACTGCAATCGCAAGTGCAGACCTAGCAACTAAAGCTTTAGCAACGATCACAAAAGATGATGATCGCTGTGATAATGTTATTGCAAAATTATAGACAAAAAAAGCAACAGTGACCTCTAAACAAGCTTCAACAAGGTTTTCATTGCGCAGAAAAAATGTATTCGCTCTGTTTGCGGTGTTGCACCAGACGTCTCATGTAGACCACTGTTCTATACCTTAGGAATTCTACCCCTGCCATGCTTATATATTTTAGAAATGACAACATTTGTGAAGCAATATCATGAGACTTTTTATAAGAAGAACAAAGATGTAGTCCACAGAAGTACAAGATACCCAAACAAATTAGTGTTAGACGATATACCTAGCACTATGAACTATAAAAAAAACTGTTATTGGATGAGAATAACGTTATACAATAAAGTACCGCATATAATAAAAGAACAACCATTACACAAATTTAAAAAGACTCTGTATAAGTGGCTTCTTGAGCATAGATTTTATTCTGTTATAGAGTTTTTAGCTTATCGAGGGCAATGATGTATAGTACAAAACTAGTATAATATATAACTAGTATAATAAAGAATATAAGTACTGATTCAAATATAGTAAAATAGTATTTAGAATTAGACAGTATGGCATGGTACATATCAATTTTAATTATTAATCTTTAAATAATATGAAACTGTATATAGAATAGTAACTACATAAAATTATTAATTGACATAATAGGTCAATTGACTCGATAATATTGAACTTATGTACTTTAAATTTTAAATATTAGTCATGCTATCATTTATGGCTGAACTTGTAGATCGGAATCGCAAATTTATAACATCATGTAAACACTCGGTTCAAAAGCAAATAAAGATTTATTATTATTTTCGGATATGTTTTCTTTCTCAGCACTTTCGCTGGTTTCAACTACATTTACGGGTTTAAACCAAGTAAATGCAGCGTGTGGTGTATTTTTATGATGAGAGTGTGTTTTCCTCCTCCACCTGCATGAATTTCCTAACTATTATTATTATTATTATATAAAAAAAATAACAACCAGAATGTGTCATCAACGCAGAATATATTATAATGCATTAGCAATAACATACTCTCCTTTACGATCGCGTTTTCAATGTGACGGCAACGGAGGAAGGATTGAACGCAACGTTCGTACACTGTCGGTTAATAAAAAATAAAGTTGCGTACTACAAATATTGGCTGCAACTGGCACTCGAAACCAAGAAACATGGCCTTCAGCAAGCATACTGACTACTTGCCACGCGTTCCAACATTTACGTAACATCATCATAATAAATTATACGCAATGTAATAATAATGTACTTTAAATTAATGTCGTCATATCCGGACAATAATAAAAATAAAATCTTATTTATGTATAAATCGAAGTCGTAAACAACTATATCTATCGCTTCTATTACTTACCTATTAGCTAACTGTGGTACTTCATATAAATGCTCGTGCCGTGTGTTATTTGATGAATTTGTATGGCGACGAGTCCTCCTCGAGTCGACGGTATGAAACTCTTCATGTATCGTTAAGTCTGGTTGGTTGGTCAGAGTTCTTTTAAGCACGCTTCCAAAGTACTGTGTACCTTTTTAAAAGTAAACATATTAATCTAAGATAAAGTCAACTGATAATATGCACCGCATATGTGCAAATTAATTAAAGGTTGCTATTCCATTTGTTAACCTGCTTCGCCATAACCACTAAATGGATGGGAATGGAGTTTTCATGGTTGAAAAACTTGGTTAATTGGAAGGTTTTAGAAAGTATTTATTTTAGGTTTTAGGATACAAATAGTACAAAAATATGGTTGAATATAATCTCGTTAAATCATAAACTCGCTAATTATATCACCATCATTATAGCCCATTACTATTCCACTAATAAACATGGACCTCTCTTATAAGTTGCCACAAAACCCGGCCTTGAATCCAATAATTTCCGTTTGCTCGATACTCCGTGCGCTGAATCACGTGAGTATTTTCGCTGAAACGATAATCCATCTAGGTAGGTTCCACCCCAAGGCTAGTTATTCTGCCGTAAAGTAGTAATGTACTAACATTACTGTGTTTCTCTTTACTTAGAGCTAGTGTAATCACTAGGCATATGAGAGTGTGGTTCCACATAGAAATATTCTGGGTGACACATCACCTGTTATGGGCAGACGTAGCACTTACCTTCGGGTGAACGTTTTGCTCGTCTCGTCACTTTATCCAATAAAAAAGACAAGAACTGATGATTAGGGACCTTCTAGAAAAAAGCCTACTTCTTTATCAAACTCCGGCACCCACCCGGGATTCCACTAATATTGCGGATGTTCATGGGCGACAGACTTATTAACCTTTAAAAAAAGGCAGAAGTTTTACCTGGTGGTGGCTTCACATAAGGAGAATTTTCAGTCATCTTAAACTTCATGTATTTTACACCCAGTATAACAACAATAACAAATATAAGAAATGCAATCGACAACGCGATAAATAGTGGCCAGTATGTTGATCCTGAAAAAAAAAAAAGAACTTGTTAATAATCAGCCACTTTTGAACAGGCACAATTTGTTTCTAATAGTACCGACCATCTGGGATCATTTCAGATTTTGATGTTCTAACACAATGCGGACATTGTGCTACTTGATAATCCTTTCCCAAGCAAGCTGTGCTGGTGAGACACCGTCGTCTTCTCGTCTGAAGACAATCAGTATCACATCTTGACCACTCCGACCATTGTGACCATCGTCCTGAAAGTACGTTGTATTCAATTTGATGCCGTGTGGCAGGGACCATAAGTAAATCTATCATTATAAAATTTCAGAAAAATTGAGGGTTGACTGTCATAGAATTCCACAAGGCATTAATTTCGCTCTAGTAGTACTTAGTTTAAGTTTGAAAGATAAAAAATAAATAAATAAATACATGATGTTGATAACAATCTCAAACAGTTATGCTACTTTAGCCTGGTTAGATAAAGCCGGTACTTGGTGCCTCTATGTAGTATGGTGGTATCACATCACACACCTTAACTTTAAGACAGCAATCATACTAAAAGCAAATAAAACACTGTACCTAATACAATGTCTGAAGACTCGTCTGCCAACTCATCTAATCCATCGTAAACATCTGAAAATAAATTATACTGTTACAGTTTACACAATAATTAATACATTTAAATAATAAAGCTTTTGTTAAAGAATTCATATAATACAATTTGTCGCACTCAAAATCAGACTCGATTTCAAGCTCCAGATAGCCTCCCTAAGGAGATGTTGGCTTCCTGTGCTGAGTGTCGCGCGTTTCATTTCCGCATCATAAATATATAGGACACCAAAAATATGTTTAAGCCAAAATGTTTTCGTATAGAGCGTTATTGTAGGTATGTCGGCTCGGTTGGTGCAGTGGCCAAGTCCATGGCTTCCGTGTCGTGGATCGCGGGTTCGATTTCCGCACGGGACAAATATTTGTATGTCCTACATATAGTTGTTCCGGGTCTGGTCACCCACGACACAACAGAAATCCTTCTGTGGGGCATCGTTTTTTTTTTAAAAAAAAGAATGTATGAGAACATACAATGCTCTCCACGACGCCAGAAACCTTACTGAAAGGTTATGAATTGAAGTGTTACATATTTATAATTATTATATTAAATCAGATGAAAAAATCTCCCCAAAATGAGAGCTACAAACTTATGTGTTTTGTGGCAATCTATGAGGGTGGCCTATGTTCAACAGTATACTAGTGATAGGCTGAAATGATGATGATGACGACAAACATGTTTGATGTCCTTCTGGCCGATTTTCGATCACGGCGAGAACTTCCGAATACTGATGGAAGCTTTTAACTGCGCAGGAGACATTATAGTGCAACTAGTGTACGCGCAAACACAGAGGCACTCACTCTTCCCAACTTACCCGCAACCCTCATGCGATAATATCGGTAATTTTACCTGTGTTCAAAACATGCATATAAAATTAGATGTAAATATGTTACTATCATGGTGAAGAAACAATTTGTAGAAATCTCCATTTCTTAAAAAAAATCGCGTCGTGTTAAGTTCGTCAACACTCTTACCAGATTTCCTTCACAGACGGGAGGAGATCTGCAGTCAGAAATATGAACTTTATAAGCTGTTGGATTACACGATTATTTGCATTCCTACCTAGATCACAATCCAAACAATCTTGGGTCTTCTGAACACTAGCTCCGATACAAGGCTGGCCGCCGTTGAGAGGCCTTGGCGCTGTACAAGTTCTTTCTCTTCTTCTACCAGCACGGCCCTCGTGTCTTTCTCGTGAATGGCCCGCGCAATAGCAGTCTACCCAAGATGACCATGTCGTCCAGCCACCATTAACTGTATAACAAATATTTTTTTTATTTCATCATAATAAAGGTGTTTATGTACTTACCTACTGACCGTAGGTGGATTCCATTCCTATAATAACAAAGTAAGTTGTTACGGCCGTGTTGTAACGGCTTAAGAAAATCTAACACCCCATCTCATCCCGTGGGTGTCGTAAAAGTCGACAAAGGGAAAATAAAAATCCTGGAACATCTGAATAAATAAAATGCGGTTGCCAACCCGCCTGCCAAGCGTGGCAATTAAGGCAAAATCCCCCCAAAATGGGAGCCACTAACTTTTGTGGCAATTTATAGGGTAGGCCTATGTTCAGCAGTGGACTAGTGATAGGCTGAGATGATGATGTTGATGAAGTTATCAAGGAGCACACACACCACGTTATGGTAAGAGATAGCTATGACCCACGGTCAGCTATATTAATTCTCGATGAGGTATCAAGATAAAGAAGCGTTATTATCCGTGGGGAATATAATGAAATTCCTCTTCCCCGGTGAATGAAGATCCCCGGTTCTCATATGCGGATATTTTATTTAATAATAATAAAAAAAAACTTGGAAAGAAAATCATATCATTATATAGAAAGTTAATCTATTTTCTATATCTATTTAATATTAATTTCAAATGTTTCTTCTTTGCAAACATATAACCCAGTTTTAAATCGTGTATTTTTTTAAAATATAATCAGGACCAATTTGTTTCAATTGCTTTTTATTAAATGAAACACTAATAAGGGATGTAGTCAGTTGCCGTTACCACCTCTAATAGATTTGAAAAAAAAATATGAAAAGAAACTATGGTAAATTAACGACTAACAAACTAATAAATTTTATATGCACTACCGCGAAATCTCAGAAATTACAAGATATATTTACTTGAAATTTGCATAGATATTCGATTCCCGACATAGACACTTACTGCGGGGTTTAACGAACATTTATTCCTAAATACCAGGAGATGGGCAGCAGCATCTTCTTGGAACATCTGAATAAATAAACTGCGGTTGCCAACCCGCCTACCAAGCGTGGCAACTATGGCAAAATCCCTCCAAAATAAGAGCTACGACCTTTTATGGCAATCTATGGGGGAGGCTTATGTTCAGGAGTGGACTTGTGATAGACTGAAACGACAACGACGACTCCTAAATGGGTAAATGGGCTGGACACATTACGGCCCGCGAGGTGGGCGCGTAACAGCTAGTAAAAATATACTCGTATTATTATTGATTATTAATTCCTTATATATTACCGTGTCGAGGCGACTCAAGAAATTCTGCCACCGTGATCCGTCTCACGAATACCTAAGAATACACTTTTGGAAATTTCCAGAAAACATCGTTATTTCCGACGGTTGTTAGAATGACCCTCTCCAAAAATGCCAGACTGAAAAAACTGAGATTGATGACAGGCAGACGCACTACGTTCTGCTCGGTTGGCGAAGCGATTGGCTTCTCCGGGTCGCGGGTTCGATTCCCACATGGGACATATTTATATGGGCAGGAACAATCCTCCTGGTATGGGTGTTTATTTGTGCAATTTATGTCTGTAAAACGCACCTACAATACAGGGGAAATGTTAGTGTGGGGCAACGTTTTTTAACGATGAAAAAGGAAGAAAAAGGTTCACGGCGTTTGGTACTTCGATGGTTAATCCATCCACCAAGCTAGTGACCAAGGCTTCTTAGGATTATTAATAAGCTGATGATGATGATGATGAAATTATAATAATAATAATTGATATTAAATTACTTTCACTTACCGAAAACGGTTAAGAGCGCGGGCTCGGACATCCTTTTCCCGGCTAAATTTTCAGCGACGCAGGTGTAGTTCGCCATGTCCTGAAAGTAGACTTAAGTCTAGACGGCTTGTAGACTCTACAAATGTTCGAACAATATGATGACCGATCGATACAAGACACTTTTGTAACTTCTTTACATATTTTAGTTTAATTAATGTAATCAGACGTTATGACGTTACGAGCGGAAATCCAGTATAATAATGGAGAGGAAGTTCTTTTGCTGAGATATGCATGCGAAATATTAAATTTTTGGTAACAGCGAGTCTCGGCGGATGTCTGTCACAGTCATTATCACTTGAAAATGCCTCGATTTTTGAGGTAAAACACGTGTCGTATTCTCGACTTCAGTAGTGTGTATTTCCTAGGGGTAGTGGTGGAGGGTATCTGGTGGTTGTATTAGTTTACTAGTGCACGCTATTGTGGAAAGGCGGTGCTCTTCAGATACTAAACGTCAATTTTTTATTTAGCATTCAGATCTTAGCAAATTAACTTTTTTACGTTTAATATTTTAGTTTATCTGTTAAAAAGATAATTTATATCAACGTAGATTACCTTTTTGACGATTATGAATATTGGATTAATCTTGTTAAATAATTAAATACTTAACTTTGTAGTAAATGTAAGCAGCCCGGCGTTGTGTTTCGCGGCTGTTTTATTTACTTAAAAAAATACCTCACACTAGGATTTCTTATGTATCGTGACTACGTTTTACGCACACAAAAATCCCATACACGATACAGACTTATAAACTAACTATTTGTGTTTTTGCACAAATGTTAGATCCGTATCCGGAACCCGCGCCGAAGAAGTAATTTACTCTGACCAACTCTATAACCATAATGATTTCTTATATTTACGCGAACACTACGCATTTAAATGATACTAATTTTACGGATTTTATTGCGTTTAATTTTAAAAATTAAACGTGATAAAATCCGTAAAATTAGATTCATTTATACTCTAAAACCCTTACGAAAGATGAGAGGAGGCTTGTGCATAGCAAGAGGATATAAGCTGGCACTTTTACCATTATAGACGTGTATTGTAGACGTGCTCATAAACGTTGTGCCGTGCGAGCGGGTTGGACAGTATCAGACATATAACACTTGTGACGCTTCGTCACAACTGCGGTCTGAACATTTTAGATCTGACAATATAAAGATTGTTATCCTACCATCTATCGTTTGCTAGTTACCCAGGAACTCAGTAGAAGAAGGACGGCGGCATTATTATTCAAATTATTAGATCTTATTGATTGGGAATATAAGTATAGCATATATGCCCATAAAGTTGGTACAAATATTTTAAATAGAGAATGATGATATAGTAGTAGGCGAAACAGACGAAATAATCACAGACAGAACTGATACTTTGTTATTAATTAGCTGTGCCCTGCGGCTTTACCCGCGTTAAATAAGTCGACACTATGGTACGGCATAGGTACGTCGCAGACCTGAGCAGTCACAGTTCGGCCCATCCCGGTAATCGGCCGCAGCAAAAAGTTTTGTAATTCAAAATTTTCTTTAGTAAGCTGGATATCTTATGCAAACATATTTTTTCAAATCGGATTAGAGTTTCCTGTGATTAGCGCGTTCAAACATACAAACTCTCAAACTCCATTCAAAGTAAGATACTCGTAAGATTTAAAAAAAACAACAGTAACAGTGTGTGTCCAATTACTTGAGTCACTAAGCCAAATAAAAATAAAACAAAAATAAATGTACACATTCATTTGGGTATTCTGAAGAAATGACATTTCCTTTTTATTATGTTGGATAATTAAGTAGTAGGTAAGTAGGTAGTATACCCATACTCAGTAACTCCTCATAATCCCTCATAAGCCGTCCCAGGTCGTATTAAGAACATGTCAACCTAAGACGGACTTGTAATAGTATTTGTATTGATTTTTACAACATTACTGTGTTCGACTTAGTTCACGTAAGAACAGTACACCTTGAATTTACCCACTGCCGGCTTGTAGCCAAACGATCATTTATTGTGATGGTTTTATTGGCGAAAAGAGTTATATGCGGATTGACGGACTACATGTCTTTGTATTTTTTTTTGTTTAAAGCTATATCTTTTGAAAAGACGAAGAATATTCCTTTTTTTTATTTGTAGATATTCTTATGAAACAGTACAAACTGCAATTATGCTCTTGAAATTTAACTTCTTTAGGCATCCAAATCGTTTCACTACTGTGAGGATTAGCAATGGTATATTATTAAATATTCGGAATTCAGAATGAAGATTACGCAAAAACGGTCTCAGCAACGACAGGAGCATTCATTTTATTGTATATATGTTTACGAGATATTCATTTCCGTGACCGAAAAAACTGAAACGAGCACACATATGAGAAGGCAATCGCGATCCGCGCACAATGGGTCTTATAAGAGAATGTGGGTACGAAAATACGGGGCAATTAAAATTTTCGCGACAAATACGAATGTGATACTGATAAATTCAAGCCTTTGTTAAAGTATATATGTGCATCAACGGATAAAAGACTCTTTTTAGGCAACAAGATTTGGTAGAATGAGGATACGCTATTGTGTTTTTTTAATCATAGATTTATCTGAAACTATCTTTACTCGGGAATTTGTTGACTTTCTGTGTTGACTTAAGAACGGGTAATTGGGAATATTAGAACGAAATAAAGACTAAATTGACCCCAGAGTTAACATCCATAATGTATGTACATTTAAAAAGAAAAAGCTTTTTGAAATAAACGAATATAGAGCGACTAAAAATGAATGATAAAAGCAAAAATTCGCAAATTACAGAGTGACATTTCTGTGCCGCAGTGCAGTTTTGTTTGTTCATGAGATAACTACTGGCTATTCCCTATGTTTCATTTTCCCTATGTAGACTTTTTTGATACCTAAAGAACAAGATGCTGGAGCTGGTGTAACATAACGGTTAGCGTTTCTGAAATATTCTTATTGCACTTATTGTAGCCGATAGTTTTAAAAATATCGATATACAAGGAATTCATTCCATGTAAATAATAAATTATTAAACAATTTATCCTACATTATCAATTACTTTTTGCTTTTTTATTTGAGAAAGGGACGACGAGACGAGCAAAACGTTCACCTGATGGTAAGTACAACGTCCGGTCGATAGCAAAATGGATATGGTCGGACGGTACCTAAAAATGGCAAAGACCTGTAAAGTTATAGCCCATAAATGTCCTACTGCTGAACACACTGCTCCTCTCATTTCTAATAGGGTTTTGGAGCCGGAGAAATTCGCTGCTTTAATGCGAAATATTTTAATATCTCAGACACGCAGGTTTCATTACGATGTTTTCTTTCACCGCTGAAAAGTTGCACACAACTTTTGAGATGCCGGCACCGGGGAACGGAACGAACTCGGAACGAACTCTGGTACTCTCTCACTCGCGTATTATAAAATTTAAGGGTACGCCCGGCCCCTGAGCTACAACGTCTCTCAAAGACTTGACCTCTGTTTTTATTTCATTGAACAAGCGCAGTAAAACTATCTCGGATAGTATTTATTTATAGCGGCTGCACTTAATCTAAAGTAGTTATAAATGTACGAAATGGATAAACAGACAGGATGTTAACGAATAAATGTTCGATTTCTTTGCTGCTCAAAGTAAATGTTAAATGCTTAAATGGACATCAAGTAATTAATATAAAACAAGCAGCATTTTTTATTCACCAGGCTGTGTTTTAATAATGATTATTGTATTTATCATAATTATATAGTACTATACACCTGCCACAATGTTTCACTACGCCCTGGGTTGACTGGCAGAGAATGCCAACTGGCATTAAGTCCGCCTTTTGTATCATTTTAGGGTAAACAATAGAGTTAAGTAAAAAAAGAAAAAGTTTTAACAATTTTTTTATAGAGAAAAAAATCCTTAATTACTTACCAATAAAGACGCTTGTTTGATAACAAGGTCCCCCTCCTTCGTGATTTGAACATTGTCATCGACAACGACCGGTGCTCCGTTCTTTAACCAGTAGAGTTGAGCAAAAGGTGCTGCTGGTGGGGGCTCACAGCGAAACGTTACTGGCGAAGTATTGCTTTACCAGCTGCGTCTGAGGTGCCACTGAGAAATGCTTCTTAATATCTAGAAACAGTTCTTTTATTAAAAAAGTTCTTCCTGCCTTCTTCTTAAATAAGTCTAATATACAGATAGATTAAGACACATTTTTAAACATAATTTATACGCTAAGAATAGATTCACGGCTTCCACAATGAAGGGTAATTCTTTGGGAATGCGTTTGAGAAACTAATGAATAATAACAGATAGTTTTTTATTTAATTGAGGTGTTGTAATATTAGAATTGAGAAAGTCAACACTAGTTAGTACTAGTTGGCTGTTCACGTACAAACGTATTTTGATAAAAATACAAGAGAATAAAGCCGTGAAGTATCCACTACTATCAGTTGAAATTTTAATAAAGTTGAATTTCTTCTATTATCCATAAGTTTAATTTCTATAAAAAGTTTAGGTTTCGGATGTCATAAATTACATAGGCATTTTAATAAAAAAAAGAAGAATGTTTGACTTTTATATATATATTTCGATAAAATATGTGCTATACGTGCTTAAGTGAATTTTCTGTCCATTCCAATATGTTATCTTTTTCTGAGTAAATTTTCATTTTGAAGGAGAGTAAGTTACTTTGCTAAGATCCGCATGCAAAATATAAGACTCGGCGGCCGTCTGTCGTAGAGTCTATGACGCTTGATAATGCTTCGTTTTGGGGCGAAACACGTGTCGTGTTCTCGACTTCAGTGGTGTATATTATCTAGTGGTAGTATTGTAGGGGTTGGTGAAGGGTACCTGGTGGCGGTTCCTGGTGGCGGTGTTAGTTTGCTTGTGCACGCTACTGAGGGAGGGCGGGTGGTGCTCTTCAAAAAACTAGGTAATATACACCATTTTTATATTTTGCATGCGGATCTTAGCAAAGTAACTTACTTTCCTTCATTATAATGGATTTCCGCAAAGTAACGCCTGATTCTATTAACTAATTTTCATTTTATTTTCATTGAATACGTCTTAATGTCAACCACACCCAAGTCCACTCGACATTGTAGTAGTAACCTAGTAGTAGTCTTTTCTTTTATACTGTGTTTAAAGAGCTTATGATAAAAGTATAGGATACAAGCTATTCTAATGCACTTGAATACCCTTTTAGACCAAGTAATGTATTTTATATATCGTACGATCACACCTGTTTAAATGTTTAAATGTGGCGTTTTTCATAAAGTTACAGCCATACGTCATATTTTATGGTTTTGGAATTTATAACGAAAACTATATTAAAATATCTGTACTGCTTATAATTACTTTCTAATAGGCTACACTTAAAATAATCAACGTTACATGTAAACGGTTTCTATCCACAGTAAATAAAATATGAATATCTAATGTATAACAATTATGAGTTATTGATATAAATAACTTTATCTAACAAGGTTTTATGTACCCTAACCTTGTTAGAAACCTAACTTCACAGGTTTATTTTTAAATATATTAAAGAAATCACGCTATCCTATTGCTTTTTCTGAAAAGTTTCTGATTTCACTACTTCAAGTTCCCTCTGAAGACAACTGGTTCTTAGAAAGTTTCTCAAACATTAGTGAATGACGAAGAAATAATTAATTAATAAGCAAAATTAATTGTAGCCGGTTTCCTGGATGTCTCATTCGTGTCAATAATAGATTCAAACCTGCTTTACGATCTTATAAAGAAATATTTTTATAAGCAAATCACTTACACGCCAACTCGATGGTAGCGGGTTGACTCCTGATATACCCTTGGCTGGTCCAAGCGAAACAGGAGCACTGGTATTTGTCGCTTCCAAAATATTCCTCCACTTGCTCCCTAGTCACTTTGTATTCAGCCTTCGATGATTCCTCACTCCGGTTTGCGGATCAACAAATTCAAAATTGTCCGCTTCAGTTTTCTCACCGTTACATTTAAAGTATACCTAAAATAGATTTATTGACAAAATAATAAAAAAAACAGTATATATGAAATAAATTTTAGCGTTTTATATAACCTATCAGTAAGTCATTATTATTAATATAGGATGTTAATAATATTAATATATTTTTGTTGTAGTTTCTCTTTTCGTTTGATCAGTTTCAAATGCCTTATTTAATTTAAATGTAATAAAAGATTCTTATAACATATACTTAGAATTTTTCACTGCTTTCCTAATTTAAATTCCTTCGACGCGACGCTTACTAACTTCCTTATTTTAAATTTCGTATTGACATTTAATTAAAGCAAGTTTATAAAGCGAGAAATAAAATTGCGGAGTAGCGTAAGCATAGGACCGTCAGAAAATTTTAAATGGTCTTTTTAAAAAGTCCGCGTTCTGACAGTTCATCAGTTTAGTAATTTTTTTGTCAATCTTTCATTTGGATTACTTGCTTGCCTCCCTGGAGTTAATTAGTATATTCTATTAGTTTAGATACAGCTCTGTTTTCATTTAAACAGAATTTAATTTTATGATTAGCGTGAATTTAATGTTTGTACTTACATCTAAAGCATTAGCAGCCCGACATTTCAATGTAGCAGCTTTATTTTTGACAACATAAGTGTTTTCAGGTTCTATTAAGAATACGGGTAGGTTATCTTTGGTTGTGTGTAAAGGAATTTTATCGTCAATTGGTAGTGCGTCATGTGTGATACCGGGTACTTGGGCTAAATCCGACGTGTCTTTGTAATTTGCATCTTTATTTTCATAATCATAATCTAAATAAGAATGTTCGTCCTCCTCATCTTCATCTTCGTCGGTTTCCTCGTTATTAGGGAAAACTGGTGGCAGAAAATAGTCTCTTGCTTCGTTACTGGGATAATTTGTCAGTTCCAAGGGTTTACGATTCACATTGTCGTTTTTATTTGTTTTTGCCACATCGTCATCTAGTTGATGAAAATCTACAAATAATTAAAGTTTTCTGAACCTTTAAAATTTATAGCTTTTAATAGTCAATGTATAATTGAAAAAAATTATGTTTTTTTAGGTGTTCCATCATAAAGCTCTCAGCACTCAGTTAAAAAATTCAAGTGTAAAATTTAAATTCATCGAGTTCTTAATTTTATTTGAATTGAACTGAAAACTTCTTAAGCAAGACATAAATACTGTAAGTTAAAACTAAAATAAGTTTGAGAATTGAAAAATGTTTTTCTTTGAAGAATAATAATTATTTCTGAACTAACAATTTAAACAATTCTTAATGTTTTTATTTTTTTAAATAACATATTCTCCAAATTTTTTTTTATATTTTGAATTAATCCCAAAATTAATACCTGGAAAATGGTCGTACCATAAATGCGAATGAAAATGTTTAATTAAAAATAAAACTGGGGCTTGCTTACCTTCTGCCGTGTTTTGTCCATTTACATAAAATGCCAATTGCGTATAAATAACTAAGAGGAATGTCCAAAACTTTACTTCCATTTATGCACGTATTACTTTCAAAATCATTTAACGAACCAAGAACTGCTTCAAAGAAGCCATTATGTTCCATAACTATATTTCTTTCCTATCACATTTTCTTATAATATTAAATTAAAACCAAACATTCAACAAAAAAAATTTTATACCCCATCGGTGATTACGAATTGTGAAACATTTTAATCTTGGAAAATCCGAAGAGAATGAAGATTTTTGCACTGCACGTGAAGATTAATAAAGTGAAGCTCAATACATAATTTCGACGAAAAAGTTTTCACGATTCAACCCCTGAAGCGATAGGTGTTGACCCCGCCACGAATCCGATTCAACTAAGGACAAGGGGATGAATGAATGTATTCCTAACTCTGGTAAACTTTACTGCGCATGCCCCAAAGTTGCTAACACTGACTGACTAAGTTGTCAAGATATTTGCATAAAAAACTTTTTCTAGATTGTCAAGCAATACAATCAATAATAGTTCGTTAGTATTATAAATGCCCTACGTAATGGATGTCTGCGTCCGGTAATGAATATATATACCCAATTATAAATCAATAGCTATATTAGCATCTTAACAGTACACTTCCGGATAAAGGTTTCTTCCAAGTTGGGCTTTTTGACAGGCGAATTGGCGATCGCGGATATAGACATCTCGCACCTGCTGATCGCTTGTGAATCACCGGTCTATAGTATGTTTATTTCAGCTTGAGACAAAGTATTAACAAAGAATACAATGTTTGTCAAACTAAAACGTCAAAATAAATAAAACACTGTGAACACATAACTAAAAGCGTTACACAACAAGAAACTTAATAAAAACAGCGCTGCAACAATGCACGCTCCTTATTATTTAAGAACGTAACGTTTAAGAAGACATTATTTACTTTTTATATTATGGTTTTAATAGTTTGCAACTAGTTTTACTCGTGTATGTTACATATATTTCCAGTATTTCTTACAGGTAGTGAAGAACTGATGGATCTATTGCTGTTCTCTTAACAGCCGCAACTTCGTTAGGATTCAATGTTCTTATGTTTGGTGGTCTAAATGTCCTTATCTTAAGTTTGGTAAAAATCTCTATATCCCACTGCTGTTTATTGTTTTGAGAGGGTAATAGAACCATTGTACTTTGCTCTAGTATGGGTGTACGAAGCAATATTACTCACATACAGATTTTTACGTCTCGGAGGTGCAACGTCGTTTAGAACGTGATAAATCAGCAAGTTAATTTTTTTAAACTTTGTCTCATACTAGGGTTTGTCGTTACAGACATACATTTCACATGCACTAACTAACACCAAGATCCAGAAAAACTAACTGTAGGCCATTCAAACCCGTTTGCGACTCGCGGCGCAAAAGCCCAGGCCTTAGCTACTGTACCAACGGAGCCGACTACCTTCCGAAGCTAACATACTAATAAATACGTTCGATTAGTGTTAAGCTATAAAACTACTTTCGAAGTTTTAAGCGCTGTTGGCGCAGCGGTTAAGCGATACACTTCTGCGCTACGGGTCCTCGCTTTGATCCCTACATTGAACAAAAATATTTTATCTCCTACAGACAATTGTCCCGAGCTTTGGTGTTTGTGTAAAAAAAGTATAGTAACAGCCTTGAAATGTTCCACTGCTGAGGCACAGGCTTCCCCTCATTTCTGAGAGTTTTCTTCATGTCTCATTTAATTTCTTTTTTTTACATGTCGAAATATTTTTTATTTCTCAGAGATGCAGGTTTCCTCACGATGTTTTCCTTCACCGCCGAGCACGTGGTAAATCACTTAAAATTAACAATTTTAGTGGTGCCGGCACCGGGAAACGAACCCAGGTCACCCGCGTACTATGAAATTTTAATGCGAGACCCCGCTCCGGCGGCCAAACGTAAGTTAACATAAGGCAATTAAGATTATTTTTAATTACATGATTATACGAGTATTGTAAATGTAGCCAATGATTTTTCGTTGATGTTGTATTATTTATTTTAAAATATTTACAAATAAATAGATTAACGACGGTATTATAAAACTTCATAACCAATCGACATAGATATATCGACATGTATCCATAAATTTACTGGCGGTAGAATTCCCATGCACGCACCTAGCTTACCGCAGTGGCAGATATTTTGCAGACAATAGTCGAGTGCAAATACCATTGTGCTTCAGCGCACTGAAGCTAGTGTCAATTTAAGTAACTTAAGATCTGGTGTCTGTCACCAGCGCAGTGGGTTGCTACACAGAGCTTACGAATAGAACATTCTGGGTAACCCTGCAACTGTTGCCCATAACAGTTGCAGGGTTAGACGTGGCAATCACAATCAGGTGAACGATTTGCTCGTCTCATCAATTACTTCAAAAAAAATACGTAATTATACAAGTTGTTTGGTAAATGGTGTGACTTGTCGGCTCGGTTGGCGCAGTGGCTAAGCCCTTGGCTTCTGCGCCGCGGGTCGCGGGTTCGATTCCCGCACGGGACAGATATTTGTATGGCCTACATATAGTTGTTCCGGGTCTGGGTGTTTGTGCATGTGGAATTTATGTCTGTAAAACGCACCCACGACACAGGAGAAATCCTACTGTGGGGCTGCGATTAAAAAAAAAAAAAATGGTGTGACTAGCGGGAACGCACATGTGCAACCTCTATGTAAAATTTTTTTGGCTAATGTATAACATCCATCTAAAACATTCAAATGTAAAAAAATAAGAACAGATCTCGCATTGCAACCTACATACAGTAAAAAGTTGTGAGATCCCATGTAGGGCCAAGTCTGTAATTTTATTAACATTGAATTGCCAATTCAACAATTTTGTTATCAATTAAGTAGATATTTAATAAATAAACAATATTTTGTGAATATTGTTTTTTTATTTTTTTATCAAAAGATCTTCTCAAACGGCCAAATTCCATACTCCTCGAAAGTGTACGGATACAAAATGGCGGCCGCCATTAGTTCAAATTCGGAACCGTACGTGGTAACTTCTGGCTTTAAGGAGCATAGTCCGCGCTTCGCCCTTTATTGGCTGGTTAAAACGTAAAAATTTTAAACTCGATTTTTTCATATAAACTTGAAATTATTTTTATCAATTGTACTTGTATTGATCTGAACTTATTTTTAATATTTAATTATTATATATGTTTATAATAATGATATTACTATATATGCCAAGAGATTGCTTGAATCGCGTATATTGATTCTCAACAATATACTAGGGTATCTACTAACATGTTCACTCCCTCTTTACCTTTGAACAGCCTTCCACATCCCATAAAATTCCTTTGGCTACCCCTATATATGTGTAGAGTATGTAATAATATATACTGTTTAAAAATACTAACACTATACGATTTCTAACTTAACTCTTTTGTCTCTACTCTAAAACATGTAGTTCCTTTCCAAACGTTACACACCGACATGTTCTGGGTGACACAGCATTTGTTATGGGCAGACGTTGCACTTACCCTCAACCTTCTCTCCCAGTCAAAACAAGGCATGGAGTAATATAGTAAAATTTCAATATAATATTGTTTATATTTAACGGTCATGAATGGGATTACTTGGACAAGGAACTTTTGGAAGCCGACGTAAAAAATAACCGTAGACGACACACATTTATTAAATTTCAAAAGTAATATAAAGTTATAATTAACTTGGTTGAACGTAGACTCCCGAAAAAAGTTGCTGATTTGATGCAAGGATGATAAAAAGAAAAGGATGATCAGCGCGGACTTCTGGTACCACTTCTAAAGCTAAATTATAAATTATGACAGCTGAAATATAGACAAAATAACAATTAATAACACCAATACATTTTAAATGACCGTGTGGCTTAAGAGAATCTACCACCCCATCTCATCCCGCGGGTGTCGTAAAAGTCGACAAAGGAAAAATTAAATAGAAGATTGGTAGCAGCATCTTCCTGGACCATCTGAATAAATAAACTACGATTGCCAAACCGCCCGCCAAGCGTGACAACTATGGCAAAATCCCCCCAAAATGACACCGTGTGGTGTCGCACAGAAATTTTCTGGGTGACACAGCATTTGTTATGGGCAGACGTTGTACTTACCATCAGGTGAACGTTTTGCTCGTTTCATCACTTTATCCCATAAAAAAAATGCATACAGCTAATGAAGAAAAATTAATAAAATAAACCCAAGGTTCAGATTAAGACCTTAAAAAAATTCCCCATTAGATTTCGTTTATACTCATTGAAGCTAACACAACCAGTAAATAGAAAGATTTTTCTTCCTACCTTATAAAACATACAGTTTAAATGCAAATATAAAATGTGTGATACATGATGCAAGGTAAAAAGCTTATGTATATTAAACATATGTACATACATAACTAATCATGATATACCTAAAGAATAGAAAAAGATAAATAATAGTGAACGAAAATAGCAAAATAACTCAAATATCACACTTTGAATATACATATATTTAATTATATTATATTAGTATTATATATGAAGATATAAGATTACCTCTACATATTATAAAAACGTTATATGTAAGTTCCCAGAAAGATTTGTTGTGATTTGGCCACAACATAAAATAGAAATGGATGTTCCGCAGTAAATTTTAGTAGTGAGGAATAGCCAGCAAGTGTAATCACTGAAACATAATAAACAAAACATGTCTACTTGATGGCATATAAATAAATAAATCTATTCGTAACAGTATTATTTAAACGAGCGGCAGTTTTAACTGATATTTTATACGAATAACAGTCGCTCCAACTCAACGTCAGTGATTTGTGTGTATAGTTGGGACTAGCACAGTGTGTCTCCACAGGTTCTAATTCAAGCACGGTCCCGGTAAAATTTACGACGAAGAACAAACGAAGTTTAAGCGTTTAATTGAGTTCAATGCTACAGTTTGCATTTCATCAACATCAAATGAACGCAGTTAAAGCTGAAAGCGATTAAAGTTCAGAACGTCCAATTTTCGTCGTTCAACACTATAAACGTGTTTAGAGAGCTGTCATTGTCAATTGCACAACTATGTAAACCCAAAAGTTATTTTTATTTCGTATTGTTTATTATAAGCATACCTATGTAACCTATGCATAAAAACAGGCTGTTTGATATATCAAAATACGAAATACATCGAATTTTTGTTTTATATCGTGACGATATTTCATGTAAACTTCGTTAGTTAAAAGGGAGCAGATGAAATTGGTTAGACCAAAACCGAGATCAAATTATACATTTGACCTCAGTTAAGTAAAAGGTGGTTTTATTAGACTTGGTTTCCAAAGCGATCGGTGAAATTGGGTCTAAGTGAGTGATTAAGGTTGAACTTAGCTGAATGTAGAATAGTAACAGTTCATAAAATTATCCAAAAGACGGAGAAAAAAATTCGCTTACCTGAAGCAGCCGCAGCTTTAGTGCCCTGCTCAGTAACATCGATAACGGCTTTCTGTATTGCTACTGTCACAAATAGTGTTTCATTGCGCACTATGCCTGTCAGTCCCGACTTACGGTGTCTAAATATTGAATTTAAGCCTATCTGAAAGTAATTACATACATTACTTTCCATACACATCCAACTTCACTACAACTAGGTAGGACCAACTTCGACCAAGAGGTCAATAACTCGTCCGCACAGTATTTGGGAAACTGCGTCACACCATTTCGACGAGTATACCTCAATCTATTAAAATTAAAGTCTTCAACCAATGCGGCAACACGCATTGGTTGAAGAATGATGACATACAAAACCGAGACATGGTCCTTCACTGCAGGCCGCGTGAGGAAGCTCAGAGTAGCTCAGCAAGCTATAAAAAAAGCTATGCTCGGAGTTTCTCTGTGAGATAAAATCCATAACGATGATATTTAGATGATATACCGATAACCGTTGGATGACAAAGGTTCTGGGCAAACGCAGTGTAGGGTGACCCCCCACTAGATGGAGCGACGACTTGCACGGTTTTGCTGGAAGTCGATGGATACTGGTGTCTCGGGACCGTGATGTATAGCAATCTATGGGGGATGTTCAGCAGTGGACAAATATAGGCTTAAATGATGATGATGACTGCCTGGATAATTCATATTCATATCAACAATACGCAATGTTTTATAACATCAGTCGCGTTATTTAATTTCATAAACAACATTTCTTGAAAATAATAACGCGACGAACAAATCGTTCGCCCGTTGTTTAGTGCTGTGTCCCCAGAACATTTCTGTGTGGCACCACACTGCGCCGGTCACCCTGAGGTATCAGTTTTTAATATCACATGTCCTTTAATTACACTAGCTATCAGTGCCAGGCAAACCAAAACACAGTTATGTTTTCAAACTACTGCTTTACGTCAGAATAACTTGCACTGCGGTTGTACCTACCCAGACGGATTCCTACTTAGGAATCCCACCACCAGTAAGTAAGCCATTAAAGCGAAGAGCACTTAAATACCTTTTTGTTAAAATACACACCTTTTCGTAAAGAACCTTAAGATTCCATTCCGACTCTATTCTAAATTTTGGCATAGTCACTTTCAATTTTGTCAATTTCATGCTCTCGATTGCTTGAGTCAAAAGTGTTGGCTCCTCCTTAAGGCGGTTTAACAAACTTTGCAGGCCATTTCTCTCGTTTGGAAGCACTATTATGAAGGAGGATTTTTCGCCATTGTATGGAATCTGCACTAACTGTTTGATGAAAAATTGTGTATCAGTTATTTGTTGCTAAAATAGTTTCTTTATTCTTATATAATTAAACTTTTAATATTATCAAAGATTCTAAATTGACAGTAATGTTGTAATGATTATTTCGCTAATCGTTTATTATTTAGCCGATAGGTGTCCGGCACAGTAGAACCTACCTCTTTCCTACCGAGGTGTCGTGAGAGGCGACTAAGGTATTGTACGAACAGTTTTTATTCATGCAGATTAATACCATAATATGCAATGCTATCAATATACTTCTAGTGGGAACGCAACGGAGTCTGATTTTTTTTGTTAAACCATGACTTAGCGAAAAATTGGGCTATATGTGTAGCCGCTGCCTATCCTATGGGAAAAAAGCGTGACTATACTGTATGTATATTTAAAAGTTATAGCAATTTTCGCCAACACATGTAACGTACTTCGTTTTCTTCCAACTTTATATTGACGATAAAAAGATATTCGAAAAATAAAAGTGTACCTGTGGCATTAGTAAATGCGTCATTAACCCCCATCCACGGCCATGAAGCAATCCACAAGGTATAAACACTAGTCTTGACGTATAACTGGACTTGATTACATAATGACTAAAACCAACTAGTCAATTAGACTACTAAAAATTAATTATATTAAATCGATACGTTCGTATGTCAAATTGCAGAGGATCCTATCGTATTAAAATCGAAACACGTGCGATTAATTTTGATTTAAAGATGATGTTGGACCTAACACAGGACGTAACGAAAAATTGACAAATAGTAAATTAATTAATAAATTAATTTATTTGTTTAATGATACTAAACATTTCTTTTACATCGCGTTTATTTTTTACTCGTTGTCGTCGTCTCGACGCAAAACATTATACTTCTTCTTAATTTCATATTTAGTCCGATCTATCTCCAGCTTTTAATTACCGAACTCCAAAACAAGAGTTCGGACCACAACGAGACCAAATACATAAAGCTGAGGGTAGCCTGTTAAAAAATATAAGAAGTAGAAAGAATGTAACAATATATCACTACAAGACAGCATTTTATTGAAAAAATATGTATTTTAAACTACTTAGTGCTTATTCGATTTCATAATTAACAAATACTGAGCCCCGTTGTACTTATATCACAGAAGTGCTACGCAGAATGTAAGTGTAAAGTAGCACTGTAACACCGCTGCGTTTTGTGATAATTTCCTCCTGGCCGATTTTCGTCAATGGCGATAACTTACAAACACCGTCGGATCGGCAAGCTATCAACTTCACAGTAGATATTATAGTGCCACAGGTACACGCGAGGAACTCACTCGTTCTAACCTACCCCGTACCAGATAACGCTCATGGGAAAAGGTGGGAAGTAGAGTAGGAACGCAGCGTCAGAGACACGGAGACAAGGAAAAAGACACGCTAGACTGCACGGTCAACTAACCAACGTAAACACCTACCAGTAGGTTGTATTGGATTATCACCTATAGTTACATAAAAAGTAGGCACTGTAACATACTGCTAACTTGAAAAATATTTCATTGCTGTGGCTTTTTCATGCCTTCCAAACATATGAATTAATTAATAATGTAATCTACCTTAGCCGATAAAACATCACTGTCTTCGTAATTGTAATACTCTGAGTTCGTCATCATAGGTACTTCTCTGATACCTTTCGGAGAATAGAAAGATGCCTCCGAGGGCATCATCGAAAATGGATACTTCCATTTGCCCTACAATAATAAAAAAAATATATATATTAACATTCAACATAATGTTTGCATTTAAAAAGGCACACAATTAATAGAACTATTTAAAATTAAGACCATTAAATATAATGGGATTGGGTTATAGCAGATAAAGAGGTCGACCCGATTGAAGATAGATCACGCTCTCGCATAATACCAGCGCAATTCGGTTTCGGTCACTAGTCATAGTATTAATAGTGTAGAAAACCGAAGACCCAACTATTGGCAAAGATGCCTTCCATCGTAGTGCCCGGGGGTGACAACGCATTTTGTTTCTTTACGGGTGACAGGGAATGAGATGTAATCTTAGGTCTTTGGATTACAGTGACTACTCAGACTGACGTAGACTGTATACTCGTTTGTCATCATCATGATCATTTCAGTACACATCTAATCCACTGCTGAACGCAGGCCTCCCCCAAAGTTTGTAACAATCTTTGGGTTTATTTTGCCATAGTTGCCACGCTTGGTAAGCGAGTTGGCAACCGCAGTTTATTTCTTCAGATGTTACAGGAAGATTTCATAATTTTCCCTCTGTCGACTTTACGACGTATGACACCCATGGGATGAGATGGAGTGGTAGATTCACTTAAGCCGCCACCACACGGCACATGTTTGTCACCACTAATAAAATAAAAGATAGTTCACTCACCGCGAAATAAATAGCATTAACTATCACAAGAGAAGACGACGATGAGATATCTCCGGAAGATATTAAATGTGGGATCATACCATGAGTTTCCAATGAAACCTGAAAAGTAATAATATATAAGTCACATGCTCCGAAAACACTTCTCATTTCTCAGCCTAGACTAATAACAGATGGTGAAATTTTACTGGTAGTAGGATTCCTGTGCATCCGCTAAGGTAGGTGCGGTGCTCCGCAGGGCCAGTTATTCTACCGTGAAACAGTAGTGTACAAACATCACTTTGTTTCAGACTGAAGGGCACTGAGTGTTAATATAATCACTGGGCATATAAAGTCTTCTTCGGTCTTAAGAACTGATGTCTCAAGGAAACGGGCGCAATATGGTGTCTCAGAAAGGTTCTGGGTGACACAGCATTTATTATGGGTAGACGTTGCTCTTACCATCAAGTGAACGTTTAACTCTTCCCTTCACTATTTGTTATAACAAAAATCTTCAAAGCTACGGACAAAAGGCATCTTCTGGTTCATCTAGGTAAATGTTATCACTATCTTAAGCCTAACCACCAATTAATACCAGAGAAGATATTGGTCAAACGTTGGTCTAAACGTACATACATACAGTCACGTCCTTTTCCCATAAGGAGTAGGCAAAGGCTACTTACGTACCCCACTTTTCGCCCCAGTGGGAAACGACATGTCACGGTTGCAAAACACGTCGCTGCCATTTTGTTACGAGTCAAAAACTTCTTTCTCCCCATTGCGTTCCCACGAGCAGTATAGCGGCATTGCATATAATTTTGTGATTATGCACGAATAAATGCTGTCTTTCCCTTAGTCGCGTCTTACGCCTCCTCGGAAGGAAAGAGATAGGTGCTATTTTACTCTTCTTCAAATACACATCAAGTCAAAATCTAGGCAATCGTTGTCTCCGTCTTCTTCCAAAATATTTTTTTTTATATCAAAGAATGTAACAAGACGACCGATTGTTCACTTGATGGTAATTCAACGTCTGTCCATAACAAATGCTGTATTGCACCACACTGCCCTAGTCACTCTGAGACATACCCTGTAATAATACTGACACTAATTGGTATAAGTGCCCTTCAGACCGAAACACAGTAACGCTATCTTAACAGCAGAATAACTGGCACTGCGGTGGACTAATTATTTAATGAGACCATGTGAAATCCTACCACCAGTACCTTAATAATGTATCTATTTCGTAACTAATGTAATAAATATGGAAATTGGCCGTGGAATTTCAAATTTCGTCACTAGTAACTACAAGAAGTAGCAGTAACAAAACTAACTTACTATTTTATAGATTTACTCAATTCAATTCTGTTAGTGGCAAAGACGATTTCATAAACAATAACCAAAATAATAAGGACTTACCCATTTATTAATGCTTTTAGCTACTTGCACCGAATTATCAAAGTTGACTTTCTCTATGGTAGTCTTAAATATTTGTTTAGCTAGTTTAGTATAATTTCTATAAAGACGCTGATTTTCGGAAACGTACAATCTACTGGCCACATCCAGTATTACTCCTGGGAGGTTGTTTAGGTCCTCAATGAGGTCTGATAAATGTTGTTTAAGCTATGAAATAACAAAATGTCACTTTAAAAGAACATTGTAATAGAAAAGGTTTCACCACAGTAGGTTTTCTGCTGTATCGTGAGTGCGTTGAGTATTGATGATACTATATTATAATATTATACTATATTACTATATATATATATTATAATCATTAATGTAGTTCCGAAATTCATTGTTGAAAATAAACCTCTATCCAACCTGACAACCAGGGCTTAAATATCAGCGAATCATGAGCGCTGTGTCTGTATTTAAGCAGTACATAGTTTAATATCGTATCGTGGCGGCGTGCCCTAGTGGTCCTGGTACGCCGCGGATCCTGTGCTCGAATCAGACCCAACATGTGAGAAAAATACAAATTGTTGGTGTTAATTGTTGTAGTATAGCTGGAGTGACTTTGATGCACAAAGTGAGGAACACCGTGATAAGCGAACTTTGCGGTGTGACGAAGATAGAGAAAGGGATGCTTAGATGGTTTGAATACGTAGAGAGAATAGATGTAATGAGATTGACGAAACAGATCGCCTCATAAGGCGAGTGTGAATGGGCGAGCCGGTAACAGTCGACGTACGCTAACGTATCACGATCAGATCGAAGTCGTTTTAAGGAAAGGACACATCAAAAGTAACCGCAACGGACGATCATTGTATGAAAACAGCAGTGAAAGTAGAAGAAGCAAAAGATATGTATCAGGATCGTAGCAAGTGGAAAGATGTGGTTTCTGCCTACCCCAATAGGAAAGAGGCGTCACTCTATGTATATACGAGAATGTATGTTGGTGTTAGGGTCTGGTTGTTCTGTGTATGTGAAATTTATGTCTGTAAAACGAACCCACGACACAAAAGAAATTCTGTTATGGGGGATATCATAATGAATTGTATAAAAATGCGCCATAGCGCAGATCACAATTCCCACAGCGCCATTGATCCGATAGTCGTTCAATCGGTGATTGGCACACGTTCTATAACGTTGTGAAAGTATTACACATAATTACACACACAGACACATATCCACACATATGTGCACACGCGCACACACGTGATATAGAATTACTTCTTCTTACTAATTTTTAACTCGGAGAGCCAGGCTCTGCTTTCCTACATTGTCCGTTCCATGATTTGACATAACGCTGGTAGAGCGATTGTCTAGGTTTAAGTGATACCAAAACGTACATAGACATTGAATCTATATATATACGGATATCGGGCGAAACACTATATTGCTCCATGTGATGCGCATCGAACCGATTCTTTTATCGTAATATAGTTTCGTTTCGTTCGTATCGAATCGAACCGAGTGAGCCACAAACTCACTATTCGTAATCCGTTCTATTCTAAAATCTAAACCATATATTTTATGAATTAAGTCTGAAAATTGTTCATAACATTTTGGCGGGATTGTAACATAAATGCGGGAGCGTTTTACACGCGTAAATTTCACGTGCCCAACAAGACCCGGAAACCGACAGTTTGTGTTTGGTTGTTGGCTCCCATTGAGATTCGAACCCAGCACCAGCAAATCGTTAGTTGGTTGTAAAGCCTTCCACGATTACATTGAACATTATTTAAATTCTTTGCTCCGCAGTTTACAGTGACGGTGTCGTTTTTCTTGACGTTTAATCTTAGCGGCCTCATTCCCACAAAGGTTTCACGATTTTAATTATGAGCATGCGCTCCATTTTGTGAGCAGTAATTAGTGAAAAGTTGAAAAACAAAGTGTTTTTTCTGCTTTTCCATATCCCTCATCACGCTTTTGTGCAGCTATGTAGCGACATCTATGTCACCACATGAAAATCTTACGAATTTACTAACACATCGAACATCGCGCTATTAAAGTTTTTTCAATGCTTATTATACACACTGGACATAAATATTACTGGTTGGAGGAGACGTCCTCTTCAGATTAGACCGCTTAAGATATATATTGAAACCCGACTACTACTTGTCGACTTTTATATCACTTATAGAATAAAAGTAGAATCTACAACATTATCTACATAGAGTCTGTCGCTTTAACGCTCGCTTGATTTATCCCTGCGTTGGAAACAACTCCAGAGTCACCCCAGTGCCTAATGGTGATCTACGCTCAGATGTCTCCTCCCTTCCATGTTACATTACCCACCCCCTCATACATCTAAAGTACCCGCCACCTATTGCCTCACGGGAGGGTCGACCACGAATGGACTATAGTATATATATATAGTAAAAGAAAAAAGCAATTAGTTTGTTTAAACTTTTGAAGTAACCGTGATATAGAATCTGTTTATGCAAAATTAAAAAAAAACCTTTTTCCCAAAAAATAACAAATAAAATCCCTGAATTATAGTAATACACTATATAATATTGATATAATAAAATAGCAGTTGCATTATTTTTACTCGTATTTTTTATAATATAACGAAAGTGAGGCTTACGAGAATCTAGGGAAAATAAAAATCAGGAGATGGGCAGCAGCATCTTTCTAGAAGATCTGAATACATGAACTGCGGTTGCCAACCCGCTTGCCTAGCGTGGAAACTATGGCAAAATCCCCCCAAAATGAAGCAACAAAGTTTTGTGCCAATCTATGGGGGACGCCTATGTTTAGCAGTGGACTAGTGATAGGCTGAAATTATGAAACTTTTTATTTGTTTCTTATAATTGAACTATGGAACTACTACACTTATCGAGGATGTACGGGAGAAAGGTTACAATTAATTTTTAGGGTAAAATTAATTGTAACCTTTCTCCTGTACATCCTCAAATATTCACATGATTTTTAAAAAGGTATTTTCAGCGTTACGTTGTATTATTTAAAAGCACTCAAGCTGGCCCATGAGAATTAATTAGTGTAAACTGATACTTAAAATACATACCGTTTCAGACGACTCGATATAAGAAATTCCTATAGCACTATTAAGTTCTTTAAGCCCAGTTCCGTGTGCTCCCAGGGCTAGCTTACCAAGAGGTAATAAAGCAGATATTGGTGAACAGACACTGCTCTGATTTCGGCGACTTAAAGACGCTATCTAAAATATTTCAGGGTTATAATTAACTTCAATAGACAGTTGTAAGAACCAACTTTCTTTAAAATAAAGTCAAACAACAACAACTTCGTGGCAAAATAAAATCAAGATTCAAGTTAGTGACACTAACTCAGCATACTTTTATAAATAACCACAATGGCGTTATTAAGCGTAAGCATATCCTTGTAAAACTCATAAAAGGTTTGCTGAGACAGTCGAATTTAGTTAAGCGCCATAATGTAATCAAAATATTATATTTCAAAGAATTTATTATATAATTATATATTATGTAATTATATTTACAGTAAATTATCATCTTCAAAAAAAGATATGGTATACATCTTGGCATTTGTTTAAGCTTTCGAGTTACTCGTGACCTAAAACCTCCTTCACCTGATAGTAAGTGCAACGTCTGCCCATAACAAATGCTGTGTCACCCAGAACATTTCTGTGTGGCACCACATTGCGCTCGTCACCCTGAGACATCAGTTCTTAAATATCATATGCCCAGTGATTATTTTAGCTATCAATGCCCTTCAGACCGAAACACAGTAATGTTTGGACACTACTGTGTCATAACTTGCCCTGTGGTGGTACGTACCTAGACGGGGATTCCTGCATAGAAGTCCTACCACCAGTAAAGTAAGTTACACCGAACTTTCTGATGCAAAGTTCTGGGTATGGAGAGTAGTTATGAGCGGTAGTAGCGGGAGTAGGCAATGAGCGAAGACTCACATAGAACGATTCACCTGGCTCAAAAAAAAACCGAAATGGCACTAATTTCGAAAAAAATATGAAACGACCTGACTTGAAATAAGCGACATTAGATGAAGTATGCTAAAGGTAAGACAAACTGAATTGAAAATTAGGATAGGACTTTTTCCAGTTTTATTAATCACTGACTGATTAAATGATGGTGCCTGATCTCCCATGCGATGGAGTTAGGAGTGAAGAGAAATGCTACACCAAACCTTCAAAGATCTGAGTCCGGACGCAGCGCTACTTTGTTCGTCCGTTCATCATCTTTGTAATTTACTTATTTCGACTGCACAGTAACTAAAATGCCTTAGTAGTGTAGCTTACCTTACATCTGTACTAACAGTGGCATGTGAATTCCTAATCTATCCCTCTCTCCGCTATTTTCAAACATTTTTGAATACTTACTAAACCTAAACGTTGTCTTAATTCCCCCCGTTGGTCAAACAATTGCGTAGTGTCGTGTTCAAGACTTTGTTCTGAGTTACTTGATTCGTCTGTTTCTTCGGTTTCTTTGGTTTCTTCGGTTTCTTTGGTTTCTTCGGTTTCCGATTTCTCCCCCTTTTTTGCCGTTAGTTCAGCACATATAAGCGCAAACACTGCAACTATAGCCACAAAAAAATTAATTATAGTTCGAGTCCGTCCGTCGTTTTTCAACAACGCAGACAAATTCCACATGCTGTCAAAAGCTATCAAACAGGAAACAACCAGGAAATTTGAAAGTTGAGAGTAAGGGATAATATCTCACCTTTTTTTAATAAAACTAATTTTACGGATTTTATGGCTTTTAATTTTAAAGTATTTATAACCATACAACATAGGGCAAACAAAAAGATCAATCAAAACCCGTATATAATAACATATGCTGATGTGAAGCATCGTCGTTCTAGGAAGTGATTCCTACCAAGGATGATTCACGAAGCTATTGAAATTAAAAAACATCCTAATTTCAAGAGAGATGGTTAGGTACTACCACCGGATTGGGATCCTATAATTAATAAAATTATAGCATACCACTGCAAGACTTGAAGACAGTTAGCACTTTCTGCGTAGATCGCATCAAAAATAATAATTAAAAGCCGAAGGTAAGGCCCGGATTAACTATGACTTCAGGACATCTCAGTCTTCCTGGCACTGTGCTGTAAAACGCTCGAAACGTCGGGTTATAAATAGTTTAAAATAAAACACGATAACTTCGGTTAAAATAGTTTTATTAGTGACTCCAAATGTAAATCTTGCTGGCTGACCATCTAGAGTCATCAGAGGGTCTAGCGACCGACTGATGGCAGTAAACCCGTTCGACTTTGCCGAACATAAGTCCCTCTGACTAGTGTTGGAAAGCTGCATCAGTGGCTTGAGAGTACCGGCACAATGCTTACAAGCCCGACTGTTTATTATGGGCAAACCTTCCGTGAATGCAAGCCAGCTTTTGCTGGCGCTTTCCAAGAAAGGTCTAAGTCCAGCAGTCGCTCAACACCAGGCGACTTACGCTCTTTTAAATGTCGAATGTGTGGTCAAGCTTCTTTGTAATATGGGCAGTAAAGCGTACGACAATCGTCACTAGACGACGAGGCATAGACACTAGACGAAAAGACTTATCCAATTTAACAGGGATACACTCTTTGTGGCAATATAGAAGAGTGGCATTTCCATCAGTGGAATTAAGACAAACAGCAGCTATCATTGTTAAGTATGCTCAGAACAACAATAATACCAAATATCCATCATCATCATCCTTTTAAAAATTCACTACCGGGTAAAGAACTCTCCCAAATAGGATAAATGCTGCAGAGTAGAGTAAAGAATATTATAAAGTCTGAATACTTACCAGTTAGTAATATTTTCATATTGAGTACTTTTGCCGCTGACAAATATAACGTTACCGTCTTTATTCAAACAATAAATTTAAGAAAGTATCAAAATCCGTAATGGAAATACACGCAACCGTGCGAAATATTCGTGTAAACAATTTTTCAATTATGTTTGCTATCACAAACTTTTTATTTTGTTGAAAAATTTGATTAAAATTTCTTCATGTCCTATGTTTAGTAATGCATATAATTTAAAGATGTAATAGGAAATGTTTTACTTGTATATATAGCCCACAATACTACCGATAACGATAACATAACAATAGGCTTTAACGGTCGATAATTGCCGCCTAATATGCAAAGTAATGGCGCCAAATGTCTTTCATCTCGTTCTGATATTATGTCGTATGAATTCAGTACCTAAAGAATTGGTTACTCCCACTGTCGCTCTCCAGTTAACACACATACATAAAGTCACAATATTTTCTCATATAAGTGGTAGGTAGAGCCCACATCCGTAGTCCACGTTTCTGTCTGGCACCATACTTTGCTCGTCACCCTGAGACATCGGTTCGTAAGTCCCATATGCCCAATAATTACACTAGTATAACTGGTAATGCGGTAACTACGAGTACCTAGGCAAAATCCTGCATAGGAGTCCTACTACCAGTAAAAATATGGCGTAGCATAATCTGGTCAAATTTAACCATTGGATAAAAAAATCCTTTGGATCGTTTAATTTTAGTGATTTGCCGACTTCTCCCGCTGCACATTCGTGCATAGCATGCAAAAATCAGTGGTAGGATTCCTCTGCAGGAATCCGTCTAGGTAGGTACCACCCCAGGGCAAGTTATTCTGCCGTGAAGCAGTAGTGTGCAAACATTACTGTGTTTCGGTTTGAAGGGCACTGTGAGCTAGCGTAATCACTGGGCATATGAGACTTAAGAACTTATGTCTCAGGGTGATTATGTGACAGGCACAGTGTGGTGTCACACAGAAATTTTCTGGGTGACACAGCATTTGTTATGGGCAGACGTTGCACTTACCATCAGGTCAACGTTTTGCTCGTTTCATCACTTTATCCAATAAAAAAAAAACGTAAAACGCACTACCTCGATTTGCTCATCATGGCACTTATTTTTTAATTGTGCCACGGATTGGACATTTCGCGAATTAGAAATACAGTGGACATTATGGTAAGTCCAGAGGCCGAGCGTTCGCCTTAAATTTCATAGTCCGCGTGTGACCTGTGTGAAGTGCTGGGCTATGTAGGACGTATTAAGGGCACCTTCTTATTTGAGAAATATAAATACCTAGAAGTCATGTGAACACCGCCCCCCACCTTGGGGCAGCATGGTTCCCTACACCAAAACTCTCTCAGAAATGAGAGGAGGCTTATTCCCAAGTGTGACATTTAAAGGCTGTTACTTACTTCCTCCTGACCACGGTGATAAACAAACTTCCAAATGCGCAGCAGATATTATAGTGCCACAAGTGTACGCGCAAACAGATAGGCCCACACCCGATACAACTCTAATGCGATTAGGTCGAACGTAGGCTAGAATGCAGCGTCAGAGAAATGGGGACCATTACAACACAACAAAACAAACAATTTGTGTTTATGCACAAATGTTGGCTTCGTCTGGTATTCGAACCCAGGAACCGTCGTGCAGAAGTCAGTTACTCTGATCACTAGACCACGCGGTCGTCAGTACACATTAGGTACACAAATTACAAGCTTACCAATTACCTGATATACTATTACTTTAATTTCAAATTAATCGGAACCAAATAATTATATGGATTATATTACCCATAACTGTTACGAACATATTCGTTATACCTGTTAGCGACACCAACTATCGTAAATCTAAGTTATATGCTAATTACGAATGAATTGACATCACGTTTTAAGATGCTACATTATTAAAAACAAATAAAAGAGGGGTTAACGACCAATCGACTCACCTGTTGGTAAGTGATCCTCGCTGCCCATGAACATCCCCAATACCAGAGGAATTCCGGTAACGTTGCCGGCCTATGAGAAAGGAGTAGGCTCTTTTCTTGTAAGTCCCTAAGTCGTATCAGTTGTGGTAAAACCGCTGGCTGCTGCAGATTCCAGAAAGCGGTCGTGCGTGGCAGAAAATTTCTGGTAAAGTGCATAGTGCAATAATGCCAGTCATCCAGGATCTATCGCAATGTGCGAGGGTGGAACTAAGCAGCGGGAATTAATCCGAACAACTCCGGAAATATCCACAATGTTTACAAAATACGTCTCTTCGCAAAGCCAGTGGATCGTGCCGATAGGAAAGAACTCGGTCTTCGACGATTCGAGCCGCTCTTCGTTGAATTTGGTCAAACGGAATGAAGCTGGCTCTGGAGTGTCGTAAATAGATTATAATATACTAAGTAAATAGTTCAAAGTCATAACAAATGTAAGTTTTACATAAGTCTTCAGCAATATCGTGTATACTCGTAGATTAACTACAAGCGAATGAGGAGCAGCTTAAGTTGCACATTAACTAACCGTAGAATTATCATATATGTGTCTACTCGTATAAACATAATTATATAAGTTTACTACTAATATAACTCTATAAAATAAATTACGAGAACATTGTATCAATATTTTATTTTTTTAAATGTCCTAGAAAATATAAAAAATCATGCACATCTTTATATATGCATCTGTGCGTGTTTATGTCGCTGAACTTCTCCTAAACGTATGGACCGATGTTGATGATTTTTTTTGTGTGTTTGCCTGGATGGTTTAGATTTAGAATTGGACCCGATAGGTGGCGCTGCGATAGAGTACTAGGAAAATGACAAAAATCACTCAGCACGAAAAATCGTTTGCTGAATCTGATAACAGCATGCAAGCCAATGTTCGGGCAGGACAACGTCAGTCGGGTCCGCTAGTATATCTTTTATTTTCTTAAAAAAACGATGCAACACAATAGGATTTATCCTTTATCGTGGATGCTTTTACAGACATAAATTACATATGCACAACAAAACCGGACCCGAAAACCAACAATTTGTGTTTCTAAATGTTGGCTGTCAAATGTTGGCTCTGGCTGGGATCCAAACCTAGGACTCGCGTAGCAGGTCAGGTACTCTGACCTCTTGGCCTAAATGATGGCTGTCAAATATTGGCTGTGACTGCGTTTCAAACCCAGGACCCGCTTAAGAAGTCAGGTACTTGACCTCTAGGCCACATAGTCCGTTGACAGAAGAGAAATTTTACAAAATGTGATATGAATTCACAAAGCTAGCTTTATAATGAGCCCAAGCCTTAATAAAATTAAAGTAGGCTGTTTTTTGTAATTTACACAGTTATCTAAACTAATATTATAAAGAGGAAAGATTTAATTTTTTGAATGTTTGGTTGTAATGATTTATCTCAAAAACTACTGAACCGAGTTTGAAAATTCTTTCACCTATATACAACTACATTATCACCGACTAACATGAGTTGCATTTAATTTAAAAAAAAAACGAGATTCCTATGAAAATTGCTGTGATGTAACTCCAGGTATCAAAAATTTACTAATAAAAATCATTATTTGGCGTGTGCTGCGAAAACTATTAATAGTTTTCTTTTTTTATTTGTTTTAATTATCATAGTACTCATCGTTACTCACAAAAAAGTCCGCGAGGCTATATGTCTAACTACTCGTATTATAGTTAAGTCACAATAATCAAAACACGGGTAGAATCAAAAGATGATGACATTCGTATCATAATATTAATTCTTATCCTACTAAATAATTTTAGAGTCAAGGTTGATTATGTACATGTAAATTCCTCGTTATATTATTCGAATCGGACCTATCGTTTAGAAGTTACGACGGGAATAAAAATGCTAAAGTAAGAAAAATGCTGCTGTGTGAGCGAACAGCCGTACGCTTCGCCCGCGTTACTCCTGATTAGACTTCTAAGTTCTATTGATTATATACCTACTCATTTTATTTTTTGTAAACTACAAAATAATTAATAGTGGTTTGTAATTTTAATTATATTTTTTTCTAATTTAAAACTTTAAAACGCTCTATAATAAATACAGCGGCCGCGGTCTCGAACGCCGCGCCGCCCGGTTTCATGCGACTTGGGCTTCATCGAGGTGCGCGGCTCTCTTTGCGCAGCGGTCGAGAGCGGTCGTTTTATTTTGCTAACAAGATATCAAATATTGTTTACAAGGAAGCTCTAAGCCACTAAACTTTCATGGCTTATGTTCTCATAAATAAGACATTATTTTGGTAACTTAATCTTACTTAACCAGCTGCAGATTCGCCGATGAGCATAGTCACTACAAAAATGTTAGTGAAGCGATTGTTGTTGTTCTGTTTGTCCAAATAAAGTACTAATTTATCTGTCTAATATCTATCTATCCGTGCGAAGCCGGGGCGGATTGCTAGTTTGTTATAAAAATAAATGATTAGCTGTAATTGTATTTAGTAATTAAGTATTTTAATTAAGTATTAGACGGATTAGACGGCTGACTGATTCATCATCATCATCATCATCATCATCATCATTGCAGCCTATCACCAGTCCACTGCTGAACATAGGTCTACCCCATAGATTGCCACAACAGTTTTTAGTCCTCATTTTGGGGGGATTTTGCCATGGTTGCCACGCTTGGCAGACGGGTTGGCAGCCGCAGTTTATTTATTCAGATGTTCCAGGAAGATGCTGCTGCCCACTCCTGGTATTTAATTTCCCTCTGTCGACTTTTACGACACCCACGGGATGAGACGGGGTGGTCTTATTTGTGAAAACTTGTAAATGGTTAATGTTATTCCATGTGAACAAATGTTTATTTAATAACTGTAAGTTTTCTTAATAAATAAAATAAAATAGATTCTCTGAAGCCGCTACCACACTATTATGTATTATGCCCTCCTATATATCCTATCCTCTAAGGCTTTAAAAGCTTCGCCTGGATTGAAAGGCAGCTGAGCGGGGACTGCGTTTAGCCGAAACCTTTATTACTGGTAACCAGCGCAAGGGCCCCCGAAATGTGACCTCGACTTGGACCATTACCCTGTGCGCATAAGTAACTGACGCGTGGGCGCTCAAGAGGGCCGAACCACATCTCGATCAGCTACTTCAATCAGGATTACGCATACAACAACTATATTTACCACCAGTTCGGAATGTGTGGAAGCTGAAGAAGAAATTGCGTAAGAAAGTTCAGCGACGCTTGTAATCGTAATTACATTTAGGGGAAATCAGCCTGAAGGGTGGCGGTGTCGTGAATGATAATTTTTTTTATTGCATAAAGTGATGAAACGAGCAAAACGTAAACCCGATGGTAAGTGAAACGTCTGCCTATAACAAATGCTGTGACACCCAGAAAATTTCTGTGTGACACTACACTGTGCCCATCGCCCTGAGACATAAGTTCTTAAGTCTCTTATGCCCAGTGATTACGCTAGCTCACAGTGCCCTTCAAACCGAAACACAGTAATGTTTGCACACTACTGCTTCACGGTATAATAACTGGCCCTGGGGTGGTACCTACCTAGACGGACTCCTGCATAGGATATATGTGCGTTACAGATACAGGCCCTATCTGGAACATAAATGAAGATTGAAATGAAAGTGATATAAGTATGGAAGAGATTGTGAAAGCGTTTAATAGTATGAATTAGGTGAAGCTGCAGGGTAGGATCAGAATTATGATAGAGATGCTGAAAGCTGGATAGGGCGTGGTAGCTAGTCAGCTGTACCGCATTTTTAACCTTTGCTGGAGGAACGGCAACTTACCAGGAGACTGATGCAAGGCAGTGATAGTACCGCTTTACATGACATTTATAGGCTGTTTGTAGTTTTACGTAGATCTACAAACTTTCAATATTCAATATTTTACTAATCATAGGTAATTTTCTGTTCTAGTCTAAGACTTTTTCAAAATCTGAGTTGGCAACCCCTGTCTATATTCAACTGTCAACAATGCTAATTAGTATGTCAAAGACCGGCAATGTCTCTTGTCGTTATTCTCAAACTATTGAATTGAAATAGGTCAGATTTTCTATTCTGAATCCGATTCTGGGCAATAAAAAGTATTTATCATATTAATTAAAGCTAAAGAACATTGCAATATTTCGTTTTTGCTATTAAGCCCGTATCGCTTTAATTAGGAGACAACTGTTGAAGTTATTGATCTGATTTTTCAGGACTACAAAATGATTCCAAATGAAATATTTGCTGAAGATCTGATGAGTACAGTGATCAGGTATGGATTATACATCGGCGCTGCCTTTCAACTGGTTTGCCTGTTAGCTTGCGTGACTCTCACAGACTGAACAAAGTGACTCGCACCCGTATGAAAAGGTATATTGGATATTGATTATTTTCCATTAAATATAATTATTTCGTATTTAAAATGTTTTTTAAAATTTCTCCATTCATTTTAATATATTTCTACGTAAAATTACTTTTTAAGCTCCCATACAAAAGCTTAAAAATATTTTATGAAACTGTGTTATTATATTATTAGTGGTGTTAAAGTTCCATTCTACAGCTTTCCATGTTTTATAGTTTATTGAAATTTTTAATAGTGTCCCAATTGATATCACAACATAAAATTACAGTAAAAAGTCTCTTGTTGGCCCTTCTCAGGCCTCAAGTATTTTTCTGAAACTGTAACTTAGTGAGTGGCTTAAAAGTAACTAATAAATATTATGTTGTATGAAGTTACATCCCATAAGTAGTATCCCACAGCTGAACACAGGTTTTTTTTAAAAAAAAACAAGAAAAACTAAAATGCTCAAGTGTAGGGTCAGCAGACTATAAGTAGTTGAAATGCTATTTAAATCTAAGACACAGTTTGCATTTGCAAAGATTTTAGCAAAGTGTCAAGTACAAGTACAGTGAACAGTGGCAAGCACCTGGACAGTGACTGTTAATACTACAGCCAGTCAAGTGTCATTTCTTACATCAAGGTAGGTGGAGCAACATTGTGAAATTCCTGTGATTCTTAGCAAAATACTTGTAATTATTGTGAAGCAAATAATACAAGAAGTTTTTTTTCAACTTATTGAACCATTTTGTAAGATGTGTGTTTCATATTCCATAGACACTTGTGGGTTAAATTGTCATTCACAAACTTTACTGTCGTTGCCTATTTTAAAACAAGTCTGTGTTAGAAAAATATGCGTGTCTGCTCAACCTACCATCGAGCACTTAACACGGAATGCAATGCCAAGGGTGAGTTAAATGCCATGGGTTTGGTTTTATTTCTTGAAAAAATATAGAGGGATTCTATTGGGATCAACTGGAAAGGAAGCTTGCCAGCCTGGCTGCCTTACCATTGTCCAGTCGGCTTACACTACTGTACTCGGCAGGATTCCTTTTTTCCTTCCATCATTAAAATTAGCACCTGAAATTTTCGAAACTGTGAATTTCTTATTTCTCTGAATCTCTGAAATCTGTGAAGCAAGAACAATTAGTTATTTCTTATTGTTTACCCGAAATTTTGCAAATTTTCTTCTTTATAGATAGAGAACTAGGGGGAACCTCTTTGCCGGCAGTAATTTGCTAAGCATATTTACCCACTCGGATAAAAAGTTGTAAAGTAAATGACCATAAAATCTACTCTTACTGGGTGTCTGTATACCAAATTTAAAATCAATACATCCTATAGTATTAGAGGTACTATATACTAGGTGGATTGAAAAGTACTCGGCCCTAACACAGATCCATTCAATTCTAAAAATCAAATCTACCCACATTATTTAGTTCAGTTCAGACTAGTTCATTGTGTGAAGTTCGAAACGTGTGCGATAATTAGTTGTGATTTTATAAATTTATTAACAAAGTAATCGGTCATAATTTCCGCGAATGCAGCATATCGAGCAGCGTGCCGTCATTAAGTACCTCCATAAGAAGGGGCTATCATCAAAAGCCATCCATGATGACATGGTCAGTACATTAGGCGATTGTGCTGTCATATTCATCCGTCAAAAAATGGATAGCAGAATTTAAGCGTGGTAGAGAGAGTATGAAAGATGAACCCCGCTCTGGAAGGCCTTCGACGTCAACTACTGACGAAAATATTAAAAAAGTACTTGATTTAATAATGGGAGACCGCAGATTAAAAATTAGAGAGATAGCCGAGATTATAGGCATCTCTTATGAACGAACTCAAAACATCATTGTCAACGAGTTGGGTTTCCACAAGGTGTCTGCGAGGTGGGTTCCGCGACTGCTTTCAGTTGAACAGAAAAGGACGCGATTGACTATTTCACGCGACTGTTTGGAGTTATTTGAAACCGATGCAGATGATTTTTTGAAACGTTTTGTTACTATGGACGAAACATGGGTTCATTACTATACACCGGAAACAAAACAACAATCAAAACAGTGGAGAAGACCTGGTTCACCACCCCCTAAAAGGCTAAGTCGATTTTGTCGGCAAATAAGGTGATGGCTTCAGTATTCTGGGACTCGAAAAGTGTGATTATGATTGATTATCTTGAAAGGGGTCAGACTATAAACTCTGATTACTACTGGACCTTACTACGTCGTTTACGAGAACAAATAAAAGAAAAACGTCGAGGAATGCTCAGAAGAAAAGTCCTGTTTCATCAAGATAACGCCCGTGTTCACACGTCAGTACAGTCAATGGCTGGAATTCGCAACTGTGACTTTGAACTGTTACCGCATCCGCCGTATTCACCTGATCTGGCACCATCAGACTTCTTTTTGTTCCCTAACCTAAAAAAGCACTTGGGAGGTCAAAGATTTTCGACAAACGACGAGGTCAAAGCAGCTGTAGACGCATATTTTGACTCTAAGGAAGAATCATTTTTTTTTAACGGTCTAAATGCTTGGAAGGGGAGGTGGCAAAAGTGTATTGAACTTGATGGTGATTATGTAGATAAATAAAAATATAACTGATTTAGTATGTGTTTATTTTCTTGGTTAGGCCGAGTACTTTTCAATCCACCCTCGTACATCTGTCTAATCCATCACCTGATGGTAAGTGCAACGTCTCCCCATAACAAATGCTGTGTCAACCAGAACATTTCTGTGTGACACCTCACTGTGCCCATCACCCTGAGACATCAGCTCTTAAGTCTCATATCCCCTACACTACTGCTTCATGGCAGAATAACTGGCCCTGGGGTGTTACCTACCTAGATGGATTCCTGCATAGTAATCCTACCACCGGTATAAAATAAGTCCTAAATTATCGAGACAAATGTCCATAGCATATAACACTGGTGGTAGAATTACTATGCAGGAATCTATGTAGGTACAACCGCAGGGCAAGTTATTCTGCCATGAACCAGTAGTTTTGGTCTAAAGGGCACTGATAGCTACTGTAATTACTGGGCATATGAGACTTAGAACTGATGCCTCAAGATAACTCGCATGGTTATTATTCCGGATGACACAACTTTTGTTATGGGCAGACATTGCAATTACCATAAGGTGAATGTTTTACTTGTGTATACTTTATTTTGTGAATGTACTTTTTCTTTGTGTCGTCACTATCTCCTATAAAACAAAGGATCTGTAAGAAGCCCCTAGTTTTTCCTGGCACACATGGAACAAGAGAATTGAGGGGTAGTTATGTCACTAGACATATGGTAATACACAATAAGTATACTTTTATTCTAAGCTGTACAAGTAACTGGTGCTAGGAATTCACATTAAATTTCATGGTTTGTGAGTCAAAAATCGCGAATGCCAGAAACACTTATATTGTTATTTTAAGGGTACCCGAAAGATGTGCGGAAACCTGCATTTCTGAGAAATAAAATATAAATTTCCTAGTTGTTTATTAATATAAAAAATATACCTTACAACCCACACTTGGGCAGCATGGCAGACTCTTCCCGACTTCTCCATCTTAAAAAAATGGGAGCAGGCGCAATCCCAGAAGAGGGATATTTATAGACTGTTACTTTTTAATGTACTATATTTATGTAATTACTGTTTTTTCCAGGCATATACAGATAGCGATGAATGTAGCTCAGAGCAATCATCCCCAGGGCACCGTGCGACAATATCACGTGCACGGCGTCACGACAAAAAGAAACGCCGCTAGCTTCAAATGTAAAATGTGGAGGTAGACAACCGATTTTAAATTAATTTTGCTATGATACTGCTAGTAGTAAAAAACTATTCGAAATATGTTTACATATACATAACTTTTAACTTTCAGAAATGTAATTATTCAATGTATTAATCTTTTAAAAAATTTATAATGTAATTGTATGTAATGTTATTGGATAATGAATTTCCCATCGCCCATTCCAAGAAGTAGAGATTGTAGGAAATAGTACATTAAAGCAGTGTAGCTAAATTTTGGTTATAAATAATTTTTCTTTAGGTATTTAACTCAAAATTAGAATATTAAGTATTACTAATATAATTATAATACTACTTGTTATTATTTAGTATATCTATATGGTGTTTTTAAATTTCTCTCGAATCTTTCATCGTATACCACTGTATAGTTTTGAATTTATCTACCATGTTTGATGTTTGTTCCCCCCTTGTCACAATGTTAACAATCATTTTGAAATTGTGTTTATAATTATTAACATGTTCAGAATTGTTTTCGTCCAATTCCTATGTCATTCAATTTCTAAGATCTTAAAAAAAATTTCATTATATCTTACATAGTATGTATCATAAATGTTATCTAGGCTGAATAAGTTTCTGTGTGTTATATACATAAGTTATTAACATGTAGTTTTAAAACCTATTATAAAATCAGTGACAACTTTTAGTATAATATGCAATTTCATGTTTATATATTTAATGAAAATATTACACTTAACTGATCTCATCTCAATGTAACATTATAAGGTTAAATGAATAAAATGTGAATCTCAATAAAGCATTTATTTGTTATTATATTATGGACTAGAAATCTTACAGCAGTTTATTATTGCTTAATACATCTAATAATAAAAAATCTCATATAAAATTATTTAACGATTTATACACTTTTAAGCTCAACATAAGTACAATAACAACATCAAGGCACTGTTTTCATCTTACAAATAGCACCAAATTTTCTTTAAAAAATATTACAGTTGCATATGTAAAACATCTATTTATAACATTTCGTAGTAAAGTAATATGGCAACATTAGGCATACAAAAATTTCCATTGATGATACCTTTGAGTAACAAATAATGAATGGTTTTAAAAACCTCATTCTTTTTTGCAAATGTCAAACATATTTTCATGGATTGTTATAATAAGTCATCATTTAGTTTAAAGAACCCTGTATTCAACCCTGTGCCAGACAGTACAAACTTGCTCACGCCATATTCTTATTCTTCTCTTAATTCTGGCTTCTATTAATAGAATTCTGCCAATGTCAATTCAATCACGGGAGTGACAATCGATAATTCAAAATTTCGATCAACAGTAAAATGACAGTTGACTTTTACTGAACATTTGCTGGACTGATTGAGACAAAACAAATAGTACAATTCTGTTCTTAAAGTGAATTTTCCAATCACTGCCCGCTTTCCCAAGCACTTGCTGCATAATAACTATGAATATTAAACATCAAAAGCTGTATATTTTGACACACATAAATTACAAATTTCAAGTAAAACGCTACCGTTACTTTTCGAGTTGACGCCAAAAGCTTATACACCATATTATATACTCTGGTTTATAATATGGTGTATCATTTAGAACTGTGACTTTGACATTTTTAATTAAGAATGAGGCAAACGAGCGTAATTATGTAAGTTGTCAGTCACGTTTTTTGGGTAGAGTAATTTACGCTGGTTTTTCACTTTCACACTTTCAATTCATTCGGATTCATATAAAAGTCCGGATTGTGCCACACGGCAACGTAAAATGAGTTCTCTCATTCGTATGTTACATGAATAATCAACATCGAACATATTAATTATGTTAATGATCAACAGAATTCGTAACTTTAAATTACTGACTTGTAATATTTAATGACAGTATTTTCTTTTTAAATAACAATGTTGTATACATTAAATATAATTCCACCAATACCTTCTAATAAAATTATTCATAGCCTGTATTTGACATTGACAAATTTTAAAGGTTAGAGGTAAGAAGCAAAGACTCAGAACGATTCACGAAAGTGTCCGACAAAATGCATAGAACAAGTGCTCCAAAAACTACCGAAATAGCGCTTTTAGCTCGAAGGCTTTCTAAGCCTCGCCGGATTGAAATGTGGCAAACCTTTATTTATGAATGGCCAGCGCAAGGGTCCCCGAGGGGTGACCTCGGCATGGACCTGTTCGCTGTGAGTAACTGACTCGAGGGTGCCCAAGAGGACCGGCCTCGGCTGGGTCGGTTACTTCAATCGGAAGGGTAATGTCGAAAAAGTATAACCTGAAATTAGCTATATTAGATGAAGTATACTAAAGGAAATTATTAAAATATAAAAGTAGTTGTATTGAATAGAGTTGTTGATAAAAGTACCGTAATTAAATAGTAAATTCATAACGATAGATTTCTTTATCGTAATAGAAGTACTAATGAAAAATTTGACATCTAGTTTAAAACAAATTATAATAATTATTTTTTTTTAAAAAAAGGGTCTTTGCAGACACGATGGTGCTACTTTTCAAATTTAGTACTTTCGCTACCAGCTTAATTTGACTTGATTTCTCGGACACTTGTATACAAGGAGGCGTCACTCCTTTCCCTCTACAGTCCATAGCTTCTGGGTAACAGCAACTGTTATGAGCAGGCGTGGCCTGTACACATCAAGTAAATTACTTGCTCGTCTCCTCACATACCAACATAAAAACTAGCAGAAAAAGTTTTATAACAAGTTCAATTCCGGCCATCAATATGGATGATGTACAAACTTTAGCATATCATATATTTTTAAACTAACAAATAACGTGTATACCCTTATTTAACACAGCCGAATCCGAAACATAGCAAAATCTATCAGTTTAGTATCTGTTTTAAGACCAAAATGCTTTTGAGGATGACTGTTTCTTTTAATTAAAAACTTTTTATCCATATTGTTGAAAAACAGCATTGGTACTTGTCGACAATAATCATGCACATTCAGTGTTGCCACAAATATCAACAAATTTTGCATGTAAAATATCCAAAAATGATAGATTATGCTGTACAGAAAATAATGTAAACTATAATTTCAAATAGTTATTAAATTTCTACTATTTTTCTTATACAAATTGGTAACTGTAAAGAGGTTTAAACACGGATCACATTGTACGGTTTACTGTTAACAATTTAATATTAACAACTGCAATATTTAAGTTACAACACCGATTTTACGAAATATTGGTTCTGTATAAAAATACTAATAAATATTTTTATAAAAATTCCATCAATTTAAAAATAGCACACCTACAAGTACGAAAAAACTTACCGAGAAGTTAACATTGATATTACCAACGGGATATGTTTGGTGCTATCGAAGGTACTAAAAGACGCAAATAACATACATTTCTATGACATTAAATGCAGCATTCACGAAGCAACTAATTAAAGACCAGTCAAGTTTAGATTATGCGTTTTAAGAGCATGTACCAAGTTATTATCAGTTAAAAATTGTTTGAAAGCATCTAACTTTTTGAAACATATTGTCACACAACACGATTTATTGTTATTGCCACTACAACAGTTATCACTAGTTGTTAAATTGCCCGCGTCGGTTTTCGTGGAACAACCTGTAGCTGCCCCTTTGCACGAACAAAGCAAATTATCGATATTTACGGTTGATGCATTTTCGTCGCACTCGTGCAATGTATAAACTCCAAGTTCTTCCAAATTTGAATTATTATGCCGTCTGTGGTAATGTAAAAATGTATTGTGATTCGTATCGGTCGCTTTTCCACAACCAACCGCGCATTTCATTTCGGCGTGGTTGCATTTGCAATCGACACAAGAACATGTGTCCTCCGAACAACCAGTCTTAACAGTATTCACTGAATGTTCACGGCCACAGTTTCTACATTCTCCATCTGAAGGATTACAGTCACAACTTGTACAAGAACAAATCCCGATATCTGCTACGAGTTGCTCCAAAGCGTTTCTTTTTCCAAATTTCTTGCCGAATATATTTTCCGTCCTCACTACATACATATCCGAAGGAGGCTCATTATCAAACAGCAATGTATCTTCCAAAGCCAAATCTGTATTAAAAAGCACGGAATTTGCTGGATTGATTTCTATATTTTGTTGAACCTTTGAAGGAGGTGGCGTATTTAAAGATCTATCATTAGATAAATCCGGATCTTTAAGAAATATATCTATATCAAGTTTTGATGCGATATTGGGTTCAAGATTTGATACTAATTCACTGTCGTTGAATACTTTATCGCTGACATCAAGTATGCTAGGTGTGTCAAGATCAAAAGAATTTTGTGATACGATGTTTGCAGTGGGCGCAATTTCTGAATTAAGATCTATATAACTCTGCATATGTGTTGGAACAAATGTAGCAAGAGTAAAAATGCTTTCAGGTGCTTTCTCCTTTATGCTGACAGGAGTATCTTGTATAGACGCAGCTAATGCGCTAACATCAACCCAAGGGGATTGAACTTCAATTTCATTGGCTAAGGCAAGTTCGATTGCTTTAGATTTTATTTCGATTTTAAGATTCCCGTTGGGTTGCGCCGTCATTGGAACAATCGTTTGTAAATTATTTACGCCTAACCATGCACTGTCATTAGATTTTTTAGTTAGTTCAGGCAATGTTACATCTAAAGCATTCAAATCGTAATCTACTGCTAAATTATCGCCTTCGTTGAAATTAGCAGGATTAGTAGCGTTATCAAAAAGCAGATCTGTTATATCTACATTATTGTTTGGTATCGGGTTTACTATAGCGATGTCATCTAAGCTGCCATCTGTTGAGTTTGACTCTGTTGTGATTCTTCCAAAAGATTCTAAAAGTCCCTCCCAGTTCATAGCATCATTTGTTGTTTTCGAAGTTTCGTTTTCGGTTACTTCTACGGTCGGAGTTTCGGCTTCGATCTGAAGAATAAGCAAGTTAATTTCAAAACCTTAAAAACTATTTTCATACCATATTTTTTATGGATAAATTAGAGTGGACAGCATCTGTATAACTAAAAGAAAAACCTAATTCAAACTAAGTGTAAAAAGAGGTAGAATAAGTCATGACGTTAAAAAATTCTGTATTTGTAGTAGGATCCTAGGGCAATCATTCAATTGTATGAAGTAAGAAAAGTCTGTTGATTTGTAATGAATGTTTATTGTGTTAACAGTTTCAAAAAACGTATATACATTGATTAACACTTTACTGTCGTATCGTTACAGTGAATTTGCTTGTATTGCTATTATATTACTCATTATGTTTCCTAAAAACTATAAGAAAAGGCCGGTCTTGTTAAGATATTTTCGATACCTCCATTTGACTTTTAATAGTCATCTATGTTCTCTGATAGTAACAGAAACAATGTCTTTATTTTTTCGTAATTATGTATAAATTTATTAATTTACATTTCAAAAAATTCAAATACATATTTTCTTCAGTCATAGAATCCTGTGATTTGCGCATAGCCAGTTGATCAAGCCATTCACAATGTAGTTAATTTACCCAAACTATTCCCTTAAAAAAAAATTAAATATATTTCGTAACGCCATTTGCGTTGCACCTTACGGTAATAGTTTAAGAACCGATGTTTCCGTTCGCTTTGGAAACTAAGTTAACGAAACCACGTTTTACTCAAGTGAGTTCTTATGTATAATTAGATCTCGGTTTTCGTCTAACCGATTTCACTAGCTCCATTTTGATCGCGTTCACGAAAACGAGGTTTACATGAAATGTAAAAGTATCATTATGTCAAAGTATTATACAAAAACTTAACTCGTATTTTGCAACATCTTGGCAACATCAAATAGCATGTCTTTATAAATAGTTCAAACAATTTAAAATAAAAAATATTTTCCAGTTTACTTATTTGTACAATTCACAATGCACGCGTTTATATAGTTAAACGTCTAAAACTGGCGTTCAAAATTAGAACCGCGTTTAGTTTTTGCGCTCAATTCATGTTGGTGAAAAGCAAACTGTAGCCCTGCAGCCAGTTAAACGGTTAAACTGAGTTTAGCTCGAACGGGTCTTGTTTAGTTTGAACGGTCAAATTGGCCGTTATATATTATTAAAACTTCATGCCTACTGGTTCGAGTATGGTTCTGGGTATTTGTGGTTTAGTGTAGCTTTGATTTTTGAATATGACGAAACGAGCAAAACGTTCACCTGATGGTAAGTACAACGTCTGCCCCTATCAAATGCTGTGTCACCCAGAAAATTCATTTCTGTGTGGCACCACACTGTGCCCGTCGTCCTGCGACATCAGTTCTTAAGTTTCGTATGCCCAGTGATTATGCTACCTCTCAGTATGCCGTTCAAACCGAAACACGCACAACTCCTGTTTCACGGCAGAATAATTGGTCTTGGAGTGGCACCTAATTAGAAGGATTCCTTCGTAGGAATCCTACCACCATTATATGCAGTTCTCGATCACGATCGCGCGCCAGTTGGCACTTTAATACGTACTTGATGCTTAAGTACGTGTTCACGTAGGCTCGTCAGCGTGGAGAAATGTCGGCCGCATCCCGTTGCCGCGCACGCATGCGGTCGCGTTCTAGAATGTGTACGCGCGTGTGCCTTTAGATGATGCGACGCTGTGAACGATTTCTCGCAGCCGTCTGTCCTGCATCTGCGGATAATATGCTAAAGTGGTGTGGTATGCGTCGAGTTAACTTTGAGCCGTGGTAACTCAGGGGCTAGGCGCTCGCTTTAAAAGTGACCGGGGTTGGAGCCCCGGTGCCGGCACCACTAAAATTGTTAATTGCAATTTTAAGTGCTGATTTACCACGTGCTCGGCGGTGAAAGTAAACATCGTGAGGAAACCTGCATGTCTGAGAAATAAAAAAATATTTCGAAGACATGTGCCGTCCGCCAACCCGCATTAGAGCAGCGTGGCGGATTCTTCCTAGCTCCAAAACCCTCTCAGAAATGAGAGGAGGCCTGTTCTCAGCAGTGGAACATTGATAGGCTGAAACTTTACTTTACTTTTACTTTTATTTACCCAACAGTTATCGCCTTTTCAAACGTCGCCATGACTACGCAACGCAAGGAAAGAGACGACCTTACTCACTTCACAAGAAGAGTGACAAGGATAAACAGCGCGTGATCACGAATGTGTAATGTTGTCGCGGCCTTCAGAACGTATAGTAGTCTTCCGAGAATATACATACATACAGTCACGCCCTTTTCTCATATAAGGGGTAGGCAGAGACCACGACCGTGGCCCACATTTTCGCCTCTGCGGCAAACGAGACGTGACGGGCGGGGAACTACGTCGCCGCCATTTTTGTACGAGTCACAAATTTCTTACTCCCCTCTACGGTCCCACGTGCAGTATGGTGAGCTTTGCATGGTGTTATTCTGCACGAATAAAGGTACAATACCTTCGTCGCCTTTTAACGACACCTCGTTAGGACTACCTCTTGTAGGTGCTATTCTACTCTGCCGGACACCTAACGGCCGGGAATAAGGACGTATCTATATAGTATATTATTATAGTACAGTATAGTAGTAGTATATAGTATAATATTAGTATAGTATTATAATATCATTGTATTTACCTAGTATAAGTTTTACTCCTCTTTCTAATCATCACAAGTTCACTGCTGCTGAATATATGCTTCCTCCATCGATTCTGGGCTGCCGTAGTTGCCACGCTTGGCCGGCGGGTTGGCAACCGCAGCTCATTTGTTTGTATGTTCTAGGAAGATGCAGCTGCCCATCTCCTGGTTTTAATTTTCCTCTGTCGACTTTTACGACACCCATGGGTCGAGATGGGGCGGTAATACACACGGGAATAACAGTATAAGTTTTGATTATTAGTATAGTATTTTTAGGTTAGTTTGTGTCGTACTTAAGTAGTGACAGCCAATAATCTTAACACTGCAAGGCAAAGTTCTCCTCTTCGTTTTGTATTAATGCTTAAATACCATTCATTTCGTTATGTATACGTTATTTATTTTGTACATATATATGGCCAATATATGGACAAGACTATAGTCTATCATAATTACAATACATGTTAAAAGTTAGTTCAAAGTTTAGATGCAATTTAAGAATAAAAGAGTGATTGAGAGAGAGTTATTGTGGAAATGTAACCAAAAAATCGTTGACGTAGTGGCAGGCGCCACACCTGTTTATAATACATGCATTCTATCCATCATCATCTCAACTAAATTTACTCAAGCAACCCCTGATATATAGGCTATATCACGGGTTGCTTGAGTAAATTTAGTTGAGCGCCCTAATTTGAGCGCTCAAATTTGGTAAATTAGGACCAAATTCGCGATTGAAACGGCTATACTAACTTGTACGGTCTCTCCTGTGTATGTGTACGAATGTGTTTCTTGAGATCGCTTAACGTTGTAAAGAATTTTGTGCATCCGTCTGCTTGGCAGTTGAATGTGTCGCCGCTGTGTAGTCTTTGGTGTGCTCTTAGCCTGAAATTTAAACGCTGTGATTGTAAAGCCACCCCAACAAAATAAATGGACTTGTGAAGTTGAAAGATTTGCATGTCATGATCTAATTCGTTCTTAGACAAAATATGAGATTTGTTATTATTTAGTCCAATTACAGCCTTAGGAAAAAGTGGATTATTGAGGGTGAACCAAACTAAAAAGGCTCTTATGTCAATAGAGTTGACTTTTCTTTATTTTTATTTATAGTTCAGTTTATACTTGGTTTCATATTGGCACAAACTTTTTTTTGGAAGATTAAAAACATTTTGACGTAGTTATGCAAAACAGAACCAACCCTCAATACATTAACAATAAAATTACTTAGATGTATTTTAAAAAATACTATCGATAAATTTGTAGGATCAGGAGATATGGGTCTAGTGAGCGGCATCCAGGGACAAATAATAATTTTTTGTCCCTGGATCTTTGAAGTAGACCATTAGATTCTGTTACGACTGATAACTTGATTAAATAAATTTTGCGGGTTGGCTCTAGTTTGCATAACTATGTCCATTTGAAATTTGAATGAATACGAACTTCGCTTAGAAGTAGAAGCCTTAGGACATCTACATTATAATTTTTTTGTAAGTAGACGGAGCCACTTTTAGTATATAATTTGGTCAGCTCTACTTGGGAAGGACCAGTAGCATAATGCTGCGTTTCGTGTATGGCTTAGTAGTCAGAGTACTTGGTTAATAGGATCAAATGAAACCGTTCACGAAAGAAACCAGAGTTACTCAGTAGACCCCCAGGCTGTCGCGTGTCTCGTGGGAGTGCCGACAACCAGAGACACAATTACTTGCAAAGAGTTATTAGAATGACTCCATAGTCATACGGGTCGACATCGCACCACATCTTGAATATTAATCATTGATGGATGGATCGTCGCCGTGTGGTAGCGGCCTAAGAGAATCTACCACCCCATCTCATCTCCTGGGTGACATAAAAGTCGACAGAAGGAAAAAGAAAACCAGTAGATGGGCAGCAGCATCTTCCTGGAACATCTCAATAAACAAACTGCGGTTTCCAACCCGCCTGCCAAGCGTGGCAACTATGGCAAAATCCCCTAAAATGATAGCTACAAATTTTTCTAGCAATCTATGAGGGAGGCTTATGTTCAGCAGTGGTCTAGTGATAGGCTGAGATGATGATGGATGGAGGTATCTATGGGTCACAAATACATCTTACCATCAGATGGCATGTGTGCCCCTTTGTAATCTTACTTGCATAATTAAACATCTGTAAAATAACAATTAAAACGACAGATGCAACGTCTTTTGTTCTGTTAACTACCGCTTAATATTTTTGAATAACATTTCTGGTATTTCTATTATTAACTTTATCGCTAAAGGAAGTGCAATTCAAATCGCTCTCAATTCTGGCAATGTATGATTCTTATCTACCGCGTGGCCTAGTGGTCAGAGTACCTGACTTCTAAGCCGCGGGTCCTGGGTTCTAATCCCAGCCGGAGCCAACATTTGTGCTAAAACATAAATTGTTGGTTTTCGGGTCTGGTTGTGTTGTGATTGTCCCCGTGTTTCTGACACTGCATCCTAGCCTACCTCCGATCTTATCGCATCAGCGTTACATCGGGCGCGGGTAGGTTGGGACGAGTGAGTGCCTCTGTGTTTGCGCGTACACTTGTGGCACTATAATATCTCCTGGGAGTTGATGGCTCTCGACAGTCAGTAGTCGGCAGTTGTCGCCGTGGTCGAAACATCCAAATTTTTCCTAAGGCCCACGGACTTCATATCAACATAAAGCTTTTTTAGATAATTATATGGTTGATATTGATATTTTGATTAAAAAAAAACATTATTGGTGCCAGAAAATAGTGATTTTTTTTTAATAAAATGCATATAACTTTGCAAATAATGGATAGACTAAGTAAAGATACGGACATTTTTCAAACTCAAAGTGTCACAAAGAAACCGGTTTTGTTCATTGTGTCGGAATTATTGATTTTGTCGTTTTCACTAATAAAAAAAATTGAGGTAGAAAATGTTTTTTTAGCAATAATCGTTTTGTACAGTATCCAAAGCGTATCACGTCGAGGTTGCGCTGATAGATTTACGCTTCGTTGTTCCTACGGCTCGTCATTTACTCTGTTGTTGTTGGTTTTTTTTTATAGAAGGGCTCAAACGAGTAAGCGGCTCACCTGAACTTAAGCGATCACCGCCGCCCATGAACATCCGCAACACCATTGCGGGTGCGTTGCCGGCCTTTGAGAAAGGAATAGCCTCTTTTCTTGAAGGTCCCTTAGTAATATCGGTCTGAACAGTCACTCGATATGTCAACGCCAAGGATTCCGATACTAGCTGAGGCAACACAGGGAGTGCTCTCAAAAGAAGAAGACACGACGAAGGGTTTCTTTTTAGCGGTAAACGCGCAAACGTGTGTTATCTTGGGGTTAAAATGGACTAAACTTAGTCTGCCTCAGTCCGAGATTTCGTCTAACATTATCTCGACATCAGACACAAGTTTGTTCGGGTACTCGTCGACGTGTTCCCGAGAAATATTGCCGCGGCCGGTGTACAAGGCATCACCAGTGCTGTCGTCTGCATAGCAATGAATTTTGCTAATTTGCAACATATCATTGATATGCAGACGAAACAGAGTTGGGGATAGCACGCCGCCTTGTGGAACACCAGCATATGGTATGGTATTCTAAAGTTTTAGCCAGTACAAGTATTAATTGCGATAATAGGTGTTATGTATTACAATATTATATATTTTAATACGTCACACACATGTTTATTAACTGAATTAGCAAATTTATCTTGAGACTTTATAACCAACAGTAAAGGGAATAGATGCAAGGACTTGTTTATATTCTCTCATTAAATGTAGCACTGATTTACTCCAAACAGGTACAGTGGAAGTGTAGTGTAATAATTTGGTCAGTTTTATCTAAAGACGATATAATTTGTGCACTCGATGAAATAATGAGCTAAGAATACGAATATACCGAAGATGACCAGTGGCTCTCTTTTGGCTGAAAAAACAAATAAAGTATGACCGGTCTTCGTGATTTACAGCATCGCAAGCATGTAGTACAAGCGATGTATGAACTGGCAGATTTCCAAACTCATCATAAATCACTAACAACAATCTAGAGCCACGTGATACCGTTTGAAATTCGCTGATTTATCAGACAGCAACAGCAACATAGGAAATTGTTGCTAATTTTGTTACGCAAATTGTAATCGTTCCGCTTATTTTTAACGATCAAAATCAAACAAGTTCTTATATGATAGTCTATGGTTACTAATTTACTATATAGAAAATTTTAACAAAAAGATAGAATAGCAAAACCTTATTTATTTTCCTTTTCATATGATCTTACAGTTTTCATATCATGCAATGAGTGTGTAACTAAATAATAATATACACAGAAATGTAGGTACAAAATCATTTACAGCACTTTTACCGTTTTTTTAACGTAATAGAGCTAAGACTGCGATATATTGAAAGAATAAATAAAATACTTAGTATTATTCTATAACAAACGTAATCATATTTACACAGAGAAAATTATAAGTTAAAATATTTCCTAATTATCGATTTATGCTCGAATTTTATATGTAATTTGAGAGATCACAGGCATAATAATCGAATTAACTGAAATGTAAGTGAAATTCTGAAATCAATAAAAATAAAGAAAAACATCAATCGCAGCGTGCTTTCTCAACGCATGTAAAACCGTTTTTTTTTTTGTTTACTGAAGAGATCACCAAAGGCAACAGCAGCAGTGTTGCAACAATAAATGTGTTCACTCACTGTATTCGGTTATATTCGAGGATCGTTATTGCAAAACTGCATAACCAGAAACCCTCGGGATCTTTAATAGAATCGGGCTTAACTTTGCGGAAATCCATTATAATGAAGGAGAGTAAGTTATACTGTCAGTAACTGTGAAGTAGCGTATCCTAAAGTTACCAATACCCAAACTTGTATTCCGTAGCATTATTTTTAAGTCTTGATGATACTTTTGTGGCAGCTGCTGAGGATCTTCTAGTATCGTCAGTGCTTAACATCCACTAATGAGCCGCTTCATAAAAAACTAGCTGTGGCCAGTGGTTTCACCCGAGAACAATAAGCCTATCACATGATTGTGCCGTACGCAGGTATCATCCTGAGCATTCGCAGTTAGGTCCATCTTGGTAATAATCGGTTCTCAGCATGCGGCTCCTTAAGGCCGCAGCATAAAGTTTTATAGCCTAGAACCTTACTCAACAAACGGACTATCCAATACAAAAATATTTTTTCAAATCAGATTAGTATTTCCAGAAATTAGCGCGTTCAAATATACTCGTACAAACTCTCCAGATTTTTTACAGTAGTGAGACAATGAAGACTAATTAGGAAAATTTTATTTTTGTTGTTTAATAATAATGTTTTTAGTCTACCGTACATATTCACTTTTTTGTATATCAATATTTACGTAGACATCCACATATTTCTGCAAGGAATCAGCGTGAAGGTGTGTCAGTTGTCACCCTTGACTGTGGTATACCCATTCAAGTTCCCCACCAAACAAAACGCAGTATTATGCTGCTTTTTTTGTAATCTATTTTGAGTTAGTAACAAGAGTTCATATATTATCAGGTATAACTGCATTCATGGCGGTCAGCTCAAGTGTGTAATAGCAGAATTATTGATATCAGAACTAACCTGTATAGTGTGTTGAAGGCTTTATTACAGTTTCCAATGGTGCAGGCAAAAGGTTTCGCTTTGGTGTGTGCTCGTACGTGAATCTTCAGGCTGTACGAAGTAAGGAAGGCTTTTTTACACGACTGTACCGGACACACAAATCTGTATTCGCCTGGAATAAAAAATGTTTTCTAGTTTGATCGTAAAAGAATGCTAACGCTTATTGCTGATTGCATGATTTACAAACGTCTAAAGGGAGCAATAATTACTCGTTATATTTAAACGTAAATCTTTGAAAAGAACGGTAAGTATGTCAGCTCAATAACGATTCACAACCCAATCCTAAATGTATGTCAAAGAAATAACTGTTTTTTTTTACTCTGCATCTGTTTTGACAGTCTCTGTCTGTAAGACTGCTTTTGAACCTTCCTCCGTTCGCAGTGTTCAGGCTCACCATGTTATATGGTAAAATGAAGATGATACGTTTGAGACTGTTTCCTCGACTCTGAGCGCGTTTTTGCATTAGCCCCCGCACGACGCGATAAAATGCGGTAACGACCCCAAGCGCCATATATCTCTATAAACCGTTTATATCAACTAATAATCTCATTCAACGACACCGCACAGCGCGATGCACGTCTTTAGTTTTTTGCTGTGACGATATAGCGGCTATTCGAAACAAGTAAGAACTTGCTGACGACGTACCGAACGATTCTTGACACAATCGTACCTAGACTACAAGCCGTGACTGCAGGTAGTCCCGGAACTGTCACTTGTCGAACGACAGGTATTGTGCAGTATGTCGTGTGTTGCGTACCATGAGCGCAAATCGTGCCGTGTGGTAATCTATGCAAAAACGCATTAACTGCTCCATATCTCGCGCCGATGTGATATGCATATCAATATCATCATAATTCAAAGAGAAGGAGAAGGAGGAAGAAGGAATGATACATACGCACGCACGCTCATACACACAGGCGACATACTCGTACATGCCCTCAACACAAACACACTTCATCCAGTCCAAACTAGGATTCCTGTATCTAAGGATGTTTGCTCATAGTTAAAGGGTTACTACCAACTATGCAATGGGATCATCTGCATTCAACAATTCTTAGGATGTTGTCAAAGGTATGATTACCGTAAATCATGATATTAATGTCTTGACAAAACTTTTTAGGGAGGTTGCCACAACCTGCATCCATCATATTTTCAAAAATTGCTTCTGAAACTATTCGATGGACAGTAACTCCAACAAATCTTTTTCATAATTTAATGCTGTAATATTTGTTTATTTGGACAGTCAGACGGTCACTGAATTATTTATTTGAGTAGAAGAAAAAGAGATTTTATAGAAAATTGGTACAAAATATATAAATTAATCAAATTATCAGATGAAACAGCAAATATCAAAAGAACCTTATTATTATATATCTTGAAAATTGTAAATTTGATTTATCATAGTTTTTACAAAAATACCTTTTACTCTAAGACAATAACTAAACACTAATCTATAAAAAAAAAACAAAAAATTCTGTACCTTTATGTGTCTTCATGTGTGTCCGTAGATTGCCAACTGTACTGTATGTCCGTTCACATCCATCATATTCACATTTATATCTTGCACTGTTGTCCTCCACTTTTCTTTTATTCTTGTCCATATTTGTGCTCGGTAACTCCGTTTTGGACTTCTGTATGTCTGATATTGTTTCATGGTGTCTGTAAAAAATGACTTAAAAGTGAAAAATAAAGATCCACCATAGATTGCCACAAACATTTGTAGCTCTCACTTTGGGAAGATATGCCATAGTTGCCACACTTGGCAGGCAGGTTGGCAACTGCAGTTTATTTATTCAGATGTTCCAGGAAAATTCTGCTGCCCATTTCATAGTTTTTTATTCCCTTGAATCTTCTGACACTCACGGGATGAGATGGGGTGGTAGATTCTCTTAAGCCGCTACCACATGGAGGGAATTTTACAGTACAGTTATATAAATGATTTTTAAGTAAGATTTATATTTCAATAATAGTATGTAAATAACAATGGAAATAATTAACTCAATCTTTAATCAAGAAATTAGGTAAATTGGATCAGTTAATAAAAAAGTCAACTCAATTATACTCTTTTTATAAAAATAACCAAACAAGCAAATGAATATTATTTATTTTTTATATATAAACATCACCAATGTAAAAAAAAGGCAGAGCTGATATAGAATGTCCTTAATTGTATAATTATCCATAATTGTATATCATTATTAATAATTGCTAATGTTCTTATAATCCGCTTAACCATCATATAAAAAATAAATAAAGACAATGGTAACAGTTGTGCATCTTATAATGGCATTACTACCACAGGCACATATTAACTCCAGTCAAACTAAAACTAAAAAAGTGTAGGTGAAAAATATTATTATGATAGTTTAATTTTGGTGCATATATTTAATTCGCATAAAATATATAATTGTAAACAAATATGAGATTCGTCTTTAGTTTATAGCCTTAAGATTCAGCTTTTCAAAAACAACAATATGAATAAATAGCAAAAAATCATAAGAAGTCCATTGCCTTAGGAATTGTGTTAGATCAAGGAATAAACATTTTTGTGAGTAAAAACAATTAACATAGTACTTACGACGGTTTATAGTATGATTTATATGTAAGATTATTATTAAAAATGCTCAATTACCTTCTCATCACCACTTATGAACGAACCCTAGTCATTTTAAAACACAAAATTAGGATATTCACATAGCATCGTGATGGTAATGTACGAAAATAGAATGCCCAAAAATGAAACTTCAAGAAAAAGACCCTTGTATACAATTCCACGAGAGAGAGAGAGAGAAACAATCATATTGACAAACAGCTGATTGAATAAGGGTGTACAGTGCTGTTATAAACTAACTTCGGCAATTATATACATTTATGAATGCACATATACAACAGGGTACATTTTTTATATTATTAATAGATCTTACGACAACAATCCATGGCTTTCTTGAGATTCACTTAAATATACGTTATTTTCTGGAATTGCTACGCTTTCACCCTCTTTTTTAACTTGAATTTTGAAATTACAGAAACTTTTGTCATAAGATTGGTAATTATCGTTTAAATTAATGCTAACACTAAAATCTTCTACTAAAAAATTATTATTTCTTACGACGTTATCGGAGGAACCACTGTCACCGAGCCATGCGGCCATGTTTGTTTCGGTTTTCGGACTTTTCGGTTGCGGTAGAGCTAGCGGTAGTTAGTATAAATATATATTTCGTTTCACACTGTCCCATCATGTCGAATCGGTAAATGTCATAACCGATATTAGTACAAATGGTGCAGTGACCTTCTATAATAGATGGCGCTAATTTCAAATTTCTCAGATGGAGAGAGCAACCGGTACGGAAGTAGGCGCCCGCACTGAGGACTCCCGGCCGAAATCCCGTTATAATGAGCACCACTTGTTGTCTGTACGGGCAGTGCGCCGACCGCACGCCCTTCCGTCAGTGCGAATGTGTTATTTTCAAAAACGAGAAAAACTTCGCATTTAAAAGTGTACACCAAAATTACTATAAACAATATTGTATCAGTGCAATTAATTACAGTTAATTTAACAAAAATGTGTTCAAGAAGTATTATTTATTACATTTATTCGGTAAGTTATTAAAGAAAAAATTAACGCGAGTACATGCAACATGTGTAAAATAAAGAACATTTTATTATTAATTAACTATAACAAAGTGGTTGCCTAAAAGTAACATTAAAAAATAATATTTTCGTTTTTAATTTCTCTTATTATTTTTCCTAGTAAATTTATAAGTAGAACATGAGGATTTTAAGTTTTACTTATCAATAAGTTAATTATGTATAAATTCTGATCTCACTTATTATATTCGATATTCGCCAAAATACTTCTACTCTCTCTCGCAATATTCACTTTATTATTATTATTTTACATTTTACACTTCACAATTTTAGTTAAAATAATATCAAAACGCTAAGATTTTTTTTCTTATGTGACTTATTTCCCATTTACAAAGAAACACTCAATATTTTTGTCAACCGACTAAAGAAACCCAATCTGTCCATATTCAAGATCGAGTTAATCGTCAATTTTTTAGATGTTAAGATCTCTTGCGCTGCATGGTTGACTGACTCATTGCCTATGCATTCGGAACACACCGTTCAGGGAGTAGAAAAAAAGTTTGAAACTGTGTGTGTTGAAAAGGTTATTATCGCTTTACTGTTACGGACGGTGCGGTCTTCACTGTCTAAACGCATTAAGATGTCATTACTTGAAGGTTGCTGACCGAGATCACGTTCCATATACATACCACTTAGACCATTTAAACACTAAAGGAAATTGCGATTTTTTGCCTCAAGGAAATTACTTCAATCAATCTTGATACTTGCAGAATATTCTTCAAAATCCAGTTTCAAATACAATACCATTGCATGCCATCATTTGATCGCTATCATTCGGTATATCTTTCAAGTATATTAAATATTGTTTTGTACAATACAACTGTAAAATTGTTAATTTATTACAAGAAGCAAAAAGACAAATCATAATCTTCAAAATATATTCTTAATATAAAAATAATGAAGTTAACTTTAAGAAAAAATTATTACCTAATTTGCTTTGTAAAATATAGTAAGGACTTTGTCAATATTAAAGTATAGAGTTTTATTAGTAAATTGAAGACATTCCGAAGATAAATTAATACGATAATCATATTCTCTGAAAAAGAAACCACACCAAATTCCATGCTTCTGAAATATTTCTCCGCTACTAACGACTAATTGCGATGTTCACATTCCACAATACGTGAGATGTTTTATCCAACATTTTCCACAAAAAACGAAATAAATAAAATAGCTATGTTTACATGTACGACTGCAGATTTAACCAAAAGTCGCGTGGGACAAAGAGTGAAACTTCATAAATAAAGTAATCCTGGCTTTCGCTGATAAACTTGATACACGTAGGTTTTAGAACTATCGTGAGTGGTACTTGGAATTCGAGCATCAAAATGTCATTGGAGACGTGCTGCCCATACAATGAGCCTATGATACCGCACTTTCGCTTCCTCTTTCTTTGCAATTTTCACTTTTGTATCGATTTGTTTAATCTGCCGTAGCTATATTTTAAAAATAATTAGTTTAAATAGAAGTTTTAAAATTATTGAATCTAAAAAAAAATATCGTTTTTTGTTATGTTCGTAGTTGTCGGGACAAGTTTTGTATGAAAGAAATTTTTTTGAAAGTCCCCCGGAAAAGTTGAAAATTTAGATGATATTTTTTTATTAAAATCTCAATAAAAAGTGACGCTCAGTTTGACAGTCCTTCTTTTACATGTTTTCAGTACTTAATATTTTTTTGCTTTGCGCACGTTTCATTTTCTTCATTAGTAAATTGCACCCGTTCGAAGCCGGGGTGGGTCGCTAGTTTTATATAAAAGAAGCTTAAATAAGTAATATAAAATATTTATTAACTATTAAAAAGTAACGTAATACAAGACTCTAATCGACGCGGTTGTTCTGTCGATCAATCATATTTTTACATCCTGCTTAGGGGTGCAACTCTTTTTACAAGTTTTTAATTAAACTCTTCCCGTTAGTAGATATGTGTGGGTCAAATTTTACAACAGAATTAGAAACCAATATCACTTGACCTATTTAGCTTCGGTGACAATGCAATAATTTTATACCATGGAGCTTAGTCTGATGATGGAGCCGGATGTTCGCAAAATTCTCAACTAAGCAACATAGCTCAGTCATTTTTGAACTCGTTGGATTTGTTTTCACAAAATACTATAGGCCTACCATTCGAAGTCCTCTGCTGGTCATAGGCATTACAATGAAATTATTTTTGTTCGAAAATTATTTTAATAAGAAGAGCAGATGCATTACTAAATATGATTTTTTTTTATTTGATAAAGTGTCGAGACGAGCAAAACGTTCATCCTGATGGTAAGTGCAACATTTGCCCATAACAGATGCTGTGTTACTCAGAATATTTCTGTGTAGCACCACACTGCGCCTGTCACCCTGAGACATAAGTTCTTATGTCTCATATGCCCAGTGATTACGCTAGCTCTCCTGCATAGGAATCCTACCACCAGTAAAATGTATTGATCTGCTTATTATTCATCAAATTATAATCCACTGCTGAAAATGGGAATTGACACAAAACAAAATTTAGTGGCTTTCACAAATACTTACATAATCACATTCAAGCGCGTCATTTCATCAGTCTTAAAAATTGATTGCTATTAAATGAATATGTCATTACAACGTTATTATTATAACATAGATACGTTCTTGCGGGCCGCACAAACTGGAGCATTGGTGGAGCAGTTAATCTTTCATAGCAACGTATCGTTTCAATAGAAACTAGTGCACAGTATACAGGTGTAGAGAGACTTTCAAGCTTTTAGAAGAACTCAGTTTAGTCTGCCCTTAACTTCTGCTGAAAACTTGCTGATAACTTTGACACTTCGTGATGATAGGTTTTAGGATGATGTCAATGCAAAATCATTTCATGACTTCAGTTAAAATCAAAATTGAATTGAAGGACGTTCGAATTACAGACGAGTGGATGATACGAGTATCTTTTCATGGTGCAGATGTTAGCAGAGAGTCCATGCACGACCTGGGGAGCGAAATGTTTAATTTTGGCGTATTGCTGTGAAGGTGAATTGTCATGTATCGTTTGGGGTTGTAAAACAACCTATGGGCGAACGCAATTGCTTTTCATGGACTTGGTCCGACACGAAAGCCGTAGCTTGGGTTTGGAGTCGTTATTACATATCTATTATTATATGGGCGTTTATAGTGGGCTTCTAGGTGAAAACTTCAACCTCTTGCAAGACAATGATCGGCCTGACAAGTCAAACAATATTTAGCTGAGATCGGGATATGCATGGATTGGCCAGCACCAAATCACGATCACAGTTCGATTAAGCATATGTGGGATACTGATTAAGAGCTGTTTAATTTGTAATTAAAAGCAGTTTTAAATATTAAACCGTAAACCACAAAAATTTTTACTTGTGAACACGTCAATATCTTTTTTCCGATTTCATATGCTATACTTGTGCCTAATAGACAGTTGTAGCACCCTATAAATGTTACAACTACCTTTTCCCCTAGAAATTAGTCAAGGTCTGTGCCTAATAAAATAAAATATTGGTACCGGTTAATTATTTTTTTTTTTTATTTCATCAAAGTGACGGAACGAGCAAAACGTTCACCTGATGGTACGTGTAACGTCTGCCCATAACAAATGCTGTGTCACCCAGAAAATTACTGTGTGACACCACACTGCGCCCGTCGCCCTGAGACATCAGTTCTTAAGTCTCATATGCCCAGTGATTACGCTAGCTCTCAGTGCCCTTCAAACCGAAACACAGTAATGTTTGCACACTACTGCTTCACGGCAGAATAACTGGCCCTGGGGTGGTACCTATCTAGACGGATTCCTGTATAGGAATCCTACCACCAGTTAAGCATAATACCATTAAGCATATAATCGTTTTCCTTTGGAAACTTTATATCGTGATTTGGCTTAGTTTATTTTTGATCTCACTTTACACCTGCTTTAGTTTGCAAAGCATTTATTCATTTGTTATTGAGTCTTGTCTAACATTTTGTTATGGAGCGTGTTTTGGTTTTCTATAGGAAGGAATTCTTTGTAAATTTGTTTATAATGTACTTTTGACTAAGATAAAAAAAACTAAAAAGAGGATACCTACGGAGTTTCTTTCGCCTGTTTCTCCGTCAGAGGAACCTCATTACGAAACTGTGGTATATTGTAAAAAAATGACGTTCGACAAAAGAAATGTTTATTTCTTACGTTGAAGAATAAGTAAATTTCATTTCATTACATTTCTAGATATCCTTTTTGGGGTTGATTTTAAGTGTTTTTCATAATGATGATAAAGTGAAGTTTATGATCAGATTGAAGTCGTTTAACGAAAGGCCACGACAAAAGTAGCAACCGACAAGCTTGTATGAAAACACTAATGAAAGTAGAAGAAGAGAAAGATGTGTGTCAGGATCGTAGCAAGTGGAAAGTGGTATCTGCCTACCCTAATAGGAAAGAGGCGTGACTCTATGTATGAATGATAAAGAACATGAGTGAAACTCTTATTAGATAACAACCTAGAAACGTCCCAACGTCGCACATAAGCTTCATCTTTTTATGCGGATCGCAGTCGTAGTGAGATCGCCACGCTGCTCTAGTACGGGTTTGACGAACTTCTCATGGCCTTTATATATTTATTTATTGTTCCTCAAATACTGGTGGTAGGATTCCTTACTGGTGGTAGGATTACTTATTGGTGGTAGGATTCCTATGCAGGAATCCGTCTATTTAGGGTGGTACCTAAAAAGACGGATTCCTGCATAGGAATCCAGGGCCAGTTATTCTGCCGTGAAGCAGTAGTGTGCAAACTTTACTGTGTTTCGGTTTGAAGGGCACTGTGAGCTTGCGTAATCACAGGCATATGAGACTTAAGAACTGATGTCTCAGGGTGATGGGCACAGTGAGGTGTCACACAGAAATGTTCTGGGTGACACAGCATTTGTTATGGGCAGACGTTGCACTTCTCATCAGGTGAACGTTTTGCTCGTTTCATCATATACAACATAAACAATTTCAAAAAAGTATGTGTCAGTTTTCTCACATTGTTTTTATTCACCGCCGGGTACTGCATTCTCTTCAATTGCAATTCTTAATTTTAGTGGTGTCGGCATCGGTCATCTATTTTAAGTTGTTCATGTTCTACGAAATTTAAGGTTAGCGTCCGGCTCCTGAGCTTCGTTACAACCATGTTTAAATGATTATCAAATTTATGTTATATCCTATTGTCTTTTAGAGCAACTGTAAGAATAGCAGGCAATATTTAGAGAAAATAAAATTTGAAAAAGATCTTATTTATTAAGTACGGTCGCTCTATTTTCAATTAAAACTATCGTTGCAAATTATTATTTATCAATTCCAAAAATACTTTTTTTACGACCTTAACAGTAAAAAGTAATCAAATATTAGCAGTACAGTTTAAAATACTTGCCATGTTCAGAATTTGGTACGGTATACTAATTTATTTGTTTTGTGGTGCGCCCTAAATTCATTTTAACATAACGTGACTTTATAACGGAACAATTTGAGAGAAGATTATTATATTAAAAAACCTGTGTAATGTGATATATTTTAATTTTTAATAGATGCTCCTGTAAAAGTTGAAAACGTAATTAAGCAGTGCACAAAGTATTATTTTTTCAGTGTCAGTTCAATGACATGTTACACACTTGACCCAGAAATCGGACACTGGCACTTTCTTCTTGTAAGTCTTTACGATTCGCCGCACATAACTGAAGTTCCAATACCGATAGATATTACATTTATTCGACTGTAGCGTGACAGTGTTTTAACTTCTCGGTTATTTTTTTTAATCATAATATGTCCTAGTCATGGGCTGAAATGATGATGATATCATAGACCTCCCCCATACAATGCCACAAAAATGTTTAGCTCTCATGGGGGGGGGGGGGGGGGGGGTTCCATAGTTGCTACGCTTGGCGGGCGGGCTGGCAACCGAAGTTTATTTATTCAGATGTTCCAGGAAGATACTGCTAACTATCTCCTGGTTTTCATGCATATCGTAAAATTTGGTGAATGTAATAAAACTTTTGAGGACCCTCAGGAGTTTTGTGGGCAGCGTCGTAATTCGAATCAGGTGTCACGCGACGCGACAGGCTGAATTCACCCCACTGTCATAGATAAACGGCATGAAATGTCTTGCACATTTTGTAATTGCGTGCCCGAAGCCAGTGGTTTATTCGTCTTATTTCTCCATTCTTTTATCTCATTCTAGATAAGAATGTTCAGCTGGTCAGCGCTTCTGCATACATTTTTGCGCTTGCAATTTTATCTTGTACTGGCATGTCTATTATTGCAAGGGGCGACCCTGACCGCTCAGCATTCGGCTTTGCCTATTATAATAATTTATATAGAATTTAAATAACGAGCACATCATTTCTTGATTATGCTCACTCATTAAAGACAAGGAATCTGCTGAATTTATAAACGCTACAAAATAATTCTGGTATAAAATAAAAAGCTTTCACGACACGTTCTTGACGACAACGCTTCGCTTCATCCATTTCTTCTTAACTATACCGCTGTGAAACGAGATAATCGTGAAACTACAGCAATGGATGCCTAAGTTGTGAACAAGAAAGGACAGGTTTAGTTTGCTGTTCACTTGCGAGAACTGTGTCATTCGGCCACGACACACATACCGTGACAGCCGCTCACGTCCCGCCGGTGAATTCGTGCGACAACCTATAATTTTAACTGTGTACCCGGTAATATTGCTACAGAATATTAATTCATTATATTGCCTTTTGTAAAGTCTACAATCTCTTTGCATTTAAAATATGATATATAGAGTTACATGCGCAAATTTGCACTTCAAGTGAAAGAATTAAAATAATAAATCGGGGTGTAGCCAATTGTAGACATTTATAAGAACGAACTAGAAAATAATATTCTAATTTGAGTAAATTAAAAAATACTAATTAATTTTGCCTAATAAGTATATAATTAATAATAAAAAGCATAATTAAAGCCGTGTGGTGGCGGCTTAAGAGAATCTACCACCCCTTGGGTGTCGTAAAAGTCGACAGAGGGAAAATGAAAACCAGGAGATGAGCAGCAGCATCTTCCTGGAACATCTGAGTAAATAAACTGCGGTTGCCAAAGGTTTTTCCTAAATATTAACAAATGTACCTCGCACCCAACATCAAAATGTTTGATCTAACGTTGTAGAGCTTCTAGAGTCTAGAATCTTGCAGATGACCAGCGTAACGCTGCCATTGGGTAAAGATAACTGTAGAACGTAGTTTAAAAATTCGTTCCATCAGCGTTCCGGGGTGACAAAGAACCTCAATCTCGATTCTTTCGAGAATATGGAGGTGTTAATGCGCCAATGCATGGCAACTACGACAAAACCCCCCAAAATGAGACATACAAACTTGTGGCAATCTATGGGGGAGGCCTATGTTCAGCATTGGACTATCTCTACAGTGCCGGAAATACGCTGCGCCACATGAAAACCAACGAACAAACTGTCACTCACTCATCTTAACCAAAGTGCGCCCGATTGTGCTTAAGCTATACGATGACGTGGGGATAACCAGAAAACAAATAATTTGTGTTCTTGCACGAAGAAACGAAGAATCAAAACCATCTTTCATCATTCAAAATCTGTGAATATTTAAATACAATAAAAACAGTGAGTATGCAGTAAGTGCATAGTTTCGGTGGCACACATTGGATTGTTAGTTAATAGTACATAACTGAAATAGATTTATAGTTATTAGGTAGTTATAAAATCTATTTATTGACTCACTATAATACTAATTTTAAGGAAATGCCCCGTCAAAAGTACCCGCAACCGACGAGCTTGTATGAAAACACTAATGAAAGTAGAGGAAGCTAAAGATGTGTCAGGATCGTAGCAAGTGGAAAGATGTGGTCTATGCCTACCCCTGTGGGAAAGAGGCGTGACTCTATATATGTATAATATAATAGATAGGTGTCCGGCAGAGAAGACTATACTGTTACTTTACTGCTCGTGGTAACGCAATGTGGAGTAAGAATTTTCTCACTCGTACCAAAAGGGCGGCGACGAGGCTCCACACCCGTCACGTCTTATTTTCCCACGGGGACGAAAAGTGGGCTTCGTGTGTGGACCTCTGCCTACCCCTTGTATGGGAAAAAGGTCGTGACTGTATGTATGTATCTCTATAATTTTATTTTAAGTGATATTAAAAGCATTGGAATATTAAAATTAAAAATGTTCAAATTAAATGGCTTATTAGTCTCAAAGCATTATATTTCGTTGGCCGCAAAATGAGTGATACATATAAAGTATTCATCTGGTCTTATACCGGTGATTTTGGTTTGTGATGATGTGATAATGTGTGATGAAGTGGTGTGTGACTGAACAAATAAGGTCAATATATGCTTTGGAACAGAAGTTAACATGACTGTCATGAAAAGTGTTTAACAATGTACTGTTTAAGGCAAAATAGTAAATATAACTGCACCGGTCCATTTCGAGTATCGCAAATTTATAATCAACGATGATCAACGATGATCTTTGGGCCGTGTGGTAGCGGCCTAAGAGAATCTACCACCCCACCTCATCCCGTGGGTGTCGTAAAAGTCGACAGAGGGAAAATGAAAACCAGGAGATGGCAGCAGCATCTTGCTGGAACATCTGAATAAATAAACTGCGGTTGCCAACCCGTCTGCCAAGCGTGGCAACTATGGCAAAATCCCCCCAAAACGAGAGCTACAAACTTTTGTGGCAATCTATGAGGGAGGCCTATGTTCAGCAGTGGACTATTGATAGGCTGAAACGACGACGACGACGACGATGATCTTTGACAGCACTACATTAATCCATACTAATCCATACTAATATTATAAATGCGAAAGTAACTCTCTCTGTCCCTCTGTCTGTTTGTTACCTTTTCACCGTTCAACCGTAGAACCGATCTTGACAAAATTCGGCACAGAGATAACTTGCACTCTGGAGACGAGTATTTTTAATCCTGAAAATCAAATAGTTACCCACTGGATAATTATAAAACCTATATCCACCCGGACGAAGTCGCGGGCATCAGCTAGTCTTATGTATATTATTAATACGTGAAGAGAAAACTTTGTTCCCCACTTCAAGCAAATTGCGCGGGGGTAGGAAGCGTGAGATTTGGCATAGTTAAAGTTTCTATGTAAAAGAAGCGAGGAAGCTAAAATGTGTCTATAATATTTGTTAGAAATACATCAAATTAAATTAAATAAAACATTCATTATTTACGTTTATATTGACAATGTCGATCACATAATAGTCATCACATCACATAATAATCAATCACTCAATAACATTCAAACTTCAAAAATTATGAATTATGATCGACTTTCGATCACGGGGCGAGCATTAGTAACAATAAATATAAGCTATTTTCCACCATTACATTAATTGCGCGTATAATACGCTCAATTAATGTTGTATGTTTTTGTTATAATTAAAAGAAGGTATAAATCATTTTAAAAAGTAGAAGAGATGCGATTTTTCTTTTATTGTTTTTAGTTTGCATTAGGTTAACGACTACCGGTTACCTTTTCAGCCAGCATATATTTTTTAGAGCTGCCAGTATTTATAAAATAAATAATATAAAAGGAATATTATTTTTTACATACATACTTTGATATCCTTTAGTTTCAGCAGGAAATTAAATTCTGTCATATTTTGATAATTACTTAAATACTATCCTGATACCGATTCAATAAACCCTTTATTAGCCTTTTTCTGTTCCCCTAAGTTACCACTAGGTAGCTTCTAAGCTATTTTATGTCGTTGTATTTAAACCGTTGTTTTATTTATAAAAAAAATATATTTATTTTTTAATATCGTAGTTTCATGAGAGGCAGAATGGTCTCCTCTGAATTCGGGCGTAGACATAAAAATCAGTTTTGGCTCTAACTTTTTTAACTAATTAAGTTGCATAGTTATTAACAAATTCTACTTTAATTTCAGACCCTCCTAGCAAGCAGCCTCGCGGCTGATTGTGGCCCAAGACTGAAATACGCATGGGGTGATGCTCTGCAAGGAGCGGACTGTCCCGGTCCGGACGGCACACCATATCCACGGTAACGTACATACTGAATATATTTTTTTTTAATTTCTTATCTGTTTGTTTAAATATACTGCCGTTTGTGTGTTCTTCTCTGGTGGAGAAGAAACTCCGCGGGCATTAAAAAAATACTGGCGATACGATTGGTATTACAATGTACATATTATAAAAATAAAAATTGAGAATATCAAAATACATCTGTATAAAAAACGCGGCATACGACAGGGCCTTTGTCGCAACGTAAGTTGTGTGAATAAAGTAAAGTAACAGCTTACAAATGTCCCACTGCTGAGCAAGAGGCCTCTCTTATTTCTGAGAGGGTTTTGGAGCAGGGATAAATCCGTCACGCTGCTTCACTGCGCATTGGCGGACTTCACATGACGACATATTTTTATTCCTCAGACATGCAGGTTTCATCAGAATGGTTTCCTTCACCGCTGAGTACGTGGTAAAACAGCATTTAGCTCACTCGTCACACGCGTACTAGGAAATTAAAGGAGCGCCCGGCCCCTGTGCTACACAACTTACTGTGAATGCTTTAAAGCCTTTTCTTACAATTTGTAAAAAATATCTCTTTGTAATTTATACTCGTTGTCACTTGTTAAATTTCCATCATTATTAACATTTAAATCGTTATTAATTCAAAAAATTTAGTACGCCGTATGGTGGCGGTCCGCTCTACATCTACATTTTACCACGTTGGTGCCGCAAGCTCGGTGATTACGGCTAATTATATTTTGTTACGGTAATGTATTTGACTGGGAGAGAATGCTTTTAGGTATTAAGTCTGCCATATGTACCACTAGTGCATTAAAGTTTAAATAAGAAATAATAACTCGTACTATGAAGTTTACAGCGAGCGCCCTGCCACATAGCTAACACTGTTATTGTGTTTACATTGTAAGTAACTTTGGCAGATGATATTGCCATGGAAAAGGGTAGCTATACGCCAGAACGGTCTGATCAGGGGAGGACGTCTCCTCCAACCAATAATAGTTAGATGTGTGTATACGCCGCATCTTAAAAACTATTCTTTTAAACTATTAATAGCGCAATGTTGGACGTATGAGATATTTCTTGAGCTCCTCATGTGGCGACATAGATGTCGCTACATAACTTTTTTTAGTAGACAACATAAACGATAGAGTACGCTACCGGCACTGAAATAAAGAAAACCGATTTTTTGCAGGGCAAGTCTTATTTACGTCTTTTGCCGGTAATTACATTATTTTTTAAATTGCTACTAAAAATTTATCAGGATTTTATAAACTGGTTCACATCATTCGCAATGTTACATTGCACCCAACACAGACTGACTAATCTAAACCAGTTTAATGATTAGATGGGCAGAACGCGTTAGTACTGGGCGAGCGGGACGCGGTGAATGTTCGGTGTTGTCCGACAAACCGGCGTCGCGTTCGGGTAACTTCGTTTATTCTCGTTTAGTTATTTCCCACATCGACATGTCCCCGAAACGTACGGCATATTTTGTGATTAAATCAGACACTTTTACTGTTTTAATTAATTAACACATAACATTACGTTAAATATAATAAGTTTAGCCACAGTGTTAACATGTCGGAAAAGGACCAAGATGTCGATAGAGACGAATTTTATCGATGTTTAAATGAAGTGCTGAACAGTAAGCGAGCTCCGAACACTTTCTTGTTGACGCCGACGAGATATACTTTACTAGTCGAACAAGTTAAATCTGCCAAGACGAGACTCAAAAAAACCCCAGCAGACTATCGCCGTCTGAAAAGATTCGAAGTAATAAAGACGCCGTCTGGTGAAAGATTAATCTGCGCAACATCTCCTCGACCGGGGCAGCGACAGTTGTTTGTTACGACAGACGAAATATACGATATCGTTCGTTCGTTCCACCTCAAATTAAATCATGGCGGGAGAACGCGCATGATGATCGCGATTAAGCCGAAATATAAGAATATCACAGCCGAGATCGTTTTGGTGTATTTATCACTGTGTAAGGCGTGTAAGAACAAAGCCCGAAGACGTTCGAAACCTGTTAAAGGTGTTTTTAAAAAGTTGGAAGTGTTGGATATTGCAGGCGACGCGAGTTCTAGTCTAGACATTGATGTAAGCGACCCACTTACCTCTCCGTCGCGAAAAGAAGAAACCTTAGAAGAAAATGAATCGGAAGACAAGAGTAAGAGAATATATCCTGAACTATATTCGCGCGGACAAGTTGATTTCTTAGAATTAACAACAGTGTCGTCAGAGGAGTATAAATATATGATGGTGTATAGAAATTTTGTAAATAAATACACACATTTGAAGCCGCTTAAATCGACCAGTATCGAAGAAACAGTTGAAGCGTTACTGGAAATATTTCTAGTATTCGGTGCGCCAAATATTTTACAGTCAAAAAACGGCATGTCTGTAATTAAAAAGATCAGCAGGCGAATATCGACTGTAGCTCCTGACATTAAAGTAGTAGTGGCAGAGCCAGATTTCTATCAAAACGACTTCGCGGGAAAGTCCAATCAGGATATACTGAAAAAAATTAATAAATGGCTGGACCGTAATAAGTATTGCAAATGGCAGCAGGGTTTAAAATTCGTTCAGCACATATTGAACACGTCATTTAACGAAGTGCTATGCAGAACACCTAGTGAGATGGTGTTCGGTACGAATCCGAGTAGAGGTGTGGCTTCGTTAATGTCTAAAGAAGAATACGATTATTTGGAGACGGAGAATGATTTAAAAATGGCATTAGAAGAGAAAGAGTCAGGAACCCAAACGTCTGAGCAACTTTTGCTACAAGAGTCGCTTATACCAGCTGGTAGTTTTATTAAATTGGAGACTGAGTCTATGGATGATGAAGATGATGATGTTGAGAGTTCATATGTATAATGACGTTATGTATCACTAATATTAAAAGTAAAGTACAAAGTATTGAAATGATAACTACTAAGTCTAATATCACTCTCATCTTTGAAAGGCATTTGAAGCCAGAACCAAGATGCTATCATAATATTTTTGTTACTTTCACATGAAGCTTTCCGCGCGATGCAAATCGGTGGTGTTTTGGCATTGAGAGTTGAGCCCAAGTCGGGTTCTATACAATTGACGACGATCACCCAACTTCAGAGCTACCATGGCTTAAACTCTTGGGTTATCACGACAGGTCGTTAATTATATATTTTAAAGTCTAGTTTAAACGAAATAAGAAGATAATTTATTAGTGTGTAAAATATATAAATATTTTATTAGTGTATAAAATATACTATCATATATGCACATTTAACTTAATCCAAGGCAATTTGATAGTTAAATATTTGTAACGGCAATATAGCATCAATATTGTTTTTAAACGATAAATAAATTGTTAAAACTTTTTAATTGTTTTTGTATTATTTAAAACTAGCTGTCACCCGCTGCTTCGCCCCCGCGAGACTGTAGTATGCAATCCCTCAGGAACCATACATTTTTCCGGGATAAATAATCTATATTGTTCTCGGGCCTCTAAACTGTCTGCATACCAAAAAACAGGTCGATCGGTCACTCTGTTGAAGCGTAAAAGTCGGACAAACAAACCAACAAACCAATAAACCAACAAACACACTTTCGGATTTATAATATGTGTAGGATGTATCTGTTTTTTTATTGGATAGAGCGACGAAACGAGCAAAACGTTAACCTGATGTAAAGTGCAACGTCTACCCATAACAAATGCTGTCTCACCCAGAACATTGTGACACTACAATGCGCCCGTCACTCAGAGACATCAGTTCTTAAGTCACATATGCCCAGTGATTACGCTAGCTCTCAGTGCCCTTCAAACCGAAACACAGTGCTACTGCTACACGGCAGAATAACTGGCCCTGGGGCGGTACCTACCTAGACGGATTCCTGCATAGGAATCCTACCAACTGTAATTTAAAAGGGTTCAAAAGTTGAAAAGGGAAAGCAAATATAAATTTATATATTTCTTTGTTTTGTACTCTTAAAAATCGGTACCCGTAGCAGACACCAATCGCTTAGCTACAACTCCAGCCTCTCCCTATAAAAAATAACTATATGTAACAAAAGACAAGAAATTCAAAGTCTTTTTCTCAATGTCTTAATGTCGCGTTGATGATATTTTGCAACATTTAAGTAGTGGCACTATTTCATTTTTTACGTATGACAACTACAGTGACACGATTTCCATGACGTTATTAGATGCTGTGAAAAAAAAACAGATTATTAATCGCACGCGATTCTATGCAATTTTCCCAGGTATACTCGTATATCTCCTCTTTTGATGTCTCTTTTTTATTTAAACGGTTTACATCGTTGACATTTAATATAGGTAAATTTACAAAGTACATTTGTGAGAACGAGAACAAAGACCTATGACGCAGGATCCTGGGTTCCAATCTTTGATTTTTCGAATGTTGACAGCTTTCGGAAGGGGGAAGGCACCATGGTCGAAAATCGTCAGAAGGATATCATCACGCTTGTGAGAAACACGTCAACGAATGTTTTTTTTTTAATTTTTAGTAGTATTGCAGTTTGTGTAATTTAAGAGACGACATTTAGATTTTTTTTCGCTACGGACGTAGCCTGCGTAATTAGATACCGTTAACTGCTTTTGAACCCTTGAGGTACGCGCTCCTCTGTTTCGTGGGAAATTTCCCGTAACACCGAGAACACAGAGCGTGTCGGTAATTTTTCTTAACACTTACAACATAATTTCTAAATTATAGTTATTACGTTTGTCAGATTGCATAGCGGAACTAAGTGAACTTAATTTTGCGCCTGTGTCGTCTAGTCGCAATCTTCTATTGTAAACACTTTTTTGTTTTTATCTATATTATAAATTAATGCCGCAGCGCTCATGAAACACCTACTTGATATAACTGCTGTAAGAAATATCAGTTGTAAAAAGCAAATTGTAATCAAATCACTTATAATTAATAAAACTGTATTTTTAAAAAATAAATTATATATACATTTTAAGTTATTCAAGCAATAACAACGAATTATATTTCATTTATTAAAAACGGTTTGAAAGTAATTCCGTAAACAATTATATATTTTTAATTTTTAGAATTCATAATTTCGTTATAAATTTAAAACTATAGTGATTTCTTACATTAACGAGAGTATGTATGTACGACACATTTATTGATTTTGTCGCGTTATGTTAAATTAAAATTATAGGTTATATCGACTTAAAAATTTTTTTATCAGTTTAAAACATCGAACAGGATAGTGTTACAAATTATATTACCGAATGAATGGGAAAAAAATGTTTTCTATTTTCAAAAAAAAAAACAATTGTCTGGAGACTGATTTACGGTAGGCTGTAGGGACTTTTGGCACCAACTCGAAAAGCGGCGGTAGTGCTCGAAAATGGCGCGATTTGGTAATTAATTGCCAGGATCAAAAAAAGAAGAAGATTCACGCTTTGGCAACGCTTGTTACCATGCAACAGAGTGGCCTTCAACTGCTTTTACAAAATCGAACAGCCCAAACACAGAGGCACTTACTCGTCCTTACCTGCCAACTGCCGCCGTAACACTCATGTGATAACATCGCAAGTAGACTAAGATGCATTGTCAGAGACACGGGGATACTCATAATACATCCAGATACTGGTAATAGGATTCCTATGCAGGACTCCGTCTTGGTAGGTACCACACCAGAGGCAGTTGTTCTGCCGTGAATCAGTAGTGTGCGAGTATTGCTGTATTTCGGTCTGAAGGGCACTGAGAGCTAGTGTAATTATATATAAATATATATATATATATATATATATATATATATATATAAAACTAATCTGGGCATATGAGACTAAAGAACCGATGTCTCAGAGTGACTGGCGCAGTGTGGTGTCACACAGAAATGGTCTGGATAGCACTGCAATTGTTACGTATCTCTAGTTTCGTCACTCTATCCAATAAAAAAAAAAAGATCAGAAAACTAATAATTTGTGTTTTTGCACAAATGTTGACTCCGTTTTTGATTCGAACCCTGGACCGCAGTAACAAGGTACTCTGACTTCTGTACTTTTAACGGAAATAGTGTTTAAAAACCGTTGTTTTTTATAATAAATCTGATGTAAAAATACATCTTTTTTAAATAATTTAAAGTCAGTTACTATCTGAAAGAAAAACACGGTTAGGTTTCTGTTATCCATAACATCATCATCATCATCACCATTTCAGCCTATCACTAGTCCACTGCTGAACCTAGGCCTCCCCCACAGATTGCCACAATAGCCTGTAACTCTCATTTTGGAGTGATTTTTTCAAAGTTGCCACGCTTGGCAGCCGTGTTCGCAACCGCAGTTTATTTAAAATGCTGAAAGATAAAGATAAAGATGCTTCTGCCCATTTGCTGGTTTTTAATTTCCCTCTGTCGACTTTTACGACACCCACGGGATGAAATGGGGTGGCAGATGGTCATATCCATAACAATTACCCTATCAATTTGTTTAAATTGGCGCCAAAATATTTATGAATGAAACATAAATAAAACGTCGACATAGAAAACATTACGTACGTAGTGTGTTTAGAAAACAAACTACGTCGATTGGTATTGTCTCGTAGTCCAATTGTCAGGCAAGTCTTACGAGCATATTTAGGCAGCGACTGTCTGTAACATAAATAATATTGAAATATGTACTGCGTTGTATTCTATACATACATACATACAGTCACGCTTTTATCCGATACACTTTTCGCCCTCGCGGGAAACGAGACGTGACAGGTGCGAACCTCGTCGCCGACATTTTGGTACGAATTAAAAAATTCAGACTCCCCATTGCGTTCCCGCGAGCAGTAAAGTGACAACATTGCATGTTATGGTGTTATTTTGTACGGATAAAGGTTGTCCGTACAATACCTTAGTCGCCTCGTACGACACCTCGGGAGGTAAGAGGTAGGCTATTCTACACTGCCGGACACCTATCGCTCGTGTCCGATTTGGATTTCTAAAAGAAATTGAACCCGAAAACATCACCTTACAACGATAATGTGTGTCACAGTTTTCAAACACTTGATGAGAAATAACGTCATGTTATAATGTATACTTGATGTTATATACGTCTACCGTCTATAATATATGTACGTCTGAAATCTTACATGTTAATCAACCTATAAAAATTCCACAGCTGGACATAACCCTCTCTCAAGTTGGGAGGATTTGAGGAGGATGTGAGGCCTCGTGATTATTCCAGCATTTTCCTTAGTCTTTTACTGGATGTGGCAGATATCCTATCGCGGCCACCACACGGCGAAACTCACTCATACCTTTGTTTTTTTTTTGAATGTGTGTATGCAAATAGCCTTATGGCTTTGGCTGCGTCATAGATAGCGACTCGCGAGCAGAAGGCCCGCGAGTGGTAGAAGGCCCGCGAGTTAAGCAGAAGGCCCGCGAGTGATCACTCATACCTGCACATTTCTATAGGTTTTATACAGCCAGCTATTTTGCCGTGAAGCAGTAGTGTGCAAACATTACTGTGTTTTGATTTGAAGGGCGCTGTGAGCCAGTTATTAACTGGGCATTTGAGACTTAAGAACTGATGTCTCAGGGTGACGGCCGCAGTGTAGTGTCATACAGAAATATTCTGGGTGACACAGTATTTGTTGTGGGCGGACGTTGCTTTTACCATCAGTTGCTCGTTTCGTCACTTCAAACAATAAAAAAATTATATATTTAACTGGTGGTAGGATTCCTATGCAGGAATCCGTCTAGGTAGGTACCACCCCAGGGACCATTATTCTGCCGTGAAGCAGAAGTGTGCAAACATTACTGTGTTTCAGTTTAAAGGTCACTGTGAGCTAGTGTACTCACTGAGCATTTGAGACTTAAGGACTGATGTCTCAGGGTCATGGTGTCATTTTGGGCAGACGTTGCACTTACCATCAGGTGAACATTTTGCTCGTTTCATCAATTTCTACAATAATAACAAAGACATACACAACCACACGCTACTACAGCTGTTACACGCGCTAAGAAGATAAACCGTAACAGTTTTAGTGCCTAAATATCAAAGGTCTGATTGAAATGACTAAAAATAATGTTTACACATTAAAAAAATCTTTCTCTTTCCAGACATTTGGTTAATAGAGCGTTGAAGTCAGGCCCATGGGGTCAGTCGGCGAGACAAGGCCGTGGAGTGAGGACCCTAGACCCCGCCGTGATGAGGAGAGCATTGTTAGATGCTCATGCCGGCTATTCAGAAGGAACAATGAAATTTCAAAGCGGGAATAGAACTGGTAAGATTTATAATTTTCTACTTCCGAATTATGAAGGATTTTGCAATCACCACGCACGGCAGGCGGATTGAGTATTGCACCGAATGCAACGTTATATAGATGCAGCTGCTTGCAACCGATCTGGTATACAATTGAATTATTTAGAATACCAGCCATACCATTCAACAATTTGAGGAAATATCTGAGAAAGTCAAAGAATATTTCACAAAGCATGAACAATACAAACTCAATAATAATAATTACTTGTCGTCCTGTGGTTGCAATTCGAAGCGTAATTCATAAAATATTTAGGTTTACACATATTGAGGTTTGATTATTTGTTGATTATTTATTTGTTGGCAACATTTTCTAATTATATAGCGACGAACTTTACTCTGTGCGACTGTTTCACAACAGACTATTATGTGTTTGACATTGGCAGTTTGAACGTAAACAAACGGCAGACTATAACATGATTGACATAGTCAGTATGATCGTTGTGTTTTATTTTATATTCTTTAATGTATTTGTAACAAATACTTTATACAAATTTAAGTATGTGTTAATTTTTGTATGATTAAGTATTTGTACCACTTCATCATACAAACTTTAGGTATGCCAATTCTCACACTCCTTCGTTCGCGCAATATGCTTAAAATGGGGTACAAAGTTTTCTCTTCACGTTAAAATATATAGAAGACTAGCTGGCTCGGCGGACGTTGTCCTGCCCGTTCCGGTATGTAACGCGATGAGTTTGATTTCTGAATTACATCTCAGTACGTAACGTTACAGCCACACGATTATAGCGCCACCTACCGGGTCGGATTTTGTGGGAACCCTTTGATTTTCCGGGATAAAAGTATCCTATGTCCGTCCCCAGGATGCAAGCTATTTCTGTTCCAAATTTCGTCAAGAACGATTCAGCGGTTGGACCGTTAAAAGGTAACAAATCCAAGACAGAAGGACAGTAAGAGTTACTATCGCATCTATAATATAAGTATGGATAAAGCTTTAGTTTAGTGGTTTTAAAAGTAAACGTAATACACTTTGTAAAAATATAGATTTCGTTGTATTTTTATAATTTCAGACATCATTTTTCGTCGTCTTATTTTGTTTTTTCACATCTGTTACTTATATCCTGTATAAATAACATTATTTTTGTTTGTTAAAAACGGTGCCCAAACGAAACTTTCATCATGAGTTTTATAGACATCAAGTTCGTACGTACTACAAGACCAAATTCGAAACCTACAATTTGTTTTTGCACAAGAGGACCCGCGGTGAAGGAGTCAGGTGCTTTGACCATTATACTCCGCGGATTTTAAGTGATAGGTATGATGGCACGTATCGCGATACCTGATGAAGTGGCATTATTTATTTTTGAAAAGGAATTTCTTTCAAACGGCACGGTCTTCAGACAGTGGATAACGGAAGATTATGATGATGGTAATTAAAAAAATGAGTTTGTGATCGTGATTAATATCTATTGAAACGCAAAAGGCTCAACATTTTAGAGGCAAGGAGAAAGTTTGTTTGAATTCTAAATCTAGGCCACCGTGATAGCAAAAACTGTTACAAACAAAATGGACGTAAATTTTCTGATATTGTAAAAATTTCTGTCAATGTGGCCGTTATGGAAATACGCTAGATCAAGATGAGTTTAGTGATTCGGTTCGGTTTGGTTATTTCAAAAATTCATATAGTCACACCACCCGGGAAACCAAAACTTAGGTTAAAACGTGCCTCCTAACACTAGACTATGATGAAACTGAATAGTTTTAGTCCAGATCTCAAATCTGAATGCATTTTGGGTTTCTACAAGCAATACTCAAACACACTCACTTTCACACACATACTCCCACACACACAGTCGGACTCGGACACACGAGCGCACACACACAAATACGGTGTGTAACCGAAGCACTCATACATACTGAGTATTTTGTACATGGGAAACATACCTTTTTTGTCGTGAGGAATTAGCGTATTAGTAGATATTAGCCGAACTGGGAGAAGACACTGACTAATGGCCTGATACGTAAGTCAGCGACTTAATTTTTTTGTTTTATAAGGTGAGGACGAAACGAGCAAATTATTCACCTGATGGTAAGTGCAACGTCTGCCGATAGCAAATGCTGCGTCACCCAGACCATTTCTGTGTGACACCACACTGCGCCCGTCACCATGACACATGAGTTCTTAAGTCTCATATGCCCAGTGATTACGCTAGCTCTCAGTGTCCATCAAACCGAAACACCGTAATGTTTGCACACTACTGCTTCACGGCAGAATAACTGGCCCTGGGTCCTACCTAGACGGATTCCTGCATACGAATTCAAGTTGTTTATTCAAGTTAATTTTTTATTGTTATCAAATTTATAATTAAAATATATAATTTTCATTACTTTCACGTGCACTGACACTCATTTCAGACATGCGATCATATCATAACATGCTATGCTGTCACTATACTGCGCGTTTAAGAATTTTTTGACTCCTACGAAAATTTCGGCGACGTGGTTCGCATCTCACTTCCCGCGGGGGCGAAAAGTGGACTACGGGTGTGTTTTCTGCCTAACGCTTATATGTATATACAGGCGTGATTGTAATCCTACACGTCATTACGAATCCAATGAGCTCTGTAACGTTTTTTTTTTAATTCGAACTACCAAGAATTAACACACTTTTGAATTTGCGAACTAGTCTATGAAGCTGGCATCTTTAAATATTATTATTAGATTATAACTCATAATTTCTCTGTTGCCGACGAAGCCCAGTGAAAGTATCGAGTTAGTCACCACTTGTACGTCGAAAGAATAAATCACCATGTGACCTTTTAAGATATTTTATAGTGGAAAGGAGGGTTTTGTTTTGCTTTCTTTTTTTCGTTGCCATTCAGTATTGTACAAGCTAATATTTTTTATTTGGTCATACCATAATGGCGAATGTAAACAAATTAACTAGATAAAGTCGCCTGCTGGTTGACCGCCTGATGGTAGGTGGTCACTGTCATCAACCTTGGGAACCTAAATCTCATACCTTATATATGGCGGTATGCCTCGCCAGGAATTGGATATACGGTTCTCGTCACTTATCACAAGAAAGTTTACGCTGATATTCTGTAAGAGTGTGGTCTTTCCCCGATCAGTGCACTCTACTACGGTAAAAATATGGTCAGACTCGCCACACAAATGAACCTAAGTACCGTAATACCAAAGGTAATGGAAAAAAGGTGTTGCGATAATACTTTAAAATGTAACTGCATTGTATGGAATTTAGTCGGCTCGGTCGGCAAAGACGACGTGGACCCATGGCCCGTCACATCATATTCCCGACCACGACGCCGCCATATTGGTGCGAATTGAAAATTCTTACTCCTCATTGCGTTCCCACGAGCAGTATAGCGACAGCATTGCATATTATGGTGTTCATCATCATCATCATCATTTCAGCCTATCACTAGTCCAATGCTGAACATAGGCCTCTCCCAGAGATTCTTTCGTCTGGGGGGCCGGTGTATTGGCAACCGCAGTTTATTTGTTTGGATGTTTCAGGAAGATACCGCTGCCCATCTCCTGGTTTTAAGTTTTCCCTCTGTCGACTTTTACGACACCCACTTTTACGACCGTATGAGATGGTAGATTCTCTTACGCCGCTACCACACGGTGTTATTCTGCACGAATAAAGGCTGTCCGTACTATAATTTAGTCGCCTCTTACATCACCTTGGTAGGAAAGAGTTGATTCTATTCTACTCAACTCTATTCTACTCAATCAGTCAGCCACTGCTCGGCTGATTTGCTTCTGCGCTATGGGTCGTATTAAAGGTCACAAGTTCGTATCCCGTAACAAATGTTCGTATGATCTACAGATAGTTATTCCGTGTTAAAGTTTTTGTGCATGTTCAATTTATGAAGAAACCCTTTTGAAAATGAGCAAAATCATGAATTCTAACAATTCGCCAACGCATCCGTGGGCAGTTTGCTAATTGCATCAAAGATGGTCAACTCGACAAGCGTATACATTTCACTTATTTAAATAGGATACGTGTTCCATCAAACAGTGCAAACCCCTTTGGCACCGTTTTAACTAAAATGCTTTGTTATTATGTTATCCTTAATAAAATATTTAATAATAATCAATAATCAGGCTATTAAAGGTCCACTGCTGGACAAAGGTTCAAGAAGGGAGATTGAGATTTTATAGGAGAAAGTGACGAGACGAGCAAAACGTTCATCTGATGATAAGTGCAACGTCTGCCCATAACAAATGATGTGTCACACTGACACAGCACATATTGTGTGTTACCAGACATTGCGCCCGTCTCCTTTGGGCAGTTCTTAAGTCTCATATGACCAGTAATTACACTAGCTCTCAGTGCACTTCAGACCGAAACACTGTAATGTTGCTTCACGGCCGAACAACTGGCCCCGAAGCGAAAACACCAATGAGCCACAGTCACCACACTTGGCAGGCATATTGGCGATTGCAGTACAAGACCTGTCGGACCTTACCACGCTGACAATATCGAAGTCGTTTCTGCCCGTCACCGGTCTGTGTATCTTTCGTCTTGCACGGTTCAGAACCGTGATGGCACAGGGGCCCAGCGCTTGCCTTACATTTCATAACCCGCCAGTGATCTGAGTTAGATCCCCGATCCTAGTGCCGGCACCTCTAAAATTGTTCTGCAGTCTTAAGTGCTGATTTACCACGTGCTCAGCGTTAGTAAAACATCGTGCGGAAACCGGCATGTCGGGGGAATAATATTTCGGAGACATGTGAAGTCGGCCAATCCGCATCAGATCAGCGTGGCTCTTGCCGGCTCCAAAAACCCCTCAAAAATTAGAGGAGGCCTGTGCTCAGTAGTGGGACATTTATAGGCTGTTAGTTTCATTGTTCCATCTACTTTCCGCAAAACCGTGCAGATCGTCGCTTTGTCTAGTGAGGGGACGCTCTTCACTACACTTGTTTACACTAGTATTTAATTTCCATGATACTACATGGTGTTTGTCCATGGTCCAACGGGGCACGATGTAATGAAGTTGATGTACTTGTTAGTTTCGTAATTGTGTAGAGAACCCTAAACGGGAGCAGTCAGTTATGCGGTTTATTTGTACTCTGTTATATTTATTTCAGCCCGGGCAAGCAACCTCCCAGGATTAACACCTGGTAACCCCAACGCGTGCGGGGGTGCACGTCTATGCCGGACGCGGTACAACACTACCGCGCCGATGTACGGCGTCTCGCTCACGTCCGGACAGCCCGTTACTATCGTGCAGAAGTTCCCTGATCTACTACAGCAAGTCGTGTTCGAAGTTTGCGAGTGAGTATAAAGTCAATGTTTTTTGTTGAGTGATTTCTTATATTTACGCAAACACTACACATTTAAATGAAACTAATTTTTACGGATTTTTTTGCGTTTAATTTTACTATTTATAACCCGACCGTTTCGAGTGCTTTACAGCACCCATGGTCACGGGAGGACTGAGGTGACAGATGTCCTGATTTCAGAATTAACCCGGAGCACCTTCAGCTTTTTAATTTTTAACTATGATATCAAGTCATCTGTCACCTCAGTCCTCCCGTGGGTGCTGTAAAGCACTCGAAACGAAACGTAAACGCGATGAAATCCGTAAAATTTGTTTCATTTAAATAATGTTACTATTAATTACGACGACTAACAAAACAGTTTTGATAACATTCCAGGAATCCGTCTAGGTACCACCGCCGTGCCAGTAACTCTGTAACTGGTAGCTAGTGTGATTACTGGGCATATGTGACTTGAGAACTCATATCTCAGGGTGGCGAGCGCAATGTGTTGCTACACAAAAATGTTCTTCGTGACCCAGGATTTGTTATGAGCAGACATTGCACTTACCATCAGTTGAATGATATCCTCATCTCGTCACAGTCTTCCTTAAAAAAATCGTATTTAACATGTACAATAAGCGCACTTAGTATAGCCGACTTCCACCCCCCACTTCTCATTTACAATGTAGGGAATGCATCTTTTAATGTTTCTCCATTGCATAGATAAATATTATAAAGTGATAATATTCCTATTACTGTTGTGACTGGTGTGGATTACTTCGGCAACTTCGATTATTACAAAAATTCTGAAAACATCTATTGTTTCCAGCCTACGAGTATAAACAGATTTATAATGTTTTAAAACTCTGCATAATTAATAAGTTATAACAATTAACGCTTGTCCTCCTTTGTCTCTGCCCGCGTCGAATAAAGAAAAAAGAAATTTTATTATCGCGATGTCGCTGACTGGTTTTTCCCGAGCGACAAAGAGAGTTTATTCTCGAGTAATTTAAAATAACCCACGTCAGTGGCCTTAATAAATTTACTAAATAACACTAACATCTAAATCGAGTATATTAAAGTGTGAAAGTAAATAGTTTTATTTTATTCTTGTAACTACCATTTTCGATCTGTGTCATTACGCTTAATTCGATAGAAATATTGTGAAACTATGCTCCGTGTTTCAAACTTTGTAGAGCATTTATTTTAAGGATCCGACATGGACACAAAATACTTACGCTGAATGAGAACCGTACTGAAAAGTTAAACTGACCACTAAACACATGCTACTTTCTTACACTACACCCCAAAACTACATCGTAAAAATCGACACAGAAAAGTTCCTAAAAATCTTGTCCAATACACCAGATCTTCGTTAAATTCGACAGAGGGAATATGAAAACCAGAAGATGGGCAGCAGCATCTTCCTGGAACATCTGAATAAATAAATTGCGGTTGCCTACGCGCTTGCCAATCGTGACAACTATTTCAAAATCCTCCCCAAAATGAGAATTATTAATCTACGGGGGAGGCCTATGTTCAGCAGTGGATGATAGGCTGAAATGATGAATGATGATAATGAACGTCAAATATGCCAAGAGCAGTGTTCTCGACAAATCCTCCCAAAACTAAGACCTACGTCCAACTACAGACAGTTTACGGATTATACATGTTATATTTTATTTCAGAACGAGTGAGTGCTCCGTACTCCGCGGCTCCTGTACGCAAACCTACGTGCCGTATCTATTCTTAGTGTTGCCCCTCGGACCGGTCACGCTCACCGGTCAAGACTACGTCCTGGTCGAGTCCGGATGTGTATGTAAACCTGACCCCGTGTAGAATTTCGTTCATTTAGCTTTTAATATTTTTACAGAACGGTTCTGGTTTTTTCCGCTCACGCTGAGCTAGAGAGTATTTTATGAAGTACATCGTTAGATACTTCTGTTTGGAGTCAAAGGGTTAGAATGTAATTTATGAAGTTAACTTTCTGTAACATGTCTTAAGTGACTATGCTGGGTATTGAATTTTTATATAATATTTAATATTATAAAGACTCCATAAACCCGCTATAAATGATTACATTTAACTAGTATATATGTTTAGAAATTGTTTTGTTATCAGTACAAGCGACAATTAGATGAAAGGTTTATATTATAGTAATTGGTTCACTTTTTATATAAATCTTTGGATAGATTTTGGAACTGCAAAAATTATGACAGTATCATCTTTAACCATCAATCTTGTATTAATAGAGTATAGACTCACCTATATTGACATTGTCTATGACTGAAGTGAATGATGCATTTATTTATTTTTTGTTTGTTGTGTTAGACTATTAAGAAAAGTCTATCATGATTAGGGGACCATAAATTGTATTTAATTTACTGTAAAATGGCCGAAAATCTTAACATTGCGGTTTGGCGGCCATTTTGCGGAAAACTGTCTACTTTGTAAATCTTTATAGACTGAATTTATTATTGTTAATTTATTATTAGATATTTATTTTTTCCATGCACCGTTGTGATGCGCAGATATTTATTTAAATAAATCTTAATTTCGTGTTAATGAATGTTAATATATTATGAACATCAATGTGTATCAAAGATTTAAATATGCCTTTCATTTTAATGTCCTGTGTTTTTATTGAGCGTTATTTCAACGTATTTTACGGCTTCTTCTTTGTTTATTACATTTATCTACAACTTTATATAACTACGTACATGCATACATACATACAGCCACCGCCACTTTAGTACGAGTCTAGAAATCGTTAAAGCGTTCGCACGAGCAGTATAGCGACAGCATTGCATTTTATGGTGTTATCCTGCACGAATAATGGCTATCCGTACAAAACCTTAGTCGCCTCTTACGCCACCTCGGTAGGAAATAGTTCATATTTGAACCCTGCCGGACATCTATGGGCAAGCAATTAACTATCAACTGCGCAGGAGATTTATGGTGATGTCGACGTTGAAGATATGAGACATTTCTTGAGCTTCTCATGTGGCGATATAGATATCGTTACAGCACTGTCCGGCTGAGACTGAAAATCTTAGTAAAAGTGAATCATCTTATCTTCGAGGGCGCCGAGCAGGCCGTGCTGGCCAAAAGTGTCTGATTTGTGTAATGTACTCACCGGCGTTCCTCAAGGCGGTATACTATCTCCCCTTTTATTTTCCATTTTTATTAATCTTATCACATTGAATATCAAACGCTCTTACCATCTGTATGCTGATGATTTGCAACTATATTTGCAAGCGAGACCATCTGAAATCATTAATGCGATATCATTATTGAACGAAGAACTGCAGTGTATAAGTAATTGGTCCGCTGTTTATGGTATTAATGTGAACCCCTCCAAACGCCAAGCCATAATCATAGGCAGCTCTAGATTTACATCAAGACTCGATTACTCCACATTGCCATCGGTTATGTTTAACAACAATGCATATTGCGGTATGTATATTGACAGCTGTTTTACATGGAGCAAACAGATTCAGGAGGTAAGTCGCAAAACTACTGCAACCTTACGATCTCTTTATCGTTGGAAGAATTTTCTTCCAACCTCAACCAAGGTTTTGCTTGTCCAATCTCTTATTCTGCCGATTATCGACTATGCTGATTTGTGTTGCCCAGATTTGTCTCAACAACATCTTAACACATTGGATTGTCTCCTCAATAACTGTATCAGATACATTTATGGTCTATGTAAGTTTGATCATGTATCTTCCTTTCATAATCAGCTCAACTGGCCTATTCGTCAACGCAGGTATGTTAGAATACTCTGCACCCTTTTCACAATACTAAACGATCCATGTGCTCCTGAGTATTTGAAATCTAGGTTTTAATATCTGGAAGATTCTCATGACTGTTCTCTTCGTTCCTCGGGTATTCTCAAATTGCTTACGCCATTACACCGATCTGGTTACTCATCTCACTCTTTCGCCTTAACGGCTATAAGACTCTGGAACGATATACTCTCTTGACATTAAAAAAGCTCCTAACAAGTTTGCGTTCAAAATTAAAATACGGGAATCTTTTAAAAATTCGCTGCAAGTTTGAATTTTTCTCTCTTATTCGTGTGTATGTGTGTTTATTTATAATGTATGTGTATATATACTTGTATATGTATATCTGTGTATGTGTATGTATTTGTATAATTATGCATATATATTTTATACTTTATGTATTTATATTTATAGATAATAAACTATTTTTTTACTTTCTTATTGTTCGCTGCACCGCCTATCATATTATATTTTTCTCTGCTTTGCCTTATGGTTGACTGGTAGAGAATGCCTTTAGGAATTAAGTCCTCCATATGTACCACGCGTGCATAAAAGCTTAAATAAATAAATAAATAAATATCTTTTGACATCGAGAGCGTAGACATCTTGAGTCGTCGTGAGCGTGGAGATCTTTAGTCGTCGTGAGCGTGGATATCTTGAGTCGTAAAGCGATGATGCGTTAAAGCTGTGTTCAGGTCCTCAGTACGTCGAGAGAATGGTGAAGCCGCATGTGTCAGTCATAAGAGACCTGTCGTTGATGATCCTCAGTTCTGTGAGATTAGAAAGCACGCGTTGTGCGAACATCACTCAGGTACTGTGTTTGCGATGGATGCTGATAATTTCACGGTTAGTTTTAAGAAGCTGGCTGCGTGCTCAATCTCTTCGTGACCATTAATTTGGCGGTCTTTTCTATTGGATTAAGTGACGACACGAGCAAAACCTTCACCTGATTATAAGTGCAACGTCTGCCCATAACAAATGCTGTGTCTCCCAGAACATTTCTGTGTGGCACCACATTCCGCCCGTCACCCTGTGACATCAGTTCTTAAGTATCATATGCCCAGTGATTACACTAGCTCTCAGTGCCCTTAATATCGGAATACAGAAATATTTGCACACTACTGCTTCACGGCAGAATAACTGGCCTGGGATGATATCTATTTAAGAAGGATTCCTGCTTAGGAATCCTACCACCGGTAAGTGTTGAGGATGAAGGTGCCAAGTGCAAACGGAGGATGCCAGTTTGATCGGATAGTCTTGAGCTGGGGAGGACGTATCCTCCAACGAGTAATCTTGTATATGTATACGGTAACCATTCATGAAACTTTAATATCGCGATGCACGACGTATTAGCAACGTCTTAAACTTCTTATATGGTGACATAGATGTCACTACTAGTAGATACTGTTTTACAACAAGTCCCACACTACGATTTCTTCTGTATTACTACTGTTTAAAGTAGTATGTCTTGACTCGGGAAGCACCAGGAATACGGGAACAGCGGAGCAAAATTGTGTTAGCACGATCACCATTTATTCACACAACGGGGTTTCTACAACTACCATCAACTAAGTATACTATAATATTAGCGCCTTATATAATAATTTAGCAACTTTCAGTAGTGCTTAAGATTGCTATTGGAATATTACGAGACACATTACAAAAAAACCTAACAACTATCTGTAGGCTATACAAATATTTGTACCGTGCGAAAATCGAACCCGCGACTCATATAGCAGTAATCAATTGCTTAGTCATCGCGCTAATCGAGCCGTAAATATATACTTGTATAAAAATTAATTGAAGTAACAGCCCTAAAAAGTCCCACCGCTGAGCACAGGCTTCCTCTCATTATTTATGAGACAGCTTTGGGACAGGGAAGAGGCCGTCACGCTGCTCCAATGCGGGTTATTATAAAATAACCACAAGATTCCACCGCAGGACCAGTTATTCTGCCGCGAAGCAGTAGTGTGTGAGTGTGTGCAAACATTACTGTTTCGATCTAAAGGGCACTGAGAGGTAGTATAATAACATAATTGAAAAGTATACTCTATTTTATGTTAACCGCAATCAACCGCTTACAAATTAACCACCAAGGTTACTACTCTTATTCCTCAGAGGGTTTTCAAGCTGGGCAAACTCTACCGCGCTGTGCGAGCCGACTCGGATGGCATTATTCTGCCGTAAAGCAGTAGTGTGCAAACTTTACTTTGTTTCGGTTTGAAGAGCACTGTGAGCTAGCGTGATCACTAGGCATACGAGACTTAAGAAACTATGTCTCAGGGTGATGGCTACAGTGTGGCGTCACACAAAATTTTCTGGGTGACACAGCATTTGATATGCGCAGACGTTGCACTTACCACCAGGTGAACGTTATGCTCGTTACATCACTTTATGCAATAAAAAAATGTTTGCCATTACTGTCGAGATGGTAAATCAGGTAATACCTTTGGAATGCCGGAACGTATATCCTACGCTCAAAAACTTGATGCCTTAAACTGCCGGAGCGTAGATCTACGCCAAATCCCGCTTTCTGCAAAATATACTTTATTTTATTTAGCAGAAAGCGGCTTTATTTCATTTAAATTTTTAGCATTATAATGTCCGCAGCAAATTAGCACTTTTTGTGCGGACGGGAGTCGGCATCCCAGTAGTTAACAGATAAATAAATTAGCATGCAAATGTTTAAAAGCCGTGGTAGCCCAGGGGCCGAGTGCTCGCCTTTAACTTCATATTACGCGAGTAACCTGGGTTCGAACCTCGGTCCAGCACCTCTAAAATTATTCCACGATTTTAAGTGCTGATTTAACGCGTGCTCAGCGGTGAAGGAAAACAGCGTGAGGAAACCTGCATAGCCGAGGAATAGAAATATTTCGAAGACATTTGAAGTCCGCCATTGAAGCGGCGTGGCGGACTATTCCCGGCTCCAACACCCTCTCAGAAATGAGAGAAGGTCAGTGCTCAGCAGTGGGACATTTATAGGCTGTTACATTACATTGTTACAAGTTTTATGATTGTCCCGTGTCGCTGACACTGCTTTTGACCCGTCCTCGGATGGTGAGAAGGAGAAAACCAGTGTCTCTACTCATTAGTAGAGATACTTGTTTGCTCCTCTATACGAAAATGACGTCTTCGGATTGTTAAGGAGATTGAAAAGAAGAGACGCTCTGAAAGAAATCACTTCCTTCGTTACATAATGAGTTTGAATTTATCTTCCAAAAAAATAAAAGACAAATCAGTTTTAAAGGTACATTATCTGTACCATCGGTTTTATTAAATGTCACAATATTACAAATTTCAATACAAAATTCATATTTACAGACTATTCATCACTGTACTCGTAATTATCTTACGAAATACATTCCTTTTTTTTATTCAATGACTCAATCCTTAATTATCTAGTCTACGGACTACGTTTTAATTACATAAAGATACAACCTAATTACATGTTGTACAATAATAATGTCTTGAATTATATACAAACATCTTTCAAAACGCATGTACAAATCTTGGAAGAAAAGTAAGGAATTATAATATTAACTTAGATTCTTTATAGTACCTACAAAACTTCTCCATTTTTCACATGTAGTATGTAATTTTGATAGTTACAATTAGTTGAAATAACTCAAATGACAATCTTATCTTTCAAACATGGCACAAAAGAATTTTCTTTGATTTCTTTTAACTTTTCCTTCGGTTACCTTACTAATCGTTTGTTGAATTGTTGGTTTACGTCATACAGATCATAAACTGTGTATGTTAAAAAATATTTTGAAATTTCATGAATGTTTAACCGATTATTATCTATCTCCAGACAAATGTTTACAGTCAACATTATACGATTTCAGAAAAAAAGAATAATCTACCCTTTTACCAGATAACCATTTAAAACGAATATAACATATCTTATTAGTAAATATTGCATACTTGTTTATAGTAGGAGGCTTTTTGCGATTTGACTATTAATTATTTGATGGAATTGCGTTTCAAAACTGAATATTCAATTGAAGACATTATTATTACACAGGTTTAAATTCGAAATTCTACTGTTCATAACGTTGGTAGTACTGGGGAGCCCCGTGCTGTTGTTGAGGTTGTTGATAGTGCTGTTGCTGTTGTTGCTGCTGTTGCTGCTGATGCTGCTGTTGCGGCTGGCCATGGGAGACTTGGGGTTGCAGTGTCTGGGGCTTTGGTGTTGGTACTTTCACCACAATGTCGGTCGGCTGTCGGGAAACCTGCAAAATAAGTTTAAAGTCATAAGTTAGCTGGCGTAAAAAAAAAAAATGTGCACCTCACACACGGCAAAGGTAAAACTTTAGAAAACTAAACTTCGAGAGACTGAGACAAATGCAGAGTATCAGGAGGAGGAAATATTTATAATAATATTGTTATCAAGATTAAAAATTATTTTGCATTTTGTTGTACATATATTACATTACATATTATACATACTCCAATTTTTTAATTTCAACAAATGACAAGAGTGGCAGTGGCGACTTTCAAATCAAACCGATTCTTATGAAGTTTTCACTTAAAAAATGCTTTGTACAAAATGTATTAACAGACAATGTAGTTCAAAAGAAGGTGATTCTTTCTAGAACATAGAAAGTTTAAAGAAAAAAGTGTCAAACTACTTTAAAGAATTAGGCATCATGGTTCTTTTTAAAAACGAAAGTGTTCTTAATCGTCAAACTTATTATGTCTCAACTTGTTTACGTCGTGGTAGACGCTTCTTCTATACTGCTTACTGCGTCTTAGGTCTGGGGTGAGAAATCCAGCTAAAACCAACACGGAAGACAGTGGACGGTAGAGAAAAAACACAAAGCTTAGACATCATCATCATCGTATAAAAGTGAGAAATACGTGAAAAACATTCATCAGCATAAGTATTAAGTCATTACCGTGTGGTGGCGTCTTAAGAGAATCTATTCCCCATCACATCCGTGGTTGTCGTAAAAGTCGACAGAGGGAAAATAAAAACCAGATGGCCAGTAGCATATTCCCGGAATATTCTTACGTTCAGCGGTGGACAAATGACAGGTGGCATTGATGAATAAAATGATGATGAAATATTAAGAGTTAATAATGACTAAATACCTCTGCTTTGAAGCCCTCTTTAGGGTCCGCGGTGTAGGTTACTGTCCTTATAAAGCCATCGCTGTCAACAACAGAGTAGGAGCCTTTGATCTTATCACCGTCCCTCTGCTCCTTGCGGTTCTGGTAGTTGGTGTACTGGTCGTCGTTGACATCGAAGCCGAATTGGTAAGATGGATTAGCCTGTGGAACAATTGCAAATCATTCTGGTAATTTCTTATTGAAATTGGGAGGGGGGGGGGGGAGGGTAGAATGAGTAACCAATTTCAAAAATTTTAAATAATTTCACTATAACCATCGTTATTAGCTCATTACCACCTTAAGTAGTAGTATTTTACGTAATTATACTTGAAGTTATTGATAAAAACTATTTACTACTGACCAAAGACTAGTAATTATGTACGAAAAATAAGTAATTTCAATATACCAAGAAAATATTGCATGTAATACTTGTATTATTCAAATATTGCTTGGATAATAAACTAAAATTTTTTTTCACGAATTTTCGAAAACATAGGTAATTTCACAGAAAAATTAACGCATTACCAAACAATTTTTTTTTAGATAGAAAGTGACGGAAAAAGACGAGCAAATCGTTCATCTAATTGTAAGTGCAAGGTCAGCCCATAACAAATGCTGTGTCACTGGATAAATTTCTGTGTTGCACTATACTGAGCTCCTGAGACATCAGTTTTTAAGTCTCAAATGCTCAGTAATTACATTAGCCATCAGTGCCCCCCGAACCGAAACATAGTAAGGAAAACATAGTAAGAAACATACGACTGCTTCAAGATAGAATAACTGGCAGTACGGTTAAAACAAGTCTTAAAATTCGACAGTTACTTCAAGTGGATACTACTTTTACGGTCTGTTAACAAAATTTATGTAATAACGCTGGTAATGCATAATATTGACGGGCAAGTATAATAACGTAGGTAATTACATAGATATATCAGGTTCTGTAAACGTGGAATCGGAATACTTGATCCGATACTATAGAGAAAGCGGTCTAATTTGAATTCAACAAACCCGGCAAACGATGGAAAGTCAGTTCGACCGTTAACCGACCACTGTAAAGCCAGAAGTGGGATATTATTTCAGCTATTTATGTAAATAAATATGTTCATAAGTTTCCCATTAACCATATAATACTAGGCCTATTTTGAAAAGTCGTATCTTCAAAAATTTTGGGGTATATATAATTTAATTAGTCTTGATGCTCTGCATAACATAACTGGTATGATGTCATTGCACGAAGTTTTTTAAAGCGGATACTAAAAGCGAATTTCGCTACTCATAGAACAGAGCAATTTTTTATAATATTCATATTTTAAGTTACTAAACTTATTTTAAGTTATGACTTTTCACCACTTTAGAATTAGTTTGAATCAAAAACTCCACAGTCTTCAGAAGAACCACATAGGATCTAGTAAGATTTTCGAAAAAAAAACTTTTACTTATTAAATAAAAATATGCCGAATTAATTATTTTTAGCATGAAATATCTCGATGACTATATTTCAAAAATATGTGTACGTATTGTACATAAACCTTTGCCACACTCATAAGTAGAATGATGAACATACAATTTGGCGCGAAACAAACTGTAAATAAAGTTTTAATCGCTGTAGGTTTTTTATCTTTAAGATGTAGTTTTAGGTTATACTTATATTTGTAACTTTTTTATTAACGTTATGTTGAATAAGGGCAGGTGAATTAGCAGCGCAAATAATACGAGACAAGTATCGCAGTGAAAGTTATGAGCGCAAACCTGCTCCGATAAGTGATCCGACCGTAAATAATCCGATATGTCTGTAAATCGCCAGTATGCTATATCACTCGCTACACAAAACATGTAAATGTAGGTTACATCAACAGTAGTGTAGTATTTTACATCTCTTTCTTTAATAAGCTAAGATGGATGACGAAAATGACCACGCTCACTGAGAATGCATATGGTGAGTGGAGAGTGCCGGGGAGTCCTATGCTGGCAACGAAACATGGAAATGCCTTTCTTCTAAGTTCAACGATAATTCTTAATAGTAATTCTTTTTAATATTAAAGAAAAAACGACACTGCACACAAGGAGTTCCTGTAACGTGGGTGGGAGAAATTTAAGTCTTAATAATTATGTGGAATATACAGAACATAGACGTACATGAATTGCACGTACATAAATATTTGCGTAAAAAGAAGTATGAATGAGGAAACTTACATCATAATCTTCAGGGACACGCTGAGGAGCTTCCTGGGCATACTGCTGACGGTATTGCTGCTGTGGTTGCGGTTGAGGTTGCGGCTGGTATTGAGGACGCGGCTGGTACTGGTTTTCAGCCTGCACTTGGTATGGCTGTTGAAGAATCACACCTAATTTATTAGGATTATATAGAAGTGGAACCACGGTATCGCAGACACCATTACATACACATCAATAAATACATTTACATATACATATGATCATACACAAATAGGTTCAGAAGCCGTTCGATTTATATTTAAATGTTGGCTAGCCCACGTGTAGCTAGACATCGGCACGGCAACCACCGGCTTGGCGGAGAGGAAGGGAAAAGGATTAAGTAGGAAATGCACATGGGGTAGGGAACGGGAAGGTGGGAATGGAACTATAAGGTGTAGGATACTGCTATCTCGGAAAGAGCAGGAGGAGACTGCAGTAGCTCCGTATTTTACCGTATTTTCCGGACAAGGCAACTATATCAAGGCTTAACAGTCAAAGTTATTGTAAGAAGCATGAAATTTCGCTGCAATTACCTATAAATTGTATCTTTAGAACTGGATAGTTCGATTAAGATAAATTAATAATTATATGTTTTCGATATGTCTTTATTTAGAAGTAAAATACTGTATGGCTATTACGAGCAATTAAGGGCACTCGTATGATGGTGGACGATTTTTTAGAATACTCGTATTTAAAGTCGTCATTAATAACTGTAGGTTTGCTAGCATTACCTTGTTGTATAATTATTAATCATCATTTCAGCCTATCACTAGTCCACTGCCGAACATAGGCCTCTCCCACACATTGCCACAGTAGTTTGTAGCTCTCATTTTGGGGTGATTTTGCCATAGTTGCCACGCTTGGCAGGCGGAATGGCAACCGCAGTGTCAGATGTTCCAGGAAGATGCTGCTGCCCACCTTCTGGTTTTATTTTCCCTCTGTCAGTTTTACGACACCAACGGTTTATGAGGTGGCAGATTAGACCAGAACTATTACTGTCTTTATTTATCTTTAGATAATTTGGATGGAAAGTTATGGGAAGTCCTTTTCAACCTAGTCACAGCATCGTTTATAATATTTTTAGTTAAGGGTACCTAATTTGTACTCTATGATTCGTACATTGCGGCATTCCATCTCGGAATGGGTGACCAATATTTGTGGGTGTTTTTTTTTACTGTATAAAGTGACGAAACGAGCAAAACGTTCACCTGATGGTAAGTGCAACGTCCGCCCACAACAAATGCTGTGTCACCCAGAATATTTCTGTGTGACACCACACTGCGCCCGTCACCCTGAGACATCAGTTCTTAAGTCTCAAATGCCCAGTGATTACGTTAGCTCTCAGTGCCCTTCAAACCGAAACACAGTAATGCTTGCACACTACTGCTTCACGGCAGAATAACTGGCCCTGGGGTGGTGCTTAGGAATCCTACCACCAGTAAAAGATAGATACAACACAGATAGTGATATCACTTACAAGTCTTGCTGGACCTTGTCCCTGTCCTCCACCGAGATGCGCTGGCCGAGGTATAATCTGCGTCTGCGCTTGCGCAGGCTGTTGGGCGCCAATATACTGCCTCAGGAGATGCGGGGGGAATGCCTTCATCCTGCTGATAAATAAAATCGTGTCTGTTTGTAATAACAAAATAACAGCTTTTTAATCAATGCTTATGAAAGTATATTCGGTATTTATAAGAAAAATCAATATTTTAAATTTTTGTCTGTCTGTCTGTTTGTTACGGCTAATCTCCGAAACGGTTTGACCGATTTTGACGTGACTTTCACTAATAGATAGCTGATATCATAGCGAGTAACTTAGGCATTTTAAAAATTAATTAGGGTTCCGCGCAAAAGAATTAAAACCCCAAAATCCAATTAAAAGAGGGAAGAATGTATATCATCGATCGGGGTCGGCTTTTTTACGCGGGTGAAATTTCGGGGCACAGCTAGTATTAAATAAAAGAATATGTGACATTTAGAAGAAGTGCTTCTAAAACTAATTTAAATAAACAATGGAGTTCTTCCAAACAACGATAATCGCAAATATTGATTATAAACAACATTAAAGCAAAACTGTTTGACCTGCAATTATACATCTCAGCAAGTCAATGAGTGAAATTTATCACTATTTCTTTTTTTTTATGTTAGAGGAGGCAAACGAGCAAGCGGTTCACCTGATGGTAAGTGATCACCGCCGCCCATGAACATCTACAATACCAGAGGAATAGCAGATGCGTTGCCGGCCTTTGAGGAAGGAATAGGCTCTTATTTCGTTATTATTCACATAATTAGCTATTTAAATACGTATATTTCTCCATCATTTGTAAGAAATTCTTACACAAATTCTCAACACCTAGTGTTCCTGCAGGTATTATTTACAATACATCATTTTTTTGTTATTTTTTGTTTTACAGTACAGTTTTTAATTGGCTATGACAACAATGCAGACTTAATTTCCTCGCTCAGTGGTGATAATTAAGCTCTGTGTGAGGAAGAGCCAGGCCCTATTGTTACCAGCGGCAACGACCAGACGCAAATACAGTTCCTTTAGAACCCACTGTGCGAAAGCCCCCGTGGGGTTTGTAGAGCAAACAGAACCAGTACATGGTACGCTAACCTAATTGCATTAATTGCGGTAATCCAAAAATTGCGTGATACTTAAACAAAAGTTAACAGACTACCGACACGGATGCAAACACGAAATCAACAATTATCTCGTTACGGTATAAGTCGACTTAATCCAGTCGTCGGTTACCGGTTATCAGAGCTGCTGAACGTTGCGACATCTCGAAAACCGTAACACTACGTAACTTGACCAGTTACGCTGCGCTTGTTTTTAGCGCGACTGAAAAAGTTACGTACGGTGCTTGTTATGCAAATTAGCTTTTTTCGACATTTTCCATTATGTTTTTCACTCGCGACTGTTTATTGAATGAATGACTGATGTCATATGCCCATCATCTTTAAATAACACGGTTACTAATAACAAAGCACGAATTTAATCTAGAATGTTCCATTACCATATCCATGCATTTTAAATATCATCCGACTGTATGGTTTAGGCATTTTTTTAAATTACAATACAAATCTGGAGTAAATTAGAACAAATGGTAAACGGAACTATTTTGTTTATGAATATGTATCTAAGAGGAGCGGTCGCTCTTAGCGCCAGGTGGCAAGGGGCGCCAAAATGCCAGCAAATTAATGTTAATGGCACCTTTTGATCGGCGCGGGGCTTCGCGGCAGGGCGGGGACGCCGTACTCGGGCCCCAAGTTACAATGTCACCTTTATTAAGTGATGCATCCTCAGAACTTCACCAAATTTACATGAGACCACCGTACGCCCATGGGACAATCCCTAAGGTACCCTCTTTTTAAAAAAAGAAACATCAATATTGCCTCCCGGGTTGAAAATAATTATCGCTGATCCACAAAAAAAAAGATTCCGACAAAGAGAACCTCCTTGTTTTTAAGAAATCGGTTTAAATTAGCACGATCTAGAACACCGATCTAGTAATGCGTAATGGGGCGAGTTCTTTTTTTTTAAAAGAAAAAGGTATTTATTGCCTATAAGTAAAAACTTTTAACTGATTTTCAAGATATCTTTTCCCGTTTTTGACGTTGTTATTTTATTTCTTATCTCTAAATTTGTACAAAAAATTGTTGATCTCTTGGCATTATGTAGTTTGCTGGTACCAAAAAACACCTTTTCTTTCTTTCAAACACTGCTAACTTTCAGCAGAACAAAAGGAACTGTGGTGGTAACTATTCAGGCGGACTCCTACATAGTAAACATTTTACATAATGTTTTCATTATGTAAATATATATATCTATGTTTACGTAACTGTAAATTAATCTACGAGTAGCACTCGCTCCCATTTCTCACAAACCACAATACGAGTAAACTACTTTCATTTATTATGCAAAAGACGTAATAAGACTTACAATTAAATGTCTGAAACTATCTGAGCGTCTGATCTGGACGTGTATGGATTTTTTTAATGTAACTACCGGAAATCTTCGTACGTCTTTTATAAATGTTTGAGATGCTTATGTAATTTATTAAAGCACAAAGATAAACTGAATTTATAGTCGTACATCACCTGAAAGCTTTATAATAACGTTGTATAGGTTTAAGGGTATATTTCTGTTCTACTATTTTGGGTTTACGCATTGTACAGAGAGTATACATTAACATGTATAGGTATACATTGATATGAAACACTATACGGTATATATTACATAGAAAACTTAGGATAATAATTTAACCCTGGAATCTATCACCCCGTCTCCTCCCGTGGGCGACGTAAAAGTCGACAGATTGAAAATGAAAACCAGGTGATGGGCAGCAGCATCTTCCTGGAACTCTCTGAATAAAGAAACTGCGGTTGCCAATACCCCTGCCAAGCGTGGCAACTATGGCTAAATCTCCCCACAATGTGAGCTACAAACTAACGAGTTTCGTGGCAATTCTTATGTACTAGTAATAGGCTGAAATGATGATGATGACGACAATGAACCAGCGGAAACGACTGAACTGAATATACACCAGTGCATAAATGTCTCGTGTTTTAAAATTATTTCAAAATATTATATGTTGTTTTTAGTTCTGTTTACTGAAACAATTTAAAAATTGTTTACAATTACATGAACAAGAAAAACATATTGATTGAATGGTGAATTGAAAAACATATTGACTGACTTACTTGCTATTGACACACTGATTTTTTAACAAAAATATGTTGTTTTTTTCGTAAAGTTGTGATGTAAATTTATTAGGTTATTATTAAATTAATTAAAGAGAAAGGCACACACTATTTCATATGTTATACGATCGCGTTTATAAACACGAATAACGTGTTTCCTGGACGAGCTTATTGTCCATTAATTTCTTATAATTATTAGTGCAATTATTTTAATAGAAATTAGTGGCGAGACTAGCAAGTCGTTCATCTAGTGATAAGTTGAAACGCCTGCCCATAACAGTGTCATCCAGAACTTTGGAAAGTTTTGTATGACATCGCAATGATGTCGGCGTCATGAGACATCAGTCCTTAATTATGCCCGGTGATAACACTATCTTTAATTCTCTTCAAACCGAACCATAGTAGGTATTTGCACACCTCAGCTTGACGGCAGATAATATATAATAGAGATAATTATGAGAACTGCAGCAACCTGCCTTGGCAGATCCGTGCATAGAAAACCCAGTGAAATGGTTATTGTTAGACAAGAGCGGTGGCAAAAAACTGTGTAATGAGATTTTAGGGTTAAACTGGCATTAATCCTGTAAGCGAGCAATTGTTTTGATATGGACTAATGCTTTTATTACAAAGAAAAAAAACAAATTCCGAAACAGAAGTGCACTAATTAAATTACTTTTCTTTTTTGCTTTTTACTGCATTGATGCATGAAAAAACGGACTTAATTCTGAATATTAGATTATATAAATATAAGGAAATATTACAAATTAAAAAAAAGTTAATAGAAATACTAACTTGGGGTTGCGTTTGGTACTGATGTTGTGGCGCCGCTATAGCACACCCCAGTACTGCCAACGTAATACACTGACGAAACATATTACCACACACCTTTAAAACTTTTTTTTGAAAAGTAATATTATTAATGTATAATTAAAGACCACCACCACACGCGTCGCACTGATCGTATGGTACGTGCAAGTAGAACTCACTTTATATAGCTGGCATCCCTTCTAGCTTGAGGTACTTGAAGGCGGGAGTAGAAGACTCGAACTCGTGAGCGTGATTCGAAATTTAAATTGGAGCATATGTCTACAGTTATCATAATCTTTTAAGGAATATGTGTAAGAGTTATTTTTAATAATGCCAAATTACAAATACATATTATTTTGATTTCAAAAAATCATAGATAGAGTAATTCACGACAAAAGATGTTTTTGAAAATTGCAATGAATTGATATACTAATACATCGCGCAATAATTATATTGAACGGTTTGTATGTCATTGTCTCATTCATAAATTTCTAGTACTTTTCCTTTAGCATATTGAATTACTAAACCAAAACTGATAAATACAACAAGATTTGTGGATTTGATGGTGCTCAATTCAATGTTCCCGATGTCTCCTGCGCTTTGCAGCAACCATGCACACATGGGAATAAGGTGTTAGACGTCCTGCTGACACATTTAGTCCGTGCTACCTTCTAGCTTTAAGGTATTATTTTGGTCCGATCTACGTGTCGAGATTACAGTATCTTGAAGTCTTGCAGTGGTATGCGTGTCCTTAAGTTTACCACTAATGAATGGTAGAAAATGCGCGTATTGAACCTTAACGTAATCTCGACATTCTCCCAATAGATAAATGTTGATAGATGGAAGTCAGAACTTTACTTTTGCTTACCCCTATTCACCTATAGCGAGAGAAAATGTGTGAAAAGAAGGTAAACTCACTGTTGGCCGGCAGCGATGATTAGCCTCAGGGCATGTTTTCGGATGTGGAACGTTTCGGTCGTCCTTGACCACACTCCTACGTAATATTAAAAGTATTTGCACTTAGCTGGGCCGACCCGACGCTGTCACTGACTTGTATTTTTAAATATATTACAACTTACAATTTGCAAGCAATAACCGCCATTACCGGTCCAACTTACACATGTTAAGAATTATATCTTATCCCAGATCGGTGGTGGTACCCAGCCATTTTATCTATTAAAATTACAGTGTTTAGTCATTTCAATTGACTTCTCTATAGAATCATCCTTGGCAGGAATCAGGGGCGGATTTGATACCTTGGTTTCTGTAGGCCTACAGAATGTAGCCGCCTCTCCACTCCCCTGCAAAGCACGAAATTAAAATCGAATAAGTATAATAAATGATATACAAGTAAAAAGCTGTTATTACAAACATACACTTCAATTTTATTTACTAGATGATAATATGCAGTGTCAGAGATCAGAGATGGTTGGCGCAAGGACCAATTAAATAATTTGAAACGTAAAAGAGCCCCCCCTTTCGTTGCTCCCGCGGCCAAGGGTGTACTGTAGATTTCCCTGCGATAAAACGGGGACGATTAGCTCCTGCGCTACTGGTCGCGGGTTAGATTCCAAATATCTGTATGGTCTATAGATAATTGCACGAGACACAAGATAATGCACTCATGTTAAATACAGAAATCTCAAGCATAAACATCTAGATTGGAACTGGGACAACTGTCTATAGGCCTAATCGCTTATCCACTGCGCTATCCGAGCTGTCAAATGTCAGAAATGAGTCATGAGTATTGTGTACGTGTTACGATGTATTATATTAAAGTAGGTTACTGAACGCGCCTGAGCTTTAGCTACATAATTCGAGCTTCATAATGTCAACACAGACAGACACAAGCATTAATAAAGTTACCAGTTTCGCTCTGTTACAAAATGTTTTGTTTCTTAACCATTATAATAATAAGTTGCGGGTCGTGGTGGATTCGAATACCATCCGAGTCCTATTTTTTTAAACACTCTGCTGTTGCTGTGTCACCCGGAATATTTATGTGTGGCACCACTGCGGTCGTCGCCCTGAGGCATGAGTTCTTAAGTCTCATAGGCCCAGTAGTTACAGTAGCTATCGGTTCGCCTAAAACCGAAACAGAGTAATGTTTGCATACTACTGCGTAGAACCTGCATAGGAATCTTACCAGATTTAATTTTTTTTTTTTTGAGTATATGTCTAGTATATTTTTCATATAAAATAATTTAATAAAGTAGGCCGGCGCCCTCCCGATTGAAGTAACTGACCGAGGTCGACCCTCGTGGGCACGAGTCAGTTACTCTCGAACACAGGACGGTCCAAACCGAGGTCCCTCTTCGGGGGCCTTTGCGCTGGTCATCCATAAATAAAGGTTTTGGCTAAGCGCCCGCAGCGCTCTGTCACCTTTCAATCCGGCGAAAGCTGTGAAAACCTTCGGGCTAACAGTGACCATCAGTCGTAAAAAATGTAGGCAGGCACAAGCCATGTCATGTCACTGTATGTTTTAAAAACAAAAGTAGAATAAGGGAAGGTAGACTCAGTAATGAGCTGCAAAGCTTCTGCTCGGTAGGCGCAGTGGCTGAATCACTGACTGCTGCGCGGTCGCGCAGTTGGGTTACTGCACGTACCAAATATTCGCATGGACTATATAGTTGTTCCGGATGTGAGTGTGCACAAGCAATTTATATCTGTAGATCCATCGACGATAGCCAATAATCCCCTGAGTGGGCTAACGTTTCCCAAGAAAGTTGAAAAGATCATTTTGACTCCCGATAGCTTCACGCTTTGCAACATAATCTATGTTAGATTTAAATACTCGTTGTCAACGGATTTCCAGTTTAAGTTGGAATTATGTTTTCACACGCGATCAAGTGATGTGTGAAGCCGTTTTATCTTAAGTTATGTCTCTTTAAGTCAACATACGAGTATTGTTATGAATCATCATATGCAGGAATCTGTCCAGGTAGGTACCACCCCAGGGCCAGTTATTCTGCCGTGAAGCTGTTTTGTAAGCATTACTGTGTTTCAGGTTTGAAGGGCACTGTGAGCTAGCGTAATCACTGGGCATTTGAGACTTAATAACTAATGTCTGAGGGTGACGGGCGCAGTGTGTTAGTGGGCCCAGAATATTTCGGTGTGACACAGCATTTGTTGTGGGCAAACTATGCAGTTACCATCAGGTGAACGTTTTGGTCGTTTCGTCACTTTATACAATAATAAAAAAAAAGAAAACATTTACATATGGGTTCTCGTAAATTTACTTTATGATTGTTATTTTTAATTTTGCCAAGTTACCAGTAAATTGGAATATGAAAAAAATTACACTAGAGACCATGGATTCAGATGTATATTTTTATATCAGCATTTTTAAGTATTCTCCACGATATTTCAGGACAGAATAGCGTTTTTTTTAAACACATTTTTTATCCTAACATTCATAATAGTTATTTTTATATTTACGCGAATACTACACATTTAATAAAACTAGAAGTGAAGACTAGAAAACCTGAAGGCGAAAGTTTCAGGGCGTCGAGAACAAAACATTATATCTAGTTGTAGTTGTGTACATTAAGTATTATTTTTGAAAAGTCAGATTCGTTACGTTTTATTCTTTTGTAGATCACAAACCTTATGTAAGATGTCATACCAGTCAGTTATTCAATCAATGCACACAAAAAAAAAACAGTGTTAAAATATGTATGACGGCCTCATCGCACTGAAAGCGATTCCTTCCAGACAACCATTGTATTGGGAATCGGTGTTATTAAATTATAAAAGAGATATTAAATAATAAATTAATATAGAGCACAGGACGAAGGAATTTGTAGATTAAACAAATAGGCCAAAGTTTAGGGAAAAAACGGAAAGTGGAAGCGTGAAATCAGAGTTCAAAGTAACCACGCTGATTCTTGAGTTTTTAAAGGAAAAATGGGACTCAGCCCGTAGAATATGTGTTGATAAGGAATTTCACAAGCTGTAGAGATTCAGTTATATTACTAAAAGGTAAAAGTAAAATAAAAAAAATGTTTTCTTTATTCAAGTGCTTGGGTATCATATTGCTTGAGCACCGACTTTTTAAAAGTAAACCTGGTTGAAATAAAACTAAGCTTAAACAAAAGAAAATAAACATTTATTTTCATTATAATGTGTGGTCACGATGTTTGGAAGATGATTCAATCAATGATATTTTTAAAGCAATTCGTGTCTGTAAATATGAATACACAGCATTGAATTACCAATTCCATGCACTAGAATCTGGCTTAAACCTTGTATCTCACGTGATACGTTAACGGTACTTAGCAATTACATTTAGTAAACTTTAACATTACTTTTCCTTTGCCTAACCTTGTGAGAAATAAAAATAATTGTAATTTGAACTCAACATTATGTTTCAATGTACTTTAGACTTACATAAAGTGAAACAGATGTGCCACTGAAGTGTTTCATGAAATAAATTAATGATTGCAGTTCATTTTTGTGCTAACTAATAAATTACATACATACATACAGTCACGCCTCTTTCCCATAGGGGTAGGCAAAGACCACATCTTTCCACTTGTTACGATCCTGACACACATCTTTAGCTTCTTCTACTTTCATTAGCGTTTTCACACACGCTCGTCGGTTGCGGGTACTTTTAACGTAACCTTTCCTCAAAAGTTCACCGATCTGATTGTGATACGTACGCCTAGGTCGACCCTTACCGGCTTTTCCATTCACACTTGCCTCATAAATCTGTTTCGTCAAACTCCTTTCATTCATCCTCTCCACGTGTCCAAACCATCTAAGCATGCCTTTCTACATCTTCAACCACACCGCAACGTTCTCTTATCACGCTGTTTCTCACTTTGTCAATCAGAGTTACTCCAGCTATACTCCTCAAACTTCTCATTTCCACAGCGATAATCCTACTTTCATGCTTCTTCTGCCAGACCCAGCATTCACTACCATACATAAGTGTGGGGACCAGAACTCCTCTATGTACAGCCAGTCGAGCCTTTTTAGATACGTTCTGGCTACACATAAAGTTATGCAGAGCCCCATTCACTTGATTGCCGGCCAATACTCTTCTCTCAATATCACAGTCATACTTTCCGTCTCTCGTAAATTTAGAACCCAGGTACACAAACTCTTTCACTTGTTCCACTCTTTCTCCTTCAATCAGAACCTTGCAATCCGACATACTTTCTTCTCTTTCAAAAACCATTACTTTCGTCTTATCTACATTAATTTTCTTTCCTTTGCTTTGTAGAGCACCATGCATAATATTAACCATCGCCTGCAACTCCTCCTCCGATGATGCTAACCTGATCATCGGCGTATAGGACGCATTTGACGGTCAAATCATTCATTCTTAATAACAAATAAAATAAAATAACTAATAAATTAATTCAAATAAATAAAATATGTGTGTTCTCTGTCTGTTCTGTGTATGTTCGATCATACCAATAAAGATAGGTCGCAAACTGTAAGATTAACGCAACAATTTCTGAATGTTTTTAATTGGATTACAAGATATTAAATTAAATTAAGAAAATTTCACCACAAAGAAATACCACACTGAAAAGTAAAAAAGCCCCTGTTCAGTCCACTGCTGGACCTTTCCCAATCTGGAAAGATATTCCGTTATCACCACGCTTGGATATTACCTCGCACCTTAGTTGCTGCTGCCGGTCACTGATCTGGATTATTAAGGTCTATCAAATTTAAAATGGTTCTGGTGGCCATTTGTTAAAAGTCATTAAAATTGTTATTTTCTAAAGTCGACATTTACAACATCTACATGATGAAATGTGGTAGCAGACTCTTATCCAGCCCCCACACGACAAAGTGAAACATATATATACAGTAGATATATATATGTACAGTCACGTCTTTTTTCCATATTAGGGGTAGGCAGAGGCCACACATGTAGGCCTACTTTTCGCCACCGCGGTAAACGAGAGACGACGAGTAGCGAACCACGTTGTCGCTAATTTGGTTTGGCAATGTAAACAAATAGATTTAATGGGTCATGGACGATAGATACTACGTAGCGCAGCACTCACAATAATACCTAGATCTTGACTTTGCGCAGCAAAGCTTGAATCTCGGTTGAAACCTTTCTATATAACACAAACAAATTATCTCTTTCGGAGCTGGATAAAGAATTTGTTCCCATGTCTATGACGCTGTATCCCGGCATTAGCCAGTGTATTACCACCCCATCGGATACTACTTGTACATACAATTTTTCTATAATAATAATCTGGCAAATAATGACGCATAATGTAACACTACTCCTGCCTCCGTAAAGCCAGAATTTTTATACTGCAAATATCCTTAATAGTATCAAATTAACCTGAATGATATTTCAAGGGCATAGAGACTGACTGTCAAACAGAGATTTGCAGCGGATATATTTAATTTCATAAATGTAACAAGAGACTGGACTGCATATTACGTTAATAAAACAATATTTCACCGATATCAATTACGGTGATTCAAACTAGGGCACAGATAAAATGTATATTGCGGAATCAAAAGTGTCACTATCGGAGATCGCTGCACTGTGTACTGCAAGCAGATTTACAACAATTTTTTTTAACGAGAAATTCTTAAGCTATAGTATGAAATCGTTTTTACTAATTACTTTAATATTTTAATTAAGTGTGCTACTGCTAAAATGTAAAAAAATAACAGTCTATGAAAGCCTACTGAGGCAAGCCTCCTCCGAAAGGGTGTATCCGGAAAGAGACCACTACGCCCTTCTTCTTCATAATTATTGCCATCGAAATATTTTTGCTTTCTTTGATCTAAAAGTTTCCTGACAATATATTCCTTCACCGCTGAACGCATACTCGTAAATCAGAACTTAATATTGTAATATACGGTTTTAGTGGTGCCGGTACCGGCGACCGACCTCAGGTCATTCGCAAACTACGAAATCTTCTTCTTCTTCTTCTTCTTTTCAGCCTATCACTAGTCCACTGCTGAACATAGGCCTCTATCTACTATCTAATGCATTATCCCGGAGTAAATCCAAGGGATAATGTAAATATGTACACTATTTCATACTTTTTTCTTTTGGAATACACTTGTGTAACATAAGTTCATTATTTTATTCGAGAAATCGACAGCTTTCAAGCCGCCGAAGAAGATAAGTCAGTTTGTAACATCTGTCAAGTGTAAAGTCCCTCTACAGGAGTATACAAACTGGATTATGAATGTTATCTCTATTAGGGCAAACATAAAGATCAATGAAAACCAGCGTAAATGAACATGTAACTGATGAGAAGTATGCTGTATATGCATATCCATATGCGTACTGCTCTGGGAAGTCTGCTGCGTGACCATGTTCTGGATCATCTCACTTACATCAGATCACTTACATATCAGATCATCTCACTTACATTATATATATATAGTTAAAAATAAAACACGATAAAGTCCGTAAACTCAGTTTTTTTAAATGTGTAATATTCGCGTAAACATATGAAATAATTTATATTTTAGGCTTAGGTGTTAAGTATTATTGCAAAGTCAATAATATAGATTTCTACATCAAAATATACAGAGAGAGAGAACGTTCACAATAAACATAAAACTATAAAGAATAATTAATAAAATTAAATTATTAAAGATCAAGCCAAATTGAGCCTGTAAATGGAAATAACTACATTCTTAAAGGTGATCTTAAAGAAAAAAAACATCTACGGGAATAAAACGTTTGTTGTAAGTGTTAGGTAATCGTGTTATTTTAAGACATGGCATAGTACATAACTTCACGGCAGTAAGCACCGCAGACTTCTAGCAATCACTGGTAGAAAAATGGTTCTGACTAAATGTTAAATCTCATTACATGTTAACAAAAGGTGAAAAAATCTAGACATGAAACTGGCGTGGCTGATAATAACACACGTAACCGTATAATTACTGCGTCATGGGTCTCGGGTTCGAATTGCAGACAAAATTAATATCCGTGAAACTCATAAATTATATATATTATAGGATCTGTTATTGATTAGAAGTAGAACTTCCTTTGGCGCTTTTGACGATTTCCACAGTAAAATCATGAGTTGATTAAACGATACCGCCTTAACGGCTGTGCATAATTTTGCGGTTTTTCCGAATTCGATTAACGACCATTTTTATAGGAGAAAGTGACGACACAACCAAAACGTTCACCTGATAGTAGGTGCAACGACTGTCCATAACAAATGCTGTGTCACCCAGAACATTTCTGCGTGGCACCACACTGCGCCTGTCATTCTGAGACATCAGTACTTACACTTAAGTCTGATATGCCCAGCAATTACACTCGCTCCCATAGTCCTTCAGACCGAAACAGAGTTTGATGTTTACAAACTATTGCTTCACGGCAGAATAACTGGCCCCGCCGTGGTACCTACCTACACGGATTCCTGCACAGGAATCCTACCACAGGTAAAAAACCTTCAAGATAAGAGACCACACCTTTCTCAAAGGCCCACCACGCGCACGCAAAAACTTTGGTATTCCGAATGTTCGTAAGCGACTGTTATCGTGTATCTATTATGTTGTGGTGGCCGTGTGGTGGGGGCTTAAGAGAATCTACCACCCCATCTAGACCCGTGGGTGTCGTAAAAGTCGACGGAGGGAAAATTGAAACTAGAAGATGGGCAGCAGCATCTTCCAGGCAGGAACTTCTGAATAAACTACGGTTGCCAACCAGCCTGCCAAGCGTGGCAACTATGACAAAATCCCCCAAAATGATAGCTACAAACTTTTGTGGCAATCTATGTCGGAGGTCTGTGTTCAGCAGTTTGAGTAGTGATAGTCTGAAATAATGACGATGATGATGCACAGGAGGCAGAGCTGTTCACTTTTGAAGCTATTGTAACCTGTTGACTATTGCTTATACTAGGATTTCTCCTGGATCATGGGTGCGTTGCATGAACTTTCCACATCAACTAAGTAATGGTAACTGGTATTTTAAAATCGGCTTGGTTGTTTTTGAGCTCGAATGTAATTTTATCTTTATTTCCGCGTAATGAAACCAAAAACTCCTAATGGAGTCAATTTATCGTCGGCTTGATTGTGAAAGACGTGAACAAAGAATATGTGAAATACGTAAAACCTGCGGGTGTAGAACATTGCCTTTTATTGAGATTAAAGTCACAATCAGTTCGTTAAAAACAAACACACGGACACGCCTTTTTCCGTATAAGGCGTAGGCAGAGGCCACTCACGTTGTCCACTTTTCGCCTTCGCAGAAAACAAGGCGTGACGGGTGGGCTAAGCTCGTCGTCGCCATTTTGATAGTGCTCAAAATATTCTTACTCCCCATTGCGTTCCCACGAGAATATAGTGACAGCATTGCATCATCATCATCATCATTTCAGCCTATCACTAGTCCACTGCTAAACATATGGCTCCCAAAAAGATTGCTACAAAAATTTGTAAAAAAAGTAAAGTTTCAGCCTATAAATGTCCCACTGCTGAACTCAGGCCTCCTCTCATTTCTGAGAGGGTTTTTGGAACTAGGAAGAATCCGCCACGCTGCTCCAATGACATGCAGGTTTCCTCACGATGTTTTCCTTCACCGCCGAGCACGAGGTAAATCAGCACTTTAAATTGCAGTTAACAATTTTAGTGGTGCCGGCACTGGGAATCGAACCCAGGTCACTCGCGTACTACGAAATTTAAAGCGAGCCTCTAGCCTCTGAGCTACCACGGCTCAAATTTGTAGCTCTTCATATATTTTAGCTCTGGCAACCACAGATTATTTATTCAGATGTTCCAGGAAGATGCTGCATGCCCATCTCCTGGTTTTTATTTTCCCTCTGTCGACTTTTACGACACCCACAGGATAAGACGGGGTAGTAGATTCTCTCAAGCCACATACTACAGCATTGCATATAATAGTGCTATTCTGCGCGAATAAAGGTTGTGATCAGTTCATGCTGATTTAAAAGCCGTCGATTCCCAGGACAATTTCTGGACTGTGCTGGTTATGCTATAGTCAACCGCGTGGACTAGTGGTGCTTGACTTCTACGCCGACCGACCAATAGCAATTTGACCAAAAATCCCAAATTGTAGGTTTTTAGGGTCATGTTACGTATGTGAAGTTTATGCCTGTAAAACGTACTCAACACCAGACCTACTCGTAACAGAAATCCTAGTGTGAGGCATCGATGTTTTAAGAAAAAAAAAATAGTATCCCGAACGGCAATACTTTTTGGAGCATGGCACTATAAATTAGCCGCGTGGTAGCGGCGTAAGAGAATCTGTCACCCCTATCTCGTCCTATGGGTGTCGTAAAAGTCGACAGAGGGTAAATAAAATCCAGGAGATGGTCTGCAGCATCTTCCTGAACAACTGAATAAATAAAATGCTGTTGCCAACCCGCCTGCCAAGCGTGGATACTATGGCAAAATACCCCCAGGTTTTTTTTAATTATAGGATTCCAAGCCGGTGGCAGTACCCAACTATCTTCTCTATTGAAACGAACAACAAAAAAGTGAGACAAAACACTGGTCAACTTAAAAGTATTTCTTGTTACGAGTAACTTAATATGCGTTTAAAGCTCTATTTTTTGTTGATACTGCGACAATGCGTTCAAATATTTGTCTTAACTATTAGGTGTGCATAATAGTGCGGTGCCGGCCTAAGAGATTCTACCACCCCATTTCTTCCCGTGAGTATCGTAAAAGTCGACAGAGGGAAAATAAAACCAGGAGATGGGCAGCAGCATCTTCCTGGAACATCCCAACAAATAAACTGCGGTTGCCAACCCGCCTACAAAGCGTGGCAACTATGGCAAAATCTCCTAAAATGAGTGCTACAAATTTTGGTGGCAATCTTTTGAAATGATGATGATGATGACTATAAACAGGTAGATTTTTTTATTGCAGTTAATAGAATGAGGACTTAGTTTGGGTGTTTTTATAATAAGGAAAGATCTGCATGCCAATTTAAAAATGGTGCATATTACCTAGTTTTTTGAAGAGTCTGCCAAATGAACTTCTCTTTTTTGACTATTTTTTTAATACTGTGAACTTTTTGCGTGTAACAAATAAACATTTCTTTCTTCTTTCATAGGTGTGCGCTAACACGCGGCATCTTGCCGGAACCGATAAAGAGCCCAAAAGGTTAGGATCAAAAAAATCACCAACAACCGAATATCCGGCAGCTGCCACAGTCCACTGCCGGATTTAAGGCTCTCCCAGTGGGATGATTTGCCGTAATTCACACGCTTAACAGACAAAATGACTTATTAATAATATTTATTTGTGTCGTATTTTAGTAGTTATAACATGATTAGTTATTGCTTCACGGCAGAATAACTGACTTCGAATAGATAGAGACAGTAATATTATTTTGTCTTGCAACTATGGCAAATACTCTGACCATGAATGGGAACGTCATATTCAGCAGTGGTTCGAAGAAATTACGTTGTTGGATGGTGATGATAATAAAATATGATCGCTACAAGATCTCTCATCATTTGTTATTATCAGTAACGCAATATCAAATAGGAAACCTATTAAATATAAAGGTGAAAAAGTCAATAAATCTTTAAAGCGTAAGAAATAGATTCGATCAAACGAAAGTGTATCGAAATACATAACAAATAAAATAACTGAAAGTCGATTTGCGCTTAAATTTCTTTAACCGTACCTTTTACGGCACTGGGTGCAAAAACAAATAAATTAAGAAAGTGTAAATCAACACGGTTAAATAGATTTTAAACCGAAACAGATTATAAAGAATTTTATTTATGATCAGTAATTAATATTTCGTTATTACGAAATTTGATATGACTTATTTACAATTTTTTCATCATAATATTTATGTTATCATCGTCATTTCAGCCTATCACTAGTCCACTGCTGAACATCTTCCATAAATTTCCACAAAAGTTTTTAGCTCTCATTTTGGGGGGATTTTGCCGTAGTTGCCATGCTTGGCAGGCGGGTTGGAATCCGCAGTTTATTTATTCAGATATTTATTAGATTGCTGCCCAACGCCTGGTTCTTACGACACCCACGGTATGATATGGGGGCTCTTAAGTCGCCACATTTATTCACATACAATAACACAATGAACATTACTTTTAAATATTAATTGATTGTCATGCTTTCAATAAAATAATAGTTTTTTGAAAAAATACCTTTTATAATGTTTTTTTTTTGCTCAAACGTTTGGCTACAAACTTAAAACTAAAAATAAAAAATTCACCTTTGACATTTACAATACAAACACAGTCCTGTACAGGAATCCGTCTAGGTTGGTTGGTAGATTGACAGAAGAACGAAGAAATTTTATCCTGGAGGAGGGAAATATACTCATAATGATTTTTAAGTACAGAGTAATAGATGGGTTGAACAGCGCGCAGTACAAAGCAGAAAGAATATGAGTATCCTTGCGAAGTCGGATGGTAAGCCACTTGAGTAATTTACGAAATTCAGATATATGACCAAATTTGCGAAGCCCAAATACGAATGGTAGACACAAATTTTGAATCCGCTTAAGTTTATTACGTTCTTGTATATTCTCTTGCAGCTTGAAGGATTCTCATTGATTCCTTTACTATTTTAAAGGATAGTTTTCAGCTAAGTATTACATGCAATACTATTATATTTTGTAAGCATTTTTGAAGTGAAAACTTCTTTACAATCGTTGTGATCTGAAACTTGATGAAACGAAAAAGCGACACTTAAAAGAGATAAACATATACTTGTAGGTATAATTTATATTTTCTAATTCGTCAAAATCTTCGTTTTCTTCCTTGATTTTGCTCTCATTAGCTTGATAACAAAGTCGAAAACAGTAATTGACGCTGTATTTCAAAACCTTAAGCCACTTGTGTCTTTTGCTGAAATTGAAAACTTGGAGTCTGTATAATATGGAATTTTGTAGAAAATTTAATGTAAAATATTTTTTAAACTTGGTAACAGTATTATAATAAGTAAACCCAAGAATTATCCTACTTATGATAGTTTTCTGTAGGTGAACTGCACACGTTTTTTTTTAATTATCCTCAGAAAGAATGCATCAGCAATGTTTACAATATGTTCTAACGGAGGTCCATGTAGGTATAACATATATTATAAGAGACAATACGATACTTTCACGCTTATGATATGAACTTTAAGTTGGTCATTTCTCGACCAAATTAATTCTTGCGAATGAGTTCGATTTGTCGCCAAGGAACCGGAATGTTTCGAACAGAAACTTGAAAATTATGTCACACTTGATACACTGTCCTAGTGACGGTGAAAGATACGAACACGTATGAGAATGTTTCACGCAAGTTTTCCTAGCAATATTTATGCTATATAATCTCTTAAAATCATCAGGTAAGCGGTTAATTTCGCGTGTACAGTTTAGACGTATAGTATACATGCCAAATTGGTGTAATTGTACATGTTTCATAACGTATTTGGCCAAGTGAACGGGTGTGGTCGCTTTATAGTTAGCCAACTAAAGTACTTGCACTTGTCTGGAAAAAAACAATATTTAAATTAAAGGAGTTAGCACTTCTACAATACAGCTGTATCGCAAACTGTCTAGAATTTTCGTAGACTATTTGGGATTTATATTTAACGGATGTACAAATATTCTTTTCCTGCCGTTAAATGCCCTCTTTTACTTGTGGTACCCTATTCATGCAGACAATCAAAACTTTTGGGTTTGAACTGAATTCGGATTTTTTAAAAAAATCTTCCCTTAGTTTGAAAAATCGATCGAGTCCAGAGAATTTAAGAAGAAATTCTACGGTATTTATTTTCAAATCGAACTGTTTTGATGGGTTTTTATAATTTTTTATAATCATAAACTTCTTCAGATATGACAAGTTGTCAAAAAGATCAATCACAGTCAAATTACGAGTATAATGTTATAGTGCCGCAGACATATCAGCACTCACTTGTACTCACCATCTTGTAAAGATAGACCACGTAAGCGATACGATTGGAAGAGATATGATTGACAGTCCAAGAGACACAACAACCACAGTGCAGTCCCGAAAACCAATTATTAGTAAGTTCGTGTATTGAATTATCGAACATCAACCGAGTTAATATTAAATCGGTTGATATATATTTGAACCCCGGACACGTTTATCTGTAGGAAAGTACGCCGTCCACTTCTTTACACAATGACAAACCGCTAAACACAGATCCTATCACTATGACCTCACTGTTCTCGTATCTCCATTGCTTTCCGAAATCTCAACTCGAATGTTCGACAATGAAACGAGTACAATTGAAACCGGACCCGATAACGATAATTGTATCCGTACCACTAATTTAAAACGATTACATCACTATGCACGAACAAAAACGGTAAATTGATATTATAGGCACGTGGAGATTTTTATTCCCAATTAGATAAAACTAGCTTGCTAGAGAAGAATCAAAGCGAAAGCGGTTGTTTGACCAAGAGTTTTATTAGTAGAGAAACTAATCTAAAACTACAAGTAAAGTATCGGAAAAGAGGTGCTAAAACCGGTGCCAACTCCGGAGCACACATCCTCAGCGCAATTGAGAGGATTTAATCGGGGCTAATCGACTTATGTCCAGGAAAAACCAGAAAAAACCGTAGAACACTCACTGCGCGGGATGTTGGCTGTGAGTTCCCCGTTACCAAGAGTCGAGTTGGACGCAAAAAGAGAACCTACAAGCGTCGTCGTTCTCCCTGTGCAGCGATGGGAGTGATGGCTGACGGAAATTCCCTTGGACAGCCTTGGTGAGAGACCAGAATGCACGGGTTCCCGAAGGAAGGCGAACTAGTTTCTCGCCAATTCTGCCAATGTGTTTCTTACTTTGCTATGGCAATAACTCTTTTGAAGGACCTGAAGGCAGAGTTGTACTTCTTCATTAAATCGCTAGTTTTTAAATCCCGAGACGCCGACGCATTAGCCCTGGCCTGGTAACATTGCTTCTTTTGGGGAGATGCCATACTGTGATCGATTTGCATATATCGGCAAAGAATTTATATATAATTTAAAGTTGTGACTGACTGTTTAGGGTTTTAGATCACTTATAAATGCCTTCATGTATGTCCTTGTGAGGTGGTCAGAGTTTCTGGATGATGGTCGACTAGTTCCGGTAACATTGGACTGGTCTATGAAAGCAACCCGTCACATGTATGTATGGATGTACGAGTATTTCCCCATATCCATCATCTATTTTTTTTTACAATCCAAATAATATCGCGCTTTATCTCGCTATATCTTGTTTTAACATACATACATACAGTCACGCCTCTTTCCCATAGGGGTAGGCAGAGACCACATCTTTCCACTTGCTACGATCCTGACACACATCTTTAGCTTCTTCTACTTTCATTAGCGTTTTCACACACGCTCGTCGTTTGCGGGTACTTTTAACGTGACCTTTCCTCAAAAGTTCACCGATCTGATTGTGATACGTACGCCTAGGTCGACCCTTACCGGCTTTTCCATTCACACTTGCCTCATAAATCTGTTTCGTCAATCTCCTTTCATTCATCCTCTCCACGTGTCCAAACCATCTAAGCATGCCTTTCTACATCTTCAACCACACCGCAACGTTCTCTTATCACGCTGTTTCTCACTTTGTCAATCAGAGTTACTCCAGCTATACTCCTCAAACTTCTCATTTCCACAGCGATAATCCTACTTTCATGCTTCTTCTGCCAGACCCAGCATTCACTACCATACATAAGTGTGGGGACCAGAACTCCCCTATGTACAGCCAGTCGTGCCTTTTTAGATACGTTCTGGCTACACATAAAGTTATGCAGAGCCCCATTGCAACTCCTCCTCCGATGATGCTAATATAACCTGCTCATCGGCGTATAGGAGGCATTTGACGGTCAAATCATTCATTCTTAATCCAAAACTCTCATAGATAACTAACTACATGGATTTTTCTCATCAAATATTTAGATTAGAATCTCTGTAGTGCCAAACTTACAGATTTAAAACTAATACACAAGACATAAAAGCGGTTAAGTAAGTAAATTGTGCGGCAATCTAACCAGCGACCAAGAGCGCAGAGGCTAAGCGCTAACAGAACAGATAATTCATATTATAATAAGGATTGTTAATTGCCCTTAAGCCGTGGTAGCTCAGGGGCCGGGCGATCTCTGCAGGTATCACAGTAGACAAGTAACCTCGGTTCGATCTCTGGTGCCAACTTTACCATGTGCACGGTGGCATCTATGTGTCTTAGAAATATAAACAATTTGGGCCGCATTGGAGCAGCTTGGCGGACTCTTAACGGTTCCACAAGGCTCTCAAAAATTAGAGAAGGTCTGCGCTCTGTAGTTACTTACCCAATTTGTTTGATACCCTTTAAAAGTAATTTCCATCTTATACGGAAATCATGTCTTATAATAATGAAAGGGAAATAATACTCAAAGGCATTCAAGATAATGTTTATAACATCGTTCGCTTAATAATGTTATTGCAATTAAATTAAAACTAAAGCACAACAAAAACTACAATTAAATCTAAAACTAGGACTAAATAAATAGCGTAGCTGTAATCCCACAAGGACGCTACGAAGCGTACTTGTTTCCCACGTGGTGTCTGACTCCCCACTTGTAGTTTGCGTTCTTGTCGGTCTTCACGAAAGTGTGGACCGGACCGGTGACGCCGCTGGTGCCGCGGTGATCGTGGTCGTGGTCGTGATCATGGTCGTCGTAGTGATCACGTTTTGGCCTGTTCCATTGAGGCTCCTCTTGACGGATCGGTGCTGGAAAGTAATAAAGAGAATTATCTATACAAATAAATAAAATTGTAACTGTTTGTAATACAACAAAATAACAGCTTTTTACTAAGTTTTTATACTAAAAGTTTTAAAGTTTTTGTCTGTCTGTTTGTTCCGGCTAATCTCCGAAACGGCTAGACCGATTTTGAGAGGACTTTCACTGACAGATAGCTGATGTTAGAGCAAGAAACTTAGGCTACTTTAATTTGAGAAAATTAATTAGGGTTCCGCGACAAAAAAACTAAAATCACATTCAAATAGGGAAGTATATATGTAAATCATCGATCGGGGTCGGCTTTTTTACGCGGGTGAAACCGCGGGGCATAGCTAGTTATTAATAAATAATTTGTTCGTCGGTATATCAAAAGAATTATTACAAAACATAATAATTTCTTTTATTTACGCGAATACGACTCATTGAATAAAATTAAAATTTTACGGATTTTATCACTTTTTCCTTAACTATTTATAACCCGTCTCTTTGGGCGCTTTCATCACCCATGGTCATGGGAGGACCCAGGTGAGTAAAATAATAAGGTCGATAGGTGAAGGTAACCCGGATTAACTATGACATCAGGATGTCTGACAACATAACAATAAAACTCTTCTCGAACCGCTACGCCAGTGACTACTTCCCAATTAATTTAAAAGAAAAACAAAACCGTCCTAAAGTATACTGCTAATTATTAGAGAATATTTAGTTTTTCGGCCCAGTCATTAGGAATAACTAACTTTATGATTGATGGCCTTACCTAAAATAATCTGAAAATCATGTACTTTTAGTCCCCATTGTAAAAAAACTCTTTAGTGCTCAACGTCTGTTAATAAACTGACTGTAGGATGCTGGGTCTGGCAGAAGAAGCATGAAAGTAAGATTAATGCTGGGGAAATGAGATGTTTGAGAAGTATAGCTGGAGTAACTCTGATTGACAAAGTGAGAAACAGCGTGATAAGGCAACGTTGCGGTGTGGTTGAAGATGTAGTGAAAAAGATAGAGAAAGGAATGCTTAGATGGTTTGGACTCGTGGAGAGGGTAAATGAAAGGAGATTCACGAAACAGATTTATGAGGCGAGTGTGAATGGGAAAGTCGGTAAGGGTCGACCTAGGCGTACATCACAATCAGATCAGTGAACTTTTAAGAAAAGGTCACGTTAAAAGTACCCACAACCGAGGAGCGTGTATAAAACGCTAATGAAAGTAGACGAAGCTAAAGATGTTTGTCAGGATCGTAGCAAGTGGAAAGATGTGGTCTCTGCCTACCCCAATGGGAAAGAGGCGTGACAGTATGTATGTACGTAGGATTCTGGACAGAATTTCATATTCTATAAAATAATTAGATTATAATCTGACAATCTACCTAGCTTCAAAAACAAAATATGATATATAATATGAACTTACATGGTACTCTACGATGAGATGGGTGAGGCAGGTGAGGGGGCGGTGCAAACCTCGTTACTCTGGCCGGCGCTGGTACTCTATGGACTGGGTAGAAAGGCCGTGACCACGCAGACACGCAGACAACAGCGGATGCCAGCAATAACTGAAATTAAAAGATATATCGTTAAGGCTAAGGTTAAGGCGTCAGACGGTTGAATAACTGGCACATTCATAATACAACACGAAAATACAAAAGCAAAGACGTACGTTATGTTTTCTTATATATATATATATATATATATATATATATAAAGTTATTGCCACTGACTCATATCTCCGAAACTACAAGACCAATTGATAAGAAATTTGGCGTGCATATTCCTCTCCCGACGTAGACAACCACTAAGAAAGCAATTTACAAACATTTACTCCTAAATAGGTAAGCGAGAAGTGTTGTTTTCATTTATATATTGGTAATATAAAAACTTTATATAAAACCTTCCGTGCAAAATCGGGCTTGGAAGGCAACATATGTATACGCGACTATAAAAAGAGGCGTAGATAGTTCTCTTTTAACAATTAATAACAAAATTAAATGTTCCCCACAGGTACTTTCTATATGATGTAAGCCGATAGGTGTCCGGCAGAGTAGAATAGCACTATCTTTCCTACCGAGGTCTTGTAAGAGGCGACTAAGGTATTGTACGGACAGCCTTCATTCGTGCGAGATTAACAGCATAATATGCAATGCTGTCACTATACTGCTCGTGGGAAAGCAACGGAGAGTCAGAATGTTTTTGACTCGTACCAAAATGGCGGCAGCGTGGTTTGCCCCCCGTTACGTCTCGTTTCCCGCGGAGGCATAAAGTGGGTTACATGCGTAGCCTTTGCTCACCCCTTACATGGGAAAAGGGCGTGACTATATGTATGTATGGTTTTTTATTAAAAAACCTGAGCATTGGAACACTTGATTATAAATGAAGGAAAGTAAAACAGCTTATGATCACACAACTAGACATAGTCTTCGTTTCTTTTGAGAAGGTTTAGCTCGGAACAGCTGCTCCTGAGTTAACAGGTCTATTACATGATTCTTCGAAATATAAGCGCGACAGCCGTAGATAGCGCTGCCCTCTGCTTAACACGATTCACCCGCGTTCCAGGGCGGTTCTCACCCCCCAGAGTTACCGACAGTCCGAACGAAGTCCGCACTCTCCTTCGGAAGGTCAGTAGATGACTTGAATTTTTTGTGTCTGAATCTGACTATGATCTACTGAAATTCGACGCGTGAGTGACCGAATTTTGGCGTTAGAGTTGGGAGTTTATTTATGTATTTATGTTTGGGTCGAACCAAACCTGGCACGCTAGCATACGATGAAGCAGTAACGCCAAGAAGGCTAACAGCAATCAAATCACCGAAAATATATAATAATCGAAATATATATTTTTCTTATTTGCCAGACATTCACGTCCCGTCTCGATTCTTACGTTAGCCATCGTACGAATGATGTTTAAAAAAAAAACAGATGAAATATGTAATTATTTTTAAAACGAAAGGCATTGGCGACTGGTCCATTTGTAGAAAATTGTGACATTTATTGCGTTTCCGTCTTAAATAAGAGAAGTTTGAACACATAACGAACATTAATTAAGTTACTCGTATTAATGTCGACAAGTTTAATGCGGTGCATTTCGAAACGAAAACTTGTTACGAAAGAAGAATATTTTGATCTTTTGCACTTATTGTTATTATACCAAGCAGCATTACAAAAGCGCGGTAAACCTATTTCGATTTAAAAAAAATCGAGAAGATTTTTGCTTTTTTTATGACTGATGGTCACTGTTAGCCCGAAGGCTTTTACAGCTTCGCCGGATTAAAAGGTGGCAGAGCGCTGAGGGCGCTTAGCGACACCTTTGTTTATGGATGACCGGCACAAATGCCCCCGAGAGTACTTCTACCGTTATCCTGTGCGTGAGAGTAACTGACTCGTTGGTGCCCAAAAGGGTCGGCCTTTATTCCTCTGTATTGTTTTTATTGGATAAAGTGACAAAACGAGCAAAACGTTCTCCCGGTAAGTGCAACGTCTGCCCATAACAAATGCTGTGACACCCAGAAACATTTCTGTGTGACACCACACTGCGCATGTCATCCTGAGACTAAGTTCTTAAATCTCACATGCCCCGTGATTACGCTAGATCTCAGTGCCCTTCAGATCGAAACACAGTAATGTTTGCACACTACTGCATGCTTCACGACAGAATAACTGGCCCTGGGCGACAGAATAACCTACCTAGACGGAATCCCGCATAGGAATTCTACCACCAGTAAATGTATTTCTGTATATATATATATATATATTTCCGTCTATTGTATATTATATGTATCGTATATATATATTTTCAGTGGACTAATGTAAAAAATGTTTTTTTGGTTGAAAGGGCGCATCGTAAAAAAGTTAAGTAACGTCTATAAATGTCCCACTGCTGAGCACAGGCCTCCTCTCATTTCTGAGAGGGTTTTGGAGTGGGGAATAGTCCGCCACGCTGCTCCAATGCGGGTTGGCGGACTTCACATGTCCTCAAAATATTTCTATTCCTCGGATATGCAGGTTATCCTCACGATGTCTCCTTCACCGCTGAGCACGTGGTAAATCAGCACTTACAATTTTAGAAAAATTTTAGAGGTGCTGCCAGCACCGGGGATCGAACCCAGGTTACTCGCGTACTATGTAAATTAAAGGCGAGCACCCGGCCCCTGAGCTACCACGGCACAAACAAAGCACACCGTAAGGGTAATGATGGGATCCATGAGAAAATCATAAACTTTTAAATTCGCTTAAGCATGTGTGGAACTGTTCCGTTGAAGTCAGGTTTTTAGAATTATTAATTATTTTATAATACAACATGTGTAAGCGCAAAAACAGTGAACTCATCTGTCTTAACATGCCTGCGCCCGACGTTTCCGTCAAACGGCTGAACAGGGATCTACATCTAAACAACTTTTTAAATTAATAGTTTTAGTAGAAAGTAAGCTAAGATATGAAACAAAGTTAATTTGCTAAGATCATGTTGCAAAACTTCCACATTTAGTAATGAACGCACACTCTGTTTACGTTAACGTCGATCTTAGCAAATTCTAATTGTTTTCCTTATTTCTAATATATTCTCACGAAGTTACAGTTTATTCTAGTAATTGACGGAATGGCGGAGGTGTAAGAGAATCTCCATTTCGCGGGTGCCATAAGATGCCATCAATAAAATAAATTATGACGAAATGAATTAAGTGATAGTTGGTGTACAGGGGCATCCTTTAGCGGAAACCATAATATAGCGGCACTTTCTTGCCAATCTTGATAGCAATCTCAATTATACTTTAACCCCCTTACAAATGTTGTATAGCGGTTGTAGAATTACACAATGCTTTGTCTTCTTCTTTCCAATCTCAAAATACTGATGACAGAAAGAGAGAAAGCAGTGTGTTAGTAAGGCCGTATTTGCTTATTCTGTGGAGGGGGCTGACGAGTATATTCAGCAGTGTACTGTTACTGACTGTATTGCTAATAATGAACAATGAAAGCCTAATTTAAGAAACTTAATGATGTGCGTAATCCATAATCATATCAAAGTTCGGTGATACACACGACGCAAGAGGCAAAAGAAAAAATACATTTTGTAGCTAATTCTTAAGATATGAATAAAAAAATGTTTCAATAACAATTATTCTACTAAAAATCAATATGTCTGAATAGAGATTTAAAATTAATAACAAAACTGAAATAATATATCAAAAAACAAACAACAAAGCATTGGATGAATTATTAACGTCCTTGTTTCAACGACCTAACTAAAGATAGCGCTGCAGTAAATTTATTACAATCGATATCGATGATTGGACCTTGACATTGTCGTGAGCGTCTTCAAAAGTTTTATTGTACACAATTTTAGTAGCTTAAAACGGATTTAGGTTCGTGAGTTATAATTAAGGCCGATAAAGGCACACGACGTGGAATAGCTGAAAGACTGGTAGATATTTTCGTGCGCCTATCGAATTCAATCCCGCAATTATTTTGGCGAATTGTCCGTATTGTGCGTAAAACTCAAGTGTCGCATAAAAACATTAACTTACCAAACTGTAGTAACCCATATTCGGTAGCAGTTGACTTTTAAATCGAGAGAGCAATGGCGGGCTAGGTGTCAATCGCTCTCTTATAAACTACAAAGAAAACGAATTTTAAACACTTTCTAGTGCTCGATGTTACGCTTCACTGCCTCATGATGCGGTTCGAGTGGTAAAGATTGATTCATTGTCGTAGGCTCTTCCTGGCCTGTGGTCATTGAACTCTGGTTTTGCTTAATGATATAAAACTTTCCTCTTTCGTATCTTCTTCAATTACGTAACTGCCACTGATTGACATAACCCTCCAATCCCCATGTTTCCCAATGTGAGGATTTGTTATAATCGCAACGTTCGGCAGGATGCCAAGGACCCCCGCGCCTTAGACACTGCAGTCCTTCACCGGCCTGAATAATTTAGGTCTAGCATATTTGAGATGTGCTGTCGCCCTTAGCCGACTTTCACGACAACCACGGTATGTCATGTGGCGGCATATTATCTTACTCCGATTTAATTTTATTGCTTGTATTTTGACTATTGAACTTATCGTCCTCACTTTTGACGTTACTTAATAATACAAAACTGAAATTCTGAGCCGCAGCATTGATATCTCATATCTCATATCTACATATACATACATAATACTCATACATGAAAATCGTCGGAGCCGGATTACGCGTATAGATAATGAACTGATAGATTTTTTTTTATATTTTTTGATATGCAGAAATCCGTCTAGGTATGTACCACCCCAGGGCCAGTTATTATGCCGTCTGCAAACATTACTGTGTTTCGGTCTGAAGAGCACTGAGAGCTAGCGTAATCACTGGGCATATGAGACTTAAAAGCTGATGTCTCAGGGTGACGGGGGCAGTATGGTGCTACTCAGATATATTCTGAGTAACACAGCATCTGTTATGGGCAGACGTTGCATTTACCATCAGGTGAACGTTTTGCTCGTCTCGTCGCTTTATCAAATAAATAAAATAAGAACGTTTAATTTATTGCAAAGTATAGTGTTGTTGTGATTGCTCGATAAATGTGTGTGTGGATTAGCGTGTGTGTGTTGGAGGGAACATAACGTCAAAGCAGTAAACGACGGAAAAGGAAAAATTAATATGCAAGTGAATTTGCAGTATAAAGGGAACATCCATCAATTACATAATGATAATTTACGTGTCGGCCTAATGTTGGCTACGGCTTATATTTGTACCTAAAACTCACGGAATAGCTTACTTAAATTTTAATTTTTTATTTGTCTTGTCAATTCTTGTTTTTCTATTATTATTTTATAACGTTCTTCCAATATAATTTCTAAATGTTGAGCATTTAATACGAGTAACTATTTTTTTTTAATGTCCGAACTATGGTAAAAGACATCCTGAATTAGGTTTTATACACTCAGCGTCACAAAAATCGCACCTCTCTGAGTTTGCGCGAAAAATGGCTGTAATGGCTAGAAACGAATTATATTTATATAAATATTGGTATGTTTGAAATGGGTATTTGAATAGCTTTACATTATTAATATAAAAATCATTAAAACATTTATCATTATAGAGCGTCAAAAATAAACAACGTCAAATGCTCGTTAGTAAGGACGCTAACGTTACACCACCTAAAAAGGGTATAAAAGGGTCGATCTGGATGAAATATGGGCTCACAGCAATGATAGCCGCACATAAAGCCGCTAAAAATGTTCCGGAAGGACCAGCTGCAGAAAAGCGCCTCAGAAGCCCAGAGGACGAGCTGGAAGCTCGCAAAAGACTGCGCGAAGGACCGGCAGCGAGCAGAGCATCCGAGGGTGACAGTGTGGCCACTGAGACCGAAGCCCGGCCTACGCATTTCCAGAGCCATTGGAGGTAAGTGCAAGTGCAATATCACTACCAGTGTCAGTGTCAGTGCTCCCACCCCTCCAACAAAGAGACCCGCGTCAGCGTAATGTCGCTGGAAAAACGCCCGCGCCGGCACCTAACACTGTGCCCGCACCGACGTCCCGAACAAAAACCGCGCCAACATCTCGGCTGCCGCTACCACGTCCTGTTACCCAGCCTCGGGTGATTTCGACTCCCGAAAGGGCACAGGCTCCCACGACACCTCACTCGCCGCGTGCCCCGCCAGCGGCATTGACATTAGGCACTCGCCTTTCTGGGCCACTGCCATTCCCAAAACCAGCCTCGCAACCGGCACCACAACCGGCGCCACAACCGGTTAGACAGATTATACCCGACCCCGCTGAGAGCAGTAATGGCGCTGCTTCTCGGCGAGCATCACCTACTCCAGGGCCGTCATATGCAGAAACTGCAGCTGTATCTGCCGGCCCTGAGAGGGAAACCCAAAAGTCTGAGCCACAGACAGTGGAAGCCTCGCAGGCTGCTAATATCGAACCCCCTCCCAAAAGGAAGGTTAGATACCCGCCATTAGTCGTGGAGGTGTTCCCCAATTGGGCGAAACATTTCCGGACAATGGCACAGGAACTCGTTCGCCGCCCAAATGCCCGCCCCTATGGGAAAGGGGTAAGATTTGTACCGGATACGGAGGAGGAGTATCGGTACATCCAGCGGTTCCTGACCAAGATGGAGACCGAGGAGAGGATAAGCTGGTTTTCCTACTCCCTGCCAGCAGAGCGAAGTGTTAAGGTGGCAATAAGGGGATTGCCACTTAACACCGCCCCAGACGACATCACTGAAGCATTACAAGAACAAGGGTTCGAACCGGAATACGTCCGCCAGATCCAGGCACGCCAGGGTAGACCTGGCTGCATCTTCTTCGCCCAGCTGAAGAGGACTGGGGACGTTATTCCGAGAATCTATAACCTGGATGAGATTCTCTTCATGCCGGGCATTAAAATAGAAGCCTGGCGCGGCAAGAAGGGCCCAGCGCAGTGCCACAGGTGTCAGAAATTTCGGCACTCGTCGCACTGTTGCCATCGCCCGATGGCCTGCGTACGCTGCGGTGGTGAACACCCTGCAAGAGATTGCCCACGTCCCCGAGAGGACCCTCCCACATGTGCAAACTGTGGGCAGGAGCACACGGCGAATAACACCGGGTGCCCTGTCTACAGAAAGGAAGCCAGGAACATCAAGGCAGGCACAGTGGCAACAACAAGACCTCAGCGTGCGCAGCTGGCCACGGTCGAGGCTGCTCTGGAGCAGCCCAACCTGATGGCACAAGCTAACGCACCACGCCCCAGAGGGGCTCCCCCATCAGGTGGGCAACCGAAGAAGCCCAAGAGAAAAAGAAGCCGCAAAAAGAAATCCTCTGATGAACCCGGCAAGGATAGGGCTACTGGCGAGGAAGCAGCAGCACCAGCGGCTGTTATACCCACGGCCCAGAAGCCTGCGGCAGAGCACATCGACTTACCACCCCGAGACAAGATAACCAAAAGGAGCCAACCAACACCGGCACCGGGAACGGACAGCATCACCAGAGCAGAGGTCATTAGGATCCTACTTGAACTGGTGACTGCTGTCCGGGCCGGGACGGATCCGTTGGATGAGATTATGAGGGTCGTGACCCGACTAATAACCAACAATGGATAGGAGGCCCCTCAGATTACTCCACTGGAACGCTAATGGCTTGGCGAAGAAGATCCCCCTTCTTCGCGCACTTCTCCAGGAACAAGACGTCGACGTGGTGTTAATCTCCGAAACACACCTGCGTCCTACGTCAAAACTCTTCATACCAGGCTACATCTCCTACAGGCAGGACGAGAAATCCCCCATGGGCAAGGCCTACAGAGGACTGGCGATATTGGTGAGAAGGACGATTCTCCACCAACCCATCACCCCCGTGTGCTTCCAAACGATATATACATTAGGCATCGAAGTCTTCCTTGGGGCCAATAGGCTCAGGCTATTTGCCGCCTATAGACCTCCTGCGGGCAAAATTGACCCCAAGGAAATAAGGAGCAATTTTGACGAAAATACACCAACCGTAATAGCTGGCGACCTAAATTGCAAGCACACGGGGTGGAACAGCAACTACATCTGCCCTAACGGAAGGGTCCTCTTTGACGACGCTGAGGCGAAGGAGTACTTAGTAACTGGACCGGAGACTCCTACACATTACCCGGGCAATGTGAACAGTGCTCCCGATGTACTTGACGTCGTCATAGCACATCGTATCGCCATTCCCATAGCACAAGAGGTGCTTTTTGAGGACATGGGGTCAGACCACCTGCCTGTCCTGGTCGTGTTGAAAGACGCAATACCGGACGCACCGCCAGCGTCACCACGTCGACGCATAGATTGGAACATTTTTACCGAGAAAATGGAACTGCACACGCGTTTCAGCCCCGTCACATCCCCTGAAGAGGTGGACGCGTTGTGCGCCCATTTCACGGGAACAGCGCGAGACGCGCTCAGGGAGGCCACCACCTTCTTCGAAAGAAGGAACAGACTACGCCAGCTCCCCCGCAGTATCCTAGACCTCATCCAGAAGAGGAGGAGGCTGCGGAGGGTGTGGCAAGTTACAAGATGTCCAATGCAAAAGACCGTCATCTACAACCTGACGGTCAAACTGAAACAGGAAATACTGGACTATCGAGCCGAGAGCTGGGACCTGCATTTGGATGCGATCGAGGACGACTGGACCTCGATCCACAAACTTTGTCGCCAGCTCTCCGGAACCAAGAACCCGAGGAGGCCACTTAGGCACAGCGACGGTTCACTCCGTCACAGTGAGTCCGACAGGGCGGAGATCTTTGGGGCACACCTGGAGCAGCAGTTCCGGCCCTTCCCAGCATCCAACCACGAGCATATCGCAACAGTCGAGAGGCACCTTCGAGACTACTTCACCCGTGAGACGGACGAAGTAGAGACCGAAGAGGGCAGGAAGATTTTCTTCTCCCCGGCCCAGACTTGGCGCATGATACGCACTATGAAGCCGAAGAAAGCCCCTGGACTCGATGGGGTCACAAACGAAGCATTACGCCACTTGCCGCCAAGAGCCATAGCAGCCATCACCAGACTGTGTAATGGTATATTAAGAACTGGCCACTTCCCCATCGAGTGGAAGACCGGCAAAGTTATCATGCTGCCAAAGCCGGGAAAAAACATCTTGATGCCGGGGAGTTACCGCCCCATCACGCTGCTTTCAAGTATCTCGAAGGTGTTTGAAAAACTCCTGTTGCGATACATTACACCAAACACAAACCTGAGACCAGAGCAGTTCGGGTTTAGGGCCGGACACTCAACAACGCTGCAATTATCGAGGGTACTCAACCATGCGGCAACAGCTGCAAACAGGAAGGAAACCATGGTTGCAGTACTCCTCGATATGGAAAGTGCCTTCGATAGAGTATGGCACGCAGGACTCCTGTACAAGCTGTCGCTGCTGCCCATCCACAGGGCCATAGTGAAGGTGGTGGCATCATTCCTGGAGGACCGCCGGTTCGTGGTGGCAGTCGGGGGGACCCTGTCATCAGCGCGAGCGGTCGCAGCAGGAGTACCGCAGGGGAGCTGTCTCTCCCCCGTGTGCTACTCGACGTTCACCGATGACATCCCAAGCAGCGAGCAGACTAAGCTCGCGTTGTTTGCAGACGATGCGGCGTTCTATACAACATCGAAGAACGCCGCATACGCAATCAAGATGCTGCAAAGGACACTCAACCAAGTGAAGACCTGGACCACCGACTGGAGGTTGTCGGTGAATGTCAGTAAGACACAGGCCATCGCGCTGGGACAGGCGAAGAGACTGCCACCAAAACTAAAATTTGGAGAGGAAACCATTGACTGGTCCCGAACGGTCAAGTACCTCGGTATTATCATCGACCGGAGACTATCTATGCATCCCCATGTCCAAGCGACAGTAGCAAAAACTCGGACGGCTCGAGCACTCTTGCGTCCGGTATTGACCTCCCGCCTTCCGACGAGGGTTAAAATTAACATCTATAAATCCTATATTAGGAGCAGGATCACCTATGCCGCGCCGGCATGGTACGCCATGACGAGCGCCACATCTAGGAAGATGCTACAAACCCAGGAGCACCTCTGTCTGCGTGCTATTGTCGGCGCCCCTCGCGGAGTGCGGAACAGTACCATCCAGAGGGATCTCAAGTTGGAGAACCTGGACGCATTTGTGCGGCGGCTCGCGACGAACATGTTCGAGCGTGCAGATGCGTCTATCCATGCACATGTGGCAAACATCGCCCCACTACACGCTCGACCTCCTGAGGGCAAACACCTCCCTCGCGAGCTGCATAGCCGTCCTGAGTAGGACTAATCAGTAACACAAGCACTGAAGCATGGTCTCCGGTGCATAACATGATATGCCAAATCACCGCCTGTCCGCTGGTAAGCTGGCCGGGCTTCCCCAAAATGGGGTTCACCTGGCCGGCCGGTCCGCGGAGGGTGGAGTGAAAATCAGTACCCCACTAGGGTGCTGACCGTCGTGGCCAGTTAATGGACGAGGACATCCACTGCCTAATACTTAAGGCAAACCCAGTGACCCGTGCGTATTTGCGCGCGGCGTAATTAACCACTGAGGGGGGCAAAAAGCCCCGAACAGTTTCCCTGTGCCCGGAAACGGGTACAAGTGATGACTACGAACGAAATATGGGCCAGTCGTAATTTAGACTTTGCAGTGAACACACGTGAACAAGTAACCCAAGTAAGAACAAGTAAAGATGGACACCAGCTCTGGAGAAGCCGCTCAAGTGATTGCCCTATTGCAGTCGGGGATGCGGCAGTGTGACGTTGCTCGACAGTTGAACCTGTCCCGTTTTTCAGTTCGACGGGTGTTTCAACGTTTTCAGCAGACTGGTGGTTATGTTAGAAAACCGGGATCTGGAAGAAAACGGTGCACATCAGAAAGAGATGACCGTTTCGACGTTACGACATCTTTACGAAACCGTTTTACAAATGCTGTTGAGTTGCAACAACAGCTTCGATTAACTCGGAGAACATCTGTGGGTGTTTCTACGATAAGAAGAAGGTTACACGAAAAGAGTTTAACAGCCCATAGACCTGCTAAAGTTCCAAAACTTACTGCACAGCATCGCAGAGATCGCCTAGAGTTTGCTCGCAATCATTGCGAGTGGACTCTAGAACAGTGGCGGACCGTACTCTTCTCTGATGAGACAGGGGGAGAAGTTCACACAAACCTGCTTCGAAGAATCCGTCGAATACGGGGGTGGCTCGTGTATGTTTTGGGGCGGCATTTCCGTCGACGGGAAAACGGAACTTGTGTGCGTTTCCCGGACTCGGGGTGGCCGTGGGCAAGGGTCATTAAGTGCTGGTCGGTACATTACTGAAATCCTGGAGGAACATGTGGTCCCGTATGCTGGTCGATATCCCTGTTATGCATTGGCCAGCACGAAGTCCAGACCTTAACCCAATAGAACATCTCTGGGATGACCTAAAACGGCGCGTGCGAGCTCGAGATCCAGCTCCAGCCACTCTTCAAGAGCTCCAAGATGCGGTACTTGAAGAGTGGGAACAAATACCCCAAGAGGCTGTTGCGATCCTTGTAAGGTCCATTGAAGATCGCATGGAAGCCGTTATCAAGGCAAGGGGGGGTAACACTAGGTTTTAAGAACTTTTTTTGTATTTATAAAGTTTTTTTTAAATTATTAATTTGCAAATTTGTACATTACCCTGTCTTTTTCTTTAATTTCTCTTTCGTCTCGTTATAAAAGTAAAATTCAATTAAAATTCCTGAAAGCTAATGAAATTACCTTTCGAATGATACCCTCAAACCACAACATTGCCATTAGCCCGTTGTGTTAAAATAGTATTTAAATTATTTTTTTAGGATGTGCGATTTTTTTGACGCCGAGTGTATTTTACTTCACTTTTTCTACTTTTATAAGTCACTCGGTAGTTCTACGCAGGCGAAGCCGCGAGTGGAAGCTACTTTTTATAATATCAATAATAAGTATAATAAAGTCATGAATATGTTCAAAATATTTAGTAAGTTTTATTGCAATGCATTCGGCTGACTGCCATATCGTAAAAGATCTTTATCGGGTTGGGCAAGTCTATATAATTAATATGATTTTCTTTATTTATATTAAATGTATAACGTACATATTGAGCACGTGCAAGGTATGTAAAACTAATATTTTTCTTTCTTAATACTCGTAGGTATTTATTTCATTATTATTAAACAAAACTGTTTTTTTTATGAAGGGAAATTTACTCAATTATGTAAAATATCTTTCTCAAGCGCTCGAAAGTTGCATGTTTCAGTTTTTTTTTAATTTCTTGAAAAAAACATTTCTTTAACTCTGAAAGCGCCGTTACAAATTAATCATATCTTCGCGATAACGTGTGATGTCGGCTTAAGAAATATGTTGACCCCATTTCGTCTCGTTCAAGGTCGATCAAGGGAATGCCTTACATCAGGGGTGCTCAAACTTTAACTGCTGGCGATCTACCTTTATATTGTTACACTACGATCGATCGATTCTGAGAGGCTAAAAGTATGTGTGATGCAGGATTGTCGTCTAGGTAGGGTATAGGCATAGATATTACATGTATGTATATATGTGTATATAGTACATTATGATAAACGGTCGATCGCGATCGAATGTTTGGGCACCCCTGCCTTACATCATCGCAATCTTTCTTCATAACAATCTGCGCCTGTCCACCACTGGATATATTCATCTGCGTAGCTATGCCACTTAAGCTAATCTTATGCATCGAGTTGCTGGCAGCATTCTTGCGAATATAGTCGCTCCGCCTAGCCAAAGGACACGCCCACACAGACTAAGACCCGATTTCACTTTTTTTACTTTACTTTTTGGAAACCAAGTTTAATAAAACCACGTTTTACTGAACTAAGTTCAAATGTATCATTCATATATATATAATAAATCAACTCTGTTTTCGTCTAACCGATTTCACCGGCTCCATTTTGATCGCGTTCAGAAAAACGAAGTTTACGTGAAATATCGTCACAATCTAAAACAAAAACTCGATGTATTTATTATTTTGCCACATCAAACAGCCTGTTTTTATGCATAAGACATAGGTATGCAAACAATAAACAAAACGTATTAAAAATATTTATTGTGTTTACATAGTTGTGCGATTGAAAACGACAGCTCTCTAAACGCGTTTAAAGAGCTGAACGTCGAAAATTGGGCGTTCAGAATTTGAACCGCGTTTAGCTTTAATCGCGTTCAGTTGATGTTGGTGAAATACAAACAGTAGCATTGAACTCAGTTAAACGCTTAAACTTGGTTCAGCTTGAACTGATCGCGTTTAGTTTCACCGGTGAAATCGGCCCCAAGTTAGCCTAAACGCGGTTTCCACTCTGGAAGGAGAAACAGCGTAAATATCCGAAACTGCGATCGACAATCTGCCTGCCAAGCGTGGTGATTAAAGTAAATATTCGTACACAGAGGAAGGTAGAAATGTCCTCACAATTTTAAGTATTATGTTTCAGATTTTTTTTTATTAAATTTCAAAAGTACGAACACTCAAACCCGGATCTGTCATCATCATCATCATCATTTCAGTCTATCATTAGTCCACCGCTGAACAAAGGACTCCCCCATAGATTGCCACGAAAGTTTGTAGCTCTCATTTTGGGCAGAGTTTTGCAGCTTTTGCCATAGTTGCCACGCTTGACGGGCGGGTTGGTAACCGCAGTTTATTTATTCAGATGTTCCAGGAAGACGCTGTTGCCATCTCCTCTGGTTTTCATTTTCCCTCTGTCAACTTTTACGACACCCACGGGATCAGATCTGTAAAGCGATATAAATAATTTTTTGTATGATAAAATATTATCGTAAGTTTTTTAAATAAGCAAAAGCCAGATTTGTGTTTCATGTCCCTGTGATTGCGATTTTGCGCTAGAGGCCTTTGAAGGATATCTTTGGTACAGTCACATGCAAATTCTTCAAAAAGAATTATATCAGAGATTTTGTGTTAAAGGGATGCTAGCAGGAATAGCACCCTTCTTCCAGCGTGCAAAAATTAATTTTCTTCATCGAAATAACGCTGGGACTTTCTACCAGTCATATAATGCTAATGTCGGCGGTAAAGTAAGATATATTTTCGGTGGTGTAATTGCTGTAAGCCTTCTCGGCTTTTACAGCTTCATCGGATACTAGGTAAAGTAAAAAGTAAAGTTTCAGCCTATAAATGTCCCACTGCTGAGCACAGGCCTCCTCTCATTTCTGAGAGGGTTTTTGGAGCTAGGAAGAATCCGCTACGCTGCTCCAATGCGGGTTGATCGGGTCGGCGGTAATGGCAGCGAAAGAAAACCAATCACCCAATTACGTCCCGCGCGTTTCGTAAATCTTGATTAAGAAAATTGTTAATGGAGTCATCGTGTAAGAAATTATGTAATCAATATTTTTTGTTATTTTGTTCTGAGCCTCTATGTATTTATTAAGCGGCTGAACTGCATATTTTATTAATTTTATTTTTACTAACTTTTTTTTTCAGGGTGACGGGGATGACCGTCTACAGAGTAATAAAATTGACATACTGACTGTAGAACCTTCTTGGGTTTTTAGTTGAGAAATTTAAAAATAAATAGGTATTTAGATATTTAAAATGGTAGAAATAGGGAAAATATCTTAATTTAAAAATTCTCATTTTTTTTAATCAATCATGAATATTGACTATAAAACCAAAAAAAAAAACTTAAAATTTCACCAAAAAAGAATTTTAAAAAAGAAAAACATTTTTAGAAATCAGTATAATCAAATGTAAAAGATTTTCACTGGTGGTAGGATTCCTATGCAGGAATCCGTCTAGGTAGGTACCACCCCAGGGCCAGTTATTCTGCCGTGAAGCAGTAGTGTGCAAGCATTACTGTGTTTCGGTTTGAAGGGCACTGTGAGCTAGCGTAATCACTGGTCACTTGAGACTTAAGAACTGATGTCTCAGGGTGACGGGCGCAGTGTGGTATCACACAGAATTTTTTTGGGTGACACAGCATTTGTTATGAGTAGACGTTGCACTTACCATCAGGTGAACTTTTTGCTCGTTTCGTCACTTTATACAATAAAAAAAAATTGGAATTAACAGATTAAATAATGAATCTACTATTACCAGTTTTTGTGTTATGTTTATTCACTCGGCGGTACCGTCTCATATTTTCGCGCCTGACTGTACCAATCTGACATACTTTTCGAGTGACGCGTTTCACAATACTTATTGTTCGGCGTAGCCTAATTTAAATCGGTAACGCTTGTGTGAAAGCAGTCACACTGTTTGTTATTGATTAGTTTTGGAGCTCGCTAACTGTATAGTTAGAAACAATTTTTCCTTCGAATACTACTTTCGTTAATAAAATAATTTTTGTTAATCTATTCCCAATAAGAATTAAGTAATCTATTAAATTAAAAATGTACGATCTAATCTATAAAACATATTAATTCTATACTAATATTATAAATACGAAAGTAACTCTCTCTCTCTGTCTCTCTGTATGTTTTTTACCTTTCACGGTACAACCGCTAAACCGATCTTCACGAAATTTGACACAAAGATAGGTTGCATCTTAAAGACGGACATAAGGTACTTTTGTGTTTCCTTGTATGCTGCCATTTGCTACAAAATAAACGAATTACTATGCAACTGGAAATATATTGTCTCTTAATTTCTAGCATTAATTCGTAACTTCTTAAGACCTAAATCGGTCTCAATCCTTGTACCTTTGGTCTTTTTTTATTATATAGTGAACTTCGATACAGAAACAATATTTTAACTGAAAATTAGACCACACTGGAGCTGTTTGCATAGATAATTATGATCTTAACAGCAAGAACTGAACACGTATTTATGTTATTTCTATAGGACAAGGTTTTTCTCTTCTCTACGCTATTTTTACTGGAATTTGATATAAAAAATATAAATACCAAATTCCAGTGCCCCTGGTTTGCCTACTTACAGGTAGGCCCAAAGCAGAGACACATATTCGTCTTCACCTATGTAGGTACTTTATGAATACTAATTTATTTCATGAAGATTACAGGGTTGGATGCTGTGTCAGAGACGGAAGGACACATCCAGAATCATCCAGATCGCGAGCGATGGGCGAGCCAGAATATGATTATTCAAATAATAGTATATTTGGGATTTACGCATGACTGGTCGCTGGTATGACGCGTAAGAAACCTTAGAAAGACAAGCAAAGTACGCAGTACCCTTGAGCACATTAGAGTCGACTTTGTAGTATATAAATAATCTGTCACTTATACAATGAAACATAATACTGACAAATATTATAGAGACAGTGACAGTTTGCTTATATGTTGGTGTCGGAAAAGTAGTTTAAAAAATATATAACAATTTGGAAACTTTTACTTCAAATAGTTTAGTAATGTTACTTTTAAAAATGTTAAAATAAAAAGATTAACACTTCAGCAAATGACGCTATTAATATACATGTATTGCACTGCTATTAATAATTCGAAAATTATATAATAAGTAACGGATGCCCGATTTATTATCATCGTGGGAATTAACCGATTTTGCGGGATAAAAAGTATCCTATGTTCGTCTTCAGAATGTAAGCTATCTCTGTGCCAAATTTCGTGAAGATCGGTTCGGCGGTGAAAAGGTAACAAACAGACAGAGCCATAGAGAGAGTTACCTTCGTATTTATAATATTAGTATGGATTTAATTAATCATCATTATCCGCCTAGCCGTGTGGTAGCGGCCTAAGAGAATCTACCACCCCATCTCATCCCGTGGGTGTCGTAAAAGTCGACAGAGGAAAAATGAAAACCAGGAGATAGGCAGCAGCATCTTGCTCGAATATCTAAATAAATAAACTGCGGTTGCCAACCCGTCTGCCAAGCGTGGCAACTATGGCAAAATCCCCCCAAAACGAGAGCTACAAACTTTTTTGGCAATCTATGGGGGAGGCCTTTGTTCAGCAGTGGACTATTGATAGGCTGAAACGTCGATCCGCCTAGCATATTTGGTACTACTATTTTGCCATTAGTTGGAGGCCTGAATATTTTCACTTTTTTGACTTTTACAACAGCCACGGGACGAAATTGAGTGGCAGAATATCTAACCTTGGCACACGACGTAATAATAAGGAAACGTAATAATTGCAAGAAGTTGCGTAAATTCGGCCTCATTACACGCCCGCTGCACATGATTAGTCACTTTCTTCTCCACGACTCGGACACGCCAATTTAAATATCCGATCGCTCCATTTGTTTTCGATTGCTTCCGAATTATGTAACGATAATTATTAAGGCTCCGCTAGCGGCTGCGCAACAGATTTAACACTAGTTACTTCGTAAGTTACGCGATGACGGAAAACATTCTTCAGTTTTCTACCGGCATGTTGTTTGTTTCATGAAATAATGTGATGTGAATAGCTAATCGTTCACCAGATAGTAAGTGCAAGGTCTGCCTATAAAGTCAAAGTCAAATTCAAAATGTCTTTAATCAGTTTCATCATCATTACCATCATCATTTCAGCCTATCACTGGTCCACTGCTGAAAATAGGCCTCCCCCATAGATTACTACAAAAGTGTGTGGCTCTCATTTTTAAGGGAATTTTGCCATTGTTGCCACGCTTGTTTAGTTATTCAGATGTTCCAGGAAGATGCTGCTGCCCATCTTGTGGTTTTAATTTTCCTTCTGTCGACTTTTACGACACCCAGGGGATGAGATGGAGTGGTAGATTCTCTTAAGCCGCTACCACACGTCAGTTTAGGCTTGTAAGGTCTTACGAATGTCAAAATCTACACCGTTTCAAAAAATAAGACCAACAAAAGCGAAGAACGGGTAAGATACTATGGGGTCTGTCTTTCATAACCAATGATGTGTGACCTATACATCAGTTCCTACATATATAATATTTCTGTGGCACCACTCTGCACTCATCACCCTCAAACATCATATTCAAAGTTTCATATGCCCAGTAATTGCACTAGTTATTTAGCCCTTTAGAAAGAAACAATAATTTTTGTATACTACTGCTTGATGTCTGAGTAGCTGGCACTGTACTACACTTATGTAAGAATCCATCTAGGAAGTTACCACCACATACCTGCCTACCTAGATGGATTTCTGCATAGGTATCCTACCACCGGTAAATCATAGTGTGATATGTGCCAGAGTTTAGATTTAGTAATAATAATAGTTTTCGGAAAAGTAAATATCGTTGTTATGTGGTGGCGGCGTAAGAAAATTTGTCACCTGGAAGTGGACGCTTCCTCGGACGTAGTAAGAGTCGACTAATGGAAATGCCTGGGGAATATCTAGGCTTGCAACATGTACAAAAAAATCATCTCGGAAAGTGAAACTAAAATGCAAAGATCGATAACGGGCAGCAGCGTTTAAAATGGCTGGGCGTCCGGTACTATGATCGCCAATTTTCCTGCTAAGCATCATGATTAGAAAGAAAGAAAGAAACACTTCATTCCTGACTACAACATGACGTACATTAGAAAGTAATAATAATACAAAAGATAAGAAAGGATGTAGCAACGAAAAGGCTGCCGACTAAGCATAATGCTGTAGCTGTTTTGCCACTCCGCTGCTATTCTGTCGGCGCGCTAGATTGCGTTTTTCCCTCGACCTCACCCAAGTCCAGCCCAGTTCCAGCAATGGATTAAGAGGCTGGTGATGATAATTCTTTATACATGCCGTTTTCATTGTAATTTGTTGTTTATATGAAAAAAAACTGAAATGAAAAATTACTGATTATATGAAAAAAAAAAATGTAATTTTTTTTGTCCTGTATCGGAAATGCGTTTCACAGACACATGTCACATTTGTTTTATTGGATAAAGTGATGACACGAGCAAATCGTTCACCTGATGGTAAGTGCAACGTCTGCCCATAACAAATGATGGGTCACCCAGAAAAATTATACGTGTCACCACACTGTGCTCATCACCCTGAGACATAAGTTCTTAAGTCTCTTATGCCCAGTAATTACGCTAGCTCACAGTGCCCTTCGAACTTCATTATCGTCATCATCATCATTTCAGCCTATCACTAGTCCACAACATAAGCCTCCCCCAAAGATTGCCACAAAAGTTAATAGCTAATTTTGGGGAGATTTTGCCATAGTTGCCACGCTTGGCAGGCGGGTTGGCAACCGTAGTTTATGTATTCAGATGTTTGTGGAAGAGGCTGCTGTCCATCTCCTGATTTTAATTTTCCTTCTTTCGACTTTCACGACACACATGGGATGAGTTGGGGTGGTAGATTCTCTTAAGCCGCCACCAATGTAATGAACTTTCTTTCACTCAAAAGAGCTCAATAGAAAGATAAAACAACTAAGCTTGGACTGCGTCCGGGAAACTGCGTCACATTTTCTCGTCGAATATACCTTAATATTTTACACAACTACTTTAACCAGTGTGTGTTGCCAGTGATGAAATAAGGAACCGAGACGTGTTCCTTCACTACAGAGCGCATGAGGGACCTTGAAGTCGTTCAGCGGTCTAGGGTTTCTCCGCAAGATAGAATCCGGAATGATATCCACAGCGGAGTTGCCTAAGGTAAACGAGCTGAAGTAAGTGACTAAGGGCTGGCCCATTGAACCGATAACCGTTGAGGAAGAAAGATTCTCATTTGAGAATCTTTGCTGCAGGTGGCTCAGTTCTGTGGTTTGCGGGAATCTCTTTATAATCTGCAGTAGACCTGTGATCTGTTTTAATGATGATTTGCTAGTTTAACTGTTTTTTATGTTTATTATAACAAAATAAAAAAAAACATTTTCATATGAATAAATAGCTTCTTGGCAATTTTATAGCAGTATAATTTACAGAAGATAAAGGGAATATGTTATGGTATACTTAACACATTTTCAGAATCATAAATGGTATATTATAAAAACTAACCACTCTGGGTTTTATACATTTTTTTTCCTATTCCTATTTTCCTAATGTGGCAGTCTAACAAGCCAATAGCAAATGATCCATTGATAATTTTAAAATAAGCTATGATGTACAAGCAAATCTATTAGAAACAATTATCTATTCTCATATTGGGGCCCAATGACGGGTATTTTCAAATAAATACGATTCGTTTGGTAAAATCAATTAACAACCCTATGTGCCACAATGTTAAATTATCATTCGCTGAAGTATTAACTAGTTAAAATAAAAAGGGAATATTTAAGTACAGTTTGAGTACCGCCCTTTGAATTTGACAGTCGCTGATCGATGCCATTTCAATCATCTCTATAAATTAACTTACCGTTTCCGTTCCCTCTCACCTATTCTCAACAATTCAAGATGTTACAACGTCTCCAAGACACCACGGTAGTCATTAAACTAAATCATTAATTTTATTATTTATCATTAATATTATAAAATTCATTAAAATCTTATCGATTGGCGAGATGTGGATCATTCATTGTGGTGACAGTGATAGTCCGGTTTTACTTTCCGTATTCGATATAATAAATAAACACAGTGATCGATATAATTGATGTGGTTAATATGATTTTCGTAGTGAATTTTGTGATCATTGCAATATTGTGATTTTTTTGTACTCCAAGATATAAGAATACTGCTTTGATATATTACAAAACATTAATTGCAATAAAATACTTTTTTATATATAATTTTCAATCGCTTGAAGCCAATGCTTTTTTAGTTGTCAACAGTATTTGTAATAGAAAACAATGTCTCAAACTGTAAGTTTTATAAGCTTAATTGATAAATAGCTAAATGTTGAACCCTACAATAATGACTTAGGTATCATAGCATTTTTAGTGGTAATTAAACACAAAATAGAGTCATTACGAGATGTAACAGCAGGAACCGTAAATAATGGTGATAGTTAAATTTGTGATACACTTTTCTAGCAAGTGTAATTTCTAGTAGCGCTATTATTTCGGTCTGTAGCTAATACACTTACTGCCTATAATAATCTAACCGAAAGCATCTGATCTAGTGTTTATTTTTTATTTTTTGACGAAACATTTACTTCTTTTTATTTAGCTTTCGTAGCCCACTTACCCCTGTAATAAATCATAAGACGAATCCAATATAATAAAGTATAACTATGTTTTAAGTATAAAATAAATATATAAATGTTTTCTTTTTAGAAATTGCTTCTGTGCCTGCTCGTTATTTACTCAGGACCTGGTTGGAATCCAGTAAGATGTGTCACAGTAAGAACTCCACCAAAGAATCCAGCTACAGTTGAAGCACAAGCGAAATTCTTCCAGTTAGTATTCTCAATACATTCCGTTTGATGACCGCTTGCTTTGTGAACTAGCTAAACAACTGGTGGTAGGAATCCTATGCTGGAATCCGTCTAGGTAGGTGCTACCGCAGAGCCAGTTATTCGGCCGTGAAGCAGTAGTGTGCAAAAATTACTGTGTTTCGGTCTGAAGGGCACTGAGAGCTAGTGTAATTACTGGGCATATCAGACTTAAGAACCGATGTCTCAGGGTTACGAGCACAGTGTGGTGCAACACAGAAATGTTTCAGCATTTGTTATGGGCAGACGTTAACGCAAAATACGCGCAAAGACGTGGAGTTGCGAAAATCAGCCCGAAGCAATCTACAATGGGCAGAGGTTGCACTTACCATCATGTGAACATTTGATTCGTCTCGTCTCTTTCTACAACAAAGAAAGTCTTCGCAATATTCGAATTCCACATTTCTACAACACACAAATGATTGATTATAATGGTTTACTGGAAGATGTCATCGTAGTCAAAATCAATCCGGCGATCATCATCATAAACTTTAATCCAAATTTATTTATTAGCCTTTATTTCTATAGTAAGCAGCTTTGTTCAAACAGGAATTAATCATTATTAGCCTACTAAAAACGAAATAGGAGTTATTCCAATTAATTTGAAATTCTTAATAGAAGGCATCGCGTTTGGTGGGAATAACAATTTCGGTGATCGCATTGACCACAACAACAAAAAAAGTTGTAAACGTTTAACGTAAAAGTAAAGTATTCAACTATAAAAGAGATTTGTAATGATAGTGAAACTTCAAACAGTAGCGCCAGCCACTGAATAGTATATGTTACATAGAACACTACTGGACGCTCTCTGCTTTAGTTTAAAAAAATATTTACTTTAATGGCAGTATTATATGATTTGCCTCTTGGACGCTATTTCGCGCCACTTGTCTATTTTAGTTCTATAAGACTGTTATTTCGTAATTTTTCAGACTATAGAAGTTTACCTTAATAACCTTAATGTATGCTTTGTAAACAACTAAAAATAATTTCTATATTCAAATGTCTTTTTATTAGTACGTATGCATGAATGAAAAAAAATATTTATTATCAATTTTTAAAATTTTAAAGAATCTTTTACAATATTTTGCCATGCCTTGGTTGATTGGAGAGAATGCCAAAAGGTATTAATTTCGTCCTTTGAAATAAGTATCATCAAGGTTTAAATATTAAAGTTTAAAAAATAAAAAAATGTCTGACTTTGCTATACAAGTACGGATATTACTCAAATAGATATTTTCATTGTTGTTAATAATTCTCATAAGAATAAAATTGGTTATCGATACCGGTCTTATAAGTTTTTTGTTATCTTCAGCTGGTTAATACAAAATGGTAACAAATTATTTACTTTATAGGGACTTTTTCTCAGTACAGTTGAGTCCATACAAGATAGAATTCGGTCATGTTTGCGAGGACCCGAACACGTGGGAGCAGCGTTACGAGAAGAAAGATTATAAGAACCACAGGGACATGGGAAAAGTAACAATTTTATGTTTTGCTTTGTGTCTAACTTCCTTATCTTTCTTTCTCTGTCGCGCTTCGCTTGGCTTGGCTGAAGATATAGGAATTTGCCTACGCATGAGGACTACGATCAAGGTCACCGATTGGGCAGTGAACGTCACTTTACTGAGAGGCATGAGCGTGCCCGGCCGTCAGCGGGATTGTTCTCTGCTAAAGTACGCTTATGCTTATCTTTTTCTTTTATTCTGTCTCTAAAATATTGACATTTTTCGCTTTTCTCTTCTGAGTTTATGCTCATTAACAAACTACTTTTTTAATGACTTTCTTGAGCAAATCTTTTAAAACCTTGGATAATTGTTCAAGTAAAGTAGGTTGTAATTATCATATCATGTTTACTATTTACTGACATATAAACCTAACTTGATTTTTGTGTAGACAAAGTATAATGAAATAACACTAATATTTATTACTTAAGATCGCGCTAAGCCTTCAATTTATTGTAAGTTATGTTTCTCTTCAGTTCAATTAATTAATTTTTCTTTTGTAATTAGGTTCGCTGGGGTGATAAAAAAGGAGGGTACGGAGAACACTATTGGGACTTGAACCATGCAGGACATGCAGGAAACCATGGTGATGATGGTTACGATAGCTCAGATGATGGTTCATACCACGAAGAAGATGGCCATGACTCATATGATGAATCGAGCGACCAATCTCCCAATTATCGCACAAATGAATATGACCCAGAATTAGCAGCAAAGTACGAAGAAACAAACAGAGCCAAAAGAGCACATACAAAGTCAAAGGTAAAGAGAAAAGAAATGGAAGAACAGCAGTCTCAAAAACCGAAGAAACAACCAATAAATAATGAACAATTAGAAACCGCTGCATCGCATTCTATTGATAATTCTGAAGAAGAAAGCGAGGAAGAGCGAAAAGACGATAAAGAATCGTATCAAAAAAAATCGAGTCAAAACTTTCCTCGAAAACCCAAACAAGATCCTTATAAACCAGAAGAATACGATCAGCCAAGAGAGAAGAATCAGATAGTTTTAGTTGTAGGACATAAAGACAGAGAAACTCATGAACAAAGTAATCAGTTCGCGCCTCAGAAATTGGAAACAAAACATTATCTACCATATGAAGGTGGGGCTGGAATACGATACCATCAGCAACAAGAAGTCTCGGCAGCAGCCACCGCTCCTCGTCTTTTCTTGGAACCTTACTCTGGACACGTTATTGATAGGAATACGGGCCAAGCGTATGTTTTACAGCCGATTGTTCAAACCTCTAATTATAGTTAGATATTACTACGAGTATTAATAATGTATGTGATATTTTTAAATATTGTTTTGGTTTTATACTTATTGTTTTGACTTAAGTGTTATTTATTAATAAATTTAATTGTTTGATGTTAACTGAGGAATTTCTTATTTAATACAACAGCTTCTGGTATGCCACCTATATTAGCTATAACCTGATGTGCTTTTGTTAGACTTTTTCTTTAATCTTTACTTTACGTACCGTTTACGGACAAATTACAAATGCACAAACAGACAGAATAGGTACAACTTGCATGACTTATAGAGATAATACAAGTTGTTCCTAGGCTGTGTGTTCGTGTCTGTGTACAGTTAAAATAATAAACGATGTGTCAGCTCGGTTAGCATGGTGACTAAGCGCTTTGCTTCTGCGCGGGTCGCGGGTTCGACTCCCTTACGGACCAAATATTTGTATGGCCTACACACAGCTGTTATCGGTTAAGGTGTTTTTCTATATACAATTTGATGACTATGTGGTAGTAACGATCAAAGTATACTTCTACGCCGCGTGTCCTGGGTTCGAGTTTCGGTTGCAACCAAATTACATGAGAAAACGCGAAATGTTATTTTCGGGTCTGGTTGATTTGTGCGTGTGAAATTTGTGTCTGTAAAACGTACCCATGATGCAGGAGAAATCCATTTTTTTTTAATTATGACCAGTTAACAAAAAAATTTAAACCTGTGAAGACGACTGATATCTTTTCCCACCGTCATGACCAACCTGCAATCAAACAAAATTCTGGACAATGTAACGAGAGTTTATCTTTAAATTAATTGTTTGCGCTATCTAACAGTTAAATTCCGTTACATGCGGGCCGTGGCCTCCTTCCCTCGCTGTCACGAGTCACGACGGCGTCCTTTTTCTTTGGAACAAATAAGTTGCATTAAAATCAAATGCTGCTTCAAATTAACTGACAGTTGTAAGATATAGAACTAGAATCAAATATATTTTTATGTAATTAGTACAAGTCATCTATAATTACATTTTCACAAATTATTCATAAGGACGTTGCATTTTTAATGAGACCGATATTATTCTAAACAGATCTTGTATAAAAAGGATTTAGAAAATAATTTGTTATGAGCTAATCTAATCGGCTACTATTCGTGTTATATTTTTCTTTAATGGATCAAGTGATGAAACGAGCAAAACTTTCACCTGATGGTAAGTGCAACGTCTGCACATAGCAAATGCTGTGTCACCCAGAACATTTCTGTGTGACATTTCTTTCATTTTTCATTTAATAGAATAAAATTTTTAACTCGGTAACAACATTATAATAAATAAACCCTACAATTATCCTGCTCCTGATACTCTGCATTCGTCTCATTCTCTCGAAATAGTTTTAGTTTTCTGAAGGTTTCACCTCTGCCGCGTGTGAACTGCACACATATTTCTTTTGTTTTTTTTAAAGACTACAATGGACTTATTTACGCAAATATAAACCTTTTCTATTAGTTATTCTGGCCCAGAAACAACTGCTTACGCCTTCGATGAGGAATAAATATACACGGTGTTTGTAAATAGTTTAACAAGGGAGAACGTACACGTGTAACCTATACATATAAATACTTTGGTGATGTAACAAATACTTAAAAAAATCGAAAAAAAAATCAGCTTTTTCATACTCGTATATTTTGGTCAAGAAACCACTTTCACCCCCTTTCGGCTTTTTACCTTAGGTGCGTTGACCCGTTCCTGAGGAATAGTATAGAATGGGAAATAGTTATCGGTTCTCGTTGATAATGACTTCCTGGCCGATTTTGATCACGGGGACACCTTTCGAATTTATTAAGAAAATTTCATTTGCGTACGATGTATTATAACCGTAAGTATCAGCGCAAACACAAAGCATTATCTATTTCTCATATCTGAGTTATCGATTATGCGATAATGGAATGAAGAGTCTAATGCAGTGTCAGAGACACGAGATCCATCAGTTCAGCTTATCACTAGTCCACAGCTGAAAATAGGCCTTAGCCTTAGGCCGCACCAAATTACCACAAAAATTTGCAGCACTTATTTTGGGGGGATTTTGCCATAATTGACAGGCTTGGCAGCATAAATATACTGCAGTTGCCAACCTGCCTGGTTGGCAACTGCAGTATATTTATTCAGATGTTCCAGGAAGATACTGCTGCCCATCTTATTGTTTCAATTTTGTCTCTGTCGATTTTTACGACACCCACGGAATGAGATGGGGCGATAAATTCTCTTAAGCCGCCACCAAACGAGACAACACTATACAACCGGATCAATGATATGTCAGTTGCACGAATGTTGGTTTTGGATAGGAGTTGTATACAGTAGGCAGGTACGCTGAATACTAATCCAAATCCAAAACTTGTCATTCGCCATACAAATTATTGTATGTATATCTGGCATTACCATGGTTATTCTGTGTGAGCATACGCCTTCCCCGGTCGAGTCAATTCAATTACGTGCTACAGCCCACAGTATATGCTGCTCAGCTTGACCGCGTTAAAATTTACTTAGTAGTGTGCCCTTATGATCAGAGCAGCCGGGGCCAACATTTCTGCAAAAACGCAAATTGTAGTGATTATACCTGGCCTACCTTCGACCTTTATGGTATGAGCGGTCTAGGACGATCAAGTGCACCTATTCGTTTGCGCGTACACTTGTGGCACTGTATCTCCCGAGGAACTGATAGCTTCCGACAGTATTCGGAGTTTGTCGCCATGTTCGAAAATCGGCTAGGAAGATTATCATCATATTATCATCACCAGTATCCATTGGGAACTTTGTGGTATCCGTTTAGGCAAGTAACACCGCGGTGCCAGTTATTCTGCCGTGAAACAGTAGTGTAAACATTACCTTGTTTCGGTCTGGAGGGCACTGAGAGCTAGTGTAATTACTGGGCATAAAAGACTTAATAACTAATGTCACAGGGTGACGGGCGCAGTGTGGTGTCACACAGAAATACAGATGTTGCACTTACCATCTGGTGAACGATTTGCTCGTCTCGTCACTTTCTTCCATAAAAAAACGCGTAATATTCATAGTGTATTATGTAGCAAGTGCTTGTGAAAATGTATTGATTGGAAAATTCAACTAAAGACCGAGATCCATTTTAGTTTTACGATTTGTGTCTATCTTTCCAATAAATACAAATGTTAAGTAAGAACTAACTATCACTTTCATGTCTGATTGAAGTCCTAAAAAATTAAATATAACAGACAATTCGTTGACAGTGGCGTAAAGCTTTTGACTGTTACCGTAAATACAAAAAGAATACAAAATAGCGTCTATTGGTGTCTATTTGTTTGAACAACATTTTTTCCGCCAATCGATAAAGTATTGCTTAATAAAACTTTTTTAAAGATTTCAAAACGAAACAAAAGAAATTGTAATGCAGACTAAGATTTTTATTACCTAAAAATACAATTTCTCAATTGTAATTAAAGAATCGCAAAAAGCAAATCGTAGATTGATGACGACAACTCAATTACGAAAGCGTTCTAGGTACAAGCGAAACAAGACCAACAAGAAAATTGACAGGCCAGAATGGTTCATCGAGCAAATTTCGTATTCTCACAAATATTGCGCAAGTGACATCAAAAAAACTATTTTCTCATAGCCAAGAAGTGGTCAAACAAGTTTTGGACAATACAGTCCGCAATAGGAAGATTGCGAACTATCCTTCTATTCTTTTAAAGGGGTTAGGGGTTCGTCCAAAAACCAGTTTGACCGCTTCTCCGTGTGAGAAAGGGCAGTATTCAAGTGACCCTTTATTTGCATTATGTCTTGTCAGCGTGACATACCGCCCCGTTGTTCAATCTTTAAATAATTTCGACCTTTAATTATATTATATATATATATATATATATATATATATATATACATATATATATAGTAGGATTCCAATGCAGGAATCCGTCTACGTAGGTACCACCCACGAGCCAGTTATTCTGTCGTGAAGCAGTAGTGTGCAAACATTACTGTGTTTCGGTTTGAAGGGCACTGTTAGCTAGCGTAATCACTAGACATATGGGACTGAAGAACCTATGTCTCAGAGTGATGGGCACAGTGTGGTGTCAAACAGATATTTTCTGGGTGACACAGCATTTGTTATGGGCAGATGTTGCACTTCATCAGGTGAATGTTTAGATCGTTTCATCACTTTATGCATTAAAAAAAATATTACAAAGTACATAAAATTTAATAATCCTAAAATAATACAAAACATTATGTAGTTGTAAAAGTTTTGGATTAATATGTAACATTTAATTTGTAACAACAGCGTACATGCTAATATGTAACATTCTTGTGAACGAATTTTAACATTTTGTATTATTAATACTCGTAATTCTGTTCACCGAATGGAACAAATATCGAAAGCATATTATATTTATTATAATATTTGTTATATAAGTAAAGATTCTTGAAATAATAACTATGTCAGTATTTATCAATGTTTCATATTTACAAATATATCATCACATAGAATAGAATCACAGCATTTTATATTAAAACATATATATAATTTTTTCGACTAACTTTAGTACTGTGTGTCACAGCTGCAAGTAAATACAAAGCGCGGTACCCAAACAGCAAGTGCAAAAGGGACACCTCTGTCAATGGACGGATTGAACAATAAGAAGCATCGCCAAAAGGTGGATACTAAAATGTACGAGGGACGTAGTGCAGTGGACACATTTCTCACGACTACAAACTGGACAAACTAGTTTGTTATAGACAATTATAAAGAATTTTGAGCGACCCTTTGACCGTGCGGATGATACGTGCTAACCGTTATTTGGCGAGGATTATTTACTATAACCGCAATGAGAACTGTCGTCTACTTCGAAATGTTTTTTGTATTTTTTTGACTCCTAAAAAAGAAATTAATGAATCTCGAAATAGAGAAAGTTTCTCTTCAAAAGTAATGTTTTAAACCGTTCAGGAAATGGGTCGGATCAAACACTCATTACAATTTTTTACAGACCAATAGGTTAATAGAAAAATTGAACCTTAAAATTATAATGCAAATAACTATTTTCAAAAAGCAATACTAATCATGATTTTGTTTTTGGTTTAATGAGATGAGTTAAGCTTTTGACATTTTTTGCGTATTTATAACACAGAATAAACTAGTGAGCCTGCGGAAGTCCACTGCTGGACATAGGTCACTTGGCCGGATCTTTGGCTTCACGCGTCTTGAACATGGGCTTCATCACTGCGTGTCCAACCAAATTAGACGGTGCATGTTAGTCAGAGGATGCCCCATATTACGTTTGCCTCGCGATCTATAATATAAGGTTCGCCTACTCAAGCGGTAGTCACTTCTGTGTCAGAAGGCTATGTCAAAACGGTTGAAAGGCTATGTTAGTGAATTTGGTTCGCGGGCAGATTTTTTCATGACGAATTTTATTCACCAGAGACGCTGGTGTCAGGATCGTAGCAAGCGGAAAGATGTGGTCTCTGCCTATCCCATTCGGAAAGAGGCGTGACTCCTAAGTACGTATGTCGGAACTCTAGGCGGCTATTATTTTTGTTATATTCGTATATACTTTACGTTTACTGGTGGTAGGATTCCTATGCAGGAATGCATCTAGGTACTACCTCAGGGCCAGTTATTCAGCCGAGAAGCAGTAGTGTGCAAACATTGCTGTGTTTCGGTCTGAAGAGTGCCGTGAGCTAGTGTAATCACGGGGCATACGAGAATTAAGAAATGATGTCACATGATGATGGGCGCAGTGACATTTTATTCTATATATATTACAAGTGTTTCAAGTCTTCTATTTCAACAAATGATACGAGTGGCTTATGGTAACTAAAATATGAAATAAGTACCTTGGTTTAGATTTGGATTGACCTATAATAAAGATCATCTTTTAACCTATCATAAATATATCTTTGAACTTTGAAATACAGCGCCAATTACTGTTTTTGTTGTCTTGTTGTCTAGCTAATAAGAGCAAGGAAGAATTCGAAAATATATATATAATAGAGATAACACTATATACTGTGTTCTATCTCATTCTCTCGCAGGCTAAATCCTATAGGTGTGTATGTTTGTCTTTTTAGGGTCGCTTTTTCGTTTTATCGAATTTCAAATCACAACGATTCTAAAGTTAAAGTTTTTACTTCAATATACACTAAAATATTATCTTCTTTCTGTAATTACGGTAAAAGTAGTAAAATTTTTTTAAGAGATTACACTCATATGATTTTTTCATACATGCGTTCCACTTAAATCTAGGGGCGCATTCAACGTTACCATCATCCCTTTAGGATCATCCATTGTTATGTAACTCAGACACGCGACTGAGATAAAAAAATCTGCAATGTGCCGCAGTGTGCAAGAAATCCATTATGTGATATTACAATAATGATGCTGTTTATATTGTATTTTATATTTCATCACCTCTAGTGTAGAAACTCTGAATCGAAGTATTTTTATTAAAGGATTAGGTTGTACGTTCTTTTTTTCATGCAATTTCTTTGTCATTGCTATTTTGAATTTATAGTCTTCATCCATTTTCTCAATTAAAAAATAACAAAGACAAACTTTTTAAATTAAAAACGTATAAATACAATAATTAAAATTATGTTCTTTGATGATTAGTCAAAAGTACCCGCAACCGACGAGCTTGTATGAAAACACTAATGAAAGTAGAGGAAGCTAAAGATGTGTGTCAGGATCGTAGCAAGTGGAAAGATGTGGTCTCTGCCTACTCCCATGGGAAAGACGCGTGACTCTATGTATGTATGTATGTATGTATGATTAGTCTTTGATAATTTTTTCTTATTTTGACGTAATTATAATACTGCAATGGGTAAAAAGTCATTGCACTATAAGTACGTTACTTTGTTACCTTATTTTAAGATAAACAAAAATCAAATCAAGACGTTATAATAGGCAATGGTTATTCCATTGCCTCTAGCTTACTGTTCTAACGGCCGACATATGTTCCCAAGACGGTCAAAGGATGTCCACCCCAATGAAATAGTTTCTCAAGGAACCAGTCTGACCAGTTTTCATTTGTGGGAACCGTGTCCACAACAATATTTGCAAAGAGACAAGCGACCTACGGCTAGTCCTTTCTTGCTCAATGCCTTTGCAAGGGTATCCAACCCTAACATTTTGCAAATAATTCACTTGTATTCGCAAAATGAACTTAGAGAATTTTAAAATAGGGTTACCCTTTTTACACAGTTAGTGATAAATAATATAAGTAATATATTTCAGTAAGTTTAATTTTTGTAGTTTTTAATTAAATACAGAGAACGTTAGGTTCCAATTAAGCATGTGTGGGCAGTGGCCTAACTATACCGTTGAAGCCCGCGGCCAATTATTCGGATGGGGCCACTCTCTCAATGTAAAGAAGCTCAACCAAGATTGTAGTAACTTTTAATTTAAAGAGAGTATTAAATTGAAATAACATTTTTATTTTTAGTCTTAATTTTAATTATTAAAAATAAATGTATTCTATTCAGCAAGTGTTAATGACAAAACAAAAGTTTAAATTTCGGGCCAGGGAATGATCAGCCAAGTGGTCTACCACCACAAGCCTACAAGCCTACCACCTCATATCATCCCGTGGGTGTCGTAAAATTCGTTAGAGGGAAAATTAAAACCAAAAGATGGACAGCAGCACCTTCTTGAAACATCTAAATAAGTTAACTGCGGTTGCGGGTTGACAACCACAGTTTAATTATTTATTAAGCGTGGCAACTATGGCAAAATCCCCTTAAAATGAGAGCTACACACATTTGTGGCAATGTTGTTCAGTAACTAGTAATAGGCTGAAATGATGATGAATATTCGACATAAATATTACCATTTTTACTGGTTGTAGGATTCCTATGCAGAAATCCGTCTAGGTAGGTACCACCCCAGTGCCAGTTATTCTGCCGTGAAGCAGTAGTGTGCAAACATTACTGTGATTCGGTTTGAAGGGCACTGAGAGATAGCGTAATCACTGGGCATATGAGACTTAAGAACTAATGTCTCAGGGTGCCGGGCGCAGTGTGGTGATACACAGAAATGTTTTGAGTAACACAACATGTGTTATGGGCAGACGTTGCACTTACCATCAGGTGAACGTTTTGCTCGTCTCGTCGTTTATCAAAAAAAAAAAAAAAAAACTACTCACGGGCCCCTCCGGCCGGGGGCGTTTTTGCCCGTCCTGCCACTCAATAGTCATGCCGCTGTGTGTGGACACTAAAAATTTATATATGCTGTACTGTCCCCATCACAACTGCGGAGCTAAGAATAGCAATCACCAAAGAATGAGAATTCTATAAGATCTGATCTTGTCATTTTCGTTTTTGTCGTTAATCAATACTTATTGCAAAAATAATTGATTATAATAAATCTGGAATTAAATACATATTACCATTTTAAATTTCAAGTCTAGAGGTTAAGTTACGTTATTTTTTTTTAAATATACGACAAAGTTTAAATCTTTGCTATCCAGTAGGTGAGTCGACAGAGGGAAAATTAAAAACGGAAAATGGGCAGCAACATCTTCCTGGAAGATCTGAATAAAAAAATTGCGGTTGACAACCGGCATTAACCCGTTTGAAGAATTGGAATAATTTCGGTTGGCGCACCACCTAACATGTCGATGATCTTGTAAGTCAGGCTCGGATATTTTGTTTTCTTTTTTTTAATTTGGTTTCGGTTTTGGATTTTAGTTTTCGTCATATGGAATACTAATATCAACCAAAAATGAAACCAGAATGTCACGAAAACTAGTTTGTAGCTGAAAATGGTGTTCCACTTCGAGACAAAACTCGCAACTATTAACTTTAAAAGTTTGTTAGTAATTTGCATTATATTTTGCCTGTGGCTATGCTCGTGATTTTAATTGCAACCACTTAACAAATAATGTAAGTATTGAGCTCCTTATAAAATGACGACGCAACAAAGATTAAATAACTGTAATCTAGGGTTAGTATATCACCATTATTATGCTATTTATTCAGACAAACATAAATGATATCTCTGTTTTATAGGTTAATGCATGCTATATTTAATATGTATTTGATTATTCTTTTTGGATTGAATATCTAATTAATGCTAAGGTTGATTAATATTTATATTTTATGATAGCTAACTTTTTCATGTTTTGTACAGGTATCTAATTTATCAAATAGATCAATGAATTCTCAGTTGATTTCTAGTGATCCCATATTTTTAATGTATGTTTAACTTGTAATTTTTTTGTAATGGACTAGATCTGAAATCTATCTATTATCTGAATACTAATCGATCTGAAAAAGGCTGAAATGATGATGATGCTGATGCCTGTCAATGCCCGTGACTTAAATGCGAGGACTCTTATTATAATATGACGATGAATCCGACATTAAATAAGTCTAGTCTACGGTCAGTACATCAGCATATTTCATGAGGTTAGATTATTTAGTCATTATTATGCTGTCAATTTATTTTAACGGACACACATACGATGTTTCCGTTTTTTTTTAAGTTATTGCATGATGTATTTAAGTATTATTTTTCTTTTTTGGTTTTCTAATTGGTGCTAAATTTGGTTTATATTTATATTTAATGATAGAACAAAACCTTTTCATGTTTTGTTTAGGTACCTTGTTTTTTAAATAGATATATAAATTCTCAGTTGATTGACCCCGTATTTTTACTGTATGTTTAAACTCGACAATTTTTTGTTACAGATTTGTAATAGCCCCTGCAAATGTTGCTAAGAGGGGCTCGGTAAAAAATACTGGACAACAAACCCCTTTCGAAATTATCAAGCACAATAGACTATGCAAATAAGTTTATGACTTCTATTGCGTCTTCTTAAAATGTCAGTAATGCACAAGTCGCTCTAGAGGTCACTTCAAATTATCTTATTTGGATAGTAGATGACTATAATCTGTGTTAAACTAAAAGAGAACATATATTAATAAAGTTTGTGATTGAAAATGAAATACATAGAATCTGGTGAAGAATATTTTAATTAATTTGTAAAATTTTCTACAGGATACGGAAATAAGGTACTTAATACATTTTTGTTAATAGTTGATTACATAATTTTATGAGTAACTACCGAATAAGTATGACACTATATGTTGTTTATTATTTTTAAATATTCATAATAAGTAAGTATATTCATATTTGAAGTAATTAATAAAATAATTAAATTGGTTAAAATAGGATTGAATGGACTATTCGATTAACATGGTCTAGGTAATTAAAATATTCCTTGGGCCTAATAGATTAATGGAGGGGTAGGTTTCGTGGTTACGTTAGTTGCTTGATTACATTTTTTTGTTGGTTTTTGATGTTTTTTCATTTTTTTTGTGTTTTAATTTTTGGAGAATTGTTTATTCAGGCTCGTTCATCCTGAGACGGGCGAAGTCCTCAAATACGATGTTGTCTTCCTCCTCATTGGCGTACAGAGAGTTCTCGTAGCGGTGTCTCTCAATAGATTGCATCTTCTTCATGGCGTTAAAGCGCTGGCGTTCAACGGAGCCTAATAACAAAAGTACAATAATAGTTCAATGAAATCTAAGATTACAGTTTTTTGTAAATATTTTTAGAATGTTAGAATATTGAGCAATTTTTACCTTCAGCGGGATGCAACAGCTTGAACGGCACATCAGTCACCAGTTCTCCGCCAAGGGTTCCGCAGTTCAGCTTGACGCGGACGGAGTATGATACGACAATACCAATCGCATCAGCAGGACATTTGCCCTCGCAAACGAGAGTCGAGCTAGCCAAGTTTACGTCGTCTTCCTTCAGGTGTCCGTCCAGAGCTACTCCTAGAAAGGCGTTGATATCGTTGTTAATCTCATAATTATAACAGTTTTTGAAAATGTAAACAAAAATATTAAGCTTCTAGAATTAATTCAATATAAGAACTAACCGCGAATGTCCTTGTTACTGCGTGCCAAAGGAACAAGGTAGAAGGTCTTAGACAAGCTAGCTCCAGGTGTCACAGGGCAGCCCTCTCGGCTCTCCAGAGAGGCAACGTGGCGGCTGAACTGCGAGTTGATCATCGTAATTTCGACATGCTGTACGACCATGCAGCGGATGTTTCGTACAGATTTACGAGAGTTGTTCGAGACGATCAAATTAGCCGCGATCTTCTCTCCGTGATAGTAGATTTCCTTGTCCAAAGTGACCTCAAGGCTGATCTTTCCATTGCTGAAAGTGAAGCCTTTGCTCACTAGGGAGCTTGGAAGACGGCGACCACGCGACGCTGGGGCATGTTGCAGCTGTATGATAAAAATCTAAATGTAGTATCCTTATATTGTCGTAAAATAAATAAAAAATGCTTAGATATATTACCTTCTTGATAGCAAGAGTCACAGAGCTCCTCTTGTGGCTCTTCTGGTCTTCACTTTCAGCCACGTAAGTACGGACACAGTATTCGACGCCCATTGGCTTGCCCTGGTCTTCCTCAGATGGTTGGAGAGTTACCTAATAACATTTATATGGTGAAATAAGAAAAATGAAAACGTGTTGCATAATATGTAAAATAAACTAAGGAAATTTGAGTTACCGAGCTTGGTGACATTTCAGGGAAGCTGAAGGTGAAAGGGAAGGCATTAGGTCCAAGTTTCTTCAGGAGTTTCTCCTGCACGGGTGTTAATTCCATCTTCGCGTTAATCATGGGTACTACTTGTTCTTGGCCGACTACCATTTCCTTTGAAAACTTTACCCCCATGACTTCATCTTCCTCCCTACCGAAGCGGTAGGTAGTGACGAGCTAAGTAAAAAGAAGACGATTAGATCCTTTGGTTACACCGCACTTTAAACTTAAACTCACAATATCACTTCACTTATTTACCTGGCTGTAAACTTTTCTTCCTTTCAGGTATTCCGTGTCGACAACCACAACTCCGTCGATGGGATCGCAGTAATCCACATGATCAATGAAGTCGCGTTTGCCGAGGTAAACAGTGACCTTTCCATTTGGAGTAGTTTTCTTAAAAACTTTAACCGCAACCACGAGGGCCAAAGAAAGGCAGTCAAGCATATTGCTTGTTTTAAATTTTTGGACTAGGACAAAAGAAAAATTGATTTAGAAGGATTTTTTGATTTCTTCAATAGAAGTGATGGTTTTGAAACCCCCACCAGAAATGCTGTTGGTCGGAATATGCTGCGTTTATATAGGTGGATATGTGAGGTTTCCTGCAGAATTGAATAACATTCTAATAGGATTTGTGCTGTAGGAGTACAAATGGGATTAAAATCGCGTGACGCATACTCACAATAATTGAATCGATAATTTTGTATCGATGTTTTCAAGCTTGCGTCCGAAATAAGTGCCTATGTTACTCAAATCCTAGCACTGACGTTTTGTTTTGACAATTTCTTGAAATAGGTTAGGGACCTGTATTAGATTCCTACAATTTAAAATCTAGGACATATTCATTACGTAAATATGTATGTGAATAGCTAATTAGATTCTTATAAGTTTATGAAATAAGAATATATATATGTAACAGAAAATGTGATTTTCTTATCAGTCAGTAACATTTAACAGGTTAAAATTTTATATTTCTTCTTATATTATTTTCATCGAATTTAGATAATTCGATTAAATGTTAGAAATCCTTGTTTTACAATACGATGAAAAATTTAGTTAAATCGTCAGTTAAATTGAGACTCGAAACCCATTATAGTTATGCGTAATTTGTACAATGTAGTTTTTATTTATGGGTTCAGATCTTTTTCAATAATTTGAATAAAAATATAGTAAAAGTAAACATAAATACTTTTTTATAATTCAGAAGTTATTGCTATTTAGAGTTGAAATAGTCTAATTAAGTAATATTTAAAGAAAATGTTTGCAAATAGAAATTAAATGTATGAAAAGAATTTGAATGCAATTCAAACATTTTCTTTACACTGTCTTTGTTATCATTAATTTTAAACATTACCACCATACCATTACATTACATGTCATAGTATTTCCCTTATTGTGTTCATAGTTATGGACCATTATTATGGAAGGTACCAAATGTTACTAAAATTTATTTTAATGTATTCCAGACCGCATGTGGAGAAATATATTACAAAAAATACATTTAACTCTGTTAATTTAAAACAAAAACCAATATATTAAAAATGCATATTGACAAGTGATTGAAAGTTTATGTGTAAAAAACATAACAAATCAAACTTTATTATGTACATTATTATTGATTAGCAGGCTATATGACACACAAGAATCTGGATCATTTGCAATGCATACATTAAGTTATGGTCTTAATTTATACTTATATAAAAGAGTATGTTAGATTTTTTATTACATTTTTATTAAATTGCTTTTATTTATGTCTGGGTCAAATTTAGTCATTGAGTTTAAACTAACTTCCCGATGAGCTAGACTTGAAATTTTGAATGTAGCTTAGAACTGGATGCAGTAATTAGTAGTTTATTTTTTATTTTTCAAAATAAAACCATTGATACAAGGGTAGTTTATTAATGAAGGATAAATATAACTTGTGTAATCATGTTTTTTGTAAGGTCATCATTGTAGATCATTTTTCTTTATTTAATCTTTTATTATTTAATATTATATTTCAGCTACACCGTCAGCATGCCCACATTTCTTACACCGGGCCGTCATGGGTACAGTGTGCGATTCTCCCGCACGCGGCCCGATTCCCTGGCAGTGGCTACGAGTCAATACTATGGGCTCGCTGGTGGTGGGACCCTCTTCTTCTTAGAACTGGCACCAGATGGTAGCACACTGTTGGAGCTACAGAAACTTGAATGGAGCGATGGACTCTTTGATGTGGTTAGTATATTATTAAAATAATATAACTGTACTAAGCATTAGGATATCTCCTGTATAGTGGGTGTGTTTTACAGATCTGTAGGTCATACATATGTCCCATGTGGTAATCAAACCCACCTCACATAGCATTGACGCTATCTTTAGCCATTGTATCAAGTGATTATTGATTTAAGGAAATATGATAGTGATAGATGTTTTATTATTTATTGACATTCATAAAAAGTCTATTAGGCAAATTGAAGCAATGGAAAGCATTCCTAATTAAATGAATTCCCTGGTTAGTTACAAATACATAAAATAAATAAGAAAGAGAGAACAATCCCTGCAATTATGTATAGTGTATATGATTACATATTTATTTCATTTCTAATTTATTGTTAATAGTACGAAAATAGGTTACTATTCATTTTATTTTTTACTTCTTTTAGTTCATTGTGTGTTCATATTATTAAAGCAGCAGTTGAATTTTATTGTAATTACTAGATTATATGGCCTAAGTTAAAATGGTAGGATTCATATGCAGTAATCCATTCAGGTTAAATAACTGGCTGAGGTCCACCACCTCAGCCAGGTATTTTGTCGTGAATCAGGAGTGTGCAAACATTACCGTTTAGGTTTTAAGGGCACTGATAGCTAGTGTAATTACTGGGCACATGAGGCTTAAGAGCTGATGTCTCAGGATGATAAGTGCAGTGTGGTGTAACACAGAAATGTTCTAGGTAACACAACATTTGTTATAGGCGTAAGTTGCCCTAAGCATCAGGTGAACAATTTCTTTGTGTTGTCGCTTTCCTCCATAAAAAAAATAACAATGAGGCAATTTAAATTTTTTGTTAAAAATTATTGTAAAATTTTAACCTGAAAGTTTTATTAAAATAGACTTTAATTACAGACTATACAATATTATTATTATTATGTATGGCCTAAGTCATTAAAAGAAAATGAAATTTCAAAATGTGAACATTAATATCTTATTTACCTCTGGCATTCACTCCCTAACGTAACAATTCATACTGTCTTCCATCTGAATTTTCTACAATTGTTATTTGTATGCTGTCAATGTTTGGCTAAGTTAAAATCTCGTCCGCAATTTCGCTCGTTTCGTTATTTTAGCAAGAACTGTACAAACATGTACAGAAATAAGTGTGCCGTGATGGCTGAGTAATCTGAACACGGATTGCAATGTTTTCTATACCATAACCATCTTCTCAAAGAAAACCATACATGTCAGTTAAAGCTGCAGTGTAGACATCACCTTGAGACATTTTGTCAAATCTATTTATTTGTAAATGTCAATAGTAGTAGTAGACTCAAGCTATGAGCAAATACAAAAACAAAAAAAATGAAATACCTATAGCCTAGTGGTTTATGGTATGGACTGCAAAACATTATGTCACAGAATCGTACCTGTCATTCAGCTATTGTCGTAAACAATCTCTTGTCACACGCTTTTAATCTTTGTTGGGGCGGTTAAAAGGCAATTACAAATATTAAAGCTATGCTAGTATTCTTTCTTTTAAAAAAACTATTTATTTGTAGTTTCTATAATTATAAATATAACATTTGCACTAATACAGAATAATAGCTGAGGATATAAAGATTATTTTAAAAAATACTATAAAACTGATATAACTTCTAAATATATTGCGTTACAAACAACTGCTGCATTGTGTGCAGAGACTGTTTCGGGATCAAGGGCACTGATACCTAGTGTAACTGGGCATATGAGGCTTAAGAACTGTGAAGTCTCAGGGTGAATTTCATTTGCGATGTGGCTGCCACATAAGATTTTGCAATTGGTTATCTTGGGCGACAAATCTTTGTTATGGTTAGACGTTGCACTTATCAGGTGAATAATTGGCTTGTCTTGTCATATTCTTTCATAGATTTTTTTATCTGTTTTGTAAGTAATGATAGAGATAATTTGTAATACCTGCTATGTTTTGCAGTTACATAAGTATATGTATATTATATCTGCCAAAATAGGTTTGATGTGGACGACCACGTGTCCTAGTGGTCAGAGTAGCTTCAATGCCGCAGGTCTCGGGTTCCAATAGCAGCTGGACCTAACATTTGTGCAGAAACACAAATTGTTGGATTCTGGGTCTGGTAGTGTTGTGTATGTGAAATTTATCCCCAGGAGCAATTCTAGTGTTGAGATTTGTTTGTGTATTTGGGCCGTGTCGCGGCGGCTCGTTAAAAGAATACTACCATTCCATCTCATCCAATGGATTTCGTAAAAGGCGATTAAGGAATTAAACTGCACAGTGCACCTAACAGCGCATAATGGCAATGGGCTCACCACCTATCACACCAAGTGAATTATATTGTTTTGGTGAAACGTGGATTGTGGCAGTCATCTGTTTTTTGCAGTGAGTGCCAAGTCTCTGACTACCCCTTATGGGATACATCGTGATCTTGTATGTATTTAGTACAGTAGTTAAAAAAATACATACTAACAATGTTGTAGAGCTATTTTGTTGTTTAGTTATATTTGAATTTCAAAATCAGTGAAATTACAATGTTTGGAAATTAGTGGTCTCTTACTAGAAGTAGTTTGTCTGACTAGTACAGCTTTCAAAACACTGTATTTTATTTATTAATTTTTGAGGAACATGAGGAAATGTAAATGTATCAATTAAATATGTACAAAAAAGAAAAATGGTTGCAGGTTCGATTTCCGCACAGAACCAATTTTTATAAAGTTTACAGATAATTGTTCCATATTCTGGAGTTAGTGCAAGTCAAAGTCTGTAAAACACACCCAAGCAGGAGAAATACTAGTGTGGAGACATGGGTTATTAAATTGGAAAATAATATATAGTTCAATAGCTGATGCCGCAACTTCGTCAGAGTAGATATAGGTTTCTTAAATATGTTCCTACTGGGATATTACGCGGACTATTTTTGATATTCCGGGATAAAAGTATCATACGTCCGTCTCCAGTATGCATGCTATCTCTGTGTCAAATTTCATCAAGATCGGCTCAGCGGTTGAACCTTGAAAAGGTAACAAACAGACAGAGAGAGTTACTTTCGCATTTTTAATATTAGTATGGATATTCATTATTAATTACACTACCAATTCCATTAACATAACCTATGCTAAAAAGTTTAAATATTCTAATGATTAGTGCAAAGGACAAGAACGTCCATATGAAGCCTTACCCGTTGAGTTAGTTACGTGTGCATACTTTACATCAGCATTTAAGAGGCTTATTCGTTTCTTTGCATGTTTTTATATTCTATTTACTCGAGTTACCAAGAAAAAAATAGTTACATTTATGGAATATATTGGATTAACTGATTGTTGGCAAGGCGCCATTGATGATTACGCGTATTTATATATTTTTTATTGATTCCATACATAATTTTACTAACGTGTGTAACTATGGGCACGCATTGGAAAGTAAAAAAAAAGTAGGCTACGGATGTGGTCTCCGCCTACGCCATATATAATAATAACTAATTTAATCAATCCTGCAAAAATGGTACGTAATACACAAAAGAAAAATGTAATACAATAGACAAATTATTACCTTAAACATAAAGTAAATTTAAAAAGAAAAGAAAAAAAAGAAAAATTGCGATGCTGGATCGACATGGTTTCAGCTCAGCATTATGTTGGCAAGGAAGCCAACGCTGGTATTCTGCTGACACCGCTGGGTACCTTCCGGGCGTCAATGCAGCAGCAAGGCAGAATTGACTTGTACATGTAGTTCATAACGGAATCACCTATCGAAAGAATATAACAATAAAATAAATAATACGTACTATGTAAATTATACAATTTATAGATAATATGATAATATATTTATTTACAATTATTATTCAATTTATTTAAAAGGCGTTTTAATTATTTATCGGCGTTTTCATTAAAACTAATTTAATTTTGTTTTTAAATGCGTGACTGTATGTCACCCCTTTTTGCATAGGAATCCTGCCACCAGTATAACATGTTCTTAGAAATTTTAGTCACAAAGAATATATAGCTAAAGCAAATGCAGCGTACTCTTCATAGTCTTCAAACTGCGACAAGAAAACTGTTGATGTTATTGTAACAAAACCTGTTATTCAATTTAACCTTATGGAATAACTAAAAGAAATTGTAACATAGGCTACCGAAAGACGACATAGCCGTATTAAATATGCCAACCATAAATACACAGTTCGTTGTCGGGAAGCAGAGTTTTACAATTTTTATTTATGGATGTTCGAGACGAGGGAGTCGTTCGCCTGATGGTAAGTGCCACGCCTGCCTATATCAGATGCAGTGCCGCTGTGCCTCTACTTTAAATTTGAAAGGTTTAACACCGCATTCCGCCCGTACCGTGAGACATACGTTCTTAAGTCTCATATGCCCTGTAATATGCTACAATATTTTGCCAAGTGCCTTACAGAAGAACAGTTATATTTGCACACTACTGCTTGACGACTGAATAACTGGCATTGCGATGTTACGTTTTGGTGAAACGTGGATTGCGGCAATCATCTGTTTTTGCAGTGAGTGCCCAGTCTCTGACTACCCCTTATGGGATAAAGTCGTGATCTTATGTATGTATGTATGTATGCGATGTTACCTTACTAGACGGACACCTGCATAGGAATCCTACAGCCATCGTCATTATTGTCTAAAGACTTCTGGTACTGATTGATAATTCCTTGTGACTATATGTATGCACATGATGCTTTTATTTACGACCACGTGATCTAGTTGTACCTGACTTCTAAGCCGCAGCTTCGAATCCCAGCCAGAGCTGACATTGGTGGTAAAGACCAAATTGTTGATACTCGTTGTGTATGTAATCTTTGCCATGTGAGAAATCCTAGCGTGAGCTGTCGTTTTTTAACAGTAAAACTTAATTCTCTGTTTGTGGCAGACCTGGTCGGGTACTAGCGATGGCGTGGCAGCCTGCGGCGCTGGTGATGGGGCTGTGGTAGTGTGGCGAGGGGGCTGCGCGGCGCCTTTGCGTGTTTTACGCGCGCATCGCAGCGAAGTATGCTCCGTCGATTGGCCACGCGCTCATTTGCTGAGCGCTAGCTGGGACACAACCGTGAAATTGGTGAGTATTGGATATATAAAATTGTTATGTGGAATGATCTCGCGGCATATGGCTAATCTTATAAATATAAATCTTAGGGTTTTGCGTCTGTGTGTGCGTGCGGGCGTGCGTGAGTATTTGAGTGCGTGTGCGTGAGTCAGTTAGTGAGTGACTGTGTGTGTGTGTGCGTGTGTGCGCGCGTGCGAGAGCGTGTGTGTGCATGTGTTATTATTCTGTAAAACATTCACGACACAAGAGAAATCCAAGTGTGAGGTAACATTTTTTAAAGTGTTATAAAAAACAAGTTGACTTTAGGGTCTTTGTTTAGATAATCATCAGTCATTTCAGTCTATTACTAGTCCACTCTGAACATAGGCCTCCCCCATAGATTGCCACAAAAGTTTGTAGCTCTCATTTTGGGGGGTTTTGCCATAGTTGCCACGCTTGGCAGGCGGTTCGGCAACTGCAGTTTATTTATTCAGATGTGGCAGGAAGATGCTGCTGCTCGTCTCCTGGTTTTTATTTTCCCTCTGTCGACTTAGACCCACGGGATGAGATGGTGTGGTAGATTCCCATTATTAGGGAATCAACGAAAATGGTGATCTATAAAATCTCACTCAAAAGCAACTTTACGTGGATTATCTTAGTTCGATAATCAATTAACCGTCTTTTCCAATATACATGGCGGCTTATGATAAAGTTATATATACTAGGTGAATAGGGGGGGTGTTCCACCAGCTCAAAGCCCGCTTCCTGAATGGCAGCCATGGCAATTGCAGCTTTGTGAACCGGTGCGTTGTCTTGATGGAACAGCACTCCAGCCCGCAGTTTGCCTCGCCTTTTCTCCTTAATAGCCTCCCGCAATCTTCTTATTTGTTCTGCATAGTAGGAGCCTGTAATAGTGGCCCCCTTTTCCAAGTAGTCCACCATGATTATTCCTTCAGCGTCCCAAAAAACAGACGCCATAACCTTCCCTGCTGAGCTTGACACTTTGAATTTCTTCGGCGTCGGTTCATCGGATCGTTTCCATGTCATCGATTGTTGTTTTGTTTCAGGATCAAAATGGTGGATCCAGGTCTCGTCCATGGTCACAAAACGTGACAAAAAATTATCCTTGTCTGCCTGGAACTTTTCGAGATTTGCTCTTGACATGTCGACTCGTTTCTTCTTTTGCTCGTCGTTTAACATTTTCGGTACCCAACGCGCGGAGACCTTTCTCATATGCAATTCGTTCGCAAGGATTCTTTGAATGCTGCCATATGAGATCCCTGTGACCTCAGCTACATGCCTGATAGTCACTCTTCGATCTTCCAATACAACTTCTTCAACTTTTTTCACATTTTCTTCAGTGAGGGACGTCGATGGGCGTCCTTCGCGGTGTTCGTCTTCCGTCGATGTTCTTCCCAACTTAAACTCCTTAGCCCAGCGTGCAACTGTGGAATATGGAGGAGAAGAGTCCCCTAATGTTTCCACCAAGTCGCTGTGTATGTCTTTGGTAGACATTTTTTTCAAGCAGAGGTATTTAATGACAGCTCTGATTTCGTGTTTTTCCATTTTGATGTTCACTCCTTGACAGTCCGTATTCAAATGAATGTAGCTCCCGGGAATCGTGGCCTATTTATATGATTTTTTTTCCCTGAACTAGTGGTTAACTGAGTAAGTGACTGAAATTTTTTTGTATTTTTGTGTGCACTAGAAATAACTGATTATCATTACTTTTGGATCACCCCTCGTACCATATACATATATGGCGTTCTGTGGAATAATATTGAAAAAAATGCTTATAACTTCGGCACCGGTGAAACGAACACGATTAAACATTGTCTAAGTTGACTCCAGAGTTTACTGGTGGTAGGAATCCTATATGCAGGATGCAGGAATGCGTCTAGGTAGGTACCACCCCAGGGCCGGTTATTCTGCCGTGAAGCAGTAGTGTGCAAACATTACTGTGTTTCGGTTTGAAATGCACTGTGAGCTAGTGTAATAAATGGGCATATGAGACTTAGGAACTTATGTCTCAGGGTGATGGGCACAGTGTGGTGTCACACAGAAATTTTCAGAGTGACACAATATTTGTTATGGGCGGATGTTGCACTTACCATAAGGTGAACGTTTTGCTCATTTCTTCATTTTATCCAACTTCTGTTTTAATGTATAACGCTTTTGTCCAATACAGTGGGACCCGGAATCGGAGGCGTGTCTCAGCACGTTCTCGGGTCATTCGCAGCTGGTTTACACGGCTGCGTTTTCTCCACACTCGCCTTCGACTTTCGCATCTGTATCAGGCGATGGACATCTTAAACTCTGGACATGTACCGAGCCGGCTCGGCCTGCTGCCGCTGTGAAGGCGCATGATGCTGAGGTAATTTCGACCTAAGAACTTAAAGCATAAGGTTTTTATTCAGGCAAATTTGGATACAAAACATTTTTGGTCAATGAAAACAGACAAAAATATCAATGCCGAACATTTGAGCTAATAGTAGGTAGATGACGTTGCAAGTTTATGAGTATTAAAGATTGTGGAATGGAATTTTTTCGAAGATGAGAAACTAGCAATATCGATTTCTTTACCTTAAATAACCAAAATAAATTAATTTCATCGAAATCGTTACAGCCGTTTTCGAGAAACCAATTACAAATATATAAAAAAACTGTAAAGCTTTAATGACAAAATTGAATACTTAAAATGTCCATACAAAACTTAGAATAATTTGTTTTGTAAAATTTTACTTACAGGAACACTTTTTTTACTCCACAACAGATTTCCTTAAGCTTCATGTCATCCTAGTACTTGCGAGTTCTTTCGATGGCAGCTCAATGAAAAAACGAACAATTAAATTTATGAGTTCATTGCCTCGATCAGCTGTATAACAGGGTAGTCACCTATGAGTTTTAAGCAATTCCTTTAATCGACATGTCTCCTACAGGTATCACGCTACTGGGCCCATAATATTTATAGCATATACTCATCGTCGCTAAGCCCAGCCTGCCGGGATGTATAGGACATTACGAATTACCCTGTATATGAGTTGGAGCATAATTTCTTTGTTTATGAACCGTTTCGATGTTTCTTTTGTATTATTAGAAATGATATCCCCTTTATTGGTGGTCCCATATAATTTTGGTAATGTTCTGATAATGGGATCCATGAGAAAATTATGAAACTGTGTTGTGAGCTGCTTCGTCGGTTTTTTGATTAAATCATCTTTAAAACAATGTGTATGACAAAATCGGTCCAGCCGTTTCGGAGATTAGCCGGAACAAACAGACAGACAGACAGAAGAAAATATTAAAAATTATACTTTCATAAGCATTTAGTAAAACAGCTGTTATTTTATTATTAACAGACACTTCAATTTTATTCATTTGTATAGATGAATGGCAGACCGGCAGAAAAATCGATTAACAAGTCTATATACGAAACGTTATAGTATCGTATATCGAGTTACATAAATAACTCATTAGGCGTTGCTTAATAACGATAAGTACATCCGCCTTTTTGTACATCTTTTTTTTTGTGTGATAAGTGAAAATAAAGTTTAAATAAATAGGGGAAACCGGGGTTGGTTGGGGACTGGGGTAGGTAGACTAGATGCCCCTAGCTTCTTGCAGGTTTGACTGAGAGAATCAATGTTGCACTCAAAGAAAGCTCGCTTGACCGATCATTCGCACAGAACGCGAGACACGAGGAAATGTCTCACTGCCAATTAGAGCGCAATATCAATAATTTCCCAATTATTGATATTGCTCTCTACCTAAGTAGTTTTTCGTCAACACATCTTTTTAGTTCTTACATTGTATTTCATAGTCATGCTCATATAAATTTAATTTGAAATTGAAAGTAAATTATTATAAAATTTATACAAATACGTATTATGAATATTATGCAAAGCATTATAGTTTAGTGAATTTTTGAAGGCCGAAGCTCTGGTCGGGGTTGTCTAGGCCAATTGCTTATGCGGTTTGTTGACTATGATCCATATGTTGCTGTTTTTCGAAAATATTATAACCAAAAACGTGGTCAACCATCCCCGGTCTGCCCTAAATGAATAAGTAACCTGTTCAACGGCTGAGTGCTGCAGTCACTATTTCATACTCTATAACTCACAAATACATTTCGCAGGTGCTGTCTTGCGATTGGAGTAGAACAGAGAGTCACGCGCTCGCTACAGCTGGCTCGGACGGTTTAATCAGAGGCTGGGATTTGAGAAGAATGACCACGCCCATGTTTACACTTAAAGGTAATATTTCCAAAAAATTACCGATACCATAATGATTTTGACTTTCTAGCCATTTATCCACTAACCATCGGGGCATGACTGACACGTCTCGTCACTTTTATTATAACAAGTATCTTAGAAAAAACTTATAATAATAACAATAAGGATTTTTGGTTGACATTACCATTCCATACGACGAGAACCTCGTGAAAGCCGAAACAGATAAGAAGACAAAATATCTGGACCTGGCTCACGAGGTTACCGACATCTGGGGTGGTATGCCAACCGAAATTATTCCGGTGGTTGTGTCTGCAAGCGAGTTAATCCCGATCTTTAAGGTCTAATTAAGTCTCTCGGGACATCTGAGGCGACTGGGATTCCGTGACGGGCTGCTTCGTGGTCAGATACAGAAGGCGGTGCTCCTCGATACGGTCCGCATCGTCCGCCGGTTTCATTCCCTTTCCCCCAAGCCCTCGGCCGTTTGGTCTCCCCTGCCGATGGCTCCCGTCTGGTTGCGATTTTATTCATATATTTTATTTTTATATTTTATTATGTCTAGTATATATATGTCTTTTAGTATCTTATATATTTTATCTCATTTTACATATTGATCTATATATTCATGTAAGTTCCAAGCCAGGCGAGACATCTACAGAAATACCCCACATATTAATAATAATAATAATAATTTATTTATAAATTCAGATAACAGAGATCCATTACATCATTATTAAAATAAAAGATAAATACCAAATCTTATAATATTTTGAACATGTTGTTATATACCGCGTTTTTAAAACAGACTTAAAGTAAAAAGTTAGTTTATTTATATGTAGAATATCAATAGAAAAATTTGTACCCAACAGACAAACAATCAGACACACGAACAAAGTTAATAATGAATTGTAATCTCATTATCATCTTTCTTTTAAATAGATAGCACCTGCCATTTTTTTCTTTTTTCACCATCAACCAGGGTTGACTGGTAGAGAATGCCACAAGGCATTAAGTCCGCCCATTGTAGCCTTTAGCTTAAGGTGTAATCAATGAAGAATAAATAAATAAATAAATAAAAATTGTGATCCAGTTCTAAGCTATGTTCAAAGTTTCAAGTCTGTACCTACTCGGGATGTTGGTTTAAAATCAATTAGTAAATTTGACCCGAACAGACATTCACGAAAGCGATTCAATAAAAACGTGGTAACAAAAAATAGGTCTGCTCGACTGGGAGAGCAGTCTTTTTATGCAAGAAAGTGGCGACTCAGTTCCTAAGTCCATATGCCCAGACACTAGCTAACGTGTCCTTCAAACCGAAACATGTATGGTCTTATTCATAAAAAAAAACTTATGGTAGATTTATAACACTGAATAATTATAAAGCTAATTAGGCCTACTAAAGGTATTAACAATTAAAACTTCATCATGGTTATGTTTCACTGGTGGTAGGATTCCTATGCAAGAATCCGTCTAGGTAGGTACCACCCCAGGGCCAGTTAATTCTGCCGTGAAGCAGTAGTGTGCAAACAATACTGTGGTTCGGTTTGAAGGGCACTGAGAGCTAGCGTAATCTCATATGAGACTTAAGAAACTTATGTCTCAGGGTGATGGGCACAGTGTGATGTTACACAAAAATTTTGCTGGGTGACACAGCATTTGTTATGGGCAGACGTTGCACTTACCATCAGGTGAACGTTTTGCTCGTTTCATCACTTTATCCAATAAAAAAACAATAAAATCCTAATCAAATTTCATGTCTACGTAGGTGAAATATCTGTCAAAAATGAATAATCTCCTTGTAACAAGGCTTTACCTTTTATAATTTTTTATGAATAAGAGCGGTAGTGTTTACACACTACTGCTTGACGGCTGTTTAAGGAGCCTGGTGGTCTCCCGCCAGACTCACATCAACGACAGCGTAAAGTTTCAAATGATTATCGCAGGTTCGCCTGTCTGTTGATTTTGAAAAGATTCCATATTTTTTATTTTTAAAGGGTTTCATTATTTATAGAATCCACCATTAATTACCTGTAGTACTTACGGCATCTAAAAATATAAATGACTATTAAGGTTTTCATTGTGATCCCTAACATGATTAATTACTTCTTATTACTCAACGGGCGTGGGTTGTTTCCGGGCTCCTCCGTCAGAGACCGGAGGTTCTAGAGATGAGAGAACCGAACGAATTTACAAAGATAGGGATACGAGGGAAAATCAAGTCTTTCTTCCTCTTGTTAGAACTTTTGTGAGATATTTCCTGTCATAAATTATTACCTCTCTAAGAACTGACAGCTTCAATAAAAAGAAAATAAAATGTTTCAGTAAATCCTATTGCGTTAAACATTCCGACGGACGGAACGTCATATTTTATTGATGTTAATACAATATTATGTGTTTAAGTCGCTAAGTACCTTGACGTAATTTAAGTATTCGTGTAGTGTCGTTGCGTTCGTCACTCGTCAGTCGACTGCGATGCGTTAATAGAAGAGATTGTGTATTTAAGACTTAGATTTTTTAAAATTAAATATTAAAAAATATAAAGTTATGATCGTTCCAGGTACGTGTTCCAAAAGCGGTCGGTGTATTTAAAAATATTTTGGTCGGCGTGCCGTTAAAATAACTCGAGTTTTTTTTATCATAAACGTACTATAATCTAGTAATTTCTGCTTAAGACAAAGAATAAACAATGAAAACAATGTTTCTCAAACATTTAATTCGGAGATTTTTACTTAACATACACATTAAAATAGTATCCTATTCTGTTGAATGCATTTGGAGCTTCTTTAGCGAAGAAAAAGTACAAGTATTGCTTTGTCCAGAAAATTAACACATCAGAAAACTTAATAAAAACAACAAAAGTAATGAATGAATAACAAAAATTAAACTAAATTATCTGGAAACAGCACAATTCATATCAACAAGTGGATCGATAGTAAAGATGGCGGATATAACCCGACCGATTACAAAACGTCACTTTTCAATGGAAAATGTTCGCACTAACTCGTACTCTATAATTTGGTAGTATTAAAATGCGTCCCAACTTTGAGGATCACTTTTTATGGTTTGTTTACCTTTTGTCTCACGGCACCCAGAACCGATTATAATTAATAGACATTCATTCTTGCAGAGCATGCCTTCGTACTATTCTGAACCAGGCAATTCTATGGCATATATTGAATGATTTAATGCTCAGGAATTTACGTGGCCGGTTATAGATTTACCGCTAGATGTCGCTGTAAACTATTGGGATTAATCAAATTTATCGCCAATAAAACCAAACAATCAAATTGAATAAAACAGTTCAATAAGCAACCAAATAGCCATTGGTACTTTAGCAGGTACCACAGCAATGTCAGTTATTCCCCTGACAAGCGGCAGTGTGCAAACACCGACTAGTTTCGGTTTCTAGGCACCGTTTTACAGAAATTTCAGGCCATTGCTCGCTTCATAACGTATAAAAAAATAATGTATTCCATTCCAATCAGTATTTACCCTTTCTTATCCTTTTTTTTCCAACAGGTTGTGAATGCGCTGTAAGAAGAGTGCAATTCTCCCCTCACGCGCCTTCTGTTATAGCGGCTGTCTCCTATGACTTTACGACCAGGTATTTTTCCATACAATAGATTATAGTAGTTTTTTTAAAAGATTATACTAGTTAAGAATTTTGGCAGTTTATTTATTTGTATGCATGTACATACATACATACGTACATACGTACATACGTACATACATACATACATACATACATATGCACATACATACAGTCACGCCTTTTTCCCAGGTTAGAAGTAGGCAGGAATCACACCAGTAGCCCACTTTTCGCCCACGCCCACGGGAAGTGGCATGAAAAATTAGTACTCTCTATTGGGTTCCCACGAGAAGTATAGTGTCAACATTGCATGTTTTTGTTTTATTCTGTACGAATAAAGGCTGTGAAGTGAAAGTGAAAGTGAAAAAATGTCTGTACAAATTAGTCTACTCTGCCAGTCACTTATCAGCTGATATATATAATAAATTACCCTACTTGTGTGGCAGTACCTCAAGAAAAATGAAATGTATTTATAATTTAATGTATGTATGTATGTCTGTATGTAAGTATGCATGTTGTATGTATATGACGTACCTACGTGACCTGAATTTCAAAGAACAAACTTGTGCAAAATCAAATTAGTTGTGTCATGATAGTCCCCGTGTCTCTTACACTGCATCCTAGCCTACCTCAGCTTAGCACGAGCTTCACATTGAGTGAGTGCCCTTCTGTTTGCGCGTACACTTGTGGCCCTATTATATCTCCTGCGCAGTAAATAGCTGCCGACAGTATTGGGAAGTAGTCAAAAGTCAGCCACGACGACATCACATTATTGCAGGCATCCATCTAGGTACCACCGCAGTGACAGTTATTTTGTCGTGAACAAACATTACTGTGTTTCGGTCTGAATGAGAGCAAGTATCATTACAGAGCCTACAAGACCTAAGAACTGATGTCGAAGAGTGACGGGCGCAGTGTGCTGCCCCACAGAAATATTCGGGACTTCTGGTCGATTCAGCATTTGTTATGGGCACTATTTGCACTTACCATCAAGTGAACGTTTTGCCCGCGTCCTCACTGACTCCTATAAAAAAAATCATACTTTTCCTGCAGAATATGGGACTTGAAACGTGGCTGCGAGCCGTTGGAGACAATTCGGCATCATTCGGAGTTCACATACGGGCTGGACTGGAACGCGTTAAGACCCCATCAGATCGCAGACTGCGGCTGGGATTCGTTAGTGCATGTGTTTATTCCCCGGTCGCTGGCTTGAGGACTGTGTAGTAAGTGTAGTGGATATTTTTTTTAACTATACTGTTAGTATTAGTGCAAAAACACCTTTTCGTCTCTAATATAACTACGACATCTGTAGGATGTATTGATATGTGTAGTAGCTTCACCTGCATTGTCAGAGACACGAGATAATTGTACGAGACCTATGATATACTGTAGGTAAATTGTCCTGTCCTAAGGGGGGAGGGGGCTGGCGCACCCTTCCTCCCCTCTACATATGCCAATGAAGCAGTAGTGTGCAAACATTACCTGTCTTTCGACCAGAATGGCACGGATAGCTAGCGCAATAATTGGGCGTGTGAAACGTTAGAAGTGATACGAGTATCTCTGGGTGACGGGCGCCAATATGTTACCTGTAGAACCAGCCAGTGGTTTTTCTGGACCGATACGATTTATGGATCTTCGAGGAAAGGTTCCTTCTTTCTCAAATCCCCCACACTCTTAATTTCTCTGGTATTACGAATGTTCAAGGTAGCAGTGATTACTAACAATTAAGTGAGCTGCTTGCTCGTTTGCCCACTCTCATATAAAAAAAACTTGTAGAACACCAACCGAGTCACCACCTTCCTCTCTGTCATACTAATAGTTTCAGCCTATCACTAGTCCACTACTGAACATAGGCCTCACCCACAGATTGACACAAAAGTTTGTAGCTTTCAACTAAGAGGGATTTTGCCATAGTTGTCACGCTTGGCGGGGGGGTTGGCAACCCGCAGTCTATTTATTCAGATGTCCCAGGAAGATGCTGCCGCCCATTTCCTAGTTATCATTTCCCCTCTGTCGACTTTTACGGCACCCACGGGATGAGATGGGGTTCTCTTAAGCCGCCACCACACGGCACGTTTGTGCTCTAGGCTAAATGAATAGCCTTTAAATGTCCACTGCTGGGCACAGGTATCCTCTCATTTAGAGAGGATTTTGAAGCTGGGAAAATTCGCTACTCTTCTGATGATGCCGCTGAAATATTTTTTTACCTCAGACATGCAGGTTTCCTCACGACGTTTTTCTTTACCCCTGATTACATGGTGAATCAACATTTAAAATAGCAGAACAATTAAAAGGTGCCGGCTCCGGGGAACTGATCGGGATTCTTTTAACCAATTAAAAAAAATATATTTCATTTCAGGTATTTACACCATGCAACATTGGTTATAGTGAAAACCCTCGAGAAAAGGCTGTGTTGCGCGTATAGTGCCAAATGTGATGAATTATTTGGTCAAGTGACGCTTATGTGCTACTGGATAGGGCTTAATATCGTATGGCCGAGCGGTTTTGGATACAAAACAGGGATTACTTAGGATTTGTATGGAAGCTGAAGTGTATGTGAATGTATAAATTGATGTATTATTCGAGTATTATTATGTTTTTATAACTTCATGTAAATATAATGTAATCAATGTAATATGACTGTCTAAATTAGATATGTGGCTTTTTTATTGGCTGTGTGGCGTAAAATGTATGCTATTCCTTTAGCATAGTGTATTTATTTGATTAAAAAACTCTCAAATCCAATAAATTGTAATTAAATGACATACTTATCACATAAAAGAAATTCGTGTTGAAAAAAAGAGTGAAAAAAAGATCTGCTCCTCTTTCTCCCTTATAACATTTCTTCTCCTTCATCAGATTCTTAATAGCCCACTGCTGGGAGGCCTACATACTATATATAAGGTAAAGCATATTTGGAAGGCAGATTGGTGATCCCAGTACCAGAAACCTCGTACCTTATACGCTGTGTTTTTTTTTATTTGATGAAGTGACGAGACTACGTTCACATGATGGTAAGTGCAACGTCTGCCCATAACCTATTACGGGCAGTAAGAATGTCAACTGGTATCAAAGTGGCGGTTCGTCACCCGTCTCGTCTCGTTTCCTGCGGGGGAGAAAAGTGGGCTTCAGCTGTGGTCTCTGCCTACCCCTTATATGGGAAAAAGGCTTGATTGTATGTATGTGTGATAACTATTTAGTGTTCATTAATAACGGCCAATAGGGTAGTCAATCATCGTAGTCCTGGGCCATCGCCCATCGTCTCATCAGTTGTCTTTAGTAAAGCCAATATTAATTCTTATTAGATCCTTAACAAGGACTCTCTCATAAATGTGAGTATGGACTGGAATTTTGATGGGTGTTGATTGGTATTTTTTTACTTTTCTTAATATTTTTCTATTTCGTTTCTCGAAAATGGCTCTACCGATTTCGCTTTATGACTCGTTGGATCACTTTCGTTTAGTTGATTTTTGATTTTACAGATTACCTTTTTTTTTTGCTTATACAATCGGTCAATAAAACGCCATATTTACGAAAGTCAAAGTCGAAAGTACAAGTACTTGGAAATAGATGGCGTTAATTATATAGTCTGTTTTCACTGACTGTGAACTACTATACTTTATAAAAAGATCTTTTATATTTAAAATGTAGTAATAAACCGGACGAAAAGGTTATTATTTGAAATAAACTGCATGCTGTTTTTAGTATATTTTCAAATAATTTTAAATTATTGTGATATATTTTAATGTATAGTCATGTTATGATGGAAGCATAGGCATAACTTTGTAAATAAAATGCCACTTTATTTGTGATGAGATAAGGATGATATTTTTTTTTAAATGTTATGAAGCTTAGGACATTTTTGTAGTTTCATTTTACTGTAAATATGACTGTAATAATTTATATATGGATCAAATTCTTATTAATAAGGGCGAACAAGTTAATTTTGTAATGAAATGTCCATTTTTTAAATAGTTAATTGTCATTGTACAAATTTGTCACTCAGAACTTTGAACTGCAAACTTCTGTGTGGCAGGAACTAAACTGCGCTCGTCACCTTGAGGTGTCAGATATTTAGTCGTTTAGTGAATATACTATTTATCATATGACCAGTAAATTCACTAACTACTCCCACTTTCAAATTTTGAACGTAGACATGGTTTCACACTTCTGCTTGGCGACAGACAAACATACTCCAAAATAGAATTCCCATAATATTTCCAGACTAAGAACTAATCTAAGAAATTTAGACATTTGAAAGCTAATCTTAGTTAAATAACTTCTTCGCTCTTACTATAATGAAATACTGCAAAAAAATCTGTTTATTTACTTATTTATTTATAAATGCAATCGATACCGTGTCCCAACAACTTAAAGCTGATTTTTGTATAAAGTATCACTGCGCATTTGTAGTACTCGAACATTCCTAGTATGTACGTAAGTCGACATTCCACAAACAATGTATTGCGTTTAATTTGTAAATAAAACCGATATACTATTAATGTCAGCATTAGATATAGATGTCGTAAATTAACTATGAAAGGGTTTGTTAAAAGTACCTAATCTTGACCAACAAATCAAAAAAAAATGTCTCGATTTACAGTACGAGCCAGCTAATAAAAAAATAAAAATCGTTAGGCGAATGTTATACCAAGAGAAAAGGGTAGCTACCCGCCAGATCGGGAGGTCTACTCCTGCCAGTAATCTTTAGTTGTTGTATTTATAAAGTTTGCATCTTAAAAACTTTAACAGCACTCTTATGTTGGACATATGAGACGTTTCTTAAGTTTCTCATGTGGCGACATAGATGTCGCTAAAAATGAATAACAAAAAATAGTTTTTTGAATTATGGTAAACCCAAAATCCGTTACATGTCAAATTTTCAATGCAGTTTTATACTTACAAATGACGGTGTACCGCTATGGTAGCCATTTTTCATTGAAAGACTTTCTTTATCTTTTAGTCGAGTTATATACGTCATCGTTATCGACGAGGTCGCTTTTCGAGTAATTATTTTTTACTATGTCATTTAATTCTAACATCAGTCATGGTCAGATTACATCGAAGCCGCTGGTCCTGTGCTCAAATCACAGCCGAACGAAACATTGTCCAAAAACACATTGTTAGTGTTCACGACTGTTTTTTTTATTGGAGAAAGTAACAAGACGTTCATCCGATGTTAAGTGCAACGTATCCCTTAACAAATTCTGTGTCACCCAGGACATTTATGTGTGGCACCACACTACGTTTGCCACATTAGTTCTCAAGTAACAACTGCAATTTCAAATAACAACTGCACTAGTTATCAATATTATGAAGGTGAAGACATGGAAGCCATGGTGTAAATTTTAATCTATCAGTTTATGTGCGTTTGTATTAAAATAGTCTCTTTTGATTTCATCATTCATCCCAAAAACTAACCGTGAATATCCTTTACCGTGAAAATACTACCGTTATATAAGCAATTCAGAGATATCCAATTTTTATAGCATCAAAATAGACTTGTCTTGTTTTTTTCGTGTTATTACATATACGTGTGCCCTGGAATTACTCTAGCTGTCAGTGTCTTTCAAACCGAAATTAACTACCACTTGTCATACTACTGCTTCACGGTAGAATAACTGGCCTTGCGGTAGCACCTACATAGACGGATTGCTGCATAGGAATACCAGTAAAATGTGCTGTGTTGTGATTATCGCCGTGTTGACACTGCATCTAAGCCTATCTCCGGTCTTATCGCATGCGCGTTACATCCGGCGCGGTTAGGTTAGGGAGTGCCTCTGTTGCGCGAACATCTGTGGCACTATAATATCTCCTCCGCAGTTGATAGATTTCGATAGATATCGACGGGAAGGCTTCGTTTTTTCTGTTATACGACTTTTTTGTTGTTAAATATTTTTTACCCGAATTAATAGCTTTACTGTTTGAGAACCACTTTCTTTAGTTAAATCTCTTGTCTAATGCTGGCGTGAATAAAGTTTTACCATTTTATTATTGCTTGTTGATCAATATATTCTGTTATGTATACATTTGAAATAACTTTAAAGGAACATTAATTGTATAGTAATTTTCATTGCACTGTTTCATTCTTCATTCATACTATTTTTATATGATTCATTATACTGTTTTTATACTATTTTTATTTCTATTATTCAAGATTCGGAAAGTAACCCAGTATTTTAAGGAGTCATATAATATTATATCTGTAGAAGTACGAAGCAATGGTTGCCTAGGGTTTATGTTCTCAAGTTGAACAATACAATAAGAATTAAACGTAAATCATTTTGTTTTAGTTACTAGTTTTATTTGTGGGGCCTATGTTCAGCCGTGGACTTAAAATTTTGCTGGGGATACAGTACTTGTGAAAACAAATCTAACGAGCCGACGCAGCTGTCTTGCTTAGTTGAGTTCCTATGGCCAACTTCTGGCTTCATCCTCAGAGCAAGCCTCCATGGTACCATATTATTGCATTATCTCCGAATCTACAGAAGTATTCAAAATTTCAGCTCGATCGGTCAAGTGGATTTGGTTTTAAATAAAAACCTATAATAATAGATTATTTTTCATTAATTTGATATATCGAATAATAATTATAAACAATGTTATTGACGGTGAGTGCTGGTCAATCCGTCACTTTTATTTTCATTATTATGAATTCATTTTACTGTTCACTTATTGCAATGTGCTGTAACAGGAAATAATGCCGTTTTGTTATAATAACCCAGTAATTGTACTGTTATTTTTAACTTTGATGTTTATCAATAAAACAATTGTTTACGACGGAGTTTTAATTATTTCTTTGCAAACTATAACTACAGTTAAGCCGTCGTAGCTCAGCGGCCGAGTTTTCGCCTTTAATTTTATGCTGCTTAATTGCTTGGTGGTGAAGAATGTGGTGAAGAGGTTCGTTTAAGTCTATCACAAGACCATTGCTGAACATAGGCCTTCCCCATAAATAGCTATAAAAGTTTGTAGCTCTCATTTTGGAGGGATTTTGCCATAATTTCCACTTTTGGCAGGCGGGGTGGCAACCGCAGTTTATTTATTCAGATGTTCAAGGAATATGGTGCTGCCCATCTCCTGGTTTTCATTTTCCCTCTGTCGACTTTTACGACATCCACGGTATGCACACCCACACTAATCTCTTTCAGTGTAACAAACAACATCAACACATTTTTTTATGTTTTAGTACTGTTTCGTAGATTTCTTTACTTGTTTTTTTAGTTTGATCTTGGCACTTGGATCTAGGCACTTGGTAGACTGGTAGAAAACGCCTTGCAGCATTAAGTCCGCCTTTTTCTGAATTTACTTTTTGTGTGTGCAAATAAAAAAAAAACATCAAATGTTATGAGAACAGACCAGTTCTGAGCGGCAATTGTGGGATGTTTTTTAACTACTGTGTCTTTTATGTAGTGGTTAAAAGATCATACTTTACCCTTTATGGTGTGCGGTCAACGTGCCCCAAAGACACGACATATTTATGGAAGTAAGACGAGACATGTAATTAGTTGAACGGATAGATGGTGTAACGCTTGCCAATAACAGTGCGGTATCACTCACTTTCTATCGCACCGCCCTCGTCATCATTAGACATCAGTTCTTAAGTATCGTTTGCCTACTGTATGAAGGTCTCCGACAGCTAGTAATTAGCTCTCGGAGCCCTTCATACCGAAAATCACTACAGAAAAATTGGCACTGCGGTTGATGCCGTCCTGGCCGACTTTCGACCACAGCGACAACTACCGAATGCTGTTTGAAGCTATCAACTGCGCAGGAGATGCTGTAATGCTTCAAGTGTACGTGCAAACAGAGGAACTCACTAGTCCTAACCTACACTCTTGCGATAAGATCAGAGGTAGACTATGATGCAGTGTCAGAGACATGGACAATCACAACACAACCAGACCTAAAGTAACAACAATTTGTGTTTTTGCACAAATCTTGGCTCCGGCTGTGGTTCGAACAAAGGACGAGTGTTAGTCAGGTACCCTAACCACTAGACCACACGGTCGTCACCGCGGCAGTACCTAACAAGGCGAATTCCTGCATATGAATCCTACCATTGGAAATCAAGAAGTACTCATAATCGTGATGGTAACAACATTGTAACCATCACGACTATGATGGACACTTCGTTACTAATAATCGGATCTCCGTCTCCTAATCACGTTCATTCATCGAGCTTGCAATACGGGACTTCCCGGACATACTCGTATAGTTTACACTTATAGCTCATTATATATAATAATATAGGTACTATTGTCCTCTTTACAATTATTGACATTGACGAGGAAAAAATTAGAAAACTGCCCGCTGGTTTCTTGCTGGTTCATTCTATTACAGAGGTTTTTTTATGTTTAAAAAAACAATAATTAGTAATTTAATATAATCTTCATTGAATATAAATAATTCTACTCAATCCATATTATTATATGCTGCTACTTTACGCTGGTATTATATTATATGCTGCTAAAGACCGAAAAAAAGAATATTAATAATTTAAATTATTATCAAAAATAAAATTGTTATATCAATCCAATACCTACGCTCTTTAAATTTAAAGTTACTACAAAATCAGCGAAAAATGCGCTCAAACTATTTAACGCTACGATAATTATTGTGTTAATCACTATTAAAAAGAAACTAGATTGGTTCAGCTTAACATTGACATCCGATGAATTTGCGACGGGCCTCAACGGTATAGCTAAACGTCACTGATTGCGCCATTAGTGTTCGTGGAAATTCAGTGCCTCTATTCACCTTCCTTTAACCATAACAATATAAGTAATCAGAATAATCAGATGAAGAATTGAATACACTATCTGAGACATGGGAACTTCTTAATATATTCAGATCCGAAATCCTTTAATATATGTGTAGATTTTGACGTTCATAAGAGCTTTAAACGAGCTTAAATTTAATAAAGAAATTTTGACTTTGACTTTGACATTATGTATTGCGCAAATATTGACTCTGCACGGGACTCGACATCCAGGTTTCACCTCAGCAAGCTAGTACACTGACAATTACACTACGTCAGCTACGTGGTCAGTAATTGCAGCAGTGATGACCTTCTAGATAGCGAACACATTAGCCAAGAAAATGCATATTCACTCATCATTCATGTTAAAAAGCGTTAAGATTATAATTATTACATTTTCTTCATCTAATTACATAGTCCCAGAACCCTAAAAATAATTAGAGATATAATGATGATATCCGCAAAATTAGAGAATCCAACATAGCTAAATTGACATAAGTATCAGCTAACTGAAGTGGCCGGCCATTTAACCGTAGAACAGATAGCCATTGGAAAAAAAAACATGTGAAGTGGCTACTTCGTACCGGAAAGTGTAGGGCGACAGCCCCAATAGATGGAGCGACGACCTGAAAGGTTTTGCGGGATAGCGATTGATGCAGACAAAACTATGGGGGTTCCACAGTGGTTTTATTGTTCTATATTTTAATATTAAAATGTCAATAATTTAAAAACATATAGGGTTGAATAATAAAAATTATTTAATTTTTAATACGTATATTTTTATAAAGTTTACATTACATTTGACTCATTACATTTGGTGCAATTATACAAAGATACGATATTGACTATCTGATATTATGTGACAAAAACAATAGATTTTTTCTACTACTTCTTAAAATAAATCTATTATTTATCCGTCCTAATTCAGTAAAAATTTAAAACATTAATGAAATAAACACTCATTAACTATCACCGACATCTAAGCGCTTTAAACTGGAACTACCGAGAACGAGCGTTACGCTTTAGCCTCCTTATTCTTCCCTCGATGGCTGACAGCATGTAATATACAATCTTTAAATCGCTTTTATCTTTACCTCCACATATCTCTGTAAGACTCAAAGCTGGCGATAGAACACAACAAGAACTGCTGTCTAGTCGTATATAGTGGCACGGAATATTAAATTGTAGGTTTGACAACCAGTGTTGAGGTAAGTACTAGGTTTCATAGTGCAAGTTTCAATGTAAAGTAAGTTAGACTTGTTAAGTAAGCGTTTTTGAAACTTATCGATAGATGGCAGATGTTGCTTGAACGCTGAAACCACGAAGGAAGGTAAGGTTTTTGTGCGCATCTTTAATGCAACCTAAGACTACCGATTGGAAATATACAAGATAAGTTCTCACATTTGCCGTGTAGTGACTGAAATAGAGAATCTTCTAATTCATATTTATACCGTGGGTGTCATAGAAGTCGATTAAGAGAAACACTAGAAAAATCTGATGGTCTCCGATATACCATATACCATCTCATTTATTTCAGACCTAAATTATTATATATATCACTAGCCAGGTGTAGCAAGATCTAAGATCTTTTGTATACCGCGATCGAAAATCCGCCTGCCAGACGGCGCGATTATGGCAAATCCTTCTTAATTGAGAAAGGCATTTGTCTAGCAGTGGACTTTTACGGGCTGATGAAGAAAAGAGAAAGAAACAGAATGAAGCACAAAAACAGTCCAAATAACTAGACGGATTTAACTATCATTATATGAAACATTAAAATAATGTGATGCTGCTGAAATTTCAGTGTTAGATTCAAAGAGATTAAAGGCTAGAAAGAAGTAACATACCTCCTTTATCTGCAGACAAATTACTTACTAAAGACATATTACTAATTTTACAGGAAAATAATGCAATTCAATTTCAAAGTATAAAATCCTCAGTTTATTTTTTTATTTTTTCATTGGATGAAGTGATGAAACGAGATGATGAGACGGATTCCTGCACGACTTTTAAGGGATTAGGCCATCAATAACAGTAACATAGTATAAAGCCTTCAATATCATTCATGGAGGATATTATTCTCTGAAGGAGACTGACAGACTACTTATCCGAGCGCTTACCAAAAGTACGGTAAATCTTAATACTTTACGTGTGGTTCAGGTGAACCTTTTGCTCGTCTCGTCACCCAATACAAAAAAAAATGAAATTTTAACAATAATTTTCTCCTCAAACTCTATTCAATTTATTACATACATAGAGCCACATCTATTTCCCATTGGGGCAGAGCAGATCGCTTCTTCTACTTTCTTTAGTGTTTTCATAAAAGCTCGTCAGTTGCGGGTACTTTAGACGCTTTAAACCTCTAATCTTTGGTCTGATCGTAATACGTTCGCATACATCGACCCTTACCGGCGTGCTCGCCCTATAATTCAGTTATGTTTCAAAACTTCCTAAGAATGAAATTAAGACTTATTTAGTGGAACTATCAACAGACCACTGCTGAACATAGTCCTATAGAATGCCAGAAAAGTTTGTAACTCTCATTTTTGGGCGGGAGTTTGCCATAGTTGCCACGCTTGGCAGGCGAGTTGGTAACCGCAGGCGCTAATAAATTTCATAAAAATAAAAGCTGTAGTACGTTTTAAGGGGTATAAGTTGTGACAGACCGTCGCATAGATAATACACGTTTATTTTATTTAATGTGTTTATGCATACAAACCCTTAATTTTCTTATGCTTCCTTAAACGTTCATTATGTTTCGAAGAGCACGAATACAACCCATCGTCAGTGGTGCCTGGACATGAAAATGCGTTGAGAGTTTTTATATATTAACTATGTACGTACTCGTATATATTGTTTTTGGACCATTTTAGTAAATGCTTTTTTAAAGTAATGTGTGCGTACATATAATATACGCTTTGGTTAATCGTTTTAATAACAGTGTCCACTTCGTTTTGTAATATTATTTTAATATTTATTAAGATTAAGTGAAGTAAGTGAAATCATAGTGATGGAAGGAGCAATGGTTCACCTGATGGTGAGCGCTGCTGAACGGTGAACATCTGCTTATAACAAATGTCACCTAGAAAATTCCTGTGTGGCACCATACTGTGCTCGTCTCTGGTACTGCGATCGCCAATACGCCTGTCAATTACCGCAAATCCTCAGATGGTGATGACGATGGTAATCCCCTAGTGGTGGTAGGATTATTTTGCAAGAATCCGCCTGGGTAAGTTTCACCACAGTGCCAGTTATTTTGCCGTCAAGCAGTAGCGGGCAAACATTACCGTGTTTCCGTGTGAATGGCACAGTTATCTAGTGTAATTAATGGACATATGAAACTTAAGAATGATGAGATGAAATGTTTCAAGGTGGCGAGGGCAGTGTGGTGCCACACAGAAATGTTCTGGATGACACAGCATTTGTTACGGGCAGACGTTGCACTTACTGTCATGTGAACGGTTATATGTTTATATGTCATATAATAACCATCTCAAATATAATCATCATCATCAGTCATTACCAAGTCAATTGCTCGAATGTATTTCTTTAACGGTATACTACGCTGGGCAGACAGAACTGAAGAACACTGATAGATAGTGTAATTACCGACTTGATGTCTCAGGGATACGAGTGTAGTCGCACGCGGAAACATTTTGGGCAGCATTTGTTAGGCATTTGCTAGGTAGAGGTTGTACTTTACTCGTCTCGTCACTCGTCACTTCGACTGGACTCGGGGTAGAGAATGGGAAGTTGAGACCTTTTTCAAGTTCCCTTTCCCTAACTATAAGGTGTAGGATACTAATACCTCGGAAGTAGCAGAAGGAGACAACAGTAGCTCGGCAGGCCGGGGTCGCTTACCCGGTACCCTACCGTATTTGCCGGACGAGGCATCTAAGTCAATTACTCCCTGGCCTAAAAAAATATATTTCAAATATGCCAGACCTAAATTATAAACACCAGTTCTTAGTTTGCCGTTGCCCGTTGGCAGTAGTTGCTCGCATCGCGATCGTCAATCCGCGACAAAATTTGACAACTTAAGAGAGATATAGGTCATACAATAACTAAGACCTAGTTACATGTTTATGAAAATTAATCATCAAGAGTCTCGTACTCGCCGACTGCTATACCATTTTATTTAATATTTTTGTTTATTACATTTTTTTCATGTACATTGGTGTGTAATGAAGTAAAAATAAATAATTCTCTCCTGAAATCCGTATGGTGTCAGAAATTTGAATATCTTACTTGAATCTATTACCTAAATCAAAAAAACGTTCATCGTAGCAATTTATCCAATGTTTGGAGGAAGTCTGCGTCCCAACATCCGAGCTCGGTACAAATGGGTGCTCAAACGGGAAGTCTAACAGAAAAATAATAATTTTACATCGCACATAAAGAACAGTTAACGTTTTCCCACCTGCCATAGAGTAAACTCGTGTTTAATTTTTATGTATACACATTTTTACGTATGTTCGAAATTCGACCGCAAGTTCAACAAAATTTTTTTTATCGAATTTAATGTACTTGTAGCACTCGTTTTCAATAAAAACTTCAACTATGCCAAATCTCAAATTCCTCCATGCGTGCAATATGCTTAAAAAGGGGGCACAGTTTTGTCTTCTTGTATTAATATATACATACATAAGATCACGACTGTATCCCATAAGGGGTAGTCAGAGACTGGGCACTCACTGCAAAAACAGATGACTGCCACAATCCACGTTTCACCAAAACAATATAATGCACTTGGTGTGATAGGTGGTGAGCCCATCGCCACCATGCGCTGTTGCGTGCACAGTGCAGTTTAATTCCTTACTCGCCTTTTACGAGATCCATTGGATGAGATGGAGTGGTAGTATTCTTTTAACGAGCCGCCAAATAATATATAGAAAAAATATAAATTAGAAACCTTATTTAAATGTTTTGCATATGTTTTATTTATTTTATATTTCAACTAGCTGTGCCCCGAGGTTTCACCCGCCGTTTAATCTAAAAGAAATCGCTCTAAGGGTCGTAGCGTGATGTTATATAGCCTATAGCCGTCCTCGATAAATGAGCTATCCAACACTAAAAGAATTTTTCAATTCAAACCAATCTCTTCAGCTTTATAATATTAGTACAGATTATATGTAAAATGACCGGAAAACGGCTCGGTAAATTTAAGGCCCCGACAAAATAACAGCCAGTGGCTTAGGCGGCACAGATACGAAGATGAGTTTGAGTGTGGAACACGATAATTTTTTTCTAAGACCTATTTAATAATACTACACTCGATATAGAAAATAACGAAACAATATGCTTCCATTTTTACGATTAAAACTAGAACTTTTTTACTGGTAGTAGGATTCCTATGCAGGAATCCGTCTAGGTAGGTACCACCCAAGGGCCAGTTATTCTGTCGTGAAGCAGTAGTGTGCAAACATTACTGTGTTTCAGTTTGAAGGGCACTAAGAGCTAGCGTAATCACTGGGCATATGAGACTTAAGAACTTATGTCTCAGGGTGATGAGCACAGTGTGTCACACAGAAATTTTCTGGGTGATACAGCATTTGTTATGGGCAGACGTTGCACTTACCATCAGGTGAACGTTTTGCTCGTTTCATCACTTTATCCAATAGAAAAAATAAAATAAAAAAGTCATGAACCTGTAACACAGACTGATAACTGCGTTACGTTTGTCCTTATGGTCAAGAAGGAGACCACGGAACCCTAAAAACATAAAATATATTTTTTTCAACAAATTGTAGTTATATCAAATTGCAACCTGATTTTATTGCATTAGCATCCATATGACTCCATCTTGGAATATGCGTTCTGGATTTTTCTTTGACTACTAATTTTGTAGTGTCATATAAGACTTTATAAACTGAAATAAAAAAATTGGTTTACAGTAACGATCATTGATGTACAAAAACACAATATACACAGTTCCATACGAAAATCACTTAAACAAGCGTCATTGATCGACCAAAACATAAAAATAAAGACAAAGATCACAAATTCCGATTAAATAAACACAAATTTAATCTTATGCCCGCGACATAAAGTAGCTTTTTTAAATTAAATGAAACTATTTTACACGTTTGGACATTCTTTGCGTTGACACGGCTGGCATGTTGCTAATCGAAATGACAACGCATTGTGTTTTTTTTTGGTCGAAAACATGTTATGGCATATGGTAAATGAATGACCGCGTGGCCTACTGGTGAGAGTACTCGATTTCTATGCCGCGGGTCCTGGGTTCGAATCCAACATTTGTGCAAAAACATAAAATAGCTGGTGTTCGGGCCTGGTTGTGTTGTGCATGTAAAATTTATGCAAAAATTAAAATTATTATGTAAAACGGAACCGCATTACAGACGTGAGTGTAGTGTGGTTTTAATAGAGAAACAAATGTATCCAACTGATTCAGATCTGTTCTCCAATTTTTCGCAAACTTCACATTTCAGTCGAAGCAAAAATGTGTACAAAAACAGAAATTGTCGGGCTTCGGACTGTCCTCTGGGTTCTGGTTGTCCTCGTGTCTATGACATTGCATCCTGCCTTCGATCTTGTCACATGAACGTTACATCGGGTAGACTAGTACGAACGAGTGCGTCTGTGTTTGTTTGTACAATTGTGGCACTATAATATTTCCTGCGCGGTCGACAGCTTTCGAAAGTATTTAGGAGTTGTCGCCGAAAATCGGAGAACAAGCTGCCGTTCCGGGAAGATGCTGCTGCCCAGTTTCTGGTTTTAATTTTCACTTTGTCCACTTTTACGACACTCCCGGGTTGAGATGGTGTGGTCGAATATCTTAAGCGGGCACCAAACGACATATTATTATGACAAATATTGACCTGATTTAGGTTTCGTTAAAAATTCGGATGAGACTGGAGATTTATTCTTTATCGTTCACACCTTAAGTTGAAGGCTACCATCGGCGGACTGAATGCCTACTGGCATTCCAATGGTAATGCTCACTGGACCAGTGAGCACTGCCATTGGAGCTGTGTGGCTGCAATGTGGGTTGACAGACTTCACATGTCCACGAAATATTTATTATTTCTCAGACATGCAGGTTTCCACACGACGTTTTCCTTCACCGCTAAGCACGTGGTAAATCAGCATTTAAAACTGTAATTAACAATTGTAGTGCTAACGGCAACGGGACTCGAACCAAGGTCACTTGCGTACTATGAAAAATAAAGCGAGTGCCTAGCCTTTGAACTACCACGGAATGAATATGAAAACAAAGATTTAGACGGTTTGTCTATATATTTTCGGTGATGTAATTGCTGTTAGCCTTCTCGGCTTTTACAGCTTCATCGGATACTAGGGTTTGTCTTTTACCTTTCGGCAGCAACATTTCTCCGATCAAATCGGAAGTCAGGCGGCTACAGTAAGGCATTGTTATTTCCTGTCCTGAGGTGTCCAATCCGACTGAGCGAACGTTCTTAATGTCCCGTTTGTTTACCTCTAAAATAAAATAAATATTTGTAAAGAAAGAGATATTTATTTGAGGCAATCACCATTTACAACAATTAATTACGAGCTATTTTCCTTTACACTTATCATCAATTAAAAGTAATATGCCTTTATTTTTATAAATTTCATAATTAAACAAAATCCGCTCGTTATTTTATCATAAAAATCATCAGTAGCTTCAAAGAATATTAGCTCCGTTGTTGTTGACAAAAGACCTATTACAAAGTTATATTAATAGCCGACCTTTTGGTCCTTTATTATTTAGTATACATATTGTAACTGGGTAAATTTCCAAGTACCTAGTCAGTTTCAGAAAGAGAATTCACTGGAGTGGTACATTTTGGTAAATACTATTTGAGCGCAAACCACGAAGTTTTATTCGTGACGTATTTCTCGTATACTGCTAAAGAAAACTAGCTCTACTAAAGGAAATTAGATGAAGTGAAATTGAAAATGGCGAGAAGTGGATTCTTTTTAATTATTAAAAAAACGATGCCCCACAGCAGTATTTCTCCAGGATCGCGGGTGCGTTTTACAGCATATATTTCGCATGAACAATACAATCAGACCCGAAAACAAGCAATTTGTGTTATCGCACAAATGTTGGCTCAGGATCGACCAGGATTCGACCTAGTGCAAAAGTCAGGTACTTCCCCACTGGGCCAAGCGGTCGTCGATATTTAATTTGATGGATATATGATTTGGACGTATTGTTGAGGATGTTTCTAGAAGAGAAATTTTAGGAGGAATTTAAGAGGGCGCAGCGTGACCAAAAAATAGTGGCACTATCTTTTTTTAGAGTGCCCGTAATATATTGACAATATGGATGCTCAAATAACTGATAATATATAAGGTAATATAAGTATGGCACAGGGAAGTGCGTTCTCTAACCGTATTCGACGTATTAAATCAAAACTTTCTAAAATGAAAGATTTGAGAATTGTTTTTATGCATGACAGGTAACAAATCAAAATGTACTTTAAACTCACAGATGTCCTGGAATGGAAACCCCGACTTTATAGCCCTGATTTTATCATCATTATCTTTAGTCATTACGATGATACAAAGACCAAATTGTTCTCAAGTTATGTATAGAATTACAAATTCCTGTCTACAGAAAAATACCTATTACGACCAGGAGTAGCAGATACCCGCTTGTATCAGTTTACAATGTACAGTATATAATTAACGCTTACTTGTGTCCAGAGGAAGCTCGATTTGAGCAGACACATCCGCTTGAGGCTTGTGCACCATGCATCGCGGGGGATCATAGATAAATACACAATCTGAAGAAGATAGTATTGAAATTTAAGACGGCATTTTAAAAGAATAGGATCGACTAGAAGTGTCCTTGGAAGACACATTTATCATAACGTGTATCGTTTTTATCGTCGAAAACGTTTTCAAGGTTTTCTTTTAAGACATAACATGCGACTACCTTGAGTTTAAATCTCAGTGTCCGGAGTTCTATAATTATTGAAACCCGAACCCATTTTAAACTAAAACTAAACTCTCTTCAGACCGTTAGAAATTTTTACAAACGTCGACATAATATCTAAAAATTTATGTTATTTTAACTTAAATGGACACAATATATATCATTAAAATTATGATCGAGATATTCGTGACGATAATAATGACTAAAAGTAAATTAATAGTAATATCCTTATAGCGAAGATTCCGATGATTTCCAAATATTGTAATTGCGAATATATCAAATATTTGTTTTGTCTTAATCATCTCTACATAGGAATCGAAAAAGTGGTAATTATGTAAAAGTTATAAAAAAATTGTGTATTAACACAAAAACAAACTACAATTTTCAAATTTAAAAGTCAAATTTTTGCTATTAATATTGAAATATAGCAAAAATTTGTCCTTCGTGATTTAATAGCAAAACTTTCAACTATTACTACTTTGTAAACAATCGATATCTCTTGAGAATCGGTTTGCGTATCAACCGGTTTTAAGTTCACGTATCTCGTTACTTCGATACCAGCTAAACTTTTCTTAAGTCGCAAACACAGCTTATTTGTATTTATTGGTAAAACGTACCGTTACACGTACCTACACATTAATATTATAAATGCGAATGTCTATTTGTCCCTCTGTATGTTTGCTACCATTCCACTTCAATTCGCGTTGAATCGATCTTGACGAAATTCGGCACAGAGATAGCTTGCATCTCGGAGACGGTCCTAGGATACTTTTTATTCCGGAAAATGAAAGAGTTCCCACGGGATTTAAAAAGAAAACCTAAATCCATGCGAACGTAGCCGCGTGCTTCAGCTAGTACTGCATATAGTCTAACCCACTACAGTAATGGTGTTATTTTATTACATATTTTCGATTATCGGTAACCCTTATTAAATGTATAAGGCCTATTACTTTACCTGTTCCTTTTCCACAATTGTGTTTAGTATTCATACAAAATCCTGGACTCGGAAATATAAAACGCGACGTTATTGCACTCGCTGTTTTCTGTTTATTGATGTTAGGCATCATCGAGTTTGTTGCTGAAAAAAATAGTACATGAAATAATTCTGCTGACCACATGAACTAAGTCGCGTCTTCGGCTTCATAGAACGCTTTACATACGGTCGATATAACCAAAGAAAATTCTTACGACAACTTACCAGAACCAAACAACTTCGCTGTTTTTCCATACTATTGTTTAATTATAACGTATTGCAGATTTAAATAAATAACAACTACTAACGACATCTATGTTAGCGAATGAGACTCTTAAGGTATAATAATAAATACTAGTGGTCGCCATGTGGACCAAATTGGACCGTAAAGCATTTATTTTTATTTTATAAAGTGACAAAACGAGCAAAACGTTCACCTGATAGTAAGTACAATATGCAGTGTGACACCACACTGCGCTCGTCACCCAGAGACATCAGTTCTTAAGTCTCATATGCCCAGTGATTACGCTGGCTCTCAGTCCCCTTCGAACCGAAACAAAGTAATGTTTGCACACTTCTACTTCACGGCAGAATAACTGACACTAGGGTGGTACCTACCTAGACGTTGCTGAGGGTTTTAGTAATTATTTGTTGGCAACGTTTTACAATTATTTGGCGAAAATCTCTACTCTGTGCGACTGTTTGACCATAGACTGTTAAGAGTTTTGATATTATCAGTATGAAATGAACGTAAATAATGAATGTTATAATTAATTCAATTAAATGTATTTGTAACACATACTATACATAAACCTATCACACCAAGTGCATTATATTGTTTTGGTGAAACGCGGATTATGGCAGTCATCTGTTTTTGCAGTGAGTTCCCAGTCTCTGACTACCCCTTATGGGATACAGTCGTGATCTTATGTATGTATGTATGTACTATACATAAAGTTTAGTTTATACTTTCTCGTTTCTTTTCCAAACAAACTTAACTATGCCAAATTTCACACTGCTTCTTGCGGGAAATATGCTTTATAAACAGTTTAAAGTTTTCTCGTCATTATTTAAAGTTTTATCGATACTAAGTTTACTATATATATACGAGTATACAGGATATAAAAATTACTGATTGGAGGAGACTCTTCCTCCCCAGAGACGGAAGGCGCCAAGGAAAAGGATAGCTATCCTGACAACCAAGCATACAATTCAAATGGTGGTATGTGGTGATATTGATTCTTTACTGGTGACAGTGTGCAGGTATCTGTCTAGGTAGGTACCACCGCAGTGCCAGTTATTCTGCCGTGAACCAGTATTATGCAAACACTTATGCAAAACTTTGTTTTGTTTTAAAGGGCACTATAATCTAGTGCAATGGACAGGGCATTAGATTTAAGAACTAATGCCTGACTGACGGGCGCAGTGTGGTGCCAGACAGATGTTTGTTCTGACGCAGCATTTGTTGTGGGAGGACGTTGCACTTACCGTCGATTAAACAATTTGTTTGTCCTGTCACTTTCTTTCATGAAAAAACTGGTGTTCACTGTGACCCTATGGACATCTAAATCAATTTACAATTTAGAATCAAATGAAACTAATTTTACGGATTCTGATATGTTCTGGATCATCCCAACCATTACATCAGATTTGATAAACCACAAATCCTCGCAAAAGAACACCGATTCCTACCAAGGATGATTCGTGAGGCTATTGAAATTAAAAAACATCCTAATTTTAATAGAGAAGATGGTTGGGTATTACCACCAGCATGGGATCCTATAATTAATAAAATTAAGTCAAAAACCAAGCATACCACTGCAAGACTTCAAGACACAGTTAGCTCTTTCTGCGTAGATTGGACCACAAATAATAATTAAAAGCTGAAGGTACTCCGGGTTAACTATGACATCAGGACATCTGTCACCTCAGTCCCCCCGTGACCATGGGTGCTGTAAAGCACTTGAAACGTCGGGTTATAAATAATAAAAATAAACGTTTCATTTAAATGTGTAGTGTTCGCGTAAATATAAGAAATCATTATAATTTAGAATCAAGCTATAGTTGCGTTGTCTGAGGACAACGGTGGAGCGCCTCATTGCGTTTGAGTCTCTGGTTCGTCATACATCATACCACGCTGTTATTACAAAGCGTTCTAACACAAAAAGTTACTTTTTCCAGAAATAATGAAAAACTGTATCGAAATATCACTGTTCAAGATTTCGAAATCAGTAAAAATTGTGTCTAAAAATGTTTGTCTTTGTCGTGTGGTGGTCGCTTCAGAGAATCTACCACCCCAAAGGGAAAATAAAAACCAGGAGATGGGCAGCAGCATCTACCTGGAACATCTGAATAAATTAACTACGGCTTCCACCCCGCCTGCCAAGCGTATCAACTATGGCAAAATCCTCCCAAAATTAAGCTACAAACTTCTGTGGTAACCTACGGAGGAGGCCAATGTTTAATAGTGGACGAGTTATAGGCTGAAATGATGATGATTATGATGATAAATTGTCTCTTGACGTTATCTATTGACTGGCTCGTTAAATTTCTTGAAAAATGTTTTAGTATTAGCGTAGCAAAATAGTCAATATCACATTTTGGTTTACTACAGTTTTGCATTAGCAGTACGTTACAAAAAACTGAAGCATTAGCATACATACATACAGTGCCGCCTTCTTCCCACATAAGCGGTAGGCAGAGACCACACCCGCAGTCCACTCTTCGTCTACGCGGGAAACGACGTGACGGGTGTGCGAACCACGTCGCCGCTTTTTTGGTACGAGTCAAAAAATTCTTACCCCCTATCTCGTTCCCACGAGCAGTGGAGTAAAATCATTGCATATTACGGTAGTATTCTGCACGTATAAAGGCTGTTTGTACAATGTTTTAGTCGCCTCTTACGACACCTCCGTAGGAAAGACGTAGGTGCTTTTCTACTCTACCGGACACCTATCGGCGAAACAACAGAATCATGCTGCTTACTTCTGCTGGTAATCTATTAGAGCGTAGAACTTTCCCGGACGAATACGCCCATAAATGCGCTACAACGTGGGCTTACTTTGACCTGAAAATATAAGCTAGCCAAAAAGTGCATAAAATTCATCATTACCGGTGTTACACTGAATTACAGGCTGTTTGTGTAAAGCGTTTTTCATTTGCTTCTTTTTATCACTTTTCATGTTTGATGGAATCGGAGCAAATTTCATGTAATCAGGAACTGAAGATTGTTGATCTAATGACGGTTGAGAACCTTGGAAAACATTAAAAATAATTTTAAAATGCATGCACTAAAATACCATTTTTTAAATGATTTTTACGTGTCGTTGGCACGAAAATGAATTTTCCAGCCCTAAATTTTTAGCCTACTACAAATGGAGTAATGATCGATGCTGCTTGTAGAGAAACACCCAGGGACACTGAGAGTTATTTCATCAGAAAATTATAAAACAACAACTTTAAGAAAGATAATGTGACAGGTGTAATCTTAGTGTCCCACACACTGGGATTTCACGTAAGTCGTGGGCCCAGATATAAATTCCACATGCACAAACACACAGACCCGGAACAACTATCTGTACGCAATACTGCGAAATCGAACCATCGACCCACAGCGCAGAAGCCAATTGTTTTAATAAACATTAAAAAGTAAAGTACAGCCTATCAATATCCCACTGCTAAGTCGAGGTATCTCTCATTTCTCAGAAGGTTTTGAAGCCCGAAGAGTCCGCCACGCTGCTCTAATGCGGGTTAGCGGACTTTACATGTCTTCGCAATATTTTTATTCCACAGACATGCAGGTTTCCTCACGTAGTTTTCATTCACCGCTGAGCACGTGGTAAATGAGGACTTATAATTGCAGAAGAAGTTTTAGAGGTACCATAACGCACTATGGAATTTAAAAAAAATGAAGATTGCCGTAGAAAGAATATATCTACGAGTACTACGGCGGCTAATAAACATTATTTGAAACATTATGTATATTATTTCGTAAAAATGTATGAGGATTTACTTTGGGTGGACGACTCGCACTGACTCGTACTTTTTTCTCCTTTTTTCTTACTTATTTTGTTACTGTGACTTTTAGTGAGTGGCTCGCAGCCGTAGAATAGAAGATTATCTAAACATAAGAAAATATATTAGAATTAATATAATGCAATTAATCAATTATAGAATAAGATTTTTAAAAGTACGTTGGAGGTATAAGTGGGGTATGAGGTGTGTACGTTATCCTACGTTTAGATTAAGTGTGTGATATATTATATGTTTTGACGACCACGTGGCCGTATGCGTGAGGCTGTATACCTAATAGTCCTGTCGTCACTTTATGAAAAAAAAATTGTAACTTCGGAGTTACGGCCTAAAATAAATATTTATTATAGTAAATAGAATTAGGCGTTACTATGGAGGAATCCGTCTAGGTAGGTACCACCCCAGGGCCAGTTATTCTGCCGTGAAGCAGTAGTGTGGAAACATTACTGTGTTTCGGTTTGAAGGGCACTGTGATCTAGCGTAATCACAGAGCATATGAGAACGAGTAAGAACTTATTTCTCAGGGTGATCGGCACAGTGTGGTGTCACACAGAAATTTTCTGAGTGACGCAGCATTTGTAATGGGCAGACGTTGCACTTACCATCAGGTGAACGTTTTGCTAGTTTCATCACTTTATCCAATAAAAAAAAATCTTAGAAATAGTGTCTATTACGTAATTCATGAAGTCAAAGGTACAATGGGGTGCATAAGCAAACTAATAACGCCACCAAATTCCCTACAACACCACTATTAGACAGAACACTACGCATGTTTAACCTCCCAAAGATGCATCAAAAAGCGATGTAGACTCCGGGGCTCTCTGTCGTATTTTTCTTACTCTCCTTTTTAAAAAATTTATTTTACCACAATAATGTATTCCATCTAGAATTCAGCCTTTGAACACAGATTATCAAGTTAACGTTGACTTAAGCAGTCATGTCCCTTATAAAACAATGTACCAGTATTTTCATTCCGTGGTTTTGTCGTTGTTTGTACTGAAACTCCAGTGACATGACGCGATGTGACAACTCCCGTTGAAGTCGTGGGCTCTACAGTTGTTTTCGTTTCTATATTAGGAAAGAAAATACATAAATTCGACTTGATAAATAACTGGTGGTAGGATTAGTATGCAGGAATACGTCTGGGTAGCAGTAGTGTGCAAAAATTACTGTGGTTCGGTCTGAAGGACACGTCTGGGTACCAGTAGTGTGCAAAAATTATTGCGTTTCGGTCTGAATGCTGTGTAATGGCTTAAACTAGGCATATGAGAGTTAACTGTCTTAGGGTAACGGGCACAGTGATACCACAGAGAAATATTCTGGGTGTCACAGCATTTGTTAAGGGCATACGTTGCACTTACAAATCAGGTAAACGTTTCGCTCGTCTCGACACTTTATCCACTAAAAAAAACTTACAAGTTAACTAAATAAAAAAACTAAATGTGTGTAATAAGAAATGTAGCACAATCGTTATATTATGTCGGATACAATCAGAAAGGCTTCTTTTGGCAGTATTGTTAGAGTAATTTGCCCAGCCACGTGGGCTAAAAAACAGTTGCTGAAAAATAATTGTTCGGCTTAATTGTTTGTTTTCAAATCAATATACAATTTGTTATGCCTCTGACATTGTAATTACCGGCGGGTTGATTCTATTAACTTTTGGCAGTTTACATAACGCATTTCCTACTAACATTTCTAACTTTATTAAAAAAATCAATATGCATACAAAGTATTTTATCATCATCATCATTTCAGCCAATCACCACTCCACTGCTGAACATATGCCTCCCCCATAGTTTACCACAAAAGTTTGTAGCTCTGACTTCGGAGGGTTTTGCCGCAGTTGCCACGCTTGGCAGGCGGAATGGCAACCGCAGTTCATTTATTCAGATATTTCAGGAAGATGCTGCTGCCCACTTCCTGGTTTTCATTTTCCCTTTGTCGAATTTTACGACTCCCACGGGATGAAATGGGGTGGTAGATTCTCTTCAGCCGCTATCACACGGCGAAAGTAATAACATCACAGAGTACATTTGTACTGAAAGTATAACATTCTTGGTCACAATAGGGTTACCTTCTCTCTTATAATAGAACAAAACTGTTACAATACTTGCATCGCTACCGCGACATAACTATAGACACATCATTATAAAAAAATATTCTGCTAAAATCTTTATAAATATTAGACCTAAATACTAAATAATTCGTTGTGAATTTATTATTATAACAATGAAGGACAGAAAGAAAATTTGCTAAGATCCGCATCTAAATCTTTTCAATAAGTATTGGGTATTCGAAAACAGGTTTTTTGATTTCGTCGAGCCATGGTCCATGGTCACTGGGGACGATAGGATTCCAAGCCGCACTAGCACAACAGAGATCACCGTCATCTCTAGTAAAATTAGAATTTGTTAAGATTATGTTTTCTTTTATTTACACGAATATTACACATTTAAATAAAACTACTTTTTAGGGATTTTATCGCGTTTAAATTAGTATTATTAATTTAATATTATAAATTAAACGCGATAAAATCCGTAAAAAGTAGTTTTATTTAAATTGTTAAGATTAATTCGTTTTCTTATGAAAGAGTTATGGACTTCTAAGGATTGATTTCTCCACAATAAGTCTTGGCCTAGTAGCCGATTTTATGTAAAGTATTCATTTTAATTTATCTACAGCCGTTGAGTTATGAGCTGAATATATCATAAGTTCTTGTTATCTTTTATTAGCTGAGACTTGTGCTTTACTGTTAGCGACATATTGCATACATTTTAAAAAGCTATAGCTTGTTAAACAGTTGAAATTTGTGGATCAATTATGTGGTGTTATTTGATGTTATGGTTATTTTTTTTCAGTGCAATTGTAGTGTAATTAATATAAAAAAATAATACACACATATGTGATATAAGTAAAAAATTTTAGCGATCTTAATCTCAATTCTTAAATATGGGTAAAATATTAGAGAGATAGAGAAAGGGAGAGAAGGAGGAATATATTCTAAAAGACTTGCTGTAAATAATGAATAGTATTTTAAGGGTCAAAAACGCTCCATCGCAAAGTATACAGCATAATTCTCTCTTTTTCTCTTTCTAGACGAGTAATTTTTCATTCACCTACGATTTTCCGTCCTTTTTGCGACAGAAACGTTTTATTTTGAAATGTAGGTGTAACGTGACGTAAGCGTATTTGTAAACGTACATACATTTCACTCCCAATTCATCTACAAAGTTTAACTCCCATAGAGTCCAAAGACGCTTAACTTCAATAAGTAAAAAATATAGTTTCACCTGCATCCTTTTCCAATATTCTGAATGCAGTTTGAACCGATTCTCCAAAAGCATGAAATGAAGTAAAAACGCCGACGGATGTGCTCATTTCTGCTTCCGTTTTAGTTTCTGTCAACAACAATACTAATGTTTTAATTTAATTTTATATCTGCCGATTTATAAGAGAGACTAGGACATAGTGGCCTTTTTTACCAAAATAATGATAGATGTAGGAGAGTCCATGACCCAAGTTAGTCAACGTCAACTTTGTTTAGACTTAAAACTTCACTAAAACAAATGCTAGAAAATTCTGTTGGTTAACCAGTAGTTGGTCAGATTATTATCTCGAATATGCTAAGCCTAAAATATATTGCAATCCCACCACAGAATTTAACCGGTACTGAGATACCGGTTAAATTCTCGCAAAGTTGCGTGGCATCAAGTTCTGCAATTACCTACGCCTATGAGCTGAACAACTACTGCAACATTTTCCTCTGTAAGAGGCATACGTCCAACAGTGGACACATTAGGCCTGAATGGTGATGAAAGGTGATTAAAATACATACAATGATGTTTACGAAATACTTGTAGATATGTCGCAATTCAAAATTTAGAAATTTACATTCATTTTTACACAATTTGCCGACCGACGTCATTGAAAAGTAGCCTGCGAGCGTCATGCCCGATGAATAGGCAGCCAAAACACCTGCCTCTCACGCAATCTATCTTTCCGACCCGTTCCGCTCAATTGTATGAGATTTCATGAATAAAGCTTAGAAAAATGGATAACAATTTACCCACGTCGGAGAGGCCTTGTAATTGTAATAACATACGTATACATAATGCGCCTTCCCGGTTTGTTTATTTTAACTATTCAAATTAGAATATTTTGATGTTATGAACATTGCTCTATTATACTTAATAATCTGTGTCAGAATTCAATTGCATTTGCAATTTCATGACAAGTTTAAGGTTTATAGAAAATATTTCTATTTAATTATGTTTGGATTCAGTTGGATGTAGCGGACTAAAGCTTTTCTCGTATGATCACCATATAATTTCTGTATTGCTGTGACGTAGATGGAGCATTCTTAAAATTGAGTTCATGCATAGCAAATTATTAAGTGGTCGAGCCAAAACGCCACTATGCCAACTAATAATTTATGGTATTTAAATATAAAATGTATTTCAAATTGCCTTTGTTCTCTCTCTTTGCGACGGTACTTCATGCCGGCCCACCGCTTGCAACTTTATAAGGCACAAGTTCGGCCGCACATGGAGTACTGATCTCATCTCTGGGCGGGGGCACCCCAGTGTCAGCTCCTTCCATTTGACCGCATTCAACGAAGAGCGGCTCGAATTGTCGACGACCATGTCCTATCTGATCGGCTTGATCCCCTGGCTTTGCGAAGAGATGTTGCATCTCTTTGCTTTTTTTACAGGATCTACCATGGGGAATGTTCCGAGGAATTGTTCGGATTAATTCCAGCCGCTGAATTTCACCATCACACCTTACGGCATAACCTCAAATACCATCGTCACCACCTTGATGGTTGGCATTCCACCACAGTGCGTTTTTCGCGGAATTTTCTGCCGTCAGCGGTTTTTCCGGACCGATACGACTTAGGTACCTTCAAGAAAAGAGCCTATTCCTTTCTCAAAAGCCGGCAACGCATCTGCTATTCCTCTGGTATTGTAGGTGTTCATGGGCGGCGGTGATCACTTACCATCACGTAAGCCACCTGCTCGTTTGCCTCCTATTCTATAAAAAAAATGTAATTGGCAATTCATTAAAACTGTCGCAAAATATTTCAGCCCATCACAAATTCACTGCTGAATTTAGACACGGTTCTGAGTCACCTGTGCCCATTGAATTCCCGCATACAGGATTTTACTCCATCTATGGACTGTATCTGTCCGAACTAAGCGGCTGCCCCATTACCACTTCAGCTTGCTGATCCTTCGAGCTACGTCGGTTAGTTAGCAGGTAGATCCGCTGTGGATGTCCTTTTTGTATAAAAAAAGAAAAGTAACAGCCTATTGATATCCCACTACTGAGTACAGGCCTCCTCTCATTTCTGAGAGGGTTTTGGAACCGGAAAGAGTCCACCACGCTAATATAATGCGTGATGCGTGAACTCCGCTCATATATCTTCGAAATATTTTTATTTCTCAGACATGCAGGTGGTAAATCAGCACTGAAAATTGCGAAACAATTTCAGAGGTGCCGGCACCGGCATCGAACTCAGGTATACTGAGAAAAGCCATTTCCATTGCGGGCTTTCAATGCAATGAACAAAACGAACGAAAAACGCGAGACGCAATCATAATCCAATATACTACTCGGAATATTGGCTATTATTATTTTTACCAGGCAGTTTAAGATTGACTAATCATCTTTTACAGTAACGTTTTATTCATACAACTCTATGCTGGGATACATATAGGCGAGTACCATCGCATGCTTCTTATCCTGCTGCAGTATTGTTATTGTATGTCTGCAGGGCACTAAAAGCTAGTTTAAGTACAGGGCATATGCGACTTAAGACCTTATGTCTCAGGGTGAGGAGCGCAGTGTGGTCCCACACAAAACTTTGGAACTGAATTGTCTGGATGAAACAACGATTATGTGCAGACATTGCTTTTACCTTACATTTGCTTACTGGTGGAAGGATGCACCGTGTGCTGAATCTACCACCCCAACTCATCCCGTGGGTGTCGTAAAAGTCGACAAAGGGAAAATGAAAAGCAGGAGATGAGCAGCAGCATCGTATTGGAAGCTACTACTGCGGTTGCCAGGCCGCTTGCCAGGCGCGGCAACTATGGCAAAATCCCCCAAAACGAGAACTACAAACTTTTGTGGCAATCTGTGGGGGAGGCCTATGTTCAGCAGTGGACTAGTGATACGCTGAAATGATGATGATGATGATGTAAAGGCTCCTATGTAGGAATCTGTCTAGGTAACCGCAGGTCCAGTTATTATGCCAGGAATCAGAAATGTGTAAAAATCACTGAGAGATATCGGTTAAAAGGGCACCGAGGGCTAGTGTAATCGCTGGGCATATAAGATTTTAGAATTCATGTCTCAGAGTGACAGTGCAATATGGTGCCATTCAGAAATGTTCTGGGTGACAGAGCATTTGTTTTGAGCTGACGTTGCCATTTGCTCGTTGAGTCACTTTTTCCATAAAAGAGTTAATTGTGGACGATATCAGGTGGGATTTTGGTCAAGCTTTTTAGATTGATTATTTCTTCCGAATTTATTTTCATTACATCTAATATATTATTAAGTCAGTAAATAATCATCTTTTATTGGTACCGGCGTTCGTGCTCTCCGGTTTTACTTGAGTCGCCACCTCATTGTTGGAGTTACATAGCAAACCAGATAGCAGTCGACTTCGGTCCATGCTACAAGAATGTCCAGACAAACCTGAAATAATAATTACACCGATCAACTACGTAATATCAAAACTAGCAGAAGCGTGGTATACAGAAATTAGTTCTTCTACACTTAATGTTTGATGCAGTCATGAGAAACTAGAGTATATTATATTTATAGTTGGACTAACGTGAGCTTACTGGTGCGCAACGTATCAGACTCATTGCTACCGGCCAAAGCCGAAATCGATGCAACACCTATTGTTGATGTTTAAGTCTGAAAGTATTGCGAATGTACAGTATCTATTACACTGCACATACACCTTACCTTATCGCACAGGCATTTCAGCGGATGCGAAAAAGTGAGGTCGAGTGAGTACTTTTGTATTTACTCTAATACAGTCTAATGAGACATTATAATATAGTTAACCTGAGTAATCGAAGAAAAAGCACAACATCGAATTAATCCATCATCATCAGTAATTACATACATACATACAGTCACGCCTTTTTCCCATATAAGGGATAGGCAGAAGCCACTCAAGGAGCCTTCTTTTCGCCACCGGTGGCGGGTGGCGAACCACGTCGGCGCCATTTCGGTATGAGTCGAAAAAATCTTATTCTCTTCGTTGCGTTTGTACTGAAGTGACAGCATTGCATATGATGATGTTATTCCGTACGAATAAGGCTGTCCGTACAATACCTTAGTCGCCTATTACGACACCTCGGTGGGAAAGAGGGAGGTGCTATTCTACTCTGCCGGAGACCTATCGGCTTAATCAGTAATTCTCTGTAATAATTTATTTAATCCAGAACACTTGCTTATGAAGTCAAAGAATCCTTGACTAAGATGATAAGTCATTATATACGTGACCATGTAAGTTTTGAAACAAACAAAAATTGAGGAACGGAATATTATTATTTATATTACGTTATTTTCAAATGATTCTCCATCAAGCTCTAACAAATTTCTTTCTCTTAAAACTCATCTTACTTTGACATAACAATCGTTGCTTGTTAGACTGTTCAAATCTAGTTTAGAAATCTAGAAAAGAAAAGAATCTAGAAAATGTTTGGCCTATGCTAGATGAGACTTAAGAACTGATGACTCGGGGGACTTGCGCAGTGGGCTGCAACATAATAATGGTTTGGATGACACGGCATTTGTTATAGGCGGAAGTTGCACTTTACATCAGGTGAACGTTATGCTCGTCTCGTCTCTTTCTCCAATAAATTACGGAAAAATGATGACTGATTTGTCGGTGATACAAAGTAGCGTCTAAGGTGGAAGTGTCCACTTCTGTGATCCCCAATTTACTTGGCCATGCGTGGTGGTTACAGGAAACCCTACCAAATTTGTACAGACATACGTCCAGCAGAGGATTGCACAGGTGACGATTAAGCTATTTTTTACCATACTGATCTCGCGTACTGTCGTTTTGTATGAACGTGTCGAGATTCTTCTCGTACACGGCTGTGTTCCCGTGCGAGCGTACGCGTAGCGAACACATCACTCCAGCCGACTTTGTTTTAAGCTGTCCTGTCACACTTGTGCACACGTTTGCATTTTGAGGCCGTGCTTCTGGAACAAAATAAAATACTATTACAAAATTGCTATAAAAATACACAAAATATTTTTTTGTCCTTTTATATTATAGTTTTAGTATAACTAGCTGTACCCACGATTTCGTTCGCGTGGACTTTAGGATTTGTTGACAGGTTATTAAAAGAATCTAAGTAAAAAATATATTATAATTATTAGATAACTCTTACATTAATTTTACTATACATGGCGTTCTGTGGAATATTATCTAAAAAAATGTTCATCAGAGCCCTTGAAACAAATATGACAGTCTAAGGCCCCAGAATTATTATCTATAAATTCTGTAATATTCATGTCAATCGCTTTTGTTGATTTCTAGTTAAATCTGACAGATAGTCAGACAGACATTAAAGTAAATTTTATGTATATGTATGTATGATGTAAACAGTCTTAAAATATACCAATGTCGAAATCACCGGCACGTTGTTCGCCCTGCTAGTTTACAAACGAGTCACTGACGGCCAACTGATTGCTGGAAATCCACCCGAACTTACCGAGCCCAAATCCCACTGACTAGTGATGAGAATCAGCATCACCGGATAGCGGTACTGCGGTAACCAAGTTGGTAGGTTGGTACCGTACGTACGGATTTACGCCGCTGGCTCATGCTGCTTGCAAGCTAAACAAATGATTGTGTGGCTTAGAGGTCAAAGTACCTGACTCCTACGCCGCGGGTACTGAATTCGAATCCCAGCCGGAGTCAATATTTGTGGAAAACAAAACTGGTTGGTTTTTGGGATCTGGAGCACAACTAAGCCGAGTTGGAGCCAGAGACACGTAGACGGTCATATACCCGAAGAATTTAAATTTTTTGAGGTATTTATTGGCCTTGGTTGACACGGAAACTAGGACACGGGAATTAATATAAAAGTATTTTAATTAAGGTTTTAGGTCGACAATTTCAGATCTTCATTGACCTCGGGTGAAATATAGTTTATAATAAACTTAAAACTAATTATAACTAGTGCCGTTGTCCTATTGGCATATTTCGTCCACGGGGGTTAGCATAAAGATGTTATATGCGCAGTATATAGGACAATCGTAATGTGATTGTACCAGACCGGAAAACCAAAATTTGTGTATTTTTGCCAGGGAGTGTTACTCGAGAGAACGCAATTGGTAGCAAGAAATTAAACTCTTACCAAAATGGCGGCGACGTGGTTTGCCACATGTCACGCCTCGTTTCCCGACAGAGCGAACTGTCGGGGACTGTGGGCTACTGATGTTGCTGTTACTCCAACGGGAAGTAGGCGTGAATGTATGTATGCATGTGTCTGTATTGCGTAAGTAGTGGTTTCGCTCGAATTCGGAATCAATCAGCCACGCGGCCGTTAAAGCTACTCTAGTTTGCCAGCACTGAATAAAACTTTACATTTAACAAGGAAACGAATTACAGTGAAGATAGTAGATACGCGAAACATGACGAGAATAATGTCTCTTTCATGAAATTTATAGCCCGAAACCATGCCAAAAACTTTAATAGCATACTGTGTCTTTAGCTTACCATTAAATACAAAAATATTCTCATAAGACGTTAGAAGTTGTTTGTTTGGTAATGCATGCTGTCGTTCGTCACAGTTGTTAATCCTCTTATTATGGAAACTAACAAATATGTTAATATCAAGTGATTCATACTACATGAAAACTTGAGTTCGGACTTCGGTACTAAATTGTTAATTGCAATTTATAGTTTTGATTTGCAACATGCTTGGCTGTGAAGGAAGATGTCAGTAGGAAAATTCTTCATCATTATCATCATCATTTCAACTTATTACAAGACCACAGCTGAACATAGCCCCTCTCCCTTAGATTGGCACAAAAGTTTGTAGCTCTCATTTTGGGGGGGTTAGTCACAGTTGCTACGCTTGGCAGGCGGGTGGGCAACCGCAGTTTTTTTTATATTATTAAGTATGTTTCGTAACGACGAGACGAACAGAACGTTCACCTGATGGTAAGTGAAACGTCTACCCATAACAGATGCTGTGTTACTCAGAATATTTCTGTGTACCACCACACTGCGCCTGTCACCCTGAGATATAAGTTCTTAAGTCTCATATGCCCAGTGATTACGCTAGCTGTCAGTGCCCTTCAGACTGAATTACAGTAATGTTTGCACATTCTTTTTTCACGGCAGAATAACTGGCCCTGGGGCTGGTACTGGTATGTACCTAGACGGAGACCTGCATAGGAATTCTACCACCAGAGAGTATTTATTCAGATGTTCCAGGAAGATGCTGCTGCCCATCTCCTGGTTTTTATTTTTCCTCTGTCGACATTTACGACACCTACAGGATGCATGACATGTTGATTTATAGAAAAATCATGTGGCTTAAACCTGTTTAGCTACCTGTATTTTTAAAGCATGCAAATACTACGAAACGTTTTATTCAAACACATTATTAATTTAAATACTAAATACGTGTCATTTTATTGATAAATTTATAATTTAAAAATCATTAGACATTCTTACAAAATAAAATATAAATCATAGGAACAGGTATTCGACACTCTAAAGTGAGACTTTCAGGATGTGATTGGTGATATGTTGCCATCTATTGAATCTCGTTTGGGCTAGAAATATGAAAATTTTTCATGTCTGTTCCGGTCCCTCTTATTTTAAGTCCGCGAAGAACTATCTTACAACAAACGAAAAATAGGCAGCAGCGGCTATACTTTTGATAGCTGTTCTGGCGAATTGGTGTAATGCGTACACAAATCTATTTATCTTATCACATACTTTATATGTTTTTTATGCTGCTTTCCGTTTTCTATGAGTAAGCCTACAAACGTCGTACTAATAGCGTTCTGTAGAAGTTGCCTGATATAATCAAAATTTATTTCATTTTAGGGGTTCCTTATTAAAAACGGAACCCTTATAATTTCGTACTGTCCGCCAGTATATCTGTCCGTATGTCACAGCCACTGTATTTAGAGACTATTAACACTATATAGATACAATTTTGAACTGATCATGGGCATGTATATATGATAAAAGCCTTGGACATGTAATTATTTTTGTTTACGTTATTGAAAATCTCATTTGTTAAGTTGAATGCAACATGTGTTGTCTATTTTGTTTTTTCAAAACCATGTTTTACTTTTTGATAGCAGGTGAAATATTACAGCAGAATATCGAGTCGAGTATAAGTAATACGTACACTACTATTACTAGTAGTCGGGAAGGCTTTAAAACCTGGTATGCATGAATTAGGTGTAAGAAAACGATAGTCAAACTTGTGGTTCCTGGTGTATAGTAATGCTTCTTTGTTGTCTTATATCATATAGCTTCTATATACATTACTATGTATTAGAAGCTGTAAAAAGAAATTGATTGATTGGATGTTTCAGTTGACACAGTGGCTAAGCAATTGTCTTCTTTGCTACAAGTCGCGGGTTCGATTCCCGCTCGGAATAAACATTTGTATGACCTACTAATGGTTGTTAGAGGTAGCTAAAAAGTTTAAAATGCGTTTTTTTTTTTAAATTTAATTCATCATTATAAGTCCAATAATAGTCCGCAGCTCGATTTAGGCTATCTTAAAAAGGGAGTAATTTCAATACTTACAATTCCAAGATTTGGCAGGCGGAACTCAGCACATATTGCAATTAAGAATATTAGTGGTGCCGGCTTCAGGAATCGAACCCAGGACATTCGCGTACTATGAAACTTAAAGCCAGCGCCTAGCCTCTAATCTACCACGGCTTTAATTTTACATATTTTTTAAAATAAAATATTTCTTCAGTTACCTCATGTAACTTACTCAATGTCTGTCCATTTTGCAAAGTTCATATGCCACATACATTAACAAAATAGAAAAAGGGTCATCGGTCGATTAACATTACACGTTTTTGTCATTACTTACGCTCTGATGAGGGGATAAATTGTCGGGAGAAAAGGCGTTTATGGACGAGGGCAGTAGCCTCATCACTCTCGAACATCCATTATCGCATACGTCTATAATAGCGTACTTTTTAATCTTTATAATATTACGTAAGCATAAATTTAAAAATTTACATTCATATTATATTTTTTCAAAGTTTAGTTAGACAGTTATTTGTGTAACTGTACACTTTTACACATTCAAAACTAAGCTTCCTCAATGTATATATACAATATTGATAAAAGTTATGATCTTTCCGATTCTTGCTTTCCTTGTGGTTTAATTCAGATAAAAATCAAATCAGTGTCTTTTTATACGACTAAGTAACGAGACGAGGCAGTAGTATCATGCTGCGCCCGTTTTAAGTATCATATGCCCAGTAGTTACACTAGCTCAGTGCCCTTTAGAAAAAAACACAATAATGTTTGCTCACTACTGCTATACGGTAAAATAATAGGCCCTGTGGTGGTGTCTGCCTATACGGATCCTACAACTAGTAAACTTGCAAAATAAGGGCATAAAGCGATAATTTATAAGTTATATTCGACGATAAAGTTCTAAAGAGGTTCTAACTCTATCGCTTATATTATGAGAATTGCATTTTCATTACTGAACCATATAGGTATTTAAAATTCGGAATTTAAAAGTGTAAACACATTTGCCATATGCTGTTAGAAATAACTTTATTTGAATGTGAAAAACAACTGGCCATTTACTCTAAATTGAACGCGTTTTCCTTTGCAATTTTGTATACAACAGTTTTTTTTTTATAGAATAGAGGGCAAACGAGCAAGCGGCTCACCTGATGCTAAGCGATCGCCGCCGCTACCGAACATCCGCAACACCAGGAGAGTCGCGGGTGCGTTGACGGCCCTTGGGAAAGGAATAGGCTCTTTTCTTGAAGGTCCCTAAGTCGGTCCGGAAAAACCGCAGTTACCAAAGTTGCATTGGAAAAAGTTTTTTCGAGTGGTTCAGCAGTGGAAACTAAAGGATAACGACTCTAACATTTCCCTCGGAGCAAAGTTACTGTTTGTTAATTAATCTGATGTTCAAAACCTAGCTCTTCCATCTCCTGGCTTAACACCCAGTGTTTTTTACAGTCACATAAAAATATATAAAAAAAAAATTAATTTCCATAGCAGCGGTAACTACCTATGAAACAGATGAATCTATGCACGAATTGTGGCCTGATGAGGCCAGACCGTCTCTTAATGTTTTTAGAATTGGTAGCGCAAGCAAATATGTAAAGATTAATACTCTCTTTACATATACTACTCTTTATAGATACTCTCCGTATTAAAAATAAATAGAAATAATACATACGAGTAAGTGTTGATAAGCTGCCAATGTGTGGTTTACCTACACTGTTATCTCAGTTTTCGCAACTGATGAACTGAATTGTAGTCCACTGCTGAACATAAACCATTTTTAGAAAACGCCAGCAATTCCATGGGAGTTTTGCCCGTACTCAGTACGATGGGTTGGTGATTTTAGTGCCAATGCTTTCACACTTCTGATCGTACTTGTTAACACTAGTCAGTAAAAATTGAAATCGAAAAATTTGGGTGGATCGTCTACAATTCAGTGCCATAGGTTCGTACAGCTAGTGCACTACGTAAGCTGTAACGTTTGGAAATAACTCTGGTATCCCTCTCATACCCTACATCTTCACTATACGGCTTAATTTAGTTAAACTAATTTGTTTTTACAAATGCAACTCATATCTCGAATGTTGCTCCTCGGTAGTAAATCATAGATTTACATTAACATGCCATTCAAATTCAAGTGTTCTTTTAAAATATTTGTTATTTACCTGCAGTGAAACTGCATTGCGAACGATGCGAACCGCCATTAAAAGAGTATTGCTCTATCAAATCTCCCGTTGATACGCCTGAAAAAAAAAAACAAAACAATAGAAATAAAGAAAATAGATGCGTTTATTTTACTCCAGTATTTCCTCTCCGTCTGTCTGTCTGTCCAAACGGATATAACTTAACAGCAACTGAACTCAAAAATTGTAGATAATAATGTCTTCTTGGTTTAGTTTAATCTCGGCGACATCTTCTGGTAAACAATCATCTTACTTGTGCAAGTTTTACTATAGTGTACTAATTATAAGGTTCTTCCTCCTTGTCACCTTCATGATCAAGAGGCACACAATTACTACAAAACCGTACCTGAAGACCAAAAATGTGTGGGTTTAGATTAATGTCGTTCGGTCTCGAACTCCAGGATCCAAGACTCCGCTGACAGGTACCCCGATCACTAATTCATGCGGTCACCATACAATATAGATAGTTTATCTTCAGATTACTTATTTTTTGTTTGTTGGTATCTCATAGGAGACAAAGCAGCGGAGATAGTTTGTATTCAATAAATATAATGATATTTACGCGATAATGGTGTTTGCGTTAAAATATTAAAATTATAGATACAGTGGTATTACCTGTATCATAAAGAGAAATAGCTTAAGTAATTGGTGTAATCGAGACGATATGTTTATGTAGATTTTCGTTTATTCTTAAGACTACTTATTAATAAGTGTATACATTATATTAACAACATTATTACACACAACATTATGATAACAACAAATAAAATAATTTTTTTTTCGTAAGTACGTTAGAAGTTTATCTTACACTACTTCAGCATTTTTGTCGAGGGAGATAGGAGCCTAAACTAGATTATCCTATTATATCGTCGTCGTCGTTTCAGCCTATCACGAGTCCACTGCTAAACAATGGTAGATTCTGTTGAGCCACCTCCACACGGCCAGTGCTATGGGTCCCCTAAATTGTAATAAATCCCAGATGTGAGGGAGTCTCTGCGATTTATCTAGGGCACGGCTGTACCCCCAGCCAAGTAAAGCAAAAAAAGAAACAGACACGACCGTAATATCTTTTTCTCGAAGCAACTCGCGGCACTTTTTACCTTTGTATCTTCGTCGTGGGTAAAGTAAGAAGTCTGAAATTTCAGTTACTCTAGGTAACTACTTGTTGAAACTAACTCCCAAATTATAAGTTTGTTACTAATATAGTTCTCAAAATATCTCGATTTAAAGTTTCCCTATTTTGTTACTGACTCACTCACCGATCATCAAAAATCTCACGTACTGCAGAGATAGAAACATAAAATTTTAGATTTATTTAGAATTGAGTCTATAACGCCAAATATCACCATAGGACACAATCCTTGTGAATTTCAACTGACTGTCTCTTAACATATATGCCTGTAGCAGACGGCCGGATTGACGTCGGAGGCTATCAGATATATGACTATGGTCCCGTTTTCACCAATTGTGTGCGAAGGCCTAAATTTTTTTAATTTTTCAATCCTGATTTTATAACTTAATGATGCTGTGGTACTTTTAAAATACGCTATCGGATGGCTAGGACGAAGCCTATCTCAGCTTCTATAACGTTTATCTTTAGCTCTGACTCCAAAACTTTACGGCACTGTCGTATTTAAAACACGCTTTGGTTGTCTCATCCGAAGTCACGCCATCAAGAGTACGACTTTGACTTGACTGGTAGGCACTTCCTACTTTTTAAATTTATTTATTCATTTGTCTTGATGGAAACGTACGTGATGTGCTGTAGATATAAGCAAAACCTTTTTAACTTTATTTTTTTATTATTTTTTTATTCGAAAATGTGACGGGACGACTAATGGTAAGTGCAACGTTTGCCTATAACACACTGTATACCACACTGTGCCCGTCACCCTGATATATAATTTCGGTGATGTAATTGCTGATAGCCTTTTTGGCTTTTACAGCTTCATCGGATACTGTGCTTACGGGCCAGGGGCCCGCGTGCCAGGGGCCCGCGTGCCAGGGGCCCGCGTGCCAGGGGCCCGCGTGCCAGGGGCCCGCGTGCCAGGAGCCCGCGTGCCAGGTTTGATTTGAACCAAACATAAATACATAAATACGTCACCCTGAGACATCAGTTCTTAAGTCTCATATGCCCAGTTATTACGCTAGCTCTTAGTGCCCTTCAAACCGAAACACAGTAATGTTTGAACACTACTGCTTCACGGCAGAATAACTGGCCCTGGGGTGGTACCTACCTAGACGAGTTCCTGCATAGTCCATTCGAAAGACTCAGATTTCGCTTTTCTTAAATAATGCTGCTTAAATAATGTCATTTAATATATTAAAACACAAAATTTACCTGCATGAACAATGAACTGATTTCTTGGACCTCCAATAAAAGAGGATGTTACGATCAAGTTAGACTGCCGACACTCCTAAAAAAATCTATTATGAAATAACTGTACCAATCAAATTTTTGAACTGTCAAACAAACACACACAACGTACAAAATTTCCCGTATTTATTATAGAGAAAAGTGACACGACGAGCATATCATTTATCTTATGGTAAGTGCAACGTCTGCTATTAAAGAAAACCAATTAAATTTTTAATGGTTTGTGGCCTCGGTGGGCTACTCACTTCTACTACTATTCAAACTAACTTGAATGGACAAGAATCTTCGTCTACTTGTGGTCTGTTTTAATAGAACAGGTAGCTTATCAGAGTGTTTGACTGTTGCTCGGGACGATACGACATGACCGGGAACAGTAGTATCTTGAGCCGGTTCACTCTGGATACGATTTTGTAAAGGCATTTTTACGGGCCGTTGGCAAATAACCAGACGTGAACAGCTCAGTTGTCACATGGTCCGAGGTGGAGGTCATTGATTTGTTGTAATACTTATAGTACAAGGCGGTGGAGATTCTTGTTTCCGCCATTTCAATGAAGGAGACCAGTTATGGCTTCATATGTACCCTCTCTTTTTAACAGTGGTTTGAGGGCCACGGAGTTGGAGGACTCTCCTAAACATGAATCTTTGGTGGCTGACGCGGGGGTGACACGTGGCCTAATAACTTTAAGGCTTCAAGGATAACGCGTGATGTCTCCGTATGCCCTAAAAGCAAATGGGCTGGAGACCAACTATACCACCTCAATAGAAGTCTGGCATAATCTCTACGTTGCCCCCGCAGCGAGATATCTACGTATAAATGCCCACTAAAAAAAGGAGTTCGGCTTTTGAGTCTAGGAAATACTTAGGGCCTCCGCATCAGGAACGAAATTGATAACGAATGGATTGAAAAAAAAATTACATATTTTAGGAGACAATTTTAAAGTACCAGCTTAAAGGCACATGAAATACGAAATAGTTTTTCATGCCAGTCACATTACTGAAGTAACAAAACTAAGAACAATGTTCTTAATATGGATAGTAATTTTAAATTGCAGCGATTTTAAGGGACATGTTTCGGAAATCTACACTTACCGACATCCATACTGAGCTCTAATTCTTTTGTGCTGGTTGTTTTATCAGGGCCAAGGATGACACTTTCAGTATCAGTTCCTGCATGCAAATATATGTGTGTATAAATGATCTTACATTTAAATAATATAATGAAATTGGGAACGGGAATAATGTATATTCTAAAAAAAATGTCATGTTCTTTTAATTTGTTATAGAAGAGACGAGCAATAAGAAAGCGGCTAATCTGATGGCAAGTGATCACCGTCATTCATAGAAACATGTAAAATTATAGAATTGCGGGGCCAACATTTGAGAAATATGTAGGCTCTTTTCTTCAAGGTCCAAAAGTTATATCGGTGTGGAATAACCGCTGACGTCAGCAGATTGCACAAAGCGGTCGTGCGTGACAGAAAATTCCTGGAATGGCAACCAGTTTTTAATGTTTGGCTTCCGAAGTGTTCACATACATATATATACAGTCACACTTCCTTTCTCCGTGGAAACGAACTACGTCGCCGCCATTTTGGTACGAGTAAGAAAAAAATCTTACACTCCATTGCGTTCCCACGAGAAGTATAGTGAGTGCATTGCATATTAAGGTGTAATTCTGCACGAATAAAGGCTGTCCGCACAATACCTTAGTCGCCTCTCACGACAACTCGGTAGGAAAGTGGTCGGTGCTATTCTAGTTTGCCGGACACCACAATGTGCTCACATAAAACCAAATAAGGCATTTACCATGACAATTGGTTTCATATTGTCGACAGCAGAGATATCGAGACGCGTCGGTTTCCAAGTTTACTTCTTTCGACGCTACCTCTGTTATTTCTGAAAAATATATAAAATACTTCATTTGTATTTGAGTCCCTAATTTAGCCAATATTATTATGACACACAATTAACTACTAATAGGGTTGGCGTCTATAAGTTTTCCACTGGAAACGAGAAGGTAAGATGTAAGTACCGTTTATGTTTGTGTTAGTAAAAGTACATATACACCGCTATAATGTATCTTTTTTTAAAAACGAGCAAAACGTTCACCTGATGATAAGTATAACGTCTGCTCATAGCAAATGCTGTCACCCACAATGTCTGTGTGCCACCCCATTGCGCCCCTGTGAACGTCGTTCTTGACACATCAGTTCTTAAGTCTCATATGTCCAGTGATTACACTAGCTCACAGTGCCCTTCAAACCGAAACACACAAATGTTTGCACACTACGGCTTCATGACAGAATAACTGGCCCTGGGGTGGTACCTACCCAGACGCATTCTTGCATAGGAACCTTACCACCAGTAAAAATGGATGTAAATTTATTGTCGTAAATGGAAAGATGACATCGTGTTCCGAATTGGCCAGGGTGAGTTTAAATCATTATCTTCTTTTAAGTAAGTATAATACCTGTGCTGATGTCTTTTGCTATTGCAAAAGCTTCTTCCAACTCTGTGGTTGATACAGAGTTCAACTTGATACCTGAAATATATATATATAGTGCATTTAGTCGAAATGTTTGGCAGTATGTTATATAAGAAAACTGAAATTTATTTAATGTTGGATATTGTTTGGTAGTTTGGTAATTCAAATTCAAAATGCTTGGTCATTAATATCTTTTTGCGCAATAAAGTAATAGCGGACCTCGTCGTTTCAGCCTATCAAAAGTCCACTGCTGAACATAGGCCTCCCCCATAGATAGCCACAATAGTTTGTAGCTCTCATTTTGGAGGGATTTTGCCATAGTTGCCACGGTTGGCAGGCGGGTTGGCAACCGCAGTTTATTTATTCAGATATTCCAGGAAGATGCTGCTGCCCATCACCTGGTGTTCATTTTCCCTCTGTCGGCTTTTACGACACCCACGGGATGTGGTGGGGTGGTAGATTTTCTTAGGCCGCCACCACTCGGCAATAAAATAGCGGACCTAAAATCAATAAAATCTACATACCTGTACGAGACAGAATCGACAAAATGGTCTCTTTCGATACAATCGATACTGATTTCTCTAATTTTTCTTTTCTATTATTTGTAGTTTTCGTATCTAAAAAAAATAAGTTAGATACATTCTGGTTGTTACATTTTATATATACAGTTCATATATATGCATACGAGTATGTTAAGCTGTTTGATAGCGGCGTAAAGAAATCTACCACACTGCTTTATCCAGCATATGTTTAATAATATAAAATATCAGAACAACAATGCCAGTCCGGTGAAAAAGCAGCATTTATAATGCGAGCAAATTCTCTCTACTTGGAGAGGTTTTTTCCAGAGGTTTTCATTTTATAACAGACTGTTTATAGGCCGATGGATGATGCTCGTTATAGAAGATACCAAGATGTACTCAACGCTATTTAGTTAATATATTAAGACGTTTTTATTTTAATTGTAACAATACGTAGAAGTAAATGCGTACACAAATTTTGAAGCCAAGCTAATTAAGTAAAAAAAGTAAAGAAAAGGTGTTTCAGTGTTTTGTGAAAGTGTTGTAGAATAGGAAGTAACCATTATTCATTATAATTGATAAATAACTATTAAAAAGAACGTAAATAAACTTTGTAGTATGTGGAAAGAGTAATGTTATTGTTGTTCCAAATAATACTGTGTTTTCAAGCTAATGGGTGCTTACACGTCCTTATAGATATGCATGGGCGTCCATTAAGGCTCCATTCACATGTAATACGCAATCTCGTCAGAAAGGATAAGTCGCAAGCGAAATGTATCCAGTGCCAAGAAATAGTACATCCGTTCTTCGTCATTCATCGTTACACAATATCTATCGACTGTGATCTCCTTAATATAAATTATTCTACGAAATTTTTGCGAGTAGTTTTTGGATAGTTTTTAAATTTTATAATTCCTATGTGATGTCAATTTAGTCATCGTCGCAAAGATGTAAAATAGTTTAGCTCCCTTGTATCAAAGAAGTACACAACTTCTACGCCACGGATCCTGGGTTCGAATCCCAGTAGTCATAGTTAACATTAGTGAAAAAATATAAACTGTTGATTTTCGGGTCTGGTTGAGTTCTGATTGTCTCCGTGTCTCTAACATTGCATTCTACCTTACTGTCCGATCTCTACCGGCGCGAGTAGGTTGGGACTAGTTAATGCCACTAGTAGTGTTTGGGCGTACACTTGTGGCATAATATCTCCTGCGCTGTTGATAGCTTCTGGCAGTATTCAAAAGTTATCGCCGTGGTGAAAATCGGTCACGAATATATAAGTGTTAGCATATACAAAATTAATGTACTAAGTTCATATTTGTGATGTAGCCATGTTGATTTATATTTTTATTTGTGTTCTGTAAATTAAAACTTATACAGTGGACTGCGGAATGAGACATAGATACAGTCTCGCAATTTTCCCATATAATTCGAGGTTTTGTTTCTTCTTTCGCTTGCCTGTCCTGATTATGCACTTCAAATGTCATTAGCTGTTTGGGCGTACACTTGTGGCATAATATCTCCTGTGCTGTTGATAGCTTCTGACAGTATTCAAAAGTTGTCGCCGTGGTGAAAATCGGTCAAGAATATGCATATACAAGTGTTAGCATATACAAAATTAATGTACTAAGACATGTCATATTTTTGATGTCGCCATGTTGATTTATATTTTGTTTTGTGTTATCTAAATTAAAACTTATACATGGGACTGCGGAATATATATGTATATAGATATATAGATATGTCTAATCTATGTCTAATTCCGCAGTCCCATGCAGAAGCTGTTTCTACAGTCTCGCATTTTTCCCATATAATTTGAGGTTTTGTTTCTTCTTTCACTTGCCTGTCCCGATTATGCACTTCAAATGTCATTTGCATACAAAACGTTAATAAAGGGAAAGAAACTTAATTTGCTTATTTTAGAATCTTAGGATCTAGGATCTTGCTTAATAGGATTTTTTAATTTCATAAAGTAACGAAACGAGCAAAACGTTCACCTGATGGTAAGTGCAACGTCTGTCCATAACAAATGCTTTGTCACCCAGAACACCTCTGTGTGACACCACACTGTGTGGCGCCCGCCACCCTGAGACATTAGTTCTTAATGAAAAAGTCGCATGTGCCCAGTGATTACGCTAGCTCTCAGTGCCCTTCAAACCGAAACTTAGTAATGTTTGCACACTACTGCTTCACGGCAGAATAAGTGGCCCTGGGATGGTACCTACCTAGACGGATTCCTGCATAGGAATCCTACCACCAGTAAAAGAGGAGGATCGCCGCGTGTAAAATGTAAAATCATGTGTATTACCCAGTTTTTGAAGCGCCGAGTTTTTGAGAGAGAGAGATTATCTAAGGGCCTGTTGCGTCACTGAGACTATAAATAGCAGCTCTTTGACCGGCCCGCTCAGTCCAAAGGACAAAGCTCTGTTAGTCTCCTTCGGCCCGCCTGTCTGCGTACTATGCAACGCAGAAGGTCACCCGGCCAACTACCTCGGCTGCCCAAAGGCGCCAAAACTTAAAAGGCCTGCGGTTAAACAGGCCCAAACACAAAGGTACATAGTACCTCCCCCGCCACCCTCCGTTTAGGGGCCACTTCCGACTCGCGCAACTTCAAACGCGCCTCCTCCGGTCGCGATCACGCGGAACATACCGGCACCTTCACAGGTCGCACCAGTCGCACCCGTCGCGAACCGACCGGTCGCAGAGAGCGATCTAGACCTCGTCTGTCGCTTCGCCACCGGTTTCAACGGTGCCGCCATCACAGCCCTCGCCACGGCTCTCCGAAACACCAACAACAATCCTAATGAGAGGATCGCCGCAGCGGTGCGGTACCAAAGCGTCATAAACGCTATAGTTAATTTTAGGGCATAAAAATGACTCACAACGGCAGAGAGAAACCGCGCTCCCTAAACGTAGCGTTTTTTAACGCTAACGGCTTAAAAAACCAACGCGACGAAATCTTCAATTTCGTTCGGGATCACAAAGTCGACGTTCCACTCGTGCAAGAGACTTTTACCACCTAAAACCACATACTCGCGATCCCAAAATCGCAAATTATCATTCAGAACGATTAAGGTTACCGCTGCGAACGGCGGCACTCTTATCTACTACAAAAAGTCCTTGCACTGCGTTCCAGTCGACACACCGCCACTCAGGCATCTCGAAGCATCGGTCTGTCAGCTGGCCAGTGACCGGCCACCCTCCCATTACTATCGCATCTGTCTACTCACCATGTAGAAATGACGCTGAAATCACACGCAGCGACTTTGAAGCACTTCTCTCCCTCGGGAGCTCAACTATCCTTCCGGCGACTTCAATAGCAAGCACACCCGGTGGAACTCAATAACAACCAACCCGCGTGGGTGGGCCCTAGACTCGCTTGTCGACCTCCTCGACTTCGACGTCGTAGCGCTTACAACACCGATCCATTTCCCACACATACTGGGACACACGCCGTATGTGCTTGACATAATCATCCTCCAAAATATAAATCTCGCCATCCGCGATATAGAGGTGATCCATGAACTAACATCTGATCACCGCCCCGCACTACTTCGGCTAGGACCTTCCGTCCAAGCCTCACCACCCACAAAAACCGTAATCGACTGGCAAAAGCTAGCCGAAAACCTTAAGCAGACTTCTCCGCACCTTGATGCGATTCCATCCAGTATCAGTTCAGTCGGTGACACGAACCTTGCGGCTCATGCAGCTCACTAGGCACATTCCAAACTGTCGTCGAGGACTCCTCGAGACAGGTACCAGCGGAGGACGACCACCGCCGGGTCCTGCCTAACGACATTAGAGACCTAATGAGGCGCAAGAACGCAGCCACTCGTGCTCACGACTTATATTCTACCGTCAGTAATAGAACAACTTTACGCACCCTGCAGCGTGAGGTTCGAACACTCTCGAACTCAGAACTCTGCTGGAACTCAGAAACAATCGGTGGGATAACACTCTCACTAACATCGAACCGTCTCACCTCGCTTTCTGGCGAATTCCAAAATCACTAAAAGGAGGCACCTCCCGTTCAATGCTGCCCTTAGTACGACCCAATAAACCGCTTGCCTTCCTAGACGAAGAAAAGGCAGAATGTCTAGTTGACAGTCTTGAAATGCAATGCTCACCTAGCACCTTACCGGTCGACACCGTCCCACGTTGCGAGAGTCGACAGCGAGGTCGATCCGAGGGTTTCTCAACCGCTTCGCGATTCCATATTACCGGTTAACAGCACCGAAGTAGAGTCAATAATTAAAAACCTCCGTCCGATGAATTCTCCTGGTCCTGATGGTTTCACTAACAAAGTAGTTAAGCTCCTGCCTGCTACCATCATTCACCTATTTGTGTTAATCTACAACGCAGCTCCTACGCCATTTTTCCGAACATCTGGAAAGAAGCAGAGGTCATAGAGATACTAAAGCCCTTTAAACGCCCGTCCGACCCCACCGCATATCGGCCTATAAGCCTCCTCAAGGTTCTAGGCAAGATATACGAACGCATACTTTTCGTTGCTTAAGAGACTTCATGCAGTCTCGGGGGATCCACATCCACGAGCAGTTTGGATTTCGAGCCAAACACTCATGTACCCAGCAGGTGCAGCCGCATAACGGAGCACATTCAATACCGCTTTATACGCGGGGGTCATACTGGAGCGCTCTTCTTCGACGTGGCGAAAGCGTTCGACAAGGTCTGGCACAACGCCACCAATCCGCAGCCCGAACCTTCGGGAACTGGTTTCGGAAACGGAGGATCGAGGTCAACCCCACCAAAAGTGCAGCCATGTAATTCTCGCGGCGCGTAACTCTACATCTCCTTACCATAAAGCTATTCGATAGTCCAATCCCCTGGGAAAAGACAGTCAAATACTTAGGCGTCCTATTAGACTCGAGACTCAGCTTCGGTCCACATATTAAGCGAGTAAGAAACAGAGCGACGTACGTCATTGGCCGACTAAATCCGATACTAAATAAAAATAGTAAAATGTCCCTTCGTAATCAAATCACACTGTACAAAGCCTGTATTTGGCCAATCATGACAAACGCAAGCCCCGTATTTGCGCATGCCTCCCCGCGTCAAATCCACCGACTTCTACAAAATCGTGCGTAATGCTAATCTCCATATCGATTTAGGGCTGTCTACCATAGCCCAATAGCTAAAGTTGGCCTCTCGCCGATACTTCGACTCTGCCGCCACGCACCCCAACCCGCTGGTTGTAAGTGCCACCACATACAACCCCCTCGCGATACACCAAAATTCGACTCGCGGAAAAAGGAGACCGAGGCACGTCCTCGAGGACCCTGACGACGCGACCACTAGGGCCCAATCGCTCTACTCAGCACGACACACACGCACAACACAATTACCATCATACCGCCCCCGCCGTCGGCGAGGGCGTATCAGACAAAGTTATTCGCGATATCGCCGCATCTCAGGCCGGTTCTCCCCTGGCACTAGTGTCATAAACAGAAGCGTCGCTGGAGTTTCTTGCGCCATTTCTTTTCCATTCAGAATTAAGGAAACGCATTCCGAATTGGTGGTAAACTTTGCTAATAATAGATAATTGTAATAGTAATTAATATTGCCCTCCCGATTGAAGTAACGGACCGAGCCGAGGCCGGCCCTCTTGGGCACCCTCGAGTCAGTTACTCTCGCGAACAGGATGACTGTCCAAGCCGAGGTCCCTTCTCGGGGGCCCTTGCGCCAGTCATCCATAAATAAAGGTTTCGGCTAAGCGCCGTCAGTGCCCTGCCACCTTTCGATCCGGTGAAGCTGTGAAGGCCTTCGGGCTAACAGTGACCATCCGTCCTAAAAAAAAAACGGGCCGCTCACTCGGCGGCTTACTGTCGCAGAGTCAATATGATGTGATAATGCCTCGTATTGAGGTGAAACACGAGTCGTGTTCTCGACTTCAGTGGTGTGTATTGCCTAGTGGTAGTGTTGTAGAGGTGAAGGGTATAGGTTTGCTTGCGCGCGTTGTTGAGGGAAGGTGGGCGGTGCTCTTCAAAAACAATGTGGCATGCGGATCTTAGCAAATTAACGCCTGATTCTGTAGTAATGCCTGATATGAACTATACAAAATGTTAATATTAATAATATCCGCGTGCTCAGCGGTAAAGGAGAAAACTAATATGATGAGGATACCTGCATGTCGGCTCGCCGAGAACATCCTTTTATTTTATTTATTTATACCATCAATAATATTACAAAGTTATTCGACGCTAAACTATTATCATAGTTTGTAGGCGTTACGCTCCTCTTCTCTCTTCTTACTTTCCTACCGTTATACCGTTATACCACCGTTACAACTGCCTTCCACTAACTACGTAAAATAATTTTTTTTATTTTCTTATATATCACTTTAATTCCGTATTATTTTTCTTTTTAATGTTAGTTTATCTTTAATTTTATTTTCGCTTAATAACAAATCGGGCTTAAGAGAATCTACCATCTCATCTCATACCGTGGGTCGTAAAAGTCGACAGAGCGAAAATGAAAACCAGGTGATAGGCAGCCGCATCTTTCTGGAACGTCTCAATAAATAAACTACGGTTGCCAAACTCCTGCCAAGCGTAACAACTATGGCAAAATCCCCTCAAAATGAGAGCTACAAACATTTGTGGCAATCTATGGGGAGGATTTTGTTCAGTAGTGGGCTAGTGATAGCCTGAAATGATGATGATGATGATAATGACCTATTACATAATGTCGGAATTATGTACTTTCTAGTCAGCTCACCCTAATATTTATTTGCCTTTACCCAAACTAATCTCCCTCTTGCTTTATAACTTGTATGCTGTTTAATTTTTCTTTTACATTTATATTTATCACTATAGTACGTTTCAGTCGCAAGCAAATAATTTTTTTTTATTTACAGCCAATATTTTACAGTGTGTAAATAGCCTATTACAGTCGTCTGTGCACTTACCTCTAACTTTTTATCAACTAATAACTTTAAGAATCCAATTTGTAATTTCTTAATTTCTTTTAAGTATGTTTTAAATGTAAAGCCATAACAACTCAGTCCATACCTAACTACTGATTCGGCTAATGTATAATAAACCATATATAAACTGCTTTATTTTAATATTAATTTGAGTTGAAAAAATTTACCGAGTATTGAACGCAACTTGTTACATACACTGTTTACTTGCAGTTTCCATTTGAACCTTTTATATATAATTAAACCTAAATATCTTATATTTTCTACATATTTCAAAAAGTGGCAGGTGAATCTTATTTTGTTCTTATTCATAGCTAGCCCGCATTGGAGTATCGTGCTAGACTTTTCTCAGGTCCGAAACTAAATAAGAGTTGGTCTGTGCTTCATGTAAATAATTTATAGGCGGCTACTTTACTTTTTATCAAATTAATATAATAAATCTGAAATTGTGTTTGTATGTTTATTTTTCAATAACTTTAGACCTTGTGAAAAGATATCGTTGAAATTATGGAAATGCGCAAAAAATGGAATATAAGACATATTTGCCCTTAGATTCTGTCGAACAATACGCCCACAAAGCGACGGATAATACTTTTTAAACAATGAAGTACCTTTTACAATTATAGGTTCCAAATCTTCTGTCACACCTTCAGGCGGGGAGATCGCGTCGGAGGGTTTGTTTATTGATGTCTTCGGAGTAACTTGCGTTTCTGTAGGTTTAAATATGTAACACATTCATTTAATAAAACTGAAATTTAGGGATTTTATGGCGCTTAATACTTACCCGACGTTTCGAACGCTTTACAGCGCTCATTTTTTTATTTTTTTATTTATTGCATAAAGTGATGAAACGAGCAAAACGTTCACCTGATGGTAAGTGCAACGTCTGCCCATAACAAATGCTGTGTCACCCAGAAAATGTCTGTGTTTCACCACACTGTGCCCATTACCCTGAGACATAGGTTCTTAAGACACATATGGCCAGTGATTACGCTAGCTGACAGTGCCCTTCAAACCGAAACACAGTAATGTTTGCACACTATTGCATCAAAAATTGGGTTATAAATATTTCAAAATTAAACGGTTTTTGTTTGGTGATTATTAAATGTAAAATATTTGCGTAAAAATAAGAAATAATTATGTTGATATTTTAGTTCTTTTTTAAATCAATCTATATGTATAAAAGGAGAAAGTGACTATCACCGCACAGCTGAAATCGCTGGATCTAGAACCATGAAATTTTGAACAGCAGCTCCTTATTTAACGTACGAGTAAGTGAGCACTAATTAATGATTTTAGAAAATTCATTAAAAAATTTGAACAAATTAGTTCGACATTTTTTATGTTGTAAATATGTTAAATATGTTCATGGGCGGTGATCACTTGACATCAGGTGAGCCGTTTGCTCGTTTGTCCCCTGTTCTATAAAAAAATCCCCTGACGACTAACGGAACTTTGTATGGTAAATGTGAAATTTTTGTCAAGTTAGAAATGTGGAAATCCTAACAAAAAAGTACGTTTTAACTGATTCAAGAGTTGATTTATCAAAATTGAAATTTCACGAATCGACCCGGAAGTACAAGTACGAAACACGCATAGGAACTGATGGAGAGGAAAGTCATTTACAGTTTAATGAAATAAAATATTTACTAACTTAAAATAAATATTTTAATTAAAAAATAGTTTAACGAGTTTTTTTTCTAAATCAACCTTAAGATAGAAATTAAGTTACTGTGCTTGAACAGAGGATCGAACCGTCCTTTAATGACAACAAATAAGTCACCCTGCCTTTAATGCCGCTTTTGGATAGATACTCGTATAATCATCGTCATCATCATTTCAGCCTATTTTCGTCCACTGTTAAACATAGGCCTCCTCCATAGATTGCCACAAAAGACGGTCCCGAGCCATCTTCATCCATCGACTTCCCGCAATAGACACAATAATGAGGATAAAATACTTTTGAGAAATATTATGCCTTTAATTAGCGGAAATTCAAATTCCATGGCTTTTATTTTAATTTATGAAATTGTTGTCAATGTTAGGTTCATGTGTTAGGTCGGTATGAAACGGCTTTTCAAAAATATTTATTTTGAAGTGGGACATTTAATGGCGTTTTTAAATGGGAGTGAAAACGTTTTGATGGCACGTGGCGACGTATTTAATTAAATTTTTGTCTAAATATCTAATAGCGATAAAAATGTGTAGTGTGGAATTATCTTATATATATAATTTCCTGAAGTTATAATTAAGATCCAGTTTTTGTTTGTAGTCCTGTTTAGAGGCACGGTTAAACGCCGTTAGCGCTAAAAGGTAAAACCCGAATATAGTATTGTAAATATATTATATAGGTAGTTTCATCTTTCATTGTATTTACTTAAAAAAGTTGTGGAAATTTTGATGATTGAGGGACAGAAAGTACCACCGACTTTTGTTCCTATTTTTGGAAAATGAGCCTGCTTATTTCGGACCTTTCATTTTTAATGGATGCCAGGAAAATTATGCGTTTCCTATGTGCGTGGGCAGATCGTAAGGTTCATTTCTCGGATTAATTTATCTCCAAGTCAAGCTGAGCTTCTATTCTGTCTGAGGCCACAATTTCCTATTTCCTCGGTCGTCATGACAATCAACAAGTTTATTCGTATCCAATCTTACTACTATAATAAAACTGGACAGTTAAGAAGGGTTATTTTACGCGGGTGAAACCGCAGAACACAGCTAGTATATCAATAGAAGGCAATCTGCTCGATGTTGAAATAAAGTGTAATTTCCTATGTATACCAGTAGTAGACAAGCGTAGATTTGAATTTGTACTCTATTCGTAAAACGAAGTAGCACTGGGAATATGTTGTATAAAAATATTAATATTTTATGGTATATTTTGTTTTTGGTATAATGTAATTTCAATAATGTATTAGGTCTTAAAAGTTTTTTTTTATTGCATAAAGTGATGAAACGAGCAAAACGTTCACCTGATGGTAAGTGCAACGTATGCCTATAACAAATGCTGTGTCATCCATAAAATATCTGTGTGGCACTACGCTGTGCCCATCACCCTGAGACATAGGTTCTTATGTCTCATATGCCCAGTGATTACGCTAGCTCACAGTGCCCTTAAAACCGTAACACAGTAATGTTTGCACACTACTGCTTCACGGTAGAATAACTGGCCCTGGGGCTACCTGGCTACCTAGACCGACTCCTGCATAGGAATCCTACCACCAGTAAGAAGAACGACAGTTAATATAAAATACTATGTTTATTAAACACGAGTAAATTGATGCAAGAGATTCTAAGATGGTTAAACCTCTATCCAACCTGACAACCAGGGCTTAAATATCAGCGAATCATGAGCGCTGTGTCTGTATTTAAGCAGTACATAGTTTAATATCGTATCGTGGCGGCGTGCCCTAGTGGTCCTGGTACGCCGCGGATCCTGTGCTCGAATCGGACCCAACATGTGAGAAAAATACAAATTGTTGGTGTTAATTGTTGAAGTATAGCTGGAGTGACTTTGATGCACAAAGTGAGGAACACCGTGATAAGCGAACTTTGCGGTGTGATAGAAGATGTAGTGACGAAGATAGAGAAAGGGATGCTTAGATGGTTTGAACATGTAGAGAGGATAGATGAAATGAGATTGACGAAACAGATTTATGAGGAAAGTGTGAATGGGCAAGTCAGCAACGGTCAACGTCGGCGATTGTATCACGATCAGATCGAAGATGTTTTAAGAAAAGGCCACGTCAAAAATACCCGTAACCGACGAGCTTAAATGAAAACGGAAAGTAGAAGAAGCAAAAAAATGTGTGTTATGATCGTTCACGTGGAAAGATGTGAACCCTGCCTACTAAAATGGGAAAGAGACGTGATTTTTTTTAGACATGGTTTTTTTGGTTAACACAAAAAAATACATCATATGTCTTGTATACGAAGTGTGTAAAAAACATATTATATAGGTATTTTGGTCATCACACTTAAATATATATATATATATATATATATGTGTGTCTATATCAACTAGTGATCGCCCAATTGCGCGGCTGCTTAAGAGAGTCTACCACGCCATCTTATCCCGTGGGTGTCGTAAAAGTTGACAGAAGGGAAAATGAAAACCAGAAGATGGGCAGCAGTGTCTTTCTGGAACATCTGAATAAATAAACTGCGGTTGCCAACTCGTCTGCCAAGCGTGGCATCTATGGCAAATCCCCCTAAAATTAGAGCGGCCAACTTATCTGACAATCTATGCGAGAGGCCTATGTTTAGCAGTGTAACACTGAAATGATGGTGATGATGATGAAGCGTAATTCATTTACTTTTTTATTGAATAAAATTTATTTGTAACACATTCTATATAAAATTTGTTTTTCGTACTTCTTACATTCCTCCATGGCCGCTATGCTTTTAAAGGGGTACTAAATTTTCTCTTCACGTATTAATATATAGATATCTCTATATCGTGAGAGAGACATATCCCTTCGGAAGAACCATCAGAAAAAGCGTATTTGAGATGATTATTATCCCTTGACTATCCAGATTGGTGACGCGAAGCAGCATCTAAGGTATGAGGTATCTTATTGTCGTGGACATCCGTTTGGTACTGCGGCCGCCAACACGCTGGTTTTTACGCGTCGCAATCACAACAAATTCTCACATCTTAAGAGCAGCTTATCTCCAGCAGTGGACTGTTCTGAGGCACATGTTGATATTTGTAACTGTTGCGTCTTGTGGGAGTCCAGTAACACAAATGAAAGTATGTGAATTACCTGCTATACCTGATTGTATTGGTGTTGCATTTGATGTCATTAATCCTACTGAATGCTGGGACGTGCTGCCTAAATCTGAAAATTTTAAAATATGCAAAGAAATAAAAATTAAGTTCGTTTCCTAAAAGACATTGGTGTAACTAGTAGACCATCAGTTTGTTAAAAATACATTTTGAAATTGTATTAAGTATCAAGACTTGCAAATAATAGATAACTCAGACTTAAAACTTTGTTGCCGGGATTTGTGAGATTGCTATAGCTGATAGGTGTCAGGCAGAGCAGAAAAGCACCTACCTCTTTCCTACCGAAGGTGTCGAGGTCTCGTAAGAGGCGACTAAGGTATTGTATGGACAGCCTTTATAAGTGCAGAATAACACCATTATATGCAATAAAGATTTGTGTCAGGATCGTTGCAAGTGAAAAGATGTGGTCTCTGCCTACCCCTATGGGAAACAGGCGTGACTCTATATATGTATGTATGCAATGCTGTCATTATACTGCTCGTGGGAAAGCAATGAAACGTAAGATTTTTTTTGACTCGTACCAAAATGGCGGCGATGTGATTGGCCACCCGTCACGTCTCGTTACCCGTGCGAAATCACTGGGCATATGAAACTTAAGAACTGATGTCTCAGGGTAACGGGCGCAGTAACTGTGTTCTAGGTGACATAACATTTGTTACGGGTAGACGTTGCACTTTACATCAGGTGAACGTATTGCAAAAAAAAGACATGCGAAGTCTGCCAACCCATACGCAACGCGATGTACTCTTGACGGCTCTAAAATCTCTATAACTGAAAGAGGCCTGTGCTCAATGGGACATTTATATTTTGTTCTTTTGTTTTTTTATTATTTTCTGTATTCATTGGTTTAATTTTACATTTATAGAAGGTATGGTATGGTGTTAAAATTAACTAGCGTAGGTAACATAAAATATTCTTAAATTTTATTTGTAGTAAGAAAGTTAGAAAAACTTAAGGCGTTAAGTAGAAACATTTAGGATTTCTTTAATAACGTTAAAAAAACCAAGGACAATTAAATATTTTAATTTGCTAAGGTGGTTACGTGTTTTCTATATATGCAGTTATGCTTTTTTCATATGTAACGGGTAGGCAGAGATTCGTGACGGGTGAACCACGGCGCCACCATTGTGGTACGAGTGAAAAAGTTATTACTTCCTATTGCATTCCCACGAGTATTATTCTGCATGAATAAAGGCTGTCTGTACAATATCTTAGTCGCCTCTTACGACATCTCGGTAGGAAAGGGGTAGATGCTGTTCTACTCTGGACACTTAAAGTGACTGGTGCTAAAAACTGGCTTAAACCGACGTAATTATTGTCTATATACCTATATTAAACTTGCCTGTGTTTGTTCCGCACGGTTTGTAGAAATTCACGTCATAACTAGATGAAGTACTGTCACAGTAAATCTCCAGTGATGGATTATAATTAACATATGTTTCTGAAAAAGTACACACAGCATCTTTATTTAATCTAGTCTGTGCCCTTTTTTCATGAAAATTTAATTCATTTAAATACAAAAACTTATGATATTTGAATTGAAACAAAGATAAGGTAAGAGTGAATAGGCATGTCTTAGGCTAGTGTATATTCGTCGGAAAAAACAACTTGGACCTAATCAAAAATATTTATTTATTAGATTAATATTAATTGGAAATCTGGTTAAACATTGGTAAATTTACAAAAAAAAAAAAAAAATCTTATAATCTACTGATTTTCATGCTAATAGGTTTAGTAGTTATTCAGTTTAGATAGACAGGTACGGAACACACATTTTATACTTTAGTTTTAATAAAGTTTTAAGGCAAAGCTGCTTAAGGTTCAAATGCAACTACATAAAGAGAAATTAATTATTAAAATGATTTCGAATAGTGACAATAAACGAACAATGACAATCACGATATGCTAAGAAATACAGATGATCTTAAAAATAAACAAATATTGTATTTGATTTATACATTATTTTATGAATTTCTCTACAAATTCATAGAAGTACTCGTATGTTGTCGTCACTAAATCAAGTTCACTATAGTATTCCTGACGCTACCTAGTCTTTTTGTAAATCAACATCGTCTCCAACATTTTATTGGTGAAAGTAGGGCTGAAAATAATATAATATTTTAATAGACAAAAATTACGAATTTAGCCTTTCATGCTTACCCGTTTCAACGCTAGCTACTTCGTCTGTTTGATTGAATACTTCATGTGCATTAATGCCTAAAGCCCCATTAGAAGTCAATGACAAAAGAGAAGAATTTTTTTTAGTAATCAAAGTTAGAGACGATTCCGTTCCTGTTGGTAATAAAATATATACCTATTAAAAAATTCGTCGAAATAAATCTATTTAATTAAATTCTGATTTAAGTCGCAGGCTAATGAAATTTGTCTTCTCGCTTTATCCTGTAGTAGCCATACCTCTTCATCCTGGGGGTGCCGTAAGAGTCGACTTAGGAAATTCTTGGTAAATCTCTTCATAAATAGACGGAATTACCACTTCGAAAAATACCAGTGCGAAAATACACAGATCGGTAACAGACAGCAGTGTCCTTAGTGCGTCACGCGTCGTACTACAATGGCCATCCCTTACAGCGTATTATTCATATACTTTGTTAGCACAGGGTCCGCCCGCTCGCAAAAATTTCATAGTACGCGAGTGACTGGAGTTCGATCTTCGGTGTCGGCACCTCTTTAAGTGCTCTGCAATTTGAAGTGCTAATTTACCACGTGTTTAACGGTGAAGGAAAACATCGCGAGGAAACCTGCATGTCCGAAGAAAAAAATATTTTGACGACATGTGAAGTCCGCCAACCCGCATTAGAGCGCGGGGCGGACTCGTCCCGGCTCCAAAACCCTCTCATAAATGTGTAACCATTTATTACAAAATATCTGAATACATTCAAACAGTTTAAAGTAACGAACTACAACGTACGCTAAGTGTATTCATACTTCCAAACGATATATTTCACCGGTCGCCATTCAAAATAATGGTTTGGTTAGGAGTCATTCTAGCATACACATACACTTGCGAGGGAGGAGAGCATTGACCCAAAGTACGTATGTTTATTAGAATTTAAAGCTTCCGCGAATTTTCTTGTTATTTTCCAGTCGCTTTATTCTACAGTTACAGTTCCAGTATTATTTTTTATTGGAAAATGATATTTAGATTATTATAAAAAGAAGAGAGTGTGAATTTTTTTTTATTCAATAAAGTGACGAAACGAACAAAACATTCACCTGATGGTAAGTGCAACGTCTACCCATAACAAATGCTGTGTCATCCAGAACATTTATGTGTGACACCACACTGCGCTTGTCACCCAGAGACATCAGTTCTTATGTCTCATTTGTCCAGTGATTACGCTAGCTCTCAGTGCTCTTCGAACCGAAACATACGAGTAGTAATGTTTGCACACTACTGCTTCACGGCAGAATAACTGGCACTGGGGTGGTACCTACCTTGACGGATTCCTGCATAGAGCAAAGTGTACGCGCAAACAAAGCGGCACCTAACCTTCCCGCGCCCGTTGTAACGCTCATGTCATTAGATCGAAGATAAGCTGGAATGCAACGTCAGACACGGGAAAAATCACAATAAATTCAGATCCGAAAACCAAAAATTTGTGCTTTTGCACAAATGCTGGCTCCGGCTGGGAATCGAACCCAGGGTCTGCAGCGCATTAGTCAGGTACTTTGATCATTAGGCCACGTGGTCGTCATCTTCGGTCGGTCTTTTACAACTAGGCTATTAAGGGGAGCTGTTACTTTATCACTTAAAACCATCGCGGTAAGTTTAAACGATGTCTGTCTCTCCTCTTTCATTTTTTTTGTACCCGCTTTAATAGCTTGACCTATATGGAATTAAAAGTAATGGAATCTTCAATTCAATTTTCACCCACTTCCAGACGTCCGAAGCATCGTATGTGGTCGACATTTGACCAGTTATGTTTGTTTGAAGTGAAGCTATCGAGAAATGGACACGTCGCTGAGTATTTGTTTGCATAACTTTTTTTGTAATATTTTCTCGTGTGGGGAACTGTGGTAAAATCCCCACAAAATGAGAGCTACAAACTTTTATGGCAATCTATGTGAGAGGTCTATGTTCAGCAGTGGACTAGTGGTAGGCTGAAATTATGATGATGACAATCATAGATATGACCTGGTATTCTCATCAGTAATCCAGGTCATTGCCGTTCGCATGTTATTTTAGTTTTTATTTTAATATATATTTTATTATTACTAACCAACCCGTGCAAATATTTCGCACAGTATTGTACCCCTTTTAAAGAATATAAACAACTGCAACCGACAGCTGCTGTGCAGTTTAGTTGAACAGATTGTGAACAGATGGTGCTTTCCTCAATTAAACCAATTGTTTTAAAGAAAACATAAATTTTTAGACATTTACTTATTTTGCGTCATTAATGGGTAAAATAATCTTCAAAATGGCGTATCTAACATTAGTTTAGGTACAGTATTACGTAAGATATATCATACCCACAAAAAACACCTTTGAAAAATAATGTATATAGATTATAGCATCATCGACACCAGCCTCTATACGATTTCATATCAACACATTATAGGACTTAGGTACGCCCTATGTTGTTCCTATTTTTACCCTAATCATCGAGCTTGACAGGCCCTCGGTCGCTCTACTAGACACTTTGCACTTTACACGTTGCTAGTCAAAGTAAACTGTCGAATTTAAGTGATGATTGGATCCATATGCAAGAATCCGTTTAGGTGCCTACCGCAGGGCCAGTTATTCTGACGTGAACCGATACACAGTAATCAGCACCCTACTGCAAACATTACTCTGTTTCGGTTTATCGTTCACTGAGAGCTAGTGTGATTACTGTGCATATGAGACTTAAAAACTGATATCTCAGGGTGTTATTGACAACATAGAAATGTTCTGTGTGACACAGAATTTGTTTTGGACACAGTTGCACTTACCATCAGTTGAATGATTTGTTCGTCTCGTCACTTTCTTCTCGTTAAATATTCTCTTATACCTTCTATTTTTACGGGATGACAACTTCCATTAAATGTTACAAATTATGTTTTTCAGAGGATATAATACAATCCCCTGTAAACGTTCACGCGGTTTTACAATTTGCAATTTTAATCTTTTCGAGTTCGATAAAACAATATTTAAGAGCTATATTTAAATGTAGGGTTGACTGAATTTTAATGAATGCTTTCATTACCTGTTTTTACATAGCATCGATTTATAATGCTTACGTTATCGTACAATAATATTTGAATTTTTTTTGAATATTCCTATTTAAAAATATAAGTATTTAATATAATCACATATGACTATTATTTATTTGAGATTCACCAGCGTATTTCTAGGGATTCGATTTATTTTGGCAAGTAAAACAAGATCAGAGTAGACCCACTTTTAGTATCTAAGATACTTGTTGAAGCGGGTCTAAATTGTTCTGAAAAAAAGTTATTTGCATCTTTAACATTGCATTTCAAACTTTTCTTCGATCATGTCGTTCATGCATTCCATGACATTTGGTAAAATTTTCCATGACTATTTTTATAATAACCAGAAAACATTACCCGTGGTAGAATATGGCTAGGGAAAATTATAATTATCATATTTAAGTTCAAAATGGCATGGGGACAAATACCTAGACGGAAAAAAATATAACAATTAATTACCTGTAGCGCGATCAATCATTTGAAACTTGAAAATTGAGTTTGTGACATTTGTTGTTTTATCATTGTCTGAAAAGTTTTATTTCAATTCAAATACACAATTTTAATAACGATTGTTAAAATTGTAGGCATTATATTAATAGGTGCATAAAGAGTAGAATAAAAACTATTTGTTCGTAGTTCTCAGCCTCAAAGAGAAAAAAGAAGATAAAAGATATAATTTTTTATTACGTCTTTTATCTCTTTCTTTCTCATCAGCCTGTTAACAGTCCACATAGTCCTTTCTTATGGTCATTTGGGGAACAGTCGGGGAGTGTTATGGGATGTAATAAGGATGACGATAGTATAATGTATTGAAGATTCTCAATAAAGGAAAGAAAGTTAATTTGTTAAGATTCGCGTGCAAAACTGAAAACGAGACATTATTATAATCATGGCCGTGTCTTGGCTGCTGTCTGCGGTAGATTCAATATCACTTATTAATTCCTCGCTGTGAGGTGAAATAAGTGTCGCGTAACTTCATTGGTGCATATTGCCTCGTGGTAGTGTTGCAGTGGTGGAGAGAATGTAATAGGTAATCAAACTTTTGCATGCAGATCGTATTAGATTATTTAATTATTAAAATTATTTCGTTTGCTATAACGGATTACAGCAAAGTAACGCCCGATTTCATTAACTAGAAATATTCAATGTTATAACAGCTTCCTTACCTTTTCTTTTGTTCTGTTTGCTTGCTCTCGTTTCTTTGAGTGCTTTTGTTGGTTGTACACTTGAGGAGATATTGTTGTTGCAAATTTTGATTCGATTAGGGTTAATGACAGTTGCAACGGGTTTGCTACAAAAGTTTTCGCCGTTTAATGATTTGTTCCCTGTAAATTTGTAACACTACATTTAATCGAATCGACTATTATTTAAAAATAACATTAATGTAATTTTTTTTATTGACGAAATGGACGAGACTTTGACTTAATTGTAAATACAACATTAATCCTTAATAGCTGAAAGGTCACTAAAACATCCAGTAGTTAGCATAGAAATCCTGTCACCAGTAAAGCGTAGACGTATCGATATCTTAATATTATACAGGAATGTATGTTACGCCCTGTGTATAACGTAGGTAAAGAAAAACTGAGGCTATATATTGCGATTCCAGCTCATACGCATACCTTTTTATGTAAATGTCCTTTGTTAGAAAATCTTTAATATATCGAGGTTCTCGTCCTATAATTTATTCCATTACTTCGAATTTAGAGCCTTTTCAAATATTTGAATGCAAATTTGAGTAACTATAATGTTTAGATAATTTACTACATAATTCGTTATTAATCAAAGGTCAAATAAGTTACATACTGTAGACATCTAGCGCATTAAAATTAAATGTTATTAAATCTAGTTTATTTGAGCACTATCAGCCCAAGTTTGTAAAAGGACTGCGCTGAAAATCAGTGTTGACGTTACCCGCAACCTTTGCCGATCGTCGACCCTTTCGTTACGTCACATTGTAGCGTAGGCAATAACATAATTTTGAGAATGCAGTTAATCAGCTGGAGTACGTTTAAGGCAATATCATTATTTAAATGGCATGAAATTGCTGATGCCCTATACTTGAATTTTCAAAGTAAACCAAAACAGATTAGAACATACACATATTTGTAGCTGCACATATTAAAGTAAGCAAATTTTTACAATATTTTATACAGCACTTTTTTTTTTGGGACTCTGCGACCTTTGTATCTTATCTTTACATTGTTTTGAGTTTCAAACGTAATCTTTTACACCTACAGAAAAATGACACATAATATCGAAGTATGTGAAAGAATAAAAACTAAATGTATATTCGATTATAATTACAATTCTAAAATGAATACCAAATACGTAAATTAAAATGAGGAATAGTGATTTTTAAATATTGTATGCTTACTTATATTTCCCGCAAATAAGAACATAGAAGGTCCGACGTTAGCCTGCTTGTTTCGTAGCTTGATTTTTTGGATAAGGTATCTGCAAAAGTATAACAGCTTCATTAGGCATACACACACGTAACGTAGTGTTTCCTATGTGTGCAGTAAAGTAGAAGAAGCAAAAGACGCGAGTCAGGATCGTAGCAAGTGGAAAGATGTGGTTTCTGCCCAACCTTAATGGGAAAGAGGCGTGACTATATTTATGTATGTATGTAAACCCAAATATTACGACAGTGTTATGTTTATGTATATAACATACAAATACAGAGTTATCAAAAATAAATGTCCCACTCCTGGGCACAGACCAGCCTAGAGATTTTCAATGAATTTTAAGTATATTCTCTTGGGTACACTTGCAATTAATTTCGAGCGCTTCACAAATATTAAATAGAGCATACTTAATATCTGGATTAATTTACTTTTATCGTGGAGTGAATTTGTTTACCAAGAATTCTAATAAATGTCTTACTAAACCGTATTTAAATTTGCAAACACTGCATAATTTAATTTTACCCCCGTGTAATCTTCAGCGTTGATCAATAGGATTTCAATTAGATGTTTATTAGAGAGTTAATAAAGTTGCCCTAATTTTTTTTTTTTTTTTTATCCAAAGACCTAAGAAGGACAAACTGCTGTCCATAGTACTCCGCTATCTGTCGGAGGCCATTACATTTTCACCCATGGGATGCGATTTTCGTATTACTTACTGCTTACGAGTACTTTGTATAGTATCCGGCTGGAAATTGACCTCTCCTAAGTTGGTAAGATTTGCCGTAATAGCAAAATACAATAAAAATCTTAAACTCTTGTTATCGGTCTGATGCCGTGTCTACCACAATCTACGAGAATCTACCACCCCATCCTATCCGTTTGATGTATTGCAAATAAAATAACGCTGTACAGTATGTAATGCATAAAAACCTGATTCAATTTTGCTGTAGGCCCCAGAGAACAGCTTTAGAGAGGCAGTAATTTCGGCGGATTTCTGCTCCTTCGCGACAGCGTCCGTCCCTAAAAAGTAAAAGCATGTCACGGACCACAAAAAGGAAATGGCACCGCGATTTACGCGGTAAAGTACTTTAATTTAGGGCATGCCTACATGATACTCAGTATTGCCATGAGTAGAAGACTGGAGAATAAAATTTTGCCATTGTCCAGTTTCACGTACATTGTTTGGAGGTTAAGTAAACCATTGTAATATTATATATATATTTTTTTTAATTATTGTAACACATTTTTGTATACATACAAACGTTGATTTTTTTTGTATTTCTGTTAAATTTGTGACGTTATTTTTAAAATTAGTCGCACATTTATTAAGTATGAATAAATTGCATTAATAGTCAAGGCCTCCAACGAAAAAACTTGACGATCGTGTGGTCTGAGTATCAGACTTATATGCCGTGGGTCCTGGGTTCGAATCTCAGCTAGGAGCCAACATTTGTGCGTAAACACAAATTATTGATTTTCGGCTTTGGTTATATTGTGCATGTCAAATGTATGTCAGTGCCCGTAATGAAAAAGAAAACTAAGTGTGAGGAAGCTATTCTCAACAAAAAAGAAATACTTTTTCAATAAAAAAATATGTGTATTTAACTTGTCTTTACCGAAGTTTCTGTGAAAAAGGTTGTAATCTTTGTTATATCTTATGTAATTCAACCCTAACTGATTTTACAGATGGATGGACCGCGGTAGATGAAATACAAGTTATGTTATTACTTATCGGATTACGAACGTTTCCATCGCATCTCAGAGAGAATGGAAGCAATTTATTTAGATTACTTCAATTTTGTGTTTTCGTTTCACCATTATTTTGCAATGGAATAAAATGACGAAATCTCTGAGGCACATTGTTGCAATATCAAATCGTCAGTAAAGAATATCTTACCTTAACGAATAGGTACTAGGAAATTAAGATAACGCAAATAAAATGTTAATAATGTAGGAAACGAAGTCAATTTTCTAAGATCTGGAACCGCTACCAGGAACCGCCTCCAGATATTCTCCACCACTACAACATCGATATCTGGTGGCGGTTCCTGGTGGCGGTGTTAGTGTGCTTGCGCACGCTACTGAGGTAGGGCTGGCGGTGCTCTTAAAAAACTAGGTAATATACACCATTATTTATTTTACATGCGGATCTTAGCCAATAACTTAACTTTCCGCAAAGTAACGGCTGATTCTATTAATTTAAAAAAAAAAGTTATTTGTGCGACCGTTTAAGCTATTTTTTAACTACATTGTATTTGCAATGAACTTTTCATGACCTTGGAAAAATATTTAGTGCCAATACTATAAATATATTTTAACAGATTAAAAATAACTATATATATATATATATAAGTATACTACTTATACGGTAATAAAATATGATAAAGCCTCTTTCATTTTATTTTATATTCTAATTCTTAAACTACACGCTTCAATTCTTAAAAATACAATTAATCCAAGAGATATAAATCGCATGTTATTACAAACCAATATATCATAATTTTTAGGCATCAAAAACATTCGAGAAAAAAAGTTCCAATATTTATCTAATCGGTCCAGCTGTCATCGAGTTCCCAAACCATTAAAGCCCTTTCACACATCATTTACCTGCTTCATGGTATAGGAGTACGGCAGTTTGCACGTCGGCATTTTCCCAGAAAATGGAACGTTGCAAATCTTGCATAGTAGGAACTGTAAAAATGTTATGGCTTAATTCTATGAGAGATAGTTTGTGTAGACTTTAGGATGTTGGAACTTCAGAACATTATGAGATGAAGATGAGAATGAGAGATGAAAAATAATGGAACCATGAAACGAAGACAAGCAAGGCTTTATATTTGTGGGTATCTCGTAAACTATTTATTCAGTAATATTGATGGTTCTGCGAGTACACAACGCACCAACGGGTTATGTTGGTTTTTAGTACATACAATCCTGAATTCATATAATAGATTTTTTTAGTTGGTAGAACATGAATAAACATGATTCGTACAATGACATTCAAGCTAATTCGGAGACAATGTGTTGTGGGTCCCTGTTTTTCAAATCGCAGTCAAGGGTAATATGCAATACAAAATTATGTAGGTGTATTGTGATAGTTTTGTGTTTTTAAACTGCATCTGACGCTTTCTACAAATTAATCGCATGGGGTCAACTGGATTCCGGACAGGGTTATAATATATCCGGCCCACATAATATCTCCTAACGTAAAGGCCTCCGTGATCGAAGTCGACCGTAAGGGATCATGTCTAAGAGCTTAGCATCAGAGGTGACTATGGCTTGTAATCCACAACACACGTGGTTCGTCACCAGTCGAGCCTCGTATCCTGTGGGGTCGACAAGTTAGCTGCGGATGTGGTCGCTGCCTACCCATATGGGAATAAGTCGTGACTGACTTCGTCGTGTTGTGGCGGCTTAAGAGAGTTACAACCTTAGTGCTCCGATGGAGAGTAAGGACGAGTATTTAACTCAACAAATGGGCCTAGTTTCTATACTGCTTTAATAGAAATAGACATAGACTTTCTTCGACGTACACAATACAAAAACCACACAGGAAATACAAATAAAAAATACAAAACTGTAAAATAAAGAATGAAACAACATCTGTAAAACACTGGAAACAAAAGTGACGCTGTATTGTGAAGTCGAAATAGACTCCACTCAGCAAAGAATGCTGAGGAAAGACCGCAGCGCTGGTTTTCAGTGGAGCCACTACGTCAGTAAAAATAGAATGCACGTAGTATCCAGTCTATGAGTAACAAGTTCAGCTAAAATAACAGAATGATAATATACGAGTAGGACAAATATGAGTGGAAATATAGTAAAAGCCTAAAAATAAACGATAAATATCAATAAACATATCTGATGAAATATAATGAATGTTTTTCCCGACACATTCAATGGATGGATTGAAAAATATGGAAAAAATATGTATATACATATATATATATATATATATATATAATATAATAATATTAAGAGCATATGAACTTACCTATAGTTGCGTTTAGCAAAAGGCGTTATGTTTTTGATATCTGAGTAGAAATTCTTTATATTTGAGTTTGAATGTATGAGTGTTCCTTAAAATCCGCAGTGGTGGTGGAATATTGTTCCAGCACCGCATGGCAACATACCTAAAACTCCCAAAGAAAGAGGCAGAACTGTGCAAGTGAACTCGAAGCATATCAATTTTCGAAGTTCTCATGCGACCAGCAGCCAGTCATTCTAGTTTTTCGTATAGGTATTTAGGTCGCTCATTTTTTATAACCCCAACAAGCAAAGTCGCCAGATGGAGTTCTGTACGAAAGGCTATTTTGAGTAAGTTAGCGTCGTTTAAAATTGGGTAATGTGTGTACGAGGTATATCTACATAATATGTATATAACAAAAACGCATATGTATTTTGGACATGTTGGATTGAACAATCTGTCCTGGCTAATATTCGTGGGCCGTAGATGGTATCGGCGTAGTTCAGCACCAAAGCGTCGCAGAGTTTTATGCGAAGGTTAGTGCTTAAGTAGTCGCGGATTCGATACAAATTTTTTAACCTATAAAACAATTAGAACTAAATCGAGCACATGGCTCTCAAAGTGCAGTTCGGCATCCATTTTTAAACCCAGATTGCGTACTTCAGTAACCCGTTTGATAGGACTATTTAATATTTTAATTTGTGGTTTGTATGCGAGAATTTTCATAATTTGTACCTTTGTGGTGTTAATATATTTACTGTAGTCATAAGTGTGCCGCAATGCGCTTGTTACTACGAGACATCGGTTCTTAAGTTTCGTATGCCCTACAATTATATTAAATATATAACATTTTAAAAAAATATTATTTTTACGCTTTGCACTCGAGAGGCGAGTCTCGCTCACCACATTAGTCCGCGCTGAAACGGCCTCGAGTGTAAAGAGTTAATGTCAAGATTTACAACGGTTAAAAAAATAAGATCTTCTCAGAGAAGAACCGGCAAGAAACTCTTTTGGGTCCTTTCTTTTTTTAAATATTAATATTACATTATAATATTACATATTGATACATAATTATATAATATTACATAATGTCATGTATAAAATTCATTCTTTAATTACAATATCACATATTTGGTAGCCAGGGGATTTGCAAGTTCAGAGTAAGAGTTATTTCCACACATCTTTGTCCTTCATGTAATGATCTATTTTATAATAGCGACTCGCGATGACCTAAGTTAAATGTTGCCTGAAATGCTTGTTTTTGCAAAATGCATATTGTTTCCAGACCGGCCGCGGATTCCCACAGTACGACATAGGACATAATTCTGTGGAAGTATGCAAAATATTCTAATTTAGCTGCAGCCCCATCAGTCAGCTGTCTGATTCTTCTAATAGCAAAAATGGCAGAGCCTAAGTTCGAGGCCATTTCAAAATGTGCGTGGGGAGCACACAGTGTGTCTAGGTATCAATAGCTATTCCAAGAAATAAAGTTAATTTTTCAAAACAAAGGTTTAAATTCTCTAAATTATTATTAAAAACCAATATTATGCGTCGATTTAGACATTCTAAAGTGTATTTTTTTACCTGCATTTTAAAGTAAATTATTTGCCGCAAACCATTTCGAAACAATACCCAGTGTTTTTTTTTTGGCTGTTCAAGTCATTTGTGTTAACTTTAAACAACAATGAGGTATCATCAGCTAACAGAACTATCTCAGACATTTTTTTGGCCGTATAAGGCAGATCATTAATGTAAACCACGAACATCCGTTTTTACTGAATAACTTGATGTTATAACACCGTTTGTCGCTACCTTTTGCTCTCGATTTATTAAGTACGACGATAAAAGATCTGGTGAGGCTTAACGAATGCCGCAGCATTTAAGTTTACACATTAAATTATTATGCTCTACACAGTAGAAAACCTTTGAGAGATCACATAACACACGGCTCGTGTCATGAAAATCTTCCCAGGCATTTATTTTATTGGACAAAGTGCTGAAACGAGTAAAACGTTCACCTGATGGTAAGTGCAACGTCTGCCCATAACAAATGCTGTATCACCCAGAAAATTTCTGTGCGACATCACACTGTGTCCATCACCCTGAGACATAAGTTCTTAAGTCTCATATGCCCAGTGATTACGCTACCTCTCAGTGTCCTTCAAACCGAAACACAGTAATGTTTGCACACTACTGGTTCACGGCAAAATAACTGGTCCAGGGGTGGTACCTACCTAGACGGATTCCTGCATAGGAATCCTAGCACCAGTTGAATACCGACATCAGTCGAGGGCGTTCATTTTGTAAAATCAAATTGCTTTTCGTTTAAAATCTATTCCTATAAAGAAACGAGCATTTGTTCTTTAATATTTTTATCAAATATTTTACTTAAAGCAGGCAACACAGAAATGTGTCGGTCATTTGTAGGAACTTCTCTACTACCCGATTTAAAAACTGGTTTATTATGTTTCATCACGTCAGGGAACACACCAAAGTCAACGCAGAGACTAAAAGTCATCGCCAACATTGGGGCCCAGGCCGAAAGCCCCCAAATATATTCTGTTTTCTTTTTATTTATGAATAGTTTCCCAAATACTTTTACAATATCTGTAGAACTATTGTGATTAAATTAAAAGTTAGGAATGTGAACGTTTACATGTACTCTTAGGAATGACTCTGAAACTACAGGACTTGACTGCAAATGTTTAGTAGTTTCAGTAGGTATATTTGGAAAAACATTAAGAAACTCATTTGCAACTCATATTTATCTTTAACTGCGCCATTTGGTAGCGGCGTAAGAGAATCTACCACCACATTTCATCCCGTGGGTGTCGTAAAAGTCGACAGAGGGAAAATTTAAATCAGAGGATTGGCAGCAGCTTTTTCCTGGAACATCTGAATAAATAAACTGCGGTTGCCAACCCGCCTGCCAAGCGTGCAACTATGACAAAGTGCCCTCAAAATGAGAGCTATAAACTTTTGTGACAATCTATGGGGGAGGCCTATGTTCAGCAGCGGACTAGTGATAGGCTGAAATGATGATGATGAATGATGACACTGCCATTAATATTCAACAAAGTCTTCCTTGTTTGTTTTATGGCAGCCAGTTTCTAAATTCCATGTAGTTTTTATTTTATTACAAGAAAAGTTTACTTTATTGCTTAAGAAAACAGCTTCAGCACACACTCTTAAAGATTTTTAAGTACAACTGAGAACATACTGATGAAATTTTATTTTAGCTGTAAGTGATATTTTAGCATTGAGATCATCATCAAATCATATTAATTGTCTCTACTCTTCCTAATTCTTTTAGTGGCCTTCTCACTTGAGCATAATTAACTTTTTTTTCGAATTTTAACTACTTTTCTAGTAAACGCATTTATCATATTCTTTTCTTTATTCACGTTATCTCTCATCTTTTTAAAAGTACCGTTAATAACTATAATAACCAACCTAGCTTCCAAATGATTTTAAAATATTATATCGAAAAAATAATCATTGTCTGAAATAAAATTTGTGCGAAGTAGTAAATGTACCAATTAATAATAGAAAAATTGAATTTGTACATTCTTCTTATAAACTATTTCGAAGAATATTCGTTATTTAGTATAGTCGAAGTGCTTTAATTAGGCTAGAAGAACATCAATTAATATTGGGAGTAAGACAAACTGGCTTTAAATTTAAAAAAAAAGGTTAATTTACTTGCAATAAATTTTCTAAGTTAAATAAAATAAGTTTATTATTGGCTTTTATTAAGCTTAGAGATGAACAAACGAGTGTCTTCGTGGATATTTGTTTCATCTCATAATGTGAAGACGAAGTACATGCCATTCTGCATTTGAAATGGTTTTGCTTGCTTTGTTGTTTAATTTGTTATGGACTCACACGTGTCGCTACACCACAATCGACACTGATAGTTGTTTACATTGGTTTGACAGTCAATTTTAGATATATGTCGAAATGTGAATGTTAATTATTATGGTTTTCGTTACGAAACAGAATAGATCTAGTAAAAAAGATAAATAACCTGTCTATGATTTTAAATGTCTATATAATCTGCGTAATGTTATATAATAAACAATATAATACGCGCACGATATTGTATACGTAAATATGGGTAACACGGCCACGTCACACACGCTTTGTGGTAAATGACATATACATATATTCATCATAAACTGAAAAACTTTCATATACTAATGTGTAGTCAACCCTGAGGACTAAGATCGAATACGCCACCGCCAATAATTAGTTCTCCGGTTTTCTTCATAGCAACAAAAACAGCACCACAGCACACTTTAAGCTAGTGCTTAGCTGTACCGTAGTATGTACTGTAACTTAATGCGTGATTCTACCACGTACAAAAGATGCATCAAATAATGCCGCATTTTTCAAAATCCGGTCAAGTAGTTCTAGAGCTCTGGGGCAAGAAGCCTATACAAATCATATGAAAATCGTGACTCTGCTTTGAATTTGTCTTTGTTGGGCAGTAATATTTTAGAAAAATTCAAGCTTACACTTTTTAAATTTTGAAGGCGATTTTGATCTGTTTGCCCATTTTTCTGTTGTGCTTTTCCAAAGGTGATTCCATCGACGTCGACAGATTCGTCCGACCGAAATGCGCTTAGTGAAGGTAATGATAGGTCTTGGCACTGTAAAGTTAATGAGTATTAATAATCTCTTTCATTAGACGATAATTTAATAAAATACACAATTTCATTACTTCTTTTATCACTCACAAAGTTTGAAAGAGACACACAAACATGATAATAATGGATTTGTTCGTGTGGAATTTTAAAAATTAATAATATATTTAACTGCGTTTACGTTGCCGGACACTTAAGTAACTACGTTCTCATACATGAACGCAGTTACTTAAGTGTCCGGCTTCTTACCTCTAATTTCATAGTATTATCATAGACATGGGTTCGACCTCCTGTACCGGCACAACTAAAATTAATATATCAGCGCTGTTTTAACATATATGCACGACATGTTATGTTTGTCGACCGCCACTGGAGCGAGGTGGACTTTTGTCGACTTCAAGTCTCAATCAGAAAGGAAGGAAGCCTAGGCCAAGTCGTGGGATATTCACATTATAATATTTTAGAAAATATTCGAGTTGACTTATTAATGTTGAAATTGAGTGTAAGTAACGCCTGGGGTCATTGTTTTGAGCTTAAGTAGTGCAATATAAACGTGAATATGGTATTTCATATCAGTGGTGCTATGAATTGTAATAACTGTATTGGAGAACGGAGTCATTATACAATTTGTACACTATTTTGTACTATATATTAGGAAATGTCTCAGGAGAAGATACTGATAACGTGTAAAAGTAAGATTTTTTTTAATTTATTAAGGAATACACACTAAGTGTCACTAAGAACAATGAGCAATTTAGAAACGAATGAATTCAGGAATAACACTCCCAAAAGTGTGTTCATTACGAGCATCAAATATGTGAGAGTTCAAAATTAAAGTGTATGGAACAAGCAAAAGTGATTGAATTTAGCTATTTAAATATTGAAACAGCATTGATTTTAAATTTTGTTGTCTGTTCCATATATTTTGTGGTTTATGTATACGTACGTTAATGTATGTGTACATGAATTTCAAAGAAGTGTGTATAGCAGAGGCTTAAAATATTGCCACCCGCCAACATACCGGACTGAACTTTGTGTTTATCTGATTTGAATCTTGGATTCAAAGTGTAGCCAAATCAACAAGTTACTAAATTTTGATTATGGATATATAAAAATAATACAATAATGACGACAATAAAATATCCTTACAGATGCCGTCTTGCGCAGGGTGGCGGGTTGGCGAGAGCAATGTCAGAAATCGCAACTGTGACGCTGCGCTCCGTCACCGACATTGTAAGTTCAGATCCGACAATATTAAGATGGTTATAAGCCGTTTACCTGTTCTACGAAATCCAGAGAAGTGAGGAAGTGGCAAAATTTTAAAGGCCGCCATGAAACGACTTAGTGTACTACAGAAAGTCTATGACGTTTTTCTGAAAAACACCACATCCTAAAAATATAAACAAATTAATGGTCAAAAACTTGCCTCGATTCTGGCTACTCCTATTTTTCTGGCATTTTCTACACCGTCCTCTATAATCTCGAAGACTCCTACCGCCATTTCGCTTCTTAACTTCTCGCCTCCAGCAGTAGTGGTGATGATAATCATGAGAATCGCATAAATCTGGAAAACAGTAAATGTTTTTTATTTTTTACGAATTAGTAATTACGAATACGTTTTGCTCGTCTCGATACTTTATCCTATAAAAAAAACTACAAAATCTTTTGCCTATGGACGTAATTGATTGTTAATCACGAAGATTAAAAAGGTACTTGTGCTATTGAGCTAATTGGGACGTGCATATGAGTCATAGTGCAATCTATATAAATAAAAATTATGCTGTTCGTTGGTAAGCGCATCGATTGAGAACGAGATCTGGAAGATCTGGTATTAAATACTCTGACAGGGTCATACGAGTAGTTTATAAATTTCGGAGTACCTACGCGAACAATCTCAACGTAAATCCTGATGCTGGCAACACTAAATTGTTTTCAGCTAAGTCCTGACTTACCCTTTGCTCGGTGGTGAAAGAAAAAAATATTACTATCATAAAGCTGGGAAGTTTGTTTGAATGCGCTAATCTTAGGAAATATTAATCCGATTTAAAAAAAATATATATAGTATTTTTAAGGCTATGACACTTTTTGCTACAGTCCTAAGCTGAAGCAAAAGCTGAAGCCACACGCTGAGAACCGAAGATTATCGAATAGAGCCGAACGTTTGACGCAGTCATGAAGACGGCTTATTTTACGTAGATCTCCGAGGGCCGCATCTCGTTTTAAAATACGTTACGATTACTGAGGCGCTACTAGAACTAATTTATATAAAAATTTTGTAAAGATGACTAGCAATGCTATTAACCTTACTAATATTCCTGTTAGTTTAGTTGGACTGGTTACACTCCAACTAAGCTAAAAGCCTGTGATAGATAGGAGATGGTTCACGCCCGATCCTGCGACGTCATTTTCCGCAGTCCATACCCTAAACCATTAGACTATTGCCGCATTAGAGCAACAGTCTTTCTAATAATTTTCCGTTTGCAAATTTACAAGTATAAAGATAGTATCGGACTTTTGGCGCCAACTCGAAAATTGGCGGTTTTTTTTTGAATTTTTTGTATTGTTCCATCAGTCTAAAACATCTTCATCTTCATCATCATTCATCAATCCAAGCAAATCTTCAGTAAAAGTCAACAATCATTTTACTGTCGATTAAATCAAGTTATTTTTTAATTATTAATATCGACATTGGCAAAAATGGCTCAATTTAATAACTAATCAGCCAGGATCGAAAAAGAAGAAGAAGACAGTATCTACAAACAGGTATATTTAGATTTATATCTAATGTTAAAGAATTCTATCTTCTATTGTCTATCTCTATGTCTAAATTTGATAATTACTGAACTTTTAGAAGGTTCGGGACTTAATTCTAAAGTTTTAGGCAAAATCTATGGCATTATTGTTGATGAATTTTTTTTTTACAAAAACATAACTCTAAATGGGTTCTTGTTTTTTGTACCTTTAATGCATATCTTCTTCTCTTTTTGAAATTCACATGTTTCTGAAGCAGAGTTTTTGAGGTCTCCGTCCCTTTGGGCATAGTTCACATCTTTACAGTTGTCAAGACGAATCCAATCTACACTGTGGCCTTCAATTAAGCTGGAGTCGTCCTGTTCTATAATGTAATTGCTTGAAAAGTCGTCACGGATTTCTACGTCTGTCCCAGTTATGCTACTGATGGTATCGTAACCTTATAAGGAAAAATATTTTAAATTTGCCAGACATGTAATTTATGTATTTAATTTATTTTGTAGAAATGGTTAATATTTCCAATTATTATAAATAAAATTACAAATGCATTTAAACTATTTCACCTTCAGCTTCCAAATTTGTCATCCTTTGAAGAATCTCGGACTGGGTATTCAACATATGATATTGCAGGTATTGTGTCATTTCTTTCATGCATTAGTTCAGTTTTAGTATCCTTTTGAATTCCTATATCATAATATGTCTAAATGTTAAATCAACGTAAAATGAGATAGGCTGAAATGATGATTTGAATTGAATTTATTTTTAAGTTGTAATTTAGTTGGTTTTAAAAATTCATTTGGTGGGATTTTAACGCCGTGTGGTGGAGCGTTAGTGAATCTACTACTCGTTATCATTATGTATGTGTCGTAAAAGTCGACTAAGGGTAATTGCCAGAAACATCTCAATCTTTGCACAGATGGCGATATAACCATCTAAAATATTACAGACCTAAAACATCCAGACCGGCAACACAATACCAAACATAATAACAGGTAAATGCAATGGGATGCAAGCTGATTGGCACTAAGCTTGACGATTCATGTCAGTAAAGCATGACGATTCTACGTGGTAAAATCAAATGTCCATTCGACTGTGAGGAGGCAAAGAACAAGAAAATTAACTTACTCGCTTGAGTAATATGGTTCTGTCTTTTATCGTTCTTCTCTTTGGTACTAACCGCGTTACATTCATTTGGCTTGCAGTCTGTCCCTTGCTTCTTTTCTTCTATTAGTTCTGTAGTTAATATTGAAGGAAGTCATACCATGTAAAATAATGTATTGTATTATATGAAGAAATATCAAATTTGAACATTCTTACCGTCTTCAGCTGTTTTATACTGTGGTTTTGATTTAAGGTAGTCTTTAGTTCGCATTTTACGATTTTCTGATAATTGGTTAATTGTAACAATATCTTCCGATTTTTTTGATTTGTAGATTTTAGTCCGATGATCAAATACACTTTCTAAAATAATGAAAACCGAGCCTGAATTACTACTACGATTCCTGATTAATATAACAAAGTTGGCGACATTGTAAGATATTATTGAAAGTACCAAATTTAGCAAACAATACTTTTGTTTGCTAGTCTGTTTTATTACTGGATAAAATTTAGAAAGATTAATTATTTGAGAAGTTATCTTTCACATAAAACTGCTTTTGCTTTGATCGAATGTGTCGCTTCTCCCATACTTATATATCTGTACTTATACTACACCGTGAATTTTTCATTACCGTACAAACGATAACCGAGTGTATCTAATACTTACTATCCATTGGTGAAAAAATTAACATCATTTCAATAAGTAATATTAAATTATAAATATCAATTCGGTTTATTTGGAAAACCCAAAGCGAAATGCGCGTGGTGACCGGGCGGTCCCTTTGATCTCTGGTCGTTCACTGTTTAATAATGTTGAACCGGGTAATAAACTAATAAAGTTACTCTGTCTATTGGTATAAAAATGGGTAGGTCTAAGTAATAAGGTGCAGTAAATTGCGTTTTTTTACAAAAAGTTGGAATCAACTATTTATAGCATTTTAATGATTAGGATTAAAATAAACAAAATCAGAATTTATCCAGAATTTTACCTAGGTTCTAGGTTATCGTTTTATTCTAAACATAACCAGTACCTTTTTTTCGCAAGTTTACTTTTGATGTATTTGTTACAATATCATCAGTATCCATCGAGTATTGATAACCTTATCACCCACTGCTGTTGTATGTCGCAAAGAAAATTGCTCTTTCATAAATGTTTCATATCTAAAATAATTTTTGCACTAGTATTTTTTTAAAATAGTAAAGAGATTTCATGGACCGGGTACGTTAATATAAAACTATGTACGACAACGAAAAGTTACGGTGTTTGTAAATATATATATAGTACGGGTGTAATTTATTAAATGTTTAATACATTACTATTCGTTAATATAATGCTATTAACCTGTTTCTTTGTCTTTCGTTGGAAGTTCCAGCTCAGGCTTTAAGAAGCTCTTGTTCACGTTGTTTGAGGTACGATCAAATGCCACAATCTTGGTTGATACAATTTCTAGACTAGAATTTTTAATATTGTCGTGACAAGATACAGGGTTTATATGTTTTTTGTCTGAAATATTGTATGTTTAAAAATGTTACATCGTTTTTAAAAATGATTAGTTCTTACAATAATAAATTATCATTTACCTATCACACGGTTTTTGATACAACTCTGGCTGTGACTTCTTTGAGGCAATATGGTAGTAGGTATACTTGAAGCCAAAGAGTTCGTAGGTGGCTTTAAATATTCCGTGACTGATCCCATAAGCCACTCTAAGCATTGAACAATATATTACATGTTTATCTGATGTTGTAACTGAACACGCGCAGAAACTTACCATTAAGGCGGTCACTACCTACGGTATTACATCCTAAAAGTTTTTCCAAATTTGATAATTTTTTTGTTCCAGTTGCGGATACAGAACTGCTTTTAATTTCTGGATGGAGTTGTGAAAATCAATGTTTATTGATAAACATTTACATTGAAAATTAAAAAAATCATCCACATTAAAAAAAATATACCTTGCTTACTATTGAGTAGTTGCATGTCTTCATTTGAAGGGTCTCTTAAACGTTTGCGCGGTTGCTTCTCTGGTTTTATACATTTTTTTAAAGATTCCTTTACTGGTAATTCTTTTTGATTATATCTATATCGGGGTATATGACTAGGTTTTACTTTATCATCAGTTCCTGAAATATAGACATTTGTTTGGTACAAAGTTATTTGGATATTACCTAAACTTTTTTTTTTAATTTGTGATCGATTTACCTTTAGGTTTACTTGTCCCTGCTGATTTATCACCTTTAAAAATGAGAAAATAATTAAAATAATTTAATTTAACAACAAACATAACAAATTAAGTATAGAAATACAAATTATTATACCAAATTCTAATTTGTTTTTAGTAGTGTTAATTCTGTTTGTATATTTAGTAACAGGCAATAATGTATTTCCTTGGATCTTTTTTGCGTTTGTCTGATTTTGGTCAGGAAATTTACTTGCTTTTTCTGAAAAGTTCATACCATTACTATTCATTTCAGTTCCAAGTTTTACGAATTTGGTTGATGAAACCTCGTACCAGTACTAAAATTATCCTTATTTAATTTCAACTGTCCAAATGCGACAATGTAATCTCTTGTAAGATCTAACTTCTGTGGGATTTTGTCCATTTGATCGATTTCATAAAAATGGTTAAAAGCTGGAAAAATAAATTTGTGAGAGAAGTATCTACGTAAGTAAAATTGTTCAGACTTTCGCAAAGTACTAAAGTATTGTATTACTTACACATTCTAAAATGAATGATGCGATTTGTACGATACAGGAGTTGCAATAGCTTCCACAGAATATACGATTTGTTTCACCACGAAAGATATAATTTTTGGGATGTAAGAGGGAATGAACCAAAGAACACTATTTAAATAGTTTTATTTATATAAATATTTTACAGTAAATTTTTAATAATATTTTCTACATTTTATTTTTGACAGCGAAATTTGACATATTTTAGGCTTCATTTAATTCTTCTTGATTTTTCACGTCATGATTTATACTTTTTTATATTATCTAAATCTTGTTTGGAGAAAGTCACAACCTTTGGGTAGGCTCAATATTTTTTGAGTTATTTAATGTCTGCTCTGCTTGTATATCTTCTAGTTTCTTCATTAATTCTTCTTGCACGCTATCGACAATTTCCTTTAAGTTTTTTGCTGTAAATATCATAAGGTATTTAATATTAATATTTACGATTAAACATTCTGCTAGGCTTAATGCTGGCCGTTCTTCAATGACTATTAACAAAGATAATAAAAATATATAAAAAAAAAGTATTGCATTAAAACTGCTGGGTAGATATAATAGATTATTGGCAGGCAAGTTGGCAAGCCGTAGTTTATTTATTCAGATGTCCCAGGAAGATATTGCTGCCCATCTTCTGGTTTTAATTTTCCCTCTGTCGACTTTTACTATACCCACGGGATGAGAAGGGTTGGTAGATTCTCTTAAGGGTCTTGACAAACCGTAGTGGAAACATCGTGACTTCTAGAGCCTATTTACGCTTTATGGTAAATGGTATATACTCGTACATGATGGAAAATAAAATCAATTGAATACACTATTTCATTGAAACTGTTGCATTTTTTTACACAAAATAGCTTGTGGTAAAATTGGGTAAATTGAGTATTTATTGATCAACGATATAACTATATAAGATTAAATAATTCAAGAATTACCAGTTTTCTTGTTAAATTCCTCTGCTATTAATGATATTTTCTTCAAAGTGGTTACATGCTTCGCCAATTCTATTGCAACATCATTGCTACCTCCAGTATTAACTGCTGCATCTTCTTTAACGGTTTTTTTACTTTTTTCAACGGCAATTTTAAGGACTTCACTGTTTACCACGGGCATTTTAGGTACTTTAAAAGATGATTTTCGTGCGTTCTCTTTTAAATCAAACTTTTTAATATCAGATTCATTATCGTCAGCAGTTTTTATTTCTACTATTGGTACCTCGATTATTTCACTCGATGAAAGTTCTGGTGCATATTGTTGGAGATTTTCTAATTCCACTGGTGGCTCTTTAATTTCAGTACGTTTCTTGAAAAATTTTATCGGAAGAGCATTAGTAATGCTTTCTATTATTGTATCTGGAAATGTAAAGGACAGTAAAGACGCGGTATATAGTTTCAAAGTAAACTCATTGAAGTTTAACTATACTTACGTACTATGTTTTTTGAAGATTCTTCTTGGCGTTTCTTTTTTGATGCTAATTTCCTAGTTAGCTCTGCTAGAAACATTGAAGCACGTTGGCCCTGAGACATGGAAACGTATTATATTTCATTTATATTGAGAGTATTAATAAGTGGCTTTATAATAATTACCTTCACTCTTTCTCTTCTTTGTAGTCTTGGGCTTGCCTGTAGACTTTTTGTTTTTGACTTTATACCGTGATGTTTTTTCCATCCCTGATAAAGAAAAATAAGTCGATATACAATGAATTAAAATAATGCTGTAAGCTTCAGTTATTAGTTATAATAATATCGTGTAATAGTAACTATTGCACGATATTATTATTATTTTTATAGGAGAAAATTTCGAGACAAGCATCTCGTTCACGTAATGGTAAGGGCAACGTCTGTCCATTACATATGCTGTATCACTTAGAAGATTTCTCAGAGGCACCGCACTGCGCTCTTTATCTTGAGACATCAGTTCAGTTCATACGCCCAGTAATTACACTAGCTATCAGACCGATACACAGTAATGTTTGCACACTACTGCTTCGCGGCAGTATATACATCTTTGTGAGTTTATCATAGCTGTTGACAGACACAACAACTTGTTTAAAACAATGTGATTGTTAATAAAGAAGTAAAGTTATATTATTTTAACCGTATTGTTTGGGTAGTATGCTATTCATAACAAAGTGACGACAGAAAAATAAAATAAAATGATTGGCATTAATTTTGTAAGGCTAACAAAAATAAATATTTGGTGCCTCGTAAAACCAATCTAACGAATACCCCTTCCTCTTGGCAACAGATATCAAATGTGCACAAACTGTTTCTGCGTAAGTTTGTACCAGACGTTTAATATCATTGCTTTGACTTTTATAACTTGCTTTTGTAATGAAACGACTGGACATGCTTCTGACAACAATTTTTCTATTTACGAAAAATCCTCGTGTACTCGTAATACCGACATTACGAGTACACAAGGATATTATCGCATGAGCATTATATTAGTATTCCTGTGCAGTTGACAGTTTCCGTTAGTACTTGAAAGTTATTGTTGTAGTTGAAAATCAGACAGAATCAAACTAAAAATAGCATAGTACTCGTATATCCAACTGCCCAAAATAAGCACGGTACGATACAATAACTCTACAAATTGTATATATATTCGCATTTTATTCCAATTAACTGGTGGTAAGATTGTTATGCAGCAATTCGTCTAGGTGTCTACTATCTGCGTAATACCACCACAGTACCAGGTTATTTTGTCGTGAAACAGTAGCTTTTAAACATGTGTTTTTGTTTGAATGCACTGTACCTAGTGTATTTACTGGTCATATGAGACTTAAGAACGGATGTCTCAAAGTGACGAGCGCAGTGTGTCGTCACACAGAAATGTTATGGCGGACACAGCATCTGTAATGGTTGCACTTTTTTCTTAAAAAAAATGAGTTTTTGCATTGACTACAGGAAGGTGAGGTATGGGAACGATTGCGATACGCCACTATAAAGTTTTCTATATATCTATCTGAATGATATCATCATCACCGACCTTATTTATTTATTTAAATCTTTATTGCTTCCTTTACAATAACATGATACAAAGGGCGGACTTAATGCCTTTAGGCATTTTCTACCGGTCAACCCATGGAGTGGTGAGATTTTGATTAGGTGTAGCAATAAAGGAAAACAGAGAAAGAAAGATAGAAAGAGAAAAAAAAACCTTAATAACTCATAAATATTATAAATGATCATTTATAATATTTATGAGTTATACGTATATAGTTTATATATTTCATTTATATAAATATGTATGAAATATAAACATATACGTATATATACGGTATATACATATGACGACCGCGTGGCCTAGTGGTCAGAGTACCTGACTTCTAGGCCGCGGGTCCTGGGTTCGAATCCCAGCCGGAGCCAACATTTGTGCTAAAACATAAATTGTTGGTTTTCGGGTCTGGTTGTGTTGTGATTGTCCCCGTGTTTCTGACACTGCATCCTCGCCTACCTCCGATCTTATCGCATCAGCGTTACATCGGGCGCGGGTTGGTTGGGACGAGTGAGTGCCTCTGTGTTTGCGCGTACACTTGTGGCACTATAATATCTCCTGCGCAGCTGATGGCTCTCGACAGTAGTCCGCAGTTGTCGCCGTGGTCGAAATCGGCTAGGAGAACATCATCATCATCATCATCATATATACATATTATACATATAAATAAACGTAAAGTAAAATAAATATAAATAAATAAATGCACACTTGTAACGGTGACCAACTACTAACTATTTATGTTCTCATGATTCTCTGCTAAATGATCACGGACCAACTTCTTAAAGGAGTATTTATTGGGCGCTTTCCTGATATCATTGGGCAAGGAGTTCCAAAGAAGTGCAGCCCGGACAGTGAACGAGTTCCTAAAGAACCAGGTGAAATGTATAGGGATGCAAATCTTATTGTTAGAGAATGAACGAAGAACCCTATCACGTGATGAAGACGGATACTGAAATTTGTCTTTGAGATATGAAGGCGAAAATCCTTCAGATCATTTAAAATAGAGAAAAGAACAAGCAGTACCTATCCTGGAATCGCGCCTTTGTCGAATGGTGAGCCAATTTAGCTGAGACCTGAATTGAGATATATGATCATAATTATCGCAGACCAAAAATAAATCTTATACTGCTGTTAAGACAGAGACCTCACTTTAGTTATCGAATTTGTAGCTTCATGGTTGAAATAAATAATATTGAGGTCTCTGTTTGGAAGGTGGTGATGATGAAAGATTTTATCGTATCCTACTTTTCTTGATAATGGACCATATCTATGTAATTAAGGCCAAAAATATTTTTATTTTGTTACGAGTATATGAAATCTGTCCCGTGTGGTGACGGCTTAAGAGAATCTACCACCTTATCTCATCCCGTGGGTGTAAGAGGGAAAATTAAAACCAGATGATGGGCAGCAGCACCTTCTTGGAACATCTGAATAAATAAACTGCGGTTGCCAAACCGCCTGCCAAGCGTAGTAACTATGGCGAAATCTTTCCAAAAATAGAGCTACTTTTGTGGCAATCTATGGGGAGGCCTATGTTTAGCAGATGTCTAGTAATATGCTGAAATGATGATGATGATATGCTTCACTGGTGGTAGGATTCCTATGCAGGAATCAAATTAGAAATATTCTGGGTGACACAGCATTTTTTGTGGGTGAACGTTGCACTTACCATCAGGTGAACGTTTTGCTGGTTTCGTCACTTTATACAATAAAAAAAGACCTTGGTTTTAACATTACTTATATTTCTGTTAACCATTTAAATTATGCTAAAAGATGATTCATGACAATATGCGAATGGCAGGATCGGCCCTGTGGCATTATGTTTCGTTAATAATTTAGGTAATGTATGTCATGTGATACACTTGAAAACCCACACATTCGAAATTTCCCTGTATCGGGGAATACAGACATAAATTCAACACCTACTCGGAACAACAATTTGTAAGCCATACAAATATGTTTCCTGCCCGATAATCGAACCCGGGGTCTACAGTATAGATTTCTATTTAGTATTTTAGATAGAATTTATTATCAGCGCGGTAATGAACGCGTATATGGGGTTTAACTTTTACTTATTTTGACTGTATTTCGTGGAAACTTAAAATTGAAAATAGCTTAATTGTAAAAGTAGCTTATTGTTCCTAGTAATCGATTTTCAGCTTCCAGAGAACAAGGAACTGACAAGTAACAAATAAATGAAGTGCTCCTTTAAAAGACTGAAAGTATGAGGAGTATCTTTTTATCTTTTCAATAACTACGTTTATTAAACGACAGTTGCTAAAAATCTTCGTCGACGAGAAATATAAAGACAAAAAGTATCACTATACTTTAAAATTAATTCTGTATATACCAAGTACGCCGTTTGAAGAAGTCCAATGTTGAACGGAACTTCCACATGAATACTATTCAAAATTATTTACATATGCAGGCAGTACTACGAATTTAAACTGTTCATGACACTGTCAACTATAAATACCAAAGAGAAGTCATTACGTATCCGAATTCGATGTTACATGACATTTTAATATTTATTTTTTCACAGATAAAAAAGGTTCATGGCGCGAGATTTATCAATTTTTATGGCACATCAGAAGTCACGAAAAACAGAGTCTCCTTTACACTTATATGCTCTTTGTATATTTGATAATATTAAGGAAAATTATGCAAGAAAGGTTAGCATCTCCGGTATTACAAAAATCTAAAAAAGTTTAAAAAACTGACCAATAGAGCTAATTCAACCCTTTACTTTTATTTTTTTAAAAGATCTATCGAATAAAAAAAAACTTATGTAGGTGGGTAGGTATCTTAATGGTGATATGGTTCATATAATCCTAAATTCATACATTCGTAAATTCTATGCATAAATTTTTATTTTTGATTAATGCAATAATTCTCAAATAATATTTAATATAACATTTTTTCTCAAATAATATTTTTATTTTTCGTAAATTAATTACAGATGTGATATGATAACAAAAAATTAGAACATCTTCAAAAATAACGCGGTAAATAAAATAAAATCATTTTCTAAAAACAAATTTATTGCTTTTTTACAATTAGTACCGGATAAAAGAAAGCGATATTATTTAATGAAATTATTTTACGAAGTTCTTAGAGTGATTCTCTCTATGGAACGAAATATTGGAAGAGTGTTTTAATTTAATGGTGTTTCTATTTTCTTAGAAATATTCGTAAGTTTCTATGCTTACTCCGGACGTTTCAATGGTTTCTGAAATATCGGAATATAGTATATTAATTTGGGACAGACAAAAAAAAACCCGGATTTTCCTGAATTTGAAGCTGTCTGTCTGAATACTGCTCAATTCTTCGTCATGATCATCAATCTGATAATAGATCACTGTAAGGCGTAGGCCGCTCCCAGGATAGGCGATAGTAGTATCAAACGTCTGAGTATTTGATTAGTTTTCCGGTGGTTGGATTCCTAAAACTGTGAGCTAGCGTAATCACTGGGCATATAAGACTTAAGAACTTATGTCTCAGGGTGACGGACACAGTGTGGTGTCACACAGAAATTTTCTGGGTGACACAGCATTCGTTATGGGCAGACGTTGCACTTACCATCATGTGAACGTTTTCCTCGTTTCGTCACTTTATACAAAAAAAAATGTTCGGTTTGAAATTTTTCGATTCTCTGCCAGTTATCAAAAGTCAAATAGTCACGGACTGAAGAAGATTTTGTTGTTCATGAAATTCATGCTACATTTACATGTACAAATAGTCTTGAGATTCCTTCAGTCGATTTTTCCGAGTGTTTTAAGTGTTTCCTTCACCAATGGGAACAAAGCAGATCAGGTTTTAAAAGTGCACTTGATCTTGATTTATCTTTTAATACTAAAATAAATGCTGTTTATAAGGAACATTGATTTTATTTTTCAAATCAAAAGTGATATCAGAAATGCGTTTGTTTTCTTACAGTGATTGCTGTTGTCGGTGAGCGGGTGCGACGTTCCACTGAAGGTTCCATTACTATTATCGGTTCTTGTAATTGGTCGGAGTCGACTTGTGACAGTAATCTTTCTCTTGTATTACCAGTTATTGGATGTCCTTAAATAAGGAAGAAATGGTTATGTACAGCAGTGTGTAAAGTAACGGCAGGGCCCTAAAATAAGTTTAAAATTCTTAAAAACTGTATAATCAATATATAATCTATCAAGCGACTACGAATTCCGCACGAGACAAATATTTTTGGCCTACAGATATATAATTTTATAGTATAATAAAGTTTAAGTATAAAGACTTTTTTTTTGGAGACTACCAAAACGTCCACCTGATGGTAATTGCAACGTCCACCCATAACAAAAGCTGTGACACCCAGAACATTTCTGTGTGGCATCATACTGTGCCCCTCCCTCTGAGTTATAAGTTCTTAAGTAGTTTACATATCCCCATTGATTACACTAGGTCTCAGTGCACCTTAGATCGAAACGCAGTAATGTTTTCACGCTACTACTTCACGCCTTCAGATACCGGCCCCGTGGTGGTGCCTAACTAGGTGGATTCCTATATAGGAAGTTAAGAGTTTTTTGTAGATTGAAACCATATGCCGTTTTGGGGTTCGTGATTACATCAATTTCCTGCAAAAGTTGCTGAAACATCACTTTATTATAGCTTAGTGGCTATTTGTGTGTGTGTGTTATTGTGTGTGAGTGGCTAAAGTTCAGTAGCTTTGTAGCAGTAGGAAGTTGAACAGTAAAATAGTCGTGAGCCACAATAATCATTATTAATTTTATTTTATTATCCATTTGATGCGTAGTAGGGTGATGCTGCTCGGGACATACCTTCACAGTTTATCTGTGTAAAGAATCGGAGACGCAAGTATTGGCAATGGGGTGATCATTCCCAATATACGTTATCCGATACTGATACAGATATCTATGCAATACACTTATATGATATTTTCTAATGAAATAAATTACTTGTATGGCGTATAAGTGTGTATGCGCTATTACTATTTATTTTGAAGTTACGTTCATCGATTGCCCTAATAGCATCTAAATAACTCTACCGGTAGTGATGAGAGACTATTTAAGTTAAGAATTTATTTATTTCCCATAAGAAATTAATTCACTTACATGAGAAATTACATACAAATGTGTTTTACATTAATATATGGATAACGAAACGTAAAATACACAAAAACAGAATATTACAAACATAATTAAGGTAGTCGTAGAAAATATTTTGCATCACAAATAAATATGCGGTCTTTCGAAGCAAACACTTACGTAGACACAAAGATAAGCTTCACTAGAAGGGACTTATTTTAATTTTTTTTTTGTTTTTTGTATTTTTATTGAAAGGTACTACTGAAGAAAGCTGAGGAAGCTAAAGAATATAAATAATGTTGTAATCTAATGTTGATAATAAAATGCAGATTTTAAGGAATGTTTCCCGTCACTGTCGGATTTTAGTTCTTTACCTCTACGATTTATATATGTATATAAACACACACACTTTCTCTCTCTCTCTCACACACACACACACACAGACTCACACGCGCGTGCACATACTCATAAACGTAGTTCAATATGTAAGTTTATAATTTAATCCATACTAATATTACAAATGCGAAAGTAACTCTTCCTACTGGATATTTAAAAAACCTTTATTCACGCGAACGATGTCGCGGGCACCAGCTAGTAATAATTCTAAAACAAAATGTAACTTCCAATATCTCAATTACTAAATGTTGTAAATGGTAGTAGAGGAGCGAAAATTCTTTATTGAAAAATTAAGAAAAGGTTATTCCAAAAAAATGTAACTGACTCGTAAGATGTTAAAATAAATATTTTTGATACGTAAAGATCTGTGATAAAATTCCTAAATATTATACTAGTATCCGATGAAGCTGTAAAAGCCGAGAAGGCTAACAGCAATTACATCACCGAAAATATATATCAATATTATAATATATAAAGAAGTAGCTCGACGTATCTAAAAAACTACTTAACAGATAATACTAATTAAAAAAAATACCGGGAAGACCATGGAAGCTCTCTTGCGCGTCATAGAACTGTTCTTTTGTAGGATCATCTATAAAAGACACGGATCGAGAAACATCTTCAGTTCCACTTGAATCACTACTCTCAGTTCTTTTGATAACAGCTGGCCCTTTCAGTTTCTTTTTAACTCTTTTTACTTTTGATTCCGGTTGTCTTTCAAGCGCCGGATCATCTTTTTGCAAGTCGTGAAGTTCCAGAACGAATGCGTTTGTATCGAACATACTCGATGTAATACTGGAAGCAGTTGTTGTGGAAGTAGTGGTGTCGGTGTCAGTTGCATCAATGATATCATCTAATTCATCCCGTTCTGGAAAATTTAAGATATCTTTGCCTTACAAAACTGGCCAAGGAAATGTGAGCACTATCTGTTACTAAATATGCTATTATTATAGCTGCTGTTTTTGTAATTCATACACAAACAAAATTTCCGTGTGCCGAATCACTGAAAATGTTGCAGAAGACTTATGGTGATTCGTATATGTCAAAAAACATGGGCATATGAACGGTACTGATTTGGCACATTCTTGTCGACGCTCAACAGCTGCGAACGATGAAAACATCAATCTTATTAAGAAGCTGGTACTCGAAAAACGTTGTATGAGTCTAAAAGTGTTAAGTCCAGAGCCTTTCGAGGTGTACGTATCTTAAAAGTCTGTTAAAAAAAGTCTGACCGATATTTTGGGTATGAACACAATTAGTTTTAAAAGAACTCGGTTTTGTCCAAAAAGAGCATCAAAAGCGGGTTGCTGATGCTTTCCAGAGCTTCTACGGGTTCCACGTTCATGAAACGCATAATAACTGGCAATGTGATATGGATTTACGAGTGCAAGCAAGTCAACAGTCTTTCGAATATTTCATCGAAAGTAAGTCGAAACCCAGAAAAACCGTGTCAAAGTCGCTCGAAAATCAAAGTTATGCTCATCATCATCATTTCAGCCCATAATGGTCTACTGCTTAACATAGGCGTCCCCCATAGATTGCTACAAAAGTTTGCAGCTCCCACTAAGGGGGGCCATAGTTGCCACGCTAGGCAGGCGGGTAGGCCACCTGCTGTTTATTGAGATATTACAGGAAGATGCTGCTGCCCATCTGGTTTTCATTTTCCGTCTGTCGACTTTTACGACACTCACGGGATGAGATAGGGTGGTAGATTCTTTTAAGCCGCCCCAAGCGGCCAATGTTATGCTGATAGTTTCCTTTATTTAAGTTATTATTATTTAACAAACGGTGAAAAAATTATTTTATTTAGACATCATTAGACGTTTGCACCAGAATATGATGGATAAATTACATTTTTTGATTTATTGGGCAATTTCCGATATTTTTCTGATATTTTTAGCCGTGTTTTAGCGGCCTAAGAGCTATATATATATATATCTACCACCCCATCTCATCCCGTGGGTGTCGTAAAAGTCGACAGAGGGAACATTAAAGCCAGGTGATGAGCAGCAGCATCTTCCTGGATCATCTGAATAAATAAACTGCGGTTGCCAACCTGTCCGCCAAGCGTGGCAACTATGGCAAAGTCCCCCAAGAAGAGAGTTTCAAACTTTTGTGGTAATCGATGGGTGCTAAAAATTAGCCCTGTTCAGCAGTGGACTAGTGATAGGCCGAAATGATGATGAAGATGACGATGAAGTACTCGTAATTTGGTCGATTATTGACCTCGACGAAAACTTCCGAATGCTGTATCAAGTCTAGATGTAGGAATAGTTAGGTATTCTGAACACTAAGTCACGCGTTAAAAATGGTGGAAGGTTTTACTGTGCTAGGATTCCTATGCAGGAGTCCGTCTAGGTAGGTACCACCCCAGAGCGAATAACTAGCCCTACCATGAAGCAGTAGTGTGTAAACATTACTGTGTTTCGGTTTGAAGGGCACTGTGAGCTAGCATAATCACTGGGCATATGAGACTTAAGAACTGATGTCTCAGGGTGATGGGCACAGTGTGGTGTCACACAGAAATGTCCTGGATGACACAGCATTTGTTATGGGTAGACGTTGCACTTACCGTCAGGTGAACGTTTTGCTCGTTTCATTAGTTTATCCAAAAAAAGTACTATATTTATAGTAGATATATATTTTATAGTATAAAAACACTGCGTGGTTATCTTGTTTTAACTTGTATTTCATCGAGATGGAACAATACAGTAATAACAATGTACATAATACATGTGTACCACATTAAAGTGTTTTTTAACATGGTAGAAATGTAACAAAAATACTTTCATGAGTTTACTGGTTAGTCTAAGAAGCGACTATCGTCGAATTTTCTATCTACAAAGGTAAATTTTACTTACCGTAGCCATCACTATCATCCATCTTAGATACTTTAAAGTACTAAAAATATAAATTTTGCGATTAGGACTGTCCGGTGAAGCTTATAATGAAATTGATGGATTTACGCGTTTAGTGTGCTGGTCCATTATTCTGAAATATTGGTAAATCTTATGCGGTTTTTAATGTGAAAATTGCATTTTTTGTTGTAGATTTTTTAAATTTTTAAAACCTTCCATGACATTTTTTACAATGACATCATGAAATTTTGAGTTTCGAACAGCGATAAAGTATTACTATAATGATTTTGAATTAGTCATTACTTGTCTATTTATCATATGGTTGCAGCAAATAGGTATAATAAATTATTTATAAGAAGAGAAAATATGTTTTGTGAAAACTATAACTTTTAGACATTAACTAGAAGTTAATTGAAGAGGCCCATGTTAGTTGTTCACCAGCAACATGAGGCAAGTATTTTTGTTAATCCCAGTTGGTATATAGTGTACTAGCGATCCGCCCTGGCTTCGCACGGGTAGATAGATGTTAGAAAGATAAAACAGTACTTTATTTGGACAAACAGAACAATAACAATTCCTTACACTAACATTTTTTGTAGCGACTGTTCTCATCGGCGGCTAAAATAATAATTTATTTATGGTAACATAAGCAAAGGGTGCACACCTCGATATGCCCAAGTCGCATCAAACCGGGCGGCGAGGCGTTCGAGACCACGGCCGCTGTATTTATTGAAGAGCGTTTCAAAGTTTTAAATTAAAAAACAAATATAATAAAAATTACAAACTACTATTCAATTGTTTCTAGTTTACAAAATATGATGTGAGTAGGTAGGTAATTAATAGAACGTAGTATAATCGCGCATTTTTCTTACTTTTAGGCATTTTTTTACTCGTTGTAACTTCTAAACGATAGGTCCGATTCGAATAATTTAAAAAGGAATTTACATGTACATAATCAACCTTGAATATAAAACTATTTAGTAGGATAAGGATTAATAATATGATACGAATGTCATCATCTTTCGATTCTACCCGTGTTTTGATTAACTAATTTGAACAAAAAGCGGTTATTGTGTCAACTATAATAGTGAGACATATAGCCTCGCGGACTTTTTTTTGTGAGTAACGATGGGTTCCATGAAAATGTAGTACATTATTTTATTTATCATCAATAGTTTTTGCAGCGCACGCCATAAAAATGACTTTTATTAGTAAACTTTTGTAACTAGAGTTACATCATCGCAACTTTCTTAGGGATCTCAGTTTTTTTATTAAATTAAATATAACTCATGTTAAACGATGGTAAGGTAGCTGTATATAGGTAAAATAAATTTTAAAATCGGTTCAGTAGTTTTTGAGTTTATTCATTACAACCAAACATACTAAAAATCTAATCTTTTCTCTCTATAATATTATTTTATTTTTTTTCAATTTAAGACCAATTTTTTTATTTAAGATAGGTTGACTAATCGAGTCACAAGGATTAAACATCCTGTGCACCCAGCAGCGCATGGTGGCGATGGGCTCACCACCTATCACACTAAGTGCATTATATTGTTTTGGTGAAACGTGGATTGTGGCAGTCATCTGCTTTTGCAGTGAGTGCCCAGTCTATGACTACCCCTTATATACAGGGATACAGTCGTGATCTTATGTATAATATTAGTTTAGATGTGTATCTATGTCCAGAAATGTCAAACTCAACGTCACTTTCTTTTTATTGAGATTTGAATACAAAAATGCCATCTAAATTTCATACTTTTTGAAGGATTTTAAAAAAAATTTCATAGAAAACTTGTCCTTACAATTACGGACACAACCAAAAAATTATCAGCCAAATCAGTCGAGCCGTCCTCAAGTGATGACTATTCATGTAAATTTTATTTTTGTGTATTTGTATATATATATAAGAAATAAAATATAAGATAAGATAGAAGATAGATATCGTTTACTGCCGGTTTTTAATAATTACATTTTAATTTGTATGATCTCAGTTCACTCAAGTTTTGATTTTCACCTTCAAGAATATATCTGTTATGTTTTATTAAAATACTGCAGAAGACATAATAAGTATTTTAGGTAAAAAAACATCGACGAAATTTAAATAAAACTATTTTTACGGTTTTATCGCGTTTAATCTATAACTATTTTTAACCCGACGTTAAAAATAGTTATAGATTAAACGCGATAAAATCCGTAAAAATAGTTTTATTTAAATGTGTAATATTCGCGTAAATAAAAGAAAACATTATCGACGAAATTTTTATAAATCATGAATCTATTCAACTCTTTTCATTGTGACACGTATAAATTTTCTTTTACCACTCAGCTTTGTAAGTTGGTAAAGTAGTAAATGGCAATAAAAAGTACGAATTCACGAGGGACACATTTTATAGTTTTAAAGTTATAAATTTTATTTAACGTTTCCAACTTTTGAAAAGGAATTTGTTGCGATTTTCGAATATCATACCAAAATACAACAAATTCGTTGTATTGTTAGTGTAAGATATATAGTTTCTCTCAATTCTGAAGCTCAATTCAGAATCAACCTTAAATCTTAAAATAATGATCGACGCCACACATTAATGCTAGTTATTATGTTGTTGAAGCTCAGAATTGCTCAGCTAGCTATAGGAAAGGGCTATCCTTTGCTCGGATATTGTCCATCCGGATATATTATATAGACGTAATGTATCCGGATCGACGATATTCGCAGTAGAACTAGAGTAACATAGCCTTAATGACCGAGCTCAAGTGACACTGGCAATATAGCTCGCTGAACCTATCATCTTTAGGGAAGAAAGGTTTTCGAGAGGCAGATAGAGTGACCTTACACTACTCGTATGTGGAGCAATGACCCTCACGGTTTTCAGGGAAGTCGAATATATAATTTCGGTGATGTAATTGCTGTTAGCCTTATTTTGGCTCTTACAGCTTCATCGGATACTGTGCTCACGGGCCAGGGGCCCCCGTGCCAGTTTTGGTTTGACCCAAACATAAATACATAAATAAACTCCTACAATAAACTTGAAATTCGGACTGTCGCGCTCGCTGCGTGCTTGCCCAATTTAGAATATCTCTAAAGGGTTTTTAAGTCGTCTAATGACCGTCCGAGGGAGGCTGCGGGCTTCCATTTGGACTGTCGACTTGTGTGTCGGTAACTCTGGGCGGTGAGAACCGCCCTGGAACACGGGTGTATCGTGTGTACGCGGTGTGATTGTCGACTGCTGCGCGCCGCTCTCTACGGCGGTCGCGCGTCGTGGTGCGTGTTATATTAAAGCTATTAACTGTGTGTACAGTGTAGCCCGGATCGTGACTGACCGTATCGTGGTCAGGGCGGGGAAGTCGAACGCAGGTAGTTCAAGACCGTGTTTCGTTGCAATCTATGGGAAGGCCTAAGTTAAACGATAGGCTAAAATGATAACGACGGTGGGTTAGTCCCAAATGTTTTTATTGATATATAATTCAGTAAGTAGTGGCCTATAAATACTTGTGGTAGGATTCCTATGCAGGGAATCCGTCAAGGTATTCTACCGTGAACAGTAGTGCGCAAAAAAGTTCTGTTTCGGTCTGAAGGGTACTGTGAGCTAGTGTATTTACTGGGCATATGAGATTTTAAGAACTGATGTCTCAGGATGACGAAGTGTGGTGCCACACAAAATTGTTCTGGGTGATACAACATTAGTTATTGGCAGACCTTGCACTTACCATCAGGTGAACGTTTTGCTAAGCCGTGTCGGTGGCGGCTCGTTAAAAGAATACTACCACTCCATCTCATCCAAGGATCTCGTTAAAGGCGAGTAAGGAATTAAACTGCACTGTGCACTCAACAGCGCATGGTGGCGATGGGCTCACCATCCTATCACACCAAGATGCATTATATTGTTTTAGGTGAAACGTGGATTGTGGAAGTCATCTGTTTATGCAGTGAGTGCCCAGTCTCTGACTACCCCTTATGGGATACAGTCGTGATCTTATGTATGTATGAACGTTTTGCTCGTCTCGTCACATTCTCCAATAAAAAAAAATTCAATTTATTGACAATATCAAATAAATTGGCCTTTTTTATTGTTCATAGGGTTTCAGAACTGGTTAGCATCCGTGACCTACTCCACGTTGGCTGACTTCATAAGACCTTAGAAATACAATTTCTTTCTCAGAAGTGTAGGTTCACGATGTTCTCATTCGCCAACGAGTACATAGTAAATTTGAACTAAAAATTACAATTAACTATTTTATAGCTCCCAGCGCCAGATTGAATGTTGTGCTGGATACTGGATATGAGTTTCTGGCATACTGTGAGTGTGCATCAGTATGTAATGTTTAATATCATTAAAAAAAATATAAGTATAAGCCTTCGGCGTAACGTTAAATTAGCATCTAAGCTCAGTACATATATGAAGGGAATAATGCGCAACACCGACGTTTTAGCTTTGGTAGACCTGCTGATGGCGGTAAGGAAAACAATATCGGATCAAAGGGTGGAAAGAATTTTCGAACGTTATCCCCAATCCGTCAAATGACTAAGGCAAATAAACAGTTTAATGGATATCGGAAAAATTCAATATCCAATGCTCCTACTCTGGAATCTGAGGAACGCCTCGTCGAGCTTGAAAATACCCAGACAAACATAAATTGGGAAGTAATTGGCTTATCCAAAGTCCGTAGGAATGGCAAAGGCATCTTGTAGAGAAGTGTAAATTTTTATGCGATTGGAGTAGGTATTTTCTACACGATACACTGTATTTTTTCTCCATCTTATATCGTATGTGACAGTAGATGAAAGTTATTTTTCATTTTATTCAAGTGGGATGTAATGTTATTTACAACTTAAATGACTGGGCCGGCGAAAAACTTCGTAAAACACGATAGAAGTTCGAGAAGAAACCCTCAGGAGATGAAGCGACGGCCTGCACGGGTTTACGGGCAGTCAATGGATTTAGGTTATTCACTATTTTATGTCAATTTATGGAAGAAGAATATCTTAAATAATAGACTTGCGATGGGCTGAAACGATGATAATAATATTTAAAAATGTATGCTACAAGTGACTTGCATAATAATTCTAACCTTTTTACATTCCAAATTTCATTTTAAAAATGAATACTTATTTCTGTGACGTGAAATAATGTTTCGTTAATTTATAATATTATTTAACGTCAAAATGATTATTTATTATCACTGATGATAGGATTCCTATGCAGAAATTCGCCGTGGTGGGTTCCAGCTCAGTGCAAGTTATATAGTGCCACAAGTATACGCGCAAACACGGGGGCACTTACTCGTCCAAACGTACTTGCCTTGTAACGCTTATGCGATAAGCGTTACAAGGACAATAACAAAAATCTGAAAACCAACAATTTGTTTTCGCACAAAAGTTAGCTGGCTGGGATTCGAACCCAGCCCGCGGTCAGGTACTTTAAATGCTAGGCAATGCAGCTGTCAAGGTTAAGAGACCAAAGAATCGATATCATATGGTAACGTCCATAATAAGTGCTACGTAGAACTTTCCAGAATTGTTGGTGATACCGCAACTTATATAGACAGGCGCTTACCATCAGGTGAACGACTTTCTCGTCTCGTCACTAAATTCCATTAAAAAAATCTTCTATGTAGGTGTACTTTGAAATAGGTAACATTTTGTGCCGATCTGTTTTAGAATTTTTCCAATATCCTTTCAAATTTAATAAGTTTTATGTTATTATGAACGATGAGTGGGCGGGAGGTCTTTGTGAGCACAGACTTAAAAATTCCCGGTATCTTTTAACATATTTAAATAAAATTTCTTAAAGCATAAATATTAAAAGGACACTTCTTCATGGCCATATACGAGTACATGTGATTATAAGCCTGTAAAATACCTTAAAACATATTAACATATTTTTACTTCCATAAAATTATATTCTTTATAATGTCTTTATAATTATATTATTTAATAATTATATTCTTTAGAATATAAAGATCACTTCTTAAGTCTCATATGCCCAGTTATTACACTGGCTCTCTGTGCCCTTTAGACCAAAATACAGAAATGTTTGCAGACTACTGTTTCACGGCAGATTATCTGGCCCTGTGGTGGTACCTACGTAGATGGAATCCTGCATAGAAATCCTACCACCAGGAATAAAAACCAATTAAAAGTTTAAAAATAAATCATCAGTTTTTATGATTATCAGAATCAATAATCAATGCGAATATTATAAATGCGAAAGTAACACCATTTATCCTTCTGTCTGTTTGTTATCTTTTCACGGCTCACCCGTTGAAGCGATCTCGGAGAAATTCGACACAGAGATAGCTTGCATCCTGGAGACGGACATAAAATACTTTTTATTCCAGAAACAAAGAGTTTCCACGGTATTTAAAAAAAAAAAACTTAATCAACTTGGACTCAGTTGCGGGTTTTAGCTAGTTAGTCTATAAATCTTATTTGTTTATGGTTAACGATTAGTTAACATCCTGTCACTACCTATGTACGAGCCCTTTTATTTATTAACCCTAATTCCGGGTGGAGGCCATGCCCTTGTACAATATAAAGGAGGTTAGTATTTAACACTTAATGTGGTGGTAATAGGTGGTCCGGCAAAGTAGAATAGCACCTAACTCTTTCCTGCCGAGGTGTCGTAAGAGGCGACTTAAGAATTGTACAGACAGCCTTTATTCGTGCAGATTAATACCATAACATGCAATGCCATCACTATACTGCTCGTGGGAACGTAAGGGATTTTTTTTTGACTCGTACCAAAATGGTGGCGACGTGGTTTGCCACCTGTCACGTCCCGTTTCCCGCTGGGACGAAGAGTGGGCTAAATCTGTGGCCTATGTCTACCTATTACAAGCGAAAAAAGCGTGACTATATATGTATGTATGTTATTTTATTGAATGAAGATAACCTGCCAACAAATTTATTATGCAGATACTAAATCATTATTTTAGGATTTTTGTAACGTATCTGTTTAACTTAAACCACTCCCATTTATCTATATGAATCTCTGAAGTATTCAACCAAAACTATCTTCGAGTCTTATACCACATTATTCGGGGTGACCTACAGTATTTTTACAGCGTGACCGAGTTTACACAGCAGTCCCATAAATTCTCAATTCGAATCGTGATCCGAATACCCTTACGCGGATGAACCCATGTTAAACTCTACGATATAAAGTTTTAAACAACAAGAATACTGAAGTATCTATATCTATAATTTTTAACATAAAACCTATTTTTATTACAAACTTTTATTTGTGGAGACTATGTCCAGTAGTTGACTTCAAATGCCAAATTTGCCTGGGGTATAGTACTTGTGAAGATAAATCTAACGAGTCTACAGAGTGATATGGCTTCTGTAAGTTATTGCGGAGTTGGGTGGTATGTAGGTGGCCCTGGCAGCAGCATCAAGACCAGCTCGCCATAATATTGCATTGCAATCAGATTTATCCAAGAATATCAGATTTTAGCATATTCGGAGTACGATGTTACGAATGTTAACCCAAACAAACACACAAACGTTGCAAGTTTAATAAAAACTTGTAAAAAGAAAGTGATTCGTGAGGAATCTACCACCTTTACTCAAAATCTCAACCTCATTTGCACGAAGTGAACTCTGCTCTCTGACAATCGAGAATCGGACGTTCGGCTGATGGTAAAGAATCTATCCAAAGTTGTCAAATCAGAACCCCCACTGACTGTGATGAGATTTCTGATGGGAAGCGACATCATTAGCACGAGGGTAACGGCAATACGTTGTCTAACCCTGCCCATGGTGGAAAGTATGAGAATACTTCCTTGAAATGCAAGCTAGTTTTTGCTGGCGCGTTCTCCGTTCATCTGTGGACTATTAAAAAAAACTGCAAACTGTAAACACGTTAATAGTAGAATCAAGGTCGTAGAACGCGTCACATGCAGTGTCAGAGTCGCAGGGCAATTGCAATACAATCAGACTCATAACCCGATATATTGCGATAATTTGCGTGATTCTCAAACATTGGCCTGAATTTTGATTTAAAGCCTCGAACCCCAACACAGTCAGCAGGTACACTAACTACTGAGCCGCGCAGTCGACAAACCTTGGTAATAAATAATAAAAAAATCTTATTATATTTAAGATCGGCGCCAAACATGAAGAAATACATATTATACTTTATATACTACATGGACTTTATCGCTATAATCCACTTAAATATACATTTTTAACTTACATTTCGAAGCTAATTCTCGATTAAATTTAAGAGTTTGTGATGAATTGAGTGTACTGAAATTTAAATTAACGGATATTAAGCTCGACTCGAGACTTAATGGCTCACAAATTCTAAATGAAATTTAAACCTGAAAATTGTTTTTGTTAATTTGTACTCTGGTATAAAATTAGTAACGAAGTATATTTGTTTTATATTTTAGTTTTATGTCTTATATCATAAGTTGAAAACTCAGTACGTGAAAATCTATTTAATCCATACTAATGTTATTAATGCGAAAGTAACTCTCTCTGTCCCTCTGTTACCTTATTACGATTCAACCGTTGAACCGATCTAGACGAAATTTGGCACAGAGATAGTTTGCATCCTGGAGACGGACGGACTTGTATTTCAAAAAATCAAATAGTTCTCACGAGATATTTAAAACATGTTCATCCACGGCTTCAGCTAGTTTAGTGTAACGTTTAGGAGTTGTCGCATTTGTGGCCTCCAATCAAGGACTGGCACCAACGGCCATCGCTAAGGCGACAAACTTGGCCTGCCCACTACCACTTCACATCGCAGATTGTTTGATCTACTGTTAGTTTGAGTATGTCGGTCACTTTATTTTTCCGACGGATTTCCTCATTTCGAATATAGAGCGGTTCTTTAGAAAAACCCCGCTCTCTCCATGGCTCGTTGATTACGACTAGAATTAAGTGATCGGGCCTTTTGTCAGAGTCCAGTGCCGTACGTGTCTTATGAGACATGACGTATGACATACATACACTGGTGATATACCTTGGCCTTCAGGCACTGTGGGTTTTATTAAATACAGCATTCATTCTTAGTAGTAAGTAGTAATCAAGTAGCGCAAACTCTATAAACTTAGTTAAGTAAAACTTGTGGGACACAGAAGCGGTGAAGTGAATTTAAAACAAAGCTTCAGGTAAGTTCAAGTCGGTACTTACTTAACGGTCGGTAAAGTTGAAAGGACTTACTGTAAGTTTAAAATAATAAATGTAGGTGAATTTTTGAAGTGCCAAAGCCATACTACAGGGCCAGTATCTAAGCATGACTCGTGAATGGATCGGCCTGAAACTATACTGATTCCGTAAATCCTACTACACTGTACTCTCTATATCGTCTCTATAGTGTCTTGGATACTAAAGAGACGATATAGAGAGTATGGGAAGCACCATACCTTCGCAAAGTACCAAACCTAACTTCATCATCATTATCAGCCTGTTAATAGTGAACTATTAGTGACTACTACTGACAGTTAGACGACCATACGGCCCAATGGTCAGAGTTCCCGTTTATCTGACACTACATCCCAACCTACCTCCGAACTTATCGCATGAGCGTTACATCAGGCACGGGTATATTAGGACGAATTAATTCCTCCGTGTTTGCGCGTACATTTGGAGCACTATAAGATCTCCAATATATAAGATTACAGTTAATAGCTTCCTATATTGTTCGAAAGTTTTCACCGTTTTGGCTGTCTTCTTCATTATAGAAGACATCAATAGTCTACAATTTCAAGAAGAGCGGATTTGTCGAATTCACTAGGTTTGGCAGGCGGACTGGAGATCGCAGAGCCAAACGCCTACCTTAGGGCGAATTTCACGCGATCAGTTCAATCTAAACGAAGTTTAAGCGTTTAACTGAGTTCAATGGTATAATTTGTATGTAACCAACATCAAATGAACGCAGATTAAGCCTAAACGCAGTTCAAATTCTGAACGCCTAATTTTCGACGTTTAGCTCCATAAGAAGCGTTTAGAGAACTGTCATTGTCAATTGCACAACTATTTTAACACAAAAATTATTTTATTTCGTATTGTTAACTGTTTGCACACAAATGTGACTTATGTATAAAAATAAGCTGTTTAATGTCGCAAAATAAGTAAAACTTGGTTTCCAAAACGAACGGTAAAATTGGTTTTTAGACGATCCTACCCATCGCCAGTCTATATATTTTAGATCTAAGATCTAATTTTGTACTTTTTTTTAAACAAAAAAATACCGATCACCCTAGGATTTGTACTGTATCGTGGACGCTATTTACGAGTACAGTTACATATTGCGTACGCACAAACATCAAATACGAAAAAACAATCGGGGAAGGTCAAATTACAAGTGCCGCGAAGAACTCGATCTCGCGACCGACAGCGTAGAAAGCAACAGCTTAGTTACTGCGTTTTTCCGAGCATCGAACCAAGTCGCCATTTTTCAATTAGAAATATTAAAGAGATTTGACGTGATCTAAATAAATAAATTCCATCTGGGATGTGTCGGAGAAAATTAAACTTTCTTTCAATCACATCCGCAATGTAAAAAATTAAATTGATTCCCATTATTTTAGACCAAATATCGGCAATGACTGCATTATCGCAGATGGTAAAAGTATTGGTAATTTGAATTTATATGTAATTTTAAATCGATTTTCGTCACCACATTAATCCTAATTAACCGGCAACTAGCCTCAAAAATAAAAACGACGAATTCTAAAATTGTTTGTAGATTACGATTTAAAACCGTTGTTTCACTAACGGATAAATGTAATGTCTATTATGCGTTCTGGTATTTTAATAATACACGACTTATGTTATGTCGTCTAGACTTCACAGCACTAATACGTCTAATTGCAAGCTTGCAAAACCGAGGAACGGCTTAATAACGAACACGTGACTTTAGTAGAAAGCGCTAGAAATTTGCATCGCTCATTGAATACCAGCTTCAAAGGGAAATGCTTAAACGATAGTATAGAAATACCGCACAGGTGTTAAATATTAGTAAAATGAAAAGGCAAAGAGGGAAACAAAATTGTTAATTTGCTAAGATCCGCTTGCCAAAGTAAAAATAATTACATTAAAAAAATGTATAATAATCTATGTTTCTGAACAGCATCGCCCGCCCTACCACAACAGAGTGCATAAGCAAACTAATATCGCCACCAGATATACTTGGTTTCCGCAACGCAACACCTGATTTCATTAACTATATATTTTTTAACATTTACTTTGACAAAACAACTATGGCAAAATCCCCCCAAAACGAGAGCTAAACACTTGTGATAATCTATGGGAGAGGCCTATGTTCAGCAGTGGACTATTGATAGGCTGAAACGACGACGACTTTGAGTCACGTTTTTAAATTATTAAGTCCATACACTTTTGTCTCTTTCATTTAAACAAATCTACACCCCGCATTAGGGAATTCACTAGTGGGAAACCAGTTTGGCTAGATTAAAATAGTATAAAAATCCATCCACATCAACTTGATTGTTGGCATTCAACCACTATGCTTTTTCAAGAATTTTTGGCACACACGATCACTCACAGTAAACGTTTCCTGCCGCCAGCGGATAGCCTTACAATATATGTAGCCGTGCATGAATTAAAGCAAAACGAAAACAAAGCGGCCCACGAAACTTCACGGAATACGAAATCAGGAGCGCTTAAATTTTTGTTGACAGGATCGAATTGCGTTTTACAAATAATAAAAAAAAAACGGTCACAATTTGCTAAAGTAGGTGTGGTAAAAGATTAAGGAATTTTCATTATATTATTATTTGGTTAGTTTTCGGCATTAACTGTCTAAAAACTGATAAGGTAGATAGCAGTGTAGTGTGTAAACTGGTTTCTACACGTGTAACTGATGTAATTTGATAGCACTTCGTAAACTCTTCTGTGACGTTAAAACTTTATGGACATGAAATGAAGACTTTTAATATGTAACTATTACATAATATTAATATTTACTGAAATCAAATCAGATATTAAGAGAATTTCTATTATTCCTTTCACTTTAATTTTGTAAATCGTTGCTTATGACTAACGCTCTAGATGTATGCGTTTTATTTTACTGGTAGGATTCCCATGCAGGAATCCATCTAAGCATACCAGACCAGATATTCTGCCGTGAAGCACATATGTGCTTCGGTCAGAAGGGCACTGAGAGCTAGTCTAATCAATGGGCATATGATACTTAAGAACTGATGTCTTTGGCTATCGGGCACAATGTAGTGAAGTGTAAAGTTTGCGCTGATCCAATATTGGTTGGCGGACTACGCACGTGCTTCAAATTTTTTTATTTGTTAGATAAGAAGTTTTCTTTGCGATATTACTTCACTGCCGAGCGCGACGTACTCGTAGATCAGCATTAAGAATTGCAAGGATAATTTTTGGGGTATCGGCACCGGAGGCCGGACTCAAGTCACTCACGTACTACCCCAAGAGGTTACTACATAAAGGGGTTGCACATTTTAAAATGAAAAACATTGTATAAATGTGGGATCGTTGAAAAAATACATAGCAGGTTAAAGTAACATATTCTTTAATAAAGTATCTAACTATTACAATTACTTCGTACCTCTTTTCATCAATCCTTTTTGTCTCCTCGCAACGTCAACATCCGCCAGTTATCTGTTTACTCGTGTTGCCATAGAAACTAATCAAACAATAACAAACACATAGTAAAACTAAAACTTTAAAAAGTATTCACATTTTCCACATACATAATGTCTAATTATATTTAACTAATACAATGTAATTATCTTCCGCGAGAGATGCGTTACCAAATATAGACTCAACGTGCACTCGTACTGTCACCAATCAGCAGCAGCAATTATCAGCGATGTCAATAAAAATGTTTTGATAAGCGCTGGCGTCGCTACCGTTGCTGTAATTTATGCTTTACGACGATAAGCGCAGGATTCTAATAATCTATTTACATATTCACAGTTTCATCAAAAAGATTCAAGCCTCACAGCTGTTATTAAATGTTTTGCAATATAAGTAGTGAGCGTTTTTTCTCTTGTGTCGTTGGTGTGTTTCAGAGACATAAATTCCACATGCACAAACACCCAGACCACGAACAACTATATTCCACACAAATATTTGTCCCGTGCGGAAATTAACCCTGCTACCCGTTGTGAAAAAATCAAGTGCTTAGCCACTACGGCAACCAAGCCGCAGCGCTTTTACCTCATTATTAAGCCAATCGAAGGTGAGATCTCGGCCTTTGCTGTATTCTTATTGACAGGATAAAATACAAACGTTTTTGTTGTCGAAAAAAACTTGGATTGTTCTGTATTCGCCAATTAGTTCTAAAACATTAAATGCGCATTGCAGCGTGGAGTAATGTAATATTCTGCATCTGCAGTGGATTGATTCTCAATATTGCGAAGTCTAATTACATTACGGCTTTAATGTGAAAGATAAATACGAAGGAAATGTTCTTCATTTCTCTCTAGAGGAACTCTTCTGTAGCTGTATAGGATACGGCAATGAGTAATACCCATATCCTATCATAATAATAAGAAAAATTATAATTTGTTCCGAGTTAGATGTAAGGAATTTAATAATATCTAGTAACTAATAACCAGGAGATGGGCAGCAGCATTTTCCTGAAATATCTGAATAAATAAACTGCGGTTGCCAACCCGCCTGCCGAGCGTGGCAACTATGGCAAAATCCCCCTAAAATGAGAGCTACTAACTTTTGTGACAATCTATAGGGGAGGCCTATGTTCAGCAGTGGACTAGAAATAGGCTAAAGTGAAGTGTGATATTAAGAAAAAGATAAAGCATAAAAATAATACACTGTATATTATGAGTATTTCATAGCTCGCCTCAAAATTTATTTTATAACGTTTTATTTTTTATTATAATCTCTACCTCGAACCATACAAAATCAGAGAAAATGTATTATCAGTTCTTCTTATATACTTTAATAAATCACGATCAGCTCGGTAGCGGCAAATTGCGACAAATTGCTTTCTCCTCTATTAGTGTTTAGAATGACCCGATAACTCGCTATAAGCACATTTTTCCTGTAGCATGAATTTTATAAAACGTATAACGAGGCTACATTGTTATGTATTAATGTTAAATTGGAATAGCAGCTTCCTCGAACATGTGAATAAATAAACTGCGGTTGCCAACTCGCATGCCAAGCGTGGCAACTATGGCAAAATCGCCACAAAATGAGAGGAGCTTCACACTTTTGTGGCAATCTATTGGTAAGGTCTATGTCCAGCGGTGGACTAGTGATGGGCTAAACTGATGACGATAGCCGATATATTTTCAGTATTACACACTGTGGATGATGGAAAAATAATTCACAACAAAATTTTCTTATAAAATGAATTAGTTGACCTGACCATGAAGGATTACAATAAAAGCGACAGAGACTGTGCATGTGCAATTTGTCTGTAAACGCAATTACGATACATACAGCAAAAATACTTATGAAGGAAAAAAAAATAAACATTGAAAAGTATTAAAGCTATCAAATAGACAGTAACAATGATACAAGAGTTTACTGAAATCAGTTTGGTAATGTAACCACCAATCCACAAGTGAGGTGATTACGTCATATCCTATATTTTTGGGCTTATGTCCAGCAGTAATACTAATATAATACATTTTGTAAAATACGTACTACCTAACCAAGTACATTGACCTCTTAACACCATGGCTCATCACCCATCATACTGTCACTATTTCCTTTTTACGTTGGTAAATTAAGTAGTGTGACCAGAAACTTAATCTTTCTAAAAGTTATAACATACTAGGCCGTTTTAATGATATAATTTTATAGCATGCGATCGTCTTAGGTAGGACCCTTTTTGATAGGTTCTGTTTATTTTAGTAACTTGTTCTTTTATGTGTTTCATGGAAAGATGTTTATTCACTAGAGAAATCGCAAGCCAAATACAGTGCACAAATACTTCTTACTAATCTTCTACTAATCCCTCCACTTTTTTAATGGGGTTCACATTGTTCTTTCGTGAAGAATAACACCATAATATACAATGCTGTCACTATACTGCTCGTGGGAACGCAACGAGGATTATAATTTTTATTAACTCCAAGCAAAATGGCGGCGACGTGATTCGCCACCAGTCACATCTCGTTTCCCACTTGTGCGAAAAGTGTGGGACATGTGTGGCCTCTGTCTACACCTCATATGACAAAAAGGCGTGACTGTATGTATGTATGTATTTATCAATACTTAATACAAGGGGATTTGTATTCCGCACTTGCATAAGGTTCACATTATATTATTTAATAAAGCTTTCCGTACGCGCCATCACATTGCCAGACCGCTGCAACTGCAAAAGTTGAATAATTGTTGAGTATTTTTGGCATTCATGCAACATGCATATGCATCAATACGACTATCGCCAGACCAATGCCAAGAAAAGGGCCTCCATACAATCCCGGCAGACATCTACACGCCGCAAACCCGCCGTCAACGAGAACCATAAGTCGCATTCATACAGATGCCACTCACTCATATAATCGCCACCAGTCACAGTTCCGTAAGTAGCAGTAAGTACTATCACAACGCAACAATATGATAAATATCGACTTTAGTAATTTTTGTTTACTAAAAACATCACCAACGTATTATACCTAGTTCTGTTACAAATGAAAATGCATTTTTTTTAATGAAGTAATGTAATATTATTAAAATTTATACCTACATATTTATTAGTCTCAGCCAAAATATAAAAAACAATGTTCTATTCGAAATGGCCACCTTTGGCTTTTATATAGGCCTTTAATCTGTTTGGCCACGACTCTATGTGATTTACGCACTGTTTCCAAGGGATATTTCGCCACTGCTTGCTCCAAACATTGGCATTAAGAGACTCAATGTCGCCGTGTCGTTTAGAGCAGGCCATGTCCTCTTAAACTGACTATAATTTGAAGTCTAAAGGGTTGAGGTCTAGGCTAGATAAGGGCCAGTCTTCAGCTCTTATAAAGTCCGGAACGTTGGTTTCAAGCCAGGCTTGGGTAGTTCGTGCCTTGTGATCAGGTGCAGAGTTCTGCTGGAAAGTCCACGGTATATTTTTAAAAATTGTATTGCTGAGAGGGTTCACAACATGATCCAAGACTGTATCTTGATACACTTTGGCTGAAGTTTTCACTCCTTTTTCACAAAAATGTAGTTTTGTGACTACTACCCACCAAACCATCACTGACGCAGGATGATGACCACGTTGTACCTTTCCGACCACTTGAGCAGCTTCTTTGGAACTGTGAGCGTTCACTTTATCATTATGCTTATTGTAGTGTTCTTCAATCGTGAAAATTTTGTCATCGGTAAAGAGGTTATTTCTGTGCCTTTCACCTGCGTATCGCGATAGAAGGCGTTTTGATCGATCCACTCTCGACGATAAGCACCGAGTTTTAGGTCTTGTTTTATAATCGCGACAGAGTCCTAGCGGGAATCTTCGTTTCTCGCGATAAGATTTTTTGCTTCCTAATGGGGTTTCGACGAATTCTGGCTTTAACAGCATTAATAGCCTTTGTAGTTCTTACAGCACGCGGCCGCCCCGATCTTTTCTGGTCCTCGACAGAGGAAGTGTTGTTGTATCTGTTGATAGTACGATATACGAACATACGGCTATATACCAAGCTTTTGAAGTGTCTGGAATATGACCGACGGCTCCATACCCACTTTGTGCAAGGCGATCACTGCAATCCTATTTTCTTTATCACCCTGTTACATATTGTTATTTGATAATGAACATGAAAAAATATGTGAAATGGCGCAAAATCGAAACAAGTTTTTAAAATAATATACGTGTTCCAAATTCAAAATAATTAAAAAGTTGAAATAAAGAAAAGTTTTTATGTAACAGTATTTATGGCCAGACTAGTTATAATAGTAGCAAGTTACTAAAACGCTGGCATTTCGAAGTCCATGTACCATAGTACTGACGCTCTACGATACGTGGAAAGAGTAAGCTTCAACACCGAAGTGCCTTCAGCCACCCCCCTTCCCCGTAAGATAACCGACGTGTCATAGTGCATTACTCTAAAACGCCAACCACAAACGTCATAGGTATAAGTTTACGTAACTCTATCTTAATAATTTTCAAGTTCCAATTTAGCTTTATAATGATGATTAGAGACATCCTATAGATTTTCTTTTATATCTACTTTAATATCATAGGATCTTTCTTTGGAAAATTAGCAAAGTGCAACATTACCTAGTAGTATATATATGGAATACTTACAATTTGAAGATATGAAGGTTATTTATGTTTGCATATTTTTGATCAACTCATATTGTACTTTATATAATTAAAGCTCCTGGACATTATTATAGATTTTTTAATAAATTTTAAGAACTTTACTTAACATTTGTGCTACATATAAACTAAAAGTGAAAATCATGCAACTCTACCCATGGAATTGGTTCTTATACGTATTTTCCCTACTTTTTAGGATTTCCATTTTTTTTCTTTATCATAGAAATACTCGTACGTTAAAAGCACCGTCACAGTACGTTCACTCCTATTCGCAGATCTTTGAAAAATCAGGACCAGCTGCATCCATTTCCTTAGCATAACATTTGTCAACACGTAAAATAAAAGTAGTGTTTTCTACTTTTCTTTTCACTGTCTAAGAAATTAAGTTTTAAGACTTCGGGATGGTTACTTCAAAATACATTATGTAAATTGCAATTGTTCACCTGATGGTAAGTGCAACATCTGCCCATAACAAATGCTCTGTCACCCAGAATATTTCTGTGTGGCACTACACTGCATCCGTCACCTTGAATAATCAGTTCTTGAGTCGCATATGTCCAGTGATTATACTAGCTCTCAGTGCCATTCAAACCAAAGCACAGTAATGTTTGTACACTACTGCTTCACAGCAAAATAACTGGTCTGGGGAAATACCTACCTAGACTGATTCTCAACGTGGGCGATAACGACCCCTTGTGGGCGTTTGATACCTTCAGGGGGCTGAGGAGAAAATATTCTCACGGTGGACAGTGGGCAAAAAAAGATTGAGTACCTATGACCTAGATATATATTCCTACATAGGAATTCTACCACCAGCAATTATGGCACGAGTGTTAAAAATGTTTATCTTTTTATTACGCTAATGTTTACTTAACTTTTTCCTCTTTTAACAACAATTTAAATTTAATTTAAAGCTATTAAGAATATGTATATTTAAAACAATGAGAATATATATATATATATATATATATATATATATAGTATATGTAGAAATAAAAAAGAAAATGTATGATTAGGTGCAATCAGAATTAAATTTAGTGCTTACTAAATAACGTTAATAGAGTGCATTAAATTGTGTTATTTATTTGTAATTCAAAGACATAATATTTTTTTATTTATAGGTTAAGGTTTTGTGTTTCTAGATACTCATAATGCATTCGTCGTAAAAAAAAATCTTGCTAATGATATTATATTAGATTGGTTTACAGTGTCTGTTAAAAAAAATGTGAAAAAAAAAATGTTTCCTACTTTCCCGAGTACTCCCAATTGCTATACTCAAAACAAATTTGTTATACTGATGGGAATTCCTATAAAGTTATTTGTTTATTTAAAGTGTCCCATTGCTTTTGTGAATAATATTTTCATATCGTTTCGGACTTATTTGTAAGTACCAATTGTCCAACTTTCGTAATAAAAACTCAGTAAACTCAATATTTGACTTGGCAAGCTTTATTTATTGTTTCATAGCTTGTCGTAAATTATAGAAAATAATATAAACTTTCTTCATTTGACGATATACAATTGTTATAGACTGGATACTGAACGGAATCTCTAGTTCTTAATTCTGGTCGTAAAATGCAAATGACATGTAAAAAATTATGAATAATTTTTCCTGGATGTAAAACGTAGGGGCGAAAAGATAGCAAGATACCTGGGAAGATTAGCTGCGATAACTGCTTGCAATTTATCAGTTTAATGTACTTATAATAAATTATTATTCTTATTCTATAGGTAATGTAAATTAGTAAAAATCTGTACATACATACAGTCACGCCTTTTCCCCATAAAAGGAGTAGACAGAGGCCACTCACGTCGCCCACTTTTGCCCTCGCGGGAACCACGTCGCCGCCGTTTTGATACGAGTCAAAAAGTTATTTCTCCCCACTGTGTTCCCACGAGCAGTATAGTGTTAATCTGCACGAATAAAGGCTTTCATTGTCTTACGACACTTCGGTAGGATAGAGGTAGTTGCTAGTATACTCTGCTGGATACCTATATTGAAAAAATCCGTGGATGTGTGTTATTTGCAACAGAAAAAGTTTCTTTCGTTCTCTTAGAATAACGAAGCTGACGATGTATTCCAATAATTCAACTTGTTTTAAAAAATAAAAAGACGCCGTAATTATCCTCGCTCAACATTCGCTTTTGATAACCAATATAGCAATTATATATAACAATAAGGGGTGCCAAGCTGCCTACCAACAGTTTTTGTGCCCTTCGTTAAGAGGAATCTTATTGATAACGGCAAGGGGCGACACAAACTGGCGAACGATTGTGGCTGTATTAAGAACCGTATTTCTCATATAAGTTATCAGATAAAATTAACGAAGATATATACGCTCTAGTTGCTTAGCTAACACCAGCGGAATAATATACAGATTTTTAAGCCCGCACTTATAAACGTAATGACAATAAATGACCTACAACAGCGCACATGCATTTTCTCATTTTTGATGGAAATTTGAATTGTGACTAGAGAAGTCCGGAGGGATGACTAAAGTACGGATATAATAGAATAGAATTAAGTTATCAGGATATGGTATAAAATTATCATCTTAAAAAACGACTTATTCAACTGGATCAGAATGCAAATGTCAATGGTTAAGACAACAAAATTAAATTAATTTTGTTACAATAAACGAATTTGCAATTTTAGGATAGGATGCAAGTTTAGAATTTTTTTATCGAATACACTAATTTCAGGTTGACGGACTTTACGTGTCGACGCAATATTTCTGTATTTATTAGAAATTCAAGACTCTGCACGAAGTTTTGCTTCTTTCTCTTTTAAGACAAGGACATGGTAAATGAGCACTTAAAATTGCATTTAACAATTCTAGTGGTGCCGAAACCGGGGATGAGCCCGGGTTACTCGCATATTATGCACTTTTAGGACGTACTTGGCCCCTGAGCTGTGTGGCGGTGTACTAACAAAGGCGTTACTTTGCAGAAATCCATTAATGAAAAGAACCAAATTATTTGGTAAGATCATCATTTCAGTATATCACTTGTCCACTGCTGAACAACGCCCTACCAAATAGATTGCCACATATGTTTGAATATCTCATTTTTCAGAATTTTGTCATAGTTACCACGCTTGGAAGCTAGTTAATAACCGCAGTACATTTATTCAGATGTTCCAGGAGTATACTGCTGCCCATCTTCTGGTTTTAATTTCCCCTCTGTCGACTTTTACCACTACCACGGGATGGGATGGGGTGGTAGACTCTCTAAAGCCGCCACCACATGACGCGATTTTATAAGTGATATGCAAAATTAAATTGGTATGTATCACTTATACCGAGTAAAGGTTGGCGTAGTAGAATAAATATCACTTGGCAATACCACTTTCTTCACTAGGAAATACACTCAACTTCAGTGGTACTACTAGGTAGTGTCGTAGTGGTGACCATTATGTGCTGGCGGTATTAGTTTGCTTGTTCCAGCTGTCGTGGGGCGGTTGTTACTCTTCAAAAACTAGGTAATACACGGCATTTTTAATTTTGCTTTCGGATCTTTGCAACTTTGTTTCCTTCCGTTTCTGAAATTAAATAATACTGCTCCAATTACTGGACTAAAAAAGTATCAGTGTCTGAACTTTTATTAAAATAAAAAGTTGCGACACTGTTACTTTTATATTGTGTAACAAAATTTCATAGCACGCGAGTAACCTGAGTTCGGTCCCCATTTTTCGGCACCCCAAAAATGTTCTTCAGTTTTAATTTTTGCTGATTTATCACGTGCTTAGCGGTGAAGGAAAGCATCGTGAGGAAATCTGCATATCTGAGAAATAAAAGTATTCGATTCGAAAAAAAGGTCTCACTATCGTACAAATATAATTTGGATAGCGTCGATATAGAGAGGATAGAGGGGATTCGTGACTTGGGAATATACCTAGACTTAAAAATGTCCATGAGCAAAAACACATACGACTTTATAAACAGGACAGCAGTTAAAGGCCTCGGCTTCATCACACGTTTTTGTACACTTTTTTCAAATATTCACAATTATATTTAATATACTTTGTCTATGTCCGTAGCATTTTGTACTACAGTAGTTCTATTTGGTCGCCGCATTATATTATTGCCAAAGAAAAGCTTGAAAGGATGCAAAAGAAATTTGTACAGTTTCTCAACTGTCAGTACTGGAAAAAATACGAAAACTATATTTATACTCGTATATTAATAACTGTCGTCATTATAAATTATTCATTAGTCATTATGTTACTTCTTTACGATATATAGTCTGCAAATCTAGACTCCCCGGAACTTCTTGCTGGTATTTATTTAAGAACCCCAATACACGTATGCGCCAGACAAAACTTTTTGACTACACTAAATATGGCCAAAATTCTGTGTTATATCGACTTGTAAAACGGTTTAACAAATTTCTCCGAGGAGGACCCGTTTCTTGAATCTAAAAGAAAGTTCCGGGAAAAAAAACCCACACTTTATAGACTGACACTTTATTGCTGACAAGAAGAAATTATTTTGAAAGTTATATACAAAGTTCCGCCAGTGTGGTAGCGGCCTAAGAGAATCTACCTCCCCATCACATCCCATGGGTGTCGTAAAACCAGGAGATGGGCAGCAGCATCTTCCTGGAACATCTGAATAAATAAACTGCGGTTGCCAACCCGCCTGCCACGCTTGGCAAATATGGCAAAATCCCTCCTAATATGATACAATCTTTTGTGGCTTTCTCCCCCATTCTTCCCCATCTTTATTCCCCATAGAAATGGGGGAGGGCCTATTTTCAGCAGTGAACTTGTGAAAGGTTGAAACGACGACGACGACGACACTAAACTTTCAGAGGCCTGTGCTCAGCAGTGGAACATTTTTAGTCTGTTACTTTATTTTTTTTCCAGTTGACTATGTGATCACAAGGTTATAGAATCTTTTCATACCAAGAAGAAAAAGATTTTCACTGCCATTGATATAAAAAGAACCCCTGTATATCATTTTTTACTCCGAAATAACATTTTTATGTAAGATGCAAATGAAAGACGACTTCGCCATTACACACAACATTTTATTTCTCTTTCCATCTTATTACCTAATAATAATATTCTATCTCGCTTGCACACTATTTCACTATTTCATTCTATCTTTTTCATTCGTGTAATTAATATTTTCATACTTCCATCGCCTTTTAAATTAGATTCGATCCTAAATCACTTGTAATTTAGTTGTAACTATATATTTAACACCGTACAAACTTATCAAATGAACTAAATAGTCTGTAAAAACCATTTGTAAGTTCACAGGAGCTCTATTAAATCAAAATCCGTTCAATAGCAGCAAATGACGACAAATTGCGTTACCCTTTATTACACTCGAGGTCCTAATAGCGCGATTATTTGCTATCACGTTAAACCCACTTTTCCTTTGGGAGACATTTTTAGAAATAGAGTAATGAGGATCCTTTTTTTTTAGCGTTGCATATGAAGTTATCATTTCTGTACTAGTGTTACAGCACGAGAATTATTAAAACCATAATACATACTAATTTTATTCATCCTTTTTTATACAGTGATCAATTGTTGAAAATCTGTTTAAAAAAAGTTTTGGACTAATAGTTCTTTACATTATGCACAATTGTTAATTGTTTGTAAAAGGGGAACAGTTTCCTTATAACTAAAATCGCTTCCACTGCTGCACTTGTTATATTTCTCTTTCTCAACTAAGATCAGGTCTGTTTTTACGGCTGCGTGGCCTAGTGGTCCGTGTACTTGACTTAACGCCGCGGGTCCTGCCTTTTTGGTTTTCGGTTCTTGTTGTGTCGGGTATTTCTACGAAACCGACTTACCGTACAGAAGGAATAATATTCTAGGGCAAAGTTTTAAAATAGAAATTGTTCATAATCATCATTTCAGCCCATCAAAGTCCACTGTTGAACATAGGCCTCCCCATGTATTGCCACAAAACATAGTCCTAAGCCATCAGCTGCATCTATCGACTTCCCGCAAAACCGTGCAGGTCGTCGCTTCATCTAGTGGAGGGTCGCCCTATACTGTTTTTGTCGGTACGAAGTTGCCACTGGAGAACCTTTCTTCCCCAACAGTCATCGATTCTACGAGCTATATGGCCCGCCCATTGTCACTTCAGCTTGCTAATTCTTAGGGCTATGTCGGTTACTCTAGTTCTGCTCCGGATATCATCGTTACGGATTTTATCTCGTAGAGAAACTCCAAGCATACTATAACGTCGCTGAGCGACTATGAGCTTCCTCATGCGGCCTGCAGTGAATGACCACGTTTCGAATCGGTATGTTATCACTGGCAACACGCATTGGTTGTATACTTTTGTTTTTAGACATTGAGGTATACTCGACGAGAAGATGTGACGCAGTTTCCCGAACACTGCCCGGCCGAGTTGGATCCGGTCGATTGATGTCTTGGTCGGATAATCTGTCCTATCTAGGACCTCCTACCTAAACATATTTGTCGACAACTTCGATCGTAGTGTTCCCAACTACAATCGTTATAGGTGTGACATGGACTTTAGACATGATCTTCGTTTTATCCATGTTAATCTTAACACCTACCCGTTGATATACACTATTGAGGTCATTAAGCATAGATCTAAGGTTCTCCAGCAAAGCATTGTTAAATATATAGGTGAACATCATAGTATATATTTAGATCCCAAAATCCAATAACTAGTGTGTTGCACAAATATTACAGTGATCGTAAATTCAATCGTCCTGTGATGTGACGTTTAACTAGACCCAGTCGTGGTCAACTCTCATTTTTCCTTTAGACATACATACTCGCAGTAAGAATAATTCGATAAATTAAAAGCTTCAAATACTAATGTGATTTCAATTTCTAATGTTCTTATGTTTCACTATTTATATAATTACATATCCTTTTCTATCTGTAAATCTTCTCTTCATCAAAATAGAGAGGTATAATTTTGAAACCACTGTGGAAACCATTCCAACAATTACTTATTAATGTTTGACAAAATTCCTTTATATCCGATAGAAGCCAATACGAAAATATCAAAATAATTTTAACATGTAGTTTCGAATGAATCATGCAAGAAATGCATGATACACCAAAGATAAATAATGAATTCTTTGTAATGCATGATCCGAACTCTTATTAACACTTACAAATTAATTAAAAAAAATACATATACATAAATTTCCTTACAATCTGTTAAACGTAGGCTTCGCCCACGTGGAAACAGAATCATAAAGAAGCCAAGTTAGCTTCAATTACTCTATAATTCAAATCATTCATCACATCATTTTGATAAGTTATGTTCATAAATTACTTCCTTGTTTCCCAAAAATACCCCGAATTTGTGACATCAATTCCACGTCTCAGGGCGCATTTCACCGTTGAAACTAAACGCGAATCAGTTCAAGAAAAACGAAGTTTAAGCGTTTAACTGAGTACAATGCTACAGGTTGCATTTCATTAACATCAAATGAACGCAGTCAATGCTAAACGCGGTTCAAATTCTGAATGCCCAATTTTCGTCGTTCAGCTCTTCAAACGCGTTTAGAGAGCTGTCATTGTCAATTGCACAACTATGTAAACAAAAAAAATATTTTTAATTCGTATTATTTATTGTTTGCAGGCTGTTTGATGTCGCAAAATACGAAATAAATCGTCTTTTTGTTTTAGATTGTGACAATATTTCATGTAAACTTCGTATTTCTAAACGCAATCAAAATGGAGTCGGTGAAATCGGTTAATCGAAAACAGAGATCAATTATACATATGAACTCACTACTTAAGTAAAACGTGGTTTTATTAAACTTGGTTTCCAAAGCAATCGGTGAAATCGGGTCTTACTCTCTCAGCGATATTTTCGAATGCGAAAGAGAGAGAGGCAACATCGTAAGCCTATAAGTAAGACTAAAACTTTAAAAAGTATATCATTCTACTATGAAAATGATTCAATTTATGAGAAAATTTATTCAAAGGTGTTTTATCGTTGAAATTATTTAACTACTATTAATACTACCTAACTACTACTTCTTCAGTGATTACTAAGGATTTCGCTGATTTCCGGCTTCCTGCTTGATGTTTAAAGTAACACGGATATCGGTTATAATCCTCTACAAGTACGGAACTACTATGGTCAAATCCAGTCAGCATTTACACTGCATGTAAAATTTAATCTCCAATTTAACTACTATCGGTTTGAACCAGTTGACAGAGACAACAGATTAACGTGACCGTTGAAGCAATAAAACGATTAATATTAATGTTAATGGAGCAATGTTCTAAACGCCTGAATTTCAATATTAGTAACAATTTAAGTTTTTTCGTAGGTTAAGAATAGATGTCGTAATAAGGGATTATACATTATTTATCAAAGTTTAATAAAAATAATTAACTATTATTGTATGTTCCATTTGGTCTAATGTATATATATGATTCTACAGTGGTAAAACCAGAACGGAAGCCTGCTTGCTCAATTGGTTGATTGTTACGTATTAACTCGAAAAGTATAAACATACAATCGTCCACTGTACATAGCATTTGACAGCATAACTCACAACTCGATCTGGAAAGCTCTCATTTCATGTGGAACAAACAAAAAATATATAAACATCATAAAGAACATCTACTCGCAGTGTACAAGTAGAATCAGACTGGAAAACAACGGAGACGAGATAACAATAGGAAGGGGCGTCCGACAAGGCAATCCTTTATCTACCAAACTGTTCATAGCTGTGCTAGAAGGAATATTTAAAGAAATCGACTGGAAATTTAAGGGACTCAAGATACAGGGACCAATATTTATGTCACCTCAGATTTGCTGATGACATCGTCCTCTTTGCGGAAACAGCAATGGAGCTAGAACAAATGATACAAACTCTGGATAAAGCAAGCAAAAATGTAGGATTACAGATGAACATAAATAAAACTAAAATAACGACAAATCATTCAAAAAAAACATTATATGTGTCAGGAAACTGTATTGAATAAGTGAATGAATATGTTTACCTCGGAAAACAAATGTCTTTTAATGCTAAAAACAACGAAGACGAAGAAGACAGAAGGATCAACACTACTTGGAAGAAATGAAATGTAAATGTAAATGGGCAGGGACACATTTCAAGGTACAAAGAGAAAAGGTGGGCATTAGAAGTAACAAAATGGTCGGGACCAAAAGGCAAAAGAAACAAAGGTAGACCGCAAAAACGGTGGACAGATGATATCACACATTATTCTTCATTTGAAATTAAGATACGGAATATATAAAGCATTAAAAAAAAAGTATGTTCCATTGTAACCGATCGAAATGCTTTATCTAAAAAACAACTCTGACTATAAGTTGACCGATTGGGCGATTCCGCGCCTAAGGTAGCTACGCTAAATTACGTGGGTCGAGGACTTTGGTGGCAGCTACTTAAAAATATGTTTTTACAGTTATTAAAAAAATGTAAATTAATATCAATCTTACGTGAACTCATGTTCTCATTTCCCTCCTATCGCATCTACCCCGCACCACGTTTCTCGCTCGCTCTTGTAGTTAAACTTTTGTCAATGAGCGAGTATCGCGTACCCTAGAACAACTAAAAGGTCACAGCGTTGGTTTATTTAATTATTTAATCACAAAACAGAATGACAATTTTACAAATAAGATATGTGGTATATTTAACATAAAATATGGACTGATTGCCATTCCAAAAGCTGGGGCATTTACAAGTTTATTTACTCGTACATACACACATACATACAGTCTTGCCTCTTTCCCATAGGGGCAGAGACCACATCTTTCTACTTGCTACGATCCTGACAATCTTCCTTAGCTTCTTCTACTTTCATTAGCCTCTTCGGTTGCGGGTACTTTTAACGTGACCTTTCCTCAAAAGTTCACTATTCAAGTTTATTTATCTTAACTAATATCAGTATGTGCGTGTGTGTTCAATAACAATTATGGCAAATTTAACATTTAATCAGAGGAAGCTGTCTCGAATATGGTATAGGTATATTAAGAATCCAGCCTTTACCCAACACAAACTTTAACAAACAATACAATATTATATAAGTAGTTTTTTCGTCGAGGACATGTGAAGTTTTTCATCACGAAACTGTCTCAAAATTGAGAGGCGGCCTGTGCTCGCAGTGGGGCATTATAGGCGGTTACTTTACTTTTTTTTATCAGACCTTCAGAGAAGTCCCATACTATTTTTTTTATGTATATTACTTAAAGTGTCGAGGGTTCGGCGATTAGTGAAAGATACTACCTATTACTAAAACTCGGCGCTTACCGAAAAATATTTTAAGGAAAATAAAATAATAAAACGAATTAAGTCAACAGAGTACATAGTGATAAATTGAAAAACAGACAGAGAAAGGCGGATATTTTTAGGCGTTTGCAACTTCTAAATGTAGGTCTAAATAAAGAATTTAATTGGAAGTTTTCAGTTACTTACATCTCAGTGAAAGATTATCCTAAATGATTTTTTCGGAGTTTACTACGATTTAATTTAAAACTCAGGCCATTCTTACTGTTTTATTTGGGCTGGATGTATGAAACTTCGACCTGAATAAAGAGACTTTTAGATTACACCTAAAAATGTTGACTGTTTCTATTTAAAATATTTTCTAAACCGTTAGGTTAGCTTTAAATATGAATGCAAATGATCACGTGATGGTAATTGCAGCGTGTGCCTACAACAATGCTGTGTCACCCAGAATATGTGTGTATTCATGGGTCCTGGCGTAGTGTGGTGTCACACAGAAATATTCTGGGTGACACAGCATTTGTTGTGGGCGGACGTTGCACTTACCATCAGGTGAACGTTTTGCTCGTTTCGTCACTTTATACAATAAAAAAAAGAAGATCGCAGCCAGCTTCTCCTTATAACAGCAACAACGTTATGCTCCAATAAAAAAAACAACGTCATCGGCAGCCTTCGCAGTCACAGCACCAGATTAACTTCCTAGTCTCTCAGCCACTGAGGATCATCAAAGGCAGCCCCTCTCCTCAGGCAGACTCCTGCGGCATCAACACTGTCTCTATTACTCTCGACGCACTGAAGTCTTGGACCACAGCCTCGTCTCATCGTCAGACCGCACAACATCCGGCGGACGACTCAACATCTCCACGCTCACTACGACTTCCAGTCTCGAGTGATGTAAAGACATCTATGTCGCCACATGAGAACTCAATAAATATCTCACACGTTCCATAATTGCGCTATGTAAGTTTGTGATCAGACCATCCGATCTGGCGGTTAACTAACCTTTTCCTTGACTATACCATCTGCCAAATAAGTAATAATTTTATTACTTAATTATATTGAGTCTGACGTCGGCAGCATAAGCCCTTACGATTCTTGAAATCGGTGTCGCGTTAGACTTATTAGGATTTTTTAATTTATTGAATATATTTTTTTTAATTCAATTCAATCTTTATTTTTAATTCACATACCAAACGCTATTTTAATTTAATAATGACATAAACCTGTGAAATTAATTATAATACGGTCGCGAACCCGTTTGCCAAACGTGGCAAGTATGCCGAACATCTTTCATGCTTTTTTCTATGGCGGTGGTCAGTGTAAAATATCACAGCCTGAAATGTTGATGATGAGCTGTCCGTCTATTTGTAGCAATAAAAAAAGTTAGTCAGGTGATACTAAAGTATAATAAGCATAAATATAATAATGATGTTTTATTTTAGTGGCCAATGCTAATTCTATACACTTTAAAGAGACAGGTGTGATGATTTATATTGCAATCGTCGGTTATTATATTAGTGTTACAGCTACTGTAGAATCAACGGGCATTAATTTGCTAAGCGGCAGAAGAACGCCAAAGTCACACAACATTGTTTACATTAGTCATCAATAGACTTAATATTAACAATGCAAAATTTATTTCGCATTAATTTTAATTACTGTTGGAGCTATGGTAGCACGTACTCGAAACTTACAATTTATTTTTAGCACAGTAATGTAACTGTGCTTTGTATACCTTTAAAAGACAGTACTGCACTCGTAATTCCTCTGGTATTTGTTGTGGCGATACCGTATGAGCGTACCTTACTTCAACCGTGGTCCAGGGTTCGTATACCAGCCGGAGCCGATATTTCCGCAAAAACTATTTTAGAGTCTGGCTGTGTTATGTAAAACACAAATCGTTGGATTTTGGGTCTGGTCGAATTGTGTGTGTGGAATTTAAGTCCTGTAAAACTTACCAACGATATAGGACAAACCGTGTAGTGTGAAGCTTCGTCTAAAAAAAATGTTACTTAATAGTATTAGTAATATGTTGGCAGTGTGGTTATTTCGATCACACTGCCAACATATTACTATCTCATCTCATTTATTAAACATAATTCTCATTTACAAATCAGCATGAACTCAGGTCACTCGTTTACTACGACATTCAATATATGTATAGCTGAAGTTTTCGCTGTTAGCATTCTTGGATTCTTCAAATAACTGAGCTGATTCGGACAACTCAACTTTAAACTAGGACAATCCTGCCTAACATAAATATATAAATAAGGTTAATTTTATCACCATTCTACCAATAATAGTGAATGGGCCGGTATGGGCGGGTAGTGAATGGGTCTGGCAGAAGAATCATGAAAGTAAGATACTCGAAAATGCTATGGAAATGAAGACGATGTGATCCGTACAGTACCGAGAAGGGCAGAACTGTTGCTTATTATATGTTGTATATTATTGCTTAGGTAAGGAGGTTATCATGCAGAACGTTATCATTATTATGCAGGCGAAACCGCGGGGCACGGCGTTATATAATATATTAATACAAATACAACAACTAACGAGAAACTATCTATTGATATTACTCTACTATTGATATAGTATAGTCATAAATTAGTTAAATGTAAAATAATTTCTAGTACATTGAAATTTTAACGCCTTCCTGTCGACGTACATACAATCACGCCCATATAAGGGGTATGCACAGGCCACTCACGTAATCCACTTTTCAGCATCGCGGGAGACGTGACGGATTGCGAACCACGTCGCCGCTATTTTTGTGCGAGTCATTAAATTCTTAATCCCCATTGCGTTCCCACGAGCAGTATAGTATCAGCATTGCATATTATGTTGTTGTTCTGAACGAATAAAGGCTGGCCAGGGGCCAGGATTACTGTCAGAGATCCCTTGTGCTCTCTGCAACAAAGATTTAGCCACGGTAGCTTACTGTGAAGGATGGTGGTGAGATTCACCGTTTAAATACCTATTACTATGGGTCTTTTTTCTACACAGAGCGTGACTCAAGGTCTTATAAGGGGTTTTTTTGGATAAAGTGACAAAACAAGCAAAACCTTCACCTTCTGGTAAGTGCAACGTCTGCCCACAACAAATGCTGTAGAGCTAGGATTCCTATGCAGGAATCCGTCTAAGTAGGTACCACCCCAGTGCTTGTTACCCAGCCGTGAAGCAATAATGTGCAAACATTACTGTGTTTCGGTTTGAAGGGCACTTAGAGCTACCGTAATCACTGGGCATATGAACCTTGAGAACTGATGTCCCGGGGTGGCGACCGCAGTGTGATGTCACACGAAATTATTATTTAAAGGTAAATAAAAGTTTTCAAGTTAAACGGTTTTATTTTAGGAAACATAATAATGATGCAGATAATGTTCTAAAATATAGAAAATTATCAGCTAGCTACCAGGTACCAGTCATCACATTTCTCATCTCATCAATCTAGAGCATTGATCAGACTAAAATAAAATCGTGGGCACGTCGTATTTCTGTTATCTACAGTCAACTGTTCATATCATTATAGGTATGCTTTTCGTGCGGCACAGTCGTCTCGTGGAAGCCGTATTCGTAACACGTAGCTGTCAGGCATACAAAGTTTTAGCTCCTATAAAACTTTCGGATCAGACATCTTACCATTCAACAATTCAATAAGAGGTAGTTAGTGTTTAATCTAGCTAAGTTAATTCCAGCTTATATTCTTCAACCATACCCAAAACAAATAAGGTTGTTTACATTAACTGATAGTAAGGGTAGCTTCTGTAACGTTTCAGGTACAAAAACTTAGTAAATTTTCTTTAAGATATGAATGTTATAAGAATAACATTTACACTATTTGTAACTTACCCACTGTGGCAGGAGCCCGGTGGTTCCAAAGCAATATAAATATTTACGGCGCTGTGAAATTCCGTAAATTTCTGAACACTTCAGAGAAATGTCGCGGCGATTCTTTGACAGAGCCACACTCCATCTAAATCCACTGGTGGTAAAAGTAGATAATTATCGGCCTAGAAGAAAAGCGACTGTGCGCAAACGTCTTCCGCGAAACGTATTCGAAGACCTGGACGTCTCGCCACGATAAAAAAAGTGTTAGCTTTTTTATATCTGTAAGTTATTTTAAAGGAGTTTGACTGAATCCAAATCTTCTAGGAGGTTTCCTTCACTACCACATACTTCAATTATCAGTTAGTGTTGCCAGCACTAGCGATTGAAACCCAGTACCTCGCGTATGATGTTAGCAGGACATAATAAAAAGTAATAAAATTAAGTTTTTAACAAAAATCATTATTTTGTTACAAGCTTTTATTTGTAAGGCCTCCATTTGTAGGTCCAGCAGAGAACTTCAAATGTCGCTAGGGCTATAGTACTTGCCAAAACAATTCCAGTGAGTCCAATCATGATTCAGCTATCTGGCTTAGAGTTCTGTGACTTGAAATTTGGTACACATATTTCTTTCCCGACATAGACTGGTGCTGTTTTTTTCTGTTCAAACTTCAACATAACAATAACCGATGCTGGGGCGGGTCAGCTAGATTATAATACTCGTAAATCAAATTCCGATGATACTAAAATTCTTGTCTAATCGTAACGTCAGCGCCGATGCAAAAGTTCATATAAGTACCGCTAATCAAAGTTTCAAACAAAACGAAGACCCATAGTTAAGAAGTTTTAATCGTTCTTCTTAGCTTTTGGAAAATAATTTAGTGCTCCAGCCATGGACACTTATTCTCATAGCCCCGAAAACTAAAATGCAATAATTCACTAAAATTGCATTGTGCAGTTTCAACAAGCATTTGCTATTTGTAGACTGACTGTATTTTGAATTAATTTTTTTTTTGTTTTTATTTTATTTGATTAGGGAATCAAAAAATTTAATATTTTCATATTCCACACTACGCCCGTCACTCTGAACCATCAGTTCTTAAGTTCCATATGCCCAGTGATTACACTACCTCTCAGTGCCCTTCAAAATCATCATCATATATATTATAAAAATACGCCATTCCTGTAACGTTATTAATTTCTAGACTACTGCCGGTTTTCCTGTGAAATTAATCTTATATAAGAGGTATACGTTCTACACTATTACCATCAGTGCTTTAAATAGTCGTCTTAAGGAATTGCAAAGTTTACGTTCCGAAAGACCCCGCTTACGTAGTACTCTTATAAATCCGCATTTAAATCTTGACTCAGATAGCGCAAAGAATATCAAAATTTACGAGAACTTCACTTTTTTCTTTACTCTTTACTTCCGTAATTTTTTAAGGACATTGAATACTAGATTGAGTCTGAAACATATTTTAATTATAGTTTTATGCTTCTTCATTTACTTTCAAGCAAGTTGTTTGTAAAATTTGAAAGGACACATAGAACCGAAATACCCGGTTTGGCTGCGAACAGTTCTGTCCTCAAAAATAACAACGATTTATCTTTTATTACGAATTAAGTCATGATCAATTACACAAGTGACTATAACATTTGATAAAAGTTGACAACATAGAAAAATATGGCGAGTAACATTTCTCGCATTGATGAAGTTTACTGAGAGATCTGCCCATACACAGCAGAATCACACGACTGATAAAAATCGGTAGGTCTTAATTGATAATTAAATTAATACTAATTACGTAATAAATGTTATTTTCCATAATATAATTTTTTTGTAATTTTTAAACTCTTGCCATGCATGTGCTATGAAGAGTTTATTTTTGTTCTTTAAAACCATGATAGCGGTTGATAGATAATAGGCCTGATAATAGTTATAATATTTCAAGTATCTTTAGTAACTTTTGATAGTTATTTAATATTAATGTTCGGTTATTTATATTAAACTTAATATTTTACATTGTAATTTCGTTCATGAACCTTAAATAAATAAATAGCGGCGTAACAGAAGCTGCTGACGTCTGTTATCTCGTGGATATTGTCAACGTCAAAGAGAAATTCCAGAAAAAATTCATGGTCCTCGAAATATGGCGGTTTCCTTCTCACCTAAAATATTTAAATCGGCCACGAGCTTCAGCATCTTATGCGCAAGACGTCTGCTACTGTATCGCCATCATCATCACTAACAAACTGTGCAAACGTCTTGGTAGGAAGTGTAAATCCCTCGCTAATGATAGGATTCCCGCCCGTAATTCTGCCGTAAAACAGTAGTGTGCAAACATCAATGATGAAAATGATATTCTCCTAGCTGATTTCGACCACGGCGACAACTTCCGAATACTGTCGAGAGCCATCAACTGCGCAGGAGATATTACGGTGCCACAAGTGTACGCGCAAGAGACACTCACTCGTCCCAACGTACGCGCCCCCAATGTAACGTTGATGCGATAAGATCGGAGGTAGGCTAGTGTACAGTGTGAGAAACACGGGGACAATCAAAACACAACCAGACCCGAAAACCAACAATTTATGTTTTAGCACAAATGTTGGCTCCGGCTGGGATTCGAACCCAGGACCCGCGGCGTAGAAGTCAGGTACTCTGACCACTAGGTTCTGTTTCTGGGCATATGAGACTTAAAAACTGATGTCTCGTGGTGACACGGGATCGTTCTGGGTGATCCAGCATTTGTTATGGGCAGACGTCGCACTTACCATCAGGTTATGTTTTGCTCGTCTCGTCACTTTCCCCTATAAAAGACTTGGAAGGGAGCCTATGTTCAGCAGTGGACGACAGATGACGATGATGACAAATGGATAAAAAAATTTGCAAATCGCTCGGCTCAGTATATATTTAAAAATTATCCATTAATGTCTTAAAGGATTCATCCTCAAAGTGCTTTCGCTTTTACTTCCTTTTAAGTCATAATCGTTTTGACGTTAGAGTACGTGCTATGAGGAAATTACTGTTAAAACGTCCATGTAAGTGCAATGCAGGCGTAAGAGAAGGGACAAAAAGGGGCTTTAAAAGTTTTCCTTTGTAACGTAGACGTGTTGACGACGTTACGATGTCTTAAGAGCTCATAACTTTTCGTGAATGCTTCCTAATGTTCCGCAAATTTATTATTGTTGTGAATTAAATTGAGTCGATGTTGTTAGACACAATCTACTAGATTCATAGGTGAGATTATTATAAAAAGCGGGCCTCCTTATATCTTAAAGCATATACGAAAATTAAGTAATAAAATCCTGGGGAAAAATTAGTCCGCCTACACGCACTAGAGTATGGCGGCCTCATCACGGTTCCAAACCCTTCTCCAAAATTAGAAGGGCTCACTCAGCAACAGGGTCTTTTACATAATTATTAAGTTTATTTATGATGTGATGTTACTTATACGAACGGAAACAGTACTGATTTATAAAAATACACAAATAAAATAAAAATGCACTTTGTAAATTTCTGTTAATGAAACTTATTTTAATTTAGTGCGAAGAAATTAATGTCAAAGTTAATGTTGAAATCAAAAAAGTATTTGTACAATTTACTTTATGAAACCCGATTTGAAATATGGATAAATTACGTAAGTATAGTTGGCACGAACCTTCAACACAGAGCGCTTTGAAGTTGGTTCTAATTGCACTCAATAAAAACCAGGGGATAGGCAGCAGTATTCCTGGACCATCTAAATAAAGAAACTGCGGTTGCCAAGCTGCATGCAAAGCATATAATAGACTAATAGAGCGAACTCATTAATAAAAAATGTGGTCATCATGGACGCCCGGCAGATGGGAAACATCGGAATTGATGTTTATTGAAAGAATTCATAATTAAAAGAAAACCAATAAATAACTATGGAATAACGTTCAACAAAGTTCACTAATCGTATTGCCAAATTATAATAAACAAAAACCATTATTTTAACCAATTAGAAAAAAGGCGCGGTTTGTGTCTTCGGTTATTAATGAATTAAAAACAGTGACATCTATTGATCTCGTAGTAAACTAGTTAGTCACTTCGTTTAAAATGCTCGGTTTTCAAGTAGTTACTTTTTGGTGCTGAAATGTAATTTAAAAATCTAACATAAATTAATAATACGTTATAATATACCTCTTTTATTTCTTGTAAATTATTATAATGATGATGATAATAATAATGTTTGCCCTTTTATTACCTCCAAATTATTATGTCTATAATTATCTATGAATTTAACGTTATTAATTTGAGCTGTATATTTCCGTCACGACACACGAGTCAGTCGTACTCGCAAGACGCGCAAATAGATTTTTCACATAAAAAAAAAACTCATCATCGAACATCACCTCATGCCATTAAACATACTCAAATCAAAAGGCCTTATTTTTGTATATTCATTTTTGTAATCGAAAGACCTTATTTTATAGACATGTTTTGTACTAGTAAAAATTTTCGAGAAATGAGATTTAAACAAATTTTTAAAAACCTTTAATATTTCTTTATATTTGAGGATAACACATATGCATTTAACATTTTTTGATGTAATTGGTGTAGAAAACAACCACACAATTATTGGTAAATAATGATTATACAATAGATAATACTAGCCTTTAAAAGTATGAATAAAAAATAAAGCAATTTGATAATCTTTGAAAGACATTTAGTAATGCTTTTTTTGCAACTGCATTTCGTTCGATATAAAATCTGCTTGTAAACTGTGCTCGAGATTCTTCTGGCATTTCCTGGCTTTTACCCACAACATGAGATAGTGTGGCAGATTCATTGACCAACGATGTCACAACGCGGCACATAAGACATTAAAGTTACAGCCTATAAATTTCAGAGGTGCTGGCAGTGGGTATCGAGCCCAGGTCCCGGCCCATGAGCTACCACTGCTTATCACATTACTACACAGAAAATCTAGTTATACGTACCATAACATTATTGACTTTAACCCTCGCGACAAACGAAATAAATCAAATATAATATAGTAGTTTGAATATATTATTTTTATTAGAATTCGCTATTTAACCTGGACGGCGTTAATTATAATTAGGCACTGCCACTCTCCAAAGATAATTAAGCCATTTCGTCATTTTGTGCATTTATTGAGCATTATCCTGAGCGACTTATATCCATCGACAATCCACAAAACCATCGTTTAATCTCTCACCATATCAACACTAGAACTTTTATTTTGTATTTCTCATTAGTCAATATCCCTCATATTGCAATAGCTGCCACGATTCACAGGCGGATTGGCCACCGCAGCTTATTTAGATGTTTCAAAGGATTATTTACACGTCATAAGGATTAGGTTAGTTATATTATTATTAAAATTTGATGTTCTCTCGTCTTGAATTATTTCCTTCAAGTTCTTTAGTTTTCGGTAAATAATTTGGATGACTTCAAATAATACGTAATATAGTAAAAGCTGTTACGAGTACATATAAAAGTGATAACACAGATATACACAGAGCCGTGATAAGCGGCCGCGTCTAAAGATCAAGATATCTGGTACTGCAATTGTAAATCTGTTTACCAACCTCGGGACTGGCCCATGTCTAGCAGCGGACTGCGAATAAGCTGACTTTTTAAGATACCCAGTACTTGGATTGATTGCTTGATTGCGTTTTACACGTACAATACAACCAGACCCGAAAACCAACAATTTGTGTTTTTGCAAAAGTGTTCGCTTCGGCCGGGATTCAAACCCAGGACCCAGGGCATAGAAGTCAGGCACTAGTCACTAGGCCACGCAGTAGTCAAATGATGATGATGACTTCAACTGTCACACAAACAAGTCCACTGCTGAACGTAGACCTCACCAAAGGTTGTTATAAAACACTGTCCAGAGCAACCTGCATCACCTGCACAATTGCAAAAGTGATGAGGTTTCAGACATCAGTCCTAAAGTCTCATATGCCCTTATTTCACGATTGGATTATATAATAAAGAAATTTATTCAATGACTCGGGATTCCTATTCAGAAATCCGTCTACGTAGGTTATACCACCCCAGGGCCAGTTATTCTGCCGTGTAGCAGTAGTGTGCAAACATTACTGTGTTTCAGTTTGAAGGCCACTGAGAGCTAGTGTAACCACTGGGCATATGAGAGTTATGAACTGATGTCTCAGGGTGACGGGCGCATTGTGTTGTCACACTATTCTGGGTGACACAGCATTTGTTATGGGCAGACGTTGCCACTTAGAATCAGGTGAACGTTTTGCTCGTTCCGCCACTTTTATCAAACAAAAAAAAAATCATAGGTTCTGTCGCATGTTATTTTGTGAAATAAATAAAAGAATCGTTACCAAATTTCTCGACTTGCTGCGTCGATATTATTACTGGGTGACCGAGTTAACACGCAAGTCTCATAAGTTGTTCAATTCGAGGCGTGACCTGACTACACTTATAAGGATGAACTCATGTTAAAGTATAAAATACATCATATATTTTAGAAACGAATTGAATTCCCAGTAAAGAAATGTCATATGAAAAGAACTACAGCACATACCTATAACGTCTAAGTAATCGCTATATTTTTGGGTTTTTAGTAAAAGAACATAGTAGAACAGATATTAAATGTATTTAGATAACAGTATTTATGGATGTCTATAGCATTATTTTCATTATTATCACCACCTGCCTCTAAATAGTCCACTGATGGAGATAGCGCAACCGTAAACTCCGCAAAAAACCAATTAACGCACTTTAATAAATGTCTTGGCGTTAATTCTCTGTACTGTTAATTCTGTATACATAGATTACGTCAAATAATCTGTGGCATGCATACTAGTCTTATTTCTATCTATCGTAATGTTAATACTATAAGATTTGAGAAAGGGTTACACGTATGTAGTTATGATTATAGAGACGGCCAAAATACAAGACTTTAAAACGGGGTTTGGTAGGGATTCAAATGCTGGACCTATGTCTTGCTAGACGGTTACGCCAGCCGATAATGTAACACCGGTATTCAAATAAGTTATCTACGTTTTCAGCATTTTTCTTAAACATCTTTTGCATTAAGTCAATCATAATAAATAAATAATTGCCATGGTTATTCAGAAGCTCGGTGCTAAATATTAATAGTTCGCGATTAATTACCTTATAGGTAGCTTATAACCAATTATTTATTGATAAATACAGAGATAATAAAAATACATTTTAAAGTTCTTAATAATAAGTAAAGCCAATAACACATTTATCGTCTATTATAAAGGACGAAGATTTTCGCGAAGAAATTGTTACGAAAATAGTCATAGATTTTTTCTGAAAGTAATTCTGAATATCATTTGCGTTCTTTGTATCCAAATTGAAAGGAAAAAATTCATTGAAGTAAATTTTTGAACATTTTTTTTTTGTTTTACTGCTAACAAATAGACCGAGAAGAAAATCATGAACGATTTGAGTCGGCTTTTATAGCATCGCTTTTTAAAACAAATTTTTTATATTACATTATACTAGTTCGTAAATCTTTAAATTATAATCGATAGTGCGTCTGTTAGTGATCGTGTAACTTATAAGACTTGGTCTATTGTCGGCATATTCACACAATATATTTGTTATCGAGTCGAGTATGCTAGAATCCCATATATAGCGCGGTAGTCTAATTGTTATCAAAATCTACCTAGTCGGGTCAACATTTCTATCCCAAACACTTCACACAGGAATTCGGCTAGAGTAGGTGTGGTACCCAAGGCCAGTTATTTTGCGTGAAACAGTAGTGTGCAAGCATTACTGTGTTTCGGTATGACTGGCACTGTGACTGTGAGCTAGTGTAATCACTGGGCATATAAGACTTAAGCACTGATGTCTCAGCAGTGACGGGCGCAGTGCGGTGTCACACAGAAATATTCTGGATGGATTACTACTTAACAAATCCTGGTATCACTCCGTCGTTAATTTTTTCAAACGCTCATTAAGACGCACGTGTTTATCGTCGACAAGCTCGGGATCTCAGGACTTCATCTAGCACTATTCGACCGTAGTCCTGCTTAACATAAATTGAAGAGCTCACATTCTTTGCTAGCTGTTGGGATTTCGTTGGATTCGCGCCCGCACCGGTTTGATGATTGCTGATATTTACGGTATTTGAAGATCGAATCTTTACTAAATCGTTTGATAGTACTACATACGAACCTCAGCGTTAGTGCCAAATTTTGCAGAAGTTTAAAAATCTCAGTTTGCGCGTAACCGCAGCGATGCGGCGCAATAATCGCGACCCTCTCTTCCTTTAGCGTCCACTCCATTTTTTGATACGGAACAAGATCAATTTATTTTTTATCTAAAGAGGTGCAAAAGGTTTTTATTTAAAATCAGTTTAAACCTTTCTGGCCAGTACCCGAAATTTAAATAAAATGTAGTTGTGACAATGTAGGTTTGATAACAAAAATTAAAAAAAAAATCTGGACTCAATCACTATGGTCGATTCCGTCAACTAAAGCTTCAAACTTAAATATAATTCAGAAATCAAACTCATTGCGTCACCTACCGGGAAGGGCAGAAAAAAGTCTGCCGGCCCAGCTAATACGATATAAAATATGCTTAGTATACGTATCAAGACAGTTAACCTTTTTTATGTGGCATTTTACGAGGCGAGCAATTCGTTCACCAAAAGGACAACGTCGGCATATAATAAGTGTTGTGTCACCAGAACATTTCTGGCACCACACAGCACACGTCACCATAAGACAAGAGTTCTTAAGTCGCAGATGTCCAGTAATTACACTAGCCATCAGTGCCCGAAATAATGTTTGGATTACTGTTTGTCGGCAGAATCACAGGTACTAGGGTTGTACCGAGACGGATCCCTGCACAGTAATTCTACCTTTAGTAAAAAAAACGTAGATGCATTATCATGTAATGATGATCCAATTTTTTGCAAGTCTTCGCGGGGCGTAAGACTGTTTCAGATTGAGGAGATTTAACGTAATCGATTAATTAAGCAGTTGGATTTGCGATCGTAGTACCGGGCATATCGCGCCTTAGATGTCTCACCAGTATTGCGTATTAGAGATGGAGATGTGGTGGCGGCTTAAGAGAATCTACCACCACATCTTTACCCGTGGTATCGTAAAAGTCGACAGAGGAAAAATTAGAACCAGAAGGTGGGCGGCAGCATCTTCCTGGAATATCTGAATAAATAAACCGCGGTTGTCAACCCTTAAACCCCATAATATGCTGTGCTGTCACTATACTGCTCCTGAGAACGCAATGGTGAATAAGATTTTTTTGACTCGTACGAAAATGGCGGCGACGCGTTTCGCCACCACTAGCGAAAAGTGGGATACGTGTGTGGTCTTGTCTACCCCTTTATGGGAGAAAAGGCGTGATTGTATGTATGTTACCTTAAGCAAGATTTTAGTTGGTTATATTATGTGTATAAAATTGGAATTTAGTAAAGATTTATATCAGCTTTTTAAAAATATAATATCGTGTAGTAATAGCTCTGCAGTGGTAATAGTTTACAATAAAAATCTAGGACATTTTAGCGCAATCTTCCGTGTTATTTTCGAAGACAGAACAGAATTGAAAGATTTTTGGATAATCTCCAAGTCATTAATTCTATTGTTTTCAACTACCCGAAACTATTGCAGTTACTTTATGCAAGTTGGACTGGAATATCAAAAAGTCGTAAAGTCATAGGTCATACAAGTTATAGACAAAATTCCAAGTCCGTTTAAGTTTTATACTGTTCCATTGTGCTACAATCATCAGTGGGGTGCCAATTTTCGGCAATTTAAATGTTACGAGTCTTTTTAACTTAAAACTTAACACAACATTTATTTACATGATGGTTTCTTGTATTTACGCGAATACTACACATTTAAATAATACTATTTTGCCTGATTTTATCGCGTTTAATTTAAAATATTTATAACCCGACGTTTCGAGCGCTTTTCAGAATCCATGGTCACGGGAAGATTGAGGTGACAGATGTCATTATTAACCCGGGGTACCTTCAGCTTTTAATTATTATTTATAGTCCGATATACGATATTTATTTACGTGTAAATTTTTTTAACATCGTTTCTTATCTGCGAGCGTTCTAAGGCAAGAAAAAAAAAACGAGCCTTCCGTTCAACGGCAGAAATACTAATCTTGATTGAATGTCAGGTGAAATGCTAGGCTTACCTGACATTCAATCGAGTCTAGCTAGACTTCCACACCGCGGGTCCTGGGTTCTGCAAAAACAAATTGTTGGTTTCATGTCTGTAAAACACACCCACGATACAGGGGAAATCGTACTGTGGAGCTTCGTTTTTATTTAAATAAAATAATTAATTAATTAAAAAAAACGTTGCAATTACCATCAGGTGAACGTTCTGCTCGTCTAGTCACTTTATAAAATAGTAAAAAGGTGGTAGCTGACGTGAAGCATCGTCGTTCTGGGAAGTCTGCAGTCTGTGAACCATGTTCTGGATCATCCCAACCATTACATCAGATTTGATAAACCACAGATCCTTGCAAAAGAACACCGATTCCTACCAATAATGATTCGCGAGGCTATTGAAATCAATAAACATCCTTATTTCATAGAGAAGATGGTTGGGCATTACCACCAGCTTGGGATCCAATAATAAATAAAATTAAATCAAAAACCAAGTATACCACTGCAAGACTTCAAGACACAGTTAGCTCTTTCTGCGTAGATTGGACCAAAAATAATAATTAAAAGCTGAAGGTACCCCAGGTTAACTATGACATCAGGACATCTGTCACCTCAGTCCTTCCGTGACCATGGGTGCTGTAAAGCACTCGAAACGTCGGGTTATAAATAGTAAAAAAAAAATAAACGCGATAAAATCCGTAAAATTAGTTTCATTTAAATGAGCGTTCGCGTAAATATAAGAAATCATTAGGTGATACTTGATAAAGATGATAATGATATTTATTATTTTTCTGGTAGACTTCTAATTCTGCTTTGAATAACAGCTGGGGCCAACATTTGTGCAAACACGTAAATTGTTGCTTTCGATTTTGGTTATATTATCATTGACCCTGCATCTGCATCATCTGCATCTATCACACATACAGCCGACATCCGATCTTATCACATGAATGTTAAATCGGGCGCGGTTATTTTACTATATAATATACATTAATACAAAATAAAAAATATACTGGTGGTAGGATTCCTATGCAGGAATCCGTCTAGGTAGGTACCACCCCAGGGCCAGTTATTCTGCCGTGAAGCAGTAGTGCGCAAACATTACTGTGTTTCGGTTTGAAGGGCACTGAGAGCTAGCGTAATCACTGGGCATATGAGACTTAAGAACTGATGTCTCAGGGTGATGGGCACAGTGAGGTATCACGCAGAAATGTTCTGGGTGACACTGAATTTGTTATGTGCCGACATTGCACTTACCATCAAAAACTCTTAAATTTTTACTCTCAGTAGGAATCCGTCTAGATACTCGTAGGTACCACCCCAGGGCCATTTATTCTGCCGTCAAGCAGCAGTGTGCAAACATTTACGTTCAACAACAAATTTCGTTCGTAGTGTGCGAACATCACTGTGTTTCGGTCTGAATGGCACTGCGAGCTAGTGTAATCACTGTGCATAAAAGATTTAATAACTGACTACTTCGGGGTGGCGGGCGCAATGTGGTGCCATACAGAAACATTCTAGGTGACATAGCATTTGTTATGGGCAGACGTCGCACTTACCATCAGGTGAACGTTTCGTTCGTCTCGTCACTTTATCAAAAAAAAAATGTTATAAGCAAGTATTACTTAAGCAAATAGTTACTATATATATACTGTATTTTGTATTAATCCATTCATGAAAAGCCAAAAATAAAGTCACGACCTGCTTGATTGAGATCCACTATCGTGGACCCCCATTTACATCGCATGGACCCCTAATTTTTATTTTGGCGAACATTGACCCCTTGTAGATCGTCATCGACTCCTGGTGGGGCGATATAGACCACTTTGGGTATCAATGATGTAGATCATACTCGATAAAGCTATTTTTTTCGATTCAAACTAAAATAGTAAGTGAAATGGTCTAGAAATTTTTTTATTAGTTTTAAACTGCGAGAATATTTCGCTTATAAGTACAAAAATAGATCGAAATTAAAAGGGGCGCTTAATAATTTACCAAAGAATAGGGCTTAAGATTACGAGAGCCAATTACAATCAAAATCACTCAATCAAAGTCACTTTCAGGTAATCCTTGTTGTAAGAGCTAATCAATTTATTTATGTTTATTTTTTAATAAAACCCTGATTTGTTTTGTCATATATTATTTTCGTTTTATTAAAGCTGATTGACATTTATTTTGTACATTAAATAAAACTATTCTTACGGATTTTATCGCGTTTAATTTATAACTATTTTTAACCCGACGTTTCGGGCGCTTTACAGCACCCTATGGTCACTGGTTACATAGGGCAAACTAAAAGATCCATAAAACCCGCGTTAAAGAACATATAGCTGATGTGAAGCATCGACGCTCTAGGAAGTCTGCAGTCTGTGACCATGTTCTGGATCATCCCAACCATTACATCAGATTTGATAGACCACAAATCCTTGCAAAAGAACATCGGATTCCTACCAAGGATGATTCGCGAGGCTATTGAAATTAAAAAACATCCTAATTTCAATAGGGAAGATGGTTGGGTATTACCACCGGATTTATTACATCCTATTATTAATAAAATTAAATCAAAAACCAAGCATACCACTGCAAGGCTTTAAGACACAGTAAGCTCTTTCTGCGTAGATCGGACTAAAAATAATAATTGAAAAGCTGAAGGTACTCCAGGTTAACTATGACATCGGGACAACTGTCACCTCAGTCCCCCCGTGATCATGGGTGCTGTAAAGCGCCCGAAACGTCGGGTTAAAAATACTCGTAGTTATAAATTAAACGCGATAAAATCCGTAAAAATTAGTTTTATTTAAATGTGTAATATTCGCGTAAATAAAAAAAATATTATTTATTTTGTAGGTAAATAATTAATATATTAGGTTTACCAGAAAGTTTTTATAGAAAATAAATCTACCGGTGAGCGACGGATGTGTTTATTTATTCATTATGTTTATGTTTATATATTAAATACAATTAAAATTAGAGGAAACTAAGCAAAACGTTTACCTGATTGTTAAGTGCAACAATTGCCCTTAACAAATGCCTAGTCACCCCAGAACATTTCTGTGTGACACCACACTGAGCCTGTCACCCTGAGACATCAGTTCTTAAGTCTCATCAAACTGAAATACGGCAATGTTTGCGATAACTGACCCAAGGGTGGTACCTACCTGGATTCCTGCATAGAAATCCTACTACCATTATTAATTTATTTATAGTTTATTGATACCAAAAAAATGGTTTCTATGGGCGGACTAAAAGCCATAGGGCATTCTCTGCCAGTTAACGCTGGCTGATGGTGAAAAATGTGTGGCAGATGCTAACTAGTAAAATATATCTCAAATTAAGTATACAATTAATATATTAATAATAAATTATAAATAAATAGTATAACAATAGATACATGTACACAATACATACAAAAACACAAAAAACTAAAGAAATATGGAAAATATTTGAAATTTTTCTTAAACGCAGTGAATTATTGAGTGTTTTAATTATTGGAATATATGTAATTTATTAATTTATATATATATATATATATATATATATATATATATATATATATATTAGAATAGATAGCAGAAATGATCACTCAAATATATGATACATTAAGGCTCTTAATTGATGTTCGTATAATTACATTAATTCGAATTATCCATTTACACTTTCAATTCTATTGTATGCGTTGATATAGTGTGGAAGTATTAACTTGATCTTTAATAGAAGATGTAGAACCTCCAAAGCAATGAAAAAAAGCAATTTGGACCTATTGGCAGCTCTCGAAGATAATAATATGAAATATTGAGTCTATATTATGTACCATTTACCGGCTTTTGTTTGGGAAATGAAATATGTGACTTGCGTTATTAATAGAAGAGAAGAGAATAGTATGAGATCAAGAATATGTAATTTAGAGCATACACTTGTTTTGTTAACGTCTAAGAACGTTTTAAATTAAATTATATTATTTTATTGCTACTTTGTGAGAACGTAGTTCGACAGTGGTGTAGTTAACATAATTCTTTGTATTATTCTACAATAGTACATAGGTGTAGCGTGTAGATTCTTGCGCTGATGCTTGATTTTGTGCTTCAATAGCATATACATTTTCCTATGTTTGTTCTAGAAACTGATAGTCTTCTTCTTCTACCTTCTATCTTATACGTATATAGTATATAAATCTAACATACTAACTTTTACATAAAACTCTGTAAGTCACAGTGACGCGTTTTGCAGCGAGACGGGACGTGGATCCTAGCCCTGAACTTTTCGATGCTTTACTAAATTTATTTGACATAAATTCTGCATCACGCCATGTGGTGGAACCATTAAATATTTTATGTATAAACATAATTTGAAAATAAATTAAAAATGCCTGTCTTTTTAAAAATAGATACTTTTCTGATACTAGAACACAAAGGACTCATTGGATTAAAATCTGTCCAAGACTCTGCATATATTCCTGACTACTTTTTAATTGGTTCCACACAGTTAAAATCCAGAATTAACTTAAGAGAATAATTGCTAAGACACTAGTCTTAACAATTATGCTGATTATGCTGATTTTTGATTTATTTATAACAGAACCACTTGATATTCAGTTCGCTCAAGCGATAATACATATACTTTTTTAGATGTATTGTGGCTAATAGAAGTTGGACTTCTTTGAATTTGAATTTCTTTGGACATTCAGTCATAACTAAGTCACCCAAAACAGTTCTGTGTAGTACCACACCGCGCTCACCACCCTGAGATATCATTCCTTACGTCTCTTATGCCCAATAAATACACTAGCTATCAAAGTCCTTCAGACAGAAACACTGTATTTTTTGCACAATACTACTTGACGGCAGAATAAATGGCACAGCGTTGGTAGATGGATTCCTGCATAGAAATCCTAGCACATTTAACATGGTTATTCGCATTTAGTTGTAGGTTTTCCTGGTCTAGTTTAACAACACCTACGGGATGAGAAGGGGGTAGTAGATTCTTACAGAGTATTAGATTGGCTGGCTTTGGCTTCTGCTCCACGAATATTTATATGACGTACAGAAAGTTATATTGGGTCTGGGTGTTTATGCATGTGGAATTTACGTATGTATTACGCACTCACGACAGAGAAAAACCCTATTCTAACGTTTTTAAAAAAAAGGTCATTCTTACCTTTTTTTTATTAGACTAACACAATATTATGTCACTACATTATACCAATTAAAATTCTTTGTTTATTTTGGTTCAATTATGATTTTATTTTATTTTTGTATCTGTTATAAATGAATTCAAAGTAAAAACGGTACTCTTTAATGGAGGTATAGGAATATGTAAAACCTGTCGAAAAAGTAAACACTTCATGTCGTTTTGCTGGTGACGCCCCAGTAAACCCAGTCAACGTTATTCCTCTTGAATAAGCTTTAATGGCCTCTTAAAGCTCTTAAGCTAACGAGTGGCAGATATTATATCCCCATAACCCAGTGTATATACATCTGTGCACGGAGCGAAAAAAAATGCGAAAAATCCTGTTGTAAAAAGGAACTGAACGGAAAATTTACGCAAGCTTTCAAAAATTCATGCTATCAAATCAAAACATGCAGTTCGAGGCAATATCAAATTAGCTATTCCCAAACTGACCAGAAAATTATTCAATATTTTCTTACGCTGCCTAAGCATGTTTCAAAAATCAACAAAACTTAGTAATTTTGTAAAAGATTTGATAATTGCATGATGATAATGATAAGATACATGCATGGTCGTACAACGGAGCAAAACATTAGGGCTATGGAATTACATTTGGAATTTGTATAGTATAATTTATTGCGGAATCAAAGGGTCAGTGGGCTTGGATCTAGTTTATCCGATCTCACGGCAAAACCCATGACCGTAATGTATGTTTATTCTTGAGAAACGCCTTTGGTTGATTTCAGATGATTTCAAGGTTAAACAGACAAGTTTAAAATTAAAAATTTGAATTAAAATTGACGTATTCGATTTATGGAGCGTAACGGAATAATAAAAAACACATTTTGTTGTTTTAGTGCTGAGAGAGAATTTCCCCTCTTCCTGGTACATCTGAATAAATAAACTGCGGTTGCCAACTCGCCTGCCAAGCGTGGCAAATATAGTAATAATTCCTTAAAAATTAAAGCTGCAATCTTTTGTGGAATTCTATAGGGAAGGCTTATGTTCAGCAGTGGACTAGTGATAGGCCTAAATGATGATGATAATGTTGGTTTATAATATAAGTGGAGCAATATTGAATTTCAGAAAATCTTATCCGTTGATAATTGAGGATTAGCACAATGGGGCGGACTGGTCGCTTTTAATTTCATAGTATGCGAGTAACCGTGGTTCTATCCTTGGTGTCACTGAAAAAAAAACACGTGTTCAACACCACCAGCGGTGATGTAAAAAAACTATTAGGAAATATGACTTAGAAACATAAAATATTTCGACGACATGGACGAACACTTCAGGATTCCTCTATTCAAGGTCGTGATCGTTACTGGTGGTAGGATTCCTATGCAGGAATCCGTCTAGATAATATCAGGCCAGTTATTCTGCCGTGAAGCAGTAGTTTGCAAACATTACTGTGTTTCGATCTGCAGGACACTGAGAGCTTGTGTAATCTCGACATATGAGACTTTAGAACTGATTTCTAATGGTGATTGGCGCAGTGTGGCACAGCATTTGTTATGGGCAGATAGATTGCACTTACCATCACTTATAAAAGTTTTGTTTAAGAAATACGATTTTCTTTATTTGATAAAGCGACGAGACGAGCAAAACGTTAACGTTACACTCAAAATGAGAAAATCTCTAGATCGATGCCACAGTTAATGACTTCATTGACATAGACATCATGAGCTTATACAAAAGTATGAGCCGCGTGTGTCAGAGTACCTACGTCTACGCTGTGAGTCCTGGGTTCGAATCCCTGTCGGAGCCAACATTTGTGCTAAAACACAAGTTGTTCGTTTTAGAGTATTTTGGATAAAGTGAACAGAGCATTGAGAGTGCAGAACTTTCACCTGGTGGTAAGCGCAACGTCTGCCCATAACGAATGTATTTGTCTGGGTGTATTGCGATTGTCACCGTTTTTCTGATACTGGATTATAGCCTACATCCGATCTTATCGCATCAGCGTTACATCACGCGAGTAGGTAGGGACGAGTGAGTGCCTCTGTGTTTGCGCGTACACTTGTGGAACTATAATGTTTCCTCGGCAGTCGATAGCTCCCGACTACAATCGGAAGTTGCCACTATTGTAGTAATCGGCGAGGAGTCCTCCGTCATACCAAAATACGATAACAATAATATGCCTCATGTGAGTCAGTCTGTCAGTTTGAGAATCGTCAGGGCAAAATTTATTTATATACTAAAAAGCTTGCAGCTATTATACTCATAAATAAACATGATTGCTTAAAATTTCATAGTACGCGAGAGACCTGGGTTCGATTCCCTGTGACGGCACCACTAAAATTGTTAATAGCAATTATGCTAGAGTACCGCTACTGCTACTGTTGGCTCCTCCCGAGATATTAGTATCCTACATCTAACACCCTACACCCCAGTCAATTTTCTATCTAATCATTGTCCCTTCCTCTCCTTCAAAGCAGTTGTTGCCGGCCCATGGCTAGCTACGCTATGGGGAGCAAGAATTTCAACTTGTACCAAAATGAAAACGGGGAAACTGGGTTGCGAATGTGGTCTCTGATTGTATGTATGTATTCTCTGTATGTATGTATGCATGATTTACTATGTGTTCGGCGGTTAGGAAAACATTGTGTGGAAATCTGTCCCCAGCCGGGGCCAAAATTTGTACAAAAACACATTGGTGGTTCTCGGGTCTGGTTGTGTTGTGCATGTGACTCTTGTCTGTTAGCAGCATTCAGGATACAGGAGAAATCCTAGTTTGGGACATAGTAAAAAAAACGCTTAAAAGCACTTCACTGTTACGAATATCATTACACCCTTATACTTCTTTAGCCGTTGAGTCGTAAATCAGAAACATCGTCGCAGCGAATATTTTGCTCGGAAAGTTCTTTCTGATCCGAAGTACAGTTTTATTACTTTGGGACAATCACACAGAAACACACTTATACAATAGTAAAGAGAACTATTCTAGCAAACGAAATTGGAAAATACTTGTAAATAGATACGAGTATGTATATGACAACTATCTTTTAGAGACTTGTTTTGAATTTTGGTTCGTGACGTGTCTTAAGAGAATCTACCAATCTCATTCCATGGGTGTCGTACAAGTCGACAGATGGAAAATTAAAACCAGGATATAGGCAGCAGCATTTTCCTGGAACATCTGCATAAATAAACTGCGGTTGCCAACCCGTCTGCCAAACATGGCAACTGTAGCAAAATCCCCCCAAAACGAGAGCTACTTACTAACTTTTGTGGCAATCTACAGCAGAAGCTTATCTCCAGCAGTGTACTAGTGATATACAGAAACGATGATGATGATAGTTTTTAGAATTTTGGAATTTTTTTAGAAAGGTTAATAAAATAATCAAAGTGTAGACTTAAATCGTGCTGTATGAAATCCCATTTAAAAACAACTCCAAGTAGACGACTTAAGTCCGATAGTCAATTAACCGTAGTCTTTTTTAATATACATTGTAAATGGGAACTAAGACTATGTTTTGAATAACCCGTTGAACTGACCGGCTGTCTTCATAAATCAAAAGAGTCTATTTCTTACACAAAATCTTCCACCATACCACAACTTCCATTCCTCTGGTATTGTAGATGTTTACGGGCGGCGGTGATCACTTACAATCATGTGAGCCACATGCTTGTATTCCCCCACTTATAAAAAAACATGCCGTTCTTGAGAACGGCTAAACCGAATAGGCTACTTTTTTAAATGATTGTAATAGTCCGAATAAGGTTTTTAGGAAAAGAAAGTTCAGAAAAGTCCCGGGATGGAAATAACTCAATTAAACCATTTCATAAAAAAGAAATCTGTTATTATTTTTTTCTTTTTTTTATAGAATAGGGGGCAAACGAACAAGCGGCTCACCTGATGTTAAGTGATCGCCGCCGCCCATGAAAATCCGCAACACCAGGAGAGTCACGGGTGCGTTGCCGGCCTTTGAAAAAGAAATAGGCTCTTTTCTTGAAGGTCCCTAAGTCATATCGGTCCGAAAAACCGCTGGCCTTAGCAAATTTCACAACGTGGTCGAGCGTGGAAGAAAATTTCTTGAAAAGCGCACAGTGGTGGAATGCCAACCATCGAGTTGATGTAGATGGAATTTGGTGCTTTGCCGCGATGTACGATGGTGAAATTCAGCGGCTGGTATGATTCCGAACAATTCCTCGGAACACTCTCCAAAGTACATACTATAACAAACGCAAAGAGACCCAACGTCTCTGCGCAAGGTCAGTGGATCAAGCAGATCAGAAAGAACCTGGTCGTCAACGATTCGAGCCGCTCTTCGCTGGATGCGGTCAAATGGAAGGAGCTGGCACTGGGGTGCCCCCGCCCAGAGATGAGAACAGTATTCCATATGTGGCCTTACTTGCGCCTTGTAAAGTTGCAAGCGGTGGGCCGGCATAAAATACTGTCCCGCTCTACTGAGCACGCAGAGCTTTTTTGAAGCCAAATTGGCCTTTCCTTCCAAATGACCACGGTTACTGAACGTCACTCGATATGTCAACGCCAAGGATTCCGGTACTAGCTGAGGCAACAAGGGGGGTTCTCTCAAATTGAGGAGATAGAACGAAGGGTTTGTTTTTAGCAGTAAACGCGCAAACTTGTGTCTTGTTGGGGTTGAAATGGACGTTTATTAACAAATAAAATTGGAAAGTTTGTTTAAATAAAAACCAGGGAGCCTAAGTGAATTATTGAAAGCACAAACGTTTGGAACCCAATAAACCCATGGACCTATAGACATGTTATCGTATGAAATATTAATTGATGACGTCTCCTCTAATAAATATTTGAATGTGTTGAAAAACATAAAATAAAATAATACAAAGTATGAATGAATGCAATAGTACATTATTAACAGTACTAGATGTATTGGAGCGGCTTTGTGCTCAGTAGTAGGTAATTTATAGGTTGTTACTTTTTTGTATATGCAATACATCTAAACTAATAATATAATATTAAAATTATAAAGAGCAAAGATTTGATATTTTGTATGTTTGGTTGTAATGAATAAACTCAAAAACTACTGAACCGATTTTAAAAATTCTTTCACCTATATACAGCTACATTATCACCGACTAACATGAGTAGTATTTATTTAAAAAATACCGAGATCCCTACGAAAATTGCTATGATGTAACTCAAGGTATCAAAAATATACTGATAAAAGTCATTATTTGGCGTGCGATGCAAAAACTATTAATGATAAAGAAAATAATGTACTACATTTTCATAGTACTCATCATTACTCACAAAAAAGTCGGGGAGGCTATGTCTAACTATTATAGTTAAGTCACAATAACCGCTTTTTGTTCAAATTAGTCAATCAAAACACGGGTAGAATCGTAAGATGATGACATTCGTATCATGATATTAATCCTTATCCTCCAAATTGTTTCATAGTCAAGGTTGATTAGGTACATGTAAAGTCCTCTTTAAATTATTCGAATCGGACCTGTCGTTTAGAAGTTACGATAGGTATAAAAATGCAAAAAGTAAGAAAAATGCCGCGGTGTGAGCGAAAAGCCCTTATTACTTACCTACTCATTTCTATTTACTTAATTAAATATTGAATTAGCTTTAGAACCATTTAATTACCGTTCCCATTCGGTAACAACAATGATTTTATTTATAACTTGTTGAATTCCAAGAAATCGTGATGAAGATAGTTAATAAAGGATACGGATTGGAGTTTAATCAACCTTACTCAATCAAAGTCGTTTGCAGCTAGCCCTTGTCATTCGAGGCAATAACTTTAACCGATTTAAATTCATATTAACTGAAAATTTATCACCGCCCGAAATGTTTTTATAACGAGAAAATAGCCCAGGCATAAGTGTCTGTCTTGCCTTAAATCAAAAATTAGGCTGCCAATGAAGTAGTGTTAGATCTTCGCAGCCTGGAGAGAAACCCCGCCCTTTCTTCGTTTTGCTAGAACCAGGCTATAAGGTCTTCCAGAGTAGCACAGTTTAAAAGTTGTTAAATAGGTCTTAGACGTTGTTTAGTTACTACTACGATCTTAAAAATGGTCTTTTATTAGGGAAACAATATAAGTTGTTATTCGAGCCGTGTGGTGGCAGCTCGTTAAAAGAATACTACCACTCCATCTCATCCAATGGATCTCGTAAAAGGCGAGTAAGGAATTAAACTGCACTGTGCACCCTGCAGTGCATGGTGCACAGTGCAGACCACCTATCACACAAAGTGCATTATATTGTTTTGGTGAAACGTGGATTGTGGCAGTCATGACTGTTTTTGCATTGAGTGCCCAGTCTCTGACTACCCCTTATGGGATACAGTCGTGAGCTTATGTATGTACGTATGTTATACGAGGGTAACGGAGTAGATATGATGGACTTTACCGACTACAATACCTGGGAGTTCCTCATGTCACCACTTTTCTTATCATCACTATGTCTGATATGGACTTAATTGACCTGGGATGTTAGATCATCACTACGAAATGTCAGAAAAATTGCACCGTGTTCCAATTTCTGCAAAAATCGTGGTACTCAAGGCTTTCCAAAGTAAACATGCCTTGAAAGCATAAGCGTCAGTAGGTACCGTCTGTCTATCCATACTGTCCTCCAGGACTGGTAAGTACAAACTCGAGATGCTTGCTGTATTTACCTGAACGGGTTAACTTCTTTTTCTTATTGTCTACGTAACTGACCAGGTCTGGCGGTACTCTTGTATATTTATGATACAATCCATTTCGAGAATTTTAAAATTAGAATAAATTTTAAAAACATCAGGATTGTACAGTATTGTATTTGAAAAAAAAAATAACTTAGCTACTTTACTATCTGTTACACCCGATAACATAAAAGGTTTATAGAGGGATTAAAACCATTCAATTTGGTCAAAATCAACTGGTTTCTATACAAAAAAGTAACATTCCAGCGGAAGTAATGAAATTGTTATTTTTTGTTGTTAGACACAATGAGAAAAAAAAATACGTGCTATTTTTCTTTTCCAAGTCTGAATATAGATGTAGAGTAGATTTTGAAAATTGACAATAAAAAATAAACCGTTACGTTTTACTTCTAACATAAAAAAATCGAGAGTCTTAATCAAAAAACATGCAACAAACAACCACGTAACGTTCATAGTAGGATGTGCCTGTAATATTAGCCGCCTTCCACAGATGTATGGTGCATATCGTTGTATCTTTTCACTAACTTCGTTAAATATTTTTTTAGTATATTTCCTTTCGCTGCTGTTTTAGCACTTGCTAGATCAGCTCGATCAATCAATTCCATTTACGGTACATTAAGTAAATGTAATACAGTATATGTTTATTCTTAAATTACATACATAATATGTACAGTCACGCCATTTTCCCATATAAGGGGTAGGCAGACGCCACATCTGCGGCCCACTTTTTGCCCCCGCGGTAAACGAGACGTGACGGGTGGCGTAAAAATTAAATTAAGAAAAAGTTCTTACTCCCAATCGTGTTCCCACGAGCAAACGTTCACCCAGTTTCAAAATATGATTATTATTGCAATGTTTGAAGTAGGGTTTTCAAACTCACAAAATTCGTTTTGATTGTTTTATGAACATATTTTATCAATTTGAATAATTGCAGAGGCAAGTTTAATGACTCTTAACAAATATTCCGCAATAAAGCTTTTTATATCTTTTAATTGTAGTTAATTACATATATCTTACTAATGATGATGACGTCCTCCTGGCCGATTTTTAACTACGGCGACAACTTCCGAATTCTATCGGAAGTTATCACCTGCACAGGAGATATTATAGTGCCAAAAGTCCACGCGCAAACACAGAGGCACTCACTCGTCCCAACCTACTCGCGTCCGATGTACCGCTGATGTGATAAGATTCGATATAGGCATTCATTGCATAATCTTAATCATAATCATTAGGCGGGTGTTCGAACCCAGGACCTGCAGCATAGAGGTCAGGTACTCCTAGCTAGGCCACGCGGATCGTCAACCTACTAACAGTAAATCCATCAATCGCGTCTTACTTTAACAAATCAATTAAAATCGTACAATCAAACTCTAATTAAATTCCTGTTTAGCCATGAAGAAACGCGTAAATTGGAACAGATTTTTAATTTACTTTTCTATTACACGTATCTGAACAAAAATCAAGTGTGTTGTTTTCCTGTGCCAAATTATATAGTGAAATGAATCATAATTAGAACTATGTTACGACAATTCTAAGTTCTACTCTTTAATGACAACACTATTAATATCTGTGTCAGGGCCTTTCTCGCGTAGTAAAATTAAGTTTAACAATACTTCAGGTAAGTAACTACTAAAATTGTTAATTGCAAGGGATAACAGCGTGACTCTTCCTGGCTCAATAATTATTATGTACAGCAATAATTGATAATAAATAAGATCTTCCGCCTGCTTACAATCACGAATACTACCAGAAACCGTTATTTTCGGTGTGAAATAATTATAGGTGTTGTGAATATTCTTGTCCCTGTCTAGCAGTGGTCTAATTATAGGCCGAATTACAAGATTATTATTATGATAATGGTTTGAGTTCAGAAAAGAAGCATTATTAGCTAGGAATTCTATCTACGTTCATGCTCATGACTAAGTGGGTGGGGGAGAACAATGGATTCTCCAAAATCACTGGCGTCACGTAGTTCTGCAAGCTATTCTTGTCTTGGCCAGCTGAGAATAGTTTTTGTGTAATTACTTATTAATTCAAAGCATTTAAAGCATGGAGTATACCTGAACCAATGCTCTATTTGCACGGGTGGATAACGGGGAGCGATATGCAATGAGACTGGCCACTAAATTAAATTAAAAAAAAATTCGACGAAATAAATGTCGGAACGCGGTTAATTTAGTTTCTCTGGTTAGAAATAACAAATTATTGCGCTTAAGAGTTTGTTCCTGCATTATTGTGCCGTTATTATTGTTTAGACTGTAATTGCTTTTATGCTTTAACCAAATGCCTTATTGGACGGTGATATATTTTGGACTATGGTGAATGTCTCTGGGTGCTGTGAAGAAATCCCAAACGAAGCTGCCTATCCTTGGTGAGACATACTAGGCGCTATCGACCAAGTGTGCTTTATTTATCTTTGTTTTGGTAGGGTAGGTTCCAGCTACAGTAAACCAAATCCCCCGATGTTTGAAACCATTTCCAAAGTCTAGCAAATGGTCGAGACAATTGTTTAGATTATATTATAATTATCCATATTTAACATAAAAAAGTAACTGGATCCGTTACACAATATTTGGCAAAAACCTTTTATAATTATTTAAAAGTAATAAAACTCTTGCAGTTTAGTTATTACATTCGTTAAAATTAGTAATACGCTAAAACGTTTCTTTTTTTGGATGGTTTCAGAATTTTATATCTATATTAAGGATCAATAGTAGCAATGATATTACATTGTTCAAAGTGTCGTCAGTATAGAGAAGTAATAAAGCAAAAAGCAATTCGGTTCCGGCGAAGTGCTCATAATTTATTAAGATATCCAATTTGATCTATGTTATATTGTATAGCCAACGTATAATGGGAACTTATAAATCCATATCATAATTCATCTTTTAAAAATAATATTTGTTTAATACGATCTCGTATACTATTATAAGATTCATTCCATTACTAATTTAGAACTAATAGTACTATGTAGATATCAAACAGTTGTTTTTAATAAATGCGAACGGCTGTTCAGGTTTTGCAAGAATGAGGTCTATTATTAGCCGATAGGTGTCCGTGTGGCACAGTAGAATAGTACAGTAGAATTGAATATTTCATGCCTATTTATTTTAATTTAAATCAAATTTCATATATATTAGTTTAACTACTGTGACGTGTACTGAGTTACGCGCGCAATTTTTTTGTGATTGCCACTGTTGTGAATACCGCTAAAACTATATCTAATAAACTGTAACTGCTAAGACTTCCGCTAGAAATAAATTGTAGCAGTTGCTGAGGGCTGAAGGTTTATATTTCATATGGGCTTGTAAAACATATTTGACCACATGAATGCTATGCTTATACATAAAAGCTCCGTTGGCTGAAAACGTGAAAAGAAGTTTCGTCTGCCATAAGGTAGAATCTTGTTGTTTTTGGTAGTGTCATGAGACTACAACTAGAGAAGGTGCATTCTCGTTTTATATAGTGACACTCATTTGCTTAATTATGCTACAGTGTCGAGTCCGGGTTATAACCAGAAAGTGTAAATTACCTTTACTTATTTCTAGAGTTTACGGTCGTAGGTACCGATTAAAGCCTTTAAATGTTTCTTGTCTAGTGTATGTGTTAAGTCTATGTGATAAGTCTTTACGCTTTCATACTTTTTTAAAGACTATACCCCAATCTGGCACATCTCCTGTATCGTGAGTGTTTTACAGACATAAACACAACAATACTTGAAAAGTCAACAATTTGTGGCCGTAATTCAAATGTTGGTCGCGACTTGGACTCGAAGCCGAGATCTACTGCGTAGAAGCTAGGTACTTCCGACCGCTAAGGCAACCTCTTGGATCCAGAAAACGGATCTGGCCCAAACTGTGCTGGGTTAGACTTAGCCCATGCAAACTCGTTGATGAATTCACTGCCCGCAGAACCCGAATGTCCCGGAAACAAAAGTAAAATTACTCTGCTATGGAAACCTAGAGTATTTAGGCGGTTCAATAGTGGTAGAATTCCTCTACAGGGAACCGTCTATGTAGGTAACACTGCAGTGTCAGTTATTCTGCCGTGCAAACATTACTGCGTTTCGGTTTGAAAGGCACTGATATCTAATCTAATGTAATCTAATTACTTCGCGCAAGAGACTTAAATAATAACTGTTGTCTAGGGGTGTTGTGCCGCACATAAATATTCTGGGTGACACAGCATTTGTTATAGGCAGACGTTGCACTTACCATCAGCTGAACGAATGCTCGTCTCGTCATTTTCTTCCATGACAGAAGTCACTTTGGAATTCATTAAAATTTAATTTAGGGCTACCAGTGCGACTTGACTATTTGAATTAATGTACAAAAAGCAAAAAGAAATAGGTAACATGTTAAAATAATATATTTTTTGAGGTAAAATTAAGTTATGATGATTACTAACTACAGAGAGTTACTACAATAACATTTTAACTGTAAATAGTGTAATGTTTGAAGTCTTATCAACCTTACTCCATCAGTGTCATTTGCAATAGGTAATTATTACTCGTATATGAACTCAACCAGCTTTTAATTAATTTCTGTAAACAAAATTATTATTTTCATTCTTTTGTTTGAAAATAATTTTCAATTAATTTTGAAATTGACCAATTTGTTACTATCGAACTTATTTTGAAGGACTATTCTATACGTATATAGATACATACAATCACGCCTTTTTCTTATATAAGAGGTAGGCAGAGGCTATACGCGTAGCCCACTTTACGCCCCCGCGGGAAACGTGACATGACGAGTGGCGAACCGCGTCGAAAAAATTCTTATTCCCCATTTGCGTTCCCACGAGCAGTATAGTGAGAACTTTGCATATTATGGTGTTATTCAGCATGTACAAAAAAGCCTTTGACAGCCGTCCGTACAATACCTTAGTCGCCTATTACGTCACCTCAGCATATTCTGTACGATTTTAAAGTATTACAGTTATCTAGTTTTTCTGTAAATTTAAATTTTTAACAAATAAAAAAGAAACAACTGAATTACGTTGAAACCTCTTCAATATTTTGTACATGATATGTTCCCTTTGACAACCAAAAGCTGTGGTCTGTGATGGCTATGTTATATTAAGTGTGATGTAATGCACATGCGATAAGATCGGAGAAGGTGTCAGAGAAACAAAATAGAACAACACACACAAACCTGAAGATAAATGCAAAGCCTAACTTTACAGCTCATCCGTCTGGTACGCTGATAAGTGATCCAGTAGTTAACATTTTTTATCGAAAAAAGTGATGGGACGTGCAGATCGTTCACTTGATTGTTAGTGCAACGTCTGCCCATAACAAATGCTGTGTCACACAGTCATTTCTTTAAGGCACCATACAGCGCTCGTCACCCAGAGTCATCAGTTCTTATGTCACATATACGGTAATTATCACTAGCTACCGGTAATCTTTAGACCGAAACACGACAATGTTTGCGCACCACTGTCGTCGTTTCAGCCTATCAATAATCCACTTATGAACATAGGCCTCCCCCATAGATTGCCACAAAAGTTTGTAGCTCTCGTTTTGGGGGGATTTTGCCATAGTTGCCACGCTTGGCAGACGGGTTGGCAACACGCACTAATGCTTGACGACAAAATAACCTAGCACTGCGGTGGTGCCTATCTAGACGGATTCCTGCATACTAATTCTACGAAGTACCAACAGTATGCAAAATTTTTAATGTCTTTGAACATATCACTCATATAAACGAATGCAAAAGTTAATAACTTTTTTAAAAATTAAAGCATTTCCAACATTTAATAATTAATTTATTAACTAAACGTAAACGAAAGGTATTGTTTCTTCAATAACTTCCGTAAATTTACTTAAAATTAAGTAGCATGCAAAGTTCGCCAAAAAGTTGCTAAATACACAAAAAAAATGACTTTACATAAGAATAATCACATTTGGGAAATTAAGGTGTTGTACTTTGTTTTTTTTTTTATAAACATTGCCCTACGTTAGGATTTCTCGTGTGTTCCAGACCCGGAACCATATTTGTAGGCAGTATACAAATATTTGTCTCGTGAGAGAATAGAAGCCGCGATGTTAGCCAACTTTGATTAAATTTCACACTTTGAATTATTTGACATGGTTGAACAGTATGATTCGAAGAATACAATAAAGCCAGATCGACTTGGTAAGGAGCACGTCTTTACAGAGAGAGAACTAGCACGAAGCTGCATCATAATACGGCTCTGTATCGTGTGGAAAGTGATAAGAACTGGATAAAATTACTAGCTCCATCTCTACACATCTATAACTATATAATAAATACTCCATATTATTTCTCATGGGTCACAAACCCCACGCCTTAAAATGTCAGTGAAAATGGTTGTGGGTGTCAGTGCGCACAGTGACTGTACTAGTTTCTTACCTAACATTAAAAATAATTTTAGTTTAGATTAATTTCCAAATTAAATTGTTCGTAGCTTTGAGAATAAAAGTTTTTGGCAGTTAAGATACATATTGATGATAGTTTAGACGAATTTTCTTACAACCAATTATCGGACGTAAGTGTAAATCTCCCGATAATGCACAAGTAAATAACATACATACATAAGATCACGACTGTATCCCATAAGGGGTAGTCAGAGACTGGGCACTCACTGCAAAAACAGATGACTGCCACAATCCACAGTTTCACCAAAACAATATAATGCACTTGGTGTGATAGGTGGTGAGCCCATCGCCACCATGCGCTGTTGGGTGCACAGTGCAGTTTAATTCCTTACTCGCCTTTTACGAGATCCATTGGATGAGATGGAGTGGTAGTATTCTTTTATAGAGCCGCCACCACACAAGTAAATAAACATATTTATAATTCATTCTTAGTTGCATGTATTAGATATCTAAAGATATGCAACCGGGAATTGACATCTATTGTATTTTCATATACAAGTACGTGGAACTACTTAGAATCACTGGTAGCAAATATTATTCGTATTCACGCAAAATCTTGAAACAAGCGTTTATGAAACATAAAGTATTGTATGTAACTGGCTATTGCAAAACGAGGGAGCTATTTATTTTATTGTAACGTTAATATTACAATGTCTTATCAATATGAACAGTCTGATAAATTCTCATTTCACATCACTGATTTTCATGATTAATTAACGTATGTAAATGTGAATTGAAGCATGAAAGGGCGTTTCAAATAATTGTATGAGAATACTCTAATGGCATCAGTATGAAGACTTGTGGAGTCCTCCACGTGTCTCAAATGTGCTCAATAGTGGGACATTTATAGGCTGTTGCTTCTTTTTATAGAGTAGTATCCGATGCAGCTGTAAAAGCCGAGAAGGCTAACAGCAATTACATCACCGAAATATATATATATATTTTTATAGATGTTAAGGCAACGCGGCAGCGAGATGCTGGCTGTGGCATATTAATGGGCATGCTTGAACGGGTAAAGACACTGCTCTAACGTAACTGCGTTTTGTACTTTTGAATCACGAAACAAAATCATTGTCGACGAGACTTTCCGTCCTTCGAGACCACGTGCCTATGTAACAGTACATCACTACGGGCCATATAACTACTTACTATCAGGTAAACTTTCTTAGGTCACTCTTATTTTATAATGTCCAAGGACTTGAATAATACACTATTTAAATTAATTATAATATGTAGAGTAAGAAACATATTATAATAATTTAAATAGCACGCATAACGTTTTAATTTTTTTTCTCATGTAACTTCTTAACAGAAGTAATATTATGTAACTTAATTTATTAAGGATTTAAATGATGTGCAATCTTCCCTTCCAATTTACCAATGTTCCTGCCACAACTTTATGTAGATTCCTTTTACTTCCCATCCATAATCACCTCGAGAAAAGGAACGCAACGCTCTATTTAAAAGGAAATGTCCACGCCAGCGCCGCCGGGGATTACATAAAAACACAATTCTAAAAACCCGCGTCGCGTACGGCATGCCGCGCTCGCACATAAGTTAATTAATTACAACGCTCTAATTTTATAAAACCGCTATATATATAACGAAAACTCCTAACGGCCGTGTCATGGAAGGAACCAATCAGAAAATTCCGCCGAGTAAAGTAGAGATAACCAAATTATTTACGAGACGCATCCTGAACTTATTTCTCCCACAAACACATCCCTAACCAAGCAATGAGTTACGAGTAAGTATAACTCATCGAGATGGTTATAGTACTACATATAATGTAGTACTATAACCATCTCGATATTTTTGCGGTGAAATTCTGGTTTAATTAATAATTAAAATAAGTACGTTCTAAAACGGCATTACATTTAAAATTTAATATGGAGAATTATATATAATATTTAAGTGACTAAATTATTGAAACGATTTATTATAACAATGGCATGTGCTGCGCTATCTTGAGCTAAACCTTTGTACTTCATGATTACCTAAATGAAAATCCTTCCTATCACCTCCTGTGGGTACAACGAAATCTCAATAAATGGTCCGGAAGGATCTTTTCTTTGAGCTTTTGAATTATTGTAATATAAATACATCTCTCTAACTTATGAGAGTTTTTGAAGACAGGAACAGTCCGCTACGCTGTGCTTTCATTGCGGGGTGCGTAACTTCACAACCCGTCGTTGATTTGCTATTGATGTGATTTGACATGTTTCGTTTTTAACAATCGATCGATCCTTCCAATGTTTCACTTAACCGCCGAGCACGTACTAAATCAGTACCTAAACTTACAATAAACTATTTTAGTGGTGCCGGCATCATGAAAAGAAACCGGGGTTGGCGCGTTCTATGAAATTTAAGGCCAGTGTTGCGCCCCTGAGCGACCACTATATATTTTCTTTAAGTAGTATACTTTTTATATGGAACAGTTGTTTTAAAAATATCCATATAATGTAAATTGGGTATTTAAATCGTGACGAAAATAGTATAAAGAATAGAGCAGCTGACTTAATATCTTTCTTCATGTTTACTTCCGTAATGTAAGGTCCGAGTTTGGAAAGGTATTTTGATTTAATTTTATACATTTTCATTTTATTAACTGTTGGAAAAATTTGTTTATTATTTTTTGATGTTTGCATGTACCAGCGGTTAGCGATTCTGTCTATCGAGTTTTGAGTTTACCCCAGTAAAAATTGGTGGTATATAAAAATGATACGATTTTGTATGTATTGTAGCTACCGCTATGCCTTGAATGTGAAATCTTGAGTGAGTAGATACAAAATAAATAATATTAAAGATGTATTTTTCTAGAAGAAGGACATCACACATACCTAAATGTTGAGTCTGAGTTTCTTTCACACGTAATCGATGTTATATATAACAATGAATTACAGATTTCTTTTATTTGATAAAGTAACGAGACGAGCAAATCATTCACCTGCTGATAAGTGCAACGTCTGTTCATAATTAATGCTGCCACCCAGAACATTTCTGTATTGCACCACACTACGCCCATCACCCAGACACAATAGTTCTTAAGTCACATATACCCAGTGATTACACTCGATGTAAGCGCCCTTCAGACCGAAACACAGTAATGTTTGCACACTACTGTTTCACGGCAGAATAACTGGCCACGAGGTGGTACCTACCTAGATGGATTCCTATATAGGATTCCTGTTTAGGAACCCTACTACCAGTGAGTTCACCACCTACTTTGCCTTACGTACTTACATACGTGCCGAAAAGTAATTTATCTAGATTTAAAAATAATGCTTATTGTGTGGCCATGACCGTATTTAGCAGATTGCCTGATGACTTAAACAAATTACTTATTATAACATCTGAAACGTTGGCTGTGAGAAAAAAACAAACAGTATTATTTATTTCTTTAATATATAAAATGACTGGCCTGGAGTGTACCTACCTAGACGGATTCTTGCATAGGAATCTCATCACCAGTAAAGTGTAAGGCTTAAAATAGAAAGGTCTTGAGATGAACATGTACTTTTATTTATTTATTTATTTTTAAGAGAAACATACAAATTATATAACTTATAAAGAACAAAAATAGCTGTAGCACATAAACCAAGTTTCCAAAAATAATTAGAACTTACAAAACTTACTAAACACTTACAAAACTTACTAAAAACTTACTAAACACCGTCAATGCATTTATTTACAAAAAATTAAAAAAAACACACGAATCTATAGGGCTCGGATCAGCTCATGACAAGGCTAGAACAGTTTTCAGAATCTTCTCTTATAATGAGCAGGAGTTACTGAAAAGATGTCAATGTGAGAAAATTTTCCGTTGTACAACTTGCATGCACGAAAGATAAAATTATTTTACAATTTTTTTATATAAGGATTATTAAAAAGAAGTTTATTCCTTGCACTGGGTCTTTGGCACTTAAAATAGATTTTGTTGAGAAGCGGTATTGAATCAATATCGTTGTGAATAATCTTGAATAAGAGCATTTCATTCCTTATAATACGACGACTGTGAAGCGAAGAATGAGGTGTTATGAAGCTATGACCCATCGTCTTCTTATGAATATGTTTCAAAAATTTGTTATGGATTCGTTCAATCAAATCAATGTATACTTTATACTGAGGGGTACGAAACGGAGATAATGTTTCACCTACACTGCTCATGTCTGTGAACAAAGTTGTCAACATGTTTACTTTGGATAATTTACAAGTCATCGTACTAGATAAAAAAAATTATTGCCTTCTGTAAAGGTGAGCAATAAGAGATCACAAACAGATACGAATAGGCATAACTTACTCTGCACGTAGCAAATTTTTAGTATTTCTGTTACAAATAGTTTAGGGAATATTTATTCTTCTGGTTATATTACCGTTTTTCTTGGCTTAATTCAATACAAATACATAAGATATTCTTCAATTGTAGTAAAAGCACTGGTTTTTACAAGCTTTTATTTAACTAGAAATTTATGTAAAGATCAAATATTGCACTTAAATTTTAGACAAGTTTCCCCCAATCGATGCAATAATATGGTACCATGGAGGTGGTCTCAAGAGGGAGCCGGGAGGTGGCCATAGGAACTCTACATCATAACTCTGTCGTGTTTGGTATAATTTAATATTCTGTGTTGAATTATTTGATATCAAAAAGCTTGTCGCGGTAATTGTAAAGACAATACATACCTCGGTTAAAAAAATTTATTATTACCAGTCCCTCTCCAATGACTTTCATTAGTACCTACTTTTAGTACATTTCGTGCGGTATGTAATAAAGCTTGTCGCTAAATAGTCATTTTAGTAGATGATTTTAATATTTAAAAAAGTTTTTCTTATTTGATAAAATTGCATTCTTTGACTCTCTCAAAAGAAAAACTGACCTCTGTTGTCCCGGTCAATCAGACTATCTTAAAAACTACAGCTAGTATCTACTGCTTTGTAACCCAAACTAGTACTAGTAGGGAGAGTGCCCAGTGGTTGGACAATTAGAGGTTGTTGATTTTATGGATATAATATGTTCGAGAAGGCCTCCATTATCAAATCTATAGAATAGAATAGAAAATAATAGAATACCATATATTTTCCAGATCATGGTACAGAATTATGATCGTAAATTAAAATTTAGGCGTAACACATATTACTGTATCAGCATGCAAAAGTCAATAGTTACACACAAATAAAATCATGTCAGCGAGGTTACACTAAACGAAGTAACTAAATTATATTTTTTATATATTAAAAAGAAATAAATAATACTGTTTTTTTTTCTCACAGCCAACGTTTCAGAAGTTATAATAGGTAATTTATTTAAGGCATCAGGCAATGTACTAAATACGGTTTTGGCCACACAATAAGCATTATTTTTAAATCTAGATAAATTACTTTTCGGCACGTATGTAAGTACGTAAGGCAATTATATGTAGGTAGTGCACTCAATGGTGGCAGGATTCCTATACAGGAATCCATCTAGGTAGGTACCACCTCGTGGCCAGTTATTCTGCCGCGAAGCAGTAGTGTGCAAACTTTACTACTGTTTCGGTTTGAAGGGCACTCAGAACTAGTGCTACTATGCATATAAGATGTAAGAACTGACATCTCCGGGGGACAGGCGCAGTGTGGTGCCACACATAAATATTACGGGTGACACAGCATTGCTATGGGCGGACGTCGCACTTTCCATCAGGTGAAAGTTTTACTCGTCTCGTCCCTTTCTCCAATAAAAAATATATATAAAGATCCGAAATAATGAACATAATTTATTAAAATTTATTCGGAATGTGTTTTAGCCAATTACTATAAGCTTAGATTTGAACAAAACAGATTTATTGCTTTTCTTTAGCTCCAGAGTTTAGTGAACAGTATTCAAAAACAAATTAAATCCAACAAAGTTTCGAAATGACTGCCGGAAGGAAGTCGAAAAATGATTGATCGGTATAATTTTTGGATTGTTAGCTTCATTATTGGATTTTTAACACAATAATACGTTACTATTTGCGTTATTCATTACGGCATTTTGACAAACTGAAAGAAAGTAATAAATAGCACAATATAATACCTTCTTATGCTATTTATTACTTTATTTTGACGATTAAAAGCTATGTTACATATTATGTATATAAAAACACAAATCAACTGAACCCGCGAGCGACATGGGTTCGCTTCCCGATGCCGGCACCACTAAAATCGTTAATTGCAATTTTAAGTGCTGATTTACCACGTGCTCGGTGGTGAAGGAAAACATTATCAGGAAACCTGAGAAAAAAAATATATTTAGAAGACATGCGAAGTTCGCCAATCCGCATTGGATCAGCATATTGTTTTGTTGATGAAAAACTAAAAATATGCTATGTATACAGTAAAAACCTATTTGTTGGTTCGGATCTCTATTCGCTCACGTATACAGTAGGTAATAAATAAATTTTTGATCAATAACCGTACGAACTTATCAATTCTATGAATAATGGAGATGTTATCGTATATAAATTTTCATCTAAAAGCTGCAAATATATCACTTTTTTTAATACACAAACAAAGGGGATCATGCCGTGTAGTAGCGGCCTAAGAGAATCTACCACCCCATCCCATCCCGTGGGTGTCGTAAAAGTCGACAGAGGGAAATTAAAACCAGGAGATGGGCAGCAGCATCCTTCTGAAACATCTGAATAAATAAACTGCGGTTGCCAATCAGCCTGCCAAGCGTGGCAACTATGGCAAAATCACTCCAATATGAGAGCTACAAATTTTTTTGGCTGTCTAACTGCTGAACATAGGCCTCCTCGAGGAGGCCTATGTTCAGCAGTGGACTTTTGTTAGGCTGAAACGACGAAAGGGGATAATTTCTAAACCAACATTTCCAAGGTCAATTTATTAATATAACTAGTTAATTAACTTTTTTTCTAGGATATATATATATAACTTTGACCGGTAAGCCTTCTCAGATGATACTATAGTCCTTTTAGTACTTATTCTTTATACAACTAGACAAGAATAAGTAACATAGCACGACACGATTTATGAATGAAGAATAACAAAGAGCTTATTGCATTATAAGCATGTAATATAAAAGTATTTCAAAATACAAATGAGTGAATAATTCCCGAAGAAAATATGGAGAGCTTGATATAAAGAAATCACTTGACTAGGGAAGTAATTCCGTAAAGAGCTTTTCATGTGCGACCACAAGTTGAAAATGTAAATTGAAGTCGAGTCACGATTAACATTGTGTTCTTGAGATTCCTATGCCAAGTAGGTCACGAAGCGGGTGTTTTTTCGTATTCAATGAAATAAATTGTTTTTTTTAATGTTGCCGGGTTGTTACGTTGTAATATTCTGCCGCCATCTCATTCCGTGGGTGTCGTATATGTCGACTAAAATAAATTCTTGGAAAATGTGATCGCGATACGTTCACCTACTTCGACCTTTGCTGACACGCCTATTCACACTAGCCTCATAAATCTGTTTCGTTAATGTTCTTTCATTCATCCTCTCTACGTGTCCAAACTATCTAACCAAGTCTTTCGCCTCTTGGGCGAGCCCGGTAACTAGTAGACTATTAAAAGAATCATGCCTATTATGACTATTTACAAAATACAAAATGTCATTGCGTTTGTTTCCACCAAACAAGAGAGCGTATATGTGATGTCCTTGCCATTAGCCTTCTTGGCTTTTACAGCTTCATCGAACAACGCAAACAAGAGGGACAATAATGGAGCAGTTGGATTAATCCAGATTAATACAGAGATATAAAATTTCTTATGTTTTCTCTCCGTGGCATACGACGGAAAGATTGTAGATAACTAAAATGACTGGTGCTGGGATTCTTATGCAGGAATCCGTCTAGATCTGTCGTCAGTGTGGTGCTCACGGCTTGTGGGAGACTGTATACTTTACGACGGCGTTGAATATTCATATACTTGCAGGTTTTAATGCTTAATATTCCAAAAGGAGCAAATACTCACGTAAGACTTAAATGATTGGTTTTGGGTCTCGATGCATGTTCATTGTTACCGTTCCTGATCTTACTACATAGGCAGTGCATCGAATATAGGATGGTCTTTACCATTCCAAAGAGAGGCAAGTTATGTCGAATAGTACTAAACTACAAGGTCCACGATCTTAGATCTTCACTTGTTAAATTTGATTGCATGCTCCACGTTCACATTAATAACCCAAATAAAGCCAAGAGTAATCAAAAGTGGCTTTTTACTGATAATAATATAACTAAATTTTAATTTGTATCAGTTATGCGGTCTTATAAACTAAGTAAGTAAACTTAACAAAGGTTGTAAAATTAAAAGCACTAAGTCTATTTTCTAGAAAACCGCCCAACGTAGGTAGGTACCTACCTAACGTTTCTATTTTTCTGTAATAGTGAAGTGTCGAAGCGAGCAAGCCGTGATGACAATAGTACTAGTCTATGGCTACGCCTGCCCATAATGATGTTCTCCTGGCCGATTTTCGACCACGGCGACAACTACTGAATACTGTCAGCAGTTATCAACTGCGCAGGAGATATTATAGTGCCACGGGTGTACTCACAAACACAGGGGCACTCACTCGTCCCAACCTTACACTCTCACTCGTCACTCTCGTCACTTTCTCCTATAAAATAAATACAACGGCATGTAGATATTTAAACGTTTAACTCAGATTGGCCGACATAAACTTAATTGAGCGAATGACTACTTATGAGCATAAAATACCATAGATTAAAAAAAATGTGAGATGTGATCCCAGTTAGTTTTAGCCCATTTTATTATTTCTTTCTGTAGAGTATTATTATTCATTTTGTGAAAATAAAAGAAATGTAATGATGAATGTTCAGTTACGAAATATATCTCAACACAGCAGTCGACAAATCAAAAACCATATCTCATATCGGCCAGCCGTTGACAGTCAAGTCACGTTTCATTCTACCCCGATACTTCTCATGTTAGTTTTTCTTTTCATCAATTTGCCGTTTACGTCATGGCGGATATTATTTCCCTAACTAGAGAAAATGTTTTCTTCAGTACTTATTGAAATAAAATAATTAATTCTATCCAGGAACATTAACCTTAAATAATTACATTTATGATGTTATTCAGTTTACGACCGCGAAACCCAAGCCCAAAAGCCCTATAGCTTTTTGTAGACATAGCTTTTGATTAAAAGTTACTTACCGCTATTCGTATTATGTTTACTTTTTAAATAAATCTTTTTCAAACGTTGACGCTAAAAGTTTAAACATTAGTTTTATCTTTGTGCTCATTTTAGGAATTCATTATTACAAAGTATAAACTGTCGTAGAAATTACTCCGTAGAGTCAAGTTACTGGCATTATTGCCTTGTCCTTATTATTCATATCATCATTTTTTTTATTACCCACCATATTAACATTATGCCGTCTGAATAATATCTCTTACGGTCCCTTAGTCATTATTTAAAGATCCAATGAAATTTCGAAAATCGACGACAAGAAAGCTCTTCGCGGATAAATCACCAAGTTTTTTTTTTTTAATTGAAATGTTCAGAATTTCGATTGTTGCCCTAGCAAATTATATGCTGTTGTGATAAGGATTCTTAAATTTACTATTGAAGTAAATAAGTACTGTTTCGGTCTGAATGTGACTGTGAGCTAGTGTACATAGTGGGCATACGAGACTAAAGAACTGATATCTCAGGGCGACGGGCGCAGTGTGCTGCCACACCGAAATATTCTGGGTGACCCAACCTTTATTATGGGCATACGTTGCACTTACCATTCGTTTTGCCCGCTTTGTCACTTTTTTCAAAAAAAACGAAGATTTTTCGAATCGGACTTTGAGTCTGCTCCGGTTAAATATTAGTGAGTGCTTGCCACTAAAGTGATATGAAAATAAAAGAAAATTCAAAATCTGCAAAATGAACTTATATCTTTAAAGTGTTAGGATTTAAGTTCCCATCAAAGTGTCTCATAGTATGAAGCGGTGTGTTATACGAATTGAATTATTTTAAGAAGCATTCCAAAAACAAAACGCACAATTACTATAGGTATTTTTATAAATATTTTAATACATATATTAATTTTGATACGGTACGTGTGATTTTAAATTAAAGTGAAAACTATGCGTTGTAACTGTGCGACTAATTAAAATTCTTTTTGTAGTGAGTTCGAATTCCACACACGAAGCGATTACGCCAGAGCTTTCTAAGAATTTATTTTAAATTACCTGTAAGAATCCATGTGAATTAGCGATTAACATGAAGGAAATAGTTGTTAGGATGTTTTTTGAGGTTGAGATATAAACCCCATAGATAAAAGCGTATTTATTTATTGAATATGTCTTTTTGGCAGATTTTCGATTACGACAACAACTACTGAATTCTATTTGAAGTTATCAACAGCAGAGTAATTATTATAATGCCACAAGTTTATGCGCAAACACATAGGCACTCACTCGCCCTTATCTACCCGCGCTCAATAAAACGCTCATATGTTAAGATGGTACGTAGGCTAGTATGCAGTGTCAAAGACACGGAAACACAGCAATGTTTGCACTCTACTGCTTCACGGCAGAATAACTGGCCTTGGTGTGGTACCTACCTAGACGGATTACTGCATAGAAATCCTACCACCAGTAAGATAGTTCGAATGCAAGGTCAAGATAATATTTGTGCAAGATCCACAAATATTGCATAGTGTTAGTAACAATAGCCGTGTGGTGGCGGCTCGTTAAAAGAATGCAACCACTCCATCTCATCCAATGGATCTCGTAAAAGGCGAGTAAGGAATTTAACTGCACTGTGCACCCAACAGCGCATCGTGGCGATGGGCTCACCACCAAGTGCACACCAAGTGCATTATATTGTTTTGGTGAAACGTAGATTGTGGCAGTCATCTGTTTTTGCAGTGAGTGCCCAGTCTCGGACTACCCCTTATGGGATACAGTCGTGTTCTTATGTATGTATGTTAGTAACAAATGTTTAGTTTTGCCTTTGTATTCCCTTGCTAATGTTTACGCCGTTATAATGTATTTTGGAATAACATGTAGAAAGAGGAAGGCGTTTGCCTTGAAGTAGGATATAATCCAGATTGTCCACATTGGAACTAATACTTTCTAGCCTCATCGTGTATTTTGATCGCTTCTTTGTCAACCAGCATCAACGTATTAACGTAACATACAAACACCACGAAAAGGATTTTTGAGGTCACGTTTCAACTACTTGTGCATGCTTAATAACGCAAATGCGTTCGGTGTTATCTTTGGTTGCTTAACAGTTCTAAATATCATCGATGGCCATTTGGGTATTCACTGCGTTGTCATAGACTAAATTACTAATGGTACAGTCAATTAAACAAAACGTTTCGTTTGTACTATTTTTTTTTTTAATTCCGAGTATGGTCCTGGTTTTCATAATTTCAAATTTTTTTATTATTACGAAAATTACAGTGCTCTCTGTACACTGTGTTGACAGTAATACAGTATACACTAAACAGATTTAAAATACAGTAAATCTACTGTAATTACAGTGCATTTGGACACACAGGATACAACAGGTTGAAAAAAAAGATATCTCGCGCAGGAGATTGTGGTTGTAAAATATAAGATGTCGCTGCTATTTAAAAAGATCAGAAGAACATCATCAACGTAATTCTAATGAATTTCTATACAAGAAAGAAATCAAATTCGATCTAATAGAAATATATTCAATTGTCATTATTTCTGACCACTTCACTAAAAGTTCAATAGACAGATTTTTACAGACATAAAATTATTAACAAAATTGAAATGGAAATTACATTATTTATTTAGATATTTAAGAAAAAAAAACAGGTCAAGCCATAAATCACAGCGAACGGAGCAGAAGAATTGTAGTTGAATAATGTTTTTGAGGAGTTGCCCAAGAGTTGCCTCGGAAGATTAGATGCGAGAATTGTGTTTAAGAAAATTTTATTTTCTGGTAAAACGTACCCCTAATCTGCAGAATTTTAGATCTATTTTTTTTTAAAGAAGAAGGTGCAAACTGGCAAACGGATCACTTCAGTGATAGTGATCACCGGATGATGATGTTCATCATGGATAAGACCGACCGACGACTTAACTATGTGTCTTTGGTAAAACTATTAACAGTAGTGGTCTTTTTCTGGTATAACTGATCTATTTTAACGTTACAGCCATACAATGAAAACAGACGATTTCCTGTGCAGTGGACATCATCTGATAACAACCGGAATATATCGCTATGGTCGAAATCAGGACAAACATCATTACCATCATCTTAGTAAATAAATACAATAAACTAAAATAAAATAGTGATAAGAAACAAGGTAGGTGCTGATTGCTATCATCATCCTTATTAAGACGTATCTTTTAATATTTTAGATATTCCTGTTTATTTGGTTCTATAGAAGTTTACTGGCAGTTTTACATTAATAACATTATAATTCAATTCTTATGCCGTGCGTATTTTTATCCTTTTTTATTCTTGATTGACGGCATCTCCATTGTTTCATCATAAGATTATAACGTTTGCTTTTTGTAGTTGAAAACGCACTGGTATGCCCAGTCGGGTTAAAGGTTTACGAACTTTTTTCCTATAATTATAGTTATTTTTTCCGTAGTCGGGTTACAGTTTTTTAATCTTTCTCTTTTATTTTAAACTTTTCCGTTTTAACCTTCGATGCGGCATCAAAAATAAGAGTGATATCGATTACATGAGTTAAATCATAACCCTTTCTTTTGGTTCACGTTTCGAGTGCTTTACAGCACCCATGGTCACGGGAGGACTGAGGTGACAGATGTCCTGATGTCATAGTTAACCTCGGGTACCTTCAGCTAATAATTATTATTTTTGGTCCGATCTACGCAGAAAGAGCTAACTGTGTCTTAAAGTCTTGCAGTGGTCCAATAATAAATAAAATTAAATCAAAAACCAAGCATACCACAGCAAATATATATGTAAATACACATAGCAAATCCGTAAAATTAGTTTCATTTAAATGTGTAGTGTTCGCGTAAATATAAGAAATCCTTTCTTTTGGCTTTACTTTGCTACTATATTTATATTTATGAACACAGAATTTTCTCTTCTTTCATTTGACATCCCACTCGATACTATAGCAGAAAAAAAAATTACCCCTACGTTTATGGATATATCATACGTCATATTGATTTTGTTTGTATAAAATGTAGCGTGTATAACCCGGACTTTAATCGCGATTCGATTGACATCACATTCATCAAAATCGGATAAGAAGTTTAGGCGCTTCGGCGGAACAAACATACATTGACTGCTAAAAACTTAACACTTCCTATTGACTATGCCGTAGTCGGGTAAAAATATAAATATCTGTCTATAATTAAGGACGTTTATCTCTATACAATCTGGATAGGGCTTTAAAAGAACACGAGGATTCAGTAATCACAATCTTGACTACTCAAACGAACATAGAAACTCTTTTTAAATTAACAGTAGAATGTATCATAGACAGCTAAGAGTTGTCCAGTGCCAAACATAAAAAACATTTCGAAACTATTATTAAAAATTAAAATATTAGATAGACATATGGTCTTTACTAATAATGATACAATTATTATAAGTAACGACTTCCTAATAGTTTATTTTTGATTAATAACTTTCTAAAAATAATAAACCTGAGAAGTGATAAAAAGTAATATTACACAATTTAGGTGTAAATTTTATATAACTGGTTTAGAATAACATTGAAAAAGTTACCTTAACAAAAAAGGATTTCGTGAATTATTCAACGGTTTCGATATTTGTAGCGTACTCATACCTCTACGTATATGAAACATATAACGTGGCAACTTCATTATTTGTAAATTTACATATTATTGTACCTACAGCAAAAAGATTTTCGAAGTAAGCTTTACATATTCAATTTATGTTAGTTGCACAAAAAAAAAGTTTCCAATTTTTAATTGGACAAAAGATATGTGCATGAATGCATCTGGAATGATGCGAGAGTTTATCTATATACCTGAAAATTTATGTTGGTATACCTGTTTGAGATTAATAGACTCCGTCACCGTTTGAACAATCACCATGAAAGTTGGCATATACATGTTTTTTTTATGCTATCCACTTTGTTGTAACTCGACAGTAGATGGCACTGTAGCGCATCATCATCATTTCAGTCTATCACCTGTCCACTGCGGAACATAGGCATCCCCCATAGATTGCCACAAAAGTTTGTAGGATTTTGCCTATATTAAGGTTGGCAACCAAACCCGAAAACCAGGAATTTGTGTTTTTGCACAAATGTTGACTCCGGCTGGGATTCGAAGCCAGGACTTGCGGTGGTAGTCGGGTACTTCCATTTCGGCCGCTACTAAATATAGACTTCTCATAAGTAGGGAGAATTGACCATAATCGTCACGTTTGTACTGCATCTTTTGAGTCGGTTTCTGACTTAAATGCCGCAGACTCACGTGTTCGAATCGCAACCATAGTCAATATTTGTGTAAACACTATATTGTTGGTTTTCCAGTTTGGTTGTGTTGTGCATATGAAATGTATGACTGCAAAATTCACTCACGATAATAAAGAAATTCTAGCGTAAGGCATCTTTTTTTGTTTTATATGTGAGAGCACATATGTCGGAAGACACGATGTGGCTCAGGCTTTTCTCTTAGTCATGTCTACCTAGTTCGACCTACGGGATGATACTGGATGGCAGATTGTCTTACACCTATAAATCTTAACCATTATCGATACTTACGCAAAACAAACATAGGCGCTGAAGGAGTTCCGCTATCGGTCGGATGCTTTTTTTACTGGATAAAGTGACGAAACGAGGAAATCGTTCACCTAATGGTAAGTGCAACGTCTGCCTGTGTTTGTGTCACCCAGAACATTTCTGTGTGACGCCACACTGATCACGTCACCCAGAGACACCAGTTCTTTAGTCTCATATGTCCAGTCATTACGCTAGCTCTCAGTGCCCTTCGAGCCGAAACACAGTAATGTTTGCACGCTACTGCTTCACGGCAGAATAACTGGCCCTAGGGTGGCACCTACCTAGACGGATTCCTGCATAGAAATCCTACCACCAGAAACGAAACACTAACTACTAAACTAAAAAATTTTTAACTACAAATATTTTCTGGCTCCCATAGTCAACTCTTACGTGATGAAATGTCATGAAGGTTTCTCTATCACAGCCACCACACAGCGCTTCAAGGAAAGTAAAATACACATTTATTTCATTTTATTACATTTATTACTTCAACTTATGTCTAGTATAAAATTTCATTAAAAACGTAGGTACTCGTATAGTCAATGAACATTTATTAGATTACACCAAATGAAAAGAGTTTGACTCGAATCAAATTTGGCACCTTAGCTTTATACTTCGAAATAACATTTCGTGAATAATCTAACGTATGATTAATGACATTTAGTTGGAATAACACACTGAGAAAATGATTAAACGTCGAATACACATTCAAATTTAAATAGCATTCATACAAAATTCTGACGGCACACTTAATGAATCCGAATACAATGTGTCTCCTTATTCATATAAAATACACAATTTACTCTATGGTGCTTATGAAAACAATTTTTTATAAGGATTAAATTCAATAATTTGAAATGAGACATTGTGATACTATGTTAAATATTTGTAAAGAAATGAGTAAATACATAATAAAGACTACTAAGTATATTTGGTACGAGCGAACTATTTATCATATAAAAAAGTGGACTTGAAAAATTGCCCATCCCTTTCTCTAAATAATCCCTGTATTTTGTTTTATTACAATAAAACACTTAGGTATTTAATTTACCTACTAGGATATTTGGTATACACTTACCAAGGTAAACGTACCTACAAAAGGTCGCGATGAAAATATGACTTTTTAAAAGTTTATTGTAATTTTGTTGTATTTGTATGTAAAACCGACCAACCGATCTCAGTATTATGACTGAAATTAGACGTTAGGCTTTGGACTTTAGAAACTAATAGTACTTTTTAATTTTTTCTCTTTTAGAGGTTGTTTTACGCCACATTTTTGTCATTTGGAAAATTCAGAAATAAATTAGTGCTATAACAATGTTAACATCGTAAAAATCTTTGTCGGTGTCGGCAGTTTCTAACGTCTAAACGTGACTTTAGAACCTTCTAGCATCGTGAAGATAGTGATACTTACTCGCACCATCTTTAATCTGATGTAAGGATTGACTTGTGCGAACGTGGGAACAGAGTCACAGATTAAAAAAAAAGTAAAATTATTCTTCTAAAGAATGTATAATAAATCTAATTTTTTGGTAAGGGTAATTAAAATTGCAGAACAATTTTAGAGGTGCCGGCACCGGGAATCAAACTCAGGTCACTCGCGTGTTAAGCCGAGCGTCCGGCCCCTGAGCTACCACGAATCGTTGGAACAGGGTTATTAATAGGTAGTTAATTGAAACCATGCCTGTGGCAAACTTATAGAACAAATAGCATAGAAATATATATGATAATCACCGTGAGTGGGTGTAAGAGTAACGATATAATTTTTTTATAGGAACAAGTGATGAAACGAGCAAAACGTTCACCTGATGGTAAGTGCAACGTCTGCCAATAACAAATGGTGTGTCACCCAGAACATTTCTGTGTGACACCACACTGCGCCTGTCACCCAGAAACATCAGTTCTTAAGTCTCATATGCCCAGTTATTACACTAGCTCTCAGTGTCCTTCAAATCGAAACGTAGTTATGTTTTCACACTACTGGTTCACGGCGAAATAACTGACCCAGGGGTGATACCTACCTAAACGGATACCTGTATATGAATCCTACCACCAAAAAAGAGATAATAGATTCAGTAGTTTTCACGTCAACAAATAGACTATAATTCCAACAATAATTCGTTTGGGTTCTAAGACGTCCATATATACCCTATACCGACAAATTTTTGGACTATCTTTAAATTACAAATATAGCTTTTTACATTTTTATAATACTATAGACATAAACATGCAATATCCATAATACGAATATACGAGAAATTTTGGGTCGTCACTGTTAACCCTGTCAATAATTTGAATCCACACTTTGACAACTTCGATCTTAAATTATTCTTAATCTGTTTATTAATTTTAAACCAAAGTCGCCATTTGTAGCTTAACATTTTAGCATAAACTACAAAAACGTGTCTTCCCTTATTCTTCCTGGATGTTGCTGACTATTATTGTTGATTTGATTTTGTCCTTCTGGAATATGAAGGCGGACCTTGCGAGAATTACTATTGCATTGGTGGAGACGCTGCTTCTGCATCTTTATGCTGTCGTCTTTTAGCTGTGAAATAATAAACATCTTAGAATATAATAATCAAATAATGAAACATAAATATTTTTAATACGAAGTTATATTAGTGTAGTTATATTATATTTATTTTAATAATCGGGATAATTGAAATTATTAAGAATTACAATTGGGTTTAGAATTTCGTAATTTTATTTATTAATTAAAAAAAACACATAATCATAAGCGTAACAAAAAATGTGCTTAAAAATTTTCGTCATTGAACTTTCCAGAAATAGCCTAAGCAAAATTATGGACATATGATGCTTGTGTTTAACGTTACTAATAAATGTAATATCATTAAAGTTAGATTTTTTAACTGAAGTAAATTATGAGACAGGAAAGTCATCCACCTGATGACTTTCCATTGGAAAGTTCTATGTACCATCGCTCTGCACCCGTTACCATGACACATCAGTTCTCAAGTCTCATATGGCCAGCAATCAAATTAGTTATCCTACCTAAAGATTTTATATCATATTAGCGATCCGCCCCGGCTTCGCACGGGTGTAATTTACTAACAAAGAAAATGGTAAGTATGTATATTTTATAAAATGTCTTTATCCCCATAAGTGTCACACTCAATGTCACTTTTTTTATGGAGATTTTAATACAAAAGTACTATCCAAATTTCCGTTTTTTTCATTGGATTTTACGAAAACAATCTTTCCTCAAACCTTGTACTGACAATTACGAACACAACAAAAAAAATGTCAAATCGGTGAAGCCGTTCTGAAGAGATTATCTTTCATACATGCGACAAGAGATTTTTGTTTGTATAGAAGATAGAAGATAGAAGAAAAAAGATAGAACAGAGATGAAGTTGAAATTAGACAGTTAACTTATGGAAACATGCCTGAATCATTTAGATCGCATTAGTTATGTAAATTGAAGTGGTAACACGACAAATTTGTACTATTGTAATTGTATGGAAATTCCTCCCTGGCCGATTACGACCACACTATTATCAGGTCATTAACAAAAACCGTCATTCTCGCTGAATACATTTCAAAATGTATATATATATATATATATATATACATATATATATTGTGGAAACAAGACACGGTGTCAGAGATAAAGACATTAATTCCGATGATATTCTCATATGATATGCTCATGGCCGATTTTTGACTTTAGCGACAACTACCGATTAATGTCAGAAGTTATAAACTGCGCAAGAGATATTAAAGTGTCTCTCACGTGTAGTGGCACTCACTCTTCCTAACCTACGCGTGGTCGATGTAACGCTCGTGCGATTAGATTGGGGGCTAGGATGTAGTGTCAGAGACACAAGAGACTTTTACGCTTTTCAACGTTTGTGCAAAAACACAATTTGTTGGTTTTCTGACTTTGACTAACTTTTGAACACAATTTCTTTGGAACATAGAGTTCCAAAGAAATTGTTATTGCTTAATTGATGGTGGTACGATTCCTATGCAGGAAATCGTATAGGTAGGTACCGTCGCCGTGAACCAGTAGTGTGCAAACATTACTGTTTCGGTCTGAAGATCACTGAGAGCTAGTGTAATCACTGGGCATGTGCGATTTAACAGACGCTTCAGAGTGACGATCGCAGTGTGGTGCCACGCAGATTTATTCTGGGTGACATAGCATTTGCTAAGGGCAGACGTTGCACTTAATATCAGGTTAACGATATGCTCGTCTTGTCACTAACTTCAAAAAACATGTGCACTAATTTGGCCGCATAGTCAAATGGTACGTAACATTATTATACAAGCTTTTATTTAACTTGTAATGTATGTATGTGAAGTTTAAATACGCCGTGAGGTGGCGGCTTAAGAGAATCTACCACCCCATCTCATCCCGTGGGCGTCTTAAAAGTCGACAGAGGGGAAATTAAAACCAGCAGCATCTTCCTGGAACATCTGAATATATAAACTGCGGTTGCCAACCCGCCTGCCAAACATAGCAACTTTGGCATAATCCCCCCAAAATGAGAGCTACAAACTTTTGTGGCAATCTATGGGGAAGGCCTTTGTTCAGCAGTGGACTATTGGCTGAAATGATCATGGTGACGGTAAATTTCAAATTTTGCAAGCCATATTTTTGTCCTGCTTTTTGATGTCGGATTGAGTTAAATTTTGGCATTCCAATGTGACAACGCAATAATATGGTACCATGAACGTAGTATAATGATGGAGCCGGAAGTTGGTCGTAGGAACTCCTCAACAAACAAGATAGCTTCGTCATATTTTTTTTTGAAAAGTACCATAGCGCTAGCAATTTTGAAACCCACAGCTGGACATATGCCGCACAAATAAAAGCTTGTAACAAAAACATGATTTTTGTTTAAAACTTATTAAACATAATGCTACACACCCTGATCGTTAGCTCATGCCTGGTTCTCCTGTGCGATGATGTGAGTAGCTCCGTGTGCGCTCGAGACTCGTTTCCTGTAGGACTGCCCGTGTTCTTCATCCAACACCAAAACCATTTATATGGTGGTATGTTTCTGATGAAAGGAATTTGATTTTAAAAAAATGTAATGAAACTGTATCCGCCACTAGGATTTCTAATCACGCAAAGACGATGCGACGCCTGGATCGGACCTGCGACCCACAGCGCAGAATCTATTCGCTTAGCTACTGTGCCAACCGCGCCGACATAAGAAGAGTATTTTTTTTTTTACTTCGAAATATCATGCAAGCCTATTCTTATATACAAATAAAGGTAACTTATAAACCAAGTATCTTCCACGACTGTTCGCGAATTTACTGTGTTAGTTGCAAGTAGATTATAAATAACTATATAATAGTGTAAATGACTATATAAATTTTGAATAAACTCATACCTAAGACTAATAAATATCCTGTTGGAGAAAATAAAGTAGATAACAGGATTTGCAGCGGAGTTGAGTGGAGCAAGACTTTGGATGAGCGATGCGATAGCTATGTTTACTTGAGTGTCGGGAACGTAGCCGTATACTTGTAGTAGATCGAAGATCATGTAGGGTGACCAGCATAAAACGAACACTAAAATAAAAAGAATTGTGAAAATAGTATATTTATATATAAAATTAACATTCTACCGCTGAGCACAGGCATTCTCTCATTATTGAGAGGGTTTAAGAGCTGAACATGGTACCCCACACGGTTCCACTGCTGGTTGGCAGGCTTCGAATGTCGACGAAATATTTCATATTTCTCAGACATAAGCAGCAGCAGGCAGCAGATTCTCTCAAGGTGTTTTCCTTCACCACAGAGTATGTTGTAAATCAGCCCTTGAAATTGCAAATAAAAAAATTCTGGGACTCAATCACAGATCACTCGCGACCTATAATATATAAAGCGAGCACTCTGCCCCTGCCTATTTTAGGTATTTCTGAAAGTTTTTGAATAAAAATGCTAAACAAATCTGCCCATGATTGCAAACAAGAATCTAAAAATTTTGAATCAGAAAACTATTATTTAAATATAAGGTAAAGTGCCTTCAAATGGAAGGCACGAATGCAAATGCCTACTTCTTATGGCTAAATAAATTATAGCAGTCCCTTATGTTCCCTTAAATATATTCTGTTCATTTTTTATAATCACTGATGGTAATTTTTTTACCGTATTAAGCACTTTTCAAGTTATACAAACATTTTGTGAGACTTCTTTTTTATAATAGTAAATCAAACTGCTGAGCACAGGCCTCCTCTCATTTCTAAGAGGGTTTTGGAGCGGGCGAAATATTTCCATTCCTCGGATATGCAGGTTTCCTCACAATGCTTTCCTTCACCGCTGAGCACGTGGTAAATCAGCACTTAAAATTTTAGAACAATGTTAGAGATGCTGTCACCGGGGATCGAACTCAGGTTACTCGCGTATTATGAAATTAAAGGCGAGCACCCGGCCCCTGAGCTACCACGGCTTATACATATAAAAGTGATTATACGTATATAAAACAGTTAAACAGTTTTTCATATATAAATCGTCGCAATAATGTCGTACACATTGTGACAGATACACTGTTGTAGATAAAAATCTGACTGAATCCTGTAGACTAGGTCGAGATTCTTGTATTTGGAAAGGCTATAACTAGAAAGTCTTTTCTTGCTAGATTTATAAAACTCCTAAACGGGTGACGCAAAACTGACGATATTGTAAGAAATTAATAGAATTTTTAAATGACGGCATTGAGAAAAACTTCACGAGCGCTCCACTTATGTTATTTCAATTGAACGTCACGTTACACATTTTTGCCATTGTAATTTGAACATTATGTAGAAGTTTTTTTGATAAGACATGTGGTCGATATGCATGTGTCTTACCAAATACAATAACAAAAGTCATCTTCACTGTTTTTATTTTCGCCTTAGGTATTATACCGCGACTACTCGCTCGACGGCTGTCCAAATCATCGCTATCTGTAATAAAGGAAAGGCTCAAAGTATTAAATCCTCCATAAAGTTAAATGTTATTATTTAAATCAGCATTCTACTTCGTATATTTGTGGAGTGAGTATATGCATATATATTTCTGTTATATGGTTCTTGTTTAATTTTATATGTTCAATATATTGTTAATATTTATTATGTGTTTATTTAATGAACTCCTTTTTTGTAAGTTAATCCCACAGGAACATTATTCTTCTCTAAAGTTATGCTACAAAAAAATCGTTATAGCGATAAGGCCACCACACAACATAAATGTACTTTTTTTTATATAAACATACTTTTTAGGTGTATTTAATACACTTTTATGTGTATAAAATACACATAAAAAGTATAAATAAAATAAACAAGTAAAACTGCTCTAAAAAGTTACTTACTGAAAACAAAGTTAAGTGCTTTCGAAATCAATAGATTTGCAGATAATGTGTTCTATATCACATATATTTATGTGTTTTGTATTTATTTTGTTTAGAAAGGAAGAACAAAAAAGTTATATTTCTTCAATGCATAATTGTAACGACTTGTATTTTAAAATAAAATACTTCATATAAATAAACTTTCTTACGTTTTGTTATACTATAAGAAATATACATTACTGTTCACTACGTACATATTACGTTTTATATAATGTCATTATCGAATTCAGTTTGCAACCGAAATTACGTTATGCGACGCATACTTATTTAAAAATAGTTACAATATTGATATACAAATAAATTTTTTAATTATTATTAAAAATTTTATTTTGACGTGACATATTCGTCACGTTTATCTTTTGAACTGATAGTATATGGACAATCATAGCTTGCTCCAGTAGATTCTTGGATGCAACTATTATTGTTGTTACACTCGGAATCTACCACCCCATCTCATCCCGTGGGTGTCGTAAAAGTCGACAGAGGGATATTAAAAACCAGGAGGTGGGTAGCAGCATCTTCCTGGAACATCTGAATAAATAAACTGCGGTTGCCAAACCGCCTGCCCAGCGTGGCAACTATGACAAAATCCACTCAAATTGAGAGCTACAAACTTTTGTGGTGAGCTATGGGGGAGGCCTATGTTCTATATTTTTTTTAATTTACATTAGAATTTAAATTACATTTGGCACCTAAACAGTAACTAGTTTGAAAACTGAACTTTCTACATAATGATAATTAAAGAAGTGAATAATTACTTCATTACGAGATCAATAGTCATTGTTTGTAATTCATTAATAATTATTTTCGGTTTTAACCGAAAACGAAACCCGCGCCTTTTTTCTCATCGGTCTAAAATAATGATTTTGGGTTATAATCTGATTGAACGGAGCGTGACGCGGAATATTTTGATTTTACTCCTTATTAATTAATTTATTTGGTTTTCTTTTAATTATAAATTATTTCAATAACCATCAATTTCGATGTTTGTAATCTGCCGGGCGTCACGTGACGGCCATATTTTTTTACTGGGAGCGAGTGACGAGTCGAGCAAGTGATTCACCTGATGATAAGTGCTGCGCCTAAAATAACAGTTGCGGTGTCAGGTAGAGCTTGGCATAATAACGCATTGCGTTCGTTACTAAAATTATCGTTTCTTAAGTCTTATATGTCATTACGAAGGAATTAGGACTCCGCAGAAAACACGAATTGTTGCATCTGGTTGTGTTGTGACGCAGTGTCAGAGACACTAGGTCACTAGTGACACTGCGTCCTAGCCTACCTCCGATCTTATCACATGACCCGATGTAACATCGGGCACGGGTAGGTTGGGACGAGTGAGTACTATGCGCGTACACTTGAGGCACTATAATATTTTGGGCACAGTTGATAACTTCCGACAGTAATCGGTAGTTGTCGCCGTGATCGAAAATTGGCCAGCAGAACATCATGTAATAACACTAACTTTAGTGCCCAATAAAAAACTACTTGGCGGCGGAATAACTGGTACCGACCTAGTTGGATTCATGCACAGTAATCTTATCAGTGTACATTAAATGTTAATCGAAAGCCATTATAGTGAAAGCAAGTACATATGTGTAAGATTACTAGTTGGTAGGATTCCTATGCAGGAATCCGTCTTGGTAGGTACCACTTAAGGGCCAGTTATTCTACCGTGAAGCAGTAGTGTCGCTCTGAAGAGCACTGAGAGCTAGTGTAATCACTGGGCATATGAGACTTAAGAACTGATGTCATGTCTCAGGGTGATGGGCGAAACGTGATGTCATACATAAATATTCTAGGTGACATTTAGTAGCATTTGTTATGGGCAGACGTTGTACGAGTACTTAACATCAGATGACCAGTTTGCTCGTTTCGTCACTTTATTCAATATTTTTTTTAAATTGAAATAAGAATTAACTACGTAAGATAAAGGACAACAATTATTCCTAAACTAGATTTAGCCTTCTCTACAACGTTTCAAGTCGAGTCACGTTTCAATTAATTTGCTACGATTCTCTTCATTTGAGTTTTCCTCTTTATTATTGACTGTACAAGCAATTCGGGAGTACCAAATGTTCGTGCATTTTTTTTTCGTTTAAATTTAAAGTATCTTATCTTGATAAATTATTAATAATGACGAATTCTTTTTCATTTATTTGATATTTATTTATTATTACTACTCATCAAAGATTATTAATCTTAGTTTTAAAAGGCTCTAGTCACAATTTATTTTCTTGTAAAATAATAATGTAGATTATAACTTCTAATTATCAATTGTAATATTATATGTTGATTGTTTCTTAAAGATAGGTCCTAGTGACTGTGTAGAGGACTACTACGTTTTTAAGGGACTTTCTTTAGGCCTAAGTTTTCGTCGTTAGGTTAAAATATACTGTAGTCGAAATTGTGAAGTATTTATATTTTAATAACAAATGTGCATATTTAATCTGTAATCATAAATAGCTTACATTGTCTAGTGGCAGCAGCTCTTTTACCTAATACTCTTCTGCTTTTCTGTCTTATTGTAATCACTATGACACCGTAACAAGCGGATATTGTCAGAGCAGGCGCTACAAATAATGACACGAAAACGCTTGTCATCCAAATTTGCCATTGCAATTCATTGATGCTTGACCAACATTGAAGAGTGCCTGAGAAAGAAAAACATTACGGTAAAAAATTCTATGTACGGGTTCATATTAAAAATTATAACTACTTTTTAATTGATTTATTTCTAACATGTCTAATAGTTGTTTTAACTTTTAATTAACAGGTATATTATAATACCATAATATATACGCCTGAGTGAATCTACTGCTGCGGCTGTAATGGTATTGATTGTGATGATGATGATGATAACTATGATCATAAAAAGTATCCATTCAAACACAGGAGTTAACCTTTCTGTATCCGATGTAGCACTCGCGATATGCGATAACATGTTATACTGGAGACAGTAACAAAACGCACAGATCCGAAAACCTGTTTTTTGCATATTGCACTTAAATTGATAACAGGCAAATGCACTGCAGGAGAAGAATCTAGGGTGGTAACCTCGTACCGGCAAACGCAGTGTTAGGCGACCCCCCCGGTTGATGGAGAGACGACCTGCACGGTTTTGCGGTAAGTCGATGGATGCAGGTGACTCAGGACAGTGTTTTGTGACAATCTGTGGCCTATGTTCAACTGTGGACTAATATAGGCTGAAATGATAATGGTGAAGTGCACTGACAAGTCATCTTGGTATAAGAGTTAATTAAAATAATAACATCACTTTAAATCCTGTGATTCATTGGCTTACCTTCAATATCTGCTTCATCGAAAAGGAACAACATCGGAATGCAGAATATAAAACTGACCAACCACGCACTTACTATAAGTGCTCTAGCACGGCGCCCTAAGAAAAAAATGCAACATGATAATAAGTACATCACAAATTGATACAGAAAATATTTGACTTTAAAATGTGTCAAAGCGTTTATGGGTCTTATGCGAAATGCAAACAATGAAATGCAAACCAAAATACTATTAAGATCTTTTAATGTTAAAAAATTCAGTTATATAATAAGGTTATAAATAATCTTAACTAATTGTATGCTAAGCTTAAATATACTTTGTCTTTTTCATTAGACTTAAATGCTGCAGTGTACACTTTAAGTCACCGATCTCGAATTAAAACTTACAGAAAATTTATTCATTCTATTAATGAGTCTTCGCTTAGATATCTTTGTTTGCATTAAAGTTTTACTTCACTTCTAAAAACAAAATCTTTTGATAACTTACAGCTTCCCGTGAAATTCATTGGATGTGTTATAGCGTCGCATCTATCCACGCTGAGTGCAACTAAAACGTATGTGGAAGAATACGTAACTACACCCTGAAAAGAAAAAGAGGGAGAAAAAATATTAACGTGAAATTTGTTTGAAATAAGCTGTTTTCATTGAATCAATCAATTTGAGTGCCATAAATTTTCAAACCTGTAAATACTTCATCAGCTTGCAAGCAATTGGTCCAGCGAACCAGGATATTGTAATTCTTTGTATTAAATCAGGAAGAACACTTATCAGTCCAACCCATAAATCTAAAACAATTAGTTTACATTTAACACCATTTGAAAATTAATATCAAATTAACTTTCACTAACTTATTACCTGCTATGGCAAGCTGCATGATAAAGAAGTTCATCCGACTCTTCCTGGACTTGGTGAGAAGTAACGCCAGTACTACGGTGGCATTCCCCGCGACGATTGCCACCAGTAGTACCCATAATACTGCCAACTGTGCGGTCTATTTAGAAAGAAAGGAAATACATAAGGAATTTGCAATCAACGTTTGAGATATCGTTTTGCAGCAAAATTAGACATTTTTGTGTAAGATTGTAAATCCACTCGGTTTGACTGTGTACTTCGATCAAAGTATCTTTAATTCTTAATTAGAGTTTACAATTTACGTGGACTCCTCCGTTCGATATTTGCTTGTTTTGCACGAATAGTGATCTGTTACTTTGTCCCTAAATATACTATGTTCTACTACCACATAGTCAGCAATACTATACCAGATCTAATTCCGGTACATATTGATACGGTTGTGAAGTGGTTTTTATCCGCAATTTTAGAGAATTTAAGGTGCGTTGCCGGCATTTGATATAGGAAAGGGATCTTTTCGTGAAGGTGTTCTATACTAGATTTTTTTTAACATAGCTACGTTCTGGGCATGACATATCCAAGTTTTCTAATCCAGTTCGCCTATGTTAGGCGTGAGCATATTGTGGCGTGTGAACTATTGTGACAAACAAACAATTGTGGGAACAATAAAATCGATTTGTAATTAAAATTCATTTTTTTTTTACATTATTACAAAGCGTCTTTGACGTCGGAAAAATTATATTATAAATGTGAAAGTTTGAATAGTATGTTTGTTTGTCATTAAATCATGCTTAAACGGATTAATGGATTTCAATGAAATCTGGCACAGAGGTACATTTTGTCACTAAAAATATCATAGAATACTTTTTGTAACATTTTTCTCACCATAAATGCATTCGATTATTTCTAAATTTTAATTTACGCGGAGCAAAGCTGGCGGGTTATTATATTAGTTAGTAAAATAACTTCTAATATTACAGTTAATTTATTAACTGCTAACAGTTTTCTGTGTGCTTGCCGTGTGGTGGCGGCTTAAGAGAATCTACCATCCCATTTCATCCCGTGGGTGTCGTAAAAGTCGACAGGGGGAAAAGGAAAACCAAAAGATGGGCAGCAGCATCATTCTGGAACATCTGAAAAAATAAACTGCGGTTGCCAATCCGCCTGCCAAGCGTGGCAACTACGGCAAATTCCCCCTCAAAATGAGAGCTACAAACTTTTGTGGCAATCTATGGGGGAGGCCTATGTTCAGCAGTGGACTAGTGATAGGGTGAAAAGATGAAGATGAATAGTTTTCTATATTACATGATGATGTTCTCCTACGCGATTTCGACCACGGCGACAACTGCCGACTAATGTCGAGAGCCATCAACTGCGCAGGAGATATTATAGTGCCACAAGTGTACGCGCAAACACAGAGGCACTCACTCGTCCCAACCTACCCGCGCCCGATGTAACGCTGATGCGATAAGATCGGAGGTAGGCTAGGATGCAGTGTCAGAAACACGGGGACAATCACAATACAATCCAGACCCGAAAACCAACAATTTATGTTTTAGCACAAATGTTGGCTCCGGCTGGGATTGGAACCCAGGACCCGCGGCTTAGAAGTCAGGTACTCTGACCACTAGGCCACGCGATATTATATATATTTTAACGCTTATCATAGTTCTCTACTTTTTGAAGTGAAGAAGAGAAAACATCCAATTAATAAATCCAAATTTAACGAATAGCCGAAACTGAATAAGTATCTCATAGGATAGGGGATTTTAAATGACCCTTTCTGGTACAAACAGAAAATGTCTTTAAGCAAATGAGATAACGCCGACTTTTAAGGTCAAGGGTGAATAGGCTTCACTTAGATCAAAGAACATTCACCTGATGGTAAGCGCAAGGCATGCCCATAACAAATGCAGTCACTTAATACATTTCTGTGTGACACCACTCTGGCCCTGTCACCATGAGGCATCAGTTCTTAGGTCCCATGCCCAGTAATTACACTAGATACCAGTGCCCTTCAGATCGAAACTCAGCAATGTTTGTACATTACACCTTCACGGCAGAATAACTGACTTTGCTTTGTACTCAAGGTATCCAACCATTTTTTTTTTTTCCTTTTCTTGCATAGAAATCTTACTACTAGTAAATACTACCACTAGTAGATAAGTAAGGTTAAAAACTGTTATTCGCTTAGTCGAAATTAAAAAAAGAAGTCTTATATACGTATATACGTACAGTATACTGCTATAACTATCTACAAATATATAATTCTACAAGGATTATTTGTTTAAGTGCATAGTCGTCGTCGTCGTCGTTTCAGCCTATCACAAGTCCACTGCTGAACATAGACCTACCCCATACATAGTCACAAAAGTTTGTAGCTCTCATATTGGACGGATTTTGCCATAGTTGCCACGCTTGGCAGGCGGGTTGGCAACAGCAGTTTATTTGTTCAGATGTTCCAGGAAGATGCTGCTGCCTATCTCCTAGTTTTAATATCCCTCTGTCGACTTTTAGGACACCCTCGGGTATGGGGTGGTAGATTCTCTTAGGCCGCTACCAAACGGCACTTATCATGAGAAACATTTCTATGTTAATTATTTATTAAAGAACGTTAAAACAGTTGAAACAATTTCGAAACTCCAAAATCCTAAACTGTTTAATATTTGTGTACTATAGAAACATATGCATTTTAAATTATTATCATAAAATGTCACTTAAGTTCACGTTGTGCAAATGTTACGGTTTAATCCTTTTAAATGACATACTTAATGTTTTTCTTGTAGAGGATAAAGAATTTAAATAACGATGTACCACTAACGGTGTTTTGGTACAAGTGATGATGCTCAGGCGTTAACCAATCGATAAAATTTTTAAATTATGTAAGATATTGTTTCCGTATATTCAGAAGCTGCATTTTAAGCATATAAATGGCTAAAGTTCTTAAATTATCGAATAACCTTCACCCTTCGATAGTCTCCAAAAAAAACTTTTCTTGGCTAGATGTTCTTAACAACTTTAAAAAGAGGACTGAATATATTCTACTCGTATATCTAAATTATCATAAATTTAAAATATCATATAATACATTTTGTTTTGTATTTAATAATATAAGTACATAAATACAGTTTAGTTTCATATTTTAGCAATATAATAGACAACAAGAAGATACTTTACTTAAAAAAAGAGTTTATAAAAAAGTAGTATGTAGCCTTTAAAAATTCTGCATCTTTTTAAGTTTTTAGATTATTGTTTTTTGGATAAATTTAATGAAACTAGTCAAAAAAACAATATTAGCTGAATGCAAAATAGTCACTGTTGTATCAGTTATTTTTTTAGTATTTTTGATCCATTGAGTTACATAAATAAAAAAAAATTACAAACTAAGTTTTCTCTTTTGATTTGGATAGTGAAACAAAATGTAGAGCATAAAAACATTTTCTCGACAAGTGCTCATTGAATACACCACATTTTAAATGAGATTAGAATACAGAATAAGAGTCTAGACCCATACTTCAGAAGGGCAATTCTATCAAGCAATTAACTTCTACCCTAACACCCTGTGTCGGTTCGCATAATCAGGGCTATTTGTGAATGATACAATTTTATTACAATGACATTTTGTCTCCTTATTACACTTTAAGAAGTACATTAAGCTCTTAATTAATTAATAATGGTCTTGTTTTCATCCCCGCTTTCGGTACTTTATTGCGGCATTATATTTAAAGCTTATAATTCTGTTCTTGTACCTTTAGATATAGCAAAATTTTTATAAGCATCTATTTAAAAAATCTGAATTAAAATAGAAACAAGTTACTTATTCGATAATCTATTCATCATTATTTATTTAGTACACCACAAGCAAAAATAATATATCATCATTAGTTTATATCTAATGACATGACAGTATGCTTTTTATTTGTAAACATTATATTAAGTATAAAACAAAAAACAGAAGAAAAATATTATGACAATTTTAAGTTCTTCTAGGTAATAACTCCGTTCAAGGCTTGCATTTATGTTGATAAGTTTTTTTTATTTCTCTTTTATCATGTATTCAATATTATTCATACATTATTTGAAAATTCCGTAGGAACTATTACTAATTCAATTAAAAAAAATTGTATAATATACAACAGGATTTAGCAAAATAATGTAAAAAAGATATGGATATGTACTGTATGCTACGTTTTTTACAATATAATATTCGAAACGGAACTACACAGTTATACTTACGACGACTTAGGTTGCGATGGTAGTTTTTACGGTGAAGTGGCACATAAAAATTTCTTGGCGTCTTGACTCTTGCAAGGGAGTGCGTATAAATATACTCGTATATTTTAAGTAGCACTGTTTTCTATTCACTTTTTAATATTTTATTCAGAAAATCATCATGCCAACATGCCCTTTGATTTAATGAAGTACACTCATTATAATATCTAGCTGACTAAAACTTGATTTTCTTCATTTTCATACGAAAACTAAAACTTCTCATAAATTATGACGAACAACTTGCATAGAATGGACTCCAAGCTGTCTTAACTTCCGATAACTTTAAGGTTCTACAATTTACTATGAATAATGCTAGTAAAAGCAATGTAGCGACATCTATGTCACTATTGATGTGGTGCATCAGAAGCTCAACAATATCGCTCATACGTGTCACATCGCGCTATTAAAGTTTCATCAACGACGACCGAGAATGCATACAAGATCTGAAGATTACTGATACAAGACAGTTCGTAAGGAGAGTTGTATGAATATTAGCTTGGGCTAATTTTAGATTTACATTTTTGGAAACTTTCTTGCTGATGAAGTACTACTAATATATAATTTTAATAATATCACTAATGTTTTTGTTCAGAATACCATTAATAATATTTGTAAAGTAAAATATATAGTTCTGTCCGTAGACACATAAATATACACAATGACAGACAGCAAATTGTTGCATGCAATCGAAAACGTTATGTTGAATTCACTTAAGCCTTCTAATATTTCAAAATCGATTAGATTTTAGATGTGTTTATAAATAGTAGACAAAATATAAAGTAATCTGCATTACTTTCATAAAGATAAAAATATAATACAACTTTGGTAAGGCCAAGTTACGATCCACTGGAGAGATCTACATGCTCACATGAACTTGTACAGGTCGACTGGACGCGGGGTCGTTTCGGTGCTCTGATTTTCTGTCAATTCGCTTCGTAACAGGTATAGAGATAATATAATAATATTCATCATATTTCTATTTCCAGTTAATTGCAGCACATTTTACGCTCTCATAACCCGGATATGTAATACAGCACTTGTAATTGTTTAAAATATTGGTCCTGGCTTCAATATTGAAAAAATCCCCGTTGAGATACGACCTTATAATTCCCCCAATCCGTATTGGAGCAAAGTGGCGCACTCTTCCGGGTTCTAAAACTTCATAAATCACATAATAATTTCTGGTTAATTAATGGTTTAGTAATGGGAGTTTATATTATGTGTGATTCTATAACTGAGAGCAATTTAGCTTAGTTTGTAATGCTATTTATCATTAATATTTAAACAACAATTGCCGTGTGGTGGCGGCTTAAGAGAATCTGCCACCCCAACTCATTCCGTGAGTTTTGTAAAAGTCGTCATAGGGAAAACGCCTGCCAAGCGTGGTAACAATGGCAATATTCCTCCCGTAATGAGAGCTATTAACTTTTGTGGCAATCTACGAGAAACCTATGTTCAGCAGTGGACTAGTATGCTATACTATAGGCTGAAATGATGAAGAAATGAATTAAACAACAATTGATCGTTGCTCGCAAAGACAAAGACAACACTATAAGAAAGCATGGAAATTGGATAAGGATTCGGTTTTAACAGTAACCAGTTTTAGAATATTGATTGAAAGCTATGTTGTCTTGCCAAAGATGCATTACTTCGGTCATATTGGTTTTGAATATTTCTAAATGATCAGAGGATTTCTTTTTGAATTTTGTAGATAATTTCTTCATGCAGTCTTAAAGGTTTTTAGGACTTCTTGTCTTCAAAACGCGTAGGTCACCACTAATCAATGGTACTACACCACTAAACTATCGACAATGCTCTCCACGAGACTGTTACTGCCCTCACCCGCTTCTTGCAGCAGACAGATTCATGTCCTCAATTATGATATTGCCATGTGATATAGCCACTAATTCACCGGTGACTTCATAGATCGCTTTGTCCAACAATTGAGTTTTCTCTAATAATCCTTATAGATTACAGAATTAAGAATTACATAATTTTTTACTTCTATACGCCTAATTAACGCTGGTTAAAGATGGAATTTTCATAATAATAAGATGATGAATAATAAGATCAGTCACTGATGATGTGACCAATGATGGAACTAAGCAGCTTTAATAAGCTGCTTAGTTCCATCATTGCACATTGCGGTATAACACACATTTACATCAACACCTACCACGATGACTGGCATACTATTATTACAACTGCAGATTGTGCAGTTCACATAACTTTGTGGAATCTGCCCCTGCCAGCGTGTTTTCCGGACTGATACGACTTAGGGACTTTCAATAAAAAAGCCTACTCCTTTCTCAAAGGCCGGCATTATTTTCATCCTTATTTTTGATTACCGTCCGTATTTTTGATATTCATTTGCGGTAATCAATTAACATCAGGTTAGCCGCTTACTCGTTTGCCCATTCTTAATTTTAAAAAAAATAGTACTTAGACGTAGATGAATTTTAATTTTGTCCCGGTCAACTGCATAAGTCTATTCACTTAGACGTTTATAGCTTACTTGATACATCTTATAATTTTTATACCAGACAATCACATTAAAAACCATAAAATGTGATGTTGTTACACTTAAATACATTTTCAAACTTGAATTAACATTTTCTTGAAAGGTTTACCTGGTAGAAATAGAATTTATTAATGACTGTGCCATTCCTAGTTGAGTTGGTCTCGAAAGTGCTGTTTATATCTAAGTATAGACTACAGTTGTAGCACTCTGCTTCTTCCATGACCGTGGTCTTCACATTTTGCCTTCAATGTTCCTGTGAACAAAATAAAATAGAGATACATATTGTTGTGGATATTTTTTTGTTATTATTACGACACATCACAGTTTGTAACAATAATCTTGTACTAGATATTTTTGGGAGCTCGAGTTCGATCCTCGGTGCCAATCCTAATTTACAAAATTTTTCACTAATTTTTAGTACTTATTTATTTCGTGATGGGTGGTGAAGGAAAACAACGTAAAGAAAACTACAGGTCTGAGGAATAAAAATATTTCAAAGTCACGTCAAGTTCACCGACTCGCATTGGAGCGGCGTGGCGGACTCTCCCCGGCTCTAAAACCCTCTCATAAATGACAGAAGACCTGTGCTCAGTAGTGGGACATTTACAGGCTGTAACTTTAATTTTACTTTTTTTTAAATTTTTGATCTGTCAATATGACAATTTTTTTGTGTTGTCTTAGATTGTAGTAGATAGAGGTTTTACTGGTGGTAGGATTCCTATGCAGGAGTCCGTCTAGGTAGGTACCGACCCCAGGTCCAGTTATTCTGCTGTGAAGCAGTAGTGTGCAAACATTACTGTGTTTCGGTTAGAAGGGCACTGTGAGCTAGCGTAATCACTGGGCATATAGGACTTAAGAACTTATGGCTCAGGGTGATGGCACAGTGTAGTGTCACACAGAAATTTTCTGGGTGACACAGCATTTGTTATGGGCAGACGTTGCACTTGCCATCAGGTGAACGTTTTGCACATTTTATCACTTTATGCAATAAATAAAAAAGTATTATATCGCGAGAAAACTTGTGTATTAAGGACATAATTATAAAAAAATATTTGAACGAACTAGGTTAAGAAATTACTTGTGTCCAGTACTTGAATTTGCCGTTGTTACACGTTTGAAATCACTATAAAAATTAACTGAATTACTCCTAGGTCTATCTCCATCACAATGTAGACTTTAGTATGGCTGCATGATTAACGTTCATTCCATCCGTACTTTAAATGTTATGAAATTATTCTACCTACCTCCCAGGGTTAGCCTCAAAGATAATTATTTCCCCTGCGGCCTTTTTATTAAAGAGATGAAAATTTTGTGTTTTATGTTGAGACGTTTTCAACCTATGCTTACAATTAAAGTAATAAAAGTTATGATCACTATAAGGTATTGAGGTTATTACAAATCCTATCAAAATTAACAGAAATATATCTTGATATAATATCTTTTTAGTGTGGTTATTTTAATTTTGAGTACTTTGAAATATGAAGCACATTCCACGTTAAAATAAGTAACGACCTTTCATAACTTTACTTCAAGAAATCTTTAATACAAGCTTTAATTTAAAATGTATGTGAAGTTCAAATCTTGCATCTGAATTTTAGACAAGCTCTACCTTATCGATTGAGCTAAAATTTGGAACACATGTAACAACTTCGATGACAAAGCAATAATTTTGTACCATGGAGGTGATCTCATAATGAAGCTAGAAGGTGGCTATAGAAGCTCCTCAACTTCTCACCATAACTGCTTCGTATTTGGGCTCGTTGGATTTGTCTTGACAAGTACTATATACCTAGATGATGTCCAGGTTTTCACGATGGAGCTGGGAAGTAGTCATAGAAAATTCTCAACTACTCATGATAACTGCGTCGTTATCACATATTATATAGATAGCACAATGCATTTGCAGAGTCTCATGGCTGGAGCCACCGAGATATAAATGTCAAAAGTGGTTCATGACTGCAAATCATCTGGCCTTACTTTTGGCGATCGCAAACTTCAGATTCAGAAATACCATCATTAAAGATAGATTTCGGTAACGTTGTAGGTCACATTATTAAACCTAAATCAATTCAGTTTCCGGGTAAATACAGTAACAGCACGGTCGAACGAAGAATGTTACCCATGGTACTGTGTTGAGCGTCCACTGTGCATAAGATGCAGAACAATAGTGTCGATCGTATCGTATCATATTTAGGATCAAAACTTTTCCCTGATCGATAAGCGTATGTTGCCTAGAGGTCGTTAGATGGCATCTTCATTGAACAGATAGATAGCTCAAAACTTACAGGCAAAAGGCCTAATGACGCGATGACAGAAATGACAAATAAATAAAACTTATTAATAACAAGCTTTTTATTAAAGCAATATTTGTCTACATACCTATTTAATTTCACATTAGTCGATCGTAATAAAAATAAACTTACCTAGTATCTTAATCGATGAAATTTATTTCGTATTTTATGTAGAATTTATGTAGAATTATTTGTTATCAAAAAGCTCGTCGCGCGAAATGTAATAAAAGTATTTACCAATGATGTCATTGGAAAGTGATTGGTAATAAAAAATACTTGAACCATTACTTTTTATTAAAAAATAATCCAACATGCTATATAAATAATTTCAGTATACAGTAATTAAGTTTATTTTTTTATGATCTACTAATGTGAAATGATATAGGTAAGTAGGTAGGTATTTATACTAAAGTATATACCTAGTCGGGTCATAAGTTCGGTCACAAACACTTCATTAAACAAATTGTAGGACTATTGCTGTGTGTATAAAATATATATATGAAAACAGAAGTTGCTAAATATAATTAGGGATGCTTTGAGAGACTCCAAATTCTTGTGATCTCTTCCAAATGTTGCTATATTTTGTAATTCCACCGGGTTTAAGTCTGTGCTGGAGTGTTCTGCTCGATAAACTGGCTCTGAGTCTTGTTGGAATACCCAGTGTTTTTTATCGAACTTTTTTGGAGAAAGAGGTTCCACAACGTTTGTAAGAACAGTATTTTGATACACAACAGCTAGTTTTCGCACTTATCACAGATAAATACCTCAGGTCTGAATACGAGACTCAAACCCAAACCATAAATGATGAAGCATAACTCTTGCTCGATTCTCGGAATCCGCCTGCTTGCTTATTCTCTGTTGTCGGCATACACTTTATCATTTGGCTTGTTGTAACTTTGCCCGACGTTAAATATTTTTTCATCTAAAAAAAGGACATCGCGGTATTTTTTTTCTCGCGTACCGCCTTAATAAATTCCGGGATCGCTTGAACCTTAGTTGTTTTAGACGCTCATTATTATCATGCCCTGTTTTTCGGATAAGCTCTGAGTATCAGGTCTTAATTAAATACTCATTTGACTGTAGTTCTGCTTAACCTCAATTCAACGACTAACATTTTTTGCTTTCAGAAGGAATTCGCGAAAGAACTCAGGAAGGATTCGATCCGGTAGTGCTTTGGTGACTGCAGGTCCATACCGCACAAGGTCGGCCGCTACTTCGGTGCTACGGTCTTCAAAGGTCCAATCTTTACTAAATCGATTGATAGTGCGATATACAAACCTCAGCGTTATTATCAAATAATGCTGATGTTTAATAATCTCAGTTAACGCGTCACCGCAGCATTGCAGCTCCATAACCGCGACTCTGTCTTCCTTTTGCGTTTACTTCATTTTTTAAATGGAACAAAATAAATTTCTTTTTAATTTTAAGATGGCGCAAAAGTTTCTTGTTCAAAATTAGTTCCATCATTTCAAGTCAGTATTCGAAATTTGAATTAAATAAGCATGTGACAGAACTTATGACCCGACTAGTTACATAATTAGTAGCATTTGCTATTGCATAACCTTAATAAAAACCTTAACATATTATATTAGTTTTAGTATATAGCTTAACCAAATCCCCCCTAAAATAAGAGCTACTTATTTATTTAGCAATCAGTGGTGGAAGCCTGTGTTCAGCAGTGGACTAGTGATAGGCTGAAATGATGATGATGACAAAGCTAAAATAAAAGCTAGTTTTTAAAGAGGAGTTTTTATTTATTTTATTTATTAATCATCCCAGTACCTACAGATAAAATTAGTAATAAAACCGAAAAAATGTCATTAGGACAATATGCTATAAAATTTTATTATTAATGAAATTTTCATGTCTTCTTTTACATCATTCTCAGAGCGACGTGAGCGCATCTAGTTTTAAAGAGGATAAATTAAATTTTTCCACGGCTATAAACTTCTTCCCGTCTGAATATTAAACATTATCTAAAAATGCTGTTGCACGACTATTATCCATTAAAGTAAAAATCCATGAAATCTGTTTTAATTCAAACTATTTTTTTGAGAATTTTAGAGATAAACTTTTACGTTTTGAGGGCATGATATTTTAGTAATTAAATAATTAATTTAGTAATTAATTTACTGCACTGTGCACCCAACAGCGCATGGTGGCGATGGGCTCACCACCTAAAACACCAAGTGCATTATATTGTTTTGGTGAAACGTGGATTGTGGCAGTCATCTGTTTTTCCAGTGAATGCCCAGTCTCTGACTACCCCTTATGGGATACAGTCGTGATCTTATGTATGTATGTATGTATGATAATTTAGCTTCGGTGATCTACGTGAACGTAATCATATGTTCGTAGTAGATTTCGTACATAGTGTTTGGTTGAACAACTATAATTTGCATCTGTTACTGTGTTTCAGTCTGAAGGGCACTGAGAGCTAATGTAATTACTGGGCATATGAGACTTAAGAACTGACGTCTCAAGGTGACAGGTGCAGCGTGGTGGCACTCAGAAATGTTCTGGGTGACACTGCATTTGTTATGGGCCGGCGCACTTGCACTTACCATCAGGTGAAGATTTTGCTCCTCTCGTCACTTTCTCAAGTGTAATAATAAAAAAATGAAAACTGCTTATTTATTTGCTAAGTAGTATTGAGGGGAAACTGGCTCATGGATTACATTTTTTCTCACTGATCACTGTCATTTGGCACCTGTAATTTATTTTGTTATTTTGGATCAATAATAACATTATTAATTTAATCTAGTGCATGCTTAAATAATGCGTAATAAAATGAGGGGATGTTTGTCAGGAAACATTTACTGTTTTCAGAAATGCTATATAGTTTAAAGTTCAGGTCATATCACCCCGAACGTTTTCTTAATTTCTTACCTTGCATTTTCATTAATGGATATGACTTTGTTTTCAAAATTTAGCGATGTTTTTCTGGTCAAATTAACTGTCTTTTAAAATAACAAATTTGTGTGCTTTAACTACATATAAATAATATACTACTGCGTTTAACCAAGCTTACATTTTACTACGACGTAAATGGCAGACAATCCTTTTAAGAATATTTGCTTACACATGCATTAATGTAAAAATGGAAAAACATATTATATTTCAAAGTCATCACATAAAACTTCGCGTGGTAGTGTTTAATTTTAGAAAAATTCTTAACACAATATATGACTTCGCGGTGTCAACTTCGGAAATTAATACTAAGCTTACATACGAGTCCATCGCTTAGATTTGTTGTATACACACATACAGTCACGCCTTTTACCCAAATAAGGGGTAGGTAGAGTCCACAAACGTAGCTCACTTTTCGCCCCCGCGGGAAACGTAGGGTGACGGAAAACCACGTCGCCGCCATTTTGAAACGTGTCAAAAAAATTCTCACTCCCCATTTCGTTTCCATGAGCAGTAAAGTGACAGCATTGCATATTACGGTATTATTCCACAAATAAAGGCTGTCCGTACTATACCTTAGTCGCCTCTTACGTCTCCTCGGTAGGAAAGCGGTAGGTGCTATGTCGTATACATATGTACTCGTATTATGTTTGTATTTTTATAAAGAAAAAGACATATTCTCGTTACTGCAGGTGTTTCGAACGTAGTTGTTATAAAGTGGTGTAATTATAGCATTGTGTAAAAAAATCAGTTCAAAGTGTTTATTCATATTTAGACCTATAAATAAGTACTGTTATAACATAAATAAGTAGCTCAGCGAGATATATTCGGAGCGAGACCTCCCTACTTATATTATAAATGCGAAAGTATCTCGCTCTGTCCCTCTGTCTGTTTTGTAACTTTTCATGGCTGAACCGATCTTGACGAAATTCGGCAAAGGGGTAACTTACATTCTAGAGACGGACATAGGATACTTTTTTTTTCGAAAAATCAGATAGTTCCCATGGGATGTTTAAAAAACCTGTATCCACGACGACGAAGCCGGGGGCATCAACTAGTTAGAAATCATATTAATAACAAGGTAAAACCCGCGACTATATAGGATTAAAATGTATCCTGTACCCGTCTCCAGGATGCAAGCTATCTCTGCCGAATTTCGTCAACATTGGTTCAGCGGTTGAACCGTGAAAAGGTAAAAAACAGACAGAGGGACAGAGAGAGTTACTTTCGCATTTATAATATTATAATATAAATGAGAGTCTGGTAAACACACTTGTCTACAAATTTCTATGCTAAAACGTAAGACAGTTTTAATGAAAATTGAAAACTGCTTAAAAATTGGGCCGAACAAAATTCTGAGTATGCTAAGTTAGAATATGGAAGTTAGTTTTCGTTTGTGAAATCGAGCAATTTAGACTGTGGCGCCAATTTGCTTAGTGTCATTCGTGCTATCGAAACCACAACAACCGTCAAACTGACATAAAAATATTTTGTAATCCGTTACATAAAATTTTTAATAATTTATCTGTTGGGGGTCAAAATAACAATAATTTTTTTTTGCTTAATTTTTCAATTTTAGCTGTGGAAATATTTCAACTTACAGTGTGTAAACTTACAGATTAACTTACGCCCAGTGTAACAAATACCACAGCAACTATAATTTGATAAATATATTGTTACATATTTATCAAATTATAAATATGATAATTCAAAACGGATGCACGTTTTTATGATGTTTATTCTCAAGAGCTTCCATACTCCGGAGGGCTAGATAGACCGTCATGGTCGTTAAGTTTGAGGACTACTATACCTATGGTCTTAAAAATGCTGACCCGCCCTTAGGCTACCAACTCGATAAAACTTGATACTATTCCGTAAGTAATGTTTTTTTTTTGGTTACAAGAATGTTTTATGTATTCCGCACGTAATCAATCATTCTACTTAAAAAAAAGTAATAGTCTATAAATGTCTCACTGCTGAGTACAGGCCTCCTCTAATTTCCGAGAGGGTTTTGGAGCCGGGAAGAATCCGCCACGCTGCTCGAATGCGAATTGGCGGACTTCACACGTCATCGAAATATTTTTTATTTCTCTGACAAGCAGGTTTCCTCACGATGTTTTCTTCACCGCCGAGAACGTGATAAATCAGCACCTAAAATTGCAATTACCAATTTTAGTGGTGCCGGCACCAGGAATCCAACCCAGGTCACTCGAGTGAGTACTATGTAATTTCAAGCGAGCGCCTAGCCCCAATGCTGCCACGGCTCATTATACTTATTGTTCTATAACAGTTTTTGTAAGTCAGTAAAGTCAAGTAAGTAAAGCAAGGGATATAACTGGAGGTAAGAAATGGTATTTTGGTTATAAATTATAACTTTTATGGCCATTTTACCCTGATATATTCGCTATAAGCTTTAAATGAAGTTATCGTAAAAAAAATTGTCATTTTAATATGATATTCTACGAGTAGTAAAATACAAATGCATTTTAAGATAATATCAACATGACATAACAATATCAATGAAAAAAGATCATATTGACTGCACCGGGAAGTGCCTATAAACGGCACTCAATTGTTTTTTGTAATGTAAAATAAGTTTTATGTAGCGGTATTTATTATGTACGCAATGAATCAAAGTGGCAGCCATTATATTGATGATTTACAAAGTCATTTATCATTTTCATCCCGAGGGATAGAAAACTTTAACAGATTAACGGAAGCAGGTGCCAATCGTATTTTGATTTATTGCGTTCATTACGCCACTTACTTGAGACTTTTGTTAGACTATCTTTGCGTTATTATAAATTATTATTATTAGTTTCACGCTGTTTGGACTCTGACTACCTCCCATTCGTCTTTCCATTCATTATGGTTTAAGGCTTTTAGATGCAGTCGATATAAAAGGTGTCTAGTTTGTCCCTCCATCTACGTCTGGCGCTGCCGCGTTAACGTGTAACGTTGTGTACTTACTTCGTTAAGTATTTGGCCCACAAGTCGTCCTATTCGCAGACATATTTGGCCCAGTTTCACTTGAAGTCGGCAGCTCTTTAATCACGATACGTCAGCGATTCGTGTTTTGGACGGTAGCGTTCTGTTTGGAATGCAGTCTGATCGATTGACTCCCAAGATACTGCGCTACATGTTTTCCAGGTGTAAGCAAATTGCGGACTAAGGTCCCGGCAAAAACCAATTCTGGAGAAGACGGGATAATGCACATTTTAATGAGCTTTTTCTTGCGGCTAAGTTAAAGTTCGCCTTTCATAATATCTTTCAGGAACCAACAGTTCTTTCAGGCGCGACGTACAATCTTTTTTCTAAAACGACCAGGAAGTAGACAAGACGGCATAAATAAATGTACTCATATTGAATCTCCGTCCCTCCAAATTGTGAAGTTTAGTATTTGACATATTCATCTTCTGTTCAACTTTAAAGCTTGCTTGACTTCAATACAATCCATCGTTGACCATGTTGACTTTGTTCTACAGTTAGCTAGATGACTTTATGTGTAGAAGCGTAAGAATATTTAAAACATATTTAGGCGCGATGAGAGTAAAATTTCAGACCCGAATTTGAGTGAACGTTTTTTTATTCTTAATTAATATTTAGCAGTAATTTTACATTGAGTATCATTTTTGTTTATTCATGTTTATTTAACTAGAGTAACTGACATAGCTTTTAGGATTAGTAAGCTAAAATGGCAATGGGTAAGCCATATAATATAATATATATATTGCCACAAAACACGGCCTTGAGCCTATATATAAACATAATTATAAATACATATACATAATTTTCACTTCTGTCACGTTCTGTCTTATTAGATTAATAACTAGCTAACAGGTATCATTTTCAATTGCGGTTATGTTATTAAGTTCTTAGTTCGTAATAATTCATACGTGTCATATTTCTTCATAGAGCCATGGTAATTCAGTGGCTAGGCGCTCACTTTAATTTCATAGTACGCGAGTGACCTGGGTTCGATTACGGTGCCGGCACCATTAATATTGTTAATTGCAACCACGTGCTCGGCGGTTGAAGGGAAACATCGTGAGGAAACCTGCATCAGCCTGCACCAGACAAAGAAATAAAAATATTTCAAAGACACTTGAAGTCAGCCAACCCGCATTCTAGCAGCGTGGCGGATTCTTCCCGGCTCCAAAACCTTCTCAAAAACGAGAGGAGGCCTAAGCAGCGGTATAAATTGTAGGCTGTTACTTTACTTTTACTATATTTCTTTTTTTTTCATAACACTTTCTTATTCTTGGATTTATTCTTTGTGGTGTGCGTTTACAGACATAAATGGCACATGCAACACTCAGATTTGCAACAACTATCTGTGACCTGCAGATAACAATATGTTCCGCGTGGGAATCTGACTTGAAAACCATGGCGCATAAATTGGTAGTCTTTTCACTAAAAAATCACGAAATTAATATAACAGACATTGTTGGATAGTTCTTGGCAAGGTTTCGTGTTATAAATAATGTGATAAAATCGTAGCCGTGTGGTGGCGGCTCGTTAAAAGTATACTACCACTCCATCTCATCCAATGGATCTCGTAAAAGGCGAGTAAGGAATTTAACTGCACTGTGCTCCCAACAGCGCATCTGGCGATGGGCTCACCGCCTATCACACCAAGTGCATTATATTGTTTTGGTGAAACGTGGATTGTGGCAGTCATCTGTTTTTGCAGATAGTGCCCAGTCTCGACTACCCCTTATATCCCATAAGGGTACAGGGTTCAGTACAGTCGTAATCTAATGTATGTATGTATGTATGATAAAATCGTAAAACAGTTTAATTGTACACAGGCGATGTCGCAGGAAAAGCATGTCTATAAATAGTTATTATCTTATAATTCTTATGAAATTTGCTATTCTTATTACCATGGCAATGAAAATTATTATGAGTTCATCAGCATCTAAAATGCGAGGTGTCTGGTGTCGGGTGCGATACTGCAATCGTCAAATCGGCCAAGAGTGGCGATTACGGCTGACCGAAGGTGGATTTTGAGAGGCTTACGTCCCACAGTGGACTGCTAAGAAGCTGATGATGATCACAAGAAAACAATACTAATTTACAACATCCTTGATGATGTTAAAAAAATCCCAAGGAAACTTGCGTATCTGAGAAATAAAAAGATTTTTTCAGAGATATGTCATTTTTTTTTCATTAATAAATAAACGATGCCTCTCACTATGATTGAAATTTCATGTATGTATGTATCAATTTCATGCATAGCACAATTATTCTCGAATACGTTGGATCGTTAGATTTGTGTTTTTGCACAAATATTGGCTCCGGTTGGCACTTGAACCCAAGACCTGTGCGGCGTCAAGAATAAGTACACTAGGCCACGCGGCCGTTTCGCCAAATCGTAACGGAGACTTCCTGAAATCAAAATTCTAGTCGTGAAAAATCTGTAGTACTTCACAATTGAAAACGACATGGGAATAGATTGAGATTACTTGAAGAGTCAGCGTAAAACAATTCAGGTTAAAATTATTTATGAGGCAGAGCCGGCAGCAGCTACTGGCTTTTGCACATTAATGTGTCAGCTGACCGGTGAAGTACCACGCTCCTACAGAATAGCTGAAAATAGGTTTATTGAAGAGCCGAATTATCACTTAGGTCTTCATCGATGATAAATTTTGTATGTGAACATTGGCCAAATGAGTTGTGTGCTGGTTTGTCACCCCTAGTTAGTAAAAAATGCTAATGATATTTGACGTTAGTTCCCAAAGTAAGGATTTCAGAGTCGTTAATATTTTTTGTTTTTTTTTATGCTTGGAACGAATGTATCAACGTCAGATTCAATATTAATCTTTTTGGGCAACTAAAACTGGGTTTCTTTGTTGGAAGAAAAAATTATATTTGTCTCAGCGTTCAGCTCGTTTACGGATTTTTGCATTCATTTCCAAAATAGGGAAAGATTTTGCTGTAGAATGTAGATAACTGCCATTTATTGAGTATTAAAATAAAATTTAAGCATCGATTAGCAAATATTATTTTATAAATAAGTCCATTCGAAACTTCTCAAGCTATGGGTAAATTACAAGTTTATCTTGAAATGTTGCTAGTATCTACGAGTATGATGATGATATGATATGATGTTCTCCTAGCCGATTTCGACCACGGCGACAACTTCCGAATACTGTCGAGAGCCATCAACTGCGCAGGAGATATTATAGTGCCACAAGTGTACGCGCAAACACAGAGGCACTCACTCGTCCCAACCTACCCGCGCCCGATGTAACGCTGATGCGATAAGATCGGAGGTAGGCTAGGATGCGGAGGTAGGATGATGATCTACGAGTATAAGAAGACCAACTATTTGGAGGTATTACAAAATTGCATGCAAAAATAGATAGCATTTGAGTAGCCTTCTCTCCTCTCCATCTGTGAAGCCATATCAAAAATGAGAAGAGGACTGCGCACATCAGTGGGATATTTATTGGCTGTTATGAGTTTTACTTTTTTACAGAGGAGGCCAGTTACAGTAGCTAGAATTTTTTTTAACGAAGACCTACACATACCTCCTATATCGTGGGTGCGTTTTTCAGACATAAATTTCACATTCACAACACAACCAGACCCGAAAAACTCGGGTTTTTGCACAAATTGTTTTGCTCCAGTTGAGAATCGAACCCATGACCAGCGGCGTAGAAGTCGATTACTCTGACCACAAGGCCACACGGTCGTCAAACGTTTAAAAACGAACAATTTTTTTTAAGTAATTTAATTTTTGAAACCTTTACGATTAAGAAATCATTTTACAGTTACAATTTAATTTTCAACACCAGTGACTCTAAATAAAAAAAAAAAACATTTTAAATTCATAAATGTGATTCAAGTTAGATTTCCTAGAATGACTTCACTTTCGATGGAATAAATAAAACTATATTTAGGTATGATTGAAATTAAATTAGGAACTTGCGAACAAAAAAGTCAGTAAGAAGTTCTCAGAAATTATTCATAATTGAAGTTCCTTTTTTATAATTAAATGTACGAGTTTATTCCTTCTGGAATGTCATTTAGGCAGTAACATTTCTTTGTTTACTTCATATATACCGAATGAAGAATGCTGATATACACTGCGATTATATTTTAATTAAACATCCTTCACAGGAGACACATTAAAAATATATTAGTAGGTAAGTAATACAATAAACCAAAATCAAAGCCTATCAACGAAATGAAATTTGTCTCTGACGGAGATACTTATTTTTGGGCTGCCTACAAAGATAAATATTGGATCTGACGTTGATAAATTCGTTTGAAGTGTTAAATAGGGAATACAAAAAATATAGACGAACCAAAACTCGGAAAACCTTCAGTTGAGTGAGATCGATGATAACATTAAACAATTTCTGTAATAAAAAGTTTTTTTCATCATAAATTTTTCAGTTTTTAAAATTTGTCAGAGTACTATTACCGACTCGTGCCCTAATTGATTTTTTTTATATTTATTATAAATCTTTAATTAACAAAAACGTATTTAATGTATATAAAATGTATATAAAATGTATATAATTTGTATTCTCGTTACTGAAGGTGTTTTGAACGTAGTTGTTATAAAGTGGTGTAATTATAGCATTGTGTAAAATAATCAGTTCAAAGTGTTTATTTATATTAAGACCTATAAATAAGTACTTTTATACTATAAATAAGTAGCTCAGCGAGATATACTCGGTGCGAGACATCCCTACTAATATTATAAATGTGAAAGTATCTCGCTCTCTTTCTCTGTTTTGTACCTTTTCACGGCTCAACCGCTGAACCGATCTTGACGAAATTCTGCAAAGGGGTAGCTTACATTCTAGAGACGGACATAGGATACTTTTATTCCGAAAAATCAGATAGTTCCCATGGGATATTTAAAAAAAAACCTGTATCCACGAGTACGAAGCCGCGGGCATTAACTAGTTAGAAATCATATTAATAACTCGGAAAACCTTCAGTTGAGTGAGATCGGTGATAAGATTAAACAATTTCTGTGATAAAAAGCTCTTTCATCATATATTTGTTAGTTTTTAATTTTTTTTAAAATAACCGTCTCTGAAATCTCTCAAAATCTGTAATTAACAAAAATATAACATGAGGAACAACTATATAGCATAGTTCTTTTTTCTCTGTCTGGCCAAGTGTCGTTCCATCTTTTATGCGTTAGAAATGTTTTATTTTGAAGCTATATGTTAATAGGATCTTATCTATGTGTTGTCTATATTTTGGCAAAGTTTCTATATTTCTGGACGAATACACCAATATCGTATGAATAATAATATGTTGAGTATGTGAGCCATGGTAGCTCAGGGGCTAGGCGCTCGCTTTAAATTTCATAGTACGCGAGGGACCAGGGTTGGATTCCCGGTGCCGGCAACACTTAAATTGTTAATTGCAATTTTAAGTGTCGATTCAAGACAACATCGTGAGGAAACCTGCAGGTCTGAGGAGTAATAAATACTTCAAAGACATGTCCACTCACCCCGGCTCCAAAAACCCTCTCATAAATTAGAGGAGGCCTGTGCTCAGCAGTGGGACATTTATAGTCTTTACTTTTTTTTACTAATATATATATTATATTTTTTTTGCTAAGAGTAACGAGAAGTTTTTACGTAATTTCGGGGAAGTTTTAGATATGCGTCCACAAAATGCTGTAACAACCTTCCACCATCATAGGGGATCTTTTACTCGCACAAAAAGACGTGAACTGGACGACATCATTTTCTCTAGAACCTTCCCCTGCTACAACAAAAAAGGGCGTAATACAATTAAAAAATAAACTCCGACACATAAAGTAGCAAGGCCGCACTGGACATTTTACAACACTAGTGAAATATTATTTTGAATTTCTGTTAAGCATCCAGATTGCCTGTGACTCACACTCGTAGGCGTCAGCTGAAAATCAGCGCTACCTTAACTTTAAAATTGTAACGTGTGTATGTTCTTTATGGAATAATTATTATTAATTTGAAATTAACAGAAATAAAAGAAACATGTGACATTGCGCTGGTCGTTTTGTTAAGTTAAAGTACATTCCATGAAGTACGAAGTTGGATTTTCTATGCAAATTCAACTGTCATTATTTTAAATAAAATTTTATAAAATAGTGTACCAGTATAAATTATGAAGCTGTTTAAAATGAAAAAGTCTGGAAATTTCAGAGCATCTGTTGTGAATTTTTATTTTAGTTGCAGTTCAGGTAATAGAGGAAAATGTTGCCTGCAAACGTCGGCTAATGACATTTTATGTGGCTTGGGGAACTTTGAGAGATGCAGCGCAAACGAGCTTCTAAATCAAGACATTTATTTCGTTTTAGTACCACGCGAAAGTACACCGACAATTTTGTTACGGAAGTCTATCTCGTGACATTTGACCTGAATAATTGTTGCTTCATGATATTATTTTAATGAAAATCATTATGTCATAAACATCATACATCTATACTATACCAATAACAAAACTGTAGTGACTGTCTGTGATTTCAAAATAAATCCCAAAGCTTAAGTAAAAACTACTATTTATACGATGCCTAATCATTAATGACAGTTTTTAGAATTTTTGTCTTTCTGTCTGTCTGTTTGAAGGTATGTCTCGAATAGGCTTCGAAACGGCTAAACGGATTTCAATGAAAATTTTAGGGATTAAAACAGGAGTGAACAATCCCTTACTGTAGTACCTCCAAAAGTGTAAGTCTTTAAAAGAGGACTTTGCTTTGAAATTAAATGGTAATGTCGTAAAAGATGAATACAAAGTAATAGAAACTTTTAAACATTTGCAGTCAAGTGCTGTACTTGCAGAGTTAGTTTTTAAATCAGGCAGGAGATAAATTTGTATTAATTACCACCCTATATCTGTGTTGCCAGCTTTAGGTAAAATATTTGAAAAAATTATGCTAGAGCAAATGGTCGTTCATATAAGTAAACAAAGTTTTATGTCTAGCAATTCGGCTTTACTAAATGTAGGCCAACGATTAGTGCCGGTGTTAAACTAGCCTCACATGACACGATCAGTGTGTTTTGTGGTCTAAAGACATTTGACTGTGTAGAACATAAAAATTACATATGTTGACTTATGGCTTTCGTAGAACTAGCACTGGATGGATTTTATCCTCGTTCCTAACAAATAAAGAACATATAGTAGTAGCCATCAACGGTGTTATGTTAGCAGGTCATCTACTAAAAATGGGTGTTTCTCGGGGATCGATCCTTGGTCCATTTCAGCTCTTTGTTTACATTAATTATCTTCGTTATTTGGTACAAAAAATGTCTAAGATAGTTCTGTTTGCCGATGATATATCATTGTTGTTTTAAGTTAACAGAAATGACTTAACAGCCCAATAAAACTCTAGATATTATTTCCAAATGGTTTTCGGCAAATAATTTACTTTAAAATGCAGGTATAACAGAATTTTTACACTTTAAAATGTGTAAGCCTTCGCATAATATTGATATTAATTTACAAAATTCTGACCTACTGTTTGAAAATTCCACTATACTCGTACTAGTATTTTTTTTGAATCATTATTGATTCCTAGTAACAGTGGGGAGCACGCATTGGAAAAATATCTCCGATATTAAGTTCTGCCATTTTTGTTATAAGAAGGATTAGACAGCTGAGGGATGAAGCTATATTTATAAATTCGTATATTTTCCACATTTCCTATAGCGTATTACTGTGGGGGATCCCTGGGAGCTAGATTGGAAACAATATTCATTTTGCAAAAACAAGGATTTCGATGACGAAGATGTGTGAAAATAACTCATTCTCTACACTTGCAAACCCCCTGTCTACTAAATTTATGATCTAGTAATAGTATAGTTAATAGAATCAGGCATTACTTTGCGGAAATCCATTATAATGAAGAAAAGTAAGTTACTTTGCTAAGATCCGCATGCAAATCTATCAATCTTTGCATGCGGATCTTAGCAAAGTTACTTACTTTTCTTCACTAGTAATAGTATTTATATAATTTATAAATGATATTATATAATAATGATAAAGGAAAACTGAAGAGCTTCTTGCCGGTTCTTCTATGTCTTATTTTTCGAACCGGTTAGATTTTGACGTTCATATAAGAGCCTTAAACAAGACTTTATTAAATACAGAAATTTTGACGTTGACTTTTTCCACACTACTGCCGTACCGTGTGCACACGGTAACCACCACACGGTTACCCGGCATAAGAGAATCCACGACCCCATCTTATCCCGGTGGCTGCCGTAAAAGTAACACATACAGAGGGAAAATGAAAACTACGAGATGGGCAGCAGCATCTTCCTGGAACATCTGAATATATAAACTGTGGTTGCTAACCTGCTTGCCAAGCGTGGTGACTATAGTAAAATCCCCAAAATGAGAGCTACAATATTTTGTGGCAATCTATGGGGGACACTTATTATCAGTAGTGGACTAGTGATAGGCTGAAATGATGATGATGATCATGATTACTACTTGACGGCAGAATAATTGGACATGCGATGGTACCTACCTAGACGGATTCCTGCATAGTAATACAACAAGAAAAGTATTATAACTTAAATACGCTATTATAGTCTGTAACAAAATAAAAATCTGAGTCGTTGTTCGAAATAATTTTATAATGCGTTTAAGTAATATTGTATCGTATCAACTGCGATGATTATATTTACGAGCAAACTGCAACGCCTTTATTACAGAAGCGAGGTAACACGTTTATTTAACGTTGCTATTGTGATGCGAACAACAATGTTTATTGTTATATTCCTATTTAAATGGACTATTTCCATGGTGTGGCGTCATACTTTTGAACAGATTTTTTTTTAATGGATTTAGTGATGAAACGAGCAAACCGTTCACCTGAAGTGTGACGTCTACCCACAGCAAATGCAGTGTCACTCCGAACATTTCTGTGTGAAACTACACTGCGTCCATCACCCTGTGACATCAGTTATTAAGTCTCATATGTCCAGTGATTACACAAGCTCACAGTGTCCTTCAGACCGAAACACAGTAATGTTTGCACACTTCTGCTACACGGCAGAATAACTGGCCCTGGGGTGATACCTACCTAGACGGATTCCTGCATAGAAATCCTACCACCAGTAAGTGCTTGAGTTTGCAATACACTTATATGTTTATTATTGAATCTTGTCTCAAATTTTGTCATGGAACGTGATTCGGTTGTCTCTGAGACTATTCTTTGTAAACTTATTTATAATTTTTTTGACTAAGGTATAAAAAAGTATATCAAAAATAGGATACCTACGGAGTTCATTTCGCCTGTTTCTTCTCCGTCAGAGAAACTTCATTATAAAACGTTGTTAGATTGTAAAAAAAATATGTTTGAGAAAAGAAATTTATATTTCTTACGTTGAAGAATAAAAAAATCATACCTACAATTAAATTTCGTTACATATTCTAGCTATGCAAGTGTTACTTAAGTTTATGTATATTTTATCTTACTTTGGCGAAACGAAAGGATAAGGACCAGAACGTTTGACATCTTTGTGTATAAGCTGTTTGATGTCTTCATAGTACCAATCCCATCCAATCATCTGATCCAATCGCATGAGCGTTACATCGGACGTGAGATGAAGACGAGTGAGTATGGTGAATATGATGTGTTTACACGTACTGTTGTGGTACTATAATATCTCATGTTCAGTTGATATCTTCCGACAGCATTCAGAAGTTGTCGCCTTGGTCGAAAATCGACCAGGAGGACGACATCAATAGCTGTTTAGTTCCTAAGTTGAAACTGGTTTTAGTGAACTTGTTCATGCGTCAGCACAATTAAATGCGTACTGTGAAACCGCAATGGTAGATTCTTCTATTTCGATCCATTTTTCGTGTTACTCTGGTGGTATTTACTCTTTTGGTTGGCCGATAGTTGTCCGATAGAGAAGAATAGCACCTACCCCTTTCCTACCGACGTGTCGTTAGAGGCGACTAAGGTATTGTCCGGACAGTATTCGTCGTATTTCGGACTTTATTCGTGTAGAATAACATGATAATATGCAATTCTGTCACTATACTGCTCGTGAGAATGCAACGGGGACAATGTTTGGGCTCGTACCAAAATGGCGGCGACGTTTTTCGCCACCCGACGTCTCGTTTCCCGCGGAGGTGAAAAGTGGGCTACGTGATTGTCTGCCTACCCGTTACATGGAAGGAAGACGTGACTGTATGTATGTATGAATGTGGTAGGATTCCCATGCAGGAATCCGTCTAAGTAGGTACCACCCCAGGGCCAGTTATTCAGCCGTGAAGCAAACTTTACATTATATTTGAGGGAGTAGGTTCCACGTTCAAGACATCTAGATTAACTGCCCTAATCGTAAGCGTGCGGAGAAAGTGGTACGGGAGTATAGTGCCAACTTAATCTGATATTTGTATTTCCTACTCTGCTTATAATTAGTGTAATAAAATTAATCAATTAACTGTAAGTAATCAATTACATGTATTATAAATCATAAACCATTACTTCTTTGAAAATTAAAATGGTATGTTTTGGCACTCGTATTAAGACCACTGATGGGTAGTGGGTTGAAAGTTTGTAATATTATTTTAGTTATTACACTTGCGCTTTTGTATAGTAGTGTAATACACCTACCCTTAAGACCCTAAGATCAACTAGCAGTAAATAAATCACACAAATATTAGGTACTGATTTTTTTTCTATTGGATATGTTGTCGCGAAATTGGAGAATCGCCCGTATATATGTTAACGCTCTTCATTTAAAAATGCTTAGTTTAGCTACTAAAAGAAACTACTGAATGTATGTACCAGGTTTAAATGTATTATCGGCTGCGATGCAACGTCCGCCCATAACAAATGCTGTGTCACCCAGAACATTTCTGTGTAAGTCTCATGTTCAGTCAATGTTCAGTGGTTACACTAGCTTTCAGTGCTCTTCAAACCGAAACACAGTAACGTTTGCACACAAGTGCCTCACGGCAGGATAACTGGTTCTGTGGTGGTACGTACCTAGACGGATTCCTTAGATACAACTACAAAACGCATACGCTCGGAAGGGCACCAAAGTATACACCGAACACTGTGGTCTAACGTTTCTTCTTCAGCACCTCTTTATGTTTCGCGAGTGTCTTTTTAAGTGTGCTCTAGACAGCCCAATGAAAACTTCTGGATTTATAAATAAATTCTTGAAATACAAGTTTGCTACTTTCTTTTGAAATGGTTGCCCACTAACGCAATAATTTGGTACTATGAAATCAATTCAGTTTTGTCTTGAAATTCGGAAAATAAAATCTTTTTACGACTAGAACTCGTAAAATATGTCATACATTTTTGCTGACAAAAACAGTTTTAACTTATGAGAGTCTTAAAATAAAATTTCTTGAATAACAAATTTTTCTGAATATTTTTCTGTTAGTATCAATATTTACCTGAATATTAAAGCTAAAGTTAATATACTAATTTTTATTTCAAATACTCAGAAAATAACGTAACTCGTTTTCAACAACACAATTGTTATAAAAAGCATTTTATGTATAAAATAAGCTTAAGTTGCTTCTCATTACTATTAATTCTCTTTATTTTTATAGGTTGGCGGACTGCACATGTCTTCGAAATATTTTTTTATTCCTCAGACATGCAGGTTTCCTCACGATATTTTCCTTCATCGCCGAGCACGTGGTTTAATCAGCACTTAAAATTGCAATTAACAATTTTAGTGGTGCCGGCACCGGGAATCAAACCCAGGTCACTCGCGTACTATGAATTCTTAAGCGAGCGCCTAGCCCCTAGTGTAGTAGTAGTGATAAATTTTCATGAGCTACACAGCTACCTATCCAAGTTTAAGGAATTCTGAGTGACACAGCATTTGTTAAGGCATAGCATTTACCATCAGGTGATGTCATCACTTTCTCCAATAAAAAACAATCTTGAAAATTGTCAGTCCCTAAATATACCAGCTGCTGCAATGTCCAAAAGTCATGGCATGTAGTACTGCAGTCACTGATTAAATTAGTTTTGGTTTCGGTAAGGTTGGGGTTGCTCATAAATCATGTACTTAACCTTACACTTAAGTATATAATGTGGAGAGTAAAAGGATATAATAGAAATAAGATATAAGATCATGACCACGATATATAAGGCCATATTGCTGCGGCTTGGGCAAAATGGGATGAGGTTTCTGGCGTCTTATGCGACCATAAGATGCCATCAAAGCTCAAAGATCTAATATATAAAAGAATTATTCGACCCTTATTTCTTAACGGTAGCGAAACATGACCCCTACTGCAACGACATGTCCGAGAGCTTCACGTCACAGAGATAACCATGTTGCTTTGGATGTGCTCCGTTACACGTACGGACCGTATACGTTACGAGTACATCCGTCGGATCCGTGGGAGCCTTGGCACCCGTGACGTAGCTCCAGGAAAGTCGTTTGCTTGGAATGGACATATTGTTCGCAGACCAGCAGAGTACGTGGGGAACTTCTGCTTAGACCTAAAAGAATCGGGAGATAAATCTAGCAGTCGACCTAAGTGGCGTTGGCCTGATATCGTGAAGGCAAATATGAAAGACAGTGGACTAAATACAATGCGAAGTGGAGGCGAGAAAGTTGGAAAGCGGACCCTGACACTAGCAGGGACAAACGCCTGACAGAAGGAGATGACATCAAATCATGTGACAGTCGCCTTCATTTTAAACACGACAAAACTAGTCTTAGATAAATATTTATTCGTGTTATATTCCTTTAAAATATCATATTGAATATTACAATATATGTTTTTCTTGAAAAACGCAATAATCTAAATACGTATGTAGACTTATTGTCATGAGCTGATATGAAGTTGATTATCATGATGATACGGACTTACCTAAATTGATATTTCACTAGTATTTAACGATTTTAAAATCTCTGAACCGAATGTTTTCGCAACGATAATTTTGGAATTCATTACATTTATACACTAATATTTATAATGTTTTAATAATTGATCGTCTTCGATATTACTGCCAGAGATAACGCTTAATGACTTCATTTATACATGTGACTTCGTAACTTTTTACTGTCGTTGAAACTACAACTAAGCAGATCTGCGAAATGTTATGTACGTTAATTACAATCGCGTTGACACAGAGAAACTGCAGTCGCTGTTTAATATATCAATATATCAATAGCACATACATCAATAGCATGTGCAGTCCGCACATGTCTTCGAAATAGTTTTTATTTCTCAGACATGCATCTTCACGATGTTTTCCTTCACCGCCGAGCACGTGGTAAATTAGCACTTAAAATTGCAAGTAACAATTTTATTGGTGCCGGCACCGGGAATCGAACCCAGGTCACTCGCGTACTATGAAATTTAAAGCGAGCGTCTGCTCCTGAGCTACCACGACACATATTATCACTTTCATACACAATAAATCAAATAATAAAAATTGAGCAGTCAAAATTTTCAGATGCTATTTGTTTACAAATTTGTTTACACATTATAGGAATGCTCGAGTGCGTTACTGCACGGTTCAATTTTATATGCCGATTTACCACGTGTTCGGAGGTAAGGAAAACTATATACGCGTAACAGAAGTTAATCCATACTAATATTGGGTTGGGGAAAAAGATTGTTCGCATTTTATATGAAAACTCAAGACATTTTTTTTCAAAGTTTATTTACATTTAATATCATCTTGAAGGTAGTGACATAATACCGTTGCTGTAGAAATTTTGTGACTTCTTAGCAAAGAGTGCGACAAGTAGTTTCTCTCTCTTGATGTTAACCTGACACTACCTAAAGCATACTGAATAGACCATATAATATTAAATAATAGTTGGAAATGTGCTCTTCTCAATCTTCAGCTATGCCGTTACTACCGATATGCCGATCTTGGTCCACTTTTCAAAAATAGCGTCCATTTTATCCGTAATAGGGCGGGCGACCAGAGCGAGGTGCATCTTTGACATCAAACTTCGTGGATTGATAACGCTTAAACCAACTTCGTGCTACTCTTTCTGATACTGCAGTAGGTCTTTAAACTGATGCATTTTTTCTTTTTTTTAGTAATAAAATTTTAAAATGTATCAAATTTCTTCATTAGATTCACTCATTTTGACAGTAAATGAACAAATGAAAAATAGCTGGAAACAACATTTTACTACTTTGTGTCATTTTTTAATTACCAGATACAAATAGTACAGCCAAAGAGATTTTATTACAGGTTTATACATACTATATGCGAAAAGACTAACAAAAATAAGAAAATTCGCCTATCCCACACATTATTAACACATATACTTAAAAAAGTAAAGTAAAGTAACAGCCTATAAACGTCCCACTGCTAAGCACAGGCCTCCTCTGATTTCTGAGAGGGTTTTGGAGCCGGGAATAGTCCGCCGCACTGCTCCAATGCGGATTGGCGGACTTCACATGTCCTCGAAATATTTCTTTTCCTCGGACATACAGGTTTCCTCACGATGTTTTCCTATACCGCTAAGCGCGTGGTAAATCAGCACTCAAAATTGTAGAACAATTTTAGAGGTGCTGGCACCGGGGATCGAACCCAGGTTACTCGCTTACTATGAAATTAAAGGCGAGCACCAGGCCCCTGAGCTACCACGGCTTTGAAATAACGAAAATATGAAAAAATCTAGGTAATACCAGCGTTCAAGGCACTAAACCTCGAGAAATAATAGGGAAGAAAGAAAAACAAATGAAAAATAGCTGGAAACAACATTTTACTACTTTGTTTCATTTTTTCATTGCCAGATACAAATAGTACAGCCAAAGAGATTTTATTACAAGTTTATACATATCACTATTTAATAGTTTTTTTGGCATATAGCGGAATAACTATATCAAATGTGTGACAGACAGTAGTGTCTAAATTGGTAGTGTCTATCACAGCGATCGCCAACCCGCCTGCCAGGTGTGGCGATAACAGCAAATAAAATTGTATCCCAAATTAGAAGATGACTACTTATGACGGACGGTTTATGTAACAGTGGACGGCATAGACACTGCTCATTACCCTAATAAAGAAATACTTCACAATTGTGTGAATAAATAATAATAAAATGTAAAAAAAATAAAATATAAAATTATGTAATTTTGCCACACAGTTTAAGAGGGACATTGGTCGTACGAACTTCAGATAAATCTTATTGTAACTGTCTAAGATGAACAGTAATGACGTTGATCATCGAGGATAGAATCTACCAACCTTTAAGAACACATATTGTAAATTATGTTTTGCCATAAATTGTAAAAATCGGTCTTGTGGCCGTCGCAGCTGCTGCTTATAAATCAAATTCATTTGCATTTTTAAACAATATTTCACAGGCAACGTTTCAATTTGATGATAGCTTGTAAAACTTTTTAAAGTTTTGGCTTGAGACTGAATTTTGTGACATTTGCTTTTTATCAAATTGGAGATTATCCATTTTTATGATTTTGTTATCTAAATAAAATGTACAGAGAATGATAATTATTCAGATCCCATAGAAACATTTTCTTAAATATTAAATAATATTTCGTAATTGAACTGCGGTTACTTAGGAGCAGAGCATGTGCAACTTAAGTTCAAATTCCAGTTCTACTAATGCTAAAGTAACTCTCTCTGTCCCTCTGTCTGTTTGTTACCTTCACACAGTTCTTTACTCCTTTTCACAGTTCAACAGCTCAACCGATCTTGTCAAAATTCGGCACAGAATGGCTTTTATCTTGGAAACAGACAGAAATCTAAGAGTTCCCACGGTATTTTAGAAAAACCTAAATCCACGCGGACGTAGTCGCAGTCTTCATCTAGTATTAAATAATATTTCGTCATTTAAATGCAGGAGGTGTGGTTGTTCAAGAGAAATTATTTCAAATTTTGGTGCCGGCGCCATTGATATTATTAACATTAATAATATGCGGTGAACATTAAACAGCTACAAGAATCGTGAGAAAACCCTTTAAATATGCAACGAGGCCTCAGCAGTATCACACAGACAGTAGCAGCACTATACTATTAGTGTATTGTGTATTGTATTGTTCTTCAAGATGGCTTCCTGTGAGAGCATGGTACTTTCTCGAGCCTATGTGCTACACATAGCATAGCTATGATAATGGTTATGACCTCCTGGCAGATTTTAGACTACCGCTTCCAAAAACAGTCAGAAGCTATCAACTGTGCAGAAGATATTTTAGTGCCACAAAAGTAAGCACAAACACAGAGGCATTCGTTCTGATCAAATCGCGTTCTCATATATATCGGATGTAGACTAGGAAGCAGTGCCGGAGACACGGAGATAATTACAACACAAGCAGAGCCGAAAACCAACGCTTTTTCCACAATGTTTGCTCTGGCATGGGATTCCATCTCAAATCACACGGCGTAGTAGTCAGGTACTGTGACCACTACTACCACGCGGTCGTCTCACATGGCTCTATCATGTACATAGCTTACAAAATCACTTCGAGTATATCCAGCAGAACAGGGCCCTATGAGCACTCACGATACAAGAGATGTTCTAGTGTGTGGTATAGCTTACTAATAAAGTAAAGTAGTAAAGTAATAGCCGGTTAATGTCTCAATCATGAGCACAGGCCTCCTCTCATTTCTAAGAGGGTTTCGAAGCTTGAAAGAGTCTACCACGCTGCTTCAATGCCGGATATAATAATTTTAGTGATAGTGGCACCCGGAATCGAACCTAGGTCACTCGCATACTATGAAACTTAAAGCAAGCGCCTAGACCCTGAGCTTCCACGGCTCTTTAAAATTAAAAAAATACGAGTAAGTTGGGATATGGATAGAATAAGAATTGAATAGCTTTTTGGCAACTCTGGCCCAAGTTGGTATTTGGAAATTTCAACTGACAATGTGTGACAAAGTAATTTTTAGAATTATTAAAGTACTGAAGAATTATTAAAGTTACTGGTGGTAGGATTCCTATGCAGGAATTCGTCTATGTAGGTACCACCCCAGGGCCAGTTATTCTGCCGTGAAGCAGCAGTGTGCAAACATTACTGTGTTTCGGTTTGAAGGGTACTGAGAGCTAGCGTAATCACTGAGCATGTAAGACTTAAGAGCTGATGTCTCAGGGTGTCTGGGTAACACAGCATTTGTTATGGGCAGACGTTGCACTTACCATCAGGTGAACGTTTTGCTCGTTTCATCACTTTATACAATAAAAAAAAAGACTAAAGTTTAGTTCAGATCCAGACACGGTCCAAGTCAGACCAACTTGAAATCCTCCATTATATATTTTAATCCTTTTTACTAAACGTTATTTCGAATAAAATAAATGTTATTTTTTGAAAAAGGTGAAGACCCATAACAGAGCGAAGCGCAGTCGCCCATGTGTATGGAAAGCTAGCCATGGTGAAACGTAAGTTTATAGAAATAATAGGCATCTGGAGTGATAAAATTGTTCCAAGAAATCAAAGAGATTTTATAACATCGTCTGGTCTTGACACTTCATTAAAGGCTTATTCATGTTTTACAGGAAAGGCTGATAGCTTCAGAGTTGTTGATAATGAGAAAATTACATACATGTTTTTGATTTCTCATACATTTATAATTTAAAGTACTTAGTACGAATTGTTTCTTAAAATGTATTGTTCACAATTTATGAAGGAAGAAGCTTTATGAAGTTATATTGTCAATAAAAGTACTGAACCAATTGTAGTAGATTTTCCTTTCTTTCTTTATGGAAGAATGTGACAGGACGAGTAAATCTTTCACCTGATGTAGTGAGTTAAGTGCAACGTCTGGCCATAATAATGGCAGCTAGCACATATTTTATTCCAAGGTCCTTATAATATGAGTCTGTACGGAGACAGTATTTACGTTACTCCATAATTCAGTCAAATGGCCCAAAAAATTATCAATTAATTCACAAATTCAATTAAAAGGTGGTAAGATCACTTATGGATCGAACTTTTTACAAAATATCTATGTATAATAGAACTATGAAGTTATAGAACTCATGCTATCTAAATATGTCGTTGGATTCGAAAAGCTACTCTGAAGTCAACATCTGCAAGAAGCTTGAAATATGAATACGAAAAATCACTTTATTAAAGTGAAGGATATTTGCAAGAATGGTAATAACATTCAAATGATCTAATATAATGTAATATTCGAAATAGACTATTGGTATGACGACTATGGTTTTACTGGTGGTAGGATTCCTATGCAGGAATTCGTCTATGTAGGTACCACCCCAGGGCCAGTTATTCTGCCGTGAAGCAGTAGTGTGAAAACATTACTATGTGTCGGTTTTAAGGGCACTGTGAGCTCGTGTCATCACTGGGCATATAAGACTTAAGAACTGATGTCTCAGAGTGATGGGCGTAGTGCGATGTTCAACAGAAATGTTCTGGGTGACACAGCATTTGCTATGGGCATGGTACCTGCTATGGTACCTATCCCGATGGATTCTTATGCAGGAATCCATCGGGATAGGTACCACAGCAGGAGCAGTTATTGTGTCGTGAAGCAGAAGAAGGCACTGAAAACTAGGGAAATTACTGGGTATATGAGACTTAAGAACTGATGTATCAGGGTGACAGTGACACAGAGACATTCTTTGTGATACAGCATTTGTTATGGGCAGACGTTGCACTTACGTCAGGTGTACGTTGTAAAAAAGTAAAATAAAATAATATAAATCCGTAAAATCTAGTTTCATTTAAATGCATTGCATGCATTTTGCAATGCATTTTTCAGTTCTGGCAAATAACCATATGAGATTAAGAAAAAGTATTTCTTTGCGAAATCACAGACATACTCCACAATTTTATTTATTTGTATAGGTTATATATATGTTATTATGTGCACTAGTAAACATTACATATATGGTAACATGACTGGATATCTACATAAGAACTACGTGCCACACTACTTTCACAGCTTAGTATTCGCTTCCAGAATTTTACCCGCGAGATTATGTAAAGTTGTACGCATACTTTGCTTTTGTTATTCAGGTCAAGAACATTTTATATTGCTTAATATTTTCTTTTTTCATATTCTGTGCTATGTGTGTAATAATCTTAAGTCTTAGAATGTTACAGTAATTCATAGTAATGAATTATTGTAAATAAATTACATTTAAATAAACGGTAAGCAAAATTTGAAGGCTTTTTGCGATCCGATGTGGATTTTTTTATTAAAAAAGGAAGCCCCGCAGTAGGATTTGTCGTTTTTCGTTTTACAGACATCATTTCACAACACGACCAGACCAAAAAGCAACAATTTGTGATTTTGCACAAAAACGTGTTCGGGCTGGGAACGAACCTAGGACCCGCGGCATAGAAGTCAGGTACGCTAACCACTACGCCACGCGGTCGAGAATTCAATAAGTATTATATAAATAATCAAAATTGAATAAAAATCACTCTATTGTATTCCTATACTGTTTTCTAGAAAATTTACCTTGAGTGTTTTCTAGAAAATTGAAACTGGTAGGCAGAGTCCCAAAATATTTGTTAAACTTAGGTAGTTGTTTGTAGACAATTAGACAATCTATACATATAAAAGCTGTTTACTACTAACTCACCATGACATCTAGTGAATTTATATTTGGCAAATACGTGCATACGTGTCCTAACATACTGACCCACTAAGAACGGATTTTACGATTATTTACTCTTAAGTGTGTAAACAGGACTGGGTTTTTTTTTGGCATACGACATTAACACAACAATAAATTCCGTGCGAAGTCGGAGTATTGTAGCTAGTATTATATAATTTTTTACAATGACCCAAAGCATATCGTTATCACCCTCGAAGATTATGTACCAAATAAGTATGCCTCTCTGTCACTTATTTGGTCACCGTTACTCGCACACATCGTGTCGAATATAAGAACATTAACTAATAATAAAATACACAATTATAATTAGTAGTTCTTTGTTTAAATAAAGAAGTTACAGTCTACGTGATAAAACCTGCATATATTAGCAAAAAATAATGTTTCATGAACTTCCGAAGACCGCCAACCTGCACCGAAACAACGTGATGGACTCTTAAAAGTATACTGACGGTATACTTTATTAGCTATTTTAAGATATGTCCGAGTGTAAAGACTGACAAGACGATAATGTGAAAAATCTTGAGCAAAATACCTTTTTTTGTGAACTATAAAATGTATTAGATTATTATCTCGAGTAACAGAAAATTGGAAGCATTTTCGGCGATGTTTATGCTTTTAGCCTTTTTGACTTTTACAGCTCCATCGGATAATTAAGCTCACGAGCTTGGTTTTGTTTGACCCAAACACAAATACATAAATAACAAGAAATGTTGGCATATTTTCGGTGATAATTGTGCAGTAAGTCTTTTTAGCTTTTGTAGCTTCTTCGGTCAACTGAAGCTGTAAAAGCTAGTAAGTTGGTGGCGTTATCAATTCTGACAACTCAACTACAAGAGTTGTAGTTGTTGTGAACTCATTGCTTCCGATTGATAGCGGAATGACCATCTCGGTTGTGCCAGACATAAATTATTCAGACCTGTAACAGGCAGCGGCGTCGAAGGTACGAAGTGTTTGATACTGCAATCGCCAATTCGCCTGTCAAGCATAGTGATTATGACAATTTCTCCTTGGGAGAGGCCTATGACCTACCTACATTATCAGTAGCTAGAAGTTTTTAAATATTTGTATAAATAACTCGAATTAATTATCTATGCTTAATGTCACGTACATTAACAAAGTTACCTAAGGTTGTGTTGATCCAATATTTCTTAACCATTTTGATATATTTAGTTTTACGTGTACTTTGTATATTCGCATTAACATGTCAAAGAAGCAAAATACATCAAAGACTCTCTATTCAAACTATTCAGTCACATACACGTTAGGTTCGATGTACGCAAATACACACAGCGTCCATTTTACTTTTTCGTATTCTATTACAGAATTAATTATATTTTAAATAACATAGTTGGTTATGTGGCCAATGTGATAGCATCGTTGAAGATAATAGAATACTAAAATAACATAATACGCACAATAGTGCGTCTAAGGAAATATTATTATTTCGGGCGTAAGAATCTTTATTACTCATAAGAACTAAATTAATTTAAAAGTTACAACCTATAAATGTCCCACTGCTGAGTACAGGCCTCCTCTCATTTCTGAAAAGGTTTTGGAGCCGTCAAGAGTCCGCGAGACTGCTCTAATGCGGGTTGGCGGACTTCACATGTCTTCGAAACATTTTTATTCCTCGGACATAGTAGGTTTCCTCACGATGTTTTCCTTCACAGTTAAGCAAGTTGTAAATCAGCACTTAAAATTGTAGAACAATTTTTGAGGTACCTCGCGTACTTTGAAATGTGAGGCCCGACCTCCGACCTATCACGGCTCATTCATTACATGAGTAAATTATAACTATTATTGAAATAGGTATAAAGGTGTTATATTACTATTTTGAACAACAATGTCTTAAATATGCAATAGTTAAACTTAGTGTATATCAGTAACAAAAACCTATGCACAACGTTGGTTCATATTGCCACTTTAGTATCTGGAACTGACTTATACTGACGTGCGTGTTCTGAATTAACTAAATAATGTTTAACTAATCACTTAAAAGTAGTTATAGATTTTGTGTCCCGTATATTTTTAGGCAATTTGTTATAAATTTGAGAACCTTCATGTGTCATATTATTTTCCTATACTTTATTGTTTTAATGTCATTACTTCGCTTAAGTTTCAAAAATCAAAAAATACATTCACGAAGGTAACTCAACAACTTTGAGTTTTCTTCGTGTATGTATTTTTGTGTGGAGTTATTTAATATTTTCCGGCTAAATATGCAATTAAATTATTTTTAGCTGTTGAATATGTTCATTGTTTTTGTTTTTTTGTAAATTTTATCTGTAGGTAATTAAATAATACTTTTAATAATTTGTTGTGGGCAGTTTGCAATATGGCCATGTTTGTTTTAGCTGCTGTACCTCATATTTCAATTAAGTGGTAAAAGTAGATAAAGATTTTGTGTCCCGTATATTTTTAGGCAATTTGTTATAAATTTGAGAACCTTTATGTGTCATATTTTTTTTCCTATACTTTATTGTTTTAATGTCATTACTTCGCTTAACTTTCAAAATCAAAAAAATACATTCACAAAGATAACTCAACAACTTTGAGTTTTCTTCGTGTATGTATTTTTGTGTGGAGTTTTTTAATATTTTCCGGCTAAATACGCAATTAAATTACTTTTAGCTGTTGAATATGTTCATTATTTTTGTTTTTTTGTAAATTTTATCTTTAGGTAATTAAATAATACTTTTAATAATTTGTTCTGGGCAGTTTGCAATATGGCCATGTTTGTTTTAGCTGCTGTACCTCATATTTCAATTTAGTGGTCAATACGAGGTTTGATCACTGAATTATACGTCGTGTAACAAATACACCGCGGTTAACATTAGCTTAAGCCTTTTCAAGGTCAAAAGCACCAATGTCTATCTGTTTTTGTCATTATTGACCTTTATGTTCGTTACAAGATCTATTGTTCCAGAAAGTGTACTTGAACCTCGCCTCGTATTTATGATAAACAATATCGATACCGTATTGTTTATCATAAATACGAGAATATGTAACCACAAATAAAAAATATCTCAAGTTTTGCTATGCTAGCATACGAAATATTGTCTGGCAAGTTTGATGTGCTAAATTGCACTATGTTTGAAAACACTTGTTACCGCAATGGTCTTAACAAAACCAGAATAAAAACAAATATAAAACAATTTTTAGATGAATATTCATTCCTGATTAATAAAAAGAAAAGAGCAGTACTAATTAGCGAGTTCATTCCTCCATTTAATTAACACAGAGTTACGGCTTTGTACAAAGAAACCATACAAGAAAATGGTTAAAAGATAATAAAAAAGATTAATGAAAAATTATGTACGCGTAAAACCAGTACCATAAAAGAAACCAGTGTCTCCAAGAAAGTTATACGCGATAGGAGGTATTATAATAACCGAAGTAAAGGATATCTCATCACCATCATCATCATTTCAGCCTATAACCCCCAAAGATTGCCACAAAAATTTATAGATATCTGTGAACACTTTAATAATTTAGTTTGTGCAAAATTAGCAGAACGAATCCCAAGCAATCAATTTCATGCTGACGTAATTGACGAGGGTAAGTCTGGAACTGGTTCATCTACACTTGATACTTTTACACCAGCAACTGTTATTGCGATTACTAAAATGATTTCAAATATAATTCGAGCGTTAACATGGTCAGTTAAAATCGTTAAAAATCTAATCATTGAACTAGCAAGATGTAGCAACAAATGCTTATAAGTAGCTTATAAGTAAGCTAAGGTCACATAGAGAAAGGCCCATAAAGAAATCTGATTTCAAAACAGACCCCGGAAACTATTGCCCGATCTCAGCGCTCTCAATAATGTCAAACATTTGACGAATTTTATTTATGATAAACAATACGTTACCGTATTGTTTATCATAAATACGAGGCGAGGTTCAAGTACACTTTCTGGAACAATAGATCTTGTAACGAACATAAAGGTCAATAATGACAAAAACCGATAGACATTGGTGCTTTTGACCTTGAAAAGGCTTAAGCTAATGTTAACCGCGGTGTGTTTGTTACACGACGTATAATTCAGTGATCACACCTCGTATTGACCACCAAATTGAAATATGAGGTACAGCAGCTAAAACAAACATGGCCATATTTCAAACTGCCCACAACAAATTATTAAAAGTATTATTTAATTACCTACAGATAAAATTTACAAAAAAACAAAAATAATGAACATATTCAACAGCTAAAAATAATTTAATTGCATATTTAGCCGGAAAATATTAAATAACTCCACACAAAAATACATACACGAAGAAAACTCAAAGTTGTTGAGTTATCTTCGTGAATGTATTTTTTGATTTATGAAACTTAAGCGAAGTAATGACATTAAAACAATAAAGTATAGGAAAATAATATGACACATGAAGGTTCTCAAATTTATAACAAATTGCATAATAATATACGAGACACAAAATCTATAACTACTTCAAAGAGATTAGTTAAACATTATTTAGTTAATTCAGAACACGCACGTCAGTATAAGTCAGTTCCAGATACTAAAGTGGCAATATGAACCAACGTTGTGCATAGGTTTTTGTTACTGATATACACTAAGTTTAACTATTGCAATTTTAAGACATTTTTGTTCAAAATAGTAATGTTACACCTTTATACCTATTTCAATAATAGTTATAATTTACTCATGTAATGAATGAGCCGTGATAGGTCGGAGGTCGGGCCTCACATTTCAAAGTACGCGAGGTACCTCAAAAATTGTTCTACAATTTTAAGTGCTGATTTACCACTTGCATAGCGGCATAGGAAAACATCGTGAGGAAACCTACATGTGCGAGGAATAAAAATGTTTCGAAGACATGTGAAGTCCGCCAACGCGCATTGGATCAGCGTGGCGGACTATTCCCAGCTCCAAAACCTTCTCAGAAATGAGTGGAGGCCTGTACTCAGCAGTGGGACATTATAGGTTGTAACTTTTAAATTAATTTAGTTCTTATGAGTGATAAAGATTCTTACGCACGAAATAATATTTCCCTAGACGCACTATTTTACGAATTAAGTTATTTTGTATTCTATAATCTTCAACGCGGCTATCACATGGCCACATAACCACTGACTTCGAACTCCAGTGCCGGCACCTCTAAAATTGTTCAGCAATTATAGACGCTAATTTACCATGTGCTCAGCGGTCAAGGGTGACACCAGTATAGTGCATTTCTGAGAAATAAAAATATTTCGACGAGATATCAAGTCCGCTAACCCGCATTATAGCAGCGTGGTGGTCTCCTCCCGGCTCCAAAATATTCTCAGAAATGAAAGGAGGCCTATACCCAGCAGTGGCACATTTACAGGCAATTATTTTTTTTACTTTTAAATAATCCAGGCCGATGACGGGCCGATGTCTAAGGTGTGATGTGTCTGGTACTACGATTGTGGTCGTACTGCCAAGAGTGGTGATTACGGAAATTCCCGTTTATTCAATTCCTCCCAACTTGGGAGAAGTTCATGTCCAGCAGTGATCTCTATTGTAAGTGGAATGTTTTTTAATTTTACAAGGATTCGTAGTCTATCAGTCTTTGCGGTTTCCTGGACCGATACGTCTTAGAGACCTTCAAAAAATTAGCCTACTCCTTTCTCAAAGACTGGCAAGGTACCTGGAATTCCTCTGGTATTACAGATGTTTATGGCCGGCGGTGATCACTTACCGTCAGTTTAGGCGCTTGCACGTTTACCTCTGCTTTAAAAAAAATTGTATTTTCTTTGATTCTGGTATAATATTAGAGACGATCCTGAACACGGTCACGGCAGACTTCTTTCGAGCGGCGAAGCTTTACGTAAGCCATGTTTTCAAATAAAACTTGCATAAAAGAACTTTTATGCAAGTTTTAATTGATCTTTTAGTTTTTTCTATGTAAGATAGGCCATAATTTCAATCCAGCTCGTATACTCCTACATCTGGCAGAGGTTGTTATAACTTATGTTATACCTGATATATTTACGAGTATATGGCTATGGAAGAGCGGGAGTTTCTGGCATAATTGTACTTCAGACACTTAAAAGATGCTGGGGAGCATTTATTACTTTATGTATATAGTCAAAAAGCTTTATGAAGTAAACATTATTATTACTATACCATTTTTGTTCTGCTTTATTTTCCAATAAAATATGTATTAAAAGAAAACCGCTCAACAATATGCGTTGAAAATGTCATAACTGGAAACAAAAATGAAATGAAAACACTTATTGTATTCATGATTTAAGAAATACAAGTATTAATATTATTTAATTCTACCTAAAAAGAGCAGAACAATACACCTACTGTATATTATTTTTAATCTTCAATAGTCCTTTTAATTTTGCTGGGCTTTAATAATACACAATGCTCGTTTATTGTATCGTATTGCTAATTACAAGAAATTTTCATTCAGTCGTCTTAAAGAGGTATTATCGACAAATAGCTTATATTTATTGGAATTATGTAGGTACTTTCTAACCGAATCAAGTTACAGATTCATTAGGGAGCGTAGAAGTTTGTTCTGGAGATGAAAGCAAATAATTTTCCTTTTAATAATATCATGTTACACTGCTTACCGCAACGAGTATCTATGTTTATTAAAATTACGAAAATAAAAATAATGGTGATGTGGTCTCTGCCTACCCCAATTGGAAATAGGCGTAACTATGTATGTAAAATTGTAGAAAGTGAAAAATTGTAATTATAGTAAACATATTGTTTATATGATATTCGATAAAACACTATCAATTGGCAGTGTATGAAAATTGACCTGCTTCAACGTTATTTTTGATGACGTTAAGATTGCTGTCCATCAAGGTACATTTTTTTAACTTCGCCTTACACTTCGGAGTGTTTTTCACATGCTCAAAACAACCTGACCTGAAACAATCATGTATACATCATATGCCATACAAATACTTGTCCCTTGTGCAAATCGAAACCGCAACTCATAGAGCATACACGTATCGGTTAGCCACTGCGCCAACCAAGCCGACAAACATTCCTAATTGTAAAAATAGATAACAATAAATTCGCCAACTTGCAAAATTTGCGGCCTACTCGCTGTCGTCCTTGTCGCGAGTCACTTGTGAAGAAGCAGTGAAATCCTGGCTAACAGAGCACTACACAAAATAAATTCGTTCGTAAATACTTTAAAAGTGACAGAGATACTTTGCATATTATATTTGGCATATTATTGTTTGCTTCTGGTACTGTCTAAAATCTTTATGATGTAACGTATTTGTTTAAGGTTACTAATTTGTAACAAATTCGTTCATCTTGACGGATTTACTTAAATTCCCAAGATTTCGTAACGAAAACCTATTTGTAAAAAAGTTCTTAAGTAATTTCGAATTCACTCTGCTCGTGGATTGAAGTTAGGAAATTACAAACGTCTACGCTAAATTAAGCGATAGCGGTAAATAAATAACAAATAACCAATTAAGGAGCACCTAGTGTCGTAAACTCTTAAGTGAAATCACAAATCAAGAAGCTTAGGATAATCTTTGAACTTATACTCGTAAGTGTCAGACCACTTTAGCCTCAAAACTAAGATTTGTAGTTATAGATTTATTAAATAGAAGATGTTCTGAAAATAACTGTTATTATTATTAAGCAGCAATATCTAAATGTGGGTTGGCGAATTTGACATTTTCTCGAAGATATTTTTTTATTCTACAGATATGCGGGTTTTCTCGTGGTATTTACCTTCATCGCCGAACACGTGGTGCATCTGCACTTGAAATTCGAATAAACAATTCAAGAGTTGCCGGCGTCGAAACCAGATCACTCTTTTATCTCTTCACTTTGTCAGCCTGTTGTAATCCTGACCTGCGCTGGTCATATGCCCCTATCAAGAAGGAATGATTTGCCTTAATCCATGTAAGATTTCTGAAAGATGAAAAGGGGTGGACAGCGATCCCTTTTGTCAACAAAAACAGTATTCGTGATATTATATGTGTCCTGCGAAATTATTTTTACAGATAAATTTAAGTGCATACTAGACTTTTAACGACCGCGTGGCCTAGTGGTCAGAGTACCTGTTTACTACGGTGTGAGTGTTGAATTGGAATGCCAGCAAAAACTTGTGCAAAAAATTAGCTTTCTTTAGGATTCAAATGTTACCGCCGTGGTATAAAATCGGCTAGGAAGGCATCACTTACTAGGAATCTCTTTGTTCTTTTAAAAATTGTTGCTCAAGAAGATTTTTTTCACGTGTAATATTTTACCACAATAAGATTTCTTCACTCAGAATAACTTTAGACTACACAAAAATTTGTTCCTAGAGAAATTCATAGCTGGGACCAACCGCTTTAACACTGCGTTAACCGAACCGTTATAGTGCAGTAGGAGCAGTTTAAGGATTCATTTCGTTTTATTTACTCTCTTACTTCAGTCTCGATTTCTTTGTAACTGCGGATGTTCATGGGCGGCGGTGATAATTTAACATCAGGTGAGCCGCTACAATTAGCTGGTCCGGCAGATGTAGGTTTGCCCATTCCGATATGTGACGCGACCAATATTCTAGAAAAGTAAAAAAAAGTAAAGTTTCAACCTATAAATGTCCCACTGGTGAGCACAGGCCTCTCATTTCTGAGAGGGTTATGGAGCTGGGAAGAATCCGCCACGCTGTTCCAAAGCGGGTTGGCGGACTGCATATATATTCGAAATATTTTTTATTTCTCATGCAGGTTTTCACACGATGTTTTCCTTCACCGCCGAGCACGTAAATCAGCACTTAAAATTACAATTAACAATTTTAGTGGTGCTGGCACCGGTGATCGAACCCTGGTCATTCGCGTACTATAAAATTTAAAGCGAGCGCCTAACCCCTGAGCTACCACGGCTATATTTTTGACACGATTATAATTAACATTTCATTCCTTTTTTAACAATTACTAATTAAATTGAAGAGTTTATAAACGCAATAACACAGAAAAATAAATTTAGTATCTTGAAATCCAAAGAAAAATGATTTTCATGTCATAATTCAATACATTGTAAAAAGTCCCTTATATAAATTTTATTCCAAAAATAATTCAGTCCGTCGCACAGTGTGGCGTAGTAGACTACAGCGCCACCTAACGTGTTTAGATTGTGGGATTTTCTTTTTTGTCATTAAACCAACATAAAAATGGTTAATAACTTGACTACAGCGCTACCTATTGGATTCCAGCATAGCTACGAACCATCGACTCGACAAAACCAATATGATGTGGATATGACCTGAATCGTATTTCCGGAGGATTGCTATGCTGGAATTCGTCCAGGGAGGTACCACCGGAAATGTTCAGAGTGACTTGCCATTTGTTACAGACAGACGTTGCACTTCTCGTCACCTTCTTCATAAAAAAAACCTTCAGAAGTCACATGACCACTAACAGACGCACCAACGATATGCCCTATGTGGTTGTTGATGAGAACAACGTATCTGGTGCGAGGTAGGTAAGGATACGGCAAACGTCAAACAACTTGCCAAGCGTTGTGATTACAGAACCTCACCTATTGGGAGAGGGAACAATGAACTATTAATAAGCTGATAGTGACGATGACATTAATTGCCATTTACAACGAGCCTCTAAGTAATAGGTTTCAATAAAAGTACATACTAGTTCAAACATGTAGTCACACCTTTTCCCATATAAGGGGTAGGCAGAGACCACATCCGTGATATGACGGGTGGCGAAACACGACGCTGCCATTTTGGTACGTACTAAAAAAATCTTACTCTCCACTGCGTCAAGATAGACATTTTATGTAGATTTAAAATATAATCCATGTAAGAATACCCTTGGGTATTTATATACACAATCGCGTGTGTATATGAATACCCAAGGGTTCTAGTACTATTAGCGCTAGTTCTAGTGGTTAGAGTACCTTAATTCTACGCCGCGGGTCCTGAGTTCGAATCCCAGCCGGAGCCAGCCAATGGTGCAAAAACACAAATCGTTGGTTTTCGGGTATAGTTTTGTTTGGAAAATCATGCGAAAATTATATCTTTAAAAATCGCACTCATGATCCAGAGAAATCCTAGTGTGGGGCATTGTTTCATTAAGATAAAAAATATATAATATTTTGTTAAGGTAAAGTCTTGGATTTTCTTTCGACGTAATAGTTTATTCAATTTGTTTAAGCCTCTTTATATGGCGGTCAGGATTGGGGGACTCAGGCTCTGAAATCTAATCTGCGACAGTGTAATCGAGAAAAATCGTTTGCTGGATACTGAGACTTGTCGTTTCGGATAGTGAGATCTGCTAGAATGTATGTCTTTTACTAGAAATTGAATTACATATTGATAGTGCAGCAAAGTTTTCGTTATTTACGGAATATATTATTAATACAGGACTGAAGTGGTAAAAATGGACATTTGCGTAATGTCAATGATTTTAGTTTTGTCTGAAATGGAGATAAAATTGTATATGTAACAATTTTATCAACCACCCGCCCTCCCTCATCAGCGTGCACACGAAAACCAATACCGCAATCGGGAGCCGCCACCAGATACTCTCCACCAAAACACTACCACTAGGCAATACACACCACTGAAGTCGAGAACACGACACGTGTCTCACCTCAAAACGAGGCTTTATCAAGCGGTTGACTGTCGTAGAGTCAGTGGTGGCGGCTCCCGGTAATTATATACCGCAATATTGGTTTTCGTGTGCACGCTGTTGAGGGAGGGCGGGCGGTGCTCTTCAAAACTAGGTAATATACACCATTTCACATTTTGTATGTGGATCTTAGCAAATTAACTTTTTCTCCTTTACTATAATGAATTTCCGCTAAGTAACGCCTGATTCTATTAACTATAAAAATCGCCACAATATTCAGGACCAGGTCGATAGTTTTAGAGACGAACAGTTGAAACGTAAACGTTTCACATTACTTCTTCATCACAATTTACTTAGTACTCCACACTATCCATACTAATATTATAATTGCGAAAGTAACTCTTTCTGTCCCTCTGTCTGTTTCTTACCATTTCACGGTTCAACCGGTGAACCGACCGTTATGAAATTTGATACAGAGATAGTCCTGTATCCTGGAGATGGACATAACATACTTATTATCCCGAAAAATTAAATATTTCCCACGGCATATTTAAAAAACCAATATACACGCGAACGAAGTCGCGGGCGTCAACTGGTAATATCATAAATGCGAAAGTCTCTTTGTCCCTCTGTCTGTTTGTTACATTTTCATTGTTCAACCGCTGAACCTGTATGGACAAAATTCGGCACACAGGTAGCTTGCATCCTCGAAGCGGACATGGAATACTTTTTATACAGGAAAATTCAAATAATTCCCACGGAATATTAAAAATACCTATATCCACGCGGAGGAAGTCGCGGGCATCCACTAGTATATTTAAGAAAGAAATGAATGATGAATAGCACCTACCTCTTTCCTACCGAGATGTCTTAAGAGGCGAGTAAGGTATTGAATGGACAGTCTTTATTCATGCAGAATAACATTATAATTTGCAATGCTGTCACTACACTGCTCGTGGGAACGTAATGGGGATAAGGAATTTTTGAGTCGTACTACAAAAAAAAATTAAAGACACATGAAGTCCGCCAACGCGCCTCAGAGCAGCGTGACAGACTCCTCCAGGCAAAACCCTCTCAGAGATAATAGGCGGCGTGTATATATAATTATATGTTTATAGTAAATAAAAGACTATTACTACTATAGTCAGGCAAGTTCGTGCGCGACCGTCCTGCGGGCGACAAACGTTGGAAGAGGCAAGGTAACACGTCATTCTAGTGCCCGGCTACACATGTAGTGAAGCGTGACACCGGTTTTATATAAGAGGGGGCAAACGAGCAAGCGGCTTACCTGATGTTAAGTGATCACCGCCGCCAATGAACATCCGCAACACCAGGGGAGTCCCGGGTGCGTTGCCGGCCTTTGAAAATCGGTCCGGAAAAACTGCTGGCGGCAGCAAGTTCCACAAAGTGGTCGTGGGTGGAAGAAAATTCCTTGAAAAGCGCACAGTGGTAGAATGCCAACTATGATGGTGTGACTGGTGGTAGGATTCCTATGCAGGAATCCGTCTAGGTAGGTACCACCCCAGGGCCAGTTATTCTACCGTGAAGCAGTAGTGTGCAAACATTGCTGTGTTTCGGTTTGAAGGGCACTGAGAGCTAGCGTAATCACTGGGCATATGAGACTTAAGAACTGATGTCTCAGGGTGACGGGCGCAGTGTGGTGTCACACAGAAATTTTCTGGGTCACACAGCATTTGTTATGGGCAGACGTTGCACTTATCATCAGGTGAACGTTTTGCTCGTTCCGTCACTTTTATGAAATAAAAAAAAAAAGACTAAGAAGATGTGGATGGAATTTAGTGCTTTGCCGCGATGTACGATGGCGAATTTTTAACAAATTTCCCAACAACGACAAATCTCTTCTCGCTACCCTTCCCACTCTCTCTTACATCTAGGCTACTTCGTTCCCGCAACGACCTATCATCCCGCGGGACCGCCGTGCACGAACTTGCCTGCCTATAGGCACTATTTCTTATATATGTATTTTATCTGATGCAACGCATGTGATGATGCAGTGCCAAAAGTAATTATTAAAAAAGAGGTCGTAGAACCAAGTACACGGGAAATAAGTGAAAGTCATTGGTGGTAGGATTCCTATGCAGGAATCCGTCTAGGTAGGTACCGCCCCAGTGCCTGATATTCTGCCGTGAAGCAGTAGTGTGCAAACATTACTGTGTTTCGGTTTGATGGGCACTGTGAGCTAGCGTAATCACTGGGCATTTGAGACTTAAAAACTGATGTCTCAGGGTGATGGGCGTAGTGTGGTGTCACACAGTAATGTTCTGGGTGACACAGCATTTGCTATGGGCAGACGTTACACTTACCATCAAGTGAACATTTTGCTCGTTTCGTCACTTATTATTTATATTTATTATCCAATATTTTTTATATATTGAAAAAATAACTAATTATGAATTAACAAAAATATTACCGACTGTAAAATAACTGCAAAGTATACAAACAATTATTAATTAATCGATAAATATTAATTAAAAATAAGGGAAACTTTGTACGAAAACGCTGCACCCAAATAAAAAAAAAACCAAAAAACCTTGAAATTTTACTCTCATCGCGGTCAAAGAAATTTAAATTTGGTTGGCTGGCGAACTGGCTCACTTAGCCAGTTCGCCGGATGTATATCTGTATCGGATGTATAGCCTACTGATCTTTTTCCGGATCTGGGTGTAAGTGCATGTGAATTTAATGCTTAAAACGCACTCGCGGCGCAGGAGTAATCCTAGTGTGAGACATCACTTTTTATGTTATTTATATAACAAAAATAATAATATAAAAACTAATTAGTGTGTTGGGTACATATTGGGTGCAGTTGGGATGCGAACCCAGGACTCATGAGTCAGCAGGCAGGTAGACTAACTACCAGACCACACGGTCGATATTTAAGAAATGCGCATAGATTAACATATTTCTGTCTCTTCAACTAACCAACGAAAGTATTCTCTACGTGTATCTTTAGAAACAAATCCAATGTTTTCTGCCAGAAATTATTGCTTTACTGGAAAACATTTCAGCTTGTTAGCGGGTTATTGAACTGTTTGATTGGATTGTGACGGTGAAATACTTTGTGCAACAAAGAAAATTAAGATTTAATTATATCTGAAATACATAGAAGTCGATCCTAGAATACGTATTATCCAATACGTATTCTCGAATCGACTTCTATGTATTTACTCCACCATCCATTGAATATTTCTAAAAAAAAGATTTTCATGAAACTAAGTTTACGGATTTTATCGCGTTTAATTTTTACTTTTTTACTATTTATAACCCGACGTTTCGAGTGCTTTACAGCACCCATGGTCACGGGAGGACTGAGGTGACAGATGTCCTGATGTCATAGTTAACCTGGGGTACCTTCAGCTTTTAATTACTGTTTTTGGGTCCGATCTACGCAGAAAGAGCTAACTGTGTCTTGAAGTCTTGCAGTGGTATGCATGGTTTTTGATTTAATTTTATTTATTATTGGATCCCAAGCTGGTGGTAATACCCAACCATCTTCTCTATTGAAATAAGGATGTTTTTTGATTTCAATAGCCTCGCGAATCATCCTTGGTAGGAATCGGTGTTCTTTTGCAAGGATCTGTGGTTTATCAAATCTGATGTAATGGTTGGGATGATCCAGAACATGGTCACAGACTGCAGACTTCCTAGAACGACGATGCTTCACGTCAGCTATGTGTTCTAATAATAATAATAAAATCCGTAAACTTAGTTTCATTTAAATGTGTAGTGTTCGCGTAAATATAAGAAATCATTATAAAAAGATTTTCTTTAAGCTGATAATAGTATACTACGAGTAGTAACCCAGAATCAAACAATACATAAAAAATGTCTCGTTTCGGCGATCGACAAACTGTTTCATTTACGCAACCGCATGTGCCATTCTAGGAAAAAAACATGGTTTGAATTAAAGGAAAAAATATAATCAATCCCACACAAAAAGTTATATTTTTTATTTTTCTTACAGTATGGGTAAGAAATAGGTATAGCCTAACTTTATGACATCGTAAAATATCAAATTTCTCAAAAAGAATTTATTTTGAGCAATCTTTAATGAAACGCGCAGCCTTTGTCTTCAATAAGGGTGAGATAATTCATTTTTTTACGATAATTATTTATTACGACAATCTCACTAAAATATTTCAAAGATTATTTTTCCAAAATAAATTAGTGTTCGAAAAAGACGACGTTTCATGTGAACGTTTCGCAATATAAATCGTTTATGCTTATTTTATAGGATATTCTGACAACTGTGAAATGGAGATGAATGGTAGTGAAACAGCCGACGAACGCGGAATAACTTCACAATGGAAGCTTTACGCTCATGTCATTTACCACAAACATGTCGGCACATGCATTCAAAAACATATACTCCTGAATTGTTTATAAATCTGTTTGAATGGTCATTAACGGTCGTCGCCCTGAGACATGAGTTCTTAAGTCTCAAATGCCCAGTGATTACTCTAGCTCACAGTGCCCTTCAAACCGAAACACAATAATGCTTGCACACTACTGCTTCACGGCAGAATAACAGGCACTGGGGCGGTACCTACCTAGACGGATTCCTGCATAGGAATCCTACCACCGGTAAAAACCAGATTAAGAGCAGCAGATTTTGATTTCGCGTTATGAAAATATTAAATTTATAATATAAGCTGATATTGCATGTTTGGGATCGTGGGGAAAGCAGCGTGTCTAAAAAAGAATGAAAAAAAAAATATATTTGGTGCACACGACACTTCACGTCAATCCCTTATAGCTTTTGTTATTTTTGTAAATAGACTATTTCTGTTTATTTCCATTATGTTATTAGAGGCTTTATTTGATTCTCAACCAGTAAGCAGACGTAACAACTTAAACTAACTAGAACCTGTTAATTGATTATGTTCTTCTAGTGGGTTTTGTCAGGTGACATTTTCTGTTTGTTAGCAAATAATATTAACTGTGCAAGAAATATCGTAGAGAATAAATGATTGAATGTATTCTTTATTGTACACCAAAAACAGCAAAAAAATATTTCTTGCTGGAGATTAAGGTAATTAAAATATAAGAAGGAAATAATGGTACATAAATTAAAATAAAATTTAAATGAAGGCATTCGCATATAGAAGCTATAGGCACAATGTTAAGGATACAATGGAAATATAATGAGATTTTACTTGGTCTTTCAAGGAAAAAAGGGACTGCACGTCGAATGTGTGCAGTGGAAGGAGTTTCATAAGCGTGCAACTGTAACTGTATAAGATTTCTTAAAGGAAGATGCGGAATTTTCTGGAATTCGGTAGGAAAGATTGACAGCACGCAGTACAAAGTAGAAAGAATATGTGTATATGTATGTGTATTCTTGAGAAAACTAATTGGGAGCATCTCGAGCTGTTTACGAAATTTTAAGACGTGATCATATTTGCGAAGCTAAATATGAATCGCAGTCACGAATTTTTGTATTCGCTAAAGTTTATTAAGCTGCACTATGTCAAGATAACAAGTAATCAAGAATAGGTAGAAGTAGCGAATGAGGGAGCGCATTTGTAGTAGCAAAAGGAAACAATTATTTTATCACCCAGCCTAGAGCAGAGAACATTTTTCTACTAATATCATTTATCTGTGGAGGGAATGATAGAAAAGAATACTACCACTCCATCTCATCCAATGGATCTCGTAAAAGGCGAGTAAGGAGTTAAACTGCACTGTGCACCCAAAAGCACATGGTGGCGATGGGCTCACCACCTATCACACCAAGTGCATTATATTGTTTTGGTGAAACGTGGATTGTGGCAGTTATCTGTTTTTGCAGTGAGTGCCCAGTCTCTGACTACCCCTTATGGGATACAGTCGTGATCTTATGTATGTATGTATGTATGTATGTATGATAGACGCGTTGAAATATATTCCCAGGTTTTTGACCTTGCTATCGATCGATCTAGAATAGACCAATTGATTTTAGCAACTAATCTACAACTATCAATAATAATGGCTTGTGTTTTTTTAGGATTTATACTTAAATCATATCGTTTACTCTAATTAAAAATACAAGTCAAATCAGCGTTAGTGGTATCAATTGCTTTGATCTTCCAGAGAAGATTGTTTATGAATCTAGAAATCATTATCGTACAAGTGGTAGAAAGAAGATAAATTATGACTTATAGAATTAATAAAAACTGCAAACAAGAGAGGAAACAACACGCCACCTTGTGGAACACTGTAACGGTACCACTGTCCAGGTAGAGAAACCATCATATACCTGAATACGCTGTCGTCAACGTAACTACGAAACCAATCAACCACAATCGGAGATATGTTAAGAGAACACAAAATACCCAGCAATATGTCATATTACACAGTATTAAATGCTAAAGTCAACAACAGTCGGTTTTTAGTTTTCTATACCATAACTAATTTTGTCAGTAATCTGTAAGAGCGCTGCCAGAGCGTAAGTTGGATTGCAATGTTTTTAAAAGATTGTGTTCTACAAGATAGAAACTTAAATGTTGTGTGTTTTAAAATACCCTACGACGTCGTTGCCTATTAAACTGTTAGTGCGAGCCTATAGGTGTCCGGCAAAGTATAATAGCACCTACGTTTTTCCGACCCAGGTGTTGTAAGAGGCGACTAAGGTATTGTACGGACAGCATTTATTCGTGCAGAATAAATGTTGTCCGCAATACTGCCACTATACTGCTCGTGGGAACGCAATGGAGAGTAAGAGTGTTGACTCGTACGAAAATGACTGGAATGAACCGCCACTTGGCACGTCTCGTATCCCGCGGTGGCGAATAGTGGGCTACGTATGTAGCCTCTGCCTACCGCTTATGTAGGTAAACTGTGAAGAGAGCAATATGGTTCCACACAGGAATGTTCTGGATGACACAACATTTGTTGTGGACAGACGTGGCCTTAACACCAGGTGAACTACTTGCTCGTAACTTCCTTTAAAAAAAAATAGGAGTTTTAAGGCAATAAGGCACTTCAGAGCTCAGAGTTCAGAACGTAACTGCAGTGTTCATTTATAATTCGGTGAAATATGCGCTCATTCTTTTGTCCTTTCCATCATAACAAAATCTAAAATTTTGAATTATGTGTATACACTAAAATTTTTAAGTAATTTTGTATAGTTAATAGAATCAGGCATTACTTTGCGGAAGTCCATTATAAGGAAGCAAAGTAAGTTAATTTGCTAAGATCCGCTTGCAAAATATAAAATGGTGTATATTACCTAGTTTTTTGAAGAGTACCGCCTCCCTCAGTAGCGTGCACAGGCAAACTAACACCGCCACCAGGAACCGCCACCAGATACCCTCCACCAACCACTACAACACTACCACTAGGTAATATATACCACTAAAGTCGAGAACACGACACGTGTTTCGCCCTGAAGTTAAGCATTATCAAGTGTCATAGATTCTTATTCTGACAGCCGCTGAGTATATTCTTGTAGTTAATGTTAATTGCGAATTGAATGAGACTCAATGAATTTGTTTTTTATTATAAATATAGAAATGTGTTCCAAAGTGTGTAGAATCCTCAACAAATAGAATAAGATAAGGAGCAGCTCGAGCTACGCATAGAACAAATATTTAAGTTGGGAAGAGACAATATAAAAACGTCCACAGAGATTTTCGCGTGAAGCGTAATTTTCTTTCTCATATTTTCATTATGTTTGTTTTGGTACTTGTTCAGGAATAAGGTCAATATTGTAATTGATATAGATAATTTATATAACACTTGCAGTTCCTCGCCGGCTTCAATCGACATAAATAAAAATTTAGAAATAATAGATTTTTTTATAATGAAAAATAAGTTACAATAAGTATCCTAAAACATTTTACATGACAAAATGTATCTTTAAGCCAAATTTAAATAAAATCTCTTCAGCCGTGTGTGCGTCATTAATTGACATACAAACAAACATAAACACCTTCAGATTTATATTATACTAACTGAAGGCTGCGACTATGTCCGCGTTTATTTAGGTTTTTTTATAATACCGTGGGAACTCTTTGATTTCCCAGTATAAAAATATCCTATGTCCGTCAGGATGCAAGCTATATCTGTGAAAAATTTCGTCAAGATCGGTTCAATGAGCCATGATAAGGTAACAAACAGACAGAGGAACAGAGTGAGTTATTTTCGTATTTATAATATTGGTATATAATATTAATACATTTATACTTTCGTACAGTCACGCCTTTTTCCCATCAAAGAGGTAGGCAGAGACCACACCCGTAGCACACTTTAAGTTCCCGGGGGAAACGAAATGGATTAATATGGATGATATGAATAAGAATTTGGATTTATCACTATATCAATTAATATATATCAATCTGAATATTTATTGGACGTAACAGTTGCTATTAGTAGCAGTCGGATTAACACGAAGCCTGATTTTGACAACACTGTGACCCGCGATAGCTAAACTGGTAATGAAGTTTTCAAAACTCTGTAATATTTTTCTATAGAGCTAAACTACAATTTATGTTATCTATATGTAAAATAAATTTGATAATGTTATTATTCACATTACAATACGATTCCTCGTTCACTTGAAACAGACTGTTTGGATATTTTAAGTATCATCTAAAATCATTGGATGAATATTTCAGTATTATATAATCACAAAAAAATCTTAAAAAAATTGGGGGGTCAGGGATTTTTTTTTGGCCAACTCGTATTCTCCAAATGGAACGAACACGCCTATTTGGTTTGTCGGACCCTCTACCAAACGCCCGGTATAGTCCATTTGGACAATGTCGAGGGTGTAGGTAGTGTAATAAATTAAATCGACGATTCTTGTGATTTAATTATTAATTGATCATGCACCGTAATGTAGTGACCATACAGAATACATCTCATTCGGGAGTCGGAAAATAGGACCAAAAGGAAATGCCTGAAAAATTTCTTATTTTCGCTACCTGGTGAAATAACCATATCAATTAGACCAGTCTTAATTTGTCCAGACCGCTGACAGCGACGTTTAAGGTATGAGGCGCCTGCCAAGCGATCACGGAGTCTTCCCAATATCTCTCAATTTAAGAAGATTTATCGTAATCACCAAACTTTTGGGATAGTAATAACGACGTTCAAATATTAAAACGTAATAATTACCTTTAGATCACGTTTTACTTAAGTATTATCTTAAGAAAGGTGATGATATTTGTCTTCAGATTTGAATAAAGCAAAATAAAACAGAGGTGTGAGACAAAAATAAACTAAAAGCACTTATGCAAAGGTTTTTTTGGCTTATCAGCTATTGGGACATACAGAAAAGACGAAATCTTTACGTGAAATTCGTGTCTACATCGCGGAGTCAGTATTTTTATCTCCCTAAATGAGAAATATGATTGCCTTGGTTTCGAAGACTCTTTTATTTGTCTGTTTTATAAATGTACTTAAGGGTAATATTTCGCTCGAGGGAGTTTCACCATTACTATGTTGTCTTTCTTAAGTTCTAAATGCAAATATAAAAATGCAATATTATTTTTAATTCAGATTGTGTATAGTATGTAGGTATAGTGGTAACAAAATTCTATGTTATGTGGACTAATGATGTGTTTTTTTAATCTGATATGTAGTACTCCATTCCACATGTTTTTTCATCAGTTAAAGGGAAAGCTTACCCAATAGTTGTACGAGCACATTCGTAATTAAATTTTGAAAATATGAATATAGAAATTTCAATTTTTTTTAGTTAAATTTTGTTTTTTTTTACAGTGTGATCATTGGATCACAATGTAATTCCAGTTTAATCATTACAAGAATCAGGACAGCCTAACACAAGTAGACTAGGTGTTAGCCTTCTACGAGTTATTCGGCTGGTCAGCTGCTATTCACAGTGTTGATTCTTAAAACTATTTCGGTTATCCTAACCTTATCATAATTAGCCTCAATACAACCCTCTGCGGAACATGAGCCCTTCTTAAGTCGGGTGGGTTTACCGTAAACACCACGCTTGACAGTCGGATTGACACCTCGCACCTCAGACGCTGCTGTACGTCAAAGGTTTGTATATTTTTGTCTGAATCGAATTGTGCCACGTATTAGAAGGTACTAAAATTTTCTAGTTAGGTTTCAATGTAGACTGTTACGTCATCCACGGAATAAGACAGGGTCGTAGTATTCTTATGCAGCCACCATGCAGCACTTTTTTAATATTTTAATAAAATTATGTCTTAAAAGTTAATTTGTTTTCGATTTCCTTACATGTCAATAGCATTGACAGCCCAATTTGACATCTGCGCCCGAACAAATAAAAACCAACCGCGCTGACATAATCCTATTGTTTTACGCGAATTATGTTCTTGTATGTCTTCATTTCCGTGCTTAAATGAAATGTTTGTCATGAGTGTGTCCCGATTTGCCTCGGTTTTTCCAATTATTTTTCAATCGATTTTCTTTAACTTCTGATAACTTTAAAGTATTCTTTTAGTATTTAAAACTTAAGGTTATAGAAGTCTGACGTAATCGAATTAACTTTCTTAGAAGAGCTGCTCAGCTGTGAAATATTGCCAGACTGACGATGATCTGCAACTATGTAGCGACACCACATGAAAAGCTCAAAAAATTACCAATAATATTAAAGTTTCATCGATGCTAACAAAATATGACGAATGAATATATACAAAATTCAAATGTAACTGGTATAATGAAACGTTCAGACCAGATTTGACAACCCGATCTTATGAGTTTTTCCGCGGCCTGATTATATCATAATAGTGAGCAGTAAGAAGTAGTAAATTATTATTATTATTATTATTGGGTATTTCTATAGTTTTCTCGTCTGGTTGGAATATATATAAATATATAATATATAAAATAACATGCCGTGTGGTAGCGGCCTAAGAGAATCAACCACCCCATCTCATCCCGTGGGTGTCTTAAAAGTCGACAAAAGGAAAATGTAAAACAGGAGATGGGCAGCAGAATCTTGCTGGAACATCTGAATAAATAAACTGCGGTTGCCAACCCGTCTGCCAAGCGTGGCAACTATGGCAATATCCCCCCAAAACGAGAGCTACAAACTTTTGTGGCAATCTATGGGGGAGGCCTATGTTCAGCAGTGGACTATTGATAGGCTGAAACGACGACGACGACGATATAAAATAAGATAAAATAAATAAGATACTATAGGACATATACTAGACAATACTATACAATACAATAAAATATATAAATAAAATCCCAACCAGACGAGAGCCAAACGGCCGAGGGTTAGGAGGAAAGGGAAATAAACCGGCGAACGATGCGGGCCGTATCGAGAAGCACCGCCTTCTGCATCTGAGCACGAAGCAGCCCGCCACGGAGTCCCAGACGCCCCACGGTGTCCCGAGAGACTGACCGGGATTATCCCGTTTGCAGACACGACCACCGGAACAATTTCGGTTGGCATACCACCCCACATGTCGGTAACCTCGTGAGCCAGGTCCAGATATTTTGTCTTCTTATCTGTTTCGGCTTTCACGAGGTTCTCGTTTTATGGAATGGTAATGTCAACCAAAAATGTACTCGACTGTGCCCGGTCCATCAACACGATATCAGGCTTATTCGCGAGAATAGCCCTGTCCGTGATGATGTCCCGGTCCTAATAGAACCTGGCGCGGTCATTTTCGAGCACAGCATCCGGCAAGTACTTATAATAAGGCTGTTTCCGATCCACGAGACCGTACTTCAGAGCGAGCTCACGATGGAGAATCCTGGCTACTAGGTTATGTCTGTGCAGATACTAAGAGTTAGCAAGCGCCGGACAACTGGAGATAATTATTATTATTAACAGTAAGTAAATAAAGTTATGTAGCTATCTAACGTGAGTAAGTTTTGATTGATACTATGGTATGACGGAATATTTCAGATATGAGACAGATGGTAAAGTAAAACTCTAATGAATACTTTGAAACACTTAATTTTTGGGCAGAGTAATGTTTAGGCAGAGTCACGATCACTTCACTCAGTTACGACGGACTTTCATACAACTCAGTTTCACACGTTAGTCAATACAACAACTCATATTTTCGAGTTACTCATTTATAATTGTGGACACAAAACAGTATCATAATTTATATAGTCGTTATTCTTATTTACTTCAATTATTATTGTTATAATCTCATTTATGTTACTTATCAATAATTAGTTAATATTAATTAGTGCCGTGTGGTGGTGGCTCGTTAAAAGAATACTACCACTCCATCTCATCCAACGGATCTAGTAAAAGGCGAGTAAGGAATAAAACTGCACTGTGCACCTAATAGCGCATGGTGGCAATGGGCTCACCACCTCTCACACCAAGTGCATTATATTATTTTGGTGAAACGTGGATTGTGGCAGTCATCTGCTTTTGCAGTGAGTCTTATGTATGTATGTATCAATAATTAGTAAAACGTATGTAGATTATTCTATGTAGTGTTACCAATGGCTTGTAACAATAGTGTCCTGATCTGAATAACTGTTTTGACCAAAGCACTACTCACGTATAACTTGCTTTTTTTATTGGAAAATGTGACGAGACGAGCAAAGCGTTCACCTGATGCTAAGTGTAACGTTTGCCCATAACAAAAGCTGCGTCACCCAGACCATTTCTGTATGACACCACACTGCGTTCAACACCGCGAGACATCAGTTCTTAAGTCTCATATGCTCAGTGATTACGCTAGCTGACAGTGCCCTTCAAACCGAAACACAGTAATGTTTAACATTACTGCTTTACGGCAGAATAACTGGCTCTGGGGTGGTACCTACCCAGACGGATTCCTACATAGGAATCCTACCACCAGTACACGGCCTGGTTATATCAAGATAGTAAGCAGTAAGAAGTAGCATTAAAAAAAAGTTAAGTAGCTATCTGACATGAGTAAGTTTTAATCGATACTATAGTGTCCTGATCTCAATAACTGTTTGACCAACACTACTCACGTATAATTGATAAACCTGATGTGATAATATTTAGTTGCTGATAACTTTGCAAACGCTTAAAATAAAATGTTTTTACTTTGCTAATAATACTGGTGGAAGTATCCCTATATCCGATGTTTCATTTTAATGAGCACGATTCTTTTTTTTTTATAATGCAAAGTTCTGCACACAGTAACTGTTATGAGTAGGCGTGGCACTCATGTGATTGTACTATCAAATGACTGACTTCCATTAAAAAAACAATTCTTATAAATCCGTTTTTGAATTTAAGTTTTTTACATGCAACAGATAAACAAAGTCGACAGCTGTAGCCGTTGACTACCATGAACACTTTTATGTTTATTTTATTGATCAATTTGACAACTGTGAAATGGAGATGGGAGGTAGTAAATACAACGAAAAATTCTGAAATGCTTTAGAAATTAAGCCTTCACGCCAACGTATTAAGAACGTATTACGTTTACCAACGAAATATTATTCACATGTTGCCGTCACTGAACTATAATAGACGGTCATCATAATAACATTTTTTTTTATAAAATTATGTCGACATTTGCAATCAAAAATTGTATCTTTACGACGGTCAGTTGATCGTATGATAAAATTATCATTGAAAATATAAAACAAAACATCAAACGCCTATGTGTATCAAACCTTCAATTTTAAGAAAAAAATTGAGATGAAGAAGTGACCGTTGCTTACGATATGAATACAACAGCCCAAAATACATTTATAATTACACCTACTTTTGTCTTCCCGCTCGCGTTAAAAGAAAAAAGGACGACTGTTTTAGTATCCATTTTGCTAATTTAAAAGAAGTAATTAGGAAACTTATTATATTAAGAACGGTAACTTATGGTAAAGAGCTAAAAAAGTTTATTATTATTATTGTAAGCTTGACTGAAAATTAAGTAACTAACCATAATACTTTTTTTTTATTTAATAAAGTGACGATCAAGCAAAACGTTCGCTTGATGGTAAGTGCAACGTCTACTATAACAAATGTGGTAAAACATGGAGGCGTCTGAGTATATATCTATCACTTCAATTCGTGTCGTGGGTGTCGAAACGGTCGACTAAGAAAAAGGGCCAATAAAATTTTTGACTCCTGACACCGAAAAAAATCATTTCAAATAAGCCCGACTTAAATTATCCATACTAGCAACGGAAAGCAGCGTCAAAACCTGCGTGCCAAGTGTAACTATAATGGGAAATTCTCCCAGCGGTGAACTGTATAGATGCCGAGAATGATGATAAATAAAACGTCTTACTGAAATTATTTTAGCTTCACAACTCACCACATTGATAGATTAAGCACTGGTAGGCAAGCATAACATTCTTCTTCATTTATTTTTTAGGCCCCACCCGCCCGATAATTACACACCGATATTGATTTATTCAAATCCCTTTTCAGAATATACTAATATTCTTCGAACAATTGCTACGGCTAGTAATAAATAACTTCATTTATCGAACACAAAGATTATGAGGATTTACGCTGATATATGCTTAACTTAATGAAATGTTGTCGAGAAAAATTTACATTACACAAAATTTAAAATTACTTTTTCACCAAACATGAATAAAGTCAATGGATTAGGAGGGGTATTATATAAAGTAAAGTAACAGCCTATAAGCCCCACTGCTGATAAATCTAAAGATTTCACTACATTTTTTTTCTATGTTGTTTTGTATTAAGTGCACATTTAATATTTACTATCTAGAAACGTAAAAAAAATGAGTAAAATGAATACTGTGAGCCATAGGTACAAATTTCGTATGTAAATAATTCGACTTAGAGATCTGGAAACACTTTTTTTTTAATCAATGATGAATAATAAAATATTTCAAAAACATGTCGCTAACCCGCACAGGAGCAGCTTCACGGACTTTTCCCAGTTCGGCTACGGTCTCATCATCTATAAGAATGTTAACAGATAGTCTCTCTTTGTTTAGCTTTAGTTAACCCTTGTCATTTATTTCTTTTTATTGACTTTTTTATAGTAAAAACCGTCATCATATCATAATTATTTGTGCGATAATAATACAATAATGCGAAATACTATAATTTTAGATAAATCACAGTTTACAATACAAAGTATTGGATGTTATAATAACAAAAATTTGATATTTTCCACATAGCTAAGGAGTTTCTCAATTTCATCTTTAGATATTATTAGGGTCGAAGCAAATAGCCTATGTATTCTAAAATATTCTTAATATCAATATCAGCGCTTTTTTTGAAATATCTTTTTAGTTACCACTTCATTTCAATTTAAAGGCTGTCGTAATGGCGAGTTAGTTGATATAATATTTTTAATTTCAAAATGTTGGAAATATTAAATAAAAGTTTCTAATTTTGTTTATTAGATAACAGTTTGAAATGTTTGAAGTACGTTATTAATAACCAAGTATGTAATAAATCAAGATAGGAGAAGCACCTGCTATCCTAAATTGGATAAAGTTTAAATTTAAATGGTTTGATGTAGGTAATTAGATCGTATAAAACAATTTTGCTAGTCAACTTTGGATTAATATCAGCTAAAAAAATAACGAAAAACTCTGATATCGTAATATGTTTATAATCTTACTATGATAACGTGTTTTATATAGATGTTGTATTTTTATTTTATTTATTATAAAATGTGTTTCTATACTAAAATACTTTCAACCAAAGGAAATAAACAATATTTTTCACTTTGTTTAGAGAACTATTTCAGCGTTGTTCAGTTTTTGATATTTCCGAGAAATGTATACCTATTGTTTCTTTTGCTTATTCTGGGAAATAAAAATACAAGTTTTATGCAGTTGGCAGACTTGGTAAGCGTTACTTAAAGGCAAATCTGTCACTTGTTAGCTACTAGATGGTGCCCGCGACTTTGTCCGCGTGGATATAAGTTTTTAAATATCTTTGATTTTCCGTGACAAAAATTATCTAATGTCCATCGACAGGATGCAAGCTGTCTCTGAGCCAAATTTCATCACGATCGGTTTAGCGTCTGAACTGTGAAAATGTAACAAACAGATAGATACATAGGACATACATAGGACAGAGAGAGTTACTTTCGCATTTATATGGATGTCTCATAGGAAGACAAACGCGTCCCTATTTCAGCCACTTTTCCTCAAAAGCGTAGTCTCTTCCTTTTAAAAATTATGTCATGCACCTCTTCGATTTATCTCAGAGTCTCTGGCCGTCTAGTGGGGTCTCATTTGATTTGGATGGTGAGAAAAGGCTTGTCGCAGAAGTAAGAATTGTGAATAATGGTTTTCTCAGCAATACGCCAACACGTTGAAAGAATCGAATAAAACGTCTTTACTACACCAGGTTATACGAGTTTCTTAAAATATACAAACAAATAATTCTAGAGTTATTCTTCATTACGACATGGTTTTTGTTTTTGACTCGCCACAGGCGCTAAGACATGAAACATGCAATAACGTTAGATCCATTATTATTTTTCTAAGTAAAACATAGCACAGACAATGTTTTATGAGTGAACTATTCTCTAATAGATTTAGCAGTACGTATGTAAACCTGAAAAGGGTTTTTTTTATTAGAAATAATAAATGAATTATTCATGAACTTAATTGTAGTCTCTAATTTTAGATTTTTTACTACATGCATAACAGTAAATTCAAATATAGAATTAATGTCACAATTAAACACAATTAATGGCGCCAACCAACAACTATTGTTAAACCTTACATATTATTTTTGAATGTGCTATTTCTCTTTCAAAACAGAGGACAACTTCTTTAAAAAATTATAACAATAATATTAATTTTTTTCTGATACTAGATTAATATCAGTTATTATAATTCGCCGACAGGGCCGGACTTAGTAGAATAGCACCTACACCACCCCATGTCATCCCGTGGGTATCGTAAAAGTCGACAGAGGGAAAATGAAAACCAGGAGATGGGCAGCAGCATCTTCCTGATCTCAACAAATAAACTGCGGATGCCAAGCCGCCTGCCAAGCGTGGCAACTATGGCAAAATCCCCTTAAATGAGAGCTACTAGCTTTTGTAGCAAGCTCTGAGGGAGGCCTATGTTCAGCAGTGGACTAGTGATAGGCTGGAATGATTATGATTATTATGATGATGAATATAGAAACCATAATAAATAATGCAAAAATTAACGAGTTGTAATTTGTTCTGTATGTACGTTTTAACGAAATTATTCTAAACAGAGCTCTGTACAGTTAACTTTATTTTCGAGGCGACTGTATTTCTGTATTTTTTATTAAAAAAAAATTAATAAAATATACTAAAGCTGAAATTCAACATTTTGAATCATGTGGTATAAATAACAACTGAAATATTTGGTTATGGAAAATGGTTATGTATATACTTCTATATCATATTTCAGTGTTGAATATATCATGATATGAAGCTTCACTGCAGATTCCACTCTGAACTAATATTTATTTATAGCTATAGCATACGAAGTGTGCAACCAGCGAACAGGAAGTCATCAGAAATAACGACATTGTCTGATATATTGGCTCTGTACATAGACTTCTTCCCCATACATCTAAGTCCGCAAACATTTGTAGTGCGAGTTTGACGACATAGGTAGGAGTGGAATATTGTTTGATACTTATGAACGAATATGAAAAATAATGTCCTCTTCACCCATTCCCATCACATTATATTGGACCAGATGTCAACTGCGTCTAACATAATTTGGTACAGGAAGTGTCCGCAAGGACGTAAAAGTACTTATAAGTCCTTACGTCACTAAATATTACGAAAAGCTTAAGCTATTATTAAGCTATATATAGCTCCATCCGTGCCATTTTACCCACTACTACTTATTTTCGGTGATGTGATCGCTGTTAGCCTTTTGGCTTTTACAGCTTCATCGGATGCTGTGCTCGCGGGCCCGGGGCCCGCGTGCCAGGTTTGGTTTGACCCAAAACATAGATACATAAATATAAACTCCTACTAAACATCTAAATTCGGACCGTTGCGTTCGCTAGCGTGCTTGCGCTACAGTGAATATCTCCAAAAAATTATTGTATGAAGTCATCTAATGACCGTCCGAGGGAGACTGCGGGCCTCCGTTCGGACTGTCGACTTGTGTGTCGGAAACTCTGGGCGGTGAGAACCGCCCTGGAACACGGGTGTATCTGGTGTACGCGGTGTTATGAACGATAGCTGCGCGCCGCTCTCTACGGCGGTCGCGCGACGTTGTGCGTGTGATGTTGAAACTATTAACTGTGTGTACAGTGTTGTTCGGATCGTGGCTGACCGTATCGTGGTCAGGGAGTGCTGAGACGTCCGTGTCGTCTAGCACATTTCGCGGTCGACGTTTGCGTTCGGTCGCGTTTTTGTTAGATCGATAATTAGCTGCTTTAACCACCAGCGGGTTTGGATGAACCGCGGCTTTTTCGAAAAACCGCCGTGATACTTCTCTGAAGTGTTCAGAGAGTACGGGCATTTCACAGTCGCTGTGAAGGTCGACATTGCGTTGGTACCAGCCGGCTCCGGTGGCACTTCGCAAGAATCTATTTTGCACCGTCTGCAATTTCTTTATATGATTGCCCGTCGCGTGTGCGAACGCGACGCATGCATAGGACATTACGGGTCTAATGCATGTCTTGTAGAGGCGAAGTTTGTGTCTTAAGCACATTTTGCTTGAAGAGCAAGTTAACGGATATAGACGGCTTGCGATAAAAGCCGCCCTGTTACGCACGTTCTTAATGTGAGCAGCGAACGACATCGCTGCGTCTAACGTGACCCCGAGGTATTTGACGCTCTTTTCCCAGGGAATAGGGCGTCCGAACAGGGTGATCGAGCCTAGCTGATTGTTGCCGATTGTGTGGTAACGTCTAGCTGGCTTAGGCGTGCCCCTCGAGAAGTATATTGCTACACTTTTCTCGGGGTTAACCTCTATTCTCCATTTCCGGAACCATTCGCCTAGGCGATCGGCTGCGGCTTGGAGCTGAATCGTTATGCGGCCCTTGTGCTTATCGGAATAATACAGGGCCGTGTCATCTGCGAAAAGCGCAAGATTGACTTTAGGGTCTTTAGGTCTTTATCGCTAGTGTATAGCGAGAAAAGGAGTGGAGAGAGGCAGGAGCCCTGAGGGACACCCGCACGGAGAGGGCGGCTTGAGGAGCGCGTTCCCACTACCCGGAAGCGAAATAGGCGATTGGACAAGAAGGCTCGTATGATGTTCACGAGTCTGTCCGGCACTTTTGTGTGATACAGCTTGTAATACAAGCCGTCGTGCCAGACTTTGTCGAATGCCTTTGCGACATCGAAAAATAAGGCCCCTGTGCCTACTGGCTTAGGGCGGTCGTGAAAGATTTCTAATATGTGCTCCGTTAGGCGGTGCACTTGATGGGTACACGAGTGTTCGGGGCGAAAGCCGAACTGCTCGTCTGGAAGGATGTTATTATTAAGGACGTAGTCTTTTAATCGACTAAGGATTATTCGCTCATAAATCTTGGCCATCGAGTTGAGGAGACTTATTGGGCGATAATTGGACGGGATGTTCTTCGGCTTGTGAGGCTTTGGAATACCTATAACGTCCTCTTCCTTCCAGTCGTCCGGGAAGGAGCAGCTGGAGAGGAGCGCGTTGAAAATACTAACTAACAGACACAATAGCGGCGTAGTTAGACATTTGATCACCCTGTTGTTTATGCCATCGAGGCCGGGCTTTTACCCACTACCTTCCTTTTAAATGAAACTAATTTTACCGATTTTATAACCCGACGTTTTGAGTGCTTTACAGCACTCATGGTCACGGGGGGACTGACGTGACACATGTCCTGATGTCATAGTTAACCCAGAGTACCTTCAGTTATTAATTATTATTTTTGGTCCGATCTACGCAGAAAGGGCTAAATGTATCTAGAAGTCTTGCAGTGGTATGCTTGGTTTTCCATTTAATTTTATTAATTATAGGATTATTAATTATATGTTCTTTTACACGGGTATATAGCTGATTTAAAGCATCACTGCTCTAGGAAGTCTGCAGTCTGTGACCATTTTCTAGACCATCCCAACCATTACATCAGATTTGATACACCACAAATCCTCGGAAAAGAACACCGATTCCTACTAAGGTTGATTCGCGAGGCTATTGAAATTAAAAAACACCTTAATTTCAATAGAGAAGATGGTTGAGTATTAGCACCAGCTTGGGATTCTATTATTAAAAAAATAAAATAAAATTAGTAAAATTAAACACGATAAAATCCGTAAAATTAGTTTCATTTAAATGTGTAGTGTTCGCGTAAATATAAGAAATCATTACACTACCTTCCAAATCTAATCTAGGACATAACAGTACTATCGCTAGAATGTCCCGCTTGCTTAACTTAATGTCGGATTCCGTCGACGTTTTCTGTGACTCCTTGCCTTCTTTCGAGAAAACACTATTACGTAATCTGAGAGATGTGTATATTCGTAATATTAAAAAAAAAATTTTGACTTTTATCTGTATTTTTTTTTGGTATTCAAGTTTGTATTGTTCCTTACTATAGTATTATTATTACTTTTTTTAAGCATTAGCAATTAGGCATTTAGGAAAAAACTTTAGTCAAATTAGTAATTTTACTTTTTTATATAAGCATTTTGTGGCTTTACTTTCAAAACTTTATATAGTCATTAGAAACTTCCTTTGATATATATATTTATATATATCAAAGGAAGTTTGTAATGCCTATATAAAGTTATATATATATATAAGTGTGTGTGTGTCGCCGTGAGAGCACTCTCAACCGACGTGGTCCTTATTCCTCCATCACCATTTAAATATTTTTATCACATAAGAATTCCTTTGTCTTTAAATCATAATAACCGCCTTGTATGAGCCATTTTTGTCAAGAGGTGTTGCTGAGAAAGCGCACTCTACCGACGTAATCTTAACTGCTTCGTCGCCTTTGAAATTATTTTATCACACGAGTATTATTTATTTGAAAAAAACTCATCAGGTTTAAATAACTTGTATCGGCCACTTGAGGTGTCGCCGTGAAAGCGGCCACTTATCAACTTTAGTCTTAATTCCTTCATCACCTTGTAAATTATTTGGTCACACCAGCATTTTGTTATCGAAGTATTTATGGGGTGCCCTATATCGCTAACTTTTACAAATCAATCGTCATTGCTATTCTATGCGCCACCAGTGAACTGTTGTTATATTAAGATTGATATTGAGTGGTCTAAAGGTATTGGCTGCTTGGCTTGTACAATATCAATATGAAAAAGGTGGTAACGATAACTTGGTTAACTTGTGTTTCAGCGCGGGCCGGTGCAGGTTGAGCACTTTAAATAAATTGTAAAATATTGTGAGAAATATAAATCTGTGATAAATAAATAATTTGTATGATATAAGTCAAGGCGTTTCTTTGCAATGGATCAAGATATGGAAAGTACAACTGAACCATTATCAAAAGGGGACAGTAGTACTGCTCCCCCAAAAATAACTCGGGGTCTTCAGCTTCGACATATATATTGAAGGAAGTTTCGAAAGCAGTGTGTAGATACGAGGACAGTGATCACTCATTAAGGCTCAAAAGACAAATATGTATTTGCTCATCTAAAATTTGAACCAATAAGACACTGGGCACGCGGTTATTTCTTCTATAGTAGACATTGCTTTTTTACTCGTATATGTCTGTATGCGCAAATATGATTTGGGTGTTTGGCCCTAAGGAGTTATTGTTGTTTTACTTTTTAGTAATACTTTTTCAGTTAATTTGACTTCAGTAAATCAAATTTACAGCTTTCATCACGTTTATTTTTTATTATTTATAAAGTGTTGGGTATTAAGTAATCATTATAGTTATTATATATATAGATATAATCCGCTATTTCAGCTTTAATCAGTTTATAACATAAAAAATATAAAACGTTATAATTATTGTATTATATAGCATAAATTAATAAATAGATATAAGATCGCGTAAAACAAAGAAACTTTTTTTTAAAAACCAAAACCTTAATTGTTTCACATACATATACGAGAAAATAACTTAGGACCTAAGCGTAGCGATGGCAGTTCTCAAAATTAACATTTAATACAATTTTCGCATAAAGTTTTCTAATTTCTTCTCGGATTGTACAAAAGTCAAGGATTTACGTTGTTTAATCAAATTCATTATTCACTGAAGAGCAGTAAATTTACTTATTTAATACAACACGTAATGGGAGAAAATAAATCAGACGATCCGGAATTTTCTCAGCACAAAACAACAATCACAATTTCTTAGGTTGATAAGTTCTACAAGAAAGTTGTACCAAATATAATGAAAAAGGCATTTTACAAATCATTTAAAAAAACAAAAATAATTTCAAAAGTTGTGCATAGAATTTTAGAGACTATTATTAATTAACGCATTAGGGTGAAGGTGTATATGGCATTATTTTTATCATTTTAGCTCTTCAGCTGTGTAATTAATTATCGATCATTGAATCTGGTCTAGAACTACGTGGTAGAGTCATGTAGCAGCTTTACTAGTTTTGGGATTTCTGGTGGATACAGGAATCAGTCTAGATCCAGATACTCTGCCCGGTATTGTGCAAGTTGCTAACATATCATTGCTTGATAGATTTTGGTTTGAAGAGCACTCAAGCAAGTGAAATTAGAGGACTTATGAACGTACTAGCTGATATAGGTTTTTTAAATATCCCGTGAAAACTATTTGATTATCAGGGATAAAAAGTATCCTATGCCCGTCTCCAGGATACAAGAAATCTTTGTGCCAAATTTCGTCAAAATTGGTTCAGCGGTAGAACCATGAAAAGGCAACGAACAGACAGAGGAACGGAGAGAATTACTTTCGCATATATAATATAAGGTATGGTTAAAGAAATATTCAAAATTTAAACTGCCATGAACGAAAGTAGTAGTAAGATGACCAAATGACTAAAATGATGCAAATAAAACCGCGCCTAATTTCTACCGGTTTTCAGATTTTATGTACGAACACTGAGTATTTCCGAAAGAAAAGTGGCTTTTACTTTTATTGGCGGTAGAATTCCTATGCAGGAATTCGTCTAGGTAGGAACCACCCCAGGGCCAGATATTCTGCCGTGAAGCAGTAGTGTGCAAACGTTTCTGTATTTCTTAACGTTACTTTCCCTTAGCTGAATCTTACTACCACCTCGGGACGAGATGGCATAGTACAGCGCCGCCACAGTGCATGTTTTGCACACACAAGTTTATTCGGCAGTGCGGTAAATTATATAAATGTGAATGAGCTTCCACGAGTGGTCAGACGAAAAATATTTCAAGACAAAGGGAGTTGCGACGTTACTCGATTTCACATAAAAAGGTCTTTTAATAGATTTTAGTTAGTGATTTTAGAAGACACTTTCGTTAAGTGATTTTTCTCTTTCGAGTTTAACGCGTGAAAAATGCTTTGTTATTTGTTAAAAGCAAGGACCATCGATGTGAGTGGATTTATATTCCAATTTATTATGTCGTTTCTCTTATAGAAAAGGCATTGTATAGCACAAACTGCTTGTTCCATTTTCAGGATTTGCTGTAATGTGGATTTAAGTCGAAAGTGCAGAGAAAAACTGATATTTGGTACAATTCCGTCAAGTACTGTTTTGAATTTCTTCTGAAAGTATGTCGTTGAATTTATCAACCAATTTTCTTATACAGCATTTTGGTGCTCCGCTTCGAAGATCTTCAAGTCTAATTGCCTTACATTTTCTAGGGATTTTTCTAGAGATATCTATGAAAGTTCTAGGGATTTAGTGATTACTACCTTTACCAACTTGAACGCCACTGGATATATATTTGAATGTTTCAAAACATAGATAAGGTTACACATCACACAAGTAACACACCCATAGATAGGGTGAGGTGGAATCCTACCACTAGTAAAAGTATCTTATCTACCTACACTTCTACTGGTATCACCGCAATTGCAGTTATTCTGCCGTCAAACAGTAGTGTGCACTTACTAACAGGAGAACGATTTGCTCGTTTTCCTAGTACTAACACCAGGCTCTCACAAAACACTGTTTAAATGATTATAACAACATAAGTTATGTACTTAAACCTTGTGAGAGCAAAATAAATAAAGTATTATTATAGTATTATTATTCCATTAAAAAAAGGGCAATTTTTCTAACTTACTGAACTGATTATTTACCTACAAATATATATTCAACTCTATATAGAATAAGGTAAATTTCAATGCCAATGTCAATTATAATAACTGGCTTTAATTAAAATCGCATCTTAGCGAAACAACATTAATAAAATTATTCGACTGTATGTGAAATCCGCGGCTTCGCATCGGAGCGAGCAGCATGGCGGAATCATCTCGCCTATTAGCTAGGTTTTGTTGTTATAGATTTTCGCAAATCGGCGCCCGATTCTGATAATTATCGTCAGTATACTTTTAAATTGTTTTAATTAACTTTACTATTGTTGTTGTCACTTTATTAATGTGTATTTGTTACACAAAGAAACAACAATATGATAAAGGGCGTCGTGAACATGACAGCTCACCTAAATACGACATCCTGCCTACATGACATAACAGCCGGTAAGCCAAAAATATGTTCGGCAGTATTTTAGTCCCAACTCTCTTACATTCCGTGCTATTGTTCACATGTAAAAAAATCATACATCATTTGTGTTTTCGACTTGTGTTCATACAAAAATTCTCTATTCACGTACACACATAAAAAAAAATTGCGTCTGATGTGTCGCTGTTACAGCAAATAAAAATTATATTATAAATAAAAAAAAACGAACATGTTTGGTTTTAATTGATAAAAAATAACACAATGACTCAAAATTTCATATAGTTTTTGAAATTATTTTAATATTCCATACCATTTCTCAATTATTACATACATAAGATCACGATTGTATCCCATAAAGGGTAGTCAGAGACTGGGCACTCACTGCAAAAACTGCCACAATCCACGTTTCACCAAAACAATATAATGCACTTGGTGTGATGGTGAGCCCATCGCCACCATGCGCTGTTGGGTGCACAGTGCAGTTTAATTCCTTACTCGCCTTTTACAAGATCCATTGGATGAGATGGAGTAGCTTATAATAAATAAAATATCGTTGATTTCTTTTCAATGATCGCTTTGACATTTTATATGCAGAAAGTTTAAAACTTAGCAATAGAGACGAAAAGATAGCAAATTAAATTTGTTTCAGCAATACATTCTGTTTGTCTGGATACTTAGCGTGAAAGTTTTTTTTAATGTGATTTTAAGGATTTTTTCTAGCCATTGCTTCGTACTTTGAAAATATCAAAAAAAAAGCTTTTAACTACGATTCTAATGTCCGTTTGTGGATTTCGAAGTATGCGTACATTTTCCGCAAAGTTTTCATGACGACCCCGTAGCCCAGTGGTCAGAATTCTTGACTTTTCTTTTCTTTCTTTTTAAAAAAACGATGCTCCACCGCAACATTTCTCCTTTCTATTATCCTGTAAGAGAGTTGAATCTGGCTGAGGCAATGGGGAGTCTTTTGTTGCTTTAGCCGGTATAGGAATCCTTCCCGTTACAAACCCAGTTACGCTCAATTTCGTAGTAAATTAGAAGAGAAAGCAAAACTGTCCTCTAAAAAGATTGGTGTATTTAGTATAGCGGGACAGTATTTCGTGCCAGCCAACCGCTTGCAACTTTACTATGTTCGCCCTGTGATGGAGTACTGTTCCCATCTCTGGGCCGGGTAACCTAGTGCCTAGTTTTTAAGCGCATTAAAGCGGCTCGAATCGTCGATGACCAAGTTCTTTCCAATCGGCTTGATCCACTGGTCTTGCGAAGAGTTGCATCCCTTTGCATTTTTGATCGTATCTACGATATACGTATATGTATGGTATGCATGGGTAGTGTTCCGTGGAACTGTTGCGATTAATTCTAGCCTCTGAACTTCACCATCGCTCATTGCGGCACGTATCAATTCTGTCATCATCACCTTGATGGTGCGCATTCCATCACTGTGCATTTTTACGGAATTCCCACCATGTACAATCACTTAATGGAAAATGTTGCCGCCACCGGCACCTTCAAGAAAAGAGTCTGTTTCTTTTTCAAAGGTCGGCATCGCACCCGTAATACCTCTGGTATTGCGGGATGCTCGTGTGACAGCAGAACTGACAAACTGAACGTCACTTTGTTTGTTGAGATTTTATTACAAAAGTACCATCGACATTTTTGGTGGATTTTCCGAAAATTTTCTTTCATACAAACCATGTCTCAAGTGATAATCTTTCATACATGCGACAATTGATTTTTATTTATATAGAGAAAAGATAGATTTATTTATTTCTTTAATTCTTTTCTTAATAATATCATACATACTTAAGGTAATAAAGGGCGGTCGACTTTATGCTTATAGGCTGGTAGAGTCAATGAACCCAAGATGTGATTCGAAGTCATGAAAGGTGCAGCAACTAATATTTACGGTTTTGTTGCATTGTAACTGCCTTCGTGTGTTTTATCTAAACTATCGATTTTGTAGCACAAGCGTTACAATGATTACGAGAAAGTAAAGATCTTTGTCATTTTAATAGCCAGATGCTCGTCTTGAATTTTAGTCGAACTAGAGTGACTTGAGTTAAAAATCCTTTGCCGGCAGTACTAAATTATATACAGTTTTAAGTGCTGATTTCCCACTATCTTAGTGGTGAAGAAAAATAATGGAAAGATGTATTTCTCTCTCCCTCATTTTGACAACATCTGAAGTCTTCTCACCGGCTCTGGAGCAGCGTGGTGTACTCTTTCCGGTTTCAAACCTCCCATACAACGAGAGGAAGCCTGTGTTTCGTAGAATTAAAATTACAGTCGGTAAAAAATTCAATAAATTTTCTCAGGTATAGAAAACACGTAGCATTCATTCAGTGAAGTTAAATAGAAATCGTCGCTTACACTCCACTTCGCGCCAGAAAATGGTTTCCTTTTATTCAGCAATTTTGTTTATTTCAAAGTCATACTAGTTGTAGGTAAGGTAAGGTTAAGGTTAAATGTAAAGGAATCTTTTGCCGCTGTGAATACAAGCCAGTGTCAATACTGGGCATTTTTTTTTCATCAAAGTGACGGAACGAGCAAAACGTTCACCTGATGGTAAGTGTAACGTCTGCCCATGACAAATGCTGTGTCACCCAGAAAATTACTGTGTGACACCACACTGCGCCCGTCGCCCTGAGACATCAGTTCTTAAGTCTCATATGCCCAGTGATTACGCTAGCTCTCAGTGCCCTTCAAACCGAAACACAGTAATGTTTGCACACTACTACTACAGACACACACTACGGCAGAATAACTGGCCCTGGGGTGGTACCTACCTAGACGGATTCCTGTATAGGAATCCTACCACCAGTTAAAAATTTGCGACTTAAGAACTGATGTCTCAGGGTGACGATTGCAGTGTGGTTCAGATAGAGAAATGTTCTGTGTCTGAACACAGAATTTCACAGAACACAGTATTCGTTTTGGGTAGACGTTGCACTTACCATCAGGTGTACGAATTGATTGTTTTATCACTTTCTTCCCAAAAAAAATGTTCTATTGAGTATTTTCCATTTACTTTATCCTATAGATTTAGAACAATTGTTAAAGAAAATGAGTCTTTACAAATCGTGTACTTACGAAACACAAAAGATATCAGGTTAAACTTTTATTGTATCAAGGAGGTATGCCCACGAATTCGTCAGCGCTGAGAATTAATTTAAATCAAGAACTTTTAAGATTTTAAGCTAAAACAAAGAGTAGATTATTCCACAGTTATTTTACATAACCTGTGTAAATTTGTAATTAAACCCAGTTCGAATCCGTTTGACAGAGATTATTTGACCTAGTTGCCCTGTCGAGCAAATCTGTCGTATTTTTAATAACGGCGACAACCACCAAACACTATCGGAGGTTATCAACCGCACAGGAGATATTATAGTGCCACAAGTGTACGCGCAAACATAGGGGCACCCATTCGTCTCAGACTACCCGTGACCGATGTAATGCTTATTCAATAAGATCGGAGGTAGGCTAGGATGCAGTGTCAGAGACACAAGGATTTTACACAGACACAAGGGTATTAGGACACAACCAGGCCCGGACACCGTCATGTCTGTGTTTTTTCACATACGTTGGCTCCGACTGGGATTCGGCCAATAACCCATCTTTTCAGTTGATAACATACAATATTTCAGTGCTTTTCACGATAAAGAAAGGAGATCTAATCACCCATAATGAAAGGGAGATAGTGCTGTTTATGTGAAAAGTGACCCTGTAATTACTGAGCGGCGTAACATTAAAACAGAAAGATGAATATCGATAACGCCTCGAAACAAATTGACATTTTGGCGACCTTATGAATGTTACACATTATAGTTGCCACAAAGCCACAATGCGGTGAAGTGGATTGTATTTTATTTGTAAAATATTTGCGTAATATTATCGATGATAAATCAGACATGAAAAGAGATATATTGCTGCGGAATAGGAAAAAAATAATACAGCTCAAAGAAATGGAAGGAAAAGCACATCACCATTTGATTTCCGTCGTCTGCTACTTCACGGCGTCTGCTGCTGCCTATGAGTTGAACTTCTTCTTTTTTAATTGAATAAAGTGATGAGACGAGCAAAACGTTTACCTGATGATAAGTGCAATACTTTGTCACCCAGAACAGTTCTGTGTGACATCACACTGTGCCCATAACCTTGATACATCAGGTCTTAAGTCTCGTGCCCAGTTCACACTTTTAAAGATCACACTAGCACTCAGTGCCATTCAGACCGAAATCCTGTAATGTTTGCACACTACTGCTTCACGGCAGAATAACTGGCATGGGGTGGTACCTACCTAGACGGATTCCTGCATCAGGAATCCTACCACTACAGCATTGGAATCCTACCACTACAGCATAGAAATCCTATCACCAGTAAACATTACATTTAATTCAATTCTTACATTCAATATATTCACAAATAGAATGATTCCGAGTTCCTTCCAAACTCAGTATGTGCACTCCGAGAAACATGCAACGATTGCGTTAATCTTAAAATCGCCAACTTGTCTCCATGTAGGGGGGGGAGGTGGATAAATAGGGTAGGGTAGGTTATGCCAGCCACCTTAACTATTAAGTACAATAGATTAATAAAGAAAAGAAAAGCAAAAGTATGCATTGGCGCAACCAGTACTTATTTTAAATTGTAATTTAAAATAAGTACTGGTTGGCGCAACCAGTACTTATTTTAAAGTGTAATTTTTCAGTAACATATTTACATAATATCGGTGCTACTTGTACCTGGCTAATGCGCCGCGTGTCTTAAGTTCGAATCCCAGCCAGAACCAACTCCGACAAAAAGCGTTTACATCGGATACTAGTACGTTAGGACCAGTGAGCACCTCTGCGCGTACACTTGTGGCATTTTAATGTTTTTGCACAGTATATAAAAGATAAAAAAAAAGAATTAATGATAGAAGCGTTATGCGTCAACAACTTTAATTATAAATGATAAAGAGTTTTTTTGAATACTTTAACTAGAAATAAAAATATATTAATAATAAAGAAGGTGATCCACAGGCGATAGGTGTCCGGCAGAGTAGAATAGCACTTACCTCTTTCCTACCGAGGTCTCGCAAGAGGCGGCTGAGGTATTGTACGGACAGCCTTTTATCGTGCAGCATAATACCAGAATTTGATCTCTGCCTATATAGGAAACAGGCGTGACTACATGTATGCATTAAACAGAAAATAATGTCGGGCACTAGGATGTCCCTGTGTCGTAGGTACGATATACATACAAAGTTCACGTGCATCACATGAGACTGGACTGGCATCGCGGGTGCGTCTGAACTTTTTCGCTGCGCGAGAGATCCGGAGATGTATATAAATAATTTCGGTGATGTAATTGCTGTAAACCTTTTGGCTTTTACAGCTTCATCGGATACTGTGCTCACGGGCCTGGGCCCGCGTGCCAGGTTTGGTTTGACCCAAACATAAATAAATAAATAATACTCCTACAAAAACCTCGAAATTCGGACTGTCGCGTTCGCTGCTTGCTTGTGCGACTTTGAATATCTCCAAAATAATTTTAAGTCATATAATGACCGTCCGAGGGAGGCTGCGGGCCTCCATTCGAACTGTTGACTTGTGTGTCGGTAACTCTGGGCGGTGAGAACGGCCCTGCAACACGGGTGTGTCTTGTGTACGCGGTTTGATTGTCGACTGCTGCGCGCCGCTCTCTACGGCGGTCGCGCGTCTTGGTGCGTGTTATATTAAAGCTATTGACTGTGTGTACAGTAGCCTGGATCATGACTGACCGTATCGTGGTCAGGGAGTGCTGAGACGTCCGTGTCGTCTAGCACGTTTCGAGGGCGACATTTGCGTTCGGTCGCGTTTTTGTCAGATCGGTAATTTGTTGCTTTAACCACCAGCTGGTTTGGATGAACCGCGGCTTTTTCGAAAAACCGCCGTGATAATTCTCTGAAGTGTTCAGAGATTAAAGGCATTTCACAGTCGTTGTGAGACCTTCACGTTTACGTTGCATTGATACCAGCCGGCTCCAGTACCAGTAGGCAAGAATCGATTTTGTATTCGGAGATGTGTATAGAGCCGATCGCCAACCTCCAGTAATTAAAGAGACACTTTAAGAAGGAAAAGATATTTAAAAGTGACGTTTTTCATTTTTTTGTGTAATTTGTTAACCATAATTGTTATTAATTTTAACAATATAACTTGGTATCAAATAAGAAGTTTACAAGAATTTTCTCTAATAGTTTTGTCTAGTCCATGATATTGCGGTTTACTGTAAAATCCAGTAATTTCATTTTTAAGTCTACAATAACTTAGAAAAATATTTGGCGTGCCGATCTGCTCTTGCACCGGGCTTCTCCAGAATAAGGCTAGCCTTACCTAAGCATTCGGGGACCTGTTTACGTGGTCATCATCTTCCCTAGCTACTCGATAGAAACGCGGTAAGAATTAAATATCTTGATCCCTATTGATCAAGATATTTAATTCTTACCAAAATGGCGGACACGTGGTTCGCTATAACTGAACTAAGCTATATTTAAGCTAAATTTATGACTATCTTTACTTTAAGCTTCTGATAACAACTTCGTAAACGCTTTTAGGAGCTTTCGAATGAGGCCATATGCACGAGTAGCTTCATTGGATTCAAAAACTTGCCCTCTAAATGCAATCCCAGTTAATGGATCTCGTATTTCTCTATTATATAGAAATCCTGGATCATGCTGTGATCCCATCTTAATAATCCTTCGGTTAAATGAGTTCATATTTTTGTGTCTCGGTTCTAATACACAAAGAAATTAGGATAGCTAAAAGTATCATCATCATCTATTTTAGGTAAAAGTAAAAACATATGGACCATGTAGTGTCCCGTGGCCGTGTGGTGGCGTCTTAAGGGAATCTACTACCCCATCTCATCCCGCAGGTCTCGTAGAAGTCGACAGAGGGAAATAAAAAAACCAGGACATGGGCAGCAGCATCTTCCTGGAACATCTGAATATACTGCGGGTGCCAACCCGCCTGCCAAGCGTGGAAACTATGGCAAGGTACTGTAAAATTTAAGCCGAGCTCCCGGCTCCCGATTGATCTTGACTCTATCGTATTCTGATTAGGATTATCGTACACTCTGATTAGGGTAGGACTACACTTCGAAATTACCGATTAAGCAAATAATCATATAATCATATTTTAAACGAAGTTCGTCAGTATATAAAACAAATCAATAAAACTTTAAAGTTGTTTACAAGTTAAGCACTTTAATATAGACAAGCTCAATAGTTACCTACATTTCTTAAAATTAATGCATTATTTTTCTAAAAATGAATGCATTAAAGGTACTCGTACTAAACGATGACCCGCTAATTGAAGACACGAATTTAATATATATTTAAGACGGAGTAATTATTAATTAATAATTATTATTGCCAATACTTTATATAAGGTGTGAAATATATGTATAACATAAAATATTTTTATGTTTATAATAATTTAATTATCTTTATGTAAGAAAGCTAAACTTTCTTCTGATGGTAAGTGCAATGTCTGCCCATAAAAATTGCTGCGTTATCATTTCTGTGTGGTACCTAACTACACTAATTGCCTCGAGACTTCAATTCTTAAGTCTTATACGAGTATGCTCAGTAATTACACTAACTATCAGTATCCTTTAAACCGAAACACAGTAATGTTTACACACTAGTGCTTTACGGCAGAATAACACTGCGGTGGAACCTAGACGGATTCCTAGATAGGAATCCTGCCACCAGAAAATGTGTCATACTCGGACATTTGGACGCAGCTCCAAAAGCCGCTCAATAATGAGAGGAGGCTTATGGTCAGTAGTGGGGCATTTATATAGACTGTTACTTTACTTTACTCGGATATTGTAAATTTAATTATAAAAGGACAAAGACCATAAAAACCGTGACAATGCAGATGACGGATCGTGTAAGTGATCTGAGTTCGATCTTCGGCCGGCATCTCTAAAATTGTCAATTGCAATATTAAGTGCTGATTTATCACAAGCTCGGCGGTGAAGGAAAACTTCATAAAGAAATATTACGAATACAAGTGATCCCCCATCTCGTACTTAGCGTCAGCTACAAAAGCTCTCAAAAAAAGAAGACCCGTCCTGCCATTAAGACCTTTATTACATATCTTCTTCTATCTTCTTCCATTTGCTGGTATGATTGAAGTGGGTACTACCCCTGGGACAGTTATTCTGCTATGAAACAGTAGTTTGCAAGCATTGCTGTGTTTCGGTCTGAAGAGCACTGAGAGGTAGTGTAATGACTGGGCATATGAGACTTAAGAACTTATGTCTCAGGGTGACAGGCGCAGTGTGGTGCCCCACAGGAATCTTCTGGGTGACACAGCATTTTCACAGTTATGGGCAGACTTTACCATCGGGTGAACGTTTTGCTCGTACCGTCACCTGTATGGAATAAAAAAAAATATTAATCACCCAGAAAATTTCTGTGTGACACAATACTGCGCCCGTCACCCTGAGACATCAGTTCTTAAGTCTCATATGCCCAGTGATTACGCTAGCTCTCAGTGCCCTTCAAACCGAAACACAGTAATGTTTGCACACTACTGCTTCACGGCAGAATAACTGGCCCTGGGGTGGTACCTACCTAGACGGACTCCTGCATAGGAACCACACGGGATACACCATGCCGTCTACTGTTTAAATGTTTTTGGTTTCAAATCTACTGTGTGTATAATATTTCTGTTACGTATTCAAATCCCCTAATACAAACTTTCAAATAAAATGTTTAGGTTTTTCTGCGAATACTTTGTTAAGTATGCAGATGGGGACAATTTACAACTAACGAAAAATTACAAAAATATGTCATTTTATTAAAGCTTTTGCAGTAAAATATACTGGAAAGTCTTTTAAAAAAAACATATTAAGAAGAATTTACATAATGAGGGCTTCATAAATTTATGGTACAATTTGAAAGCATAATGGGGACACCCGCGGGCACATGTGGACGATACGACATATTTCTATTAAGCTGACATGTACGTAGAATGTATTATAGTTCTAACTTTTAGTGAAAACACATCAGCACTCACTCATATCCACCTTAACACAACCTGCAATACCTCTCGCGATTAAGAACAGTTCCAATAAACCCGAAAAATAAGACTTATATAAGTATCAGCTAGGATTGAATATTACTTACGAGTTACAAGCCGCCGTGTTGACCTTATAACCGTCGCCACCCGTCACGTCTCGTTTCCAGTGGGGGCGAAATATGAGCTATGTGTGTGGCCTCTGGCTACCACTTATATGGGAAAAGGCTTGACTTATTTATGTATGTATGTATAACTTTATTAACCCGTCCCGTTACCGTGGTCAAAATCAATTAAGTGTGTTAAACAAACTTTGAATCCGGGACCCATGAACAATTAATTATCTTACAAACCGTAGTATAAAACTGTTTTTATCGTTATTACAGTATATATTGTCCAAGCTTCGCTCGAGTTTTAAGTTTATTTTATATAATCTGCTACCCCCTTCATTACCCTCTCATAGTTGGCATATATGTTATGGTATGCGTGTTTTACAATTATTATATCTTCAAAAAACCGACTTCCACGCAGCAACTCCAAACATTATTCGAATTTAAGAGTTTCATGATTTATTCGTGGATTCCATCATAATAACTTCATCCAATTTATTTGGGCACCTACGCCCTTACGATTAGAAAAGGAATCATTACAATCGGCCCATAAACACGGAAGCTGTGCACGAAAATATATATACCTAGTCGGGTCATATGTTCTGGCACAAACACTTATTTAAATACATACATACATAAGATCACGACTGTGATAAGGGGTACTCAGAGACTGGGCACTTACTGCAAAAACAGATGACTGCCACAATCCACGTTTCACCAAAACAATATAATGCACTTGGTGATAGGTGGTGAGCCCATCGCCACCATGCGCTGTTAGGTGATTAATAAAATAAATTGGACGAATTTTGTTGTTTATATAAAATGTATGTATGAAAACGAAAGTAGCTAAATGTAGTTTAAAATTTTATTAAAGTTATTCGAAATGCCCTCTTTGGGTTTGAATTCAGGCCCTCAACCTCCAAGGCCGGTCCTCGACCGCGGCACGAACAATGTTCATGTCTATATCAGCCACAGATTTAATTACTTTAGAGCAGGTTTAGCGCAGGCATTCTCCTCCAAATGTTGCCATATTTTATAATCCTACGGGCATAAGAGAGCCACTCATCATGCCTGATGAAGTTGATTCCATAGGTGATAAACCAATTTTGCGCGCTAGCTGCCCGATGAGCTGGCGCTATATCTTGTTGGAATACTCAGTGTCTGTTTTCGAACATTGTTTGAGAAAGGGCTTCCACAACGTTTGTAGGAACGGTTTTTTGATACACAACAGCGCCAATTTTCATACCTTTTCCACAGAAAAACATCTCAGTTAGGCCTGAATACGAGACTCCAAACCAAACCATAAACAATGAAGGAATGCCCACGCTGGCTTATATAGCGGGATACGCCTACTAGCTTCTTCACTGTATACTATATCTTGACTGTCGTAACTTTCTCCTACGTTAAACATTTTAGTCCGAAAAAAAAACCGCGTTATTTTTACCCTACGTACCGCCAAAATCAGTCAGTCAAAATCAGTTCTAAAATTATTAGACATTGTTCGCAGTTTAATTAAAATAAGGCTGTGTCGAAACTGATGATCTGACTAGTTATATATATATATATATATATATATATACACACACAGACTTTTAATAATTATCAGAATTACAGCTACAGCTACAGTACTCGATTCACAAATATTTTATTAATTAAACCCATTGGTTTTATCAAATATCTTCATAATAATGTCAATATTCAAAAACATGCAGTTTAATCGAGTGACAAAAATCTCAAATATATTAAACGGTCATTGAATAGTTTAATTTTAGCATTTTTCAAGCAGTTATGAACTTCAAAGGTCTACTACCGGTTCTAAAGGCTGGAGAGAGGACCGATAAGAAAATCTCTTAATTATTTATGTAACTTTTTATACTCTTAAATATTAACAAAATAAAAAAAATATGAACAACAGTTATAGCTCAATAAAACTGTAGTCAATTTCAATAAAGTGAAATACATTATGCCAGCCGATTACCAGTGCAGAAATAATTCGTTTCTGTCGTCGAAGCATTGGTTAATTTAATAATAAAACTTTCCAAGAATAAGAGTTCTCCTTACAATTTTTGTACAGTTTATATGCTTAAGAAAGATGTTCCCGTTAAGCTAACCTAAACCTAAAAAACGAGTATCTTTTATTTCGGCTGGTCCTACTTGAGACTGAATGAATGTTGATTACCTACTTTTTATATTTCGCACAGTGGCTCTCGAGGTCACTTATTATGTTTTATTCATATTTCTCTAACTTGCAATAAAACTATGACGTTCTCCTTGTCTATTTAGATCACGGCGACATCTTCAGAATACCGTCGGAAGCTATCAACTGCGCAGGAGATATTATAGTGCCACAAGCGTTCGCGCTAAAATAGAGGCACTCACTCGTCCTGACCTACTTACGCCCGATGTTGGACGCTCCTGCAATAACATCAGTCTCAAAAACCAACAATTTGGGTTTTCACACAAATGTTGGTTTTTAATAGGATAGAGTGACGAGACGAGCAAAACGGTCACCCGATTGTAAGTGCAACGTCTGCCCATAACAAATGCTAAGTCACCCAGAATATTTCTGTGTGGCACCACACTGCGCCTTTCACCCTAGGACATCAAAATTCAAAGGTCTTCCCTCCCATATGCCCAGTGATTACACTAGTTCTCAGTGTCCTTCAGACTATTACACAGTAATACCAGTGCTTGACGGCAGAATAACTGGCTTGCGGTGGCACCAACCTAGACGAATTTATGCATAGGAATCCTACCACCAGGACTAGAACTCAGGACATGCGGCATAAAACTCTGGTACTATTGCGGCACGCGGGCGTCACAAAAAGATTAAGTATAGAACTATTCCATAAAAAAGAAAAAATAGTACGTTTTTTGTCTTTCTGTCTGTACTAGCGGATTTAACGAAATAGTCAAGCTGTCAATATGAATGTTACACAGGTTATAGCTATTATATTAATTTTGGTACTAACTTAAACTCTTTTTCTATGCGATTTTTATAGTAAGGAGATTTTTTTAGGGGATTTTTCATAGTTTCGTAGCTATGAACATTTTTTAAATAATATTTCATTGGCCGCTATCGATGTTGGATACTCGTATATTGGAAAAAACTACGGTTAATTGACTATCGGGCTTAGAACGTCCACATAAAGTAGCTTTTGAATAATATTTAATAAAACACGATTTTCGTTGATTATTGATGAAAATATAGTTTATACTGCACGTAATTATTTTTTATAATCTGTGTAAAGAAATCAAGATCAACTGGTATGGAAACAAAAGCAATATACGAAGATATATCGATAGTGATTATTGCTTTTAGCGGTTCTCTCCGCTACTTCTTAGAATGAATGCTGGTGGAGGGACTTCTGGAGTCCATCTTGATAGGTACCACCACCCTTTCAGTTGTTCTATTCCACTATACATTAAAGCTTGTATTAATGAATTGATTCTACTGTAACGAATGGGGCTCTGCATAACTTTATGATTAGCCAGAACGTATCTAAAAAGGCACGACTGGCTGTACATGGGGGGGGGGGGGGGCTTCTGGTCCCCACGCTTATGTATGGTAGTGAATGCTGAGTCTGCCAGAAGAAGCATAGAAGTAAGATTAACGCTGTGGAAATGAGAAGTTTGAGAAGTATAGCTGGAGTAACTCTGATTGAAAAATTGAGAAACAGCGTGATAAGGGTGTGGTTGAAGATGTGGTGAAAAAGATAGAGAAAGGCATGCTTAGATGGTTTGGACACGTAGAGAGGATGAATGAAAGGAGATTGACGAAACAGATTTATGAGGCAAGTGTGAATGGGAAAGCCGGTAAGGGTCGACCTAGGCGTACGTATCACAATCAGATCGGTGAACTTTTAAGGAAAGGTCACGTTAAAAGTACTCGCAACCGACGAGCGTGTGTGAAAACGCTAATGAAAGTAGAAGAAGATAAGGATGTGTGACAGGATCGTAGCAAGTGAAAAGATGTGGTCTCTGCCTACCCCAATGGGAAAGAGGCGTGACTGTATGTATGTATACTGTAATAGCTTCGCTTTCGTAGCTGTTAGATGTCCGGCAGAGTAAAATAGCACCTTCCTCTTTCCTACCGAGGTGTGGTAAGGAGTGACTAAGGTACTCGTATTATACTTATACATACAGTTTTCATTCGTGCAGAATAACACAAAAATATGCAATACTGTCATTACACTGCTCGTGGGAACGCAATGGGGGCAAGATTTTTTTACTCCTACCAAAATTGCGGCGACATGTTACGCCATCTGTCACATCTCGTTGCCCGCGGGAGCGATAAGTGGGCTACGGGTATGGTCTCTGCCTTCCCTTTATATGGGAAAAAGGCGTGACTGTATGTATGTATATAATTGCTTCGCGCGACTTTAAAATACTTGTAAAGGCAAAAGCTACCTTTGGTATAACGATGAAACAAATACTTAATTGATCTCAGATATACTGTCCATAGTCTGTATGGTATACTAGCTAATGTCCGCGACTTTGTCCGCATAGTTAATGATTTTTGAGTATCGCGTGGGAACTATTTGATTTTCCGGGATAAAAAGTATGCTACTCGTATGTCCGACCCAAGGGTTCAAGCTTTTTCTGAGCCACATTTCATCAAGATCGGTTCAGCAGCTTAACCGTGAAATAGTAACAAAAAGACAGAAGAACAGAGAGAGTTACTTTATAATTTACTAGCGATCCGCCCCGGCTTCGCACGGGTAGATACAATTCCTACCACTAACAACAACTACAATTCCTAACACCATTTTTAGTAGCGACTATTCTCATCGGCGGCTCTGCAGCTGGTCAGATAAGATTACGTCATTTTACCAAAATAATGTTTTATTTATGTGAACATAAGCCATGAAATATAGCCAATATTAGATGTGGCAGCAAAATAAAAAGACCGCTCTCGACCGCTAGGGAGCTGCGCAAGTCGATGATGCCCAAGTTTCATGAAGCCAGGCGGCGGCGCGGCGCTCGAGAGACACCGAGGCCGCTGTATTTTTTAATATAAAGAATATAAAGAAAATATATAATTACAAACCACTATTCAATTGTTTCTAGTTTACAAAAAATAATATGAGTAGGTAAGTAATTAAAAGATCTTAGTCTGTTCGCGAGTAGCGCGGGCGAGCGTAGGGATGTTCGCTCACACTTTATTCTTACTTTTAGCATTTATATACCTATAGTAACTTCAAAACCCTAGGTCTGATTTAAAGAGGACTTTACATTTTACATAATCAACCTTGACTATGAAACTATTTTATAGGACTAGGATTAATATCATGATACGAATGTCATCATCTTTCGATTCTACGCGTGTTTTGATAGACTAATTTGAACAAAAAGCGGTTATTGTGACTTAACTATAATAGTTCGACATATAGCCTCGCGGACTTTTTTGTGAGTAATGATAAGTACTTGAAAATGTAGTACATTATTTTCTTCATCATTAATAGTTTTTGCAGATCTGCAACAGAACTAGAGTAACCGACTTAAACCTAAATATTAGTTCGTAGAACCGATAACGTTTGGGGAAGACAGATACTCGATTGGCAACCTCGTACTGGTAAACGCAGTGTAGGGCGACCCCTACTAAATAGAACGACGACCTGCACGGTTTTGCAGAAAGTCGATGGATGCAAGTGGCTCAGAAACATGTTTTGTGGACATCTATGGAGGAGGCCTGTGTTAAGCAGTGGACTAATGATACGCTTTAATGATGATAACGATTAAAAGTATATAATTTAAGCACAATAAACAAATTAAAGAGTAACATCGCACAACAGTCCATACGTTCTTAACATTTCTCCACCTACTTAAATAAAAAAAAACGGGAAAATACTAAAAATACAAAATACCATTAACAAAAACTTCGTCCTATAGCAAAAGTCATCGTTCCAGCAACTGCGTTTGCCGGTACGTAGTTGCTACCCCAGAACGTTTATTCCCAACGGTTGTCGGTTTTAAAATATAAACGACCAGCCCATTGCCACTTCGGCTTCCTGATTCTTAGGGCTACTTCGGTTACTCTACTTCTGCTGCGGATAGCATAGCGGATACGCAAAGGATTATTTAGTAACAGGATATATATATATATATATATATTTATTCACAATTTTCCTAGAATATACAGCTGTTGATTGCGCTCATTGTTCATTGTTCATCGGAAATTACTATCTTATCTACATCCTATTAGACCTTGCATTCAGCTAATACACTAGAAATCAACGCAGTTTCTAGATATTTATCGTATAAATATGAAATTACTTTAATTAATATAATATAAAAAAATTATTTTAATTGACTGACATCGTAGAAGCTGCGTTATTTGATATAGAGGCCGCGAGGCGTAAAAACACTATTTGAGTTTTACGCCGTGAGTCCTGGGTTTGTATTACAGCCTAATTTGTGCAAATACACATTTATTTGCAAATGAATTCGATTTTCGGTGGTTCTGCAATTTTAAGTACCACTTTTACCTATCATGCTTAGCTGCTTTTCACGTGAAAACATCATGAGGAATAAGCCTTATCAAAAGTATAGCGCGCCTATACTAAGCAATATATTTTTAGGCTGTAACCGTACTTTTTTTTCATGTGTTTAACTTCGATATAGAGTTAACAGATCAGGCGATATTTAGCGGTAATCCACTATAGCAAAGGAAAGAAAATTAATTGCTAAAATCCGCATATACAATTTAAAAATTGTTTGTGTTCATTCTAGTTTTTTGAAATATACTATCCGCCCCCGAACAAAAGCGTGCACAACCAAAACTAATACCGTCACTGGGAACCGCCAGCAGATGTAGGCATCACTACTACTATACTACCACTAGGCAATACACACTACTGAAGTCGAGCCAGGAAGGCTTCGTAACCCTTTAAAAATTAATGGAGATATATCTAGTGATGAATCTAGTAGTGGAATAGCTGTAATATTAATAACTAAATGGTAAAAAATATATGTATTTTTTATTATAGGATAAATAACGACGAGACGAGTATAACTTTTACCTGATGGTAAGTGCAACGTCTGCTCATTAATCATAAATCATTAATTTGTGACATCAAGAATATTTCTGTGTCACCACACTGCGCCCGTCCCCCTGACACAACAGTTCGGAAGTATCATATGACTAGTAATTACACTACCACTCAGTGCCCTTCAGACCGAAACACAGTAATGTTTACACACTCCTGTTTTTCGGCAGAATAACTGGCCCTGGGGCGTACATATTCATAGGAATCCTACCATCAATAGTTATTATTAACATAATGTAAGAAATTTCAAAACTAACTGCAACGCAACTTCAAAAAGAACCTCTTCGGTGAAATTTAAATCACTTTTGTATGCGTATGGGGTTTTAGTTTTGTTAAGCTTTTAATTTTTTTTTCTCTTTTTAATTTTGTCATTTATCCTCACATCTGGATCCACTGAAAACCAGCGTCATGAAGTATTTTACATCAATTCGTGACATAAAGCGGAGGTGAAACCATTTTGATACAAAATTTTCTCATTTGTATTATTTAAAAATGTTAGTATTTTAATGCAGGAATCCGTCTAGGTATGTACCACCGCAGGGCCAGTTATTCTGCCGTGAAGCAGAAGCGTGCAAACATTACCGTGTTTCAGATTGAAGGGCACTGAGAGCTAGCAAAATAATTGTGCATATGAGACTTAAGAACTGATGTCTCAGGGTGACGGTCGCAGTGTGGTGTCAGTTGACACAGCATTTGTTAAAACATTTATGTTTCTAGTTCGTTTATTAATACTTTGTTTTAATAGTTCCTAATGAACTTGTTTCTTTTTATTATTATTTTTTTATTTTTAGTGCATAACGAAATATTAGTAAAAATGTGTATCGCACGGTAAAACATGTTACAGGCAGACAAAAACTCTCTTGAGGCTTGTTTATTCACGAATCTTTCTAGATAATATTTTTAGCAAACTGACGCCAAATTTCGCGCTGACTTAAGTTACAATGTCTCATTTGCAATACATCCCAAAATAAGGCAATGGAAAAATGTTGTATACTTTGCTTATATAACTGATAAAGGTGCTTGTGTTAGTTTATTATTCTACAACGCATTGGATTTTTTCATGTCTTAAGAATCTTCGGCAACATTACAAGACATCACAGACTGACAGTGTAGGCAGTGTAAGGTCTCTCCATAAACATATGTATCTAAAACTATGGTCATGATCTCGTAAGCAAAGTAAGGCTTAATATATCAGGAAATAACTTACATCTTTATACAGTTTGCTTTTATTCACGTAACCCGATTACTAGGCTCTGAATAGAGTCATCTTAACTGGTCTAGTACACAGTAAAAACCTGCAAGCTAATGTACTGCGATACCTCTCAATATATTTATCGTCCGTGAGTCCCTCATCAAGTGCTCCAGGAACTTGACCCAAATAAGCGTTGAATTGAACGGTGCATCAGAAAACTACCCATTCTCGGTCGGTGCCGTAAGAGACGATTAAAAAATCTTGGTCTACCTGGGATGACGGAATAGTCATTCCAAATGTGCCTAATTTGTTAAGATCTGTGATGGGTAGTAGCTAGAGTGCAAGGTGTCAGATCTTGGTTTTTCTTTGGTTGAATGACAATCTGAAATCAGTATCTAAATTCTAACTAAACACAATATAATTAATTTCTGTACGTCTGAAACATGTACCTTAGGTATTCATTGATCCGATATTTGTTCATGGAAAATGTGTAGATGTGTGAACTTTATATTATGTAAGAAAAAAGTAACAAACAAGCCTACAGTTCATAAACTGTGACAGCGATAGCGTGGTCGTTACCCGATCAAGCCCACTTATTTACCTGCTATTAGGCTATACTATAGCTAGACTATACCAGGTTACAATCATATACTCTATATTGCGCTGATATCAGTTTCTATTTTAAAGCCGAAAGATATTTTTTTCGGAACCTAGCCAACAGGATGAGAACCTTTTTCCTATAATATAATTTAACATTTACTCATTATAAACCATTTCCTTTCGAATGACAGTAAACGAACATAAAAGGGAAAATCGAAATCGATGGGGAAGTATTTTTCCACATATCTCTCATTCATGATTATTATAAGCTAATATCAAGGTAGGAAATATACTGTAAGACTTTGTAAATTAACAGCTTATATAATCCAGTACCTTGTTATCTGACCAAAATCCCACCTTAATGCGGTTATATCGTATACATACATATATCTACTAGAATAATCTAGGATCAACATGTGATCCGTTTTAGCGATAACTTCGCTTGAAGGAGATTTTATGCAGGGGTGGGATTTGTTATTTTGTGTTTATTAATTGTAATATATATAAATCAATGTATGATCTTCATTTTACTGGTGGTTTGTATATGAATTCGCCTGAGTAGGTTAAGGATTATTGCAGTGCCAGTATTGCAGTGTAAAGTGTACAGAAGTTCGTATTATAAATGAAGGGTATATGAAATGTGTGGTGGCAGCTTAAGAGAATCTGCCACCTCCTCTCATCCCGTGGGTGTCGTAAAAGTCGACACAGGGAAAATAAAAACCAGGAGATGGGCAGCAGCATCTTCCTGAAATATCTGAATAAATAAACTGCGGATGGAAATATGGCAAAACCACCCAAAAATGAAAGCTACAAACTATTGTGGCAATCTGTGGGGGAGGCCTAAGTTCAGCAGTGGACTATTGATAGGCTGAAATGATGATGATCATAAAACTTAAGATCCGATATCACATGGCGATGTGCGGGGCTCAGTATTATACAGAATTTTTCAATGCACAGTTTTGGGTGAGACCGCAACAGATAAGGGCAGGTGGAGTATTTACCATCAGGTGAACGACGAATGCTCGTATAGTCACTTACTTCTAATTAAAAAAGTCTAGATATTAAGTGACTTAATTCTTATCTACAATCGGTAAAAGATGGTAGGATTTCTACGGAGTAATACGTCTAGGTAGGTTCCGCCCCAGGCCAGTTATTCTAGCGTAAAGCAATAGTGTGCAATCATTACTGTGTTTCGGTCAGTGTAATCAATAGGCATATGATACAACGTGACGAAAACCGAAAGTTCACTTGCTGGCAATGACGCATTCGATCCTAACCCTAACTCACAGGGTTGAGAACGTGTCTGGGGCAGGGCACACCTACGTCTTAATTCTTCATTATACGGATAGACTAGGTGTCTACGGGCCATAGTCACCACGGACTATCAAGTGGATTATAGGAATCACTTTTGTTTGGATACAAAAAAAACAAACAACCCGAGAACTTAAAAAAAGACACTGCTAGATTTATTTATTAGGACAAGGCAGCATTGCGATAGATACGTCAGATTTCCTTGTCGTCAATACCAGAAAGTCTAAAGATGAAAAATCATCTACCACTGCGTTCTGTTTTATGAAGCCTGTTTTGGCTTCATAACAATGATGTCTTGGCCAGTTAAAAAATGTTGATGGATAATTTCATTCTAATGCAAAGCATAAGTACGCTTAACCTCACGCGTCATTAGCAAGGGTAGAGCAATATGACATGAGACTGGCCGCTATAAAACAAAATAAAAAAGAATTAAATATATCGTATTACTAATTAAAAAGTAGCAGACTTTTAGCGGCAACTCGAAAAATGGCAGTAGTGTTTTTATTTAATTTTGTGATTTCTGTGTATATTTGGAGTTTTGAAGTTTAATAATGATAGTTAATTATGCAGCAGGTGCTCCTGAAAGTGTACAGTGATTGGAAAATTCAATTCAAGACCAAAATTGTGCTTTTCGTTTTGTCTCCATCAGTCCACCAAATCTTCAGTAAAGTGAACTATCAATTTACTGTCGATCATAATTTTGTATCTTGCTGCTTGAAGATTAGTATATTTGGATATGTTACTTGACACTGGAAAATAGTTTATGACTGTTTCCATTAATAAATAAATAATAATAATAATAAAAAGTAGCATATTTGGCGGGAATGAATGCAAACATTGAAACCGAACAGTGCCCGCGCTTTACGGAGTGAATGCCGATAATTTATTTTATTATAAATAACTTAATATTGTGCTTCATAGACTGTTTGTTCCTGCATTACTGGTGCCGTTGGTATTGTACAGATTGCAATCGGTGTGCTTTTATGTTTTAACCGCATGCATTATTGACGGGTGATACGTTTCGGACTCCGGTAAATGTTTCTGGATGCTGTGAAGATATCCCGACGGAGCTGCCTGCCCTTGCTAGGACACACAGGCGCTATAGAAAAAGTGAGTGAGCTTTGCTTATCTTTGTTTTGGTAGGGAAGATTCCAGCTACAGTAGGCCAACACCCCCGGGCGTTTGATACCTTCTCATTAGTCTAGCAAACGGTCGAGACAAATGATAATAATATTGTATTGTAAGTTTAAACTTGCGTAGAGAGCAATGGAAAGAGTTGTGCTTAATTTTTTTAGGTAATTTTTTTAGGTAATTGTTTTTAGTTTTTTTGGTAGGTAAATAAGATTCGTTATGTAATCCGACTAAGAACCAAAGTCAAAGACCTTTCGAGCGCAAATTGAAGAAGAACTTCGCTGGTCTTGTTTGTCTCAGAACTAACGCTGTCATTTTCTTACTGAATATATACTTAATATGAGCGAGAACAGAACTAGCCCTCTTCAGGACCAGCAGCTACGACCAGATGCGGATATAGTTACTGTAATTTATTTAATATTTTATTGTAAAAATTTTTTTTTTTTAATATCTCTATGGGTTATAATGGGCGGACTAAATGCCTTGTGCCATTCTCTACCAGTCAACCCTGAGAGAAGAACAAATGATGTTGGTAGGTGCGAAACTAAACGAAGTGACTGTTAATGATAATATTAAAATCTATACATATACATACATACTTATTTACAAACATGCATACATACAAGCATCAATATTTAATAATAAAAAAAGTATAAATCGTCAGATATTATTATCCTCAGATATTGTAATGCACTCGAGAACCCAGCGAATTGATGATCTGTGGAACAAATTTCACAAGTACAAAGTATTCAATAAGATATAAGATATATGCACCATTTCACGAATTCATCTGCCTCTGATGCCGACAAGCTCTCATAGAGGTACCAGTCTGATAAGAGACCACTAATGTGCCTACATAAAGAACCACAGGGACTTATTCGTATTTATTAACGGTGATTGTTGGAATAAATATGTCAACACCTAGACTGTCCCAGTAGATTTAAAAAAAAACGATGCACTAAAGAAGGTTTTCTCTTGTATCGTGGGTGCGTTTTACAGACATATATTTCACATGCACAACACAACTAGACCCGAAAACGTTTGTGCTTTGCACAAATGTAGACTCCTGCTGGGATTCGAACCCAGGATCCGCGGCGCAGAAGTACGCTAACTATTAAAACACGCGGTCGTCAACTTGAGATTGTCATAAAGCTTTAACTTTAAATTAAACAAGCCATTTAAAGAGCCGGGCTCGCGTTAATTTTTTGGGTAATTTACCGCGGTGCTGCCCCTACGAAACATAATAATTGCATATTTTAAGATAATGACACGGATGCACAGGGATAACCCTTATGTGTACACCCGGGTACGCGGGTGTTGTTGTGTGAGGTTATCCCTGTGTATCCGTGTAATTTAAATAGAGAAATACTAGAAAAAACATAAATATATGTATAAACATAAAACAGTATGTGCGACACTACGTCGGTAAAGTCGGGTGTACACATAAGGGTTAGTAAAACTTTGAGGACATGATAATTCATTTTACTGGTGGTAGGATTCCTATTCAGGAGTCCGTCTAGGTAGGTACAACTCCAGGGCCAGTTATTCTACCGTGAAGCAGCAGTGTGCAAACTACTTTGTTTCGGTTTGAAGGGCACTGTGAGCTAGCGTAATCACTGGGCATATGAGACTTAATAACCTATGTCTCAGGGTGATGGGCATAGTGTAGTGTCACACAGAAATTTTCTGGGTGATACATCATTTGTTATGGGCAGACGTTGCACTTACCATTAGGTGAACGTTTTGCTCGTTTCATCACTTTATGCAATATAAATAAACACATACGTATGTTCACATTGTGTTCGCGTAGCGAACTCTTGCTTACACTCAAACCCTTTAAAAAAATTAAAGGAGTCTTGTATCCAACCTAGGGACATTTATAAGCTGTTACTTCTAACAATCCCGTGACCTAGTGGCAAGACTACCTGACTTCTACGCCGTGGGTCGTTTCGGGTTCGAAACCCAGCCAGAGCCAACATTTTTGAAACAACAAGTCGTTAGTTTCCGGGTCTGGTTGTGTTGTGATTTTCTCCGAGTCTAAAGACACTATATTATAGCCTTCTTTCAATATTATTGCAAGAGCGTTACATAGGTTTGGACGAATCAGTACCACTGTGTTTGCGCGTACACTAGTGGCAGTATCAGCGCAGTTGTTAGCTTCCGACAGTATTCGGAAGTTGTCGCTGTGATGGAAATCAGCCAGGAGGACATCATCATATTGTGATGTGTAATTTGTAGTAGAAAAGCCTGAAATAGGAAAATAAAAGAAAAGAAACTGATTTAACTAAAATAAATCTGTAAAATGTTAATCAAAGTACGAGCATGTTTCATAAACAAAGTTTATAATAACTTCTCATGATAACTAACCTGCCCAAATTTGTTAATTAAATTATGATGATTTAATTAAGTTTGTAAATTGTTTTGGAACACTTTCAGACTGTTAACTTTTTGAACATAGTTCTATTGTGTCTATCATCAATACATACATCTCGTATGAAGCTCTTGTATTTAATAGGGGTCAAACAATATTTCTACACATATAAATTATACATTTTAATGTAAGAAGAATTTATATGAACAGAACCTAATTTGCAATTTATTCTCATTTTAATAATAGATGATGCTCTTACAGGTATGTACAATTAATTACGAATAATTAGTACGCACACTAGGGTTTCAATTAGTGAATTGTAGTGTCCAGTAAAAGTAGACACGTAAAACACTTTGCAAACATGAGAAATATATCAGATATGAAACTACAAAAAATAATAAAGCTTGAGCGATCATAGGACTTGTTAAGGACTTTGGTGATGATGATATTCATCATCATGTTGCTAAATATAGACCTATCCTATACATTACCACAACGTACGGTTCCTCGACTTTCGACAAGCCTCTAAGGTCCAGGTCGATTAAAATTTATTCACGTCTTATTTTCCATATTCGAGTAGAGCAGTATTTCATTACGTGGTCTGTGGAACAATTGTCATACCTTGAGCGATCATAGGACTATGGGCATCATTATCACTACAGTCCTCAACAAGTCTACATAGACAGAACATAACTGAGCTTTACACACGCTTCCCTATAGATTGCCACTAAGCCACCTGCACCCACGATTAAGATCAAAGGCACAGAACGAACGGTAGAAAGGATTATATTCGATGTTTTTCTGTAAGATATTTTTATCGGAGACTGGAACGAGACAAGCAAAACGTTCACCGATAATCAAACATCAAACATTAAAAACGTCCGCCCATAGCAATCCTGTGTCACCCAGAATATTTCTTGTTGGCACCATAATGTGCCCATCACCGGGAGACATCAGTTCTTAAGTCTCATGTGCCCATTGATTACACTAGCGCTCGGTGCCATTCAAACCGAAACACAGCGGAGATCCTGCGCTACTAGCTCTACCACAATAGTTCTGAGGTGGTAACCACCAAGATGGATTTCTGTATAGGAATCCTATCAGGTATTATTCCTTAGGTACCATAAGCAGAATAACTGTAATATCTACTATATGCGTCAGTTGATATGGCCCAGAAGAGTTCTATTATATGAAAGCAAAAAGCTCTATCTTGTACATGAGTTAATTTCAACAGTATAATGGCTTTTTGTAGGCGAAGGCCGCTATCAAGTGTTAGACGATTTGCAATCAAGTATTGATTTTTATATTGCGGTCCTGAATGGACAGTCTGTCTTATAATGAGTCTTCAATTACAAGTACCACTTTGTCTTATAATTAGAAATCTTAGTATATAATCATTCGATCGTACCACAAGAAATAAAAACAATATTTTTCATGTTTATAATTCTCGTGCCATCAGTAAGCTTCATAATTTAGTAACTAAACGCGCGGGGTTACTACACGATAACTAAATTAAAAGTATTTTACGTACAAGGTTTTTTTTCTTTTTCACTCATCTATATTAATATTTTAAACGCGAAAATAAATATCTGTGTCTCTCTATCTGTTTGTTACCTTTTCACGGTTCAACCATTGAAACTATCTTGAAGAAATTTGGAAGATGGATAGCTTGCATCCTGTAGGCCGACATTAAATACTTTTTATTCCGGAAAATGAAATTAAGTCCCCACGATATTTTTTAAAACCTCCACACCACCTCCTCTAAAAAAATCCACGCGGACGTAGTAGCGGGTTTTAGCTAATCGTTTACAAAAATCAATTTAACATACTCGTACTTCGCAATGTCTCTTTTTGAATTTCAACAGAATTTCCTGTCTATTTACAAATCGTGATAGGTAAAGTTTCAGCCTATAAATGTCCCACTGCTGGGCACAGGCCTCCTCTCATTTCTGAGAGGGTTTTGGAGCTAGAAGGAATCCGCCACGCTGCTCCAATGCGGGTTGGCGGACTGCACATGTCTTCGAAATATTTTATATTTCTCAGACATGCAGGTTTCCTCACGATGTTTTCCTTCACCGCTGAGGACGTGGAAAATCAGCACTTAAAATTGCAATTAACAATTTTAGTGGTGCCGGCACGGGATATTGAACCCAGGTCACTCGCGTACTATGAAATTTAAAGCGAGGAAAGAGGTAGGTTATATGTGTACCCAGTGCACTCGCCTGTTTTTGTACTATAAAATAAATAGGTTAGTTCCAACATCACCATAGAATTAATTATTCACTCTGGAAGAGCCCTATATAAACTCATTTCAGGAACACTCAACTGAAACGATTTAAATTTTACGTCACCGGCAGACGAAAATATAGCTAAGAGCGGATCTGTTTGAGGACCTCAATGTTATCCTTTATTAGCTTTCGATCTTTGATTTTTCAATTAAACGGCGGCTTCATTTCGGTGCGGCATGAAAAAATATATAGTCAGTTTTTCTTAATTTGAAATAAATTATGTAAGCTTTCAAAGATAACTATTTATTTTTTATTTTTTATTGGATTAAGCGATGAAACGAGCAAAAAGTTCACCTGATGGTAAGTGCAACGTCTGCCCATAACAAATGATGTGTCACCCAGAAAAATTCTGTGTGACACCACATTGTGTCCATCACCCTGAGACATATGTTCTTAAGTCTCATATGCCCAGTGATTACGCTAGCTCTCAGTGCCCTTCAAACCGAAACACAGTAATGTTTGCACACTACTGCTTCACGGCAGAATAACTGGCCCTGGGGTGGTACCTACCTACACATTAAATTATCATCATGACTTTAAGTCCCCTGCTAAATGTGACTTTCGACAAGCCTATAAGGGCCAGGTCGACTAAAATACACGTGTTATTTTCCATATTCGAGTAGAGCAGTATTTCATTACGTTGTCTGTGGAACAATTGTCATACCTTAATGAAGAACACATAATTATTTAATAAAGACTAAGGCATATGTTCTTCGGGAGCAATGGCTCAGTACTGCTTTCAAGACACTCAATCGTTTTAACCTACTCGCGCCAGATTATAGTCTCATGCGATGAGATCGGAGGTAGGCCAGGATGCATTATCAGAACCACGGGGGCAATCACAGTTCAACCCGACCAGAAAACCAGTTATTTGTGCTTTTGCACAAATTTTGAATCCAGCTGGGATTCGAACCTAGGGCGCGCGAAGTAGAAGTATAGTACCGCTAGACCACGTGGTCGACAGCTTTGCATATTGCATAATAGACTACATTAAATCATGACAAATAATCATTGTACCTTATGTGATAAAAGTACAATTATTAGAAATGGAATTCTTCTGCAAGGAATGATCGGCCAAGTGCGAATTTGACTCATACACATTGCCAGTCAACCGCAATTTTTAAAATCCATTTCTAAGAAATCTATAAGACATAGGATTCTCGTCATAATTTTCTCTTATGCTTAGAGTAAAGCGTTCTGATCATTTTTTTTCTTATTTTAAATCGATACTATCGGAATTGAAGGAGGTATACACACTTATGTAATATTTTATAGAAAATTATATTTTTGAATGATGTTTTCCACATAAATGTTAACTTTAAATAGTGTAATAATTAGTAGTAACTTTATGAAGTTACTACTAATTATTAAAGTTATCTAGTTATACTAAATTGCCAAATTTTGACTTTCCGCGTCGTGTGGTTTCCGAAAAAATCGACAGTCATGAAACTTGGTTCCGTTTCATTTTATCAAAGGTCCTTCTGAAAAAAAAACTAAATTTAATATAAAGTTCCCATAATGAAATATATAGTAAGGACATCTTTTTTAATATAAAAACGTAGTTTTTAGGGCTGTTTTGACAATCCTACTGGTTTTTAACTTTGGTCCTAATTCCTAAGCAGGAATAACAGTGCCAGTTATTCTGTCGTCAAGAATACTGTTAGCTAGTGCAATTAAAGAGCGTATGAGACTTTATAACTGATTTTTCAGGGTGACAAGCGCATTGTGCCGCATGGGAATTTGCAATTTAATGTTGTAGATGACAACATTTTTTCGGACCGACGTTGCATTTACCATCAGGTTCAACGATTTGTTCGTCTTGTCACTTTCTTCCATAAAAAAATACTATCCTATAACAACTGAAAAGATCGGTACGAAAGTTCGATATGAAAAAGAATGTTGTGGTTTTACTTAAGTGCAACGCCTTTTGTTAGCAAGTCATTGTTATTCTGGGCGTCTATGCTCGAACTTTAAAATAAATTACAGTGTCGATCTCCTTTGGAAGTTTAAATTATATTCCTCTTCAATAATAATATTTTTACGGGTCAAATTATATTAAAATTGAAGTAGAAAGGCGAAAGTGCTGTTGAAAAAACTCGATACACAAAATTTTTAATTTTCATTTTTATAGAGATTTTTGTAAATTGAATTTGTTTCCCGTTCATAATATAATATAATAATAATCATGCATCGTCATTTTAGCCTATCACTAGTCCACTGCTAAACACAGGCCTCCCCCACAAATTGCCCTAAAAATTTGTATCTCTAATTTTGGGAGGATTTTGCCACCGCAGTTGGCAACCGGAGATTCTACTGTCCATCTCCTGGTTTTTATTTTCTCTCCGTCGACCTTTACGATACCCACGGTATGAAATGGGGTGGTACATAGATTCCCTTAAGTCACCACACGGGCATCCGACACGATAATTAATAAAATTTATTAAATTTTATTACTACATATACATACATTTATTACTACAATTTTACACTAGCTAATGTGTGTTTTGTTTACAATGGCTTCAGTATATTATTTCCCTTTATGAATATTAAAATCTCAATACAGAGACAAACATCAGGTGTTGAATTAGAAGAAGTGGTTTGGTTGACGCAGCTTCTGCCTTGCGGGTCGCGAATTAGATCCCCACACAAGCAACAGATATTTGTGACCTTGCAAATAATAGTTCGAGGTTTAATAAATAAAGGGCAATGCACAGAAAACGTACCAACGATATTGGAGAAATCCCTGAGTTGGTAACGTTAAAATAAAACAAATGATTTAGGTAATAGTTTTCCCTTTACACCTGCCTTGCGTTCTCAACTATAGCGCTCAGTAACTTCGCAGTGGTCAATGTTACCACTGCAACACTAAACACTACTTTTGTAATTTTGAAGTCTACATTAACTTTATATCTAAATCTTTTCCATCAGCTTATCTTGACAAAAATGAATGATGCTTGCTATTCGTTTTAACAAATGAAAACATCTTTCACTTCATACATTGTGCACTGAATTCCTTTTCAGGATTCCTATGAAATTAATTAAAATAAATTAGAATATATTATGGCAAATACTTTAGAGAGGATTTTGGCTCATGTACAGGTTGGCGGATTTCACATGTCCTCCAAATATTTTGAGTCACCGAGCACGTAGTAAATCAGTACTTAATTTAAGTGGCGCCGCCATCGGCGATCGATAACGGATCCCTGTATTTCATATATACTTGTGGGCTATAAAAGGTTCGTAAATCTTTGTAGAAAATGCAAATATTTGATTTCTATCTACACAAGATTTAGAATATTTGAATTTGTAGATTCTACAACGGTTTTCAAAACGGGATTTTAATCTGACTACAATAAGTTATCTTCATTTGACGTTTTTATTTTACAATAATTTTTTTGGCATTTTGCCTGAATAAAATAAAATCGAACAAACCCCTGCGCTGAGACAATCGTGTATAGGCGCAATTTAAAGCTTTTTTTCGGCATTACATTGCTGAAAAGGAAATAAGCAGCGGTCTCTTCATATTTAGAATGAAATAAAGTCGTCGTAGATAATACTTGAATCTATTCTTTTAAAATGACTGATTTCTGAATAATAAATACTAAAGTGTTACATAGATTTAAAATAATAAAACATATATTTATTTTTAATACAATGTAATACTTTAAAAGTATTTGAATTTATAGTAAAAGTGGCCAACACTGTAGCGCATGCCATCCTCAATAACGAATAAAAAGGTGGTTGCGTTGTCACCGATGTGGACTGAAATGCCTATAGTCGAGTATTCAGTTTTCGTCACTCATACGTCACGTCATGTCATATTAAACGCAGCGGCGCCGTGCTGCTACATTTCGAGATAATAGATGGACCTGATACAGCCCATTTATACCACCGTGACTTTATCACATACAAAAAGCTTATGACATAATGCCCTGAAACAAAGACTAGACTACTTGACCGTAGAGCAGTTTATATCGGAGATTTTTTTAACTTAGAATTTTAGTTTTATATTACTTGTTAAGTAAAAACGCAATAAATAGCTGCTTACATAGTTATTTAATGTGAAATATGTGTGAGCTTAAGTACCATATAATAGTGAACATCAATATAATGTACAGAATAAGTAGCACCACTTAATACGCAAAGTAATCTATAATCGTACCACTGATGTACTCGTATGAAGCTTTCTTTTATTTTTGAGAGTAAGCCGATAGTTTAATGTATGTTATTTTTGTATTAATACATATAACATTTATCGCCGTAGAGGTGTGTATATAATATCGGCTATATATTAACAAGTGAAGAGAAAACTTTGTACCCCTTTTTAAGCATAAATAGCGCACACGGATCTGCGTGAGATTTGGCAAAGATACAATTTGTATGGAGGAAAGGCGCGGAAGATAAAATGTTTATCCTTGCACTTGCAGACAACATTAGATTTTATGAAATAAAACGTTCATTATTTACTATCATACTGTCAAATTCAATACCATAATAGTCTGTGGTCAAACAGTCGCACCAAGTATTTAAAATGTTGCCAAGAAATAATTACTTAAATCTCAATAACGTACAAACTTACAAAATAATAAATATAATAAGTAATTATTGATATGTTTACAACATACATATAATAAATGAATAAATAAGTAATCACTTACAATATTTATTCGCATTGTTTCCACAAAAGTGCAAAGTATTTTGGAGAGTGATGTTGTAACTAATCAAAATAAAATTTTACATTTAAAACTGTAAAAAATGCATATGGTGGAAATAAAATAAGTCTCAGCAGCGTTGTGCTGGTGAGTGACCACGTGGCCCATCGGTCAGAGTACGAGGCGCGGGTTCTGGGTTCAAATCCTGACCGGTACCATTTGTGCGGAAACAAAATCACCGTGTCTTCCGACACTGCATCGTAACTTACGTCCTATTATCACATATGTGTTATAGCGGGCTCGGGTAGGTAAGGACAAGTGAGTGCCTCTGTATTTGTGCATATACAGTTGGTAGCTTCCGAGAGTATTCGAACGTAGCCATCGTTGTTCAAAAAGAAAAAAAATGTTAAAAAAGAAAGATGGCTCTATACTATTATATAATAATAAAAATTTTAGCTAATAGCCAAATGTTTTAGGGTACGAACAGCAAAACATGACATCACAGGTAGAGCCCGCCATTCGACTGTTGTCGTGAAACGTAAAAGCTTAGTTGGACTCGTTAACAGAAGTACTAGTAATGTTCGCGTTTACATTACTGGTATTATATTTGAAAAGAAAACGTCAATAATGATGTTTAGTATTGATGACATCGCCACATAGTAGTTCTCCTTTTTTACTTTCGCCCCGAAATTGATTCGGCGGCAATCAGCCATTGACGTTTTATGATCATGATCAAGCTTAATAAAAGATACAAGACACAGATTGTGAGGTGTAAGAAAAATAACCACATAATCGCTCATCGTTGTATGAAGGAATTATGTAAACAGAACAACAAAGCAAGTGCCAATCATACTTGACTATACTGAGACTAGTTTGAGGCGTTTTACCTTCTAAAATAATTATAAAATTTTAATAAAATAACGCGTCCGATAGCTGTTCAATGTATTTAGCAGGTAATTCAATTACTCACAAGGTCAAGATAGATGACCCCCTCATACCTACTTGAAATCTTTGACTAAGGAGTTTATGCAACTAGTAATTAATTTCAAGAAGTTATAACAAGGAGATGTTTTGGTGAGGCTAATTATCTTTAAAACTGATATTTTTAATGTTTAACATCTCATTCATTCGCTTTCGTTCCAGCCCTATTACTAGTCCACTGCTCAACATAGGTCCTCCTCGAAATATTGCTCCAAGTTCGTAGTTCTCATTTTGGGGGATTTTGTCAAAGTTGACACGCTCCGCAGGCGGGTTGGCAACCGCGGTTTATCTGTTCCGATGTTCCAGGAAGACGCTGCTGTCCATTTCCTGGTGTTCATTTTCCCTCTTTCAACTTTTACGACACCGACGGGATGAGATGAGATGGTAAATATCATAAACCGCCACCACACGGTAAAACAAATACTATAAAAATATTTTGTTAATCCTGGAAACAGTACCGTTATGAGTGGCGAGGCGGTAAGTGATATAAATTTCAGATCTGAGTTTGGTTCTCGGTGCGGCAACTGTATTTTTTGTTTTTAAATATAATATCGGCAATGCCATTAACATACATACATACATACATAAGATCACGTCTGTATCCCATAAGGGGTAGTCAGAGACTGGGCACTCACTGCAAAAACAGATGACTGCCACAGTCCACATTTCACCAAAACAATATAATGCACTTGGTGTGATAAGGTGGTGAGCCCATCGCCACCATGCGCTGTTGGGTGCACAGTGCAGTTTAATTCCTTACTCGCCTTTTACGAGATCCATTGGATGAGATGGAGTGGTAGTATTCTTTTAACGCGCCGCCAACATGACTTATATTTCTGATAACCACTGCAACTAAGCTTAAAAGCTTGTGCTAAAGTATGGTTTACGACAGACAATAGTCGAATACAGGATCGATCCCGCGACGTCATGTTTCGCAGTCTGTCACCTTGACCATTAAACTATTGGCGCTTAATTGTAACTATTATTGCTATGCAATTTTAATTGCTGATTTACTACGTGCTCAGCGGTATATGAAAACATTGTGAGGAAACCGTCATGTCTAAAGAAATAGAGAGACAATCATAAAAGTCTCAAAAATGAGAGGAGGCTGCTATTTTACTATGTATGTTGTTTACTAAAACGAGCATTATTATACCTAATCAAGCTATAAAATATAGGTTTAGAAAAACAGAACAGATCAACAGCATTTTCTAACAAATTCTGTAGCTTAAAAAATAGATCTAAAATATTCAACGTAAGCTATTGCCCGCAAATTTATTTGCCTAACATTATAATGAAAAAATATATTGGTTATTTCTATCGATATCATCTAGTTAACGACCAAAGTCATCGACGCAGGATATATTATAATGGCGCAAATCGAAAAGCAGCATCAAGTCTTTACCTCCCCGTCGCAGAAGTAACGTTTAAGCAAGAAGATAGCAGAATGGGTCAAATGAAATTTTGAAAACATGAGTCAGTCACAATACCTAATAACCAACAATTTTTGTTTAAAAATATTAGCCTAAATACAATTCGACGCCAGAAACAACTACTCAAAACGCGGCTATGTTGTACCCTGATATGTTTGTTGCGAAGCATTAAACTACTTTATGTTAATATGTTATATGTTGGTCTCAGGGTCTTGACCCTGAGACTATCTATGATATCTCCATTATGTGTAAATTACGTATCATTAAATTTATTAGTTTCGAAGAATGGAACGTCAAATAGACAGACAGATATTATGTTTAACATAAACATACCTAAAATTTGAAAAAGACGATGTGACAATTTTTTTATTAATACGCAAATAAAATAGAAATTATTCGTAGAAAGATTATTATGAGTAAAGATTTCAAGGTAACTCGAAATTTATGTTTATTAGATTAGAATAATTTGTTTCCCATCTACAACAAGAACTTTTAATGTTCATACATATATTTAAATGAATTGTAATAATTTAGACACAAGTATGCAACTTAGTCATAATTGCGTTGAAAATGTGTCATATTTATTTATTTTAATATTGAAATCAATAAAGTATTTAAAATATTTTAACTTACGTGTTAGGGATATAATTTAATATAGATGATTTTTCAACACACATATTCATTTTACAGCGGCAAAACAAAATCATGTTACAAATTAATCTAAGACCATTTATGAGAAAGTGAATTAATTTGCGTGACTCGTAATTACTTAATCTCATCTCAAACAAATTAAAACAATCTTACCTTAATCAAAAGTTTTCCTGTTTTCATTTACCACTTTTTAATCAAGTTTAATACGATTCAATGTCGCAGGATTTCGTCACTTAGCTAAATAAAACTAAATTGTTATTAATTTTTAAACACATTGTTTTTCTTTACTTAAAATTATATAAATTATATATTTTTTTCTCACAACGACAATAATCTCAATACAATAATTACTAAGAATAACACTTCTAATTTTATTTATGAAAGTTATATGTAAGTAAGGTAATAATGAAACAGAAGGTCTTTAATAACTTTTCCAACTAAATAAAAGTTGGAGTTCGCACTCGAGGAAAACCAAAATGATCGCGAGCGTGCGTCTGGCTCGAAAGCTGGCTTCCGAATCACATGGTTGGTGAAAGCTGGAGCGACGCACAGAGTATAGAATGAACAAACCATTTTAAAAAAAACTATGCGTGTAAAAGGATCTTCTAGTTACAATAAATACAGTATTTAAATAATCATTTAATGCTTTTCAGACTTTTTGAGTGTAAGGCTTCATTTTTGCTCACGGTTAACAAATCGTTCATCTATAGAGGCTGTGTTGAAAACGAAAACAAAAACAAACTGAAAACTGTTAATGTGAAACGGCTTTCAATATTAAATTGTCAGAATAATTTATTATAGAGATCTGATTAAATGAATAAAGATATTAAATAGAAATTAAATCGAAGAAACTCGGAGTTCTATTTGGAAATGAGTTGAAGTTAGAGAAAAGATTAATTGCGCAACAACCAAATTATATTGAATATAATTTGTTTACTAATTGAAATTTCTGATATTGCAACAGCCTGTAAATGCCCCACTGCTGGGCACGGGCTTACTTAAATCTTCGAGGAAGTTTTTGGGAGCCGGAAAGTTCGCAACGCTGCTTAAGTTTGGGATGTTTTCGGCTTTTTACGCAGTCATGCAAGATTCCCCACGACGTTATCCTTAAGCTACCATTTCTGATATTTATATATTAATTTCTGTATAGAGGTATGAATGTTTATAATACAATAAAAGGAATAATTGGTAGTCTCTAAAGATAAATAATCAAGGAAGCTTAGAATATTGTAAAAAACTTATTTCATTTTTACAACTAGTATTTTCGAAAAGTTGCCAGACTTGTGTAATTAAGATAGATATTTAAAATTAATTTACATCATCTCGTCGTACTATTACGTTTTTATCTACAAAACAAATTAACTGTTGCTCATAAATCCACAAGCCGCATTAAGGGTTCCGCCTCGGAATTTATCCTGCGTTGGTCAAAGACATGCTAATATACTCTTTTCACAAAACCACAATATTACATCGGAGTTGTTTGTATCGTAAAATATTATAGAATCAGCTTGTTCATTTTAAGAATCGTTACGGATCATTTTAAGAATCGTCGTCGAAAAAGCTACAAAGGATAATTTGTCTTCATAGTCTGTCCACCAACAAATTGGGATTACGAAGGAAGAATTAATTTTGAAGCCTTTTTTTCTCCTTCAATCATGTCCATGAGTCCATAAATAGTCCGTGTATACTGTGACGTTATTCTTCATCGCTACAACACGGATAAAAAACATATAAAACAGATCCAATTTTAAATTGTAACGTAGATTATTGATCAAATATCATTAATCTAGAACATTACTTAATAGTGATGAAAATTTGAATACATTATTACACGGCTCGACGAATTCCATTGAAATTTGGCTTTTTAGTCTATTATTTCGTGGTAAAGGACACAGGATAGTTGTTTTAATGACAAAAAGTATTTAATTCTCCTTGCACTCTTAGCAGCTTGTTTTTATGTAATCTATAGATTTCCATAAAATTCTTCCTCGGCTTGCATAAACCAATCGCGGGTTAAAATTCTTTTAAATTTTGTATTCAGTACTTAAATTTGCCGTCGGAGCTTAGGGGCAGCATGCGCGCCTTTAATTTCATTTCAGTAACCTGGGTTCGATCCTCGGTGTCAGCACCTCTAAAATTGTTCTACAATTTTAAGTGCTGATTTACCACGTGCTCAGCGGTGAATGAAAACATCGTGAGGGAACCTGCATATCCGAGGGATAGAAATATTTCGTGGACATGTGAAGTCCACCAACCCCCATTGGAGCAGTGTGGCGGACGATTCCCCGCTCCCATAACCCTCTCAGAAATAACAGGAGGACTGTGCTCAGCAGTGGGACATTTACTGTTACTTTACTTTTTTACTATAACTTAAAATTGCTGAACAATCTACACAACTGCATCGGTAATCGAACTCAGGTCACTCAAGTACTAATGAAATTTGAGGAGAGCACCCGGCCCCTGACCTACCACGAATCCTTATTTCTGTATTATATTATAAGTATTTTGAAAGTTCGCTGCTGGATATTAGTCTTTTCAAAGAGGGGAAAATTTCCCTGAATTGCTACGCTTAGATGACGGATCGGTCGCAGTACTAGACATGTTAGATGCTGTTGCCCGTCACTACGTGTTGTCTCTGCCTGCTATTTTAAAATGGGACAAGCCATGAGATTTTATTGATATTTCCTGTAGTCTTTTACCACAAATGGAATGGATGACAATGATTGAAATGGGCTGGCAGATTTTTTGTAATGGAAAACGAAGGATTTTCTAAAGTCTAGTATGACTTTTTTCGCGATCTCGTAATCGATCGCTAATACAATTACAGGTATGTATGTCATTCATTTCTAGATAACTACAAAACATACAACTTTCGTTATATTTTTTCTGATAACTTTAAATAATTCATTATTTTATTTTTATTTTAGAATCATATGTTTTAAAAATATTGTGGGGGGAAACTTTAGAATATGTTTTAATCGACTTCAAAAAAGAAGGAATTTCTCAATTCGTCTGTGTACATATTAGGTATATATATTTTGTATGTGTGTTTGGGCATAACTTCTTTGTTTTTGAACCGATTTTAATGATTCTGTTTTTAATTGGAAAGGAATATTGTAAGAGTGGTCTTTGGGATAGAGGAAATTTTGCTTAGCTTCCGATGATGGGATCCATAAGAAAATCACAAACTGTTGAAGTCGGATTTTTGATTAAATAATTATCAAATATTTATCTAAAAATTATTAATTTTGTTTTTTACATAAATTTTACTATTTATTTTATTTTCGACAGTTATATTTAGCTTAGTTTGTTTGTGTCTTGCGTGGGTCAAATCTAGTAATTGAACTTTAACCCTCTTCATGTTGACCGATTGTTCTGAAATTTGTTGTTATAGTTACAGTTTTGGGAATATGGTAGAAATGTAGCTGCAGGGGGTCCACCGGAACCAGCTTAATTTTGAAAGTGGTCTATGAGAATAAAAGTCTGCGAACTTCTGATCTAGAGCATTGATCAGACTTAAATAAAATCGTAGGACGGGTCGAATTTCTATTATCTACAGTCAACCACTCATATCATTATAGGTATGCTTTGGATGCAACTTCTCAATAGACAACTTATGCTAAATGTGTGTAAAATTCAATCCGTTACTGTTATCGTGCGATATCACAGAACAATCATTTATTTTCGGCCGCCTAACATAGGCCAAAGAAAGGCACACTCACATGCGACCTCTCTGACGCCGGCCGTCTAACCAGGGATACAACTTCTCTCTCTTCCAGCAAGGCGCGCCGGAACACAGGATGCTCTGTAATTACGCAAACTACAATATCCTTGAAACCCTTCGAAACACAGTCATGTTCGAGTACTACTGCCTGTCTGCAGACACTGCGGTGTTGACAACTACATAGAAATTTACAAATCAGTACAGAATAGTGCGGTATACGAGTATGTCATCGTCAACATAGGGGTGGTCCTAATATTCCGTGAACGGCACCGATGGTAAATAACGATCTTAGATATGTTTAGTTGCAATATCAGAAACACAAAACTCCCAGGCTCAAAATACATTGAACTTGCATCGAATAGGATTCAAACCCAGTACACAAGGCAGTTACGGTGACCACTGAGCTACGATATCGTCGGCTTTCACATATACTTTTTAATAGCGTAAAGACGCTATTACTTGATTTTTTTCTCGTTAGTATAAATATACTAACAACAAAAAATCAACTATACTGACGACTTTTACCTAATTTCCGCTCATTTTAATTAACAATAGTCGACAATTGGTGGGACAGCTTAACATGTCACTAAGAACGACCGTAATCATAAATTGCGACGTAATTGTGATCCCTTTTGCTTGGAACCTATCTTAAAATAGAGAAACTGAATACGTACTTAATAAAATTTGAACATACATATGTTTAATATATTGAATAAAATATGTATGAAGACCCGCCTCTTCATACATATATTGTCGAGAATCAGAAATAAAACCCTTTTTTTACTGGAGATGGACGTGATGAGCAAAACGTTTACCTGGTGGCAAGGGCAGCGTCTGCCAATAACGAATCGTGTGTCAACCAGAACTTTTCTGTATGGCATCACACTGCGCACGTCCCCCTGGGACTTCAGTTCTCAAGTTGGATATGCCCAGTAATTTCCCTAGCATAATCAACGTTTTCATTAACCCTCTCTTAAAAGTAAATTTATCAGGCACACGACTATATATACTAAACAAATAAATAAAATTTAAGTATATGTTTATGAAAGTATATACGATACTTATAGAAAAAAAAACAAGTTTTAAATTTGAGTCTATATGTCTATCTATCTGTCCATTTGTTCCAGCTAATCTCCGAAACGACTGGACCGACTTTGACGGTACCTACACTGATAGATAGCTGATGTTATAGCGGGTAACTTAGGCTACTTTTATTTTACAAAAACAATTAGGGTTTTTAAGACCCCAAAATTCGAATCAAATTAAGTAAAAAAAAGTCAAAGGAAGTATATGTGCATATCATCGTTCGGGGTCGGCTTTTTTACGAGAGTGAAACCGCGGGGCACAGCTAGTATATAAGTAAAAATACGCGTATTATAGGCAATACGTCTAGAATTTTTCTTTGGAATTGTAGAGCTAAAATTACTTGGTCGTAGGAAAACTGTGTGCATATTTTAAGGGTTAAAAATACAAAGCAAAGAACTCGAAACTTTGGCAAGGAAATGGTTTCTAGTTGTTTCGTCGTGCGTCACGCAAAATCTATACTGCAATTGTTAGGTCGGTCGATGTTATGGTAACATAATGATGATAGGAAATGGTTCATAATGATTGTTCTCCATGATAAATGATTGAAAAAAAATTAAGGTGAGTAGCAGAGAAGACTTACTATAAGGCTAAGCGGCATCTCGTTGCGTCAGAACCCTAAACGTTTCCAAAAAAATTAACACTTTCTTTTAAGAATCGGGCGTCAAAATGTCCTCTCATAATACTGACATTACTTCCTGTGATTTATTTTTGCTACCTACATCCGTTTTCACTTACTTATTGTTAGTGATAAAATTATATGGAAATGTATTTAAATATTTTAAGGAAATATTTTGAAGGGCACTGTGAGCTAGGGTGATCACTGGGCATATGAGACTTAAGAACTTATGTCTCAAGGTGATGGGCACAGTGCGGTGTCACACAGAAATTTTCTGGGTAACACAGTATTGGTCATGGGCAGACGTTGCACTTACCATCAGGTGAACGTTTTGCTCGTTTCATCACTAATCCAATAAAAAAAAACGTGAATTAAAAGATCTGCCAGATTTAAATACTCTTATTTTGTTTACAATAAACAAAGTATAACTTTGCAAACATCCGCTCAATCTGTCTGTTGTAAAGTGCGTGTATATGCTTTGGGCTTCGTGCCAAATAGTACTATGAAGTTTTAGACAAAATATTGTTGCAGGATGTAGTGAGTACAAGAAGCAAAGCTAATTTTGCAATTCTGTAAGGGAAATAGTTATCTAGGAGAAATTCTTCACAAAATTTGAATTTTATTAAATACACATACAATTTATCCAATATAATATCCGTGGTAATTCATTTTTTTTTGTTTACGGTGAGATTTCAGGTTTTTATTATGTTATCTAATTCTCTTTCCTTTTATTTTAGTTTTTTAATTGCACCGGACCATCGCAACCTAGAAATGAAACCAGCCATGACTAATGTTAATTTGAAATCGGGCTACTAGCCAACTAGATCGCCAAAGCTTTCGAGTCCCAATTAGGTTTCTGATATGACTAAACTGAGATATAACTAAGCTAGCGGGGCTGAGCATACAGACGGTATGCTAACAAATGTTTAGTTCGTGTTCCGCTTTTAACACATAGATTTGATAAACTTATATTAATTTTACTTACAGTCGCGGCTTAAAGTCGCTCTTTGACCCGCGATGAAAAAGGTAATTGCGTATTCATGAATAACGTTAGTTTTAAGCTAGTGAAGTTTGTTATGTAGCAAAGGACACTATACTACTACTTTGTCACTTATTGAAAATTACTGTGCTCTACAATGGGTTGTTCGTTTATCGTGTGAGAACCACGTGGCCCAGTGGTCAAATTACCTGACTACAGCGCTGCGAATCCAGTATTCGTATCCTTGCCGGAGCCAATTTAGTTTACGTGTGGATCGAAAATAGGCCAGAAATATAACATAGCAAAATTACTGTATCATAAAAGTGTATACTTTAGCTTAAAGTTTTATTTTCGTGACGTGATTACGATTGTTAGTACACATTTTCTTTTACTTTAAGGTTACAGAACCCATTTACAATTACGGTTAATGATTTTATTTATTTATTATAGGAGAAGAGGCAAACGAGCTTCACCGCCGCCCATGAACATCCCCAATACCAGAGGAATTCCGGGTGCGTGGTTTATGATTCAGTACAGTTAAAGTGGAAACAGATTTATGTTGAAGATCAAATAGGAACATTATTTAAAATCCTCGACTAATAAAGGTTTATTGACACCAAAATTTGGCGCCAAAAAAGATAAAACAGCCATAAATCTAACAACGTCAAAGCTTATTTTCATAGTGGTTATGTTGAGACAAGTTTTATCTCTTCGTAACGCTTTCCCTTGCCCTTGACTGACCTTTTTTCAATGCGTTTTCTTAGTGTCAAGCGACCTTTGTCATGGAACAAAGGAAATAGAGCAACGTTTCTTTACATATTTGGAATGGAATTTGTATCGATTTGTATTAATATCAAAGAAGGACTCGAAAGTTCTTTTATTAGTTTTGTCTTTCTATAGGTAAAGAGTTTGTAGGCACTGGAAGACTATACAAAAAAGGGTTAAAAGAAGGCTTGTGAAAATAAAAAAAAGGTTTTTCAATAGCTGCCACGCCCGACAAATACTTTTTACTTCAAAAACATTGTGTCGCCCATCCTATGGTTTATTTATTTTTTATTTTCTGTGTCACCCTTTGACGGCGCCCTTACGAGGAAATTCTCTTAGAACCCTAAACCACGGAAAATATTTTAATATTTCGTCACTTAACTACATTCCAATTAAGAGTGGCGAATCATCATCCTCATCATAATCATTATAATCATTATTTAAACAAGTGAACGTAAGCATAGATTGTCTCAAAACATGGTCCCTATCCACCTCCATCCATCGATTTACCTCAAAATCGTGCAGGTCGTTACTTGGGGTCACTATATACTGCGTTAGCTGGTACAATGACGCCGCTCGTGAACCTTTCGTCCCCAAAGGATGTCGGTTTTACACTCTTCAGCAGATGGAAAAAAGTATATTTTTTCATGAGTGTCCACCCATAACAAATCTTCCAGTTACACTAGCTGTCAGTACATTCAGAACGAAACACAGTGCTTACATACAACCGCTTCACGGTAGAATAATTGGCCCTGTGGTGGTACCTACTTAGGCGGATTCCTATAACATGTGACTTTCGTTATTGTAAGGACGTCCAAGTCCTTTACCAGATTGTAAGTGCCACGAGTGCCGTTAACAGTTGTTTTTATTTTAATTGACAGTGTTATTCAAAACTTTGAATTGCAAAGTCCTGCGTGGTACTACCGATTACCTTGAAATGTCATTTATTTTGTCTCTTAGTTCAGATGCGTGACGGTGAAGAGTCATTTTTTTTGTGTTTACTTTGTGCAGCAGTTACTTTCTGGTCGGATTGTACCGCTTTATAAATCGTTTGTACCTCAAAAGGGTATAAGGTTGTAGGATATAGGGATGTAAAAACGTGGTATACCCAAATACATTTCTATGACTTCTGTTCAATCCGCGTTTCAAAACGCAGTGCAATCCGGTACATAGATTTGTACCGGATTGTACAATCGAACTGAAGTCATAAAAATTTTTTAGACATTGTTAAGAAGCTTTATAAAAGATAAAACTGAATAAACTAAGACTGTATTTTTTTTTATTGGATAAAGTGATGAAACGAGCAAAACGTTCATGCTGTGTCACCCATAACATTTCTGTGTGACACCCCACTGCGCCTATCACCCTGAGGCATCAGTTCTTAAGTCTCATATGCCCAGTGATTACGCTAGATAATAGTGCCCTTCAAACGTAAACACAGTAATGTTTGAACACTACTGATTCAAGAAAAATATGTGTAGTGTCCAATAATAGCCTATAGATTTCCTACTGCTGAACCACAGGCCTCTCATTTCTGAGAGGGTTTTGGAGCAAAGCCTTAAGCACTTAATATTGCACATTTTTTGATGCCGGCACCGGGAGTCGAACTCTGATTACTTGCGTACTATGAAATTTAAGGTTGGCGCCCCCTGAGCTACCACGGCTAGATGTTGCTCTTAGCAACACGTAAAACCCATCTTTAATCGTTACGTGGTGACAAAAGTGTTTAGTTTCAGCTGTAATTGATACTTTTTACTTTTATAATAACGAAAACCGACCGCGTAGCCTTGTAGTCCTGGCTTTTACGTAGCGGCTCCAGGGTTCGAATCTCAGCCGGAGCCAACATTTGAGCAAAAATACTAATTGTTGGTTATCGATTCTTATTGTGTCTTCATTGTCCTCGAGTCCATGAAATGGCATCCTCGCCTACCTCCAATCTCATTGCATGATCGTAACATTGGGATGTATCAATGTCTCTGTGTTTGCGTGTATACTGAATCAGCACTGCGACTCAGTACAGGTCCAGGCACTGCGTTTACGAATGGCGTACACACCGTGGTGAGTATGAGCAATTTGAACATTAAAGGCATGCAAGAATCCGCCGGCGCTTTCTAGGGAAGACATATGTCCATAGTGGACTTTTAAAGGCTGTTGCAGAATAAGATGTGGTACTTCACAATATTATTAAAAGATTGACACTAAATTTGTTATTTTATATGATACTAGCAGTGCCTCGCGGTTTCACCCGCCTTTTTAACTGAAAAGGGTCGAAGCATGATGTTAAATAGCCTATATCTTCCTCAACAATTGGTTAAATAAATACAAAAATAATTGCGTGTAATTACATGTAACAACAAAAAGGTAAAACAATAATACCTTATTAGCAGACCCATGCGAATATTTTATACAGTATAGTGATCGTCAACAGATGACGCCATTTACCTTCTTTTAATATAAGCAATTCCAGCCGACAGCTCTCGTGCATGTTAGTTGAACAGATGGTCAACAGATGGCGCTTTCTACATTTAAGTTTTTTTTAGCGATGACACATTATAAACATTTCTATTTTTCGTCAATAGCAGGGAACAAAAGCTTTTCAAATGATGTTTAAATCATTCATTTTGATGAAGTTTAAAGGCGATATAGCGTTGCCACTTGAGTACCCGTGGTAGCCCAGGGGCCGGGGGCTTGCCTTAACTTTCTTAGTACGCGAGTGACCTTAATTCGATCCCCGGTGCCGGCACCTCTAAAATTATTCTACAATTTTTAGTGCTGATTTATCACATGCTAAGAAAAACATTGCGAGGAAATTGCGAGGACATCTGCATGTCTAAAGAATAAAAATATTCCGAAGAATGTGAAGTCCGCCAACCCAACGCCAGCAGTGGGAAATTTATAGGCTGTTACTTTATTAACAGTTTAAAACAAAAATAAACTGTTATTTTAAGTAAATTGATACCAGCATTAGTGAATATATGAAAATAAAATATATTTGATAGCGTTATAAATCACATATTCAGGGTGTAGGTACAATGTTCTTTACTAATATAACGGTACAACTACAGGGAACTCTTAGAGAGCTTTATTGTTACATAGAAATATAATAAAGCAACGAATGAATTTCCACGGGGCAGTAATAACCTATTCGCTCTGTTTTTCCGACATAATTAACCTCCCGTAGTGCAGGATTTGTGGTAATGAAATGAAATATTTATTCTTGACCTATAAAATTCAAATTTATGAAATCTTTAACCACCATTATCAAATTTTTAACAATATAATATGTGTTGTTAATGAGCTTTTATGTCCGAAAAATAAAACAGCTGTTCAAATGTTTTATTTTCTATAAAATCTTATTACGTTTTTATAAGTATAACATTTTCGTGTATTTTTCAATTATGTTTATTGAACGAAAATATAATTGAATTTGAATAGTTTCCATTTTTCCAGATAAATACGCTTTGCCACGGTTGAAGAGTAACGTAATTTAAAAAAAGGTATATTTACCTCAAAGATATCGATAACTTTTTTTTTACGTCGCGTTAATGGCGCTAAGCATGTGAATAATCATAACATAATAAAAAATAACAGAAGAATATTAGAAAAATACGTGAACAGGAAGAAAGAGAAAATAACAAATCGACTGGAATACTTATCTATGCCGGGAAAAATTACCACAGATGGATAATGCATTAATATAAAATAATATTATAAAAATCCGAAAGCTTTAGAAGATATTAAATCTTCAAACACTAAAGAGTTAATAAACAGATCTTGTGATTTGCTAGAATAACAAATTTAGATGCACTTTATTATTATTATTTTTTCTTCTTATGAAACGAAAAAGTTCATAGTATGGAAGTATATTTTATGTTGTCCTGTATCCAAGAAAGTTCTTTCATAAGTTATCGGTTTATTCGGCTGTAAATGTTGGCATATTTCCAATAAGACAATTTTTTTTTTTGTTGTATTCATTGTGAACCGCCACAAAGTACTGACGTGCTGTAACTTCTCGTTTATTCTCTTACCAGATTTTTTTTTGCATTTTTAGCAACTTTAAAGGTGCCGTGTGGTGGCGGCTCGCTATAAGAATACTACCACTCCATCTCATCCAATGGATCTCGTAAAAAGCGAGTAAGGAACTGCACTGTGCACCTAACAGCGTCTGGTGGCGATGGGCTCACCACCTATCACACCAAGTGCATAACATTGATTTGGTGAAACGTGGATTGTGGCAGTCATCTGTTTTTGCAGTGAGTGCCCTGTCTCTGACTACCCCTTATGGGATACAGTCGTGATCTTATGTATGTATGTATGTTAAAGATACTCAAAGCTCATAAATGTCGAATAGTATTTGAAATTAAGTAATATAAACAATAATGCTAATGCTGGCCCAGCTTAAATTACATTAATTCAATGAAACAGATTACTACAAATACCGTTTTAATAAGGCTTTAGTTTAAATTAGATCTAAAATATTGACTTGCTATTGACGTGACATTACACCTACAAAAACGTATAAAACAGCCAACAAGCTGTGCGTCCTTGAACCGTAATTAAATTAGTTGGTAGGTTACTGGTTTGACGAGCGATTTTATTACGCGATATTAGGAAATGCACGCGCTTCGTTAATTTGTTATATTTTTTTATTAAATAATGTGTCGAGGTGAAAAAAACGTAAACGTGATTGTAAGTACAACATCTGCCCATTTCCTTTTATTAATATTTAAAGGAAATAGTTACAGTAAGTAGAAATAGACTTGTGCATAAGACGTAAATACATAGTATCTAAATTGGAGATCATTAACCGAAACCAACGTGCTTAATGTGCTTTCTGAAGCATAGGGATATTCAAACCAATCACTATTGCTACAGAAACATAGAACCGGACGTAGCAATATGTATTCTGGTCAGATCTCTGACTGAACTAACTATTACTTGAACAAATACATGCCTATCTTAGTTCGAGAAAATATTCTGCTCTTTGATTGCTGTTACTTGATATAGTTTCTTACATGAACATTTAAGTATTGATATCCATAATATGTTGTTATATAAACATTCAATGTAATATTATTGGAATCGACGACTTAAAACAATTCAAAATCTAGATTTACGAGAACGTTATAAAACTTTTATTATTGTTTAACGTCTAGAAGGCACACTTGAACGGCAAACTCGTAATTTTAAAATGTCAGAAAATAATGAGAATTATTTGATCTACGATCGTATAAAAGTAAATTAAGATATACTGGCAACGATTTATCTTACAAATTTAGATTGTGTAGTATTTTGCGTTAGTAAATTATAATCTAGATTTTTTTTAAACTGTACACGTATGGTACATGCATGTAATTATGGTTGATATTTTCCTGGTTGTCTTTTGTCACTAGTAAAAGCTGTCATATATAAAAAATAATATGTTACTGCCCGACTAGAGCATGCACAAACATTGGTCCTTATATTACTTGTGTACATTAAATCTTTAGAATGGCAAAGTATTTGGTTTAGCTAGATTACTTGTCTGATTTAGAAGCTGACTCCATTGGCGAGTACTCAGTAATGTTTAATGATATTGATATTTCAGAGCACACAACAAAAAAACTGACTTTGTTCGACAACGGATTTGATATTTAGTTTGTACGTATAGTTAATAAGATGATGGTATTTAAATTGAGTTTATCTGAACATTGAGCAATAGCAAGTTTGGTATACAAAGCGACAAAACTAATACCGCTCGAGTAAAGCTTTTAGATTATTGCTTCATTTCAAAGGTTTCATCATCATTATTTCACTGCACATAGGCCTCCCTATAGATTGCCACAAATTTTGTGGCTCTAATTTTGGCAGGCGGGTTGTCAACCGCAGTTTATTTATTCTGATATTCCAGGAAGATGCTGCTGCCCGTCTCCAGGTTTTTAATTTCCGTCTGTTGACTTTTACGACACCCGCTTCTCGCCGCCGCTATCACACGGTGAGCCGCTACCACACGGTTTAGATACCAAACGTTTAGATTTAATAAAATGGCCGAACAACATAGACATAAAAAAACGACTTTACTCCTTACCAGGGTAAGGCTGAAAGTTTTATTTTAAATTGCAGAATCTGAAATTATATATGAATCGAAATTTATATGTAATAACTACATACTCGTATGACACGTGTCTTTAGGATTCGATGCTCTATGCCAACACCACTAAATTTATTAATAGATTAAAGCAAGTGAGGTTCCATTTCTTAGAAATAAAAAAGCCTCTCAAACATTAGAAGAGACCTGTGCCTCGCTGAGGGATAATAAAAGGATACTTTAGTTTTCAATATTGACGTTTAAAAAGTTGTAGCCGTCGATTACCACGCCAATATTTATATAATATGGATAATGAAATTTCCGATTGGGATGCCATAGACCAACCCTGTGTTACACTGATCTTCCCAAAGAAATTTATTGAGTATTCTAAAGGCCAGTGAACTTATTTATATAATGTTATTTATATGTGTTATTTATATATGTTATTTTAAAGTGGATTTAGATAGTATATTGCAATCGGGCGAAAGACTGCACTTTCACACTTTGAATGAGTATTAATAGATTAGTTTTACAATCTACATCGTCCTGCAAAAAAATCCCCTGCGGTACGTTGATGATCCTCAGTGGCCGAGAGACTACGAAGCACGCGTTGTGCCAACAGTAGTCTGGTGCTGTAACTGCGATGGCTGCCTATGACGTTGTTGCTGTGGTTGGAAGAAACTGACTGCGTTCTTCACATCACGTCGGGGTCTCCATTTTGTTGTGTTGGTACGAAAGCCAAGGGGTCCAAGCCAAGCCACCAGATCGGGTGGTCCACATATCTGTAAGATGTTGCATATATAGTTCGCATCTCAGAAACTTTAAATGGCGCGATGATGGTCGAATGAAATATTTCTTGAACTTCTCATGTGGCGACATAGATGTCGCTACACAGCCACAACACGGAAAAGTTTGACCAAAAATTACATCATTTTGATTTTAATTAAAACATTAAAACATAAATGTTTCCCTATAACTGTGCGTGCGCAACTCCGTACATATTGCAGAAGTGAAAACGTACCCAACGTATGTACCACAGTACCTACTTCTCCCTTTTTCTCTCTCTGGCCAAGTACCTATTTTCTCTCCTTATTGTTTAATTAACGTGTTCAACCAAGCGATATATTTCGAATACTATCGGAAACTATTGAATTTAGGTTTCCGTTTTACGTACCGCGTACACTTTGGGACACTCGTGTGTACGCGGAAACACATAGACAACTTGTCGTAACCTACTTGCGCCTGTGTAACGCTTATGCGATAAAATCAGAGGTACGGTAGGATGTATTATCAGAAACACGAGGCCAATTACAACACAGCAACCAGAAACCAATAATTTGTGTTTCTGCGCAAATGTTGACTCCGACTGGGATCCGAATACAGGACCTGCGGGGCTGTAGTCAGGTACTTTCGTCACTAAACGACGCTGTTTTAATTTTTTTTTAAATTGGTATTCGAAGTGGATTCCCTTAAACTATTGATTAAAAATAGAATTCTAGTTTTTCAAACTTCCTCGTTTTTAAACTGCGGACAAGATATGAAAAAAGTTCACAGAGGCCATTAAAAGATTCACTGGTTTCTTCCGACGACCCTAAACAATAATTGTCTTTCTTAACAACACAGACCTAACTTGTTTAATATAAAAATATTCTCGATGATGAGAAGCTCGATGTGTCTAAAAATAAATTTGTTTCGTTTTGAACGACGAATTTATTGACGGCAGTGTCAGGTACAAACTAACGTTACAGATTTAACTTCATAAGATATAACAGCATAAGTAATATAGCGTGCAGTTATGTCATCGAAAGCGTATTTTTTCTTTAACGCCGTCTCTTCTAGACGGTAATATAGATAGAGTTGGTAATATAGAAGGCATTACCTACCTCATAGAAGATGTTAATGGAAAGATTTGACCCCAGAAAATATATTCCAATATAAGTATCGTTCAATATACTGACATTATTTATATTATATTAAAAGTGTTCATAAAAAGCGCTTCGAAATTGGTACTCTGCAATACTACACCCTGCAGTTTAGATTTTTATTTTTTATTTTAATGAATATTTTATTGAACTAACAAGTGGCTTTTTCTAATACCTTATGTACTTACTTAGAGTCGTATCCCGTCAGATTTTATTACTAAGTAACCGAACGAATCCAGAAAACCATACGGGACTATCTCTATATATCTTCTTTATTTAATAACACCCTAAGTTTTTACGTCATCACATTCTCATTTTAAATATGTTGAGCAGACTTTTTTTGTTTCCGTTTAATTATGTGATCTAATTATCTATGTGTAAAAAATTTCATTATTTGGCAATATTTGAAAGTGACGTATAGTCAAGAGACTACCATCCTATTTCGTTCAATGGATATCGTAAAAGTCGACTTATGAAAAATGCTCTTAGTATTTTTTTTACTTTAGGAGAGGCTTATGTGCAGTAGTGAACTACCAACAGGCTGATAAAGGAGATAAAAATTGTATTGAGAAATACGTCGTAAAAATAATATAGTAGTTATAAAGGTACTCGTATAATTCAATTGCAACAAAATATTCTGTAACTCCTTTATGAAAAACTGTTATTTACGCGATGTCTAATCATAAATGACCGTTTTAAGAATTTTTGCCTGACTGTTTGCCTGGAAAAGGCTGCGAAGCGGCTCATCGGATTTCGATGAAAATTTAAGGGATTAAGACAGGAATTTTCGTGAATATTGCATATCGAATATCTTGCAGGGTTCAAAAGATATGAACGTGGTCGGCTTATTTGTTGCGGATGAAACAGCAGATCACAGCTAGTATCTCAATAAGTGAGTCAACGAAAATATGATTTATTAATGTAATGGTTACGTAAAATATTGGAAGGCCGAATGTTTATTGTTTGCTTAACTGACCGGTATGGTCAAACTACCGATAAATACATACGTATAAATGATGTTCTCTTAGCCGATTTCGACCACGGCGACAACTTCCGACTACTGTCGAGAGCCATCAACTGCGCAGGAGATATTATAGTGCCACCGGTGTACGCGCAAACACAGAGACACTCACTCGTCCCAACCTACACGCGCCCTATGTAACGCTGATGCGATTAGATCGGTTGTAGGCTACGATGCAGTGTCAGAAACACGGGGACAAACACAACACAACCAGACCCGAAAACCAACAATTTATGTTTTAGCACAAATGTTGGCCCCGGCTGGGATTCAAACCCAGGAATTCAAGCCGCGGGGGCTTAGAAGTCAGGTACTCTGACCACTAGGCCACGCGGATTCATTACCATTTACGTGACAGATTAAAAAATATTGCACAGTGTTAAATTGTCGACGTCTCTGTTTACGTAAATTATACACGTACATAAATAACTTACGTCGTACATTTGAACAAAAATCTGTGATTTGTAAACAAATGACCAAAAAGTCGATAGCCATGTAACTTTGTTTATGATTGCCTCTCATTATAGCCTTTGGTAGGTTTTGATAAAACCATCACGTAGTCCACAGCTGAACATAGGCTTCCCCAATAGATTGCCACATGAGTTGCTCTCACTTTGGGGGAATTCTGCCACATTTACCACGTTTGGCAGGCGGGTCGGCAACCGCAGTTTATTTATTCAGATGTTACAGGAAGATACTGCTGCCCATCTTCTGTTTTTGTACTTTCCCTCTGTCGACTTTTACGCCATCCACGGGATGAGATGGGGTGGTAAATTCTCTTAAGCCGACGCCACGCCGACCGATGACTGCCTCTACAATTATTTAATGCCAAATTTAGGATTTCCTCTAAGATAATCAAAAGTATAATTAGAGCCGAAGCTTTATTTCTTAAGAAGTATAAAAATACTATAAAATAGTGTGTTTATTAGGTTGCTCTTATACACAAAACAATTATAATAAATATCTTGACATAAATGGAATAATTGCAATAGTGATTGTTATAGCAGCATCAAAACGATTGCAATAGCATTGGCGACAAGGGATGTGTTGGATAAAACAAGTTCTAGAAATCCAATACTATAAAACATTGTGGCGGATCCGCGATACCGATATGATCGAGAGTCGTTCTCAGATAATCATCGTTAAGACTTTCTATTGAAAAAATATATGATAATTTCATTTGTTTATTATTTAGTTATTATTTATTAGGATTCTTATTTTTCATTGTCCGACAGATACCTAGTTTGTAAATATTAAAAATGAATAAAAACAAAAACATAATTAAGAATTATCCTTCTTAATGCCTATTAATAGTCCACTGCGGACTATGTCCAGGAGTTATATAATCAATTTCTGTCTGTTTTCCGGAACTTTTCCATCTTCCTGTCGTAAAACTAATAAAATCCCTCTTCCAAAAAACTACAAACTCCTCGCAACTCAACAAATATAGACCAATCTCTATATTACCCTTTTTATCAAGACTTCTTGAATCTGTTGTTCACCATCAATTGTCTACATTAATTTACAAAAATAATTTATTATCTCATTTTCAATCAGGCTTTCGACCTGGACACAGCACAGCACCACTGATCTTCTCAAAGTTACTGCCATTCGATGCTCATTATCTATTATTTAGCTACTCTTATCATAGCTACGCCAATTATTTGTAGATCTACTCTCAGGCAGGACATTGTCTCTATAGATAATGCTGAAGGCAGTCTTAATATGGACTTGACAAATTTAAGTAACTGGACTCGTAATTTAGCGTTGAAGTGAATATATATGTGATCATAATAACTGGAAGTGTTTATCCAATATCGACGATTATCCAATCTAAACTTAACGTTTCTCCTGTCTCGTTTTCCGGTTCTTTCGTTATCTATTCTCCTAATGTTAAAAATCTTCGTGTTTACTTTGACTTAACCTTGTTCCACTGAAATACAAAAATCAGTGGTTCGGTTATCGCTAAGCTGATTGTTCTGGTTCACATTAGAAAGTTTCTTCCGGTCAAGGTAATGTTAACACTGGTGTATTCCCCTATTTTTCCTATCATTGATTATGCCGATGTGTGTTATCCTGACATTAATGAGAATGTACTGGACAAGCTGGTCCGTCTCATCAATAACTGCATCCCTTTCATCTTTTGTCTTCGCAAGTTTGATCACGTTTCCTCGTTCCGCTCTCAACTAAAGTGACTTCCTGTTCGTCAAAGAAGACATTTCAGGATACTTTCAACGGTTTTCTCTGTTTTATTTAATAACCTCTACTCTGATTATGTAAAACGTAAGTTTTAGTTCTTGTGTGACACTCACAACCGACAGCTTCGTTACCATTCGTTCTTCCTTATCACTTGCCTTCCGAGTTGATCGACTATGGAATGCGTTGCCTGCCAAAAAAGCATTCAAAAAATATTTAGGTCACTTTTTAAACTGTTCACATTTACTAAAACAATGATGATCATCCTCAACATTAGTATATGTTGTTCTAGTTTATTATACTTGTATTAGTTATATTTCATTACTTATTTTAGTATATCTAATAATATTTAGGTATCTATATGAATGTATAATATATATATATATATATATATATATTTCTTACGGAATACGGGGCAAACGAGCAGGTAGCTCTCGTTATAGTAAGTGATCATCGCCGCCCATGAACACCTACAATACCAGAGGATTAGCAGATGCGTTGACCGGCCTTTGAGAAAGGTATAGGTTCTTTTCTTGAAGGCCCCTAAGTCGTATTGGTCCGAAAAAACTGCATGGCGGCAGCAGATTCCATAAAGTGCTTGTGCGTGGCAGATAATTCCGCGAAAAATCCACTGTGCTGAAATGCCAACCATCAAGGTGGTCACGATGGAATTTTGCGCTGTGCCACAATGTACGATGGTGAAAATTAGCGGCTGGAATTAATCCGAACAATTCCTCGGGATACTCCCCATGGTAGATCCTATAAAAATGCAAAGCGATGCAACATCTCTTCGCAAAGCCTGTGGATCAAGCCGATCAGATAGAACATAGTCGTCGACGATTTGAGCCGCTCATCGTTGCATGCGGTCAAATGGAAGGAGCTGACGAGCACTGAGCAGAGATGAGAACAGAACTCCATGTGTGGCCGAACCTGCGCCTTATAAAGTTGCAAGCGATGGGCCGGCATGAAGTACTGTCGCGCTCTACTGAGCAGGTCAAGCTTTTTAAAGGCCGATTTTGTCTTCCCTTCCAAGTGACCGCGAAACTGAACGTTGCTTGATATGTCAACGCCAAGGATTCCGATACCGGCTGAGGCAACGATGGGAGTGCTCTCGAAATGAGGTGATAAGACGAAGTGTTCCTTTTTTGCGGTAAACGCGCAAACTTTTGTCTTGTTAAGTTTGAACTCGACTAAATTTAGTAAAAGAACTAAATTTAGTCGGCCCCAGTCCGAGATTTTTCCCAACAAAATCTCAACTTCAGACAAGTATGTTCCGGTACTCGTCGACATGTTCCCGAGAAATATTGGCAGTATAAGGCATCACCAGTGCTGTCATCTGCAAAGCTTACCAATCTGTATCATATCATTAAAATGCAGAAAAACAGAGTTGGCGATAGCAAACGGCCTTAAGGGACACCAGCGTTCAAAAACTTGGAGTCCGAGCATGCACTATCAACTACGACCTTGATGCTCAGGTTTGTGGGAAAACTAGTGACCCAATTGCAACAAGCTTCGAGAGAAGCGCTTTGTGCCATACCCGATCAAAGGCTTTTGCTAGACCAAACTAACTGACAGGGCCTCCCCCTTGCTCTCTACTGCCTCCACCCATCGATGAGTGAGGTACACTAGAAGATCACCAGCTAAGCGACCACGACGGAAGCCGTACTGGCGGTCACTAATCAACTGGTGCTCCTCTAAGTACCTCAAGAGCTGGCAGTTTATAATCGATCGGTCTGTAGTTGGACAGATCTCAGCGGTTGCCTTTCTTAGGGATCGGGTGCACCAAAGTTGTCTTTCATGCCTTCGGGACGCCGCCTAGAGAGTAGGAGTACCGGAAAAGACGCGTTGGAACCGATGTCAAGTCTGGAGTATACATTCTTAACACAATAGGGGGCTTTCGACTTTTGGGTGTCCAGGTAAAGGAGTGCTTTGCGCACTGAGCTCTGAAAAAACCGGATGTTTGGCATCTCGAGCACTCACTACACGAGATGGTCGGCGGTCAGTTCCCCCGTCATCAAGAGTTGAGTTGGACGCAAAAAGAGAACCTAGAGATCGGCTTCCTCATTGGCGTCATGGGCCAGCGAGTTGTCTGCTCAGATGGTAGTGATGGCTGACTGAAATTCCCTTGGACAGCCTAGTCGAGAGACCAGCACTCACGGGTTCCCGAAGGAAGACGAACTAGTTTCTCGCCAATTCTACCAATGTGCTCATATTTTGCCGCAGCAATGACTCTTTTAAAGGACCTGGAGGCAGAGTTGTATTTATTTTTAAAATCGCTAGATTTTGAATACCGAGACGCCGATGCATTAGCCCTGGCCTGGTAACACTGCTGCTTTTGGCAAGATGCCATTCTGCAGGTGCCACCAAACTAAGGCTGAGAACTACCACCGATGGGTACCACAAAGGATGGAACGAAGAGTTCGATTTCCTGAAGCACCACATCAGCGAAAGAATTGACATCGATGTCGAGACTATCCAGCAAGAAGCTAACCTACCCCCATGGGTAGGAAACAAAGAGAGACCGCATCCCTTCCTAATCCGCTGACCTGTAGTTCCACACACGGCGACAGTCTGCGAATAGCGACCGCAATAGGCACATGATAGGCACTTTACTCCGGATCAGGCAATGGTCCGAAGATCCCAGAGGGGCATCGACGAAGACCTCATAGCCATCCGGATGAGACTTCAGCAGAAGATCCGGCAGGTTCCAGATATGGAGGATCATACACCTTGCATACCCGCTTGGAACCCGCGTTGGCGAAGTGATCAGTTGTGTCAGATCATATGCCAGGCCAAAGTCATAGACAGATCTCCCCGCATGATCGGTGATTCGAGATAGTATCCATTCGGCGTGATGGGCGTCGAAGTCGCCGAGTATCACGATCTCTGCGGACGGGATCTGCTGTAGCACGGAATCTGCAGCCATTTGGATGTGGTCAATGAGTCGGTCAGTTTTGGTATTACCGCTGTGGGACCTATAGAGGCACCCATGGACGCGAGGGTGTCTATGCGTAGCCAAAAGGGTGGACAGGTCCCTACCTTCAAGACTGCCGAGGCGTTGAGAACATATATCCTGTATGACGTATACATAAACCCCGGCCCGTGGCACAAAGGAATGTTTCAGTTTGTACACCGGGTAGGAAAGATAAGAGGTATCCACCGGAAAGGATATCTGCGTCTCGGTAAAAAAAAGCATGGCCGGCTTTGCCGTCTCCAGATAATAGACGGCATCAAGATTGAAATTAAGTCCCCTGATATTGCAGAAGTCCACGGTAAGCGTGGTGAGGGGTGCCCTAGTTTTTTTGCTTTGTTTGCCTCGAGCAGTGTGGGGATCTGGGAGGGAGGGGAGGGAGTCGAGCCGGCCTATTCATGCAACAACAAAATCTGATGCGAGGCTCTACCACTGTTATGAAAGGATAGTATATGACTATAAATAAATAAATACTATAACGATAATTTCGAAACTCATCGCAGCTGAACATCTGAGTGTCCGGAGAACCGTTAGCAAAATGTAATGAATTTTTATTACAGGCCATGAAAAACTCTTTAATTATACAATTAGCCTGAGTTCGAAGAACTTCTGTATTTTATTTGAGAAGGGAATTTAATTGACATCGTAAAATTTTCACTCTTTATAAAACAATTTCAAGAAATTACTCCCTTGCTGTCACCATGTGTAAGTCTTTCCGTCGTTTTAAAGGTCGTGATAAAATGTATTAATCTGTACTATAAATTTTATAAGTAACACACGCATTTGAGTGTTCATAATTATTATTTTTGAGTACGTTGTCAATTAGGTGAACTGAAACAAAAGCTTTAATCAAAGGCTTGTTTTGCGAGTAATCATAATGCGGAATATTTTTAAATTTATTTATATAGATTACTTGACCCCTTTGCTATTTTTGAAATAAGATCACTAAACTATGTTCCTATAGTAATAAACATAGCCTGATTTCCAAATCTAAAACGTATATGGACACATCTGGAACGGCTGGTTCTGGGTCCCGGGTGTGGGTGTCTGTGTATGAGCTATTTATTAGCTGTATAGACCATACAAATATTTTTTCCGTGCGGGAATTGAACCCGGAACCCGTAGCGTAGCCAATCGTTTAGTCACTGCGCCAATCGAGTCGACATCACTAAATTGTCGAATAAAATAACCTTGACCTTTTTGCTCTTAGTAGATAATAAAGTTGTTTTCATACAGATTTAGTACAGTTTTTATTACCTAGGTAAAGAAAATCCTTACTGAATCCCTCGAAAATAATATAACTTTTATTACAACTGGATTTAAGGTATTTCATAGTAAATAGTTTCCTCTTTTTTAGTACCTTGATCATTTATTTGATTTTAGGGACACCTTAATTACAGAAACTAGCACCCCATCACTAACCACAGTTTGTCTTTTTTATACATATGGAGAAATGTCTCTCGCTTTTTCCGTCCTCAAAACGAGCACTCGGAAGCACCAGTCTTCCCGACCGCGTTTCGGTCGTGAGGGATACGCAGAGCAGCGCAACATAATAACTTCAGTCCTCTCCTTCCGAGGCCCCAACAATATCAATGGTGCGGCCCCACCAAAGTCACGAAGGATTCCCTATCCTTCGCGTCGCAATACAAACGCTCCTCTTCCTCTCGACTCCGCCTCGGCAGCAGAGGGCAGTGTGAGCGGTGTTGGTACACCGCCACTGCTTCCGCCAGACCTCGTGTTCGCATCCAAAGGGGGCTTGCGAAAAAGAAGGGTAAATCAACACTTAAAACTTCAGTTCACAATTTTAGTACGAGTAGTACCGACGCCGAGGTTTTAAATCGGGTTAATAGCTTACTTTGAAATTCTTAACGCTCTTACTTTAATTTTGTTTATTTTAATTAACAAAATTACGAGAGCTATATAACCACTCTGACTTCAACGTTCTCTAATTTGAATTATTTCAACGCCAGGTACGGCAACTAGCAGCCTGTTGTCGTAAATAATACCATATAAAATATATTTTACTGGTGTTAGGATTCCTATGCAGGAATCCGTTTAGATAGGTACTATCGTAGTGCCAGTAATTCTGCAAACATTACTGTGTTTCGGTCTGAAGGTTACTGAGAGCTAGTGTCATCACTGGGCATATGGGACTTAAGAACAGTCTAGGGGTGATGAGCGCAGTGTAGTGCCACACAGAAATGTTCTAGGTGATACAGCATTTTTTAGAGGCAGACATTGCATATACCATCACATAAACGATTTGCTAATCTGGTCACTATCTTCAATTAAAAAAATCTTCATTTCCGCTCTAATAATTTTTTTCACTAAACTAGGATTCCCTCTGTGAATGCGTTTCCAGACAAACAGCATGTCCGCAAATGTCCAGCCCTGAAACAGTTATATGTGATTCATACAAATACTTTTTTCCATACCTCATAAATCGAATATAAATAAATTGATCCCGTGACCTGTATACCGCATAAGCAAACCGTTAAGCCACTGCGCCAACCGCGTTGTTTGAATAGTGATAATCCAACTTTTACAATCTCATTGTTTCAATTCAATCTACACAAAAAACCTTAGTACTTATAATACCTTCGAGATGAGATAGGTGGATTTACCACGATGCGAATTAGCAGGCATATTTTATTTAAAAGATAAACTTAGCGGCTGCAACACTCCGTTTAATAGGCTCAATAAATTTTGAGATCGCTGTTTACGACCTTCCTGGCTAAGTTTTGTTGTACAATACATACTTACAGTCACGCTTTTTTCTCATATAAGGGGTAGACAGAGAGCACACTCGTGGCTCACTTTTCGCCCATGGGCAGACATTGCACTAACCATCAGGTGAACGATTTTCTCGACTCGTTACTTTCTTCCATAAAAAAATAATGAGGCTTGTCCAGGATTTACAATTTGCTCATACCTTGAATAGACCTATGTTAAGCCGGTCTATGAACTAACTGTAAATAAAAAATAAGTTTTGAAATACTATCGTAATGAAACCGCTTCCATAAAAAAATAAGCGGTCAGTCTTTTCTAAGGTTGCTTGAGGGACTAGAGATCACAGTGTACGAACTCAGTTTAACGGTGACAAGATACACTTGCGTTTTAAGAACGTGAAATTGCAAAAAATTGTCATCGCTCCAGTAAAATCACTTGTAAAATGCACTTTAAGCGCTAGCTCTCCTCCCAAGTTTTACTTGTAACTTGCTGGCGCGAGAACATTCACAAATCGTTAGAAAGTAACCAAAAAAGGGTTTAGGAAACAATTGGTATTTGGGAGTTCTGGCGATGATAGCCTCCTCTCTAGGCCGGCAGTCATCAATAACCATTCAAACGATCCTATTTCACTTCAATTCTGAACATAATTAGTTGAATATAATTTACCTACGGCCTACCCCACAATGAATGAGCAAAAACATAGCGCCATCACAACGCGCCCGGTCGTTCGCTGGAAAGGTGTTTGCGCGATTTTATACTAAGTAGAAGAATTTGATTTTGCATTACTAGCGCCAGCGCCGACGCCGGAACTTTCAATGTGGTGTAGCGGTAACATTGTTATTTCATACAACACAAAGCACCATTATTTGCGTATTTGTTACAATTTATTTTAATAATTTTGTTTTAAAGCTTTTAGAAATTGAATCTGAAATCTACTTAGACGTCCATTTCATCATCATTATTGTCATTATAGTCCATCACACGACCGCCCCCAAACCGCTGAACTGGTTTATGAGGCACTAGCATCCATTAGCACTTTCGGACAGGTCGTCGCTTCATCTAGTGAAGGGATCATCTTACGGGTACACTTCGTTTGCCGGTAGGTTGTTGCCGTTTGATAACAGAGAGGTTATTTCGTTCATATATTTTTTTTTTATTTTTTTTATTGTATAAAGTGACGAAACGAGCAAAACGTTCACCTGACGGTAAGTGCAACGTCCGCACAACAAATGATGTGTCACCCAGAATATTTCTGTGTGACACCACACTGCGCCCGTCAACCTGAGACATCAGTTCTTAAGTCTTAAATGCTCAGTTATTACGCTAGCTAACAGTGCCCTTCAAACCGAAACACAGTAATACTTGCACACTACTGCTTCACGGCAGAATAACTGGCCCTGGGGTGGTACCTACCTAGACGAATTCCTGCACAGGAAACCTACCACCAGTAAATGGTTAATGTTCGAGTCAATCGAGGTCGTGATCAAAGCATTTGTGATAATCAATTAAAAATGTTACACTGTTGTACTCTTGGGCTGTAAAACACAAATGTAAATGTATGTACATAAGTGAGCATTTTCATATTTAGGCAATGGTTGTTCAAAAAGTATATTAATGAAAGCGAACGTAAATATTAATGAACGACTACAACTTATTCTGCCACCATTTTCTTTCGGCATGAAATTTGACAATTTTCTGATAACAATTAATTGTTGTGGAGCATTTTCGCTTGAGCGACGCCTTTGAATTAATAGAACTTTCTATGCCAATCAGTCTTCTGTTGCGGAAATGCTTTGAAAACTGCGTTCCATCTTACGGAGAAAGAACTTTAATTTGCGAAATAACAATAACACGTTTCGTGCATACATTTCAACAGCACGGCATTGTACTCGTAACATATGAAGTAATTCCCCATCGCACCGGGAGTGATCTTTCGGAGTAGAATGTCGAAACACTTCTGTCGTTTTCGGTAATCGGTGACCGTGAGTGAGTAATGGGTGAGAGTGAGTGTCTTTGCTCTTTTGGCACTCAAATATCTTACAACAGTTGAAAACTTCCTATAGTAATCGGAAGTTGATGGCTTCTATGCTACGCGTCGCGGTGTGGTTCACCACATGATTCAAATATTTGTATGGACTACAGATAGTAGCAGTTTTAAGTATTTTGCGTATGTGGCATTTTAGACTGTAATTTTTTTTCAAGGTTTTTAAAGTAAAAATAAAAGAGAAATATGAGCTAAAGGAAGATGAAGATTAGTGGTAGGAGACCATAATCATGAGCAGTTAATTTAATAATAACTTCAGCATTTTTAGTCATAGTAATGTATAGATACAGCCTATAAATGTCCTACTTCTGAGCACAGTCGTCCTCTCATTCCAGAAAGGGTTTTTGGAGCCCGAAAAAGTCCTCCACGCTGCTACGATGCGGGTTGGACTTTACATGTCTTCGACATATTTTTATTCCACAGACATGCAGGTTTCCTCGCAATGTTTTCCTTCACCGCTGAGGATATGGAAAATCAGCACTTAAAATAACAATTTCAGAGGTGCCGAAACCGAGGATCGAACTCCGTTCACTCGCGGACAATGGAATTTAAGGCGAGCGCCCAGCCCCTGAGCTACCACGGCCTTTGGTGTACGTCATTTAACATTTTACAAAATAGTTTATCTTCACTTTTACAGTACTAAAACTAAACTTAAACAGCCGAAAAACCTCGTCAAACAAAAACATTGATAATACAATATTTCATATGTGGAACTCGACGCTGTCTACGATTGGGTCAAGTTGTACGTTATTTTTTGTACTTCCTTTTAGTTTTGTTTTCTCGTACATTGATTTATGATTCCAAATTTAATAAGTATACTGTTTTAGTATTCCAAAGGAAAAAAGATTTATCCGGGAAGTTTTACAAGTTAAATCTTTCCCAAAAACAGTAGAAAATAGAATTTTTTTGTGAAAACTACTTTTAAATTATTTTGATACAAACATCATGACAATAACATGTATGTTCTTGACTTTCAAATCTCCTTAGATAAATAAAAGATAGAGCCGTTACATCCGAAGGGCCGGGCGCTCGTCGTAAATTTCTAAGCACGCGACGGACTAGTTCGGTGACCGATATCGCCATTTTTTAAAATGCAAGACTGCATAAATTCCTTTAACGCAGTGCAGTGCTGTAAACTTGCTAGGTAGTGAAAGAAAACTTCCTGAGGACCTATCTGTATCTGGGAAATAACAAATATTACAACGACATGTCAAGTTCGTCAACTCGCACAGGAGTATCATGGCGAACTCTTCCCAGCTCTTAATCCCTCTCGAAAAAGAGGAGATGCCTAAGCCTAGCTAGAAGACATTTATTGCTACACAATTTTATTATTAAGGGCGCATAGAACTCAGTAGACATAACAGAAGTGAAGCTTATATATTAAAAATATATATAAGCACAAATAAATAATATAACATGAATTAACAAAAATATTATTCAGTCTAATGCTAAACTAAACTACAACTATATAACTAATCAATATATAAACACTGATTAATAATTCCATGAATATTAATTAAGAATAACAGAAACGTTGCACTCAAATACGATCTTGATATTTTACACTCGCTACAATCGCAGCCAGAGATGTTTCACTTCAAAAATAAACAGTGAGTATAAAAGGTGCAAAGTGAAACTAAATTTAAATGTTACATTTATTATGAAAACATAGGTAAAGAGCTTAAGAGTTAAAGAGTAAGCATAATGCAATATTCGTATATGGGAAAAAATTAGCATTTCATTAATTTATATTAAATTCACATGCATCGTTTACAGATCGTTTTCAGTCATTAACATGCACAATGAGCACCGAAAAAGGTGACTGTTAAGAAAGAATTTTGTTAAATTGTTACAGAATTGATCATTCTTATTACCCCTAATTATTGAAAGATACCCATTTTAATATTCTTCAGATGTGTGTATCTTGTCTGTCGTCATCCTTTCAGCCTATCACAAGTCCACTGCTGAAAAATAGGCCTCCCCCACAGATAGCCACAAAAGTTTGTAGCTCTCATTTAGGAGGGATTTTGCCGTAGATGCCATGCTTGGCAGGCGGGTTGGCAACCGCAATTTATTTATTCAGATGTTCCAGGAAGATGTTGCTGCCCAGCTCCTGGTTTTCATTTACTCTCTGTCGACTTTTACGACACCCTGGGGATGTGGCGGAGTGGTAAATTCTCTTAAGCCGCCACCACACGGTCTTTAATATTGTCTGTGATTTGAATAAAAGGTAAACTTTTTTTAAACTTCTGTGGGCGCGATGAGGATAAAGTTTCGACGTCGAATTTGAGTGCAGCGTTTTCGTGCAACGTTTCTGTTATTATTAATTAATATTTATCGTTTAATTAATAATTCTTTATGTACTGAGCAATTATTTTACATTGAGTAATATTTGTGATAATCCATGTTTATTGCAGTGTGGTAGCGACTTAGAATCTACCACCCCATCTCATCTCGTGGGTGACGTGAAAGTCGACAGAGGTCGTCTTCCAGTTAGTCTGCCGTGAAGCAGTAGTATAATATAAACATTACTTTGTTTCGGTTTGAAGGGCACAGTGAGCTAGCGAAATCACTGGGCATATGAAACTTAAGAACTTATGTCTTAGGGTGATGGGCACAGTGTGGTGTCACACAGAATTGTTCTGGGTGACTCAGCATTTATTATAGGCAGACGTTGCACTTACCATCTTGTGAACGTTTTGCTCGTTTCATCACTTCATCCAATAAAAAAAGAGGGAAAATAAACCAGAAGACGGGCAACAGCTTCTTCCTGGAACACCTGAATAAATAAACTGCGGTTGCCAACTCGCTCACCAAGCGTGGCGACTATGGAAATCCCCCCAAAATGAGAGCTACAAACTTTTGTGGCAATCTATGGGGGAGGCCCATGATCAGCAGTGGACAAGTGAAAGACTGAAGTGATGATGATTATGTTTATTTATTTTTATTGTATAATAAGTTTATTTTCTGTCACGTATTCTAAATTGCACGCTTTGTTTTTTTCTAATAACGTAACTTTTTTTATAAACTTCATATTAAATATGTCGTAAGAATGAGTCCGACGCAAGTAACATACCCAAGTTAACTTAAACAAAATACGACGATACGATCTAGATCATTTAACGATTGTAGTAGGTGGCCGCGTGGCCTAGTGGTCAAAGTACCTGACTCCTAAGCTGCAGGTCCTGGATTCGAATCCCAGCCGAAGCCAACATTTGTGCTCAAACACAAATTGTTGGTTTTCGGGTCTGGTTGTGTTGTTATTGTCCCCGTGTTTCTGACACGGCATCCTTGCCTACCTCCGATCTTATCGCATCAGCTTTATATCGGGCGCGGGTAGGTTGGGACGAGTGAGTGCCTCTGTGTTTGCGTGTATACTTGTGGCACTATAATATTTCCTGCGCAATTGATAGCTATCGACAATGTTCGAAATTTGTCGCCGTCGTCGAAATCGGCCAGGAGAATACCATGTAGTAGGTTAATTGATCTGAAACTGTGCACGAAATTGAAAGACGTGTAATTAATTGAAACAATTCGGTCAAGCAACACATCTGTCCATTAAGAAACCAACAGTTGATTACACAGTAAGCAAGGCAAGTGAATTCGCTCATGTGATGCGGACTTAATTTGTGTAATAAGGTGAAAGGGAGTAATTAATTGTACATTTATGTAAATGTCGTTTTTGATTCCTGGCTATTATCGTTAATTGTTGGTACGTAAAGCACCATAACAAAGATCAGGGCACATTTTTTCCTTTTTCAGTAAATAGGTCTAGGTCTCTGACCACTAGGCGACGAAGTACTCACCTGAGTCACTAGGTGAGTACTCATGGCCTTTTCCATTGAAGTAAGTTTATTTTAACAACACTATTGTTATAGTTTTTTTACGAAAATTAAAAAGTAATCTTTATGACACATTGTTTCTGTTTTGATAGATATAAACGGGAGCAATTTGTTGTTCTATTTTTTTAGTTAAATAAAAAATATAATAAAAACATTTGTGTGTGAAATCATTTATTTTCTTTATCATGATATTAAACTCAATCATTTGGCTAAGACTTTACTATTTTATTTCTATTGTTTCCAAAAAGCGTATCAATGACTGTTAAGAATATTTAAATTTATCTCAATACTTGTCTTAATGCATTTTGAAAATGAAATAACAGCAAATAAATGGTGTCTTTGCAGCCACATGCGATCATTTTATGAAATTTTATCGTTTCGTACCTTACACGTCGTAAATTAGAGCAATTGAAACATACATGGCTCCGTTTTTACATTCCGAAATATAAAAGCAACTTACGAAATGCGATTTTTTTCAATGCATGCGATCCAAGTTCAAAAGTGGACTCATAAAAAGAAATGCTTAAATAAAACAGTGAACATTGTAATTGCTGTTATTTTTATTCAAAATTTGACAACCACGTGACCAACCAAACATTTGTTTTTAACGACAAATGCCGATTACCAACGGGCCACGCAGTCGTTGTAGTCAAAATAATTCAGTTGTCGACTATTGCCTGCAAAATGTCATAATTTCCACCAGATGGCGGTCATCAACGCGCCACAGAAAGTGCCAGGCTAAATATATACGGAGATGGGCTTTGATGCAGCAGTGGATTAGTAACAGTGTGTTAGGAATAATTTTAATTTGTATTTATTTTTTCACTACACATTATACGTATACATGTTTACTTACAAATTCGTACCACTTAAACCCTACAGGGATTTAATTGTTGCATGTAGTCACACGCATGCATACTTACTTTGCATGCTGTGTGGTAAGTTTGTAGATTGGTATAGAAGCGTCGCATCGCTCACGTTGTGCATGTGACCTGTTTCTCTTCGTTCCTAACTTTAAGCATGATGAATTAGAAAGAAATAGAAATTAATATTTACTCTTTTACGATTTTCACGGAAAAAATTAGGTACAACATTCGTCTTTTTCAATAGCTGGTATTCAATATCTTTTTTATTTGTAATTAAATAGAAAATCTTAAGTCAAAACAGATACATGAAAAAACATTGGTATATTTTTTTAAATTATTTGTATTTATCGTGGACAAATAAAAAACCTGTCTTAATTTATGTCTGTTCTGTCTTATTATAATGATAGCAGTTGAATCTATGACTATATAGAATCGACTAAGGGATACAACGTGGCCATGGAACATTGATCATAACGAACTTTATCTCTTATGATTAATGACAAAATCACGAAATTAAAAAAAATGGAAAATAAAATTGATTAATATTTTTGAAATGTGGTAGTACTACATTGAGACAATTATAAAGATGTGTAGTACTTACCTTAGCCGCTTTAATCAACTAGTAAATAATGGTACATAAAACAAATTAGACTTGACTATATAAACAAACTATGTATAACATCATATAATATACTCAAATCGGTATGAACATTTTCATTGTTATTACAAAAGCATAGGGCTCGATATAACAATAGGCGGACTTAATGCTGTATGCATTCTATACTCGCCAACCTTTGGGATAGCAGAAAAACTCAATGGCGGTACAAAAAAAAGAGATGACAAAAAATGAAATAAATGGATTACACTTAAAAGAAAAAAGAATTAAAAACATTATACACATATCGACTTGCACTTACATAAATACGTATAATCAATAAATACATACTAAAAACACACACACACATACATTTACATTCACACATGAACGAATACAATGTGTTAAGAATGAGAGTTTATATTATACATATAAATTATTTATTCAGAGATTTTACCGGTTAAGTGACGGTTTTACGAGCCGTGATGGTGAAAACGCCCGTGTATTCTTCTGATGGAGTAATTTCGTGGCCAGTTATGAACAGCTGAAGGATAAAATGCTTCAAATTAAATATTAAATAAACGCAAATTTCTTGCTAACACTAATAAAGTGGATTTGCATTCATATCGAATATAATGAAGCTAGACAGTTTGTATGTTTCAACGCTCTAATTTCTTAAAAATACTAATCGTCGTTCGTCGTCGTTTCAGCCTATCAAAAGTCCACAGCTGAACATAGGCCTCCCCCATAGATAGCCACAAAAGTTTGTAGCACTCATATTGGAGGGATTTTGCCGTAGTTGCCACGCTTGGTAGGCGGGTTGGCAACCGCAGTTTATATATTCAGATGTTCCAGGAAGATGCTGCTGCCCATTTCCTGGTTTTAATTTCCTTCTGTCGACTTTTACGACACCCGCGGTGGTAGGATTCCTATGCAGGAATCCGTCTAGATAGGTACCACACCAGGGCCAGTTATTCTGCCGTGAAGCAGTAGCGTGCAAACATTACTGTGTTTCGGTTTGAAGGGCACTGAGAGCTAGCGTAATCACTGGGCATATGAGACTTAAGATCTGATGTCTCAGGGTGACGGGCGAAGTGTGGTGTCACACAGTAATTTTCTGGTTGACACAGCATTTGTTATGGGCAGACGTTACACTTACCATCAGGTGAACGTTTTGCTCGTTCCGTCAGTTTTATGAAATAAAAAAAAAACCCACGCGATGGGATGGGATGGGGTGGTAGATTCTCTTAGGCCGCTACCACACGCTTCCACACGCTTCCACACGGCAAAAATACTAATCAGATTTGAAAAATTATTTTTGAACTAGTTAATTGTATAAGTACGAGTATGTTATTGTATTGATAACCCGTTTATTGAAAAAGATCAAGGCCTACAGGAGCCGTACACTGATAACCGGACATTACCGAGAAGGGCCGAATTTGAATTCTCTGGTCAGCGAGGTACCATGCCGCACCGCGAAATTATTTAATCGGCTAATTTTACGCGGGTGAAGCCGCGGGGCACAGCTAATACTGGCTAAACTCACAAATCCGAGCGCATGTTGTAATCCCGCAGTGTTGCACTCACACACAATTCTTACTCGTTTACACACACAACCCGCTGGAATCTTATTTAATTTCCTAAACATATTCTGTTATGTACCTTGTAGTGTTTAATAAAACTAAATACGATGTATATTATAGGTAAACTAGTTACAACTAAATTACAAACATTATACAAGTTCAAATACCACCCGACCATTAATCTACGTAACTAACATAGAACCTTCTCAAGAATGCAACTCTGAAATTTAAGGAATTCAAAACCATCGTATATTAAATTTATTAAGGCTAGCCCCCTGTAATTCCAAATTACTATGTACTTTTTGTATACTATGTAATACTTAAACTATTTAAATATACGTATATATAGCGTTGAAAGTACCTGATAAACTATGAATAGTATTTGTAGTACAATATTTGCCATAGGATGACGGCTTAAGTAAATAAACTACACATTCTCATCTTGTGTGTGTCGTAGGAATAGACTAATGGAAATGCCTGGAAAATATTGGAGCTTTCGACAGGTCGGGGAAAAACCCTTTCAGAAATACTAGAGTGAAAATACACAAACCCGTGCTGAACAGAAGCGTCTACGTCTGCCATGCGTCGTCCAACAGTGGGCCGTTTAGTAGCTGATAATTATGGTGATGGTTTATATTGATATAAATATTTTAAAAATAACAACCTATAATAGTCCTACTGCTGAGCACAGGCCTACTGTCATTTTTGAGACGGCTTTGGAGTCGGGTAGAGTCCGCCACGCTGCCCCAACGCGGGTTGGTGGATTTCACATGTCCTCGAAATATTTTCGTTCTTAGATATGCAGGTTTCCTCACGAGGCTTTCCTTCATCACTGTGCACATGGTGAAGCGGCACTTAAAATTAAAATAACTCAATTGAAGCGACAGCTATGTCGCCATATGAAAAGCTCAAGAAATATCTCATACATTCCATAATCGCGCTATGTAAGCTTCTGAGATGCGATCTACGAGTAGAAATAGAACATCTAAATATTACTAAGTCGGAGAAGACATCCTCTCCAGATCACACCATCCTATCTGGCAGGTAGCTATTCTTTTCTTTAGCAATATCATCCGCTAAACAATATATCGTTGCATTGTGCATGAATACATCAACGCGTGCGTGCAAGCATTTCTATGATCTTCCTTGTATGTTCATATATATATATATATATATATGCAGTCACGCCTTTTTTTTTAATAAAGGGTAGGTCTCTGCCACACCCGTAGTGTCTACTGGGGGCACTATTCGCCCCCGCTGGAAACAAGCCTTGACAAATGGCAATATTGGTACAAGTGAAAAATTCTTACTCCCTTTTGCGTTCTCACGAGCAGTATAGTGACAATATTGCATATTTCACCTTTTACGACAAGTCGGTAGAGGGCAGATGTTATCCTACTCTGCCGGACACCTATCGACTAAGGTATATGTTCATACCCTCTACCCGTATATTAATATATGCCTACCATTCTTGCGTCTCTACTATATTATTTTATTTGCAACGAATAAGATATTCTCAAACTTGGTTCCTTCATGACTGCACTCGAAATTACTCTATAGATAAAATTTTCTAACATTTTCATAATCCATCCTCGTAAAACCGGCACTTAGCGATAAAAATCTTTTACATATACTGATATAAACAACGCAGGCCTTAAGCTAAAATCTCTTGCTTTTGAAATGTTTCGTGTGTTTGCAATATTAATTTATTTTTATATACATTAATCAAATTTAGTTAGACATTATTTACTTATCTACAACATATAAACAAAATTAAAGTGTCTGTTTGTAATAACAAAATAACAGCTTTTTACTCATTGCTTATGAAAGTATTCACGATACTTTGAATGTATGATAAATGCAATTTTTTAAATTTTTGTCTGTCTGTCTGGCTGTTTGTTCCGACTAATCTTCGAAACGGCTGGAATATTTTGAAGGGACTGATAACTTTAATTTTAGAAAAATAATTAGGGTTCGGTGCAATAAAATTAAAACCCCAAAATCCGTTTCAAATAGTAAAGCGCAGCTGAAAGCACATTACAGCTAATTTTTAACAAATTATCACTTATAAATTACCACCTTTCAGCTACCTAGCTTTTACCCGCGGTTTCGCTCCTGTAGTTCTTAAAAAATTCTTAAAATATGGAGTTTTAGTCAATAGAACACTAATCCTGTAAAACAAATAATCTACACAGTATTAGGAAGCTATTTATGTTGTACTCGTATGTCAAACGTTAGGATGTAATAAACCATAGAAGATGCTTATTTTTTATTATTTAATAAGTATTTAGAAAAAAATAAACTGCATAATAAATATATTATATACATTTATTTATTATAATAGTTCATAAATATAATTAAAAAATCACGTTGTATGTTAAAAATAATATAAAATTGTTTAGCTTTTTCACCCGCGACTTAAGCGCGAGTTAAGACTTGGCGCGCGAGCGAAGAAATGGCGCAAGAAACTCCAGCGACGCTTCTGCTTATGACACTACTGCTAGGGGAGAACCGGCCTGAGATGCGGCGGTATCGCGAATAACTTTGTCTGATACGCCGACGGCGGGGGCGGTATGATGGTGATAATGGGTGTTTGTGTAGTGTTGAGTAGAGCGCTTGGGCCCTAGTGGTCGCGTCGTCAGGGTCCTCGAGGACGTGCCTCGGTCTCGTTTTTCCGCGGGTCGAGTTTTGGTGTATAGCGAGGGGGTTGTATGTGGCGGCACTGACAACCAGTGGGTTGGGGTGCGTGGCGGCAGAGTCGAAGTATCGGCGAGAGGCCAACTTTAGATATTGGGCTATGGTAGGAAGCCCTAAATTGATATGAAGGTTAGCATTACGCACGAACCACGGTGCTCCCGTGGCTTTACGCATAAATCGATTTTGTATTACCTGAATTCGGTGAATTTGACGCGGGGAGGCATGCGCAAATACGAGGCTTGCGTATGTCATAATTGGCCGAATACAGGCTTTGTAAAGTGTAATTTTATTACGTAGGGACATTTTGCTATTTTTATTTAGTAACGGATGTAATCGGCCGAGGACGAACGCCGCTCGGTTCCTTACTCGGTTAATATGTGGACCGAAGCTGAGTCTCGAGTCTAATAGAACGCCTAAGTATTATTTAATTGACTGTCTTTTCCCAGGGGATTGGACGATCGAATAACTCTATGGTGGGGAGATGCGGCGTAATGCGCCGCGAGAAGTACATGGCTGCACTTTTGATGGGGATGACCTCGATCCTCCATTTCCGAAACCAGTTTCCGAGGGTTCGGGCTGCGGATTGGTGGCGTTTAGAGATAGTGTCTGGATTACGTCCAGACATATAGAGGCAGGTAGCATCTGCGAAGAGGTCGAGTTCGACGCCGCTGGTGTGCGGTATGTCGTTCGTGAAAAGGGTGTAGAGCACTGGACCTAGGATTGAGCCTTGTGGTACGCCGGCTAGGATGGTATGTGATTCGGATCGCACCCCCTCGACGCGGTAGCGGAAGGTTCGACTGCGTAAGAAATCTCGTATGATGAGTACGAGGCGATCTGGCACACCGAGTCCATATAACTTGTATATGAGCCCGTTGTGCCAGACCTTGTCGAACGCTTTCGCCACGTCGAAGAAGAGCGCTCCGGTATGAAGCCCGCGTATGAAGCGGGATTGAATGTGCTCCGTTATGCGGTGCGCCTGCTGGGTACATGAGTGTTTGGCACGGAATCCAAACTGCTCGTGGATGGGGATCCCTCGAGACTGCATGAAGTATCATAAGCGGGCGAGAAGTAGGCGTTCGTATATCTTGCCTAAAGCCTTGAGGAGGCTTATAGGCCGATATGCGGTGGGATCGGACGGGTGTTTAGAGGGCTTTAGAATCCCTCCGACCTCTGCTTCTTTCCAGATGTTCGGAAAGATTGCGTTGGCCAGAGCTGCGTTGTAGATTAATACCAATAGCTGAATGATGGTAGTAGGCAGGAGCTTAACTACTTTGTTAGTGATACCATCGGGACCGGGAGATTTCCTCGGACGGAGGTTTTTAATAATAGACTCTACTTCGGCGCTGTTAACCGGCGGAGTCGACCGGTAAGGTGCTTGGGGAGCATTGAGATTTTAGGCTGTCAGCTAGACATTCTGCCTTTTCTTCGTCTAGGAAGGCAGGCGGTTGGTTGGGTCGTACTAAAGGGGGCATTGAACGGGATGTGCCTCCTTTTAGTGATTTTGGAAGTCGCCAGAAGGTGACGTGAGACGGTCCGATGTTAATGAGACTGTTATCCCACCGATCGTTTCTGAGCTCCTGCATACGTGTTCGGACCTCGCATTGCAGGGTGCGTAGTGTTGTTCTATTGCTGACGGTAGGATATAAGTCGTGAGCGCGAGTGGCTGCGTTCTTACCCGCGACATGGCTTCGTGGTTGTAAGGAAAAATAGCATTAGGATGCTACTATATTCATTGCTATATACTCTTCCACCCCTACTCTAATACGTGCAAATTTTGGGCATTAGACACACTCGAATATGCTCCATATTACATTTGAAAAAGCATGTTTTTTTCAGGTGCACTCTTGCTACCTTTAATGTTTGTTCCTGCACTTTGTTAAAAGTAATCGCAAAACTGAATTTTACAAGGTTACTGCAGTCTTTTGAATTGAAGGATAGGTAAGTGGAGCTACGAAGGATGGTTACACTTTCACCTTTTCCCTATCCTGGTTAAAAAGTGTAACCGATTATGTTCTGTCCAAGTAGTGTGATTCGTGGTGTATGTAAATTTCACATAAGCATGACCAGTACATCTAATATTAATAAGATTTTATGCTAGAGACAACTCCAGAGAGGTTAGAATCTCTACGGGATACGATGAGGAATTTGTCCTAGTACCGACTTACAAAAAATATCTAAGTGTAAAAATACTTAGTATAGCTTAGATGATCGTATCATGTAACAACTAAGTAAGAATAATAAATGCTGGATAGTACACAGGAAACTCAACCAAATCCGATAAACATTGCGGAGCTTAGTATTAATATTAAACATGTATGATGTCACTATTGTATACATAACTACCTAGCGATATAGCAAAGACAAACACAGAAGCGCGCCCAGGCACGGAATTTGATTAAAATTAAACTAAATTTAAATCCCACATGAACTGTGCATTTTCCGGGACCAAAAGTATTTTATATGTCATTTCAGAACCTCTGAATTCTCTGTACCAAATTTCGCGTTACATTTTCGCGAATAATACTATATGCTTAATAGCAAACAGGAAGTCTGCATTTTTTGGGATAAAAAGTATCTTATGTGTAATCCCAAGACCTAAGATATACTATTTTTTTTCAAAATCTGTTCCACCATTTTAGCCACCATGATACAGGGATCTACAGAAATTATTTTCTTTTTTTTTTTAATCTTAATTACTTTATTCCCTTAGCGAGGTACGATAAAACGTATGTACTTATTCTCGAAATTTAGAAAATTATCATTTTGCGATATCGCCATAAAACTAAAAGAAACACTATCTGCGTTACATATTGTGAAAAAAAACCGCCCTTTTTAAAGTAGATTATTCAAAGTTTTGTTGAACTATTACGTAATGTATGCTTGCAATATTATAGATTGTGAAATCACTACGTAAATGTTTGATATTTTCACAAGAAACAGTTATACGTTAACAAAACGTGCAAAGACTTTGACATTCGTTCGAAAAGAAAAGGGTCGGCTCAAATTGAATAAGAGCGTGATGGGACTCGACATCGACAAACTTTTACAAAAAACACTTTAAAATATAAATGAATGAACGAAACTTAATTTATAAAGGGGAAGGGGGAATGAATTCGTGTAATTCCTCGTGTACTCTCCAAAATGTAACCCGTTGAACACCGACATATTGGCCTTTCGCCTGTGTATGTAACCAAATCAGGGTCACCGATTAGCCCCTTTGCTTGTCTTTAATTAACAATACTTATAATCCTGTTAACCATTCCATCTAAGTTTAAAACTGGTGCGAGGGTATGTCCTTTACGTCAATAGTCGAATGGCAACTTTCGCAGTCCGTACCCTAAATTATTAGGCTATTAGATAATGGTCAGCAGATACCCTTACGATTCCTACGACGACCTCGACTCTTACGATTCCTACGACGAGAATGCGTGACAGATTTTCTTACACCGCGACCACATGCAATTATTAATATTTTTTTTAATTATTTTATTATATGGTCATTTTTTATAGTACTCATACCCCGTGGCTGTCAATAGATGGCAAAATAACCATCTCGGATATAAAAATTAAAATATCTGTAAATATCCCACTACTGAGCACAGGTCTACTCTGGTTTTTGAGAGGGTTTTTGTTACTTGTGAAATATAAAAGATGGAGAAAAATAAAAAGAATATATTGAGATAATTATCAAGCTTTTAGCTCTCTCTAAAATAAAATAAAACTCAAGATAAGCTGTCACATAAGCTGACTGATGAGGAAGAACAATGTCCTGCAGTAAATGGATAAAGGCTGATATAAAAAAATACATGAACTGAAATCACATTTCACACATCTCAGACATGCACATGAATTCATTAGTCGTCGAGTAATTTCGGGGGATTTCGGCAAATCCTTATTTTGGAGGATCTATGTCTAACCTTCGGTCGGCGTGCTTGTACGCCGACCGAAGGTTAGACATAGATCATGTTGTTGATGTTCTAAATAAAATAAAAAAATAAATGCAGAATTTCTTGCAACTCTCAAAAAGCACTGTCTCGAAGATGTATTATATCATATGTATTATGCAATACAGATGAATAACACTACATTTGCTAAGGAATTTTGTTTGCTTGATAAATCACACGTTCCTAAAACAAATTAAAATACCCCGGCCAAACAATTAATGTTCTTATTTAATATAGAAACTTCGCAAGAATGTGAGCTAGTAATTCCAAGCGTTTAAAACATCGTACATAAATTTATTAACTTAATGCTAGCTAGCTCCATGTAATTCTAAATTACTCTTAACTTAATGTGCTCGCTTAGTACTAGAACGATTAATTTACGCGTACATATCTTACCCGTACAATGTAGACACTTCAACAGTTCAAATTACCTTCTAAATTATAGTGACGATTTGAAAACGGCAACACAATATTTCGTAGGTAAATACCACATTTCCGTCTAGGTAGGTACCACCCCAGGGTCAGTTATTCTGCCGTGAAGCAGTAGTGGGCACTGTGAGCTAGCGTAATCACTGGGCATATGAGATTTGAGAACTGATGTCTCAGGTTAATGCACAGTGGGCACAGTGAGGTGTCACACAGAAATGTTCTGGGTGAAACAGCATTTGTTATGGCAGACGTTGCACTTACCATCAGGTGAACGTTTAGCTAGTTTCATCACTTTAAACAATAAAAAAAGTGAATCTATTTAAACATATAGAACGGACCAAAGTTAATAATTAAAACTTGCATGAAACCCGAATTGACTATGACGTCAGGACTCCGTCTAGTTAGGTAGTAGTAAGCAGTAGTGTGCAAACATTACTGTACATCAGTTTGAAGTGCACTAATAACTAGTGTTATTACTAGGCATATAACTGAATAACTGATGTCTCAGGGTGAGCAGTGTGGTGCCTCACAGAAATATTCTGGGTGTCATACCATTTGTTATGGGTACACGTTGCACTTACCATCAGGTGAACGATTTGCTCGTCTCGTCACTTTCTTCAATAACAAAACACCTCAGGCATTTCGGTACCATGGTTGTTGCAAAGCGCACGAAAATGGTTAAGTGAGAGGTCGCAGGAACACATTAAAAATAATTTTGTTTTAATTTTAACCCTAATCTTGTTGTTGGTTCTGTCAACTGAATATTCTAACATATTATTCAAAAGCTTAAATACTATTTTGAATCCAGTTCTTGGACCACAAATAATCCAGTGTATTGGGCGCTGTAAACACTACACGGCGCGATTCACTGATTGATTAATGGGCGCTGAAACCATTACATCGCCTGCTTTCACATAACCACTTCATTTCATCGGTCTACGTAAGTACTACACCAGATCCAGTTATTCTGCCGTGAAGTAGTAGTGTGCAAACATTACCGTGGTTCGGTTTGAAGGGCACTGAGAGCTAGCGTAATTAATCACTGGGCATATGAGATTTAAGTACTGATGTCTCAGAGTGAGAAGCGCCGTGTGGCAGATGTTGCACGTACTATTAGATGAACGTTTTGCTCGTTTCGTCACTTCATCCAATTAAAAAGAATATTAAAAAAGTCTGTAGGTTTAGGGTAAGGATTGTGAAACATGACATTGCAGAATCGAGCATGACATTTGTCTATTTTCGTGAAACACCTTCCAGCGCAAGTTTTAAAGCTTAGTTAAAGTGGTTAACAGGTTCAGCAATATTAATAGATTTGTTATGTTTATTATAAAATCCAGACTAATATTATAAATGCGAAAGTAACTCCCTTTGTCCCTCTGTCTGTTTGTTGCTTTTTCACGGCTAAACCGCTGAACGATCTTGACGAAATTTGGCACAGAAAAAGCTTGCATCCTGGGGACAGGACATAGGATACTTTTTATCCCGGAAAATCAAATAGTTTCCACGCGTTATTTAAAAAAACCTATACCCACGCGGACGAAGTCACGATGGCATCCATCTTAAGATGAATTTCGCAAAATAAACACAGTGGACGCTGTTATATCCTCATACTCTACTCGTTACGAAGCGAAGCAAATATTGATATTTCCGAAAAGATAACTATGTACAGAGATAATCAGTATAAAAAAAACATTCAGCTTATCTTCTATTTTTATTACGTTTTGTAATTTATTAAGATTGACAGTTTTTTTAGACGACATTACATACAAAACGTGATATTAGACGAAAGTTATACCTGCTTCGGATACAACTTAAGAAACTATTTAATTCTGTTATCTGGGGTGGAAGCGTGGAGTAGAAGCGTGGTTGTCCTGTTCATCGAGAAGGGTTATAACACCCTCTTGAAAACTATAGACGTATATCGCTTCTAAGTCGCGTTTGTGTTGTTTTCGATAGTTATTACGAATGGTCTCGCAATCAGACTTGAGGAATTCCAGCCTTCCGAACAAGCTGGATTCTAAAAAGGTCTTAGAACCTTTGAAAGGTGTCAGACAGGGCGTTGTAATATCCCCAAAACTCTTCAGCGCTATATTGGAAGATGTTTTCAATCTACTGGACTGGAACGGATACGCTATTAAGATCAATGGCGAATTCATTACTCTCCTTCGATTTGGCGACGACATAGTCATAATGGCAGAATTGCTTGAGGACCTTAGCGCTATGCTCAATGGTCTAAATAGTGTCTCCCAACGGATGGGTCTTAAGATGAACATGGACAAGACGAAGATCATGTCACACCTATACCGGTTGCAGTTAGGAACACTTTGATCCAACTTCGACCAAGAGGTCAAACGACGGATCCAAATCGTCTGGGCAGCGTTTGGGAAACTGTATCACACCTTCTCGTCGAATGTACCTTCAGTCTCTAAGATTTGAAAAGATTTATCATTATTACGATAGATAACTGAACTCTATCTTAATCATCTTCAAGCCCCAAGACGAGAGAATGATTAAGATAGACTTGCGTAAAACTTCCGTACCGACATGAGTCCGCGGTAAACTTGGACTTGAACAGATATATCTTATTGTAAGGCATGCCATCTTAGTGCCGGTGGTAAGCAGGCTTGTTATAGTAAAACGACTTGATCATGGACATCGTGCACCCCTGCCGTTTTTAGTTGGCGTTTTATTGTATTGTACTATTATACGTCGGCTATCTTACGGATAAGGAAGTATGTGTTTGGCGACATTACGGTGTCATAAGCATGCTCATACCCCTTCTTAGTGGGCTAGCTCTAAGATACTATAAGATACATGGATATCATGTCACTACCGTTCTAGTGACTAGCTGCTATGATACATTGGTGGTGTTTTTAGTTAACAACATTTACCAAAGTAGATATTAATCACACTGATTAAAAGTCAGCCGCGCCTGTATCGATGCGAGTTATGGTTCTAGGTGATGGAGGTTTACGAGTGTATAGGTCCGCTGGTATGACTTACGAGGCTATTGTGGTGGCGGATGCCCGGCGGTTGTCGTATTGATGTATGTTGCATTCCGAGGTATTGTGTTTTTGCGGCGGTTGCTATGATGTTACATCAGCCACAACGGTTGCGTCCTTCATCTTGGTTTGACTCACTCTGCTCTGCGTCTGCTCTCCAGTGTTTAATATAACAACGATATTAAATAACACTCTCAGTAATTTTCTCACCTATGAATGCTCAATGGAAACTTGTTGGTGGCTGAGACAAACCCGATCGTAATACACAATACTCAACGTCAGTTACTCTTACCCTATCTGATAGCAATTTTATTTTTTAATTTCATAAAAGTGACGGACAAAGCAAAACGTTCTCCTGATAGTAAATGTAACGTATGCCCATAACAAATGCTGTGTCACCCAGAAAATTACTGTGTGACACCACACTGCGCCCGTCACCCTGGGCGTGTCCCGGTGACGGGCGCAGTGTGATGTCGTGGTATAGTTCTTAAGTCTCATATGCCCAGTGATTACGCTAGCTCCCAGTGCCCTTCAACCCGAAATACAATAATGTTTGCACACTACTGCTTCACGGCAGAATAACTGGCCCTAGGGTGATACCTACCCAGACAGATTCCTACATAGGAATCCTACCACCAGTAAAAATTATAAAAAAAGTATAAAAATTGGGTCAGAGTTCCAATGAATATTCTACGTGTGCTTAAACCAAGCGACGTATATATATTCACGAAGACTTTTTAATTGTAAGACATGCGAGACTTCTGTCGATGTTTGTGCTTACTTGCCTAGCTTGTACGCCAGTTTTGCTGTGAACTACGGTCTTTGCTCACATTTTGTGTGGACAAGTGTGGTGAAGGGAACACCAGGTATCGGGTATTTAATAAATATTTTAAACACTTCGTAAGTACGGAGAAAAAATCTCCTTGTATCAGGTGTTAATACATAAATCATGTGAACCCTTCACAAGATTCGTTTAGAGGATAGTATTCGGGCATTTTATATTTTATCTAATGAATATCCATCTTCCCATGAAACATTAAGCTTAACGTATTGGTTACTGAAAAACACAACGTAATTTATTAAAACGCATCACACTTTATAATAAAGTTATTATATTCGCTCTAATATATACTTAATAACCTGAAGTATTATCTAAAGCAAAAATCAAGTAATTTTTCTGGTTCAGATTTTTTATTTCATTAATATTTAAAGGCAATAGTTACAATACGCATATCAAGTGACTATAATATAATTATATTATGAGTAAATAAGAAGTAATCGGAAACTTAATAGCACTTACGAGAAATTTCATTGTACATTATAAAAACATGATAAAAGCACAAGGTTCGAGTTAAAAGCCTTTGTTGCTTATAGTAGTACATTTTTAAAGATTTTTACCGCTAAGCGTCGTTTTTACGAGGCGGGATGATGAAAGCGCTCGTAAAATCTTTTGATGGAGTAATTTGGTGTCCAGTCAAGAACGACGGAGTTCAAGGTTGTTTTCCTAATAGTAAATTAAAAAAAAAATCTTGCAAATTATAGTAAAATGGAAGACAAGGTTATAAATACACCTGTAAATATAAATACATCCGTCTAGGTAGGAGCCTGATGTTCTATCGTCAAACAATAGCGTGTAAACATTACTGTGTTTAGGTTTGAAGGGCACTGATAGCTAGAGCAATCTCTGGGCATGTAAGACGTAAGTCTGATGTCATCGGGTGACGAGCGCAGTGGGGTGCCACACAGAAATGTTTTGGGTGACAGCATTTGTTACGAAGTCTCTGTAAGTACGGATGTATCCGCGCGGACTTCACTACCGAGTAGCTACGATCATTCAATTTTACACGCTATCACACAATCATACACCCGCAATATACGCGGTAACGCCCCGCTCGTCGGCGAACACGTGGTCTCAGGTTCACGGTCTACACGTGATATACTCTCAGGGTCTCGTTTAAGCGGACGTTTTTAAGTTCCAACGCAATCGGATTCAATGGAGGTCAAGACACCATTGGGATGAAATGGAGTGGCAGATTTCCTTAGGCTGTTAAAACACAGCGAATTCAGAGAGAAAGTCAGAGTAAAAATATTTATGTACATTTCCACAAGCTACATGAGCGTGTGTAAATGTACATAAATATGTGCATGTGACACAAGCTGTGTCACCGATAAATGTACATTTTAGTTACTTTTAAATTCATTCATACATACATATATATAGTCATGCCATTTTTATCATATAAAAAAATGGGACGATTAAATTCCTTATATAATAATAAATCGATAAAATGTCTCATTGAAAGTTTTGTATTTTTTTTATCATCAATGAAGTTCTCCTAGCCGATTTCGACCACGGCGAAAAATGCCGACTACTGTCGAGAGCCATCAACTGCGCAGGAGATATTATAGTGCCACAAGTGTACGCGCAAACACAGAGGCACTCACTCGTCCCAACCTACCCGCGCCCGATGTAACGCTGATGCGATTAGATCGGTTGTAGGCTAGGATGCAGTGTCAGAAACACGGGGACAATCACAACACAACCAGACCCGTAAACCAACAATTTATGTTTTAGCACAAATGTTGGCTCCGGCTGACCACTAGGCCACGCGGTCGTCAACATGTAGAATGTATATAAAATACTTACAACATATATAAAATACTTACTGAACATCTCATAAGTACCGATTATCCCGTCTCGAATAACTTCTCTAAAATAAATAGTCTGCAGAGTATGGCGACGCAATGCGCATCATTTAACTACTGTATTAGATTAATTGATCATGAATTGCCCACGAAATTGGAAGACGTGTAACTAATTTAACCGATTCGGTCGAGCAACATTTCCATTATGGAGCTCAGAGTTTATTAAGGCTGCATAATTCGCTTATATCATGCGAAATAAATTAGTGCAATGCGGTGGTAAGACGTAATTAACATACATTGACGCAAATGCGTTGCTTCAGCTCTTAGCTGTTCAGTAAACAATTTAATCCTAAAGAGCAACTTTTGACTTTAATTTGTTAGTCTATCATTATGTCTTTTCCTCTTCAATTCATTTGTTTTCTAAAACGTGAAAACGTGATTTTTTTTGTTAAGAGCACTGACAAAAAACAGCGCTGCAGATATTCCACTGCAGCATAATGCTGAGTTGGATTTTTGTTAATGTTAAATACATTTTTTTAATGTCGAATGCTCATCTACCCTGAAAAAATTTTGTTTCTCTCTTTTTTTCTCTCTGTCTAATATCAATAAACATCTTGCCGTGTGTTAGCGGCCTAAGAGAATCTACCACCACAACCTCATCCCGTGGGTGTCGTACAAGTCGACAATGGGAAAATAAAAACTAGTAGATGGGCTGCAGCATCTTCCAGGAGCATCTGAATAAATAACTGTGGGAAAATCTTCACTTAATGAGTGCTACAAACATTTGTGGCAGTCTATAGGGGAGGCTTATGTTCAGCAGTGGACTAATGATAAGCTGAAATGATGATGATGATGATGATGATGACGATCAATAAACATCCAATGTAGACCAATCTATACTAGTGACGGAATGCGGTATCAACACACATACATACAGTATATCACCATTGTGCTCACCAACCCGCAAGATCAGCGTGTGTTGGCAAAACTTCAGTCCAGCAATGACTTGTTAAAGCAGTAGGTTTTAAATAACTTACGATTGAAACAAAGACAACCTAAACTTTGATATTGACAAAAATTTTAAATAAATTATACACACGTATTTATTTTTATAGGTTTAAAGAGATACATTTTAATAACACTATGTGATTATCATTAGTACAAAAGCAGTTTAACTACAAAACTTGTTTCTAGAACGTAACGATAAAAAAAGCATTCAGATCCCTACGAATGTAACAATTTATTTTGATAATATGTTGTATATTTTACTTAACGATATTAAATGAAAGAAAAGGCATCGTTACAGCCACATGCGAATGTTAATTTAATTTTGCCGTATCATAGCTCACACGTCGTAAAATTTATGCATTTCAAATATTTTTACACGTCTACACATCTGGCCCGACTTTCACGGATGTGAGGAATCTCATTTCGAGTTATGTGAAAACTAATCAAAGAATGTTAGTCTTTCTGCTACCTTTTTTTTGGGGAAATTATTTAAATCTCATCTCATCTCTGTTTATTCCCCACATATATTATATTACTTAAAAGGTAGGTAAGTTTACAAACTACTCGTATAGTGAATAACACATCTTTCTTATTTCTAAACGTGGTAGACAAGAGCCCAGACTAGGTTACCCTGTGCTGTGGTTCTCCTGGCTCCCCCTCTTGGATGTCAACGCTGTTTTGTTCATAAGTATGGTAAGTATGGCCGTTTGGTAGCGGCTGTAGATAATCTACCACCCCATCTCAACCCGTGGGTGACACAAAAGTCGACAGAGGAAAAATGAAAACCAAGAGATGTGCAGCAGCATCTTCCTGGAACATCTGAATAAATAAACTGCGGTTGCTAACCCGCCTCCTAAATGAGAGATACAAATTTTTGTGGCAATCTATGGGGGAGGACCATGTTCAGCGATGGACTAGTGATAGGCTAGTTTTCATGAATAAGTTTTAGTTTTATTCTATAGACTCTTGGTTATTCCTATTTAATATCAAATTATTAAACTTTAACTGTATACGTAGACGATGGCCTTCGGGGCTACAACGGCCCTCACTGTGCCTGTTCTTTTGCTACTGAGAAACAATGTTATGGTGTCTAAATCATAATAAAAATATTACTTGATGAGATTTATGACAATATCAATTCACAGGAAATTAACTATTCTCATTATTATTTATATATATTATTACAAACTTCTTCTAAAAATATTTATTTATTTATTAACTCTATAATGTATTCACCTTTATGAAAAAGGATTACAAATGGCGGACCTAATGCCTTTTGGCATTCTCTTCCAATCAACCACGTGCATGGAGAAATAATGTGATAGGTGCTTTAGAAATTCTGGAATAGATAACACTTTGACAAGCACAACTAAAATATCATAAACATATTACATATAGATATATACCCAGATACATACACACTTTTTAAAACATACACTTATACATACCTATATAATGAAACAAATATATCTATATAAAATATACAAATACACATACATATATACATAAAGATATACAAACACAGTCACTATACATACAATCACCGATGGAATTTTGTCGATCTCACTTTACAATAGGTGTTTTTAGATATTAACGTACCACTCTTTTGAAGGATACCTTTCTTACGTCTTCGGGTAAGTATTTCCAGAGAAGTGTAGCCTGTACAAGTAAAAGAATTACCGAAGAAATCGATGAAGTGTTGTGAAATACTAATCTTAAGGTTAGATAAGGAACGAAGAACCCTGTCATGGGTTAAAGAAAGATACTAAAATTTGTCCTTAAGATAAGACGGAGTAGTAGGATCATTAAAAATGGAGAAGAGAACAAGCAGAATTCTAGAATTACGCCTTAGTCTGAAAGTGAGCCAATAAAGGCGAGAGCGATAATGAGAAATATGGTCATACTTTCGAAGACCAAAAATATATCTGATGCAGTTGTTGAAAAGGCGCTCTAGCTTGTTAAGAAGATTTTTGTTCAAGTCCCTATAGCACACATCTGCATAATCTTGGCAGTATTGGCAGTATAAGTGTTTGCACCAGCAAGAACTTGGTTTTAAAAGGTAGATTTTTTTAAACGATACAGTAATCGCAATTTGGCAGAGACCTTACGGCTCATTTCTGTAATATTTTCTGTAATCTACCCCAGCTCATATTGTTATCAATATGTAGTCCAAGATTCTTTACTGAGCTAGTGAACGGTATAACATTATCATTATAATGGACGGAAGTTAAAGTTTATCATTATTACTTTTCTATATTGCTGTAATTAAATTCCTTCTGTAAGTATAATATATTGAATGTCACACCAATCTATATATTAATACTTGAAGAGAAATCTTTTTACCCTATTTTTAACCGATATTACGCTCATGAAGGAGTGTAAGATTAGACCTAGTTAAAGTTTGTATGGAGAAGCGATGAATCCCAAATTTATATTATGTGTTACATACTGAAAATGTCAATCACATAATAGTCTATCGTTTGTTTACATTCATACTGCCAATGTCATGCACGTAATAGTCCCTGGTCAAACAGTCGCACAGAGTAGAGATAGTCGCCATATAATTTTAAAATTACGAGTATAAGAAATTTAAAATCACACCAACGTTCAAACTTACATAAACTATGAATTGCCATCGAATTTCAACCGCTACCGAAATGGCGACCGCTAGCACCAATGAAATCAAAAAATATGGTTGGTTATTATTATTATTGGCATTTTCATATCACTTACAGATGTCTTTATAAATTCAGATTGTTTTTTGAGCTTAGATCCGTAGACCGGTCTACGTGCCGCCTGTGATGTTAAACGACGTAGCTCTTATCAGAGTCCTCTTTCAAGTATCTCGGTCATGTAGTTACAGATTATTTGATGGACGATAGCGATATTGAGAGGGAAAGGAGAGCGACGCGGTCTGCTATAATTTGTTGACCCGCAGATTTGGATGCTGCAGCACATAAATCAAATACTCTTTAAGGCCTTTTGTTAAACTTATGTATATTACACGCAGAGGGCTTTCAACTATAACGGACGGTCATTAGACAACTTAAAATCATTTAAGATATTCGTAATCGCGTAAGCACGCAGCGAACGCGACACAGACCGAATTTAGATGTTTTGGTAGGAGTTTATTTATTTATTTATCTTTCGGTCAAACCATACCTGGCACGCGGGCCCCTGGCAAGTGAGCACAGTATCCGATGAAGCTGTAAAAACTAAAAAGGCTAAAAGCAATTACATCACCTGAAAATGTACATGAAATTTTGCATGCGGATCTTAGCAAATTAACTTTCTTTCCGTTATAATAATGGATTTTTCCTCAACACTTCTCCAAATTCGTTGGTAACTCATTTATCGTTCAGGCTGCACTGCTCTGGAACTCCTTGCCCGATGACATTAAAAGAGCCCAAAATAAGATTAGTTTTAAGAGGTTAGTACGGGAGCATTATTTTAAAGATTTAATTTAAAATTGTTTGTGGACTCATTTTTTTCAAATTTATGTCGAACCACCACGTATATTTCTGTATAAGTATGTGTGTATGTATGTTAGTTTATATGTATGTACATATTTATGTATTATTATTTATTTATCATAATTATATATTGTTATGTATTTATTTATATGTATTTTGAGTATTTTTAAATAGTATTTAATATTTATCAGTAGTCTTTAAAATGTGGTAGTTTTTTTTTAAGTTTTACACCTGCCACATTGTTTCGCTACGCCTTGGGTTGACTGGCAGAGAATGCCAACTGGCATTAAGTCCGCCCATTGTATCCTTTAAGGGGAAACAATAAAGAATAAATAAATAAATAAATTTTCGCAAAGTAACGCCTGATTCTATTAACTTACAAAATTGTTTTTAAATGCTTAAATAAGCAAAACAGATGTTACTGTCGGTGATTGTCCTTGCCCGCCCTTGACTTGTAATAAAAGCTGCCTACGGATAGTGTCACAACAGGTTTTACGGCCAATTTTGTTACCGACTCTAGAAAATGTGTACTTTTCGTTGATCCACATTGTTGAAGCAGTTATAGTATAAAATAAACCCGGTTTTATTTTTATTGCATCAATTATTTTAAGAACCGTAATACGGGCAGGAGTGTACAATAGTGAAAGCTTTTATAAACTTGTCGGAATTCCTCCCCGAATTTTTTTTATCAAGAATAATGATAATGTTAAGTTGGTTAAGATAATACGTATGTATACTTATGTGAATGTATGCATATATATTTTTACAGTCATGGTGGAAGCAGGGGCTGATCCTTGCCTTGTAGATTGTATTGGGTCTATCGGAAAATTCTGTCGGTTTTTGTATTATTTCTCTGTTCAACGATTTAAAAATGTTGAATTATATTGCGTCATAAATTAATTTGTCATTTATATAGACTAGACATCGATTAGTAGGATTTATCCAGTTTTGTGGATGCGTTTTACATACATACATTTCACACGCACCACACAACCGAACCGAAAATAAAGTATTTATGTTTTTGCACAAATGTTGACTCCGACTGGGCTTCGAACCCAGGACCCGCGGCGTAAAGAACAGGTACTCTGACCACCACGCGGCCGTCAAATTCTAAAAAAAATGCAGTGTAAATTCAAAAATTGTGAAATATTCACGAGTTACAATATACGTAATTAGATTACAAAACGTGATTTGACTTTGTCATTTGCTGAAGCAGAAAAGGGTCGGGACAAATTAAATAAAAGCTTGATGAGATTTAACATTTTTGCGAGAAATATTTCTTAGGAATATGATAGACTTTTAGGCAGACCATCTGTAGACTATATAGATATAAAATATTTTTTTTTTAGCTTCTGCTTTAACTCTTAATATTTTAAATATAAATAAAGTAAAAATTCCAATTTCTTTTCACGGTCGAAATGTTATAATAGTAGAATTTTAATTTTTAATTTTTTAATTTCTTTCATTTCTATTATTGACCATTAAAAATACGATAAACCTGTATAAAGAAATAAGTAACAACCTATAAATGTTGAGCACAACCGACAAGAGGACGCCTCTCATTTCTATATAATTTCGGTGATGTAATTGCTGTTAGCCTTTTTTGGCTTTTACAGCTTCATCGGATCCTGTGCTCACGGGCCAGGGGCGTGCCAGATTTGGTTTGACCCAAACATAAATAAATAAATAAACTCCTACAAAAACCTCGAAATTCGGACTGTATCGCGTTCGCTGCGTGCTTGTGCGATTTAGAATATCTCAATACGATTTTAAGTCGTCTAATGACCGTCCGAGGGAGGCTGCGGGCCTCCATTCGGACTGTCGACTTGTGTGTCGGTAACTCTGGGCGGTGAGAACCGCCCTGGAACACGGGTGAATCGTGTGTACGCGGTGTGATTGTCGACTGCTGCGCGCCGCTCTCTACGGCGGTCGCGCGTCGTTGTGCGTGTTATATTAAAGCTCAGTGTTATATTAAAGCTGGTTTCATTAAAGCTTCTCTTAAAGCTATGTTATATTAAAGCTTCTCATTTCTGAGAGGGTTTCGTAGCCAAGGAAGAGTTCGCATTCACATGTCCTCTAAACATTTTTAATTACTCAGATGTGAAGGTTTCCTTAGGATATTTTACTTCGCTGGGCACGTGGTAAATCAGCACAGAAAAATGCAGAACAATTTTAGTTTTATTTTTGTATAGTAGTTCTTCTTGACTTTTTCTTTTTTATATATATTTTTTTAATCAAAAAAAGAATGTTAAATTTTTTTCAAACTATTTTTCACCGCACGCAACTTCGCTCCTATTGTCTGTCTTACTACTTACATTAAATATTAAAAAATATAAAAATCTAATCGACAATTCTTCTAACAATATTCCTAGAAATACAATTTATTTCACAATACACTTTTAAATAATATCAACATAATTTTTAACAAATTTAATTTTGAAATACAAATAGATTTCTAAGATTTACGAAATTTATTTTTCCGTTCAAATAAATTTTCGAATTATCCAACCAAAATCAATACCAAATTAATTTATGAGGATTCAGTGACGAATCACGGTTACAATAAAGAAGGATTGACCTCGCCCGCCCTAGTAAACAAATCCTGGTGCAAATAGTATCTCAACAGTTTTTACGATCCGATTTTTTATTTGGTGGAAGGAAATTATCACATTATATTGATAATGAAGTCCCAAATAATACATTTCTCTAGAAAAAATATTTCGAGCTAGCAGCAAGCCCGAGTGCACGCCTCTATTTTCATAGTATGCGAGTGACCTAAGTTCGATCCCCGATGCCGGGTCCTCTAAAATTGTTCTCTGGTTTTGAGTGCTGATTAACCACGTATTCAGCGGTGACGAAAAACATTGTGGAAAAACTTGCAAGTCCTTTTTTATTGGATAATGTGACGAGACGAGCAAAATGTTCACCTGGTGGTAAGTGCATGGTCTACCCATAGGAAGCGCTGTGTTGCACTACACTGCGCTCGTCACCCAGGGACATTAGTTCTTAAGTCTCATATTCCCGGTGATTACACTAGCTCTCAGTGCCCTTCAGTGATACATCACTTGATAACGCCTCGTTTGAGGTGAAACACGTGTCGTGTTCTCGACTTCAGTGGTGTGTATTGCCTAGTGGTAGTGTTATAGTGGTGGAGGGTACCTGGTGTTTCCGGTGGTGGTATTAGTTTTCTGGTGGTGTCAATAAGTATCAGCCGCATCTTAGCAAATTAACATTCTTTCATTCAAGGCATAAACCGCACATACACAAACTTACACCTCTCGAAACCGTTAAATATGCCGTGCCCGTAATACATTTCAGTCGTGTCATCTGAATAAGCATGTACGCTTCTAAATTCGAAGGAGAGACAAAAGATTTTTTCTTTCTAGAATACGAATTACATAATCTGCGTAGGATGTGGTTCGCTCATGTGTTGTGCCGAAAAATATTTGTAATAATTCATCCTTACTTGTGCTTGAAGTTCGCACATTGTTCCTGAGCACTATCGCATTACCATACAAATGGGAGTTAAGGATAGGCCCGTCTAACCAAAGTAGACTAAGTAGGCCAACGGCTTGGTCCGTTTATACTCGTATATTGAATATACAATAGAAAATGAACCGCGTTAGCTCAGAAACTTCGGAGTGCTCGCCTTAAATTTAATAGAACGCGAGCATCCTGAGTTCTATCTCTGTTGCAGCACCTTTTACATTATTGATTTCAATTTTTAATGTTGATATAATACGTAAGCCGATAGGTGCCCGGCAGAGTCGAATAGCACCTACGAGGCGAGTAAGGTATTGTACGGACAGTCCTTATTCGTGCAGAATAACACCATAATATGCAATGCTTGTCGCGACTCGTACCAAAATGGCGGCGACGTAGTTCTCCACCCGTCACGTCTCGTTTCCCGCGGGGGCGAGAAGTAGGCTATGGGTGTTGTCTCTGCCTACCCCTTAAATGGGAAAAAGGCGTGACTGTATGTATGTGCGTATGTACGTATGATATAGCACGTTTAATGTGTTGTAGGAAAACATTACAAGTAAGTCAGCATTTCTGTACAATGAAACTAACTGCACTAGAGCAAGTTGCTCTTCCTAATCCTCTTATGCCATTAAGTGACACGCGTTGTGTGCCACGCCTGGCTATAACTGTTGCAGTGTTAACTAGAATTTCACATACATACATACATTTCACTGGTGGTAGAATATATAGGTATCCTCCCAGGGCCAGTTATTCTGCCGTGATACAGACGTGCGCAAACATTACTGTGTTTCGGTCTGAAGAGCAATCACCGAGCATATGAGATTTAAGAACTGATTGCTCGGGGTGACAGGCCTGGTCGACACCACAGAAATTTTCATTTTAGAAAAGGTGAACAAATTTGTAAACTTACAGGCTACAATCGGTGGCCATATCGCTAGAATCGATTTCTGTTCGACAAACCAGGAGTAAACGTAAAATATTAGCTATATATACAGAGATAGGTGCAATTTTACAGAAATAGACACTTCTACATATTATAGTATTAATAAAATATACTTATTACATACAGGAATAAATAAATATTTAAATAAATATAAATACTACATACATAAATCATCTACATTATTATTTTGATAGACATACAGATAGAGCCGTGGTAGCTCAGGGGCTAGGACGCTCGATTTAAATTTCATAGTACCTGGGTTTTATTCCCGGTGCCGGCGCCACTGAAATTTTTAATTGCAATTTTAAGTGCTGATTTATCACGTGCTCGGCGGTGAAGGAAAACATCGTGAGGAAACCTGCATGTCCGAGAAATAAAAAATATTTCGAAGACATGTGCAATCCGCCAACTCGAATTGGAGTAGCGTGGCGGATTCTTCCTAGCTCCAAAACCCTCTCAGAAATGAGAGGAGGCCTGTGCTCAGCAGTGGGACATTTATAGGCTGAAACTTTACTTTTACTTTTACAGATATACATAATAAACAGCAACATCTAACTACTTCTATTTAGTTGCTTGCACACTACGGCTTGGCGGCAGAGCTACTGACATTATGGTATGGCCTCCTCAGGCGAACTTCTACAATAGATTTAATCGGAATTGCGATTGTTGTTTACTAACCCATTTTTTAGAGGTATCAGACAATAAACTCTGTTACGATGTATACATACTTGAAAAACGATAGAAAAAAGTCATTACCTTAATACTAAACAGTTAGTGAATTCATCGAGATGTATATATAAAGAGAATTACGAAACAGTTAATACGGCTAAATTCAGTTGTTAGGTGTGTTACATACTAGCACCTCTAGTTTTTTTTTATTTATAAGCTAGCGTTTAACTACCTCCCATCCAACTATCCCACCTAAACTAAATTCTAAATAAATTTAACAAAATTCCTCAATTTCGGAGTTTTCCAAACATTAGATTATTAAACCTTACCTTACTATTCATCACTTCAGCCTATCTCTGTCAACTGCTGAACATTGACCTCCCCTATATATTTTTCCATATTTGCCACGCTTGACAGGCAGGTTAGGAACCGCAGTTTATTTATTTAAATGTTCCGGGAAGATGCTACTGCCCATGTATTTATTTATTGTTTTTATTTTCCCTCTGTCGACTTTTACGATATCCATGGGATGATATGGGATGGTGGTACCTTACTATTAGAGCCTACTCAGACAATGTTCAGCATGTGACACTAGGTTATTAATTTTTTCAATCAATGCCCTTAGGGTACCGTAAAAGCTGTCGCACATTCTGATTAATATGAACACGACTTTTATCCTTATGAGCATAAAAATTGCTAACATTCGTGATGAAGCAAATATCTCTTTTATTTTCAAATGGTTTTCACAAAACTTTTCTACTTCCATCGATACATTACATTTCTGTTTGTAGCGCACTGGAGCTAGTGTAAGTATATGGCATATGAGACTTAGAAATATTGTCTTATGTGTCTCATAGCAACATAGTTCGCTACGCGTCTCGTCTCTTTTACTGCTGGGTCCAGAAGTGGGCTACGGATGTGGCCTCTGCCTATTTTTGTAGGTATGCGTGATTGTATGTATGTATGTCTCGTAATGACGAGCGCAGTGCGGCTGCTACAGAGAACTTTCCTATATAGAGTTGTGTTAAATTACGTGTAAGCTTTTTCGATATCAATGTATTTGTTAAATTAATTAAATGAAGCTTCGACGAAATAGAATCTTATCGAATAAATAAAATTGAAGTGTCTGTTCGTAATAACAATATATCAGCTTTTTACTCAATGCATATGAAAGCATATACGGTACTTATAAGAAAAAAACTGTTTTTAAATATTTTGTATGTCTCTTTGTTCCGGATAATCACCGAAACGGTTGGACTTATTTTGAAGGGACTTTCACTGACAGATAGCACTGATATTATAGCTACTTCGGCTACTTTAATTTTTTAAAAATAATTAGGGTTTCGCGCAATAAATTAATGCCCCAAAATTCGATTCAAATTGGGAAGTATATACGTATATTATCAATCGGGGTCGGATTTTCTACGTGGGTGAAACCGCGTCAACAGCTATTAAAATATATTACAGAATAGAGAACAGAATAATGTTTTTAAGATGAAGGTTACGAGACCAGCAAATTATTCACCTGATGGTAAGTTCAGTGTCTGCCCTAATAAATGCTGTGTCACCCAGAACATTTCTACGTGGCGCAACACTGCGCTTGTCACCATGATCTATCAGAGTCCTTCAAACTAAGATACAGTAATGTTTGCACACTACTGCGGTGGGTACCTAGAAGTTCCTGTATTGGAGGATTCCAATTAAAACTTCCAAAAATGGCTTAATAATCACCACTATTTTGAAAGACGTTTAACCCCCATTATCTTGGTGTAATGCGTTAAGTACTGTGCTGTGGTCGACTTTCATCTCCAGCAGGAAACTAAATACAGGACTTCAAAGCTGATGTTCGTAGTTAAGTTTACCTCATGGTCGTTTCTTTTTTGTGGATACATTCCAACGGAAAACTATCATGCTATTATATATTTTAATGTCAATGGAAAAACTAATAAATATAAAAGATATGTAAATTCAGACAGTATGACTTATTTTGTTATTATGTAAAATTGTTGTAAATTTATCAATATAATGAAGATGGATTCCGATACAGTTTTTTTTAAATTATCTACCTTTGTTTTTACTTAATATGTTGTACATAGAAACATATAGTCACGCCTTTTTCCCCAAACATGTTTTCACGAATAAGGGGTAAGCAGAGGCTACACATGTAGCCCACTTTTCGCCCCCGTGGGAAACGAGGCGTGACGGGTGGCGAAGCACCTCGCCTAGCCATTAATATGTTATACCTGTTGTAATATGAACATTAAAAAACGCAGAGTGGTGAAGTAAATACGTTTTTTATATTAATACCAACAGAGACCCATAACAATTAAAAAAAGAAATGCAACAAAAATTTTAATACACTAGCTGTGCCCCGAGTTTCACCCGCCGTTTAATTTAAAGAAATCGCTCTAAGGGTCGTAGCGTGATCTTATATAGCCTATAGCCTTCCTCAATGAATAAGCTATCCAATACTAAAATAATTTTTCAATTAGAATTAGTAATTCATGAGATTAGCGCGTTTAACCAAACAAACTCTTTCGCTTTATAATATTAGTATAGATATTATATCGATGTAAGATCCAAATTCAAAAATTTTCATTTCTGAGTTTTTTTACTTACAAAATTATTCACAAAGCAAATCGGTCGACACGCCTTATGGTTTTTTTTTACTTTAGTTTATAACGTAGCTGATGTAATAATTACAATTTCATCGATACAGTATATTACTTTCACGGTTAACGATTGTTCTGAAAGTACAGCTGAAGATTGAAGATTGGCATGTTCGAAATAATTTAATAAGTAACATAATCTTGTTATTTAGTACTAAGGTTAAATGCTGAATATACAAATATAATACATATGACGTGAGGCCTAGTGGTCAGAGTAGCTGATTTCTACGCGGCGGGGTCCCGACTTCGAATCCCAGCCGGAGCCTACAATTGTGCAAAAACACAAACTGTTGGTTTCCGGGTCTGGTTATGTTGAGATTGTCCCCGTGTTTTCGACACTGCATAGGAATTCATATATTTCCTAGCTACCTTCGATCTCATAGCAGAAACGTTTTATCGGGGTTGAGAAGGTTGGGACGTGTGAGTGTAATATCTCCTGCGCAGTTGATTGATTCCAAGATGTATTAAGTCCGTCCTTCGTTCCTTTTTAGTTAAGGTGTATACAATAAAGGGTTTTAAATAAAAATAGCTTCCGACAAGCCAGATTATGAGCCAGGAATGTCCTCCTAATCCTAATCACACCTTCACCGTCATCGTTTCAGCCTATCACAAGTCCACTGCTGAACATAGGCCTCCCCCATAGATAGCCATAAAAGTTGGTGGTCTCATTTTGCAGGGGGGTTGCCATAGTTGCTACGTTTGTCAGGCGGGTTGGCAACCGCAGTTTATATATTCTGAAGTTCAGGAAGATGCTGCTGCCCATCTTCTGGTTTTAATTTTCCCTCTGTCGACTTTTACGACACCCACAGGATGAGATGGGGTGGTAGGTTCTCTTAAGCCGCTACCACACGTAAAATAATAATAAGGGTTAAATAGTTTTCATCGCTATTAATACTATAAATATTCACTGGTAGTAGGAATGTAATTCAGGAATTCGGCTACGTAGGTAACACTCTGGGTAACGAATGCCACAGAGCTTTCTGAATCAAAGTTCTTTCTGAGACCGCCACTGATACGGGCGAGCATTACACTTACAAAGTTATACAAATACACAAAGAATCTACCGCAGAAAGGAAGGTAACAGCTAATATTTGATATTTGCATAGTAAATTACAACCAGTGCGTGAGGACATACGGAACTGAGACGTGGTCCTTCACTGCGGGCCGCATGAGGAAGTTCAGAATCGCTCAGCGAGCTATGAAAAGAGCTATGCTCGGAGTTTCTCTGCGTGATAAAATCCGTAATGATGATATCCGCGCAGTGTAGGGCGCCCCTCCACTAGATGGAGCGACGACCTGCGCGGTTTTGCGGGAAGTCGATGGACTGCAGTTGGATCAGGACGGTGTTTTGTGGCAATCTATGGGGGATCTTTTAAAATAATTAAGACAATAACTTAGGGCGGTAGAATTCCTATGCAAGAATCCATCTAGATATTCTGCAGTCAAACTAGTTTGCAAACATTACTATGTTTCGGTCTGAAAGGCACTGATAGTTGGGTAATTACTGGGCAAATGAGACTTCAGAACTGATGTCTCAGGGTGACGAGCACAATGTTACTGTTAAAAAAGTTACAATACACTGGATGTCAAGTTTTTCGATAAGGTACCTTTTATTACTTTTCGATAACACAAAAACGTAGCCCTAAATCGATGACAAGTGAGATATGATATTCGTAAATCGTGCAGTATCAAAGCTTTCTCTGATAAACTTTTGTTAAAACGAGTTTTATTCACTCGTGGTCTTTTCCTTTGTCCTTGTCTGACCTTCTTCCGAATCGAAAATCCTTTGACGACAAACATATTGCTTTAACGTCCATGATATTTAAAATTGTGTGTTTTGGTAATAAAGCACAGATAAGTTATGTACTAAATTTATATATAAAACAGTAGACAGATACGAGACAAATCAGAATAGGAGTAGCATATTACAAAAATAAAAAGTAAATAAAAAATGAACTAGAGCGAGTTTTAATCGCGTGGTGATGGTTGCGTACATTGTATACCTACTATGTTTTCTTAAATCTGATCCAATATAGATACATCGGTAGATAATAATAGCTAGCTTAAAAAAGTATGTAAGTACCGTTTGATATTATTCTAATTTACTCCCCAAATGTGCCCCGCATATTTAATATTCGTTTATTAACGTTACACGTCCGAGTTTGGGTCACAGACTTTGATTGGTACACATAACAAACTTCAACTTAACCGGTTGAATAGAATCAGAGCAAATTGGCTGTGACAGATGGGCAGACAGACACAGGAGTGTTACAGTTATAGGATAAGAGTTATAATTGAGTAGTAAGTAGTAATTGAGTAGTGAATAAATAACAGTTATAGGATATAATGGGTTTATTTTTTTCATTTGGACGTACGGAACCCTAAAAATTAACAATGTCATAATTATAATTCATCTAGGTAGGTACCACCCCAGGGCCAGTTATTCTACCGTGAAGCAGTAGTGTGCAAACATTTCGGTTTGAAGGGCACTGTTAGCTAGGGTAATCACTGGGAATATGAGATTTAAGAACTTATGTCTCAGGGTGATGGACACAGTGTGGTGTCACACAGAATTTTTCTGGGTGACACAGTATTTTTTATGGGCAGACGCTTGCACTTACCATTAGGTGAACGTTTTGCTCGTTTTATCACTTAAAAATTCACTTCCAGGGCCAGTTATTCTGCAGTGAAGCAGTAGTATGTAAACATTACTTTGTTTCTGTCTGAAGATCACTGAGAGCTAGAGAGTAATAATCGGGCCTATGAGACTTATGAACAAGGTGACGAGCGCAGTGTGGTGCCAGATAGACATGTTCTGGGTGACACAGTATTTGTTATGATTATTGTTATGGGCCCATCATTTTATCCAATAATTGAAAAAGATGGAGAAAAAGAGCCGCCACTGACGCTGCCGGGCTAAATACTTTGGATCTGGCATATTTGAAATTCAGACAACTTTCGGAAGCTGTGATTATTTCCTAGCATTTCTCTTAATTAACTATTCGACGTCACGAGGGCAACGTCGGGATGGAAAGAGGTGGAAACCTCTTACGTCACTACCGCACGGCTTTATTAAGAGTCACATGTTTTTACGTAACGTTAACTTCTCTCAGTCAAGCATTATGGTACTGTAGCGTCATCTATGTCGCCATCTATATTTATGTCGCGAAAATTCGTCAAAATGGTGACCGCGGTATAAACACCGCAACCAGCATCTCCGAACCACAGCAACAACGTCATCGCCATCGCAGTCACAGCACCAGGCTACTGTCGGCACAACGCGTGCTTTCTAGTCTCTCAGCCACTGAGGATTATCAACGGCGGCCCTTTCTCCTCAGGCTAAGTACTGCGGCATCAACACTGTCTCCATACGTCTCGACGCACTAAAGACCTGGACACAGATTCACGGCAACGCCAGACTGCAATTCGTCGCCTGACGTCAAAAGCTCTCATCGCCAACCTACGACTTCCAGCGACATCTATGTCGCCACATGAGAAGCTCAAGAAATATTTCATACATTCTATAATCGCGCTATGAAAGTTTTCTGAGATGCGAACTATATATACAACATCTAAATGTTACTGGTAGGAGGAGACGTCCTCCCTCTGGGTCTGATCTGTCAGACCATTCAATCTGGCGGGTAGCTACTCTTTTTCTTAATCTGGATGTGAAAGCTATTGTGGGAGAGCGGTGGTGAATATATGAATCAAAAACTGGGTAATACGCCTTTTTTTATTACGCATGCGGATCTTAGAAAATTATGTTTGTTTTTCCTACAGGTGTCGTGACAGTCTACTAAGGGAAATGCAAGGACATTTTACGGCTTCCTGACTTCTACGCCGCGGGGGGTAGAAGTCCCAGCCGAAAGTTTTTTTTTATTGCATAAAGTGATGAAACGAGCAAATGTTTATCTGATGGTAAGTGCAACGTCTACCCATAACAAATGCTGTGCCACCCAGAAAAATTCTGTGTGACACTACACTGTACCCACCACCCTGAGACATAGGTTCTTAAGTCTCATATGCCCAGTGATTACGCTAGCTCACAGTGCCCTTCAAACCGAAACACAGTAATGTTTGCACACTACTGCTTCACGGTAGAATAACTGGCCCTGGGGTGGTACCTACCTAGACGGACTCCTGCATACGAATCCTACTACCAGTAAACTTACATTTATGCACAAACACCTATTGTTTGTTTTTGGGTCTGGATGTGCTGTATGTATGTAAACGTTAGTAAATGTTGTTATAAACAAAAAGAAAAGAAGACGCTGTTTAGGCGCAAGGCGTCTGGTGCTGCGTTCGCGTAGCTGCCAGCCAAGCTTGAGAATCACTGAATATCCTTCCTTCTTGGGAAAAACCTATGCCCATCAGTAGACTATTTAGAGGTTGATTACGATGAGTTTATTTTATATTTGAATGGGATACAAAGCTGGAATTTACGACTGTAAATACGTTGACTGCTGAGACACTTGGTCATAATTATGATATACAATGTAAAATACAGCTTCTGACGTTATTCACTCGCAGTCATAAAACCAAATTGCATATAGTCGCGTTAACAGCAAAACCGCGCAGTAATTTTTTATTACAGAAAATTTGCTGTCTGGAATTCTTACCTGAATAAAAATAAATACGAGCGACGTTACAAATGAAACGTATAACAATAGAATTCAGATTTGTAAGCATATCGATTACAGACGAAATCACCGCGGCATAGTTAATACCGTTGATATTTTTTGATCAATAAACATTTATAAAAGATTTTGTTTCAGCCTAATTACTTCGTAATAAACATCGAATCAAAATAAATTTATTGGAGTAATAATTCGGTCGTGTGGTTACGGCATAAGAAAATAAATATTAGGTCCTTACGTATAAAATTGGCGTTTTGTACTGTACAACACTGCACAACAGACTGCACAAGCAGCAGTGGCCTGGAGTGATTGACCAGCCTCGGTTGTTTAACAGCTAGTTCTTCCACCATGGTTTGCAGTTGCTGACAATAGATATCTGCCGCAATCGTTTGACGAGATTTTAGAAAGCTCTACTGAACGACACCGGCACTAGTCCACCAAACAGTCACAAGTAACTTTTTCTGAGTAAATTTTCGCTTGGGGCAGGATTTGGCTGGTTCTCCAGGTTTCATGCCACTGCGACGAGCGCTGCCTATTATCGTACAGGATCCACTTTTCATCACAGGTAATGACCCGATTAAAAATCCTTTCATTATTGTGCCGGTTGAGCAATGTAACGCAGCAGTCGACGCGTGTTCCCTGGTTTGCTTCACTCAATTCATGAGGTTTCCGTTCAAGCTTTTTTACTTTCCCTGTTTGCTTCAAGTGGATTAAAATAATGAAGTTGTATCACTCACAGCGAAGTCTGCAGCTGACTCTGAAGTGGTTTACGATGGATCCGCTTCCTCAATTGCCTTTAATTCTTCATTATCCACTTTGGTCTCCGGCCGTCGACGGGGCTTGTTCGGAAGGTCAAAATTTCCAGAACGAAAACCTTGGAACCAAAAACGTACCGTGTTTTGTTTTGCGACACCAGCGCCATACACATCGTTACTCCTATCGAGCTATTTCTGTAGCACTGTTGCCACGGTAGAACCCGTACTCATAAATAAAGCAATATTTCCAGTTTTCCATTATGCAAACTAATAAGAAAAAAAATGACTGTTTATGAAACTCAATTATACCAGCTAAATGTTTTTATAAATTTGAATATGGAATTCTTAACCAAAGAGGATATATTTCAGATCAAAGTGGGCAGTACGACAAAACGCCAATTTCATATATAAGGACTTAATATATGGCAGTAATTTGCCTGTCTCGTCACTTTCTTCCATAAAAAACAACCTATTTGGCCTGTTTCTTTGGCGGCTCAGAATCAAAAAATATTGTGGAATACTTTACTCATGATCAGGTTATGCCACATATATACACCCAGGACCCGCGGCGTAGAAGTCATCGGTCACCCTGACCACTATTCGACCGGGAAAGTATCACGGTTTCACACAATACCAGCGTAAAATTAAATATTTTTTTTTTAATTCGAGCGAATTTCTCGTAATCGTCAAGCTGTTAAGGTGAGCTGGCGATCACAGTCTAAAAATGTCGTAGTTGAGACGCTGTTTTTAAACTCCCGTCTGGATATTTTAGGTTTGCCAAGATGACTGAAGTGGTTGTTCTGACATTTACGGACGAATTTAATTATTCCCACGGGAGATGGGATGGGTAATAATAAGTATAGTAATACTATTTTCTTTTATTTACGCGAATACTACACATTTAAATAAAACTAATTTTTAAGGATTGCATCACGTTTTATTTAAACTATTTATAACCCGACGTTTCGGGCGCTTTTCAGCACCCATAGACCATAAATATATGGTGGTTATAAATAGTTTAAATTAAACGCGACAAAATCGGTAAAAATTAATTTTATTTAAATGTATAGCTTTATTATTACAGTTAAATAATAATAAAACTTGTTAGGGCCCGTGTCACAAACAGAAGAATCATAACTCCAATGCATTTATATACGTGCTTACAGTTACATAAATACAATTGCATGGAATAGCTTTTGTCGGCGAGATCTGTGGCGGATAAAACCAGTTTTAGAAACTCAATGCAATAAAACATTGTGGCAGATCCACGATAACAGTGATCCGAAACGAGATGTTGTTCACAGACGATTCTCACTAACATACATAAATCCAACAACAATTTCGATTGAATACGATGTTATTCGCTTTATTTTTACAATCAGTACTTTTACGATTATTTTCTTATATTTTTTTCTGTAATGTAATAAATAATACTGGCAATTAAGAATTCATATTAAGAAATGAATAGTGTCGCAGTGTGGTGGCCGCGCCCCACATTTCATTCCGTGGGTGACGCAAAAGTTGGCAATAAGAATATTCCAGGAATTTACTTGTGGTAAGATTCCTATTCGAGAATCCGTCTAGGTGGTTAGCATCGCAGGGCTAGATATTCTTCCGTGAAACAGTACTGTGCAAACATTGATGTGTTTTGATCCAAAGGCCACGGACAGCTAATTTAATTACTGGGCATATAGGACTTAAGAACTGATGTTTCAGGGTGACGGGCACAATGTGGTTCCACACAGAAATGTTCTCGATGACACAGCATTTGTTATGGATAGACGTTACACTTATCATCGGGTGAATGTTTTGCTCGTCTCTTTCACTTTCTCTTATAAACAAGGAAAATCTTATGGCCTCGCCTTATATGCCGTCTTATCTTATATGCCGGAACTAAATCTTCCAGACCGCTAAATGGCAGCCGCTAAAGTGCCAAGTGTTTGGTATTGATGAGGCAAATCCTTTTAAACTTTGGAGAAGCCTACGTACCAATACCAAAATAAATTTAGTAAACATTGATATCGAAATCTTAGCAATACATTTGTTTTATTTATTTATTTATTTTTATTGCACCAACAAAGTGAACACCATCACAATCAACAAAACGATTATACTTAAAACAAGTTTAGTATCACCCCAATTAGAGGTGCAAACTACAATGCAATAACTGAACAACAGCATTAGATATACAAAAGTAAAAATAAGTTACAAAAACATATATGTAAGAAAACAATAGAAATCAATAATGAAACAAAGCTACAAATTAATTTCATTTATTGGTTAATTATAATACATTATAAATACCAAATTAAAAAATAATAATAAAATTAAAAAAAAAATGAAATTAAAAAAATATAAAATGATTATTTATTGTCATCTGTATGTAATTTTTGAATTTAGGGATTCTATCTATATATTTCTATCACTATTTGAAGATTATTACTGCTTAGCACTGGAATATATTTCCTAGAATGTTTACTCAAGCAGAATTATGAATTATTTCCCTTTTCTCTTGTAGAAAAATTACAGAATAAGAATATATGCTATTTCATTGTAAATTCAAAACGCCAATGATTTTAAATACTATCTGAAACTTAAATTTCAATAGAATATACTATAAATTGTTGCCGATTAAATAGCATCGACAGAAACTGAGGATTTTGGAGCTGAGCATGAAAATCGATGTTTACGACCGCAGCAGCTGCTGTTCGAACCTACACATTTGAATTTCGAAACATATAGTTTATAGTCAACAATTCATGTTCGAGAAAATTCTCATCACGGGAATTTTAAAAAGAGAAGCACATGGAACAAATATGTCTTTTTAACCGACTGCAAAGAGAGAACCTCCTGTTCCCAATCCGTCAGCATATATTTTTTACGTATGTTCAGTCATAGCGTCTTTGTTTATGAACCGATTTTAAAAATTATTCTTGCGTTGGGTTCAGTATAGTTCCGAAGTAGTCTCATTTTAATTTCATTGGACCTTTGGACTTCTAAGATATACTAGGGAACTCATCAAAATCATATAGGAATTGTATAGTGAGTGTGATATTGTAAGGTTTATGACAATCACTGATAGATACTTAAATGTTGTCAAATGCTGTACTTTTCTGGACATGGACTACGAAGGCACACAACGGAACTCCTTAACGATAATCAGCACGAATGTGTTGATTAAATTGTTGTTATGTGAATCCTATAGGTACATTTCAAGCAAAAAGTCGGACGAGAAGCAGTTGCGTTTGCGATAAGTTGCCTACCTTGAGACTCTAAACAGTATCTTGTATCACCTTGATGATACTGATGATGATGATATGAAACATGCAAAATACTTGTATCGTTATTAAAGTGCTGTGCCGTGTGGTAGGGGCTTAAGAGAATCTACCACCCCATCTCATTCCGTGAGTGTCGTAAAAGTCAACAGAGGGAAAATTAAATCAGAAAATGGGCAGCAGCAACTTCCTGGAACATCAGAATAAAAAAAATGCGGTTGCCAATCACATTACTGTTAAAAAAATTAATAATTTAAAAACGAATTTTACAAATGTGTATACGAAGTTTTATCCACGAGAATTTTACGAGTTGCTAAGTAAATAGAAATACTATATAACATGTAGGAGAATTACAAAACGAAATTGTGCAAAGATAATATTTATTTCTGGGAAAAATGTCCAAATTAATTTGTAGAAAATCTACTTACGGTGGAGTGTGGGATGTATTTGTTTTAGGACCTCAGAGAGCTAGTGTTATTACTGGGCATATGAGACTTAACAACTGATTTCACATGGTGATGAGCGCAGTGTGTTTTGACCACACAGAAACGTTTTGAGTGACACCGCATTTTTACGGGTAGGCGTTGCATTTACCGTCAGGTGAAAGTTTTCTCGTCACTTTCTGCTATAAAAATTCCTCTTGTCGACTACGTGGCAAAGTCATCAGCTAGGGCGTCTGATTACTACGCTGCAGGTAGCTGCTTCGAATTTCGGATTTGTGAAACCATAAATATCGGGAAGCTGGATATCGGGTCTGGTAGGTCCATTGTCTATCTCCGGTCTCATCGCAGCTTACATCAGGCGACAGTACGTGTGGGTCAAGACGAGATCGCCTCTGTGTTTGCACGTTCCCATACATACATATATTAAAGCCTTTTTTCCCTTAAAAGATAAGCGGAGGCCACACTCGTAGCCTACATTTGGCATCCGCGGTAAAGGAAACGTGACGGGTGGCGAAACACGTCGCCGCCATTTTGGTACGAGCCAAGTAATTCTTACTCCCCATTGCGCTACTACGAGTAGATACGGCGACATGGCACTATAATATCCCTTATGAGGTTTATAGCTTTAAAGAGTATCGGATATCGGAATTCTTCCTTATTAATGACCATCTTACCTAGTAGGGGACAACCACGATATAACTTTATTTGCTGATGATATATCTTTTATTTTTTAAATAAATCGTCAACTTTTATTACATGACGAGGTGAATAATGCTATTTCAAAATTAGTACATTGGTTTAATGTTAACAATTTGCTTTTAAACGGCGATAAAACAAAATGTATTAAATTCACAATACCAAATGTTAAACGATTAGATGTAAATGTACTCGTAAATGAGGAAAAGTAGAGCTTTGTGGATACCACTGTATTTCTTGAAATAACTCTTGACGCTAAACTTCAATGGTGCCCCCATATATCTAAACTATCAAGTAGACTTAGATCTGCAGCTTATGCTGTAAAAAAATTAGGAACTTGACTATTGTTGAAAGTGCTAGATAAGTTATATTATGGTATTTTGCTATGGGGAAATGTGACTGATGTAGAAGTGATTTTTGTTTTGCAAAAGAAGGCCGTAAAAGCTATTTATAATCTTGGCTCTAGTGTATCTAAGAGATAAATTTAAAGAAACATAATATCTTAACCTTGGCTTCTCAATATATATTTGAAAACGTTTTATATGTTTTATGTTTTATGTGTGTGTAATAAAAAAGTGATGTTCATAATGTAAATACCAGGAACAAGCACAAATTAATAATGCCAGTTACTCGACTTCACAAGGTCAGTTACTCTTTTATGGGGCAATGTATAGACTTTTTAATTAAAGAATACATGGATGATGATAACCCCTGGGAATGAGGTAATCGCCGCCAAGCTATTTCTACATCTTTATAATACTACAATTGTACATTATTTTAAAATCACAAAAGAAAAAAAATTTTATGCCCGCTGGGTTTCTTACTGGTTCTTCCCAGGTCAGAGGCTTTTTTTGCGAACCAGTGTAGTTTAAAAAAAGGAAAAGATGTGACTTTCAGGTAAGTATTATGTAAATAATCTAGGTTGAATAAAAATTTATTCTATTCTATTCTTACATTTTCCGGAATAAAAAAATACCCTATGACCGTCTCGTGGGTGCAAGCTATCTCTGTGCTGTATGTCTATAAGATCGGTTCAACGGCTGTGCCGTGAAAAGATTTCAAACAGGCAGAGTAACAGAAAGAGTTACATTCTCATTTATCATATTAGCATCGATTACTTAACTGCTATAGCGCTCAGTAGTACTATTAACCGTATTACAAAAAATCGACTATGGGATATACTGAAGAATCTATCACCCCATCTCGTCCTGTAGATGTCGTAAAAGTCGACACAGGGAAAGTAAAACCCAGGAGATGGGCAGCAGTATCTGCTGTTGCCGACCCGCCCGCCAAGCGCGGTAACTGTCCAAAATTCCCCCATAAATGTGTAGATATAGCTATTACTCGAAAAAGTCGAACTATTACTTGATTTTTTTATAATTAAATTGTCTTACATATTCATTGTTTATTAATTTAGGTGGGTGTTTACCCAAAAGTATAAAAAGGTTCTTACGCAAATAAACAGAAATAACATTAAAATTAAATTTATTACGTGTCAGCTTGAATTTAAAAAGGTATGTTCTGCATAATCCTAACAGAAGAGTCGTTTTTGTTTTTATATGAAATTCAGTGTATAATACAACGCTTAGTGCAGCGACATCTGTCGCTACAATTTATAACTATGTCAATTAGTTAACGCCATGATAAGGCCATAGTCTCAAGTAAATTTTACAGATGGCGTCATAGACATACTTACAAATAAATAAATATAAAATTATATATATTCTTTAAAGGCTGGGCTATAACTGTGGAATTTAATTTTAACTTTTGAAAAGTCTTTATAAGTCAAATTAAAATATATTAAATACATACTGTGTATAATTTAAGGTTTTCACTTTATGTTAGATTTGTACATTCGCGATTACTAAAATATGCTAAAATGTTCCACGGGTCATTATTTATATTTGCGAGTCACAGTATCTAGACCAGTAGAAGCCAAAACTTTCCTTTTAAGAATTGTCTGAATGTTAGTCCCCCAGTGCACGCATCACTTAAAAACTACACAACAGATTTAGTGACGGGTGGCGAACCACGTCGCCGCCATTTTGGTACGAGTTGAAATTCTTACTCATCATTATAATCATTGCGTTCCTACGCTAGCCATCGGCACGGCAACCACCGGCATAGCGGAGAGCAGGGAAATTGGATTAGGTAGGGAATGGACATGGGTAGGTAGGTCTTAGGCAACTATAAGGTGTAAGAGACTATTATCTCGGAAGGAGCAGAGGAGACAGCAGTGGTCCGGAAGGCCGGGATCGCTTACCCGGTATTCTACCGTAGGTATTTGGCGAACAAGGAAATTAGGTAAAGTAATTGCCTTGAATCGACGCCAACGAAGCCGCGGGCACAGATCTGAAAAATCATAAGATCTGTGCCCGCGACTTCATTTACGTCTTCAATACATTGTAGATTTACACAGCGTTAACGCGTACTTTAAATCATTATAAACTCTGGGCTTAGCATTCCATGTCTGTATGATATAAGCTAAGTATGTTATCACGTTATATAGGAAAAATAATCTTTATTTAATGTGAAATCACTACGTCTGACTTGAATCTATACAATATAGTGTAGTTGTCTTTTAAGATTATGATTGCATTTGTCTTCTTGCCAGTATGATTGGGTCAGAAAATGTAAGGCGAGCGCCCTGCATTTAAACGACTCTTCACCATCGCATTGAAGGGCTTTGGTACTAAGAAGAGTCCGCAACGTTGCACCAATGCGGACTTTATATATCCATAGATATTTTATGACAAATGAAGGACATATGAAGAGAAATATTGTAGTTTAGTTTGAAATTGAGAACACGCGAGTTGTAAGAAATTAAAGGACGATCTCCCGGCCTCTGAGCTACCACGGCTCTCGCCATTGGCATATTTACACCCAATTAATACAAAGTCCTGTCTGATAGTGTCGGCTTAAGAGAATATACCACCCCTATCCATCCCGTGGGTGTTGTAAAAGTTGAGTGAGGGAAAATAAAAATCAGAAGATGGGCAGCAGGACCTTTTGGAACATCTGAATAAATAAACTGCGATTACCAACCTGCCTGCCAAGCGCGGCAGCTATGGCATAATTTTCCCAACATGAGATCTACAAACATATGTGGCAATCTATGGGGATGCCTATGTTCAGCAGTGGGCTAGTAATAGGCTGAAATTATGATGATGATGATGACAATGTGTGATAGTTTAGGACTAATAAGCAGGTAGGTGTATTGGCGAATACAAATGAAAAAATAGAAACGCCTTAAAATTAAAACACTGCGAAATATCTGCGATACATTTATTTATATAATCTCTCATTACACACATCTAACTCTACATTTCAATTTAGTACAAAAATATTTGTACACATTTGTCATCACTGGCTAAGTAATACAATAATTGTAAGTACAAATTTAAATAATTTACATCTTTGTACATTCATCGTAAAATGAAATCTAAAATAAAAAAAAATCCAATACATTTATAATAAGTAATAAATACTCTAAAAGTAAACAATAATGTTACATGAATTTATTACTATTTCTTTTTAAAAATTAGTCTTTGGTATTCAAGAATACGAATTTCGATTTTACATATTGCCTAAAATTTATTTATTATTAAATATATCTACGAAATAATTTATATTGCATTTAAAAGTTTTAGTGCAAAATGTTTAATATTAAGCAATAAAATCACTGTGTGATTTTTTTGCATTGTAACATTTCTGTAATAAAATATGGAAACAATCAATACTACTATTATAAATGCGAAAGTAACTCTCTCTGTCCCTCTGTCTGTTTGTTACCTTTTAACGGCTCATCCGCTGAATCAATATTGACGAAATTTGACAAAGAGATAGGTTGCACCCTAGAGACGGACATAGGATACTTTTATCCCGTAAAATCAACTAGTTCTCACGGGATATTTAAAAACCCTACGCGGACAAAGTCGCAAGCATCACCTAGTTACTTATACTCGTATATCTGCGGAGTTTTTTTCGCCTGCTTTTTCTCAGCACATAGGAACTTCATTAAGAAACGCTTATAGACTGTTAAAAAATGACATTTGACAAATGTTATATACATTTGTTATGTCATAGAAAAATATATTTTTTAAAAAAATCCACAACCCATGGGACTAACCTATGGGTGCAGTAGGTTGCGTGCATTATTGCGAGTTATGGTAGTTCTACGCGGATGTGATAATGATGTCGTTCGAACTTGTTTTCACAACTGCGACAACTTCCGTATACTATCGGAAGCTACTCCTACTGCGCAGGAGAAATTATGGTGCCACAAGTGTACGTGCAAACACAGAGGCGCTCACTAGTGTTAACCTACCCTCGCCCAATGTAACGCTCAAGCGATAAGATCTATTGCAGACCAATGCAGTAGCAAAGACACGGGTACATAACAGCACAACCAGACCAGAAAACCCACAGTTTGCGTTTTTTCACAAAAATGTTGGCTCCGGCTGGGATTCAAACCAGATACTGTGACCACTACGCCACGCGCTACAGTTACAGAGGCTGTGGCAATTAAATGGACTAGCTGGACTGGGAAAAGACAATCACACCAGCGTTAATTATGGATTAATACAAATAAGAAGAACCAGATACGGGAACGCAAGTAGACTGTGCGCAGGTTTGTAACCCTTCGCTATATAAAAATATCAACGAATAACTAATAGTAATTCATAAGTAACATGTATGTAATGACATGACTTATAATTTTTACTGGTGGTAGGTGTCTACCGCTCCGTGAGTCTCCACCCACTAACTTCCTCTACCACTACCGGTTCGGTCATACGCCACGCATACAGAACTCCATGGAGGCCATTTGGCACGCAATCGTGCTTAGCACGCAGCACAACGTGAATCCCATTATACACATTATCTGCCTCTATCGCTACCAGTTCGACCAACACCACCACCTGGGTACCACCGCAGTGCTTGTTATTCTGCCGTGAATCAGTTCTGTGTAAGCATTACTGTGTTTCGGTCCGAACGTCCGGTCACTGATATCGCAGTGTGACAAGCGCAGTGTGGTGCCTTATAGAAATATTCTGGGTGACACAGCATTTGTTATGCGCAGACGTTGCATTTACCATCTGGTGAACGATTTGATAGTCTCGTCACTTTAATCCATGAAAAATAATACGTTAAACTTTATTCACCTTGTATAAACAGGGGTGTTATTAACTTGACCATACCACTGACCTGGATGTCTATTTTGTAACTCTGGTAGGTTTCGTGATCGGTTTTATTTTGGCGTATTAAGCTCATTCATTGGTTAATGGGAACAAATGAAACCGATCCCGAAACCAAGCAGACTTACACAGTAGACCCCCCGTTCCGCTTACACGGGTAACTGTGTAGTACGCGATTGGTTATCAAATTAACAACATTAGCGGTCAGCGAACCAGAGCGCCTACTGCAAACTCCGAATAACGAAGGTTCGGACGGCGGACGTGCAACATAAATCCTACTACCAAATTACTTCGAATGCAACTTCAACGCATCCATAGGCAACCATCTTTAGTGAAGGATGATTTATCATGGTATCGTGCAAACGAGCGATCCGTCAGCCAAAACTTCGTATTTCGATTTTCGTCGAAAATCGAAATACGAAGTTCATCATTCATTCCGGATCATCATCGGTACCGGTGTTTCCAAGAAAAGCTTTAGATTATTTCGTTTTTCCGACCAGGTTTCTGACAACCACCACATTAACACTGCTAATCTAATAAATAGATTGTGGCGAAGATAAAACTTAGTTACAGATCTCGTATTTAAAATAATGTGTAAACATAGTAAAGAACATGCCTAGATTTTTTTCTTATTAACTCGAACCCAAGCACGTTAACGAATTTGCGCCTCGAAAAAATAAAACACTTTTAATTATTATTTATATAAAGTTTTTTTATGAAAACGAGTCATTGTCTCCAATCGAGATAAAAGATTAATGGTCACGTTATATTAACCTTGTTACTTTATTTATTTTTATTTTATCTCTCTACTCAGTACCTAAGAGAATCTACCACCCCATCTCATCCCGTGTGTGTCGCCTTAGCAGCAGCATCTTGCTGGAACATCTGAATAAATAAACTGTGGTTGCCAACCCGTCTGCCAAGCGAGGCAACTATGGCAAAATCCCCCCAAAACGAGAGCTACAAACTTTTGTGGCAATCTATGGGGGAGGCCTATTTTCAGCAGTGGACTATTGATTGGCTGAACCGACGACGACGACGACGACGACGACGACTCAGTATTCTGCAGAGACTTATACTCTCTTTCGTCTTCTTCTTGCTAAGCTCTGTCCCAGCTTATAATCAGGGTCAGCTTTTTTGCTAAGTAAATAACTGATCTCGATCTCTAGAATATGGTGAGCAAAAATACCGAGAAATCGTAATAAATATTTTTTTATAGTTACTGAAAAGCTTTTTCTCACTTATTTACTATGATAATATTACGATGCAAATGGACATTATTATTTACATTATACTTATTACCATATTCTGCTATTAGAGATACATTAAAATATTTTAGTGACTAATATGATTTTTATAGTAAGAAGCTTCACCTAATTTTGCAGGAATTCACAAATCACAAATATTTTGATAAAATGTTATTGCAATCAGATTCGAAAAAAAAATCGCAATGACTGTGTCATTACGATTTTTTTTTACACTTTTATGTTTTTTAACACTTTTATGTTTTTATAGTGTTTCTTTTAAATCGTGGCAAAACATTGTGAAAAATCATCACATACTTCGTGAACAAACGAGAATGCTTACTACTATAAGATTCACAATTTACAAAAGCAATATCAGTGCCGTAAATACGACGGATATTTATGACTGAATTTCTAATGATGTCATGGCTCTCGAAAGCGTCCTAGATAAGTTAAAATTAGATATGTATTGTAACGCAAAAATCTTATTTGACGAGGTACCCTAATTGTTAAAGATCAGGGGTTCCCCAACTATGATCCGTTCAATCTGAATGTGACATCCGCCACAATTTTCATAGTAAATACCCAGTGTATTTAAAGATCTTTTATTTTATATCGAATGACTCTGCAAATAATTCTGCGTGATAGTCAAGTGTCCCAAAATCGATTCATGCGTAAAGCCACGGGAGCACCGTGGTTCGTGCGTAATGCTAACCTTCATATCGATTTAGGGCTTCCTACCATAGCCCAATATCTAAAGTTGGCCTCTCGCCGATACTTCGACTCTGCCGCCACGCACCCCAACCCACTGGTTGTCAGTGCCGCCACTTACAACCCCCTCGCGATACACCAAAACTCGACCCGCGGAAAAAGGAGACCGAGGCACGTCCTCGAGGACCCTGACGACGCGACCACTATTGCCCAAGCGCTCTACTCAACACTACACAAACACCCATTATCACCATCATACCGCCCCCGCCGTCGGCGTGGGCGTATCAGACAAAGTTATTCGCGATACCGCCGCATCTCAGGCCGGTTCTCCCCTAGCAGTAGTGTCATAAACAGAAGCGTCGCTGGAGTTTCTTGCGCCATTTCTTCTCCAGCGGAAACGCATTCCGAATTGGTGGTAAACTTATCTAATAATAATCATGGTATTAATAATTATAGTAGTAGTAATATTGCCCTCCCGATTGCAGTAACTGACCGAGCCGAGACCGGCCCCCTTGGGCACCCTCGAGTCTGTTACTCTCGCGAACAGGATGACGGTCCAAGCCGAGGTCCCCTCTCGGGGGCCCTTGCGCCAGTCATCCATAAATAAAGGTTTCGGCTAAGCGCCCTCAGCGCTATGCCACCTTTCAATCCGGCGAAGCTGTAAAAGCCTTCGGGCTAACATTGACCATCAGTCCTAAAAAAAAAAAAAGTCACGTGTCCTACAAAAATTTCCGGATTCGCGAAACGTTCCATTGCAGTAAAAGTTTGGGAACCCCTGTTTTAGACAGTAACCAATCTATTTTAATTGAATTAATATAAGAATCTTATAAGTAAATTCATGAAATCGTTGTCGTATATAATAAAGGTGTTTAAACTGAAAATGACAAATGAACGTGTAATGTATAAGGACGAAGTTTTAAAATTTGCCGTGTCAGGCTATATATATATTATATTAGTCATAGTAACATACTAACCACCTATTGACACTGTATGGAATAGATGATTTATTATAAAATTAAATTTGGGGAAAACAAAATGCAAAGCATAGGATTTTAGTTTTTTGTTTCTGTATCTTACCTTTTTAACTTGTTAAATTATAATATATTATCTATTACTATGACGTATATACAAGTGACATAAACCTAAGAATTATTATTCTTAATTTCTCTGAAAGCTTAACATTTCAATACTACATCGGCAGAATAAACAAATTCATATAATATTTATGTACGAGTAACTACACAAAATAGCGTCTGCTACTACATACGTACAAATGCAATTTCATAGTTAAAACTTATTTCGTGTTTTAGATATATAGTTTTCATTGCGTGCCCGTTCCGTTCCCGTCTCGTCGAGTGTAGGTGTTTCATAGCATGACGTCATCCGCGGGTACATAAGCGGGCATTCGCTGTCAGTCGCGAGACGAAATCAGGACGAGAAGTTGCGTACGGCGGTTTTCGGGTGGCGCTCGTGATATGCTGCTGCTGCTAGTACGATTCAAGACCTGCAATTGAATTAAAAAATTGTTTGATAAATAAAGAAATAGTTCTATGAGAAGGAAATACTCCAACTGCTCACAATTTTTTATTTTTATTTTAGTAAGGGTGAAGAACATGCACCCGGATCACTAGATGACAAGCGATAACTGTAGCACATAGACGGCTACATTCAAGATTTAAGAATGTGTTCACCCTAAATGGCCGAGATGGACCGCGTTCTCAGTGATAAAGTCACCAAAGCCATGCCCCTACCATACTTAAAATAATAACCTACCCTTTTCTGATCTCTGTGAGAGTATGCCCTCTCCTCTATTATAAGAATTGTAGTGAACATTTTATATTTTTACACATACATATAGTCACGCCTGTTTCCATATTAGAGGTAGGCAAAGACCACGCCCGTAGCCCTCTTAACGTCCCCGCGGGAAACAAGACGCGAAGGGTGGCGAAGCAAGTCGCCGCCGTTTTGGTATGAGTCAAAAAATTCTTACTTCTTATTGCGTTTTCACAAGCAGTACAGTGATAGCATTGCATATTATGGTATTATACTGCAGGAATAAAGGCTCTCCGTACAATCCTTAGTCGCCTCTTACGACACCTCGTAAGAGTAGAGGTAGGTGCTATTCAACTCTGCCCTCATCATTATAATATTGGTATTGGTATCATATAAATATTGGTGTTTCTATTTTTATTACTAATCGTTGCGTTGATCACGCAGCACTTTAAAGACATCAGTTCTTGAGTTCTATATGCCTAATATCTACACTAGTAATAGTAAACGGCAGAATAACTGGCACTGCGATGGTTCCTCCCATTACGGAATCTTACATAAGCGTCTTCCAACTAGTAAAATAGATATAGATTAAAAATTCATATTTACCGTAGCAACAGAATGGGAGCGTCGTGCGTGCGTTGAACTGAGAAGATCAGAGTTCGCGGTGGAATCGGAACGAGATCGGAGCGTGCCACGGGCATGTCGCTTATGAAGCTTCCCGCACCACAACCATCTATACGGGGGAACTCGTCTGAAATTATGAACGTTTGATCAGATGGAAATAAAATATACAAATGAAAAAGTTGTCTAAAGTTTAGGACTACACTGTGTTAGGTGTTTCAAAGACGTAATTTAAAGTTTAAGTTTCGCTAATCATACTTCTTAAAGATTTGTTAAGCCCTCCGATTGATGGCGCAATGACAATCTGAGTTATGCCTATATTATCGTTACTGCTTACAGGCGACGATGTCTAAGTCCCGGTGTCAATATTTACAAAACGAGACGTTTTCTTTACTGATCCGTTAAATTGTCTACGAATAGTAAGTCGGAACCGTTCCTATAACTAACGAACTTTATTAGCTGGTAGATAACGTAAAAAAGTTGTGAAGCACTACGTAACGCCTCGTTACTTGTAGCAAGGAAACGAATCGTAGCTGTTACCGATAGCAGTTAGTTGAATATAGGAACCGGGCCTTAAACCTAGCAATATTATGATTTCTTATATTTACGCGAACACTACACATTTAAATGAAACTAATATTACGGATTTTATCGCGGATAATTTTGTCCCCTCGTGACCATGGGTGCTGTAAAGCACTCGAAACGTCGGGTTATAAATAACAAAATTAAACGCGATAAAATCCGTAAAATTAGTTTCATTTAAATGTCTAATAACAATATTAATTCACATAATAATTTTTGAAGCAGTATATTGATCGGCCTATTTGGAGCTAAAATCTCTGCTGAGCACAGATCCCTTCTTATTTCTGAGACGATTTAGGAGCCGAGATGAGACCGCCACGCTTCAAATAAAATCCTCACGCTACCGCATGTTCAATTTCGGATTGGTGGACTTTACGTGTCCTCGGTTTACTTCACCTCTAAGCACGTGGTAAATCAGCACTTAAATTAGTTGAGAGGTGTTGGTACCTCGAATCGAACTTAGGTCACTCACGTACTATGAAATTAAAGCGAGCGCCCGCCCCTGAGGTACCTCCGCACTACATTGAGTATACTCGTACATACATGTTAAAATCTTAAGATAAAAATATTATTTACTAGGCTGATGCCTGCGACTTCGTCCGCGTGAATACAGTTTTTTTTTTAAATATCCCATGGGAACTATTGGAGTTTCTTAGATAAAAAGTATCCTACGTCCGTCTCCAGGATGCAAGCTATCTTTGTGCCACATTTCGTTAAGATCGGTTCAACGGTTGAACCGTGAAAAGGCAACAAACAGACAGAGGGACAGAGTTACTTTCGCATTTATAATGTTATTATGAATACGTTTATATATTTATTTAAATATATTTTTTACCTCAAGCTTGAGTAGATATGCGGAGAAAACATGCAGCATATCAAGGGGTTCGCTGCAGAATTCAACGGAGCCAAACTCTGAATGAGAGTGGCAATCGCTAAATTGGTCTGCGTCGGTGGGATGTGGTTATAAACTTGTAATAGATCAAACACGATGTATGGCGACCAGCATAACACGAAAACTGTTGAGATAAAATGTATTTTAGTGTTGCTAATTTTAAGTTTAGATTGGAAGGAAAATGATCAGTCATTATTGTTGAGTAAGTAGTCGTAAAAAAATCTTAATTCTTTTGTAACAACAACATTATTGAGAGAAGCATTAAAAATAACTGTTATAATTTCGAGGAAATCGGACACGGACCATTGCATTTAATTTAGCTAAATCAATTCTTCACGTACTTGATAATAACAAATATCAATGAAGAATAAACAAAAACAAACGAACATTTCTCACTCAGTAAAGAAAATATCGCCGAAGTGTTATATCCATTTGTCAGGACCAAGATGGATGAGATATTCCACATAACTTATAAAGTAAATAATAAATATTGCTATTACTCTATTGCCGACCTGTTTTGGTAACTAAAGTTTTAGAGATGGAAAAGTTGAAATCAAAGGAATGTTCTTTTGATAGGTTTCAATCATCATCATCATCATTCCAGGCCAACAAAACTCCACCGCTGAGCATATGAGCTTTTCCCGTAAATTGCCACAAACCACTTACCTTGATCCACCTCCTTCCAGCTGCTTCCTGTGTAACCGTGCACGTCATCTAGTGGAGGCTCGCCTTACAGTGCGTATTTCGGTAAGAATTTGCCATTCGAAAGTATTTAAGTTTATTGAAAAGACGAAGACAAGCTTCGAGATTTATACTCATACGTTCACATAGTATGTACAGAGTATTCTACTGTTTGCGATCTTAACCAGAATGATATATAAACTGTTGATCCTACGCACATAGTAGTAAATATCAAAATTATAAATGAAAATGATTTATAAATGTAATAAAATATAAAAAAGTAAAATCAGCATAATAAACTTCATTTTTGGATCTAAAAACACATGAATGTCGGAAATAAAAACGTTTTGAAATATAACTGAAATGAAACGAAAGCTACAAAATATCGTTAAAACTTTACGACTCTTAGAAAACAAGAATCTAAATATACGATCAATATAAATAAAACAAGACAGGAAGCGAAAGAGAAACGTAACGTGAATTCAGAAATATTTTGATCTTGAACTGGAATAGGGTCGACTATTAATAACATTAAAGTGAGAACATTACAAACACATTTCGACTATTTATCTTATACAGCAGGTTTTAATTTCTTTTTCTGTGAGTAGTATATTATTAAAGTGAAAATTTGTTCATCTTGTGTGTGTTGTGTCTATCTAATAAAGGTTAATAACTTTTCATAACTGAGTAAACTTACTTTATTTGATGTGCAATTGTTGAATATTCAGACAGACTGACAAGTAACATTTAAATAATACATACAGGTAAATTAAGAAAAGTCTTTTTAAAATTAAAACAATTACAAGAATAGAGAGCTAGGTAAATGCTTCTACAGAGATCATCATTTACCCTGTCTAATTCTGTCAGAGGACAATAACATTAAACAGAACAGAACACTTGGTAAGAATCGGTGATGGAAGGAGAAGTAAGATCTTGACAGAATAGCTCCCAATTTGAGATCAGGAAAACAGCAGACCAAGACATAGATGGCAAAGTAGGAGTTGTAGAAGCAGGACAGACTTGTATAGAACATGAAATCGCTTGGTGGAAGAGCGATTATTTAAGCTGATGGTATAACAAGGCAGTAACATCTGTGTAAGTAAATTTTATCAAATTATATATATTATTTAAATAATAAGATATTCAAATTATTATAATCTTACCAAATACAATAACAAAAGTCATTTTCACACTTTTGATTTTTGCTCTCGGTATAAGACCCCTTGAGCTAGCGCGTCTCGAATCAGGATCACATTCCACTTGACCTATAAAAAATAAAATCAAAGGTAAAGTATCTAAGCAACTCCGGTGTCTATGAAAATCAGCAAATCCTGATGTGCCGAATATTTTGTTTCATTTCGAGTATTGATTTTAAAGAGTGACGTACGATAGGTTAGATAGGGCTCTGTGTAATTTTATCGAAATATTTCATAATATGATCATTTATGCATTACATCACTTTTAATTTATAACTCTAGCGCTCGAAACGTCGGGTTATAAATAGTTCAAAAATTTAGGTAGTAAAATTTTTTTTAATGGATGTGTTATATTCGCGTAAATAAAAGAAATAATTTTAAAGAAATATTTTATTCGTAAATGCTTAAAAAACTCGGTTAAAATGCTGATCAAAGGACTCATTTTTTCAGGACTTTGGAGCCGAAGAGTGTCAGCCACGCCGCTCCACAGGTTGGCGGACTAAACACGTCCTCGACATATTTTTATACATTAAGAGATGCAGGTGTCCTTGCGGTGTTTTCGTTTACCGCTAAGCATGTGGGAAAGCCGTGTGGTAGCGTATGTGGTGTAAAAGAATCTACCACCCCATCCCTGTCCCGTGGGTATCGTAAAAGTCGGCAGAGGATAAAATAAAACCAGGAGACGGGCAGCAGCATCTTCCTGGAACATCTGAATAAATAAACTGAGGTTACCAACTCGCCTGCCTAGCGTGGCAACTATTGCAAAATTCCCCAAAGTGAAAGCTACAAAGGTTTGTGGTAATCTTAAGGAAAGGCTTATGTTCAGCACTGGACTAGTGATAGGCTGAATTGACGGTGTGGTAAATCAGCACTCGTAAGTTATTCACCACATGCTACTATCGTACTTTCGTACTACTATTCGAAGCTACTATCGTAATTGCTCTTCACTTTAGAGATTCCGACACTAGTGACTGCGATGCGAACCACGTATTATGAAATTAAAGGCAAGCGCCCGGACCCTTACCACCAGAAATCTATTACAGTAACGAAGAATACAAAAATTATTCACAACTTTTTAAAATAAATCAAATAATTACCTCCTAAAAATATTAAGAAAATCGGCTTTTTCCATTTCTTCAAACATTCAACTGGTAGTAGGAATTCCATGTCGGAATCCTTCTAGGTAGGTACCATCTCAGGGCCTATTATTCAGCCGTCAAGCAGTAGTGTGCAAACATTTCTGTGTTTCGGTCTGAAGGGCTCTGTGAGCTAGTGTAATTACTGGGCATATGAGACTTAAGAACTGATGTATCAGGGTAACGGGCACAGAAATTTACGGATTGAAAAAGCATTTGTTATGGGCAGAAGGTTGCACTTACCATCAGGTGAACGTTTCGCTCGTTTCGTCACTTCATCCAATAAAAAATATGTAAAAAGATAGTCAGCAAATAAATGTAAATATAATGGAAAAGGATGCTAACCGTTCCTCATAGTTTTAGTCCTTCGTGAATTGATCGGTGGACTCATCACCACTGCCTTACTTTTAGTCCAGATAGTCAAAACTATAACAGCGTAGCAAGCAGCAATAGCCAAAGCAGGGAGAACAAAGATCATCACTGACACTAACGACATCCATATTTGCCATCTCCGCGGCGTGCCTAAGTCTATCCAACATTGCAACTGGCCTGCAATCAAAAGCAATTATTTATAGTTAAAATAGGCGAAAGATTATAATATCTTTGATGGCCGGACTTGGAGATTTCGACCACGGCGACATCTTCTGGTTCTCCACTGCGCAGTGTTCGTGTAAACACCCAGGCACTCACTCCTACTCACCATTGGTATTCCGATTACATGTCTATGCGATAAGATCGGTTCGGTAAGAGGTTCGGATTCACCACCAAGACTTGAAATGTAACAATTAACATGTTGCAAAAATATTAATCCCGCTGGGAATAGAACCTAAGACCCACGACTCATTGACCACTTGATTACATGGTCGTCAACAATTTGTTTTTCGTTTAAAAAAATGTTGCCCGACAATAGGGTAGGTACGGGCTGGCTAATTTGTGGGTGCGTTTAGCGACATAAATATATAATGATATTTGTTTCGTGCGGGAATCGAATCCGCGACCCGTAGCGTAGAAGCCAATCGCTAAACCACTGCACCAACCAATCCCTTAAATTATATTATCGTGTTTAAAATGTTCTTTGATCCAGTAGATGTCAGAGCTTGTGTAACTCCGAGAACTATTGAGATTAATTAGTCTCATGATTCTGTCTATAAATGACTTATCAATAAAATCACTATTTTTTGGGTTGTCGCTATTTTATATAATCATAATATATAAAATAACTAAAAGACATTAACTCAAAAACACACTTGAACAGTAATGAGCTGATGATCCTGGTTATCATGCCAGGTTATAGACATGAAATGGCATCGATCCTTAATACGAATAACAGTGGTGGTAGGACTTCTATGCAGTAATCCGTTTAGGTAGGTTCACTCCAGGCCAGTTATACTGCGGTTCAGTGACAGGCGCAGTGTAGTGCAACACAGGAATGTTCTGGGTGACACAGCATTTGTTATGGATAGACGTTACACTTACCATCAGGTGAACGTTTTGTTCGTCTCGTCACTTTATGCAATAAAATAGTATGCAAAATTTCCAATAAATCGGGTGTCTAGAAGTAAATGAAAATCTAATCTAAAGATTTTATTATTACATTGTTAGTTATTTACCTACAAGTCAATCGAATAAAACCGTGTTAATAATAACCGTGGTGACAGCCTAAGAGAATCTACTACACCATATCATCCCGTGGGTTTCGTAAAAATCGACAGAGGGAAAATAAAAACCAGGGCAGCAACATCTTTCTGGAACATCAGAATAAATAACTGTTTATTCGCCAATCCGCTTGCCTAGTGGCAACTATGGCAAAATCAGCCCAAAATTAGAGCTATAACTTTTGTAGCAATCATGGGGCTATGTTCAGCAGGACTACTGATAAGCTGAAATGAATAATGATAAATTATAGAGATTTTCGATAACAAAAAAATGACAAACTCAACAAATTATCGAACCGAGAATTACGTTAAATCTAAATTTGACGTTAGCGGAAGAAAACTTCCATTTTATTTGTTTTTCGATATGCACATTTTTAAGAATTGTCCATAAGTAAAATATATGTTTTACTTTACCTTGAACTTCTTTTACTTCATACAAAATTAGTAGTGGAATGGAGAATATTATGCTTATGAGCCATGCTGACACTATAAGGCCTCTTGCACGGTTCCCTGAAAAAAGAAAAAGGAATATAAATCTGTAATATGCAAACAAAATTCAAAAATACCAGCATATTAAGTTATTTACGACTACGCATATAGTGTGGTATTCTCATAAATTATGGTTAAAGCATAAATTATGTTTATAAATAAAATAAACCTTTATTATGATATGTTTATACCAGCTCAATAATGTTTTTAGAACTTAGACTTCAGAAATCAATGAAGTTGTAATGCATTCACTTTCGAATCGTATTAGAAAAATGTTATTTTTCTAAAAACTGAACTTTTTTGAAATTTTTTTTCAAACAGTATGGCTAACTGTGGGGCAACTTTTTTTTTCTCATGTAATGTTGGTGCGATTTAATACACAAATTTGCAAATATTTGTTTTGTGCTGAAACGCGCTACCCTTAGCACAGAAGCCTATAGTTGCTAGTACACTGACCGAGCCATCAAGTATTATAATTATGTTGTAACACTGGCTACTTTTTTAATCAGTTTAAATGTCACAATGTTTTAAAAGTTTCTTTCATTGAAATTGTCCAGCTTTCATTTTCTAAAGAGCGCAAGCTTGTCTCTTTAATAGCTCTTTAAAAAATTATGACTCATTCACTTGGTAATCATTTGCGATAAAATAGAGTTTTACTATCCTCTTCTTTATTGGCAATTTTGTACATTAAAATTGAATTTGTATTAACTTTTATTGTATACCATTTAATCGACATTTCAGATCAATACAGTCCAATACTGAATGATATAGGCTAAATTTGTTATCGGTTGGTCTGGTGCAGTAACTAACGGCTAATTCGATTTCTGCACTTGATACATATTTGTTTAACCTACAGATAGTATATGTTTTTGGGTGTTAAATTCTGTAAAACGCACCTACGATAGATTGTGGTCGGAGTTTCCATGCCTTTTTTTAAGTTTAGATTGTTATAATAAGTAAGAAAAACTGTTTTATTGTTAAGGGTTTTATTTTTATTAGCAGTGTAGTACTTATACTACACTGCTCACATACAATTTTTGTGCATGCATTTCTAAAAAATGGTGGTGTATTAATTTTGTTTTTTTTCTACATAATTTACACCGAGTTTTGTTTGTTGGTAATAACAACGACAAGTGATGATTTATTCAAACAACCAACTTCTTAGAAATAGGTTTAGGGATATAATTACGAGACCAAAGTTATTAACATTCTAATTTAGGAAGAGTAACGGTAAGGGAGCTTAAAGAGATTTCATAATGAAGTACTCAACAAAGTGTATGTCTGGGTTTGTAACTAAACGAATGAATTAATTTCTAAACAATTTTAAGCCAAGCTCAAATCGATTTTTAGCCAAATTCATTAACAGTATCTAAATAAATGGTTGTGAATATTGTAAACACTACTCAATTTAATATCTGAGCTGTTATCCACTTAAACACAAGTATAAATAATCAGCAACATCGCGTAACGACCGCGTGACCTTGTGATCAGAGCACCTGACTTCCTGGTCTTGGTTTCGAATCTTCCCAACCTTTGTGTCGAAATACAAATTCTTGACTTTCGAGTCTGGTTGCGTTGGGATTGTCCCCGTATCTCTGACATCCATCCTTGCCTATTTCCAATGTTATTACACGAGCGTTACTTCGGGTGCCGGTAGACTAGGACAAGTGTTTGTCTCTTTTTTATGCATGTTCACTTGTGGCAGTATAATATATCCTGCGTTGTTGATAGCTTCCAATAGTAATCCAATAGTATTTAGAATTTGTCGCCGTGGTAGACATTCAGCTAGGAGGGAGATAGATCGGTATAAGCAAGAAACTTTTAAAACTGTAAAAACTTGGAGTATCCATACCAGCTATGCCTACTACATAAAATTACATCCATAAAGGTTTTAATTAATCTCTTGTTAAAAAAAAATCGGACTTACAGCTTCCTGAGAAGTTCATTGGATTAGTAATTGCATCACATCGATCTATACTTAAAGCGACCAGGACGTACGTAGAAGCGTACATTACTACAGCCTGAAACAAAAACGTTATGGTTAGTAATAATGCATTCTTCAGCCGATAGGAGTCCGGTAGAGTAAACTAGCACCTTTTTCTTTCTTTGTACGTTCACTTCTTTCATTGTACGGATAGCCTTTATTAGTGCAGAATAACATCATAATATGCAATGCTGTCAGTATACTGCCCGTGGGAACGCACTTTTTTTATAGGAGGTCGTGACAAGACGTGCAAAACGTTCACCTGATATTTAACGAAACGTCTGCCCTTAACAGATGCAATGTCACCCAGAAAATTTCTGTATGACACCGCACTGCGCCCGTCCCCCAGGTACTTCAGTTCTTAAGTCTCATATGCCCAGTGATTACACTAGCTCTTAGTGCCGAAACACGGTAATGTTTGCACACCAATGCTTCACGGCAGAATAACTGGCCCTGTCTGGACCTGCCTGGACGGAATACTGCATAGGAATCTTACCATCAGTAAATCTAAATGAAATTTTTAGCGAAGTGCTGATAAAAAACAAAAGCTTATTACATTAAGGCTGTCTATTTAAATATACGAAACAACCCCTCGGACCGTTCACGCGCGCAGACTCTTAGAGTATTTTCTAATAACAGCGTTTACTAAATTTATATCATTCTATTAAAAAAACTTGCGTCATCAGCATCTGCAATATCTGCTTATAAAATGTCAGTAAACGGCAAATGCAAAGATAATGGACACGATTACAATTTTAGCAGCTTGAAATGAAATAGAATTTTTAGTTCTACTTTACAATAGTTTTATTTAGAGAGAAATAAGAAAATCCTTTGTTCAGATTTGTTAATAATCTTCACGTTAGCTTTGAGACAATCTCGAATAAAGGAATCTATAATAATGAAATCAAAAAGTTTCGTTTTAGCCATCGTATTTCTTATTGTTTTGTTTCTCAAATTATTTAGATTTTTACAAAACTTCTTATACTTAACTTTTACCAATGAATTAACTCATCTCAATAGATAATTTTTCAATAGAATAAGATAATGAATATATTGAATAAAAATTAATTCTCCACATTAATTTTATAAAGTCTACAATTATGTATATAATGTAAGGGCCCTAGTAATAAATCACTTAATAATTTTGCGACTTAAAACAAACAATTGGTAGTATGAAACGGGTACGACATTTGATTAAAATCTTTAGGGTGTGACATCTAACTACACTTAAATAAACATTTAAAACCACAACAAATATCAAAGCAATTTCATCGTAATAAAGCAGAGGGTGAATTTTAATTAGTCACGTTTCCGTTTAAAGTTAATTTGGAAACGAATGAAGGTACACGTTTTTCAGTTAACTATTATTGGGTTACTCAGTAAATACTTATTGGCCGTATCCGCCAACGAACGGGTAGCTCAATTTCAACCGAGATTTTTGCGTTCGAAATTCTACATTCACTTTCAGAAGTTATCATTGAATGCGAGCATGATAACTACAAGCAAATTGGATTTATCAAGCGCGTCTGTACATCCTTCAAAAATATTGATTGCATTAAATCACTATACTTTGCATATGTACGGAGTACTCTTGAATACGCTAACACTATTTGGTCTCCCAATTATGCCAAATATAAACAAAGAATTGAATCAATACAGAAACTGTTTATCAAATTCTTGTCATCAAAGGACCATAGAACTTTTGCTGCTTACAGTGATGCCTGCAAATACTACCGCTTAGATACTTTAGAGTTAAGGCGACTTCAACACGATATGATATTATTACATGGATTATGGTCTGGCAATATTGACTGTTCGGATCTCTTGTCTAATCTATCGCTAATGGTTCCTAAATATCGTACAAGACATACGCCTTTGTTCCACGTACCACGAACAAAAACAAACTATGCGAAAAATTCCACTCTGTGTCGCATAGTTCAAAACTATAACAAATACTGTGCCGATTTGGATATTTTTAACCTAACTAAGATCTCTTTGAAACATGAAATTGTAAGAATAAACAGAGCATAACCTATTCAGGCATAGGCACACACAAAGACTCACACACTGCTTTGCACGCACAGTCACACGCACACACACATGCACACCCAAACACACACACACACAGTCATGCATACGTGCGCGTGCATTTTGTTAACTTTTTTTTTAAGAATAGTTTTGTAAATAATTCTTATTATTATATGTGTACTTATTATATGTGTAATCTTTATTGGCCTTACTTTGTTAAATATCATGTATTGTAAGTACTGTATATACAACGCTGTATGATTACCTAAATAAATAAATAAATAAATAAATAAATTAATATATCATAAACTATCTATGACTCGCGGTACCATAGGCGTATATCAAACCAAGTGATTACGTAGTACGGCATTGTATCTCGCTGACCTGAGCATCACAGTTTATGGTAATGTTAGGTTTTGAGCGTGCGGCTTCTTAACATCGTAGGATATTTTATAACTTTTTTCAATAAACGAACTACTCAATCCTAAAAAAAAATTAAAATCGTGTTAGTATTTCCTGAGATTAGTACAAACTCTTCAGCTTTATCACAGTAGTGAGATAAGACAGAAAGTAGATAGAAGAGATCACGTTAGAGAATCTTTTACTCCTCATCAACACGTGGGTATCGTAAAAGTCGACTAAGGGAAATGCTAAAATCTGGTGGCTTTCGACTGATTACAGGATGACCATTGGCAATTGGCATGATTGATATGAATATTCTACTAAATCCAGACCGGTTACAGTCATAAGCATCTAAGGTTCGAAGTGACTTGTATTAGATAGGAGAGCCCTCCCAACTTAGGAGATATAACAACACAACTTAGCTGCTAGTGGTAGGATTCCTGTGCAGTAATCTGTTTAGGTAAGCACCACCGCTGAACTATGTAGTTATTCTCTGTAGAGCAAACATTACTGTGTTTGGGTATGAAGCACACTGAGAGCTAGTGTAACTACTGGGCATTTGTTATAGGCAGACGTTACCATTTTTTTTCGTTACGTAACTTTCTCCTATAAAAAGAGGGGCATGTGTCTAGGTGTGAACTTTTACAGCCTAAAGAAGAAGAAACATCAATGCAAATAGCTATTACTGAGAACCTGGAATGTTCAACAACATAGGTTGGTTCAAATGGTCTATCAGTGACGAACGCGAAAGCCAATAATTTGCAGTCGCATCAATTACAACTCGATGGACACTGGGTCAGAGAGTCACTTGTCGTTTTGTCTTTCTCATTCTAAACATACCATACTTCGTCCTTTTAGAAGTTCATGACAGTTTTGTATTACAGATTGCGGAAGTAATATTGTTCATTATTTATTTTCATATAAATGGAAAGAAGAGCGCGTACAACTCAGTAAACATGACTGAAGTAAAACTTATTTATATTAGAAATATAATAAAAATAAAAATAGATACGTCCATAAATTTGACAGTCACTGCGCTTCAGTTCTGAACTCATTAGTGGGGTTTTTAAAATATTTGAGTTTTTATATATTATAATGTTCAGTGATAACAATTTCTTGGAACAAAAATATTACAGTAAATCCATTTATATAAATTGTAATGTGTTTTAATGTAAAATATAAGGCGACTATAAACGGGCGATTATAAACTGCTGCCCGCTCGGTTTCTTGCTATTTTTATCGAGGATACTTGACTTACAATGCTGAAGTAGAAAAAGATAGCTTTTAGTAGGTATGTTGCATGAGAGATTCAGTGGCCCAATTAATTGTCAGGTTATCGATATCTCACTAACCAGTTTCACCGTTATTTCGTTTTTTGATAGTGTCATGAAGCTGAAGAGAGGCTTGCTGTTTAAATAAGGGTTGGAGGATTTTACAGGCCCTCAAACATATATATTTTTTTTAAATTCTTCTTTAAAAATATCATGCAAATGTCAGTGCCATTAAGGCACGACGCGGTACTCTGATTGTTCCTGTATAGTCTACCTGCATAAGAAATATATAAAAATGGATGTTAGTATGACTGCTTGAGATTATACTACGAGTATGTATGACAACGTTTGACCGATCACCGTAAAAGTTGGCACATACATATATGTACTTTTCCAAGAAGAAGATTTTTATTATTTTAACTTTATTGTAACTCGCCACTAGATGGCGCTGCAGCCAGCTACTTATGTGCATCCATTTTTATATGTATATGCAGAGATTAAATATACAAAGGCGGGACAATGTCTGCCGGGTTTTGCTAGTGAAATATAAAATAAGTGCTTGCGCTACCAAAGCTTTTTCAGTGTTGACCAAATTGGGTCTTTAAAAAGGACTGAAATGAAAATGAATTAAGTAGACCAAACGGAGTTACATTGAAAAATTGTGGTAATGACGTCACTAAATCGATGATGGCACAAAAATAAACCTTACCTGAAGAAATTTCACAATCTTGCACATGAACTCCCCTGCCAGCCATGCTATTGTGATTTTCTGAACAATGTCAACAAACACGTACACTAATCCAACAAACAGATCTGAAACAAAAAAAAATGTAAGCATTCACACCTTACCTTAGTTTTAGCTTAGACAGGTTGTGCCCACGCATTAGACCGCGTGTATTTTAAAATTTATGTAAATCCTAAAGAACTTTTTAGATTTTGTGAAGAGACTAAGTTTGTCACAGGGTTGCCTAAATTCCCTTTGCGAAAAATTCATGTTATTATTTTACATATTTTCGGACTTACAGATAGACAGATTTTTTTTCACATCGTATTTGGTTGAGTAAGGATGTACGTGAAGTGCCAGTTATTCTGCCGAGAAGCAGTAGTGTGCAAACATTACTGTGTTTCGGTTTTTAGGGCACTGAGAGCTAGTGTAATCACTGGGCATATGAGACTTAAGAACTGATGTCTCAGAATGACGGGCGCAGTGTGGTGTCACACAGAAACTGTTCTGGGTTGCCACCATTTGTTATGTCAACATTTGATATGGGCAGACTTTGCACTTACCATCAGGTGAACGTTTTACTAGTTTCGTCACTGTAACCAATAAATAAAATACGACAAACAAGTATTAAAAATATAAAAAGAAATGATAGTAAGGTAATACAAGGTAAACACAGTATTCATTTAATCAATAGTGTTCGAGAATGGATAAACCGGCCAAGTGCGTGTCGGACCACGCACAGTGGAGGGATTCCGTAGTGGGGAATAGCGTGTAACCAAAAATATCCTATATCTCAATAACAACACGACAAATATTATTCGAACAATTTTTTTTTTTCGTTTAGTGTTTTCTAGATTCTATTACCTTAATTTTTTTCAGGATTTTTCCACGGCATACTTAAAAAGTTAACCCGGGGTCGGGGCACAGTTTTTACGACTTCAGAAGCGCATGTCTCACCACTAGTGGCTTACATAAAAAAGTTACTTTAAAACTTCTTTATCATTTTAAAACCTATGTAACGATGACTCACACGCTTATATGCAAATTTTTTTCACCTGTATGGATGGTGTGCTACTACAATATTCATAAAAGACACTTTCTTCAAACTTTCATCTATATAGTGGCAATAGTCTCCAAGTAAAATGGCTGTGACATACGAATAGATGGACAACACGAAATTATAAGGGTTGCGTTTTCACTACGAAACCCTAAAAATTGCGACTAGTCCTTTTTTAACAATACTCCTAGAATTTCTCCTTTATAATAGGGTGGAACTGATGTTAGTGGGTGACAATCGCAGTATGGTGTTACAGATGGTGGTCTGAGTGATATAGCATTTGTTATGGGCAGACGTTGCGCTTACCGTCGGTTAAACGTTTTGCTAGTCTCGACATTTCCTTATAAAAAAAAATCTTGCCCGTAATTTTTATAATTTTTTCATAACAGCTTAAACTTTTACTAGACACAGTTAGATATCTCTTTGGTTATCGAATACGCAAGATGTAATGGCGCATGTTAAGATGATGTGTATAGACAAAACATGTAGACCTAAAAAGCAAAAACTTGTATTATTTCATAAATAATACTTGTTATTCGTACCCACCCGTACACACTAACTACTGGAAAACGTGGCAGTCAACTTTATTAATACAGAAGTGAAACACAAATTCTACAGCTTATTTATTGTTAGAAATTACTAAACATTTCTTAATTGAACATGCTGGAAATATTTTCTCATTATTTCCCTCGCTTAATTCTCCTCGACGCTGTAATTTCATTAACTTGACACACTTTAATGGACTATAATCGTTACGTTGTTGTAACAGAGGTTCCGTCCGAACGGTCTTCAATAAATATCTGAGAAACAAGACAACTTGAGATAAAATTCGTTCAGCCTACGCGCTTGACATTTTTATAGCGAGAAAACTGCATAATGGCTATCAAACAGACGTTTACGATTCTATAAAAACTTAGTAAAACTTGTTGCAAATTATTTCGGGGATTAATAAAGATTAATTGTCTGAATTTATACAGTGCGCAATTCACAGTCTCAGGAATAATTTTTTGGAGTAAAGTTAAAGTAAAATAATAGCCTATAAATGTCCCACAAGTCTTTAGATGTGCCGGCGCAGGGGATCGAACTTAGGTCACTCGCGTACTATGATATTTGAGGCAAGGCCCTGAGCTGCCACGGCTTCTTTCTTGATGGAGGTGTCAAAATTAAAACTAAGATAAATGCCAAGAAAAACACGTGAAGTTCGACTTGTGGTAAACTTATCTCAATTAGTTCAAGCCTCAAATGTCCAGACCAGCTTCTAAATACGTTGTCGGCTCGGTTGGCGCAGTGACTAAGCGAATGTCTTATGCGCTGTAGGTCGCAGAATCTATTTCCGCACGGAACATATTTTTCTTTGGCATACAGATGGTTGTTCTGGGTCTGGATGTTTTGCATGCTCAATTTATAGTCTATAAAACGCATCCACGACATAGTATGGAGCACCGTTTTTTTTACGAAAAATGATTTCTGCGAACAATATTGTAGCAATCCACTAAAATAAGACTTATTATGTACTTAATACCAATGTTTAAGGCTTATCAAAGACCGTTAATTCCGAACGTTATTATCCTGCAGGGGATTACAGAGATTATTGGCTGATATGGATAGAGACAGAAAATGAACAGACAGGGACATAAAAAGAACATGCCAAACGCCTTGAGAATTTATGTGTAAACGATTATATAGCATGCACTGACGTGCATGCTATATAATCGTTTTGAGTTATGCTACATAATCATTGTCATTTTGAGAAGTACGACACGTAATTTTTAGTTTGTTATAACAATATATTACGATTCATGTTTTTTGAGAGAGAAGCAGTCGTAGTACGCTAGTCTTCTAAATTCGACCACGTGTGCCGATGCCGCGGGCGGTTTTAACTAGTGACAGGATTCTTATGGAATCCGATTACCAAACGACGACGAGATACCGCAGCAATGTCAGTTATTCGTAACAGTGGTATGCGAACACCTCATTGCCTAGGTTTAAAGGCAGCTTAAGTTCTAATATAATGCATTTGAGATTTAAGAACCGATGTCTCACAGTGAGGGGACACTGCGATGCTACATAGAGCTTTACAAAGTGACACTGCAATTGTTACGAGCAGGCGTGGCACTTATCATCAGGTGACTTGCTTGTTTCGTTCGTAAACATTTTAGTTTCAATTTTAAGTGCAGATTTACCACGGCTCTTGTATGTGTTACGAATAAGTAATCGTATTATAGTTGAAAAACTGAAAGAAACACGATCGAACAGCAATAAACTGATGGTCCTGGTGAGATCCAGTTCATAGTCACGATATTATTGTATTGTCATCGGTCCATCACACGTGTGCAAAATATAAAGTTGTTCGGACGTCTGGTAGTTGATGGACATTGCATTAAAATATTTTGGCCTGACGAGTGACCAGGGTTCCATTCCCTGTGCGGGCCCTACTAAAATAGTTAATTGCAATTTTAAGTGCTGATTTACCAAGCACTCGGCGATGAAGGAAAACATTGTGAAGAAATCTGCGTTTTTTTTATTGGATAAAGTGACGGGACGAGCAAAATGTTCAGTTGATGGTAAGTGCAACGTCTGCCAATAACAAATGCTGTGTCAACAAGAACAACGAGTGGCACCACACTGCGCACGTCACCTAGAGTCATCAGTTCTTAAGTCTCATATACCCAGTGATTACACTAGCTCTCAGTGCCCTTCAGACCGAAACACAGTAATGTCTACACACTACTGCTTCACGGCAGAATAACTGGCCCTAGGGTGGTACCTACCTAGACGGATTCCTGCATAGGAATCCTACTGATAAATAATAAATATTTCGAGGACGTGTGAAGTCCGCCAACCGAAATGGTTAAACTTACTTTACTTTACTATTTTTTTTAAGTAAACGTCAAGTATGATAATCCATTGAAATAGAACGGATTATCATACTTGAAATAAATAAAATAAATCTTGAAATCATCTGGAAATAGAATCGACGAGAAGTGTTGTTTTGTTAAATTTGTTTGTTTTGATAAAAACGTTTGTAAAGTTTGTTTGATAAAAACTAAACGCGATTACGTAACAAGTGAATCACATAAATCTTCAGTTATTTATTCATTCACAGAATACTTCTTTCATTATAAGATAACTCTTACAACCATATTTTTACCTTATTACCAGAGCATATGATGTAAATTACTCCGATAAAGATTTCAATTGAAGAAGTATAATGCCGAAAAATAGTAAATCGACCCTGTTTATTTCAGCTACGTTGTTGATATTCTGAGGCGTTACTTCATTTCTGACAACACATAAAGAAGGGTTATATTGATGGAGAAACGATTTCATGTGCCGAAAATTTGTTTTCATGAATGCGGAAAGTTTTAAAGTTTAGACTAATGTTTGTTGTGTAATGGGTGTGTAGTCTGAGGTATTAGCGTGAAGAAACAAATAATCACTCACTTCCAGAATTGAAGTCATAAACATTTTTCTTTTTAATATACGCTGGACCGCAAAGAAAATTGGTCGGTTAGAAAATCTTCAATATCTTCAAAAGTACCTAGCTTTAGGAAATAGAGACTAAGTTAAAGAATATTTTAATGTGCTTAAGTGCAAATAAAAAAAATGAATTCGAGCGTTTAATTTTAATAAACGTAAAATAAATAAAAAGGAGTAGTTTTTCCAGTATTTTCGTAAATGTAGATTGGTTACAGATATGCCGTTTTCGCGCATTTTAGTACTTTGTGTTGCCTCCGCGAGCTTATAATACTGCATCTTCGTATATTTTCTACTAGATTTTTGAGGCGATGCTGCGGAATACTCTGCCATTCCTCTATTAGAGCTTCTTTCATTTCACGTAGTGTGATTGGGGGCGGATACCTCTGATGTACCCGTCGTCCCAGTTCGTCCCATGTATGCTCAATGGGGTTTAAGTCGGAGCTGCGTGCTGGTCACTCCATGCGTGTATACCGACTTCTTGAAAATAGGCAAACACTATCTGCGCTGTACGCGGGCGGACAGTTTCTTGCATAAAAACGGCATTCTCGCCCATGTTCACTAAAAATGGACCAACGTAGTCATTCAGAATTTCAGTTACATATCTTTCTGCAGTTAAAGTTCCATTTTCTATCATCACTAACTCAGTGCGGCTTTCGGAAGAAATCCCAGCCCACACGTGAACAGAGCCTCCGCCGTATGGTACTTTTTCTTCTATACAGGCGTGGTTATAGCACTCTCCCGGTCTTCTGTATACGCTTTTCCTCCCGCCGTGCTTGTATAAACAGAATCTAGACTCGTCTGAAAACATAACTCTCGACCAGTCATTCAGAGTCCAATTCTCGTGTTCTCTACCATAACTAAACCTTGAGTTTCTGTGGTGTCTTTCTAGTTTTGGGCCATTTGCAGGTCTGAATGGCTTTTAAATTTGCTTCAGCCAGACGCCGCCTTACTGTATCCGTACTTAGATTGCTTCCTCCAGCTCGTAAATGATGATTCTTTACTTCAACAGCTGTAAGAAAACGATTTCCCAAAATTGTTGACACCATATAGCGATCCTCCCGCAACATCGTGCACCTTGTTCGGCCTGTTCCTGGTCTTCGAAGATTGGATACAGTTTTATGGAAACGCTGGAGTACTCACTGAACTGTAGAAAGAGTCACACTAACAGTTCTCGCTGTATTTCGCTGCACAGTGCCCATCTTCAAGCATTGTCAGGATCCTGGTACATTATTCAGGCATATAAAATTTATAAGGCAGAGACACCATATTTTTAACTTTTTTATTGCAAAACTAAAAATTTTTGGTATTAAATTCAAAAACGACCCTTATTTTACATTTTCAGTTTTTTATACAATTATCAAAAATATACAAAAAGGTTTTATGTGTTAAAATAGTCTTTAATTTAGCCTTTACTTCATAAAGCTAGGTCAGGTACTTTTTAAGATATTGAAGATTTTGTATTTGTCATTTTCTTTGCGGTGCAGCGTAATATATAAGTGTGCAAAGGGACACTATAGCGTACCTAGCAACTATAGCGGACCCTGTCCTCTAACTGGTTTAGAGGACAGGATCCGCTATAGTCCGCGATAGAAGTTAATTTTTCGGCTTGTGCCAATTCTCACACTGTAAAACACACACACTATCAAACTTAACATACAAATATATCAATGGCGATACCGCCCCTCAGGCGGGTTTCCTTATCATGATTAGAAGCGTCGCTAGAGTTTCTTGCGCCATTTATTCTCCAGCGGAAACGCCTTTGGAATAGATGGTAAATTAGATGTTTAAAAACGTCCTCCCGAAAGAAGTAACTGATCGAGCCGTGGTTCGGCCCTCTTGGGCGCCCTCGAGTCAGTCTACTTACGCGCACAGAGTAACAGTCCAAGCCGAGGTTACGTCTCGGGACCCTTGAGTTAGTTACCCATTATAAAGGTTCGGCTAAGCGCCCTCAGCGCTCGGCCACCTTTTAATCCAGAGAAGCTGTGAAAGCCTCTTGTATAGTAGGTGCATTTTACAGAAATAAATTTCAGTACTCTGACAACTAGGCCACGCGTGGCCACATAAGGAAGAGAAATAATTAGAAAGACGACAAGATACAGCTCCATAAAAAACGCGTAACTAGTGAATCACATAAATGCCTGGTTCTATGTTCGACATCTCATCTCATCTTTTCAGCCTATCACTACCCCAACATTTTATATTTTTACTATCTACGGATCTTAGCAAATTTAATTTTGTTTCCCTATTATAATAGATTTCCGCAAAGTAACGCCTGATTCTGAACTATATTATTTATCATTTTTTAAACTTTATCACAATCTTTATAGCGGTATTGCGTTGCACATTGTGTTTGTTTAAAAAAACAAACAATACAATTAAAACAATTTGTTTTTTCAAATTAAAGTAAAATTTTAGTTACTAAGATATCATCAATTATTTTCCAAAATAAGACATATCCGACAAGTTTTGAATAACTCAAATCTGATATTTCAAGTTCATGCCTAAATTATTCCCGAATTCTCTTAAGGAAAATTCTCTCCGCATTCTGACCCTCTGTTTGCTGTAATCAACTAGCTGAATAAATAATGTTTTGCTTATTGAGGTATTTACTGTCAATAAAATCATTCTTTGAGTCGGCTATATAACTTCATTGCGAGAACGAAAACCACATTCACGGTAAAGAAATTTTTGTTTACAAAAGACTTTTTCGTTACCAACTACGAATGTTGATTTTATTGCAACATTATACTCGCAGATTAAATGAAAATTAAATTACAATATAATATATATATTTACGAGTAAAAATTAAATTTAAAGACGGTGAAATACTATTTTATTTCAATTAACTATGGAGAGGTCTATGTTATTTCCAGCTGTTTTTACTTATGGTATCTATCTGGTATGGTAGGCACCACCGCAGTGCCAGTTATTCTGCCGTCAATTAGTAGTGTGCAAATATTAGCTCCTGTAATTATAAGACTCGAGAAGATGTCTCAGGGTGACAAGTGCAGTGTGGTGCCTCACAGAAATATTCTGGATACCAGCGTGTGTTACAGGCGCACAAACGCACGTCACGTCAAATTACCATATAAAGACTCTCTGCCCGCTTTCCACACCGAAGGAAATGGGACGTTTCTGCCATTTCCCTCGGTGTGCAAACGACGTCACCACCAGCTATACAAAATTACTATTAGCTATAAATATTCCCGTTTCTTAAACATTACATGATAAATACAAAAATATCGCTCGCCTTCAATTTCCTAGTCGCGAGTAACCTGAGCTCGACCGCCGGTGCCGGCATGTCTAAAATTGTCCTGAAATTTTAAGTGCTGACTGGTGCGCGTGCATGGCGGTTAAGGAAAACATCGCGAGGAAACCAGCATGTCCAAAAAATATTTATGATTTTTCCAGAAGAATCCAAAAGTAGCGATGTTTCAAAAAGCATAGTTTACGGAACAGTGAATCATTGAGGATGGAAGATCCTCGTCGATCGTGCTTCGTGACAATCTCGCTAATGTTCACTACAGGACTGACAATGTGTTGTAATAATTATTAAGTTGATTCTTTCAGATTTGAAAAGCGTAATTTATGAAATATTGGTTGACTTTCGACAACGGCGACAACTTTCAACAGTTTGTCGGAAAATATCAACTGCGCAGGAGATGTTACAGTGCTGCAAGTGGACTGTTACAGTGCTGCAAGTGGACGCTTAAACACAGAGACACTCACTCGACCCTACCCACGCCTGATAGAAGTAGTGTTACACTAATGAAATGAAATGAAAATTCTATATTTTTTGTTGTAAGAAATATAAATTTCGTTTGTCAAACGTCATTTCTTTACAATCCACCGCCGTCGTAATGAGGTTCCTCTTACGGAAAAGAAACAGGCGAAAGAAACTCCGTAGGTATCCTCTTTTTTGTAAATCCTTTTATATCCTGGTCAAAAATACATTATAATTAAATTTACAAAGAATAGCATACATTTTAGAAAGCAAGCTCCAAGCTCAAATCCTGGACAAGATTAATTCAATTAATATATAAGTAAACTATAAGCTCGAGCGTCGTCTCTCACCTTTTCACAGGTATGACGCAAGTGGCAGCCATCTTTCTCTTCAACTATTTCAAAGGGAAGTGAATTATAATGCTATAATATCGGAAATAAGCTAGGGTACAGAGTCCGCGACTCGGGAACGATCTGACGTAAACAAACCTGGAAGCCAACATTTGATTTTTGAACAAATCTTGGCTCAGGCTGGGATTCCAAGGACCCGCGGCGTTGAAGTCATGAAGAAGCCATGCGTTCGTCAGTTATTATAGAACAAATGAAACTGACGAGCAGATGACCCATGTGTATTTTGAATTTTAAATTCCAGGTGATATCACTCTCTTATGGGAGGTGTTGTACTTACGAATAGTATAACGATTTTGTGGTAGCTCAGTGGGATAGGCGCTCGCTTTAAATTTTCATAGTACGCGAGTGACCTGGGTTGCAATTTTAAGTGCTGATTTACCACGTGCTCGGCGGTGAAGGAAAACATCGCGAGGAAACCTGCATGTCTGAGAAATAAAGAATATTTCGAAGACATGTGCAGTCCGTCGACCCGCACTGGAGCAGCGTGGCGGATTCTTCCTAGCTCCAAAACCCTCTCAGAAATAAGAGGAGGCCTGTGCTTAGCAGTGAGACATTTATAGGCTGAAACTTTACACTTTTTTTAAACTTTTGCACATTTCGTCACTAACTTCCATTAAAATATCTTTTCATAGACACTGTTACAACAATATTAAAATCTTTTCATTCGTACTTTTTTGAAAGCAAATTCCTAAGTATACGCGATTGCTTTGAGCGAATAAAAAACACGGCGTAGTAATTCATGACACGTGATAATAATTTTCTATGAACTCTGACCTCCAGACCAAATAATTTCCCGGGGCAATTTTATACATCGTTGACTACAGTACGTTCAACTTGATGTGTTTATGTCGTCTTTTATGATTTTACTTTGTAAATTTGTCGGGAAATGTAATACCGTCTTACTGTGGTTTTATCATGATACGACGTTTGTAGCTTTTTCTCACTTAAAGAAATTCTCAAAGAAGAGGTTATTTTCATGTTTAATTTGATAAATAACGATTATATTACTGTTAAGGTGGTAAATGATATTGCTGTTATTAACATTATGGTAAAGTCATCATCATTAATCATTTCAGCCTATTACTAGTCCACTACTGAACATAGGCCTCCCCCATAGATTGCCATAAAAGTTTCTAGCTTTAATTTTGGGTGGATTTTGCAATAGTTGGCAGGCTTGGCAGGCGGGTTGCCAACCGCAGTTTATTTATTAATATGTTCAGAGAAGGTGCTGCTGCCCATCTTCCATCTTCTGGAAAAGGTCGGAGCTCAGAAGCAGTATCGAAGACACGCAACAATCAAAAATCAACTATACTCGAAAATAAATAATTTTTGTGTATAATTTGTGTCGTTAATTCGAGTCCTAGCCAAAGCCAATATTTGTCGATTCTGTTAATGAAATGGCTAAACGATTGACTTCTACGGTAAGGGTCTCGTGTTCGAGTCCATCACGAATATTTGTATAGACTTTGTATTGCGTTTAGATATTGTACTAAGGTATTGTACATACAACCTCTATTTGTGCAGATTAATACCACAAGATGCAATGCTGTCACTATACAGATTTCTTGATTCGTACCAAAACGGTGGCGACGTGATCCGTCCGCCACCCGTCACGTCCCGTTTCCCGCGGGGCCAAAAGTGGTCTACGGGTGTGGTGTCTGCCTACCACTTATAGGATAAAGGTATGTATGTAGCGATAGTTGCCGTGGGTCTGGGTTTGTGCATGTAAAATTTGCGTACAACGCACAAGAAAAAATACCAGAGTGGCAAAGTATATTTAACACACAAAAAATAAACTACGCCCGTCGCGACGTATATGTCGCCACATGAGAAGCTCAAGACGTCGTACGTCCAACATCGCGCTGTTATAGTTTCTGAGATGCGAACTATATATACAACATCTGAAATTTACTATAAATCGGAGGTGATGGGGAGGACCCCCAGATCAGACAGATCTGGCGGTTAGTTAGCTACCCTTTTCCTTGGCATAACATCCGCCAAATATAATAAATGTATCTAAAAATAAATAAAGTTCGTTGTTAGGTCGACGATTCAAACCTAGGAAGATTTATTAAGTTATGCGATAGGTCAAATGGGCGAAAAATATATACTTATGTTACTGGTGGTGTGTGGTACTGTTTTCCTGGTGGTTGGATTTCTATGCGGAAATCCGTCTAGGTAGGTATTACCCCTGGGCCAGTTATTCTGCCGTGAAGCAGTAGTGTGCAAATATAAATAAATATATTCTTTCGGTCTAAAGTGCACTGAGAGCTAGCATAATCACTGGGCACATGAGACTTAAGAACTTGGACTTAGGCTGATGAACGCAGTGTGGTCACACAGAAATGTTCTGGGTGACACAGTATTAGGTGTGGGCAGACGTTGCACTTACCATGGTAAACGTTTTGCTCTTTTCATCACTTAATCCAATAAAAAAACTGTCTTAATCTTTCAACTGCGCAGGAGATATCAAAATGCAGCAAGTGTAGGAGCAAACATAGATGCATTCGCTCGACCTAGTGTCACATCGGGCGCAGTGTGGTGCAACACAGAATTGTTCTGGGGGGGCACAGCATTTGTTGTGGGCGGATGTTGCACTTACGTGAGGTGAACGTTTTGCTCGTCTCGTACACCTAATACAATAAATAATAAAAAAGGAACTTGTTACTTTACCTAATCTTTTCGAGTCATGTTACGAAAAGGGTCTCCAATAAACTTTTTTATTTCTGTAACCTAACATGGTTCCCAAGGGTCAACTAAAAATGTTAACGTTGGTATACGCTATAACAGCTTTGTCGCAATCATAAATCATATTTTATTTATTTACGATATAGTTCACTGGAAACTAAGATTAATAACAACTACAGAGATATATATTTTTTTCTGTTTTGATAATAATACAATAATAATAAGCTTTTTTGAAATTGATGATGGCCACCTGCTAGTCGATTTGAACCACCACGACATCTTCCGAGTGCTATGGATGGTAGGATTTCTATCAGTCTAGTGTGCAAACGGTACTGTATTTCGGTTTGAAGGGCACTGAGAGCTGCTGTAATCACTGGACATAGGGGACTTAAGAACTGATGTCTTAGGCTGATGGACGCAGTGTGGTCACACAGAAATGTTCTGGGAGACACAGCGTTAGGTGTGGGCAGACGTTGCACTTACCATGGTAAACGCTTTGCTCTTTTCATCACTTAATCCAATAAAAAAAAAACTGTCTTAATCTTTCAAATGCGCAGGAGATATCAAAGTGCAGCAAGTGTAGCAACAAACACAGACGCACTCGCTCGATCTATCTAACTCGCGCCCAATGTAATCCCTTGCGATAAGAGCGAAGGTTGGCTAGGATTCGCCAAATACACGGGGACAATCACAAATAACCAGCTCCGAAAATCTCGAATTTTGTTTTTGCACAAGTGTTGGGTCGGGCTGGAACTAGAACCTACGACCCGTGACCTGAGTTCGATCCCTGGTGCCGGCGATTCTAAAATTGTTCTGCATTTTTAAGTGCTTACTAATTTATTCGCCAGGTTGGTAGGCGTAGTGGCTAAGCAATTCACTCCTAAGCTACGGGTCGCGGGTTTAATTTCAGCGCGGTATATTTTACAGATGTTCGTTCCAAATATTTTGTTTGAGTATGTGCAATTTATTTATATGTCTTAGTGCCGATAAAGGTTTTTTTTTAAAAACATAACCAACTTACCTGCAATCGCCAACTGCATTATAAAGAAGTTCATTCTGCTCTTCCTGGCATTGGTGCAGAGTAACGCCGCTATTACAGATGCATTCAGCACCACTATGGATACGAAAAGCACCCACATCACCGTGAACTGAATAGACTGTAACAAAAGATTTATACAATTGCTTTAAAAAAAAAAAATAATAGATTATAAATGTCATCATCGAAATTGGTCCACGTGGTAAAGAAGTATCGCTAAACATACATAAAGATGATGCCGACGAATTGAGTACCTTCTTTTCATTGTCATCTACATATATTTCACTGCGGTAATAAAACCCGCAACCCGTAAAGCAGGGGCGAATTTTTCCGCCACTGCGCCCACAAAGCCCTTTTCCACAAGGGTCTACGAAGTATTATGTAACGATCTACTCTGACCTTGGCAATAGGCAATCTCATAGCTGAAATTCGATTTTAATTGTAGTTAAAATCTAAAGGATGTTCGTAGTACGCAAATATTTATTAACTCAAAGGTTTATTGAACTGATTCTAGCAGTATTTCAATTACATATTTCAGTTATTTGTCGTGTGGTGGCAGCTTAAGAGAATCTACAACCCTATCTCTTCCAGTGAGTGTTGTAAAAGTCGACAGAGGGAAAATTAAAACCAGTTGATGGGCAGCAGCGTCTTCCTGGAACATCCGAATAAATAAACTGCGGTTGCAAACCGCCTGCTAAGCATGGCAACTATGGCAAAATCCTCCAAAATGAGAGCCACAAACTTTTCTGGCAATCTATAGGGGAGTCCTATGTTCAGAAGTGGACTAATAATAGGCTGAAATGATGATGATGATTTCTGTTATACATTATTTCATTAAAAAATCCGTGTGGTGACGGCTCGTTAAAAGAATACTACCACTCCATCTCATCCAATGGATCTCGTAAAAGGCGAGTAAGGAACTGCACTGTGCACCCAACAGCGCATGGTGGCGATGGGCTCACCACCTATCACACCAAGTGCATTATATTGTTTTGGTGAAACGTGGATTGTGGCAGTCATCTGTTTTTGCAGTGAATGCCCAGTCTCTGAATACCCCTTATGGGATACAGTCGTGATCTTATGTATGTATGTATGTAAAAATCCGAGTGAATTGGAATTCGTGACTTTTAAATTCTGAGATGGTTTACGAATTTTTTAGATTCGTAATTATATAAATATAAACCAATCCTTTAATTAACACATAAGCCTGAGATTCTATAGCCACATAAGGTTGGATACAATTTCAACTACTAATAACTGCAGATTATTGGTTTTTCTATGATAGTAATCCGCAAAATGTAAGGTCGAGATAATTGCTCCTGACGGTGAAATGACACACCAACGTATTTTAGTAGCTTTCGTAAGTAAGTTGAACATAGGCCTCCCTCGTAGTCTGGCACTGAGCACGGTCCTGAACCGGTCTTTACCTTCTATATAAGGGGATATTTGTAGTTGGCACGCTTGGCAGGTGGTTTAGCAACAGCGGTTAATTTTTTAGATGATCTCAGATTATGCAGCTGCCCAATCTGCTGACTACTTTCCCCTTGTCGACTTTTGCGAATTCCACGAGGCAAATCGACGAATTGGTAGTTACAAGTATGCCTCTCCTTACAGTTTTCCGGATATAAAGCATTTACATTTTTAAGCTTTCTTAAATATATTTATATGCTACGACATGTGGTCCCCACGTGTGTCGGATTTTCTGTAATGCAACTGTCAATATATTCTAAATATAACGTATTTAACACGCATGCTATTTGCATTCGTGCCCTGTATAAAACTGTAACGGAAATTATATTTTATACTTGGTATTTCTCTTTTACGACGATGTTCCATTTTATGTTAAATATGTGATCGATCAGTCCACTAAAGACGTTGGAATTTGTTAATTATACGCTATTACTGAAACTATATCTTAAATTACAGAAACAGATTGCCAACTGGAAGCCGCTATTCAGCGGCAAATATCTAGTTTCAGTTGAGTTTTTTGCAGTTCTTGAGTCGTAACAAAATATTTTTATCTCTTAATTTATCTATAAATCTGTGTTCAAATCTTGTTTATTTGTTTATTGCATTAAGTGATGAAACTAGAAAAAAGTTCATCATCATCATCATCATTTCAGCCTATCACTATTGCACTGCTGAACATAGACCTTCCCCATAGAAGGAAACAAAAGTTTGTTGGTCTCATTTTGGGGGGATTTTGTCATAGTTGCCACGCTTGGCAAGTTGGCAACCGCAGTTAATTTATTCAGATGTACCAAGAAGATGCTGCTCATGGTTTTTATTTTCTCTCTGTCGGCTTTTACGACACCCACGGGACGAGTTGTTCATTTTTAAGACTCATATGCCGTGTTACTCAAGCTATGAGTGCCCTTCAAACAAAAATAGTAATGTCAGCATACTTCTACATTAGGGCATAATAGCTGGCCCTGCGACTTCATTCGGCTACACTTTATGACGTTATACTAAAACTAAGAATGAATAAAGATATGTATGGTTGCTGAACGTTAACATAAAACTCACATCTTTTGGTAGAATAATTATTATTTTAATATTTATATGATGACGCGTGTTGGCGATGTAGGCGAATCCATCAATTCATGTCTCGTGAGTATCGTAAAAGTCGACTAAGACAATTCTCCTAGGCTTGAACAGACAGCGAAATAATGATCTGGCTGAGCTAGTCCTACAACAATATTAAAAAACAACATACAGGTTCCGTTTGTTGGTATAAAAAAGACACGACGGTTTTTTTTCATAAAATAAAAATAGCTTTCATCGACAAGTGATACGAAGTAATAAATATATGGTACGAGTACATTTTGTTCAACAGTAGAAGTATTTTGATAACATTATCAGTGTCGTCGCTCGATAGTGTCCCCACAAAAGCGTCCATTACGCGATTAAAACCTTTCACGTTTTACTACCAACTTAATCCACCTGAAAATGTAGTGGGTGTGACGAGATTGACTTGCTTTTACATGATTCGACTCGTGTGTATTCAAGGGCTTGGCTTAAGTTACATTTTAGGTTTCGAAATCCGGTCTTGTTCAAAGATTTTATTTAAAAATCTTTACATTGTTTCATAATAAAAATGTTTAATTCGTAAGCGGGAAATCTGTATGGAGACACGACGGTCTCCATGAGCACTAAAATGGTGTTTCCTTTCGGAACGCAACCGCGATACAAATTGACTTAGGCGAACCCGTGCCTCGGTGGTCGACGTACCGGCCTGAGTCGCGTGAGCTTGTAATACACACATTATTGATTGGGCACAAAGTTTGAGGCCCTTTTGCTAAGTAAAAAAAAAACGTGACTGACATCAACACTACATACTTCTGTTCAGGGACTGTTTCTTATGCGTTGTAAATAATCCGTTGCACTAAGAAATTAATTGATTAATTAGATACAAAATACATAGACAAAAATCACTGAGTTTCGTCATTGGATGAGGGCCCTGGGCTAATGCCCCGCGTTCTCTTAGGATAAAGATGGATCTGCATGTAAGACTAAATAACTGACGTCTCAAGGTGACGAGAGCAGTGCCACGCACGACTTTGCAACTTAAAGTTTTGGGTGACACGGCAACTGTTAACGGCAAGCGAGAGAGTTAGCATTAGGTGAACCACTGGTCATCTTTTTAATTAATACCATAAACAAGATTACTGCGCCTCACTGTATATTGGCATTTATTTATTTATCTGTCACAAAAATTATTACACTTATTTTTATAATTGAACCCTAGCTCCTTAACTATGGAACCTGCATGTCAGGAGCTAGTCCCGTTGATGACACTATAACTTTATTATCAATTATTCACTGATATTAAGCGAGAAGTTTTTACAAAAGATATATAATACTAATACCATATTAAGATTACATTGTGAATGTATTTGTTTTTTTTTTGTATTTATTGTGTAAGTGTTGTATATCGTTGTGAGCGTATGTGGGTGTTAAATTCTGAGATGGGTGATACTAAGTAGGATCTGATTTGTTTGTTGTTATATCCTGTAGCCGATAGGTATCCCTACCAATGTACTGGAAGAGGCAACGAAGAATAATACGAGTACTATAATATGCATTGCTGTCACTATACTGCTCGTAGGAACGCAATGGGGAGAAAGAATTTTTTGACTCGTACCAAAATGGCGGAGATGTGGTTTGACCCGTCAAGTCTCGATTCCCGCGGGGTCGAAATTTGGGCTAGGAGTGTGAATTCTGTCTAACCTTTATATAGGAAAAAGGCGTGACTTCATGTATGTGTTATATATATGTGTTATATCCTAATAACAGGTTCCTAGGTGGTTTGATGTCGTCGTGGTGGAAATCAATAAGAAGGACATCATCATCGTCATAATTTGAAATATTGTGTTTCTATTCGTAGACATCTTGAGTACATATTGACTGTTGGATATCTTTGTCCATTTATACAGTTATATAAGTATTTTCATGATACTACATCAGGATATGTAATTAAATCTGAGATAGATAACTCAACAGTCTCATGTTGTTTCATTAAGACAATTAAGTAACTTGGAGCAAATAAGTTGTTGGAGGATTAAGTGAAAAAAGAATGTTTTTTTTTTTTAAATTTGGGATAAAATAGCAGTACCCCGTATAACTTTTAGTTTATATAGCATTTTAAATCTGGTTATCTTCTATAGAATTTAATGTTGTTTAAAATTATTCTTACTTGTATAACAATAAAATACAAAGGAGATACTCACATCATAAAAATAATATATGTTAAGACTCTGGCCGTTGACATCCGTGATATTGTTCCATGAGCTTTGGTTTTCGGAAGACGGATAAAATGTGGTAAAGACTGAAGTACCGGGAGTGGTTTGCTGCTCCATCTCTTCGATTATCACCTCAGGATCCATGTTACTGAAATCAAAAAAAAATTTGTTTTTTTTATATGAAACATTATTCGTCATCGTCGTCATCTTTTCGGCCTATCACTAGTCCTCTGCTGTACAAAGGACTCCCCGTAACTTTATATCCCGGAAAATCTACAAGTTCTTAAGATATTTAAAAATCTTTTATCCAAGCGAACGAAGTTGCGGCGTCAACTAGTACTTAATAAGTTCACTAGCCGGAAATATCTCTTTGGGACTTTATATTGTGATTTTATTTTTAATGTAAAACGAAATGAAAAAGTACATATTAACTAACCTTTCAATAACAATGTCGAATACGAAATTCTATATTTTATTATATTTTATATGCATTTCATATTCTAGAATTCTATAAAGTTGTGTCCACTACGTACCAAACTAGTTATTATGAAAGTAATCGATATTTCATAAAAATAATTCTGGTCTATGTACAGTCTATATTTTAAACAACAAACAGAAAGCTCCAAATAATATTTGAAGATAAGCTGTTTTGATTACTAGTATGAGTAGTTGAATTTTGAAGTAGCGGTGAATATTATGGGTCCTAAGAGCGTAATGATTTTAAGGGAAGAAAATGTTTTCGAGTGTTACTACCAGCAAGCGTGCAGCCGCCCACAGTGACGGTTTTGCGAAAAGTAGATGGGTGCAGCTAGCTCAGGGTCGTGTTTTGTTGCAATATATGAGCATAGTATCAGTACCATAGTCCTCCTATGTTCATAAATTCTGGCAGAATAAAATGATGATGAGAATGATGTGTAAATATAATTCGGAATATAAAAAACTAATAATTTTTTCCGTTTTTATTGTCCCGTTTTTACCGTGTGAATTTTATAACACTTGCTTAAAAAGGAATAGAGCTATGATATGGGAGAGAGTATAAATATTCCTAGAAATTTGGTTGAAACTTTGTATTTTTATATTTTTTTTGAATTAGAATAACTATTTATTTTATCAGGTTAACAGTTTTTTACAAGACTTTAGCTATAACATTGACAAAGACGCGACTGAGACATCGTCTTGAGGAGGACTAATCAAGTGAATAATCGACGTCGAAGAACAGTCTTCGGCACAAGAATAACTAAACCGCCGTCTGCCCGCTGGTAGGCAGGCCGGACGTTTTACATTCGGCTAGCCAGTCTACGGAGGGCGGCAAGAAGATCAAAACCTCACCTGGGGATTTGACCGTGTGGGCCAGTGAAGTGGACCACAAGACTTCCAGACAAGTGGCAAACCCAATGACCCGTGCGTAGTTGCGTACGGCGAAGACACTACTGAGGGGGTGCAAAAAGCACCGAACAGTTTCCCGGTGCCTCGTGAGGGGCGCATATGATGACCAGACTCGACTGAGACTCTGTAATTTTCTGTGGGACAACTGGATTCTTTCAGTTATCGAACGACGAAAATTGAGCGTCAGCTCTTAGTACAATTTAATTTGTAATTTTACGAAGCATTAAATTACCTCACATAACTATTCTAATTCTGTATTTCCCATACTTATGTAACATAAAATATAATTCAGTAAATCCGAAGATTTACTGTTGTTATTACGTATTATGCAAAAAAAATATTTAATGAATAATTTGAACTTCCTTGGATCAAAAGTTACTAGTTTACTAAAAAACAAATTGAATCGTTGGTTTATTTAACACATTATTTAATATCTATCTCGCCATATTTTTATCGACATTTTGGATAATCGGACAAATCGACCGGGCTGTAGTTACTTTTTATTAAACTAGAATGTACTGCGTTTGACTAAAGATACATGAAATTCGGCGAGCTGTCACAGCACTTACACAGTTTATAGTTTGATTACATTAGAAAGAATTTATACGTAAGTTATTTATAATTTACCGATAAAAATCCTTTAATGGACAACCTTTTGTAATAAGGTAACTTAAACTTAACCTTACTTGACAGGGGCACTGTCTTAGTAATTTTAATAAATTTTTATGAATATTTTTCAAAATACGCACCTCATTTGCCCCGTTACTAATTTTGATTTATTATTGAAATATGTCACTCTTCAGACCATTATCGTGAGTGACGGAGGTAAAGTGATTTCAGTATCAGATTACCTTCACAAAGATAAAAATTAATTTTAAATTGAAGCCAAAAAAAGTTTGGTTACGAAAACAAGTAAAAAACGATCTCAAATTATTGATACATCAGTAAATTGGTGCAAAATGATGATACAACACGTTATCATATTTATATATATATATATATATATATATATATATATATATATATATATATATATATATATACTATGGTATATACTAAGTATCCGCTAATAGTAGCTAAGCTTTTGTATCACATATCGACTTCTCAGATATTTTTTTGTATATATAACAAACGAGTGCATAGTAGTGAACAAAACTCTTTCTCATTTAAGAGTTAGACAGAGGCTACATACGTAGTTACTTTTAGCCCCAGCGGGAAACGAGATGTGACGGGTGGCGAACCAGGTCGTCATTTTGGTACCAGTCCAAAAAAATTAATTACGAGATAATAATATATTTAGTAAATATATTTTTAAATTTTAATCAGATATGACATACACACGTGCATGTATATCCTCCTAGTATATATTGCATTTCAGATAACAGTTATTGGTCAAGTTTGCAGAAAGTGTTAATAGAGATTGGTCCTGCTACTGCTTACATGTATTTCAGAAGAGAAACCGGTTGGTTTCTCAATTAACATCAAGTAGCGAATAAGAATTATTATTAGCATTAAGTTATTTACTTAAACTTTGCCTATGAGCAAAATAACTTACTTTTTGATGACCCGGACCCTATCGATAACTTTCGATTCAGAACTACCAGAAGGTGAAATACTTACAGGTACCCATTGGTCTTCACCATATTCGATGGAAACTGTAAGCAATACGACCGGGGAATGGTTCGGGAATAAAAACAGAGATCTGACAACATTCTAAACACGTCCAGCCATATAACGAATAATATTACTTTGTTTAATAATATCAGATGCCACACAGTAGTAGTTGACGCTGACATAGTGGTCAAATCATTCAATGTAGGTATTCGTCTAAAAAAATAAATAGTAATAATATTATGCTACAATTTTATGTAAGCCAAGTGCCAGCCGAATTATTATTTAGTTGAAAATGGTACATTATATTGGCTACTAAATAATAATTTCCAGATTATTAAAGCAACAATATATTAGGTTTTTATTCAAATTTGGACAGTTTTTGACACCATAATATCATTCAATGGGCACTTTCCCAAGGCAGAGTGGTGTGTTTATTGTATAATTATGTTAAGCAGTCTCAGATTCTTCCAGGAAGTCATATACTTAATCAATTCACGTCACATTAAGCGATCATTATTCATGGCGTTACGTGTTTAATAAGCCACTGTTCTAATAAAACGTGGTATAATTTGATATGTCTTAAGTTCTAAAAGCTATATATATATAAATGAATCCCTATTTCCCTTGGTCACGGCATCACGCGTGAACGGCTGGACCGATTTCGCTAATTTTTGTGATTTTTTTTATTAGCGCGATTTTTTTTATTTTGTGTTTGTAATTTGTCTGGAGAAGGTTTTCATGATAGAAAAATTTAAGAAAATTCCGCGGAAAATTAAAAATGTAAGAAAACGACCAAATTAACTTTTCTAATGAAACCTTTACGAAACGTTAAATGAAACGTTTTTGAAATAACTGTCAGTCGTTTGACAGTTGGCGCGATTGACAGAATGCGCTTCAAAATTGGAAGCACATTCTGTTCAAATATCGTTTAAAACAGATGCATCGGTCGGATCGGATATTGATAAAATAATTAGTTTATCATTTCATACTGCACATTTCACAGTCGATTCAATCGGAAAGTTTATGGAATTTTCAGAGCAATCACGCTTAATGTTAAAAGTTCAATTTAATATGAAGTTTCAGTAAGTTTTGATGGACTGTTATAATTTAATATTTTTTTTATTAATTGTACCAATTCGAATTCATCATTCATAGTTAAGACAGGCCAACGTCTGTCGGGTCAGCTAGTTAATAAATTCGTTATATATATATATATATATATATATATATATATATATATATATATATATAACGAATTTATTATATATATATACGAAAAATATTTATATAATTATTACTTTGCAGTGTGGAATACAATTATAAAATGTATTTCAATACAAATATAAAAAACAGCTTATTGTTATACCATAAGATAAAAGCAAATTATGAGAAATGAACATACGTATATGCCATTGACATTACTATTTCGAGTTGGTCGCAAAAGTCCACTAAAGGAAACTCTGACGAAAGATCATTGTCATCAAAAGGTTTCAGAGTAATGATTTTAAATATTCCACAACATAGAAACTCAGATGGAGACAAGTAATTGTAACATCTCATGTTCTCCTGACCTATTTTCAACTACGGAGAGAACTTCCAAATACTGTTGGAAGATGCAACTGCGTAGGAGATACGAGTATTATAATGTTACAAGTGTACGCGCAAGCACAGAGTCCTAACCTTTTTTTTTTGTACGTGTGGAAATCCATGTAGGATACCCGACTGGCCAGGGAGCGGGCAGCCGGGTTATGTCGGACTCTTACCGACTAAAACCCCACGGTGGTCTCCATCAGCGCTTAAGAGGGGTCACGGGATCTCCGTTCGGAACGCAACCGCGGCCCCTCTAACGATTCGCTATATGTATAGACCGACCCGGGGGCGGTGCTCACTGCCCCCAGCACATTCGTCCTAACCTACCCGAACCCGATGTAACGCTCACGCGATATGATCGAAAGTAGACTAGGATGCAGTGTCAGAGACACAGGGATCCTGTCCCTAAAATCAATAATTTGTATCTTTGAACAAATATTTCGACTAAAAATATAAAATAATTGTTTAAAAAAACTAAAAAAACACGCTCTTATAGAAGATCCAACTAAATTAACTCAATAGATGGCACTAATATATTCCTGTTATAGACGCCATCGTCTTAAATTAGTTTGTAACAAAATAAATAATAGTTTAAAAAACTAAAAGAGCACGCTTTTATAGAAATTCCAACTAAATTACTCAATAGATGGCGCAAATGTGTATTATGTATGTATTAGAGAGGCCATCGTCTTAAATTAGTTTGTAACAAAATAAATAATAGATTAAAATAACACGCTTTCATAAATAAACCAAACTAAAAAGTAGAAAATAAATAATAGTTTGAAAAAACTAAAAAGCACCCCACGCTTTTTTTTAAAATAAATATTTTTTTTATTTACACTATTATTCACTTATATTTATTAGAATTTTTTACACTATTCTTAATTCAAATTTATTAAAATTTATTTTCTATTTTTAGTTTGTAGTATAGAAAGCGTATTTTTTAGTTTTTTCAAACTATTATTTATTTTGTTGTGATCGTAATTGTTAGCACAAGGTTTGTATGAAAGAAGTTCTTTGTAAAATCCACCGGGAAAGTCAGAAAAATTTGATGTTATTATTGTAATAAATTCTTAATAAAACGTTTTTTTATTTTTTTATTTTATTGTATTAAGTGACGAAACGTGCGAAAAGTTCACCTGATGGGAAGGGCAGCATCTGCCCATAACATATTTTTTATTTTATTGGATTAAGTGACGAAACGTGCAAAAAGGTCTGCCCATGACAAATTCTGTGTGACAGCACACTGCGCCTGTCACTCTGAGACATGAGTTCTTAAGTGATTACAGTAGCTCTCAGTGCCCGTCAGATCGAAACATAGTAATGTTTACACAATACTGCTTCACGGCGGAATAACTGGCCCTAGGGTGGTACCTACCTAGGGCGGATTCCTTCATACAAATTCTACCACCAATTTGACAGTTCGAGAGTACTTAATATTGTATTGCTAAGCGCATTTCCTATTTTCTTTATTAGTAAATTGCACCCATGCGAAGCAGGTGCACACCGCTAGTATTAAATAAAACGATGCACCAGCCCCAAACCTGGCACCAAGTAGGACATACAAATATCTGTTTCGAGAGGTAATCGAACCCGTGACCCGTGGCATAGAAGTCAATCGCTTAACCACTTCACCAACTGAGCTGTTATAATATATGTATGTGTGAAGAGAAATATGTGAGAGTGAATACCTTTATCATAAATAGTAACCGATTATATTTTATGAACATCCGCATTGCTATCTATTTATTAATGAATCATTACACGTTAAATTGTTAGTTATTGGTCTTCGAAATGTTGGCTCCAGTTGGGATGCCAACCTAAGATCCACATACTCAAGTACACCAGTCAGCGACTGTCAATTTGACGACCAATCTTGATCACTAATGAACTTGATGTGATCAATTTTCTACATAAAAAAGAAGTATCCCCAGTAATGAACTGTTTAACGGATATAACGAACTGATTTTTTTTTATTTCTAAAATGTCTTAGTCCAGAAAATATACTCATCTTTCTACCTATTTCTTGTCTACATACACTATTCTAGCTCAATCGTGCGAATATGTCCGATTTGATTTTCCGGGATAGAAAGTGTCCTGTGTCCGTCTTCAGGATAAAGGCTATCTCTGTGACGAATTTCGTTTATATCAGTTCAACGCTTTAGCCGTAAAACGATAGTTATTTTAACATTTATGATATTAAAAGTATAGAAGTAAAGACATATAAGCGGTTTACCACTGACTCATCACGATATCTTCTAAACTAAAGACCTAAAAACTTTAAATTTGTCATACATAGGCACTGACAACGGATTTTACGATCATTTACTCCTAAATTTGTAAACGGGCTGGCGCTGTTTTTCTCTGTACAGACTTTAACATAACATTTTAATTAACATATCTATGCAGGAATCCGTCTAGGTAGGTACCACCCCAGGGCCAGATATTCTGTCGAGAAGCAGTAGTGTGCAAGCATTACTGTGTTTCGGTTCGAAGGGCACTGAGAGCTAGTGTAATCACTGGGCAAATCAGACTTAAGAACTTATCTCTGGGTGACGAGCGCAGTGTGATGACACAGAAATAATCTGGATGATACAGCATTTGTTATGGGTAGACGTTGCACTTACCATCAGGTGAACGTTTTGCTCGTTTCGTCACTTTACAAATAAAAATAAAAAAATAAACAATAACTTCCGACCGAAGCCGGGGCGGTTCAGCTAGTTACCTATATTTGCTAAAGATTTTTTTCAAATATTATTGAGCTAATGTTTAATCATACTTTAATATAGCTCTCTATATGCATGAAATTATCTCATTTCAATGTAAATTACGTACAGCATACGAATTATAAGTATCAGTGCCTGAAAATAAGTAACACTTGTAGTCGTACCTCGTAATGCGGAGAAATGTTTAGTGTCGTGAATGTATCGAAAGGTACTTAATCAATACATATAAGCCTATGCTTATACTGTGAGTCTATAAAAAAAGAAAAATCGAATTAGAATAGAATCCCATTCATTTAAGACATTGCGGAAATTGCCTGTTGTTATCATGAATAAGCTAATGCTTGACCACGATCCCAACTGGTTTAAAGTGGTGATAAGGTCTAAGACGTCTGGAATCCTTTTTATGAAAAACATATTTTAATTCTTGAAGACGTACAAAAATTTTTTTTACGCAGAATACATTACAAATGTTTTCGGAATAGTTTACCCTATCAAAAACTTTTAGATAAATATAATCTCCTAACATTACAATTAAGACGTAAACAACTTGAAACTATATTACTTTACGACTTATGTCATAACAGATACGACTGTACTCCTCTAATTAATAAACTATGCTATAGAATACCAACTCGAACGCATTGCCGTAACCCCTGTCAACTTTTTGCTACAACTCGTTGCCGCACTAATGCCGGTAAACGTTGTCCACTATATAGAATTGTTGACACCTACAATACAAACTTTAACTCTGTAGACATTGCGGCATCACGTCCTGACATATTTAAATATAAAATTTTGAAACTTCTAATTTAATAAGCATTACCGACTTTTCGCGCACTTTTCTGTATATAAGCTGTGGTAAATGTTGTTGGTGTCACAGTCATAATTTCTATGTACTATTTAAGGAAATACGTTATTGTGTCACTGTTTGTTTACCCCAATAAATTAAAAAAAAAGACGTAGTACTCGTATATGCTATAAGATATCTATTCACTTTTGCTTGTCAAACTTCAAATAATTCTATACTTTTTGAAGTTTTTTTCTGTTTTCAAAATAATTGCATTACCAACGGCATGTTTGTGATCAATGTTACGAATAAAAAACACAAGATATTCGTCATAATTTTAGGTTAAATAGTAAATAAAAATAGATAATCATAATGTCTGCATTTGTATTAGCATACGATTTTTATTTATTTTTAAACCTTTAACCATCAAGCTATTGAGCACAGGTACTGTCTGATTTTCGAGAAGGTAATGGAACCGGGGGAAAAGTGCTCCAACGTGAATTTGGTTCACAAACTTTAATATTAACAATTCATTTAAATTAAGAAGTTTATATTATATTTAAATATCGTTTCGAAATAATATAAACAAATGTCAAGTCTATACTCGCGAACGCGTGATTTCTTTTGTTAAATATGATCGTGTCTTCGGATAAAATTCATTTATTTGGATTAAATGCGAAATATATTAGATATATTTCATTATCGAAACTTATCAATACAAATGTGCTCGCAATCTTAATTTCCATTGAAAAATTCCGAGAGCTACGGATTCTTAGATTGATTTCTGATGGCTGTCGTCAACTTTTAAATTAAGGGACCGAGATGATGGATGGACAGTTATATCATTCAGTTCGCTTGCTGCTTGCCTTCTTTAATTATTTTAAAATTGAAAAGTGAAACTCAGGAGAGATTTGAAACGTTAATTTATTCTTAAAATATTTCACACAGGGTATAGTACTTTTACTGTCACTTGCCAAATTAGTGCTAGTTATGACGCTATTGTAAACATATTTTTACGTATCCCAGTTATTTTATAGTGTTTCGTGAAGCAAAAATTAGATATTTTTTTATGGTCACTGATCAAAGTAATACATTTTTTATATATTTTAAATTACACACGGATACAGGATCATACGCATGCACGCATCCATAAATATGTATAATCCTAATAATAAAAAAATTAAAAAAATTCATTGTACGTTTTAAATTCATCTCAGAAACCATGTTTATTTCTATTTTAAACCTATTATTTCCGTCAGTCTACGACTAAGGCCGCGAATCTAAAAATATTTCTCGTTGCATGCAGGCAGCATTACCATTCTGTTCGGTCATTGACATAATACAGGAGTTGTTTGAATTTAAATCACGGTATCCGTACTTTTCAGCAACAACTAACCAGTCTTCGGCTCGATTTGAAATTATTTTGGTGATTATAAGCTATGTATTTTTTAAAAAATGTGATATATTTATTCATATTTTACCCATCTACCCAGTATGAGAATTAATTAAAAATATTTGATTTATTACATTCAAGCACAATAACCCTATTTTCTTTAAATATTATGAAAAAAATCAAGGACATGCAATTGTGCATACTGTGTTGTGAGTGTAGGGTGACCCCCCAGTAGATGAAGCGACGACAGATGGTTTTGTTGATGTAGATGCAAGTGATGCAGGACCGTATTTTGCTGCAATCTATTGTGCAGGCCTGTTCAGCAGTGAAACTTGTGATGGGCTGAAATGATGAAACATGGAAGTTAGGTACTAAGAGTATAATCGCTATATAGTCTGTTATGCGTGGTCGTTTACAGGCTGATGATAACGTTTTATAACAACTTTAATTTCAGTAATCCAGCCTTTGACATTTTCATCGTCGACACCCCAGAATTTGCGATTTATTAAATTATTGCACCAGAAGATAGGCAGCAGCTTTTGCCTGGAACACCTGAATAAATAAACTGCGGCTGCCAACCCGCTTGCCAAGCGTGGGAACTACGGAAAAACCCCCCAAAGTAAGAGCTACAAACTTTTGTGGAAATCTGTGAGGGGAGGCCTATGTTTAGCAGTGGATTAGTGATAGGCCGAAATGGTGATGAACGGATGATGAAATTATTGCTATTTTATGGTTACGTGTTTGATGACTACTTGTGAAGTTGATTTTATGACTGCCCCCCAGAATATCAGCGCCGCAGTAACACACCTGTAGCATCATGATGAGTCCAATATGAAATGAGATGGAATCTTAATTCGACTAACGTCATTTCTTTAACAACCTACTACAGTTTCGTAATGAGGTACCTCTGGAGGAGACGAAACAGGCTAAAGAAACTCCGCACGTATCCCCTTTTTTGTAATTCTTTTATCGTTACCTTAGTCAAAAACAGTATATATAACATACATATATAATATCACGACTGTATCCCATAAGGGGTAGTCAGAGACTGGGCACTCACTGCAGAAACAGATGACAGCCACAATCCACGTTTCACCAGAACAATATAATGCACTTGATGTGATAGGTGGTGAGCCCATCGCCACCATGCGTTTTTGGGTGTGTGCAGTTTAATTCCTTAAAGTATATATAAATTACTACAATACGAAGTAAGTGCTTACCCACGCAACCCTAATCACGTACGAATACGTGTTCGTTGCTGCAATCCAATATAAATTGTAATATATTTCTTTGATATGTATGTCTATTGTATTTACTATTGTATTGTATTGATTTGAAGCTACGAATAAATTTTGTTTCTTTTTCTCCGTCTTTCTATTTTTTTAATAAAAGCTTATACATTTTCATTATTTATGATACGTTTTCTATTTAGTGGGAATGTGAAAGTAGAGTAAACCAAATGCCAAGAAAATATCGAGGCATCCGATAGTAACTATCCCAAATATGCCTGACCTAAAATATCCAGACGTGTGATGAGAAGCTAGTGCGAGGCGTCTGATAGTACAATAGCCATTCCGCCTGTCAAGCGCGTCGATTTCGGACGAATCTACTGAAGTGTTAGTAGCCTCTGAAAAGGAGTGCTATGTATCTGTATATAGAGCGTGACAATGATAATGATAACACACTACGCATTATATCTTACTACTTTAATAAAGATTGTATGTTTTAGCGCACTAATCCCAGAAAATAAGAACACGATTCTTTGGCATTAGATAGACCTTTTATTGAGGAAAGTTACAGGTTATATAACCTTTTGCTGCAGACTTTAAGAGTCGCACCCTGGGAATCGAATTTTATCGAAAAGGACCTAACGTCATGTGTTCGACTTATTATACATACATACATACATAAGATCACGACTGTATCCCATAAGGGGTAGTCAGAGACTAGGCACTCACTGCAAAAGCAGATGACTGCCACAATCCACGTTTCACCAAAACAATATAATGCACTTGGTGTGATAGGTGATGAGCCCATCGCCACCATGCGCTATTGCACAGTGCAGTTTTATTCCTTACTCGCCTTTTACGAAATCCATTGAATGAGATGGAGTCGTAGTATTTTTTTAACGAGCCACCACCACACGGTGCCGGCTTATTATACGCGGCTTATTATACATAGAGGCACTAACAATTAAACTTTTCGTTCAAAAACTCAATTGTAGGTTTTTGGGTCTGGTTGAGTTGTAACTATCCCTGTGTCACTGGCACTGCATCTAAACCTACCTCCGATCTTTTTGCATGAGCGACATATTGGGCGCAGGTAAGTCAGTAAGACCTGTGGCACTATAATATCTGTTGAACAGTTGATTCTTGTAGATACTTTCGACAATATTAGTAAATAGTTGCCGTACCGCAAACATGTATTATATTTAAATAAGATTTTAAAATACGAAAAATAGGACTATTAATTAAAATAAAAAACGTACTATATAATCGCCTGCGTCGTTGATAATTTTCAACAGTATTCGGAAGTTGTCTTCGTGGATAAAATCGCCGAAGACATCACTTTTATGTAAAATTAACACAGATTGTTTTAAATATTTAATTTTTATTAGTAAATAATAATCATATACCTCAATGTCTCAAAACTAAAGACACCAACCAGTGCATGTTGACATACGAAACCGAGCCGTGGTCCTTCACTGCAGGCCACATGATGAGGCTCAAAGTCGCACTGCGAGCTATGGAAAGTCAAATCCACGGCAGTACTACGAGTAGAATAGCGCAGGCAATGGGCCAGATATATAACTCGTATAACCGATAACCGTTGGGAAAGAAAGGTTCTCGAGTGGCAACCGGTAAACTGCACCGTGCGTTTTCCGGTTGCCACTCGATGTGGAAATCGATTGATGCTGGTGACTCGTGTTTTGTTCCAATATATAGGGAAGGCCTAGGTTCAGCAGTGGACTAGTGATAGGCTAAAATGATGATGATGATAATTCTTTTTAAGAAAAACAATAATTTAGTTGTTAACTTAAACTAAATTTTACGGATTTCACTGCGTTTATTTTTAAGGTTTATTTCCCAACGTTCTGAGGACGTTACAGTGACCATGTCACAGGAAGAACGGATGTGTTAGACGTCTTTAATTGTAACTCTCCATTGCCTGTTATGACTAATACTTTAGTAGCTCCAAATATAAATTATTTTTATAAGTTTCTTTAGTTTTCTTCAAAAAAAAATACCGGAGTCAACTTCTTCTAGAAATTGTACTTAAAAACTTATCCATATTTCAACTGATGATCCTAATTTTTATGGAAAATGTATGTAAATAATGCTGTTCTGGACATTCCTCGCCTAAGCAATAAAGCAGTATGTGGCTGAGAAGCTTTTCATAGGTTACCCAAGTAATAAATTATTGTGTAAACTCTAACTTACACACTTAGAATTAATTGTAAAAGCAATTTCCGTTATCATTATTGTTCCTTATTTAACTTATATATATTTTAAATATTGAATATATTTAAAAAATATATAAATTAAAACCAGTTACGAAAATTGAAGGAATACATTCTTCAGATAAGATACTTGAAAAAGAAAGAATTTAGCTACTTAGTTACACATTTTGAAGGAAGATGATTTTATTTAAAACGTTATTGGCAACATCGACGCATATAGGTACTTGACATTGCGGAGCTTACCGGCGCCAGAAACGTTTGGTGATTTATTGCACTTCTGATATCGCCGTTCGTGCAAAAAGATATAAGATATACCAAAGATTTTTCGTCAACGTTATCGTTCATTAGTTATATTTCATTGTTGTATATTTTTTTGCTGCATTTGGCATTGCAACTGTTATCTTCCTTTCATGAAAAAATGGTACTTATGTGATGGGCATTCCGAATCCCGCCAAAATGATGCAACGAATTTGAAACTTATGTCCTAGCGTGTTAAATGTTTCAACATCGATGTTAAAATATGCTGAAATCCAAGTTCTTATTTTTTTTTTATTTTATTTAGTGACGAAACGAGAAAAACGTTCACCTGATGGTAAGTGCAACGTCTGCCCATAACAAATGCTGTGTCACCCAGAACATTTCCGTGTGGTACACACACTGCGCCCGTCACCCTGAGACATCAGTTCTTAAGTCTCATATGCCCAGTGGTTACGCTAGCTCTCAGTGCCCTTCAGACCTAAACACAGTAATGTTTGCACACTACTGCTTCACGGCAGAATAACTGGCCCTGGGGTGGTACCTACCTAGACGGATTCCTGCATAGGAATCCTACCACCAATAAAAATCAAAAATTATCAAAGACATATTATATAAATCAAATAGAAGTATTTGTCTGCGATTTTCAAACTATCCATTTTATTTGTTTATTTAAGGATTATCCGAGTTAACACATTTGTTTTGATGCCTGTTTTAATTTTAAATCATCATCATCATTTAAGCCTATCACTAGTCCACTGCCGAAAATAGGCCTCCCATTTTGGGGGGATTTTGCCATAGTTGCCACGCTTGGCAGGCGGGATGGTAACCGCAGTTTATTTATTCAGACGTTCTAGGAAGATGCTGCTGCCCATCACCTGGTAATTTTAAATAGTGAATCTTTTTACATTCAATTTTCTTTCAATCTGTGTTTGGTTGTGATTTTGACAATATCTCATATTCTTCTGGGGTTGCATGAATTATAAATTAAACACACAAAGTCGCAGGCTTAGCGCGGTACAAATATAATAGGAAATAATGAGCATGATCGTCTAGGCATATCAAATGTGAGCCCCAAGATGGGTTTCGTGAATGCCCATGCTGCACCAAAAACAGTGACGAGTAGCGTGTTTCTGCAAGTTTTTGAAATTTTGTAGCGAAAACAAGGAAGAAGTATTGGGTCGGATAGTTACCGGAGTTGTAGCTTGGATACATCATTATGAGCCTAATAAAGACTCGATTCAGTGGCACAAAAAAGCACATTACATCATGGGTTCGATTCCCGCCCGGGACTACTATTTGTAGGTCCCACAGAAAAATGTTGCGTGTGCAAATTATATCTGTAAAACGCACTCAGTACGCAGGAGAAATCCTAGTGAGGGTCATCATAATTTAAACAACAATTAGAAAATTATCTTATTTAAAAAAGTTGTTGTTACAGTTTCTGTTGACTCTTTAAACTGTAAACTATAAAATACCAAAAGTGAGAAATAAACGTTTTCCAAAAGTAACAGTAGTCATATTATTAAAATAAAAACCCACATATAAATGGTGAATAATTTAATATCATGATAAATTTTATATAAATTATAGCGGTGGACGAATCGTGGTGGCTCAGAGGACGGAGGCTCGCCTTTTATGTCATAGCCATAGTGCGCAAGCCGATACCAACAACTTCAAAATTGTCTGCCAGCCCGCATTGGAGCAACGTGCCCGGCTCGGAAACCCTCACAGAAATATTAGGAGGCCTGTGCTCATCAGTGGAACATTTATACACTGGTACTTTTGTATATTGATGGATACGATATACTGAGTTATAATCAAAACAACGTTCGAAACATTTTCCGAGTGAAATAAAGATAGAAAGAAGAAGGCAATTTCAGTACAATTGTCATGGTAGTATATAACAAAACGTCGTATAAGTGTCAATTCTGTGATGATGACTTGACATTTCTCTTTACAATTTCAAACATTAGAACGATTACCTCAATAAAAGATTACCTTAAAAGTGATATATCAATAATCTCGTCGAAGTATGTAGGTTCGTAAGTGTTTATAACTTTTTGGGTGCTACTGGAAATTTATATTTTTATGTCGCCTTTCGCAATCTCGACTTTGATCCCATAATGGACTGCGACCAGTGATTCGTTCTTCCGAAAGGGAGGCATGGAGCTTAAAATAATGCGAAAGGTCAGGCGTTAGCCTGATTGATGTTTCTCTTAGATTTATTTATTGAATTTTACATTTAACGTACTTGACAAAGAACTTGACAGATTTTCTAACAGTATTTTCAAACATTATAGATTACTCTGACCACTATTTAAATTTCTAAAGTAAAATCTTTTTAATCTTATTCCCAAAAGTTGTTAAACACTAATAGCACACTTACTGGTGGTAGAATTCCTATGGAATCCGGCTAGATAGGTACCACCCCAGGGCCAGTTATTCTACTGTAAAGCGGTAGTCTGCAAACATTACTGTGTTGCGGTTTAAATGACACTGAGAGCTAGTGTAATCACTGGGCGTATGAGACTTAAGAACTTATCTCTAAGTGACGAGCGCAGTGTGATGACACAGAAATAATCTGGATGATACAGCATTTGTTAAGGGTAGACGTTGCACTTACCATCAGGTGAACGTTTTGCTTGTTTCCTCACTTCACAAATAAAAGTAAAAAAATAAACAATAACTTCCGACCGAAGCCGGGGCGGTTCAGCTAAAGAGCTAAAGTTTAATCATACTTTAATATAGCTCTCTATATGCATGAAATTATCTCATTTCAATGTAAATTACGTACAGCATACGAATTATAAGTATCAGTGCCTGAAAATAAGTAACACTTGTAGTCGTAGAACTGATGTCTCGAGGTGACGGGCGCAGTTTGGAGCATCTGTTATGGGCGAACGTTGCGCTTACCTTCAGGTGAATATTTTTCTCGGTCTTGTCACCATGTGCTATACAAAAATATACTAATATTTAAGGAGTTGAAACGCGACTGGATATCATTGACCTCCAAAAATACATTGCAATGACATCTAGTTGTTTGAATTTTACGCGGTGAAGATTATAACCAAAAATAACTGCGGAGAACAGACCTCCCCTTTGGGTTTTTTGGGAAGGTTTATCGCAGCGAGAAGGGTCCGCCATGCTGCCATACGGGTTGCCGGTTTATGTATATGTGTAGTATGCTTTTAGCCCTGTGGCTTTTACAGCGTCATTGGAAGCGACTCGCAAGCAGATGGCCCGCGAGTAAGAAGAACAACGTCGCTGCTGACGAGAGACGATGCCGCATGCCGCCGCTCGCTGCTCCGCTGGCCACCGACCCCTTAAATGGAAGTTATCCAAGGGCCCACGGGTTGCCGGACTCCACACATCCTTGTTATAAGTTTCTTCCTCAGAAAGTAAACTCGGATCAGGTTTCCTTACGACGTTTTCCTTCACTAAGGAGCAAGTGGTCAATTATTACTAAAAATTTAAAGAACGATTTTTGGATTTTAGAAGTGCCGGTACCGTGGTCTATGAAATTCAAATCGCGCGCCCGGCCCCTGTGATACCACGACTTACAACGGCAGCTTATTAATCGACAAATTAATTATTAATATTAATAATTACTTAATTAAACGTGACTCCATTTTATTAACCCGTAAAAAATACATTGTAGTCACCTAGACACTTGTCTGACCATTACGAGCAATCAATTCCAGAGATATAAAAAGCGCCTAACTGGATCACCCGCTGGTAAGTCATAAAAACGTACAATAAAATGAGAGTAGATTATAGCCTAATCGTAACATGTTTCAACCTTCAAGACGTTGACATAAACTTTATAAGATTGGTTTTATAAAGTTTCATTAAATATCAGACCATTAAGATGTTTCGTATTGATGTACTAAGGATTGAGCGATCGCTTTAAAAAAAACATTTTGTTTCAAATAAATTAAAAGCAAAGTAATGTAACAGTATAAATGTCACTCACTCCTCAGAAAAAATTAGAGGAGACCTGTAATTTTTATGAGAATTTTTTTTATGGGTTATAGTGACGAAAGGAGTAAAACGTTCACCTGATGGTAAGTGTAACATATGTTCATATCAAATGCTGATTGGCGTAAATAAAACTTTCCTGATATAGACACCGTAAGAACAGTTTTTTGGAACATTTACTCTTAAATTTGTAAACGGGCTGGTGCTGTTTTCCTCTATACAGACTTTAACGTAACAATAACTTACCGTATCTAATACCCGTGCGGAAACCGGGGCGGATCTTATAATGTATTAAATATATGTTTTAAAATATACGAGTATTATTTAATAGTGTGCTGGGACCCGGAGATATGCTACCAACTCGGACGTCGATAACAGAACTGAGTGCAGGATCAAGATCAAATAAAAATTTATCATACTTTCTACGGTATACCGGTTATAATAATGTGTTCGTATATTCGTAGATATTTACAAAAGTAACAAAAAGTCAATTTTCGCATCATATCGTAAAAGTCGATTTACGGAAACGGAAGCTATATCTCTTCGCCTCCGACGAACGATAGAATAACTGAAATATGCCAGAACTAAAATATCCACACCGATGACGCTAAGCAGCGTCACATAGGATTAAGCCTGGAACTAAAATCACCTACCAGACAGCGATTACAGAAATTCATTCCAATTTAGGTCCCAGTTTATGTTCAGCAGGTAGTTAGTACGGGCTTTGAATTTATTGAAGAATAATAAAAAGACTTGTCGTTCAGACATCAAAATATGACAGAAATTTTATTTCCGATCGTATTATTTGTTATCGCCTTTGACAGATGTAAAGGACAAGGTAAAAAAAATATATGACAATACTCGAAAAGATGGGAACATTTTTTCAATTAACAAAAACGAAATTGTCGTTATAAGGACTTTTCTAATGATTTTGATGTTGTCCTGGTCGATTTCCGGCTGCTGCGTCAACTTCTGAATACCGTCCCAAGCTATCAACTGCGCAGGAAGTGTTACTGACTCGTCCTCACCTACCCGTGCCGTAAAGGGTTTTTTTTATGTATAAAGTGACGAAACGAGCAAAACGTTCACCTGATGGTAAGTGCAACGTTCGCCAACAACAAATGCTGTGTCACCCAGAATATTTCCGTGTGACACCACACTGCGCCCGTCACCTTGAGACATCAGTTCTTAAGTCTCAAATGCCCAGTGATTACGCTAGCTCACAGTGTATGCTTGCACATTACGGCTTCACGGCAGAATAGCTGGCCCTGGGGTGGTACCTACCTAGACGGATTCCTGCATTGGAATCCTATCAGATGTTTAGTTTGTGATGAGCTCAAAAGATGATGATGATGATTATGAATGGATGGACTGCTGGATCGACATTCTCTGCCAGACAAAATTGTCGTTATGATGCTGTGTATATGTATTATTATTAAATTTTAGATTAAAAAATGGAGGCCTTATAGATACATAGTTATGTCTGTAGTAACTGTATGCCTGGGGCTTCATTTAATGTAAACAATTATTGTGTAGCAAGTAAGTTCAACAGAACGTCTGCCATGGGAGGTGATTGCTTGATATTATTTAAAAATTCTTTGAAATTTAAAGAAAGAAAAGTCGTTGTAGGAATGTTCTGTTGAACGTTAGTGAGAGATTGCTTGTGCAGAAATGAATGAATATATATTTACGTGTATTTATAGACCACCTTCTGCTGACTTCACAGCATTTATATCTGTAATGGAAGAAGCCTTAAAAACATTTAAAACAAACAGAAAAGTAATGATTTGCGGTGATTTTAACATTGATTTGTTAAGTGAAACTCGTGAGAAACTACGATTTTTTTCACTTTTAAATTGTTTTAACTTACAGTGTATTTTTACCGAACCGACTAGAGTTACACACGCTGCGCCTATTGTATTTATAATACTCGTATTACAGTTAACTGTAAAATAACCAGCAAAACTGTATTAGATGGAGTTAAATCAGATCATAAAGCTTTAAAGATCCAGTTGGAGTTCAAACATATTATAGACAATATATCTATTGAAAGTAGACCTGTAACGAAGAACAGAATTGACCGATTACGAGTAAAACACAATGTTAATTCTAAACTCTCCAAGGTTTCTTTTTCCATATATGACCCTGATAGTATCTTTAAAACCTTATTTTATACAATTTCTAATGAATATGATACAGTGTTCACTAGAAAGGTAGTAAAAATTCGAAAATAATATGCTTTAGTGAGTGGGCAACTAAAGGAATTAGAAAGAGTAGAGACAATTTATATGATCTCTATGCTAAAAGATCATCATCATCATCATTTCAGCCTATCACTAGTACACTGCTGAACATAGGCCTCCCCCTTAGATTGCCACAAAAGTTGTAGCACTCATTTTGGGGGGATTTTGCCATAGTTGCCACGCTTGGCAGGCGGGTTGGCAACCGCAGTTTATTTATTCAGATGTTCCAGGAGATGCTGCTGCCCATCTTCTGATTTATATTTTCCCTCTGTCGACTTTTACGAAACCCACGGGATGAGATGGGGTTGTACTCGTAGATTCTCTTAAGCCGCTACCACACGGGTACCTAATTGACTTGCTAAAAGATCACTTACAAGCTACTATAAAATTTCATCAGTATGTTAAAAAGTACTCAATAATCTTTAAATTGTCTGCATGAAAGCTAAAGCTGATTTCTTAAGCAATAACATTAAACATTCTTGTTAAAAAATAAAAGCCACATGGAATATTAATTATTTAGAAACTGGCAGGCTTAACACAAAAAAGGAAGACTTTTCTTTTTTGTGTATACTAATGGCATTGTAGTTGAAGATAAATATAAAGTTAGAAATGAGTTTCTTAATGTTTTTTTCAAATATACCTCCTGAAACTACTAAACATTTGCAGTCAAATCCTGTAGTTGCAGAGTCATTCCTAAGAGAATATGTAAACAATTCAATTTAATCACCTCAGAGTTTCTTGCCGGTTCTTCTCTGAAGTCTTGTTTTTTGAACCGGTGTGGATTTTTACATTCATAAGAGCTTTATACAAGCCTAAACTGAATAAAGAAATTTTGACTTTGACTATGACAGTGACAACACACCCAGACCCGAAAACCAACAATAATTTTTTTGCACAAATGATGACTTCGCCTGCGTTTCGAAAAAAAAAACCCGGGGTGAAGATGTCAGGTACTCTGTCCACTGGGCCACGCGGTCGTCGAATGATTTTATTATTATGACGAATAGTGAAATTGACCAAGTAATTACTGATATAAAATGATGTTATATTATAGCAAAATACACTAAGACTATGTCCAGCTGTAACAGTAGAAATAGTCGTATAAAATTGTTCTGTACCATCCAGATAAAGTTCTTAACTCGTAATGTCTTCAATTAATCTAACATTCCATTTCGTCTTTATATATAGTCAAGTGAAATAAAACAGACATTTTATAAATTACACGCCACTTCCTTTTCTTAATAAGCTTTTAATTCTTATAACGTCGGAATATCAAATGACTAAATATAGGAATCTGAAAATATGAGAAAGTACGACCGAAAAGCAGTGCAATTAAAGAAAAAGAACGCGTTCTGAAGTGACTGAAGTTAACTTTAATATTAGAAGTTGGATAAAAATATATAAACATTGAGTACACCTCAATGTCTAAAAACTAAAGTATTTAACCAGTTTGGGTTACTGGTGGTAGGATTCCTATGCAGGAATCCATCTAGGTAAGTACCACGCCAGGGCCAGTTATTCTGCCGTGAAGCAGTAGTGTGCAAGCATAACTGTCTTTCGATTTGAAGGGCACTGTGAGCTAGCGTATTCACTGGGCATTTTAGACTTACGAACCGATGTCTCAGGGTGACGGGCGCAGTGTGGTGTCACACACAAATATTCTGGGTGACACAGCATTTGTTGTGGGCGGACGTTGCACCTACCATCGGGTGAACGTTTTGCTCGTTTCGTCACTTTATACATTAAAAAAAAACAACCTACGGAACTGAGTCGTGATCCTTCCCTGCAGGCCGCTTGAGGAAGCTCGGAGTTGCTCAGCGAGCTATGAAAAGGGCTTTGCTCTGAGTTTCTCTACGAGATAATATCCGTAACAATGATATCCACAGCAGATCAAGAGTAATCGACATAGCTCTAGGGATAAGCTAGTTAAGGTGGCAATAGACCGACCATATAGCTCGTACAAGCGATAACCACTGGGGAAAAAAGGTTCTGGAGTGACAACCTCGTAACGGCAAACGCAGTATAGGGCGACCTCCCACTAGACTATGGAGTGACGACATGCATGGCTTTGCGGGAAATCGCTGAATGTAGGTGGTTCGGGACCGCAGTTTTGTAGCAATCAATAGGCGAGGCCTATGTTCAACAGTGGACTAAGATGTGGTAGAATGATAGGCGATGATGAAATAAACCTGAATTAACAAAAATATTACCCACTGTATAATGACTGCTCTGTATATAAACAACTTGTACAAAAACGTTGCACTCAAATTCGACCTTAAAATGTTACTCTCATCGCGCCCAAAGAAGTATCACTTTTTAGACAAACGGGGGAAAGTACATACAAATGTTAAGATAAATATAATGTCACAAATACAAAAAAGACATAAGCGAAAGTTGATGACAACAGATGCTGGATCTTGATGAGAAATTTCAACGAAAACTAGCGATCTATTGTTGTATGCATATAAATTATGAGAGAACAATTTTCATATTTTTTAGACTTGCTTCTAGTTACCGGTAATAACTCCTATGCAGGTATCCGCTTCAGTATATACCACCGCCGTGACAATTATACAGTCGTCAAGAACTAGTGTGGAAGCACCACTTTTTAATAAAGTATGAAGATTATACACACACAAAATACTGGTATATATGTGTGTATGACACACAAATGGAGAGAGAAAGAGAGAGAAATCACTTGCATAAGTTGGACCACAATCAATTTTCTCGTTCATTTGTGGGCAACTTGTAAACCACCTGAATAAAAGTAGTTCATTTTGTTTACGCCATTAAACGCTTAGTTTATCTCGGATCTGGATAACTTTATTTAGGCACGTAGACACTGTAAACATTTTCACTCATACGCCGCATGTGGTAAGCTATTTATATTTATTTTCTTAGTTACAAATTCAAAGCAACAATTCACTTAACTGCATTTGTTGTGAGCAGACGTTGCATTTACCAGCGGGTGAACGATTTGGTCGTCTCTTCACTTCCTGTCATAAAAATATGTCACTTATGTCGTTGTAGAATGTAACATTTAAAATATTAAAAGCTTGCCACGTACGAGTATGTTATAGTTTGTATCAGCGACAAAGGATCGCAGCGATATCATTTGGATTCAATTAATTAAAATTTGACATTATCAGTGTTATGAATTGCGGCATTAATTAAACTGGACTATTTATTCTACCGAGGTCATAATTATAGATCGGTACTACTTGATAAAGCATAATAAAAAATAAAATAAAATGTATTACAGCTTTGCTTCATCATTAAAAGTAACAGCCTATAAATGTCCCACTACTGAGTGAGTTTTGGAGAGGGTTGACTTCGCTGCTTCAATGTGGGATGGCGGATTTCACATGTCTTCGAAATATTTTTATTCCACATTCATGCTGGTTTTCTCACGATGGTCACCTTCATTGCGGAGCACGTGGTAATGTAGCACTTAAAATTACAGAACAATTGTACAGGTACCAGTAGTGGTGATCGAACTCAGGTCACACGCGTACTATCAAATATAAGGCAAACGCCAGACCTTTTAGCTAACACGGCTCTTTACTTCACCATTCATGATCATCATTACAGCCTATCTCTGGTCTACTGCTAAACATAGGCCTCCCCCACCGATTTCTACAAAAGGTTTTCTCTCATTTTAGGGTGATTTTGCCATTGTTGACACGCTTGGCAGGCGGGTTGGCAACCACAGTTTATTTATTTCCAGGAAGATGCTGCTGCCCATCTCCTAATTTTTTTTTTGCCCTCTGTCGACTTTTACAACTCCAACGGGGTGAGATGCGGTGGTAGATTCTCTTATGCCGCTACCAGCACGCTACCTTATCATTATTGCCATTAATCATTACACCATTAATAGTCGGCTGCTGGACATTGTATTTTCCCAAGAGTGATTTTCTTTGGTTAAATTTTTTCTTTAAATTTTACCAAAACCATCATTAAAAGTTACTATAGTGAAAGTCAATAACGTATCTAATCTTTTCGAATTAAAAGTAAAAAATTAAGTATTAACAAAAGAAAATCATAAGCTGTTTGTAGATTCTTCGGAACATATTTGTAATATGTAGTACCGTTACTATAACTTGTATACGGGGGGTTTCGATGCTGGTATAATACCAACAGATTTCCTATCCTTCATCATGATGAAACCTACCAGGGTTACAATAGACCAAGCGGCAATAGCCTAATGGTTTAGGGTACGGACTGCGAAACATGATGTCGCAGGATCGAGCCCGTCATTCGACTATTGTCGTGAACCATCTCCTAGCACAAGCTTTTACGCTTAGTTGGAGTAGTTAACAGGAATATTAGTAATGTTAATAATAGCATTGCTAGCATTCTTTTAAAAAAAAAAAAAAAATAGACCTTGGTGGGAGACACCGTTGAGTTTATAAATTCCTAGGAAAATTACCGTAGTATAAAAATATCACAAGTTTTTTTATTCCAACGATGGTCCACAGTAGGATTTCGGAGGAAAGTCTGCGTTTTACAGAAATACATTTCACACGCATAACAAAACCCGATAACCAACAATTGTTTTTTTTTCAGCAACGTTGACTACGGTTGGCAATTGAACCCGGGTCACTCCCGAGAATTCAAGTACTCTAACCACTACCACTCGCCACGCGGTCGTTATCCAAGTGAAACGACTAAAAATTTCTTATTTTCCTCATCAGTGTCCGAAAAAAAGAACAAAATTTTAAGAGCATTGTTTCTTCAAAATCGTTTTCCAATTATACCGTCGGTCTATTTGCTTTAATTTATTTTTAGCGACGTTTTAAATGATTACGCATTTACGTGAAAAAATTACAAGCGGCAAACAATTTGAACAAGTCCATTACGATAATGATTATCTAAAAGTATTTTGCCAATGCCGTGTACTTGAAATTCCGAAACAACCAGGTGCCAGGCCCGCTTAGTAATTTATTAGACAGTTCTGATAAAATTGTACGGTTAAAATGGAAACTTTAATTCATTCTCAAAGTCAAAGTCAAAGTTAAAATTTCTTTATTTAATTTAGGCGTGTTTAAAGCTCTTATAACGTCAATATCTGCACCGGTTCAAAAAATTACCTTCTCAGAGAAGAACCGGCAAGAAACGCTGGGGTCTTTTTATTTCAACACCACATAACATGATGTCATTTATAAATTACATAAAATTTACTACTACATAATAAATTTAGTAGCCAGGGGGTTTGCAAGTGTTGCAGAGCATGAGTTATTTCCACACATCTTTGTCCTCTATAAAATTATCTATTTTATAATATGCTTTATCTAATAATGTCTTCTTGACAAGATTTTTACAATCTATGTCCGATTTTTCCGTTATACTTTTAAGTTTTGTATTAATGAAATAATTAATGATGATCACATCTATAATAATAGAGGCAATAATTATTACGAAACATTGAAACGTTTGTACTACCTCCATACCATTTATCAAATTTTACTAGTGGTAAGATTCCTATGCAAGAATGTAGGTAGGTACAGGGTACAAACATCACTGTGTTTCGGTTTTAAGGGCACTGAGAGCTAGTGTAATCATTGGGCATATGAGACCAATGATTGCACTGGCTCAGTGCCCTTTAAAACTCAGTGACTTAAGAACTGATGTCTCTGGGTGTAGGCGCTGTGTGGTGCCACACGAAATGTTCTGGGTGCCACACCATTTATTATGGGTAGATTTTCTTCTTCAATATTAAAAAACTCGATTTTAATTAATATATTATAACTTCACGTCACTGGTCAAAATTGGTCATATTAAAATTTATTAATACGCCACTTTCGCAATAAAATCTGCATTAATAATATGATTATGTATACAGTGTTAGATAAATAGGATAACTAGCCGAAATGCGGTGAAACCACTCATCAATACAAGTAAATTTTACTATAAAGGCAGATACGAAATCGCAAAAAAAAAAATTCAGCCGTTTCATTAACTAGTGGTTGGCAATTCGACCGTAATTATTTTTTTAATTGAATTTAATATGTTTGTAACACATATTATATAGAAACTTAACTATGCCAAATTTCACTCTCTTTAGTGTGCGCAATATCCTTAAAAAGAGGATAGTACAAACTTTTCTCTTCACGTATTAATATATTGATTCAATACCTACTCGACCAAAATTTATGAATTTTCTTATAATTTATTGTCATTATCTTCTTTTTACATATTTTATTTTTCTATTTTCCCTTTTATATGCACTTCCCTTTACATGATAGACTTATAAACAGCAACAAGGTACTACTTTTCTTTTGAAACAAACACTAATTCTCGTAACAAACTTGTAATAATCAAGATAAAACTTCCAACGGATATAAAAAATAATAAATCGTCACACAAAAAATTTACCTCACTAAATTGATTTAAATCATAAAAAGTAAAGCATTACTGGCACAAAAATCCACTTTTGACGCAGCGCCACATATTTTAAGTTAAATCATTTTAATTTTGTGTTAGTCTACACCTGTTCAGATTTTTATATGATAATTGTCTATTTAGCAACTTAGAAACTTCCTACTGCTGGGCATAGACCTAATCTTATTTTTGAGTGGGCTTTGAAGTCAGATAGTGCAAGATTTTGCGGGAAGTCGGTGGATGCAGGTGGCTCAGAACCGTGTTTTGTGGCAATCTATGGGGGAGGCCTATGTTCAATAGTGAAAGACAGTCTAAATTCTTTTTTAAACGATGCCCCACAGTAGGTTTTCTCCCGTGTCGTGGGTGCGTTTTACATACATAAATTCCACATGCACGATGATGATGATGATGAGTCGTTTTAAAAAACTCTTCTCTAAGTTTATTTTCCACTCCACTCATTTGTATTCCATTAAACTATTCAATATTAATTCCTGTAAGAGATGTAACAAGGTTGCAATTATACTCTGATTTAATTTAGTTGTCTGTTCAGTACTTATGTTATAAGGATGTTTGTAGTTTAACATAATAAACAGATCTTAACTTACTTGCTCATATGTAAATGTACATACCTTCATAGTTTAATTGTTTTGTAACAACGAACTTCTAGATAACCCAATTATCATTAAATACTACATAGCGACGAAAATTTGCGGGCAACGAAACGACGTGTTTTTTATAGGAGAAAGTGTCATAACGTGAAAAACGTTCACCTGATGGTCAGTTCAACGTCTCCCTATAACAAATTCTTATTTATTAATTCCTAAATATATGAGACCGGTAATTAAACTAGCTCTCAGTGCCCTTTAGACCGAAGCATAGTAATTTTTCGCGCACTGCTGTTTCACGGCAGAATAACTGAGGTAGGTAGGTACCTACCTAGACGGATTCCTTAATAGGAATCCTACCACCAGTATATAGTAATCTACCACTTCCATTTTACTCCACGTATCAGTACATCATACAAAATATATATACGATCGCGCCGAAGCTACGAGCACATACTATATAAAAGTTAATTAATAGCAAAGTTCAGTCATTCGTACTTTACCAAATAATAAACATAAATTTTCAGATATGTGTTATCCCATGTAATTTTATTGTTTGTTTAGCATTCAATTTATACCAAAAGGTCCGTTATCTAGAAAGAGATAGTAAATCGAATAAAAGTTGGGCATTAACATATATTCACGTAAGCTATTGAATGTCTTCTGATAACAGAAATAACATAAATAACCTAACGTAAGTAAACTCCTGACCCATACAGACTAGGAATTTTAAAATAAATTTAATTTCATGTGTGCGTGCCTTCAATTTTAGATTCATTTGTATTAGAACGGGGGAGGCCGTTTAGTAGCGACTTAAGAGAATCTACCACTCCATCTCATCCCGTGGGTGTCGTAAAAGTCGACAGAGGTAATTTAGGAAGATAGGCAGCAGCATCTTCCTGGAGCATCTAAATAAATAAAAAACGGTTACCAACTCACCTGCCAAGAGAGGAAACTATGGTAAAATTCCCACTAAAATGAGAGCTACTAACTTTTGTGACAATCTATAGCGGAGGCCAATGTTCAGCAGTGGACTAGTGATAGGCTGAAACTATGATGATGATAATTTGAGAATATAAGAATTATTATAAGAAAATAATAATGGGTCAATTGAGACAAAAAGTCGTTAAAAGCCCTCTGCTCTCTGCTCTGAAAAAATATGTCACATTAAGGTTTTAAATTTATGTAATTAAAGTCATAAATAGAAACAAATTATGACACTGCAAAAAGAAAAAAGATGTCTTATATTATTTTAGCGTTTTTTAAGCTATTCCCATCCTTTGGTTTTCTCATGTATCGTGGTTGCGTTTGCACGCAAATTGCACATATACAGAATCCAGACCCGGAACAACTATCTGTTGGCCATTTTTTTTTAGGACAAATGGTTATTGTTAGCTCGAAGGTTCTTAAAGCTTCGTCGGATTGAAAGGTGGCCTAATGCTGAGGGCGCTAAGGCGAGACCATTATAATGGGTAACTAGCGCACGGATCCCCGAGAGGGGACCTCGGCTTGGCTTGGAGAGGGCCGAAACCACGGCTCGATCTGTAATTTTTTTGGGAGGAGTCTGTAGGCCATACACATACTTGTCCTTTGCGGGAAATGAACCATATCACAGCATTCAATGGCTAAGCCACTGTGCAGTGGTCGCCCAATGCTCGAACATAATTCATTAACTTCTTTTATTGAATTTAATGTATTTGTGACTTATGTATATATAGTGATATATATATTTAGATTCCTGCATTCTTTGACCATTAAACTTTAACTTTTCCAAAAAGGAATAAAAATATATAACACTGAAAATTACCTAATGTAGTAAAATTCCTATGAAGAAATCCTTCTAAGTAGGTACACCCCAGTGCAGTTATTCTGCCGTGAAGCAGTAGTGTGCAAACATTACTTTTTCGGTCTGAGAGCTAATGTAATTACAGGATATATAGGACTTAAGAAATGATCTCTCAGGGGGACGAGTGCAGTGTGGTACCACACAGAAATGTTTTGAATGACACAGTATCTGTTAAGGGCAGAGATTGCACTTACCATCAGATTAACGTTGCGCTCGTCTTGTCGCTTCCTCTTATAAAACAATGTATGTTTCCTCTTATAAAATAATGTAAATAACGGAAAATTTGGTTAATACAAAAATACATAACTTTATTGTGAACTAGTTTTTTAACTCCTCGTGTTAGTTTCAAATATACGAGAATTTGTATGTTGCAAAAAGCTAATATCTCAACATCTGCAGATACCAATAAAGTATCGCTAAACTATTTATGGTACATACGTGCTACACAAAACTATCCAGATCCGATCAACGACGGAATATCGGGCGTAAGTGAATTAAGGTCTATTCTTCTACGAACAGAACGTTATTTCGTTAACTGTCCACGGTATTTCGAAAGCATTCAAACAAATACAGGTTATTTTCATCTCTGTTTCATGGGTGATAAAGATGAAATCCAAACGACAATTTACGTTTCGACTAAACCCGGGGTTTATTGGCCTGTTTTCGGTATTCGAGTGTTGTAATTTTCTAAAAACACAGCACGTTAGCAGTATTTTTTTCGTTTTAAGCTTGTAACGTCATCGTCATCATTTCAGCCTATCCCTAGTCCACTAGATTGTAGCTCCCATTTTGGGAGGATACGCTTGACAGGCGGGTTGGCAACCGCAGTTTATTTATTGGAAGATGCTGCTGCCCATCTCCTAGTTTTCATTTTCCCTCCGTCGACTTTTACGACATCCACGGGATGAGATGGGGTGATTATTGAAGTGAAAAATTTTAGAAAGTGTACTTCAATTGTGTTCTACAATTAAAACATTAAGGTATTAATAAAAGTTTTTCAAAAGTTATCGTGTTCGCAGGCTTTCATACAAAGTAATTGACAAAACTGATGTCTTGGATATTTATTTTTGGGAATATTTATCGATGATTCGATCAAAAAAGTAGGTCAACATTAAAGTTTAAGATATTATCTACATGATGGTATATAATTCATCTTATTTATGAGAGTGAAATAGAAATTGAAAGTGAAACCATATTACGAGTAAAAAAAAAACTGTTGCAATAATACAGCAAGTTTAACACATAGCACGTTATCAGGCGTGCAAATATAATAGTCATCATAATTCATTTTTTAAAGCTTTGACTGAATGAGAGTGCACGTCAAATTGTCCTACTGCGGTTTTTGGACGAAACAGAATCGCCAGCCGAGGGTTCCAGTATTGTTTTATCAAAGCTATAAAAGTCTAACTTCTTTAAATACGTCCTATTAATATATCAGCTCTTTTATGAGAGGCATTTATTTCGTTGCATTTTTGTTAGGATGTCCTGCCTATGTGATGTTCAGCCTATGATTAGTACACTACCGAACATATCCCTTCCCCATGTATTGCCACCAAAGTTTGTAGATCTTATTTTGGGGGATTTTGAAAAAAAAAAACATAGGAGAATAATATTTGGCGGATGATATAGCCAAGGAAAAGGAGAGCTAACCGGCCAGATCGGGTGGTCTGATCAGGGGAGGACGTCTCCTGCACAGAACGTTCACGGCAATATTCGAATGGCCGGTTCTATCTTGCGAAGTCATGTTTCGCAGTCCGTGCCCTAAACTATTACATTTTAGGTATTTTTAGTCGTTGGTAGGATTCCTATGCAAAAATTCGTCGAGGTAGGTCAGGTCAGCCACCACCATAGGCCAGTTATTCTGCCGTGAAGCAGTAGTGGACAAACGTTTGATAGGTACTGAGAGCTAGTGTAATCACTGGGCTTATGAGACTTAAGAACTGATGTCTCATGATGACAGGCGCAATTTGTTCAGACACTTACCATCACGTAAACGTTTCGCCCGTCTCGTCACTTAATTCTATTTAAATAATCTGGCAAGTCAAAAATTAAATTAACTAAAGGAAGCATGTTCAAATGCTGCCCTATGTATATGAAACAATGGTAACCGTGACCTAGTGGACGAAGTACATGACTTCTATGCTTCGGGCCCTGGGTTCGAATCCCAGCCGGGGCCAACATTTGTGCAAATACACAAATTATTAGTAGTCGGCTTTATTTGCGTTGTGCATGCGAAAAGCACTTATGAAAGTAATCCTACAATTGAGCATCGTATTTTTTTAAATAACGTAATGGTCTTCGATTTTCCCCTATTAAAAAAAGAGCGATTAAATAAATATATAAAAATAAATAAACATGATTTCACAATAAAATTACTCCCTGTAAAGTAACTGCTCCTTATATAAACAATTATCAATGAATCGATAAATATTAATTAAAAATAACAGAAACAATGCACGAAAACACTGCAAATTTCAAATTATACTGCCATCGCATTAAAATAAGTTTCGCTTCATAAATATAAAATGATTCTGTTATTTAGATAATTGTACAATTGTCCTAAATTTCAAGTTGATAAAAATTATAGTTGTTACAACGAAAAGCACCATAATATACAGACAGACACTAAAGCCTTATTGTAAGGGTTCCTTGGCCTTCCTTTTAGAAAGGGAATCCAAGAAAAGGTTAAGTAAAGGGAAAATCTTAAAATCTCTTGTTTTAAAAATGCAGGATTGAAACAGATAAAATGTCTCGACGAAAGAATGTCGCATTGAAAATGAAATGTTGATTTAATAAGTAAATTTATAAAACGGTACTTTATCAGTGAAACTGTTTTAAATTCCATCGTCTTCTTTGAGATCGAGATGTCACTCAGTACTAAGTTAAATTCAGTGTTTTTATGGATTTTTGCTTCGTTTTTATCTTCTTCTCCTAACTTCTATCTTCTATTTCCATCTTCTGTATAAGTAAAAAGCGGTTGCTGCATGTAGTGAAAGATCATTTGTCTGACTTTTTAGTTGTATTCGTAATTTTACGTAACAAGGTTTGCATGAGAGCAAATTTTTGGAAAATCTACCGGAATAGTCGGAAATTTGGATGGTCGCATTATTTCCTTTAAAAAAAATGGTTGACAGTTCTGCGGTCACATGTTTTCATGTCAACGAAAAATGTGACTACACGTCACATTTTGTGATTGATTTGTGATGAATGTGAGTTGTAGACAAGTTGTAGACAGTCAGACTGACAGACAACGTACAGTCTAAACCACTGGAGATATAGACATGTTATTAAATAAAGATATTTTTTTTTGCTAATTGCACTTCTCATTTTCTTCTTTAGTAAATTGCACCCGTGGGAAGCCGAAGCCTTAAGCTGCCGTGTAGTGGCGGCTTAAGAGAATCTGCCACCCCGTCTCATCCCGTGGGTGTCGTAAATGTCGACAGAGGGAAAATGAAAACCAGGAGATGAGCAGCAACTTCTTACCTCTAGCCTAGCACATCTGAAATAATAAACTGCAGTTGCCAAACCACCTGCCAAGCGTGGCAACTATGGCAAAAATTCCCCAAGATGAAAGCTACAAACTTGTGTAGCAATCTTTGGGGGGAGGCCTATGTTCAGCAGTGGACTATCTTAGACTGAAATGATAATGATGTAGTTAAGGGAGGTCGCTAGTATTATATATTTAAATAAGTCATCCCTAAGTTGACCTACGGTTTTAATTAATTAATTAATTAACCCTAAGTTGATCTACGGTTTGAAGTCATCTTGTTCGATTCTCGACCGCGGCGACTACTTCCCAGTTTTGTCGAAATCTGCAACTGCGCAGGAGATATTTTAGTGTCGCAACTGTCCACGCAAACACAGAGGCACTAACTCTTTGTAACGATCATGAGATAAGGTCGGAGGAAGGCTGAATGAAGGTTCAGAGACACAACCAGACCGAAACGAATTATTTGTTTTTATCCACAAATGTCGGCTCCGGATGAGATAAGAATCATACGTTACGCGTTCGCCAAATAATAAATATTATGACATATCGTCACTCTTTTTATTAATTTTCGTGTATCTGTTGCTTGGATACGCGTCAAAAAAATAACTTTTTTATAATAATCTTTTAAAACATGAAACGATAAATTATAAAATAAAAAACGAACACACGTAATGGCCACACAAACACCTTATTAAAGTTGGGTCTGACAGTTCGCGTAACGTTAATTTAGTTTAAAAAAAAGTCAAAATCCAAATATAAACACTGTAAATTATGTATAATTTTCAAATCTACCGCATTAAATTGTAAAAGTGGCGCCGTTGGCGAATAAATTATGCGATTATTTGGCACACGAATATTACATGTGACATTCTCAATTGCTTTCGGAAATAAGGGGAAGTTCGCACGGTTGGAGACCGGTCTGACGCACTGACCTACTTACTGATATTTGTAAACTATAAGTCATCTCAAATTCAACAGACAGACACGTCTGACAATTGATTTGATTTAAGGAAATATATCGTTTCTGTGTAGTTGCGGCGCTGCACGAAGAGACAGGTACTTTTTTCAATCTTTGGATTTCATTCACGAACTGATTCAGGATTCAGAATATAATTACGCTTTCTCTAAACATAGCAAATAAAACAATATAAAAATACCTATCACTTTGTGGAATCTGCCGCCGCCAGCGTTTTTCCCGAGCGTTAGGGATCTTCGACAAAAGAGCTCATTTCTTAAAGACTGGCAAACGCACAAATTCCACTGATGTTGCGAATGTTCATGGGCGGCGATAATCAATTACCATCAGGTTAGCTGCTTGCTCGTTTGTCTTCTCTGCTTTATAAAAAAAAAACGACAAAGGAACAGCTTGCTACGTCCCCCACAGGAATCGTAATTAATTAATTATTATCATACATCATTATCTTCCCTAACCTCTAATTATGAAACGTGATTTGGAGCCAAAAGATGATGTCATTCTTATGTGGGGTTTATATGTCATCGATTTTTTTATTCTCATATTACAGGTGTCGTCACGTTATTTTCCTTCAACGCCGAGCCATGTGTTGAATCTGCACTAAAATTTAAGTCTGCGGATGTAAGTTTACGGCGAGCGACTTTCATCTTTACTGTCGTCGAAACTGGTGTCGATCGCGTACTAAATTCTGAAAAGTTATGAAGTTTTAATTGAAATGTAAAAAGAGTATGAAGAAGCTGAAATTAAAAAAGTGACTTTCGGACATATATGTTAGGTCGAAAGTTACCACTATCATCTATGACATCAGGTCATCTGTCACCTCACTCCTCCCGTGACCATGAGTGCTGTAAAGCGCTCGAAACGTTGGGTTATAAATAATCAAAATGAAACGCTATAAAATTGGAAAACTTAGTTTTATTAAATGATAAAAGAGGATAATCTAGTGTTGGGCATCGTTTTTTAAAAGAAAACTCATAAGCTTTGCAGCAGTCCACTACTGTTTCCTCTCCTAAGGAGAATTAGTATTAACGAACAATTAAAAATCTTCATCGTTATTGAAAGTAACGTTATTATTTTGATTCAAGATTGTCTACGGCGTTCACCCGTTGCAAAGCAGTTATCAGTATCAAATATCTATTTGTTTTACATTCAATAATTTTATAGTTGTATCCTAATAAATTTATTTATAGTATAATTATTATGTAATGTTTCCTAGGTTATTTTCTAGAAAATTGTTTCATTTTTCGTAAACAGCAAAGGTTATTTGGTATAGCTTTGTCTAGTTGACGGCGGTTAGCCACGAGCGGAGCCTACAATTAGTAATACCGCTGCTCAGTTAGGACAATGGAGCAGCAATGCTAGTAATTGTTGAACTAGTAACGGTACGGTACGGCAACCGTTTCCCAAATCTATTCATTTTTAAAGTAGAAAGTGACGAGACGAGCAAATCGTACACGTAATGGTAAGTGCAAGGTTTGCCCATAACAAATATCTCTGTATCACCCAGAACAATTCTGTGTGGCACCACACTATGCCCGTCACCCTGAGACATCAGTTCTTAAGTCTCACATGTTTGTAAACTACAGTTACAAAGCAGAATAACGAGCCTGGGGTCGGTACCTACCTAGACGGATTCTTGTATAGAAATCCTGCCACCGGTAAATAATCCTTGTCTTACCTTTAATGGATTTATTAATGGAACAAAGTGACGAATCCAGGAAATCATTAACGTTATGGTAAGTGTTACATCGGTCCGTAACAGTTGCGGTGTCACCAATCACTTTTAATTATAAATACCTGACTTCTACGCCGCGGGTCCTGGGTTCGATTCCCAGTCGGAGCGAACATTTGTGCAAAAATACATTGTTAGTTTTTGGGTCTGCTTGTAGTATGCATGTGAAATATGTGTCTGTGGAACATCGACTTATTTTAAAAAGAAGAAAGAAAAGAAGTCTCATATGTCCTGTAATTGCTACCGTGCCCTGCAAATCGAACCACAGTAATGTTTGCACATTACCGCTTGACGATATAAACCTAGAGGGTTTTTATCATGTTTCCTACCATTCAGCCTATCACAAGTCCACTGTTGAACATAGGCCTCCCCCCTCACTTTTGTGGTTATCTATACCACAAAAGTTTGTAGCTCTCATATTGGAGGGATTTTGCCATAGTTGCGACGCGTGGCAGGCGGGTTTGCAACCGCAGTTTATTTATTCAGATGTTCCAGGAAGATGCTGCTGCCCATCTCCTGGTTTTAATTACCCTCTGTCGACTTTAACGACACCCTAGGGATGGGATGGGGTGGTAGATTCTCTTAGGGCGCTACCACACTGGTGATCGTCTAGTGTTAAGGACCCTACGTTGTGATATTAATCACACCATCAGAAAACGTTTCTTACGTATTTCTTTACACTTATTTAGTTATTATTTAGAATTTAAGAAGAAAACTATATTATCCTTGGTTCGAATGCTAAATCATTTACAATGTGAATGTCCCTAAAACGCACCCACGCCACGACCTACGACACGGGAAAAATCCTTCTGTGGGACATCACTTGTTTTAAGATAAAAAAAATCATAAATGTACGGGCTTTCGTGTACAGATAAATATATAGATATACTCGTATGTATATACATATAAACAATGCCCCACAGTAGGATTTCTCCTGTGTCATGGGTGCATTTTACAGGATACGAACACCCAGATCAACTATCTGTGGTGCATACAAATATATTTCCAGGTGCGCGAACCGAACACGCGACCCGCGGCGCAGGAGCCGACGGCTTTTACAGCTTCACCGGATTGAAGGGTGGCAGAGCGGTGAGGGCGCTTAGCTGAAACCTTTATTTATGGATGATCAGAGCAAGGGCCCCGGAGAAGAGACCTCGGCTTAGACCTTCATCCTATGCGCGAGGGTAACTGGCTTGAGGGAGCCCAAGGGGACCGGCGCAAGAAGCTCCAGCGACGCTTCTATTTATGATGCTAGGGGAAAACCGGCCCGGAATACTGCGTCCCGCGGACGGGGGGAGGGGGGGGTTGTGATGTGTGTATGTGTTGAGTAGAGCGCTCGAGCCCTAGTGGTCGCGTCATCCGGAGGACATGCCCCGGTCTCCTTTCTCCGCGAGGTGATTTTTGGTGTAACTCGAGGGGGTTCAACTTTAGGTATTGGGCTATGGTAGGAAGCCCAAAACACACGGTTAATATAACGCAGGAACCACAGTGCTCCCGTAGTCTTGCGCTTGAACCGATTCTGGATGCCCTGAAGTCGGGCATCTTTTCGGGTATTTTTTTTACGCAGGGAGATTTTGCTATTTTTATCTAGTAACCGCTAAAAACGGCCAAGTAAGAAAGTCGGTCGGTTCCTTATGCATTGTGGCTTTATACGCCCGTATCTCGATGCCTCGATTTGCGATACCAGTTCCCAAGGGTTCGGGCTGCAGGTTGGAGGCTCTTAGTGGTGCTGACTAAATTAAGCTTAAACATATAGAGCCACTGCGCCGACCGAGCCGAAAATATATACTATTGTATACACTATTGTCATCATTATAACGGCATGCTATTGATTAATTATCCGGCTACTGTCGAAACAGACACCAGTGCTGGATATGTTATAGTGCCGAAACCGTCTGCATTAACACTGTTACAGAAATGTAGAAGTCTGTAATGACATATTCACACTCTATATAAGGGATGTTACATCACACAAATAAGGTCGTTTAATTTGTTACAATAAGAGAGGATCTGAAACGAAAAAAACCTTAGATCCGTTAGGTATATGATTAAACTCTTTCCGTACTTTTTGAAAGCTTGGCGAAACTGCGGAATAACAAATTGGTAGTCAAATGTCAAAGGCATAAATTTTAAATTCTTTCTTATTTCAAAAATCGTGTCGGACACTCTGCTGCTAGAAGATTAATGAAGTAAATCAAATGGATTTGTAAAATTTATGTGCGCCTTCTGATCAATAAAAAGTATTCGTTCGTTTACTTTCATCTATTCTTATTACAAATGTCGTAAAAATATTTTATTTTATATAACTTTGAATTATTTTAGCTAATGTCAGGATTATAGAATTAATGAAAAAATGCCGCAAGTCGTACGCCGATTGGTGGTGTCGTAAAAGAATCCACTTATGTTAGGAAATTCTAGAAAAATCTAGTGGCCTCCAACTGCTATCGGATTCAACCACCTCAATTTTTTTGGTTAGTGTAATTGTTTAAGAACAATTATGAAAAAAAAAATCAAAATATTTGTGTTATTAATTTTTTAAAATAATAAAAAGTAGTATTCCAGAAAGATTGGCATTGAATTTATTTTTCTAGCTCGTATAGTTTTTTATAAAAATTAGTTTGAAAAATGACAGAACTTACGCGTATCGTTTCGATTATATCAAGGACAGTCCAAGGTTAGGGCACGTTATTTCAAATATTGAATGAGAAGGCCACTTCGTCAAGATTACAACACTAGGCTCTTTGTCAGATCCATATTTTGTAATGCAATGACGGGAATAATTGCTCATATTGTTTTTTGATAAGAAAGGCCAGTCTAATGGAATTAAATGAAAATTCTTTATTTTTCGATGTAAGAAATATACATTTTGTTTATCAAACGTATTTTTTTTACTATCTACCGCCTTTTTGGAATGAGGTTCCTATGACGGAAAAGAAATAGGTGAAAGAAATTCCTTATGTACCAATAACCACCGTAGACACGCCCCATATTAAAATTTTAGAGAAGATTCAAAAATAAATATAAAAATATATTGCAAACTCGAGCAGATCAGCCTCCACCAACAGCACATGTTAATAAGTATGACGCATAAGGTAGCCATCGCCCTCATCAACTATATTAAATAGAAGTGGCGACGCGTCACATGACGCCGCCTCAAGCAGAGGCATTTAAGCGAGCATGACATACTCAGGTCTTCCAAAAAACATGCTTATAATCATCAACAAGACCATTTACAATTTTATAATAATTTTATAATATATGGTATAAGTATTTACGATCTAGTACAGTATTCTTAGCTGATTACAAAATAACAGTCACGTCATTTGTCACGTTATTTGAACCAACTGGATGGACACTTTCCATGCGTCCTTATCATTGAAATAATATTGCAAATTATAATACGCTATAAAGTATAATGGTACAGATTTTTTTAAATATAAGTTTTAAATTTAGACTGTGAGATTCACTAATTACTTATATTTCACTATTTATTATAAATACGTGGTACGTACGTCGACCCATTATATTTTATTTTTTACTTTTATGTAAAGTATAGATTGTGAATACCATAAGACATCAAGCTGTGAAAATAACTAATATGTCGTAATCCGTAATATGTCGAATCTTTCTCACACCATACGCAGCTCGACTGAGCTTATTACCTAAGGGATCTAGATAGGGACCACACTGAAACTTACAATCGAATGTGACCCCCAAAAATACGGTACTATCAACAAACTCTAATTTATCATTTTGCCAAACAATATCATTTAGTACCGTTTTCACATTGGTAATGTGAATCTAAAATATTATTCAGGGCACTATTAACTTCATTAATATTTTAAGTTTTTCGATTGACCTTTAAATATCAGTGATGTATCATCTGCAAACAATACTATATTTGTATGATTCTTAACTAGCTTGGTAGATCATTTAGATAGACTAGAAACAAAAGCGGGCTCAAATAAGTCCTTGTGCTACACCCATTTTTACATGAGAGCGTACTGAGCTAGATCCATTTATCTGAACCATTTCTATCCTATTACTGAGATTAGTAACCAACAAAAAAATTGCTTGCTCTTCTGGTAAAGTTCTGATGATGAGATACTGAGGAAATCATGAAACGCTTAAATTCGCATAAGCATGTTTGGAGCTGCTGCGTTGAAGTCGTTTTTTTGATAAATAATATTTAGTTATAATTATCGAAATCACAGTGCGGTGTGACGGTAAATGCCACGACTGCCCACAACAGCTGCGGGGTCTCCTAAACTTTAACTTGGAAAGCCAAAGACATATTAATTCTAAAGTCTCAGATACTTGTAATTACACTACCTAATTAACACTACCTAATTAACACTACCTAATTAACACCACATCATCACTGCCGCATAACTGAAACTGCAATTATAAAATTAAAATTTATAGAATAAAGAGACGAGGCGAGCAAATCGTGCAGTTGATGGTGCTAAAGTGAAACGTTTACCCATAACGAATTCTGTACTCGTCACCCTGATTGGGTTGATGATTTTTATGAATGGGTTGACTGCTGTATCGTCATTCTCTGCCAGACAAAATTGTCGTTATGTGTATGTGTAAAAAGTAAAGTTTCAGCCTATAAATGTCCCACTGCTGAGTTTTCCTTCACCGCTAAGCACGTGGTAAATCAGCACTTTAAATTATAGAACAATTTAAGAGATGCTGGCACCGGGGATCGAACTCAGGTTACTCGCTTACTATGAAATTAAAGGCGAGCACCAGGCCCCTGAGCTATCACGGATTGTGTATATGTATTTTAATAAAATTTAGATTAATTTTTTTTTTTAAAAAGCTAGTTGTCCGGTAGTGTAGAATAGCACCTACCTATTATGCAAAATGCAAAAAAATATATACTGCACGTGGAAACGCAATGAGGAGCAAGACTTTTTTGGCACTCGTCACGTCTCGTTTCCCGCGGGGGCGAAAAGTGGGCTGCGTGTGTAGTCTCTGCGTACCCCTTATATGAGAAAAAGGTGTGACTGTATGTATGTATAAATTAAAACTAATAACTACTATTTTTGACTACTTTAAAACGATTTTTTAAATTTATTTGACCTTATTTAAAAAAATCCTATGATTATATATTTATGATTTAATAGCCTAATAAGAACAATGTCATTGGCGTCCATTCCGAAATTGCGCCGATAAGTCAAGAAAAGTGCTTTGCAAATAACACTTAAACGCTTTCTTCTGAAAATAGCTTTTGAAGTATCGATAATGGCTACGCAAAATGTTTCTTAGTATCATTTATAGAAAAATTATTGAGTCACTGATAAATTACTTACGATGAGATGTGCATCTATATTTTTTGGTTCAATGACTCCATTATCAGTTCAAAAAAACGCTAACAAACGACGTTCCTCATTAATAGAACTAGGCGTTACTTTGCGGAAATCCATTTTAATATATAAACATGCATACAACATTTTTAACAATGTAGTGTGCGACTTCAGTGGTGTGTATTGCCTAGTGGTAGTGTTGTAGTGGTGGATGGTATCTGGTCATGGCATTATTTTGCTTGTGCACGCTATTGTGGGATAGCAGGCGGTGCTGTTCCAAAAAATAGGTAGGTAATACACACCGTTTAAGATTTTGCATGCGGATCTTAAACGAGGCATTATCATTGGGGCGAAGCTTCTCGTGTTCTCGACTTTAGCGGTGTATATTACCTAGTGGAATTATTGTAGTGGTTGGTGGAGGGTATCTGGTGGCGGTTCCTAGTGGCGGCGTTAGTTTGCTTGTGCACGCTACTTTTGCTCTTCAGAAAACTAGGTAATATATACCATTTTTGTATTTTGCATGCGGATCTTAGCAAATTAACTTACTTTACCTTATTAATAATAATAATAATTTCTATTAACTATATTTCTTTCCTTTTTAAGAAGTGGTCTCCACTGCAGGATATACTAGTGGCGTAATTGTAAGTGCTACTCCATTGCATCCCGTGGGTGTCGTAAGAGTCGACTGAGTGAAATACGGCGATAAAATCATGACCTCTGATTGATGCGGCCATCTTAATACGTATGACAGCCTATCTTCAATACGCGTTATAAGTTCAAAATGCATCTAAGTTACGAAATGTCTGGTACTGCGATCGCCACCAGTTTTTTTGGATGGTGTATTTGTGTTAGAACTATGATAATTTTCTTGAAGGTTTCTAAGTCGTATCAGTCCGGAAACACCGCTAGCGGCAGTAGATTCCACAAAGTAATCGTGCGTGTCAGATAATTTCTGGCAAAGCGCAAAGTGGTGGAATTCACGTAATCCAGGTGATTTTGATGAAATTTTGTAGGTATGCCGCAACGTGCGATGATGGAACTTGGAAAGCAATGAACTTTTATAGGCTGATGATATTGAAGAATAAAAATTATACCAGCAAGCACAGAGACACCCGCCAATGGTCTAACAAACTGGATGATAAAGCATGTGCGTTTCAAAGACTCGAAAAGCTAACAACTTATTTGTGAATTTTGTTAGCTTTGGCGGGAACCTTACATCCCGCTAAAGTTTGCATCATAACTCGGTAGTCAGGTACGATAATTACTGAGACACGAAGTAATAATAATGTTATCGTTTTTAAAAAAGAGCGCGTGCAACTCACCACACGTGACAGAAGCAAAAATGTCTGTAGTAAAAATTTGATTAAAATTAAAATAAATAAATGTGAATTAACAAATATATATATAAAAGCCGTGGTAGCTCAAGGGGCCGGGTGCTCGCCTTTAATTTCATAGTACGCGAGTAACCTGGGTTCGATCCCCGGTGCCAGCACCTCTATAATTGTTCTACAATTTTAAGTGCTGATTTACCACGTGTTTAGCGGTGAAGAAAACATCGTGAGGAAACCGGCATGTCCGAGGAATAGAAATATTTCAAGACAATGTGAAGGCCGCCAACCCGCATCGGAGCAGCGTGGCGGACTATTCCCTGCTCCAAAACCCTCTCAGAAATGAGAGGAGGCCTTGTGCTCAGCGGTGGGACATTAATAGGCTGTTACTTTACTAACAAATATATTACGGACTGTATGTCATATAGAAAGAAAGAAAAAAGAAGAAAGAAAAAATTTATTGCAATAACACGCCACAAACACAAACACATTTCATTAAATTCCAAACAAACAATATAAATAACTGACAGGAAAATACACCAATAACAACACCATAAAACAATATTTAACAAAAAAAATTACATTAACCATACTGTCATGTGTGTCGTGACGCATTGGGCAAATGGGTGTCACTCAGCTTAATGCTGCAGTTCGAGAGACTACAGCGCTGGTTTTCAGTGAGCGGCGAGAGGGGTACGGACGTTCGCCATTGAATGACATTTACAAAATAAAAAAAAATATATATATATTTATAAAAACAAAAATATTGAAAAAAAAAGGTTTATACATTAAAATAAAGGGTTTATTACATTAATATAAATACTCCGTATAGTGACAATTAGTAATTAATTGATAAATATTTTAACGTTTTAACATAATTGATGAAATAAAAAAAACATTAAAGATTTATTTTCAATGAACATTTTTAAATAGAACTTATACATGAAACGAATCATACATCGCGGATATAATAAATGTGTAAGAATGCAGATATTTGTAAATGTTAGCTTTGATCTTGTTTACGTGATATGTCGAAATTCATACAACACTTGCAATGTCTATATCATTTAATCAGAGAGTAAATTTAAACATCCGGTTGTTACGAACATTTGTTTTTTTTTGGAAGGAAGTAACGACGGGCAAATCTGTGCAACCGCACTAGGCTCCACTAAAAGTGAATATGAGAAATTAGTTCTTGAGTCTCATATGCTCTGTAAGTAGATAAGTTTCAATGTCTTTCTAAGGGATCTAGGCGGATTCTTGAGTAGGAATCTTATCAGCACTTTATTATATACATATTGTTACTTTTGTATATATCTATATATACTAATAATAACATTGAAGTGTCTGTCTATGATTTCAAAATAAATGTCAAAATTTCAGTGACAACTGCTATTTATACGATGCCGAAACATAAATTAGCGTTTTAAGAATTTCTGTCTGTCTGAAAATTTGTCTCGAAGACCCTCCGAAAAAAGTCAACGGATTTCTATGTAAATTTAATAGATTAAAACAGGGTGTTTTTAACTTATGTTTTCTGTAAACTTCCATTTCGATATCATACAGCCTTCAGAAGATATGAATAAAAATTTGCTATAGTACTTAATGCCTTGATTAAGGAGCCGCCGCACCTTGTGAAAAGAACATTGCCGAGACGGGCCGAACGGTTAATATTAAGGTAAGCGAGGTACTATGACATACAGCGCAATTATGTATTCGGCTTATCTTACGCGGGTGAAATTGCAGGGCACAACTAGTGAGAAATAAGAACCTAAGTCTGTAACTATTTATTTATAAAGGATTTTGCGAATTATATATTACTTATGATTTTGATTTTTGTATTATTATAGACTTCTAAAAACGGTCAATTATGTTTAAGCATCGTACTAATAGCAGTTTCCAATTAAATTTTGGCATTTGTTTTCAAGTCACCGATGGACACTTCAGATTTATTATTCGTATATATTAGTGTAATTATAGCAGACATTTGCACTATTAAATCCTTGTGTTAGTCAGTACAAAATATCATTTACCTATTTTCGATTGCATTGAAAATGCAAAATTACATTTAGTTGCACAGAATTTTATAAGCTTTGTACATAAAGATGTAATGTACTTACACGTAGATAAGCAAGTACAAGCAAACTTTTCGTGAGCGTGCATATTTTAAAAATAAAACATGTAGTAGACGAAAGATTGAGAATTAAAATAAAGCGATTAATAATTAATGCTTTCAATTAGTCTAATAATGATAGTGGGGTCCTGATAGTTGTGTATTAAATTATAAAAGTTACTACATATTTATTAAATTTTATAACGATAATACAAAACATGTATAAATCATAAACTGAAATAAATTGGACAGCCGATAAGTGTCCGGCAGAGTAGAATAGCACCTACCTCTTTCCTACCGAGGTGTTGTAAGAGGCGACTAAGGTATATTATGTACGGACAGCCTTTATTCGTGCAGAATAAGAGCATAATATGAAATGCAAAATTATACTGCTCATGGAAACGCAATAAGGAATATGAAATTTTTGACTCGTACCAAAATAGTGACGACGTGGTTCGCCATCCGCCACATATCGTTTCTCGCGAGGGCCAAAAGTGGGCTACGTAAGTGACCTGTGCCTACCACTTATATGGGAAAAAGGCGTAACCGTATGTATTTATGATTGTGAAAAAAATTGTATTGAAATATTATATATAAGGGTTATAATAATGCTGTGTGGTGGCGGCTTAATAGAATCTACGTGTGCCGTAAATGTCGATAGAGGGAAAATTAAAGCTAGAAGATGGGCTGCAACACCTACCATAAATAAACTGCGGTTGCCAACCCGCCCGCCAAGCGTGGCAACTATGGCTAAATCCCCCTAAAATAAGAGCTACAAACTTGTGGAAATCTGTGAGTGAGGCCTGTGTTCAGCAGTGTACTAGTAATAGATTAAAATGATGACGATGACACGAAAAATAATAAATCATAAACTGAAATAAATTGTATTTTAATATTATATATTAGAGATACCCAACTTAACGTTTTGCCTCAAAGAAAAAAATAATTACACTGAGTGTGTGTGTACTATATATGTGTAAAAACTATATATATGTAAAACTAGCTTGTTCTGAGTGAGGCTTAATTTGATTTCAAATTCCCGTCAGTCACCACACATATGAAATGCAGCACACATACGAAATTTAGCTGTTTCATGCTACTTTAGATTGATGTTCTTGAATAGCGCGGTACTTTCCCATTAATAGGCTTTAGTTAGTACATGTACATATAAGCCCTAGTATATAAGCCGTGGTAACTGAGGGGCCGGGCGCATACCTTATAATTTCATAGTAGGCGATAGAGCTGAGTTCCATCTCCAGTGCCGGCACCTCTATACTTATTTATTTGTTCTGCAATTAAGTGCTTATTGACCACGTGATCAGTGGTGAAGGAAAATATCTGAGGAAACCGGCATGTCTGGGGAATAATAAATATTTCGAGGACATGTGAAGTCTGCCAACCCGCGTGGGGGATTCTTCTTAGCTCTAAATCCCTCTCAGATCGCTTATATCTTTACTTTTCTTTTTTTAGATGGTTCATAGTATCGGCCAGACGTATTGATCAGCTTCATAAATATTGCGTAGAGACATAAATAAATTTCAATATTAGCCAAACTACTACTAAAAGAAATTTCAATCAGGCGAATTCTGATTAATATTTACTTTCAAACATTTGACTGTCTAAATTGGTTTAGAACATTTATTTATTTTTATTTCTCATATGTAAATATAATCCGCAAACGTTTCGGTAGGGCTACCAAAGTTTACATTCGAGTTGACTTCACTTATTTTGAGGGTTGGAGGAAAGGTTTCCTATGTGGGAATCTATCTAGGTAGGTACCACTCCAGGGCCAATTATTCTATCGTTACAGTAGTGTGCAAACATTACTGTGTTTCGGTTTGAAGGACACTGTGATCTAGTGTAATCACTGGGTATATGAGACTTAAGAACTGATGTCACAGGGTGATGGGCGCATTTTGGTGTCACACAGAAATGTTCTGGGTGACACAGCATTTGCTATGGGCCGACGTTGCTCATTACCATCAAGTGAAAGTTTTGCTCGTTTCCTCACATAATCCAATAAAAAAATATATTTTTGAACTAAGCTCAAGTGGTTACCAATTCGCTTTTATCGGAATGCATACATACTTCATCTGCTCTATAGTGTTCTCTTCAATCCTCTCTACCCTTCTTACCTCAAAAAACGTTTTGAATTCCTTCATAATTCTCATTCGCGGAACTTAAGATCAGCAGAGATTTTCGAAAGTTGAAGATGTTGCTTCATAGTCACAAATTTATGGACGCGTCACTTACGTGCAGGCTGTCCGCCTACGGAACGCGCTGCCTTTAACAGTTAAACGTGGTCCACGTTCCAGTCTTAAAGAAACTTGTATTAAATCATTATCTGTCTTTTTAAAATGTAATTTAGTCTTTTCGCATTAGCCTCAATTCTTATTTATATTACTTAATATTGTATATATCATATGAGTTTATATATATATATATATATATATATATATATATATATGTATATATGTATGAATATATTAAACTAAAATATGAATGTATGAACGTATATGCGCAGTATATGTGTATGCGTGTAAAATAGGTATGTATTTTGTTCTTTATGCAAACGTTTTTATTTATTATCTTTCCACGCCGACGCTCTCGACTTTTTCATTGTTCTTGATATCATGTTTATCCAGCGGTTGTCTGGAAGATATTGCTGTCAGCAATAAGATCGCCCATTGCTCACTCTTAGTGTATTTTTTTCTTTTTACTTTTTTGTCATTTCTTTTACATAGATTTGCAATAAATAATATAAATAAATAAATTATCAGTCTGTCAATCATTATCTGTCTGTTGCGTCTTAACTATTTGTTCCAGTCGAGAATCGAACTCAAAGGGCAAAGGCTAATTGCTAAGACTCTACCTCAATTGAGTCGTATAAGTATACATTTACAATAATGTAGAGTCGTTATCGTATACTTTTCCTACTTATTAAAAACTGACGGTTAAACAGTCAGTCAAAAATTAGCGCAAGTCACGGTGTGTATTTACTCGTATTTTCACTTTCTGGTGATATTCTGGTGGTAAGATTGCTATTTGTAGCATCTCTTCTACATGCCACTACAACGGCCGTTATTTTGCCTCCAAGCATTAGTTAATAAGTACTATTAGATTCCGGTTTGAAGGACAATGTAGCTTGTGAAATTACTGGTAGTAATGCAGTGCCGCACAGGATATATATATTTTTTTGTAATTATCATCTTCTTCATCATTTCAGCCTATCTTAATTCACTGTTGAACATAGGCCTCCTTAACAGATTGCCAAAAATCGGTCCTGAGCCACCTACAGCCATCTTTTATCTTCGTCGCTCCTTTTAGCAAGGGGTCGCCCTACACTGCGTTTGCCGGTGCGAGGTTGCCACTCGAGAACTTTCTTCGCCAACTGTTATCGATTCTACAAGGGCTACTTCTGCTGTGGGAAAGTGTGGCACCTTCCATTAATAATAAAAATGTAATTAATAACCGAAGAATTTGTGAAAATTTGTTTAAACTGGAGTGTTGTTCTCCTAGAGTTTAGAATTTAAATAACTTCAGATTTTTATTGTAATAAAATTTAGTTTAGTAAGGTGAGACGAAGTGTTTTAATATTGTGTTGTTGATTAAAAATTACTGACAGATATTTCTATTTAATTTATTCGTAATGATAGAATAAAAAATAAATGTTTTAATTATTTATGTTGGTACTTATACCCTATATTCCTCTTTTAAGTACCAACAGTTCATTTATTGTTTTAAATTATTATTATATATATAATATAGTATGTAAAATGTGATTTAAATAAATGTATTATAATTATTATTATTTATTTATACTTTATTTTAAATTAAATATTTTATTTTCGATATGAGCTTGAAATATAATTGTTGGAAAACGGAATCTACTACCCGAATCTACTATGTCTACTATACTATTATCTACTACTCGAATACAAGTGGTTAAATTTCTTTGAAAGAATACCAACGTAGCGTCGATGTAGCCGTTAAATTTAAAGCAGTTACACAAAAACTATCACAAAGGTTAAACAATTATAACTACACGTACCTAAATACCGAAAAACATCTGGTTCAGTTGTATTTTACCTGACGAGTAGTTGATCAAAGACTATAATCCGGACCAAAACAACACACAAATGTTTTGTTTAGAAGTCGGGATGTAGTGTTTATTCGAAGTAGTTTGTTATCTTCTTTAGTTATACGTAGCTCCAAAATCAGGAGCTACATATAACTTCGAGCTCCTGGGTAAAATACTCGAAAGCCAGTAATAATATGTAAACTTAGATACAAAATAATATAATAATATGTATTTGAGATAATGCGTCTAGTTTATTTGTACGAGATTCAAACCTTCGCACGGACAGTCAACTCGTGTCGGTTTGTTTCTTTGGCTAGTGTGTGCACATAAATATTGTCAGCACCAAACATAACAATACAGCTCTCCAACTTTCCTGCAAATGGCCATCCGTCATAAATTTCTTCAAAATATGGTCCTAAACCAACTGCATAACTTATTGATCTTTTTACTATGCCGATTACTGATCCTACTTTAGCAACTCTCATTTCAGGTTCTGTCTTGATGTGAACCAAGCATAGACTTTTTTAGCTAACGCTGGAATGCAGGAAATGAGAATATATGAATAACCCATGAGGCTTTCAGTAAGAATGGCATGTCAATTAATATTACAGCATAAGCATACTTCATTTTAATCTTCCACTAGTGACAAAATCTCAAATTTCGCAGTCTAAACTCGAGGCGTATGTAATACGTAATATTTCACAGCGACTCGATTAAAATTAATGAAGAGATAGTAGCTCTCGTGAGGGTAAATCTTATTACGCATATGGTACATATTATAATAGTTATGTACAGTGTGTAGTATGGCACATATAACCACCACCACCACCATGACTAGCCTATCACTAGACCACCGCTGAACATAGACCTCATCAATAGATTGCCACAAAAGATTGTAGCTCTCATTTTGGGAGGATACGCTAGACAGACGGGTTAGCAACCGCAGTTTATTTATTCAGATGTTGCAGGAAGAAGCCACTGCGCATGTCCTGGTTTTAATTTTCCATATGTCGACTTTTACAACAACCACGGGATGAGATGAGGTGGTACATTCTTAAGCCGCCACCACACGGTTAATGGTACGTAAATATTTCAACTGCGGTACATATATGTAGTTGAATTTTAATAAAAGTTAATGTGATAATGTATACTAAAGTATATTCGTAACTTTCTTTAATTATAGCTTTGCAAACTAAGTCAACTGCTGGGAAATTCGATGGGCTGTAGAACTTAGGCTTCCCCCATAGTTTGCACTAGACTCAGTGCATCCGAATGTGAGTTAAAAAAAAATATTTAAAAAAATATATGAATTAATCATGATACAAGGTGTCTGTAGGAGACTAATATAAATGACTCCCCATATAACATCGGGCTTACTCTGTTTTTTTAAGTTAAATTAATCTTTGACCAATTATTAAAAAAATACACATGACAGTTTGTAAACGCTTACAACAATGAGGTGCTAAAAAAACTCAACGCGTCCAATTCAATTATTCGACCATCAGAGAGGTTCCCAATATTTTCGTTCTTTAAATTGAATGATTTGTTAATCTATATCAGAAGGGGCTTAATGAATCATTTTGTTAAAATTACAAATAAATTGATTTGAACCATACATATGAGTGTATCTGCTATTTAGGAATAATACAATTACTAATTATATCCACAGATAACCTCTATTGTTTCCAGAATTAATACTATAAAGTGGAACTGATTTGAAATTCATTATTATACAGTTAGATGTCTATGTAATCAGATTCTTGGCGAACCATTGGAATTTAATCGAATGGAATCTAATGTTTTTCATGTTAAATTATTATTCCATCGTAAATTAAATATCTGTCGACATCTACGTCTCCACATGAGCTGAAGCTAAATAACAACTGGTCATGCGTCCTACTTTGCGCTAGAATAGTTCATTTGATTTTTAAATTATGTATAAAAGTTCTTAATATTATTGCTAGGGACGACAAGTCCTCCCCAGATCAGACCAACAGATCTGGCGGGTAACCACTATTTTCTTTTATAACCAAAACACAGAAAAAATTATAAATATATTATTTATTTTCATGTGTCAAACTCTATATGTAAAACAATTCAACAAGAAAACTTTGCTTTATTTTAATTTAATCAATTCCTGAAAATTTTGGTCGGTTTTCATTTCGGTAGCAATGCAAGACAAGGTCAATGAAAGCTTTTTTGGAAACCTTGCTTACTTTCAAAAATTAAACGTGACATACTGGGTAGACTGTTATATTAAACCATTTACTATTTTTTTATCCATACTTTTAATATTATAAATGTGAAAGGTCCTCTCTGTCTCACTATCCGTTTGTTACCTTTTCACGGCTCAATCGTTGAACCGATCTTGACTAAATTCGGCAAAGCGATAGTTTGCGTCTTGGTGAAGGGACATAGGATACTTTCTATTCCAGATAATCAATGAGTATTTTTGAAAAACCTAAATCCACGCAGGACGTAGGCGCGAGTTTAAGCTAGTTTCATTATATATTTTTTTTAATTATGCATAACGTTGCAACTAGCGCTCAAAATACTTTATATATTTATTTAACGAGAAACGTAAACCATGCAACGGCTTTCACTTTATTCTCGCTTATTATTATTATTATTATGCTCACTTAATAAATTAAATGAAAAAGAGTGAAAAAATTTGAACGCATGTATAATGACTCATTTCATTTAATGGTGGTAGGATTCCTATGCAGAAATCCGTCTAGGTAGGTACCACCCCAGGGCCAGTTATTCTACCGTGAAGCAGTAGTGTGCAAACATTACTGTGTCTCGGTTTGAAGGGCACTGTGAGCTAGCGTAATCACTGGACATATGAGACTTAATAGCTGATGTCTCAGGGTGACGGGCGCTGTGTAGTGTCACACAGAAATATTCTGGGTGACATAGCATTTGTTATGGGTAGACGTTGCATTTTACATCAGGTGAACGTTTTGCTCGTTTCGTCGTCCTATCCAATAAAAAAAAATATATTACTATTATTATATTGTCCATAGGCTTACATTTTAAATTCAAATATTGGATATTTTTGATTAACATTTGAATAATATACGAGTACCTACGTTAGATATGTATGCAGTGTAGGACTCCTACTAGATGGAGCGACGATGAAAAATTGCGAAAAATCAATGAAAGCTAGTGCTCCGTAGTGAGATTGCGAGGCGTTCGTCTTGTCTAATAATTAATGATGATAAAGTAAAGTATTTAGTATGGTGAAAGTCTTCCGACTTTCATCATATTTTTATTATATTTGAAAATAAGGAAAAGTTCAGCGTGTTTGAAAACGTACTGACCCACTTAGTAACATTTGTAAACTATAAGTCATTTGGAATTCTGCCGATATTCGCATGACTTACAATTGATCGCATGAAATATCACATTTTCATTAGTATTCGAAGATTGAAGTGTGCGTTTTTCGGGTTCCAACTATTGAAACTTTTCTCAGTTTGTAAAAGAAATATTCGAAAAGAAGAATTTGTAGAATGTTTTCTTAAAATCTCAAACAAGCTTGGAGGGAAAAAAAAAAAATTAAAAAATATATTCTTTATATGACCCAAGCTTCTAGATTTGAATTTGCCGTAGTTGCCGTAAGACAAACTGACGTAAAAGTCACCACCTCCTCGGTCGCGCCGAATTTTTTATGTGCTACATAAGAGCGCAGCATAGCTCTGCCACGGAAAGATTTTAACAATGCGTATATCTACTTGCAATTCGTTAAAATGATTAAAAATTTACTCAGCCGGAATACGAATTTTACGTACCTGAAACATAAATTAGTATATTAAATTTCAATTTCAAAACATTACATAAAAACATTAAATAAAAGTTACACTTTATAGTTTTGTCTAATGACCATTCCCTAAAACCTACTCGTATCTATCCCTTATCTAAGATTGGCAACCAAGCCACTAGTTAACCATAAACTTGATTCCATACAAATTAAGAGCAATATAGTATAGAGAAAACGGCTTTAAATCATGTTCGAGACGTCGTCCGTGTTTTCAAAGTGTAACTTAACCCCATATTAGTGATATCTACTAGCTAGTCATCACCTCCTCTGTTATCGTATGTAATAAGAATACACTACACTACTGAGGCAAAGACTATAGGTTGAATCTGCTAGAAAGTTTAGCGTATCAAATACGTATCAGTTTTCGCCTCGCTGCGACTCAGGCCAAAATAGCGTATTAGTAATTAATAATAAATGTTCTCAAAGTATATATATACTACAATTATAAAGAATTTATCTTAATTCATTCAAATAAATCAGATGACGAAATATTTTAAAATTAAATTAAAATGGATACAATGATGTATTATTGATATGCTTAAATATTGTTATACATATTTTTATTACAGCCCGAAGTGTTATCGAGCCTAATAAAAATGACAATAGTTTTGACACAATTTCTTATTAATTAATTTCTAAAGAAATTGAGAAATTGAGTGTGTATGAGTGGTACTGAGTGTGTGAATGATAATGAGTGTGTGTGAGACGGAATGAAAGTGTGTGAGTATTATGGCTGCATACTAAAAATGCTTTCATTTGGAATAATTTGAACATGAGCCACGAATAAATATTACATCGCGTCTATAATCCGTTACGTTGTTTACATCTGACCGCTACATACCGCCGGCAATTTATCACGCCGTTAACTATCTAAATTTAAGTTGTAATTTATGTCAGCTTTTATGATTGCCGACCTACTTTTTTGCTTTCAATAACATTATAAAACTGTGTGGTGTCGGTGTAGGAGAATCTATCACCCAATATCATGTTAGGTGTCATGAAGTCGACTCAGTAAAATGCCACAAAAATTTCATGGCCAAATTATCCAGATCGGGGTCGGGCAACACTATCGACAATTCCGAACTGTTTTATTTTTAGTCTATAATTCGAAGATACCGCTACTTTTAAAAATTATTTTAAAAATATATTTATTTTTGTTACACCCCACTCATTTAATATTCTCACATTTAAATTATAATAAAGCATTAAAAGATACATTTTTAACAAATTTATACAAGCTCTTTTAGCCAATAATCCACGTGGATTAAGAATAGTTCATTCTGTTATGAAACATATTAAACAACGCCATATAACAAACCACGTTGGCCAAGCCTTATTGTAGACACCTAACCCTAGCCGTACCCGCGAGCTCGTTCACGTGGAACTTTGGAGTTGTTTAGACAAATACGCTGCTCTAACAAGAGCTTGATGATTTTGACATTAAAAGCATATCAAGTAATATGTTGAGGTAAGGGGGATGGCTCTTCAAAAATTAGGTAATATACACGTTTGTATTGTGGGTGCTCCTCAAAAACTAAGAAATGTACACGTATGAATTGTGCGTGCTCTCCAAAAACTAGGTAATATACACGTTTGAACTGTGCGTGCCAATCTATGCCTACCGAAGTCCCAAGCTAAAGTTGGTGCTATTTCAAAATAAGAATCTATTGAAATAAGCTTACATTTTTGGTATTTATTTGGTGACTTAATAATTATTTTCGGTGTCAGTGAACCGTGATATTCTTTCCGTTGGTATTTATGTCAAAGCAACGCCCTTTTCATTGTCACTGTACCGTTGCCAGAAACTATATATATGAAATTAAAAATAACTCGGTATGCGCGGTAAGATTACTATGTAAGTGATGACAAAGGTGTAAAATTATAAACTCAGCCTAGGCAACTAGTCTAACTCAGGGGTTTGTTGTGATTGCCTTATTGTTAAGCATAATACAGTTCGTAACAATTAAGGTTTCTAATTTCACTTTCGGACCAAATTCATAGAAATAGGACTACACTCAGTGAAATGTTTGGAATCATTAATAATGATTAATGATCACAAAAATGGCTAACGAGCCAGTCAGTAGTCCACCGCTGGCGACATACCTCAAGAAGAGACAATTTGCCATTTAATTTTCGGGTATACCCTTTGATAAACAAAAACATGTGTATCTTACACAGCACATTCAAATCCTCGATCGATCAAATCATAAAAAAGACAAAGATCACAAATTACGATTTATTAAGCACAAATTTAATCTTATGCCCACGACATAAACTAGCTTTTTAAATGAAATCAACTATGGTTCCACGATGTTTGTAATTTTTGAATGAAATAACCACATTATTTAATTCAAATTTTATTGCGACAAATTAGCAATTGTGTGCTTTTGTTTGGGGACGTTTTTGAGTCGCTGACTGTGACACATGTTAGATAGATATAGGTTTTTTGTATATCAATAGGCAGAAACATACAACAGAGATATTTTTATAATACAGGTTTATGAATTGTACTTGAACCACCAAATGGTTAGATTTTTGGAATGAATGAGACATTATGAAGGAAATATGTGTTTGTTTACTCATCTTTCCTGGTACTCCGTGCATCTTTTGTATATAAAAATCAAAAAAATCGGAAATTCCGAAAATACGCGCATTATTTAGTTTTATTGTTTGGAAAAATTATTTATAGACAATTCACGACTTATTGGTATTTTTTCATGGTATGCCAAAGCAGCAAATTTTTTTTTCAATGTGAAAATAAAACTTACTTTGTTCGAAATTAAACTACTTATCATGATTTAATTTAAAGAATTGACATTTGCTACCTACTAATAGGTGTCCGAAAGAGTAGAATTTTCATAATTTGTACGTTCACTTCTTTCATTGTACAAACAGCCTTTATTAGTGCAGAATAACCCCATGATATGCAGTGCTGTTCACTACACTGCTACAGTGTTGAAAACATTAATTAATATAACTATGATAAGGAATCATCACATGGACCGATTTTTTATCACGGCGATAACGGCCGAATGCTGCCGGAAGCTATGAACGGTGTATGAGATCTCTCGCGCCGGTTATAACGTCCATGCGAGTACGTTCACTGGTGGTAGGATTCCTATGCAGGAAGTCCGTCTGGGTAGGTACCACTCCAAGGCCAGTTATTCTACCGCGAAGCAGTAGTGTGCAAAAATTACTGTGTTTCGGTTTGAAGGGCACTGTGAACTAGCGTAATCACTGGGCATGTGAGACTTAAGAACCTATGTCTCAGGGTGATGGGCACAGTGTAGTGTCACACAGAAATTTTCTGGGTGGCACAGCATTTGTTATGGGCAATCGTTGCACTTACCATCAGGTGAACGTTTTGATCGTTTCATCACTTTATGCAATAAAAAAAATCACACAACCTAACCCGAAAACCAATAATTTATACATCTGTACAATTGTTTTCTCCGGCTAGGATTCGGAACTCAGGGCCCGCGGCATAATAGTCAGGTACCCGAAATTCGCGCGGGAGCGAGAGCGTCATCCATACCCTACGTTTACGTCGTAAATAATTAGATTGCATTTTCTTTTATCTACCTTTCAAAAGAATTCTTTGTTTTTGTTTTTCTTTTTTGTTCATTTAATCAATAAAGCATTCAGAAAATCTGTAAAGAAGACTGATAAGTTTTGTGATATCACCTACATTTAGAATCCACATTTTAAATATTTATAAAATATTTCTTCTAAAGTGACACTGGCCTTTACAAAAATTCTGTTTACTAAACATCGCAAATTTCATCACAGAATATTATTTAATGTTATTGTTCACATTGTTATTTCGCATTTACAAACATTGTTCAGAATTAAAGCTGCTGTGTTAATAAAGGACAATCCCAACTTCGTACCGGTAAATTTAACTTTATCACATCGTTGATTTCACGTTGAAATATTTTGCATAATTAAAAAGTTCCTGCCGATAAACTTTTTAACATTAAATGGCATTGTATACAGGAATTTAATACCGTAAATTCTAATACTTCTTCCTACTCTACTTTTACTTCCTTCTTTTAATGTCAAGCGTGATTTGCCAGTTATTGTACGCTAAAAAGTATGTATGTATGTACGTACATGATCATTATCATCATCATTTCAGCACATCACAAGCCAACAGCTGAACATTGGCCTACCCCATAGATAGCCACTAAACTAGATAGAATCCATAACGATAATTATCTGCAGCAGAATTAGAGTAACCGACATAGGTCTATGGACCAGCAAGCTGAAGTGGCAATGAGCCGGCCATATATCTCGCAGAAACGATAATCGTTGGAGAAGAAAGGTTCTGAAGCTGATAGGCGTCCTGCAGAGTAGAATAGCGGCTACCTCTTTCCAACCGAAATGTCGTAAGAGGTGACTAAGGCTATTGTGTGGACAGCTTTTATTCGTGTAGGATAATACCTATAACATGCTATGCTCTCTATACTGCTCGTGGGAAAAAATCGAAATGTTGTTTGGAATAATTTTTCAACTCGTACCAAAATGGCGGCGACGTGGTTCGCCACCCGTCACCTCTCGTTTTCCGCGGAGGCCAAAAGTGAACTAGGGGTGTTGTCTCTGCCTCCCCCTTATATGCGCCAAAGGCGCGATTATACGAAAAGAAAGGTTAGGGATTGGAAACCTCGTACCGGCAAAAGTAATTTAGGGCGTCTCCCTACAAGATGGAGCGACGACCTGCACAGTTTTGCAGGAAATAATAAAAAGTAACAACAATTTACATCTAAACTTAAAAGTAAAACATTTTAACAATTACATAAAATGTACATCGTGCTACAGTTGGTACCTTTTTTAGATATTTTGATTAAATCATTATTATATCAAAATATTATAATCAAAAAACCGACTACAACGCAACAGCTCCAAACACGTTTTTTTTAACTTTGTACCACAATTGACTAAAATATCGGCTACAATCATAAAAAATATACACAGACGAACATTACATAACCGCCTACTTTTTTGAAGTCGGCTAATTTTCTTGCAACTCCTTTTATTTAAATTTATAATATGAATATATGTACGTTTAACAATCATAACTATATATATCACCGATACACATACTATATAAGTTAAAGTACATATTATAATAATTCTGACAGAATATCCATGTGCATAGGGCACAGTAAATATATTATTATTATATATTTATTGTGCTGCGTATCTGTGTAGTACTTGTGGTACTATAACATATCCTGCGCAGTTGATTGCTTTCCTTCAGAATTTGGAATGTTTTGGCCGTAGTCGAAACATCGGTCCAGAGGACAACACTTCAATTTACACATTACTAATCTTTCACACTATATGAGTATGAGTTACTGAAACTACACAACGGCATTGAATTCAAAACAAGTAATTCTATGACGCATAGTTAAAGTCTTTTTCTACCATTTATTTAATACTAGCAGATGCCCGCGACTTCATCCGCGTGGATATAGGTTTATTCAATATCCCGTGGGAACTATATGATTCTCCGGGATAAAGATTACCTTAGGTCCTTTTCCAGGATGCTAGTTATCTCTATCCTAAATTTCGTCAAGATCGGTACAGCGGTTGAACCGTGAAAAGGTAACAAACAGACTGAGGGACAGAGAGAGTTACTTCCGCATTTATAATATTAGTATGGGTATCATATATGGTTTGCTAATAAGCATTTTATTAATTAAACCGATGTTCGGTATAGAAAACAAATTGATCGAGAGTCAATAAAATTTGTTACAGTTTAGAGACAAATTATTGACCCTCGGTTTTAGAAGATTAACAGTTTAATAGACATTTAAGGCAAAAGACAGTATTGCGGTTCAAGCCAACAAATTTTAAAATTATTTAGAGTAAGAGGAATAACTAAATTATGGTACGCATTGTTGTTAATATAGATATTTAGTTAAACATTAAGTTAATAAATAAGTAAAATTAAGTTTTAGATTATAACGAAAATCACACTTCAGTTTTAATTACTGTACGCTGTTAAAAGTACTGGCTGCTTCTATCTTCTGAGAAATCGTTTACTGAGATTAAATTTTCAAATTTCTAGATCACCTAATTATTGTCCAACTGTCGCCGAGGATTTACTATAAGAAATTATTTGTGCTAGTACAAATATAATAATTATAAATATCAAACTGTACACAGTAAAGCAATTTTCAACTACTAAATTACTTAATTCTTCTACTGTGGCCGGGATATTACGAAATGAATGTCTTTGTGCTTCTATAAATAGTTATTAATTCAAAGTGTAAACTGCAAAGTAATTGTAAATTCCTTTAAGATTATTGGCACAAAGAAAACCGCAGATCTGCGGTGGACGCCTGTGTAAAGTTAACTTTATCGATCAGTGATATTATGATTCCTCGTTTCATTATTCACCCTTACGTACCCACCCACTGCAGGAATTAGGCCTCTCCCAAGTTGGTAGGAGTCGGTTATATATTCGCCACGCGTGGTAAGCGGATTGACCATTTTAGTGTTTTTTATAGAAGTGAGTGAACATCCGCAATACTAAAGGAATTGCCGGTGCGTTGCCAGCCTTAGATAAATAATGTATCGTATCGGTCCGGTAAAGTCACTAGTGGCAACAATTTTACAGCGCGAAAGGCGCACAGTGGTCGACTGCCACCAACCATCAAGATGGTGTCGATGGAATTTTGTGTTACGCCGCAATATATGATGGTGATACTCAGCAGTTGAAATATTTTCGAACAATTCCTCGGAACACTTCCCGTAGGAAACTTCGCAAGGCCAGTGGATCAAGCTGAACGGAAAGTATCGTCGATTATTGTTAGGTGTAGTTGAACACTATCGCATGGATTGGACCTGCAAGGGTAGTTATCTACAGTAATAGTAATAAATAAATAAATACTAGCTAACCCGTGCGAATATTATGCACAGTATCGCGATCGTTAATAGATAGCCATCTACTCGTAACTTCTTTTAAGAATGTAATCAATTCTAACCAACAGCAGTCGGTCAAAGTTAGTTGAATAGACTGTCAACAGATGGCGCTTTCTACAATTAAATTAAATTATTCAATCTTATCATTATTTATTTATGACAAAACTATTATTTTAAGACATTTATTTATTTTTGGTCATTACAGAAAATAATAATCTCCAAAACGGCGTATCAAACATTAATTTTGATACAGTATTAAGGGAGATATTTCATACCGACGTACAAAACATACTCGAACGTAGCATAAGGGCTGGTACCTTTCCTGATTCGATGAAGGATAATAAAGTTATACCGTAGATTTAAATCTGGTAGTACATTGGTTATTTTTAATTGTAGACTTGTTTTTGTATTATCAGCTCTATCATGTAAAATAAATTATTGAGAGAGATTTTAATTATAGTATGGTATTACAAAGAATCGCCTAGCAACCAATACAGATGTTGGGCTGATGAATGTATTTATTGTGCGTATATTAATTAATGGCTGATTTATTAATTATCAGTATCAAACTAATATGTAACATATAAGGCTAAATTATTATTCAGACCAGTAGACGAGCAAAACATGACGTTTAACAAAAAATGATGTTATCAATCGATATTGAAATAAAATATTTCTTTCTATTCGCAAATCACTTTTTTTTTGTAAAACTTTAATGTAAGATATTTATGTTATTACTATAGTACATCTTATATTTTTTTTTTATAAAGCGACACATAAAGAAATTTAAATAATTTGATCTCAATATTTAAATAATTTTTAGATTAAAACTATCACCACTTTTACTGAAAATAAATCACACATGTTAAATAAACATGGATAATATAATTTAAATTCTAAATGAGCTGTCTGTTTTAAATACGAGATGAAATTACAGACTTCAGTTTCTACGAATAAAGGCGCCTTGTCATTGGGATAGATCTTGGAATAGATCTAAAAGTTAATGCGTACGGCTAATGGCAGCCGCGAGTGTATGTTTTTGAGTCCGGAGATACATTGTGAAACATTATTAAAACTTCTGAAACACATAAAGTTTCGTCAATAACAGTAATTCGAACGGTTTTGTTCATAAAAAAATATAGTAAGTGTTATATGACGACAACCGAAAAATCATTATTCATAAGCGATTAATAGCGCTAAAACTCACTACATGTAATCAATAACAACTTCTTGAGTTATAGGAGGATAGATCCCACTAACAACCTCTATCTTATAAAGAAAAACATGGCAGCTGATTTTCGACAGAAGATTGCAATCGAACTTTCCTAGAATTAAAGCTAAACCGGGAAAGCATTTCATGGAACTATGGATGAATAAACAACCACAGCCCATCTGTAATTGCTTGATTACAATGCAATTTTCATCTTAGTTCAGACTACTAGACTTATTGGATTATGCCGGACTATTATAATGCTTTTCGCTTCATTATTCCCTGCGGGGACAGCCAGGGAAAGAAATTCTTTGCCGGTGTCAATCTTTACTGACGAAAATGTCAGGTTCAAGGACATCTAATAGCCAACATTATGGTGCTACTATGAAGTGCTAGACCTAATCACCGATTAACCTCTTAAGGGATTGACGTCAAACATTGCTTAAATGCTATAAAGTTATTCGGTCGTCAAATAGGTGTAAACATTACTGTTTTTCTCAATATGAAGGGCACTGTTAGCTAGTGTAATTACTGGTCATATGCGACTTAAGAAATGATGTCTCAGGGTGGCGAGCGCAGTTTGGTGCCACACAGTACAGTATAGAGTAATACATCCAATAGTACCTTCTCGTGCACGAGTTTATTTTATTGTGGAAAGGACAACATTTGATCAAGATCACACGTTGCCCAGAATGTATGGTACGTCGGAATTACGTAAGAAACGTCTGAAACTGAGACACGATTGTTAATTTATATATTTGACGCAGATTGATATAAATGCCTCGAATTTAATACTCACGACTCAGCAGGCAGGTAAGGTCTTGCTTAATTACTTAATAATTTTCGTGAGTATAATGTATAATACTATGTACTAATGCAATCTGTATTGTTCTCTCATAATAATGAATTAATGTAATTTATCAATGACATTATGTAATATGGCATTGAAAACAATACTTCAGAGTAAAATTTTGACTTTCATTAGAGCTGTAAACAAGCTTGAATTGAATAAAGGCAATTTGGGTTTGAGTCTGACTATGAAATTTTCTATTTTATTAAAATATATTGATAATAAATACACAAACATCAAAAATATAAACGCCTTCGAAAACAGCAGCTTTAAGGTCCATTCATTGCCATTATTGGCGCCATTTCCGATCGCATAATGTCTTCAGTGTATTTATGAGATCCCATATGGTTTTTATTACTAAAACAGGCCACGAAACTGGCATCGAATATAATATAATTGGAGCAGAGATTTTCTATTAAATTTACCTTATAATACTTTCTAATCTACTTTAATTTGTATTTTTAATACTTTTAATACATACATACATACATATATACATATTCTCTCTTTTTTATTTGCTTGAACATTATACATGTTTTCAGTTATTAATCATTACTTGATACAATATTATAATTCATAAAAAATCATGAAGTGAAAAATTATTTCAAGGCATTATGATAAGTCGGTTTATATAAATATAATACTTGAAGACTACGGTGTAAAAAATGAGTTTTTATTATGCACTCTGAACCCGTGTGTCAAATCCTTGCACTGATAGATGTCTTAGTTAAATAAACGAAAAAAAAAGATTTAATCTTGTCTTTCAATCTGCATTAAGCTTCCATTTCTCCGAAGCAAAGTACGGTACAAAAATATAAAACCACAGAAGCGTCACATCATTATTTTGGCGTACAAAATTTTCAAAGACACGTCATGTGATTGCCTCGTAGACGTTAATGAAACTGCATAAAATATTACTTACAAAATAAGAAAAAACAGGGTATCTTATTCACAACGAAGAAAAAACATTGTGCTCAATAAAGAGTAAAATATAGTACATCTTCCTCTTGTGTAAAATAAATAAGGATTGTCTGAACAATAAGAGGGTGTCTTTTATATAATATTACTGTTTGTTACAACATGTACCTAACGAAGCGATGCCTTAAACTGTGTACTCTAAGACAGATTTTATATATTTATGTAAAATATTATTATATTTATTAAATCTGTTCGAGATTAACTATAATCTGTTTCAGCATAGTTAATATTTGCTAAGCTGGTAGAAAATTTTGTTTGAAAAGTCGTTTGATATTTTGGTCAGTATACTGTGTTTATGTAGATCATTCATATGTACATTTTTTTCTTATACTAATAAACTGTTTCATACAAGTAAATAATAGCATACAAAATCCTAATGAAGGGCAGGATTTGTAACTAAGTTATAAAAATAAAAAAACAACTTCAGCGGAGCTTTATTTTTACCATATCTATACCATTTAAATTTACCAATTGGTTTTGGTTCAGCACTTATCACCAAAACGAGTTCCTGCCTTGCTATAGTAGCCGTAGCTTAGTCCCCATGATGAAACTAAAAGTAACACACACGGTCGACCTGAAGCAGCGGTTCGGGGCGGAGGTGAAGTCCTGGGGAATTACCTGATAGAGTTTAGGTTGTTGGCAGAGCAGTCGCGGACTAGATACGCCGTGGGGAGCTGCATAAGCCGTTTCTTTCGAGTTTTCGCTTTCCTTGGTGCAGGGAATATTTGATAACTTAGACTTCTAGGTGGCGCACACGCTTATTAATGTCGTTGGGTGGAGTTCTTCAACTCTGCCCCCTCAACGTAAGGAGATTTGTTGGGTCTACGGGAACGCTTTCACGTAGTCCCTTCAAATCACGACGAGAAGTACACCGTGGTGCTCCTTAACATAACCGCTAAATTTTTTAGACTCTTAAATTAAATTAGGACTCGACTGATCATGTGATTTCCTACTTACCATCTACAAAAACTGTCTTATGACTTAAGAAAAACTATCGTCCAATAACAACGAAAAGTTTCTGTATTTGTTACAAATTATAAAAATTCTAATACCTGTGAAAGTTTCTTTGTTATTTAGTTCTTGACGAGGAAACATAAAAATTACATTTTCAATGTAAGAAGATAGAAGATAGAGTTTAGAACTCGAACTGTACTCTGAAATAATTCATAAGATTCAGAAATCTATCTCAATGTTTTTTTCTTACTCCTAATTTTGCTGACGATTTATGACTATGCAACAAATGAAAATTAGGCTCTCATAATTTTGACTCATAATTTTCGACAAAACTTATTTAGTGTAAATAACCAGAATTATGCAATTTCCGAATTATACACACAAACTAAATAATATTTGGTCTGATTAGTCAATGGATAAGTGTCGATTTTACTGGTGGTAGGATTCCTATGCTGGAGTCCGTCTAGGTAGGTATGTTCCACCCCAGGGCCAGTTATTCTGCCGTGAAGCAGTAGTGTGCAAACATTACTGTGTTCCGGTTTGAAGGGCACTGAGAGCTAGACTTAAGAACTTATGTCTCAGGGTGATGGGCACAGTGTTTGTCACACAGAAATTTTCTGGGTGGCACAGCAATTGTTATGGGCAGACGTTGCACTTACCTACTATTTAACGTACCCACTTATTAACGTTTTGCTCGTTTCATCACTTTATGCAATAAAAAAAATACCATGTGCTCGGCGGTGAAGTAAAACATCCTAAATTCTGCATATGTAAGAAAGACACGAGATGAACAAATCGTTTATCTGATGGTAAGTGCAACGTCCGTCTAGAACATGTCTGTATGACAACACACTGCGCCCATCACCCTCAGACATCACGTCTTAAGTCTCAAATGCCCAGTGATTACACTAGCTAACAGTGGCCTTCAAACCGAAACACAGTAATATTTACACACTTCTGCTTGGCGGTGGAATAACTGTCCCTGTTCGGCCTTGATCGGTTTAGGTAGGTAACCACCTAAACCGATTCCTGCATCGGAATCCTACCACAAGTAAAAATACACTCAAACACGAAATGAAGCATGTACCCAGATACAAGAAACTTTATTTGCGGTAACGTTACTATATTGCAATGAGTGTAATTTCATTTAAAAATATGAAGCCGTAGTAATCATTTTAAATTATACTGACCGTCCTAGTCTCATCCTTACCTACCTCTGATCATATCGCAACAGAGTTACATCGGGTGCGGGTAGGTTGGGACGAGTGATTGCATCTGTGTTTGTAAAATGTACGCCATTTTAATATCTCCTGCGCAGTTGATAGCTCCCGACAAAATTCGAAAGTTATCGGCGTGGTCAAAATCGGACAAGAGGACATCATAGTAAACATTTGAATATCTAAACGACGACAATATATGAGTATTTTCAACGTGGCCGTGTTACTGTACCATCAATACACCTAAAATTGATTGATCAACAATCAGCATAACAGTAGGAATATACATTTTCTATCTTACTGCAAGGTAAATAATAACTAAACTGTTAAATGCATATACGAGTAAAGACCCTCACAATACCGATATTATTAATTTTCTGTATATATTAGAAATGAAATAGAAAAATGCAAAAGTAAGAAATTTCTAAGCCAGAAGGAACATTTTAAAACGTTTTGGAGCCAGGAAGAGTCCGCCACGCTGCTCCAATGAGGGTTGGCGAACTTTACATATCCTCGAAATACTTTCTGTTCCTCAAACGCGCAGGTTTCCTCACGATGTTTTCCTTCATTGCTAGAGCACTTGGTGAATCGGTACTTAACATTGCAATCAACAACTTTCGAGGTGCCGGCACCGGGGATATAACTCAGGTCACTCCTATGCGTACTATGAATTTAAGGCAAGCGCCCGGCCCATGTGCTTCTACGGCTAATAGCGTACCTAAATGTATTTCTCTGCAGTCAACCTGGTAGTAGGATACCTATGCAGGCATCCGTGTATCAAATCCGAATACCGAAGCCTTGCGTCGTTCTTTTTAAATTATAAAATACTGTTTTTTTTTTTATTCGAAATCCTGTAAAAATCTTTTGATTTCAAATAAAATCAAATAATCTTCAGTAATTCATTAATTTCCTTTGGTATTAACTTTTTCATTATTTCATAATTATATTAAATATATTTAATTTGAAAAAACAAGTCTCATTTCATATCGAATTAAGGCACACATAAAACCTTAATAATAGTTTCAAAAACTCATTACTCGATGTTGACTTCCATTTTATTATTCCACTACGATGACATCGCAGCATAAAAGTAATAAAAGAACTTTTGATACTGTAAGACCTGATTCGAATTCGCTAGAGTTGAAAACTGTACCATCTGGAATCGCAGAAATGGACCCGAATATGAGTTACAGAACTTTTTTTCTGTTTAAGATAATAGTGTAGGATTACGAGGAATATTTATTACTTAGTTTTAAGTACAACTTTTATTCAAACCGCCTATTTTAGACATAGCTTTATGTAATTAACTTCTACGAAGTCTACCCGTATAACTGGTACTAATGTAAAATTAATACTATATTATCCATACATACATATAATCACGCATTAGTCCCATATAAGGGGTAGGCAGAGACCACATACGTAGCCCACTGTTCGGCCCCGCGGGAAACAAGGCCTTTTTGGTACAAGTAAAATAATTATTACACCCCATTGCGTTCCTACGAGCAGTATAGGGACAGCATGGTGTTATTCTTCACCGTACTATACCTCTTACGAAACCTCGGAAGAGGAAAGAGGTAGGTGCTATTCTACTCTGCCGGACACCTATCTGTCGAATATTATATTATACGCCAAGTTATTCCACTTTCCTTTTCACGTCGCTGCACTGAATACGCTTGGCCTGATAGACTATCTGACTTCTACGCAAGGGTCCTGCATACGAATCCCAGTCGGAGCCCGGATTTGTGCAAAAAACCAATAGTAAGTTTATGTCTGTAAAATGGATACAAGAGAAATTCCTATGTTTTTCGTTCGTAGTACCGATGTAAAAAATAAACTTTTATTTTCCATCGTTACAATGATTGCTTCTCTATAAAATTAGATTATCAGATATACTGGTGGTAGAATTCCTATGCAGGACTCCGTCTAGGCAGTTATTACCCCAGGGACCGTTATACTGCTGTGAAGCCGTACTGTGCAAACATTACTGTGTTTCGGTCTGAAGGGCACTGAGAGTTAGTTGATTGCACACTGGGCATATGAGATTGATGTCTCAGAAGTATTCTGGGTGATACTTCATTTGTTATAGGCAGACGATACACTTACCAGGTGAACGTTTTGCTCGTTTTATAACTTTACCTAGTAATAAATTATATGCAACTAATCGAAATGTTAGTGATAGTAATAGCTCAATAATTAGATATTTACGTAATAAAAAAAAAAAAAATATTATACTTTACTATATTATAGGAACTGTAATATTAGTGGTATTTCATTTAATTTATTTTATTTATTATATAAAATTGTTCGAGAAGAATCCAGAAACAATCTGCATTTGTTTAGTTAAATCATATAAATTACAATATTTATTTTATTTTATTTATTTATTTTAGCCCATTTAGTGTGAGTTGTCGAGCAAAAAAGCGTAATATAAAGCGATAAACACTATCATACTTCCATGAGTAGGAAGCCAACGATAGTAATACTACTTATCTTTACAACGTAAGAGAGCTTATTTTAACGACGAACTGAAGAATTTGTATTGTGAGCTTAGTATCGTCGCTCAAATAGCGTGCAGTGAATGGTTTTATGATAATGCTATAAAATGTAATTTTGTCTGCCTGTGAACTTGACGAGATAACGTATTCATTATTGATTAATGGTGAATTTAATATAATTTTGATAACGATTAAACATTTCAGTTAATCTTCACATAAGTTAACAAAAATAGAGGCAAGTTATGAATCTTTGTTAAAATTGACTTTTACATATATTTCTTGAATAGGTCAATAAAATACTCATTATCGTATCTTTTGTAAATGTTCAGCAGCATTTTCTTGAATTTGACACTCTACAGTTACAAATCCAAATTGCCAAACGACATTTTTTTATTTGATAAAGTGATGATACGGGCAAAACATTCATCTGATGGTAAGTGCAACGTCTGCCCATAACAGAGCCATGTTACTGAGAATATTTTTATGGAGCACCACACTGCGCTTGTCACCCTGAGACATAAGTTCTTAAGTCTCATATGCCAGTGATTACACTGGCTCGTAGTGCCCTTAAAACCGAAACACAGCAATGTTTGCACAGTACTGCTTCATTGCAGAGTAACCCTGGCCCTGGGGTAATACCCACCTATACGGACTTCTGCATAGAAATCCAGTAGGTCCATCACCTAGCACATATATACGGCAATTGAATTAATACACGCAAAAGCATCCAGCAGTGGCGCTAAATAATGAAATAATAAACACTGAAAGTGGAAGACTGCAAAAAGCAATGTAAAAAACTGTTATAATTCCATCAATAAGAACAGCTAAGATCAAAGTTTTCGTTTAATATTCATAGAAATCAACCCTTTTCTAAATAGTCCCGCAAAATATAACCAAACACCTTAAGCCTAATGGTTTACGATACGGTCTGCGAAACATGACGTCGCAAGATCACGCGTGCTTTTTGATTGATGTCGTGAACCATCTCCTAGCACAAGATTAATAAAAAAAAATATAGCTTAATCAAATTAGTTTGCTCTTTAAATCTGAAAAGGCCTTTTTGGTACAAGTAAAATAATTATTACACCCCATTGCGTTCCTACGAGCAGTATAGGGACAGCATGGTGTTATTCTTCACCGTACTATACCTCTTACGAAACCTCGGAAGAGGAAAGAGGTAGGTGCTATTCTACTCTGCCGGACACCTATCTGTCGAATATTATATTATACGCCAAGTTATTCCACTTTCCTTTTCACGTCGCTGCACTGAATACGCTTGGCCTGATAGACTATCTGACTTCTACGCAAGGGTCCTGCATACGAATCCCAGTCGGAGCCCGGATTTGTGCAAAAAACCAATAGTAAGTTTATGTCTGTAAAATGGATACAAGAGAAATTCCTATGTTTTTCGTTCGTAGTACCGATGAAAAAAATAAACTTTTATTTTCCATCGTTACAATGATTGCTTCTCTATAAAATTAGATTATCAGATATACTGGTGGTAGAATTCCTATGCAGGACTCCGTCTAGGCAGTTATTACCCCAGGGACCGTTATACTGCTGTGAAGCCGTACTGTGCAAACATTACTGTGTTTCGGTCTGAAGGGCACTGAGAGTTAGTTGATTGCACACTGGGCATATGAGATTGATGTCTCAGAAGTATTCTGGGTGATACTTCATTTGTTATAGGCAGACGATACACTTACCAGGTGAACGTTTTGCTCGTTTTATAACTTTACCTAGTAATAAATTATATGCAACTAATCGAAATGTTAGTGATAGTAATAGCTCAATAATTAGATATTTACGTAATAAAAAAAAAATAATTATTATACTTTACTATATTATAGGAACTGTAATATTAGTGGTATTTCATTTAATTTATTTTATTTATTATATAAAATTGTTCGAGAAGAATCCAGAAACAATCTGCATTTGTTTAGTTAAATCATATAAATTACAATATTTATTTTATTTTATTTATTTATTTTAGCCCATTTAGTGTGAGTTGTCGAGCAAAAAAGCGTAATATAAAGCGATAAACACTATCATACTTCCATGAGTAGGAAGCCAACGATAGTAATACTACTTATCTTTACAACGTAAGAGAGCTTATTTTAACGACGAACTGAAGAATTTGTATTGTGAGCTTAGTATCGTCGCTCAAATAGCGTGCAGTGAATGGTTTTATGATAATGCTATAAAATGTAATTTTGTCTGCCTGTGAACTTGACGAGATAACGTATTCATTATTGATTAATGGTGAATTTAATATAATTTTGATAACGATTAAACATTTCAGTTAATCTTCACATAAGTTAACAAAAATAGAGGCAAGTTATGAATCTTTGTTAAAATTGACTTTTACATATATTTCTTGAATAGGTCAATAAAATACTCATTATCGTATCTTTTGTAAATGTTCAGCAGCATTTTCTTGAATTTGACACTCTACAGTTACAAATCCAAATTGCCAAACGACATTTTTTTATTTGATAAAGTGATGATACGGGCAAAACATTCATCTGATGGTAAGTGCAACGTCTGCCCATAACAGAGCCATGTTACTGAGAATATTTTTATGGAGCACCACACTGCGCTTGTCACCCTGAGACATAAGTTCTTAAGTCTCATATGCCAGTGATTACACTGGCTCGTAGTGCCCTTAAAACCGAAACACAGCAATGTTTGCACAGTACTGCTTCATTGCAGAGTAACCCTGGCCCTGGGGTAATACCCACCTATACGGACTTCTGCATAGAAATCCAGTAGGTCCATCACCTAGCACATATATACGGCAATTGAATTAATACACGCAAAAGCATCCAGCAGTGGCGCTAAATAATGAAATAATAAACACTGAAAGTGGAAGACTGCAAAAAGCAATGTAAAAAACTGTTATAATTCCATCAATAAGAACAGCTAAGATCAAAGTTTTCGTTTAATATTCATAGAAATCAACCCTTTTCTAAATAGTCCCGCAAAATATAACCAAACACCTTAAGCCTAATGGTTTACGATACGGTCTGCGAAACATGACGTCGCAAGATCACGCGTGCTTTTTGATTGATGTCGTGAACCATCTCCTAGCACAAGATTAATAAAAAAAAATATAGCTTAATCAAATTAGTTTGCTCTTTAAATCTGAAAAGGCCTTTTTGGTACAAGTAAAATAATTATTACACCCCATTGCGTTCCTACGAGCAGTATAGGGACAGCATGGTGTTATTCTTCACCGTACTATACCTCTTACGAAACCTCGGAAGAGGAAAGAGGTAGGTGCTATTCTACTCTGCCGGACACCTATCTGTCGAATATTATATTATACGCCAAGTTATTCCACTTTCCTTTTCACGTCGCTGCACTGAATACGCTTGGCCTGATAGACTATCTGACTTCTACGCAAGGGTCCTGCATACGAATCCCAGTCGGAGCCCGGATTTGTGCAAAAAACCAATAGTAAGTTTATGTCTGTAAAATGGATACAAGAGAAATTCCTATGTTTTTCGTTCGTAGTACCGATGAAAAAAATAAACTTTTATTTTCCATCGTTACAATGATTGCTTCTCTATAAAATTAGATTATCAGATATACTGGTGGTAGAATTCCTATGCAGGACTCCGTCTAGGCAGTTATTACCCCAGGGACCGTTATACTGCTGTGAAGCCGTACTGTGCAAACATTACTGTGTTTCGGTCTGAAGGGCACTGAGAGTTAGTTGATTGCACACTGGGCATATGAGATTGATGTCTCAGAAGTATTCTGGGTGATACTTCATTTGTTATAGGCAGACGATACACTTACCAGGTGAACGTTTTGCTCGTTTTATAACTTTACCTAGTAATAAATTATATGCAACTAATCGAAATGTTAGTGATAGTAATAGCTCAATAATTAGATATTTACGTAATAAAAAAAAAATAATTATTATACTTTACTATATTATAGGAACTGTAATATTAGTGGTATTTCATTTAATTTATTTTATTTATTATATAAAATTGTTCGAGAAGAATCCAGAAACAATCTGCATTTGTTTAGTTAAATCATATAAATTACAATATTTATTTTATTTTATTTATTTATTTTAGCCCATTTAGTGTGAGTTGTCGAGCAAAAAAGCGTAATATAAAGCGATAAACACTATCATACTTCCATGAGTAGGAAGCCAACGATAGTAATACTACTTATCTTTACAACGTAAGAGAGCTTATTTTAACGACGAACTGAAGAATTTGTATTGTGAGCTTAGTATCGTCGCTCAAATAGCGTGCAGTGAATGGTTTTATGATAATGCTATAAAATGTAATTTTGTCTGCCTGTGAACTTGACGAGATAACGTATTCATTATTGATTAATGGTGAATTTAATATAATTTTGATAACGATTAAACATTTCAGTTAATCTTCACATAAGTTAACAAAAATAGAGGCAAGTTATGAATCTTTGTTAAAATTGACTTTTACATATATTTCTTGAATAGGTCAATAAAATACTCATTATCGTATCTTTTGTAAATGTTCAGCAGCATTTTCTTGAATTTGACACTCTACAGTTACAAATCCAAATTGCCAAACGACATTTTTTTATTTGATAAAGTGATGATACGGGCAAAACATTCATCTGATGGTAAGTGCAACGTCTGCCCATAACAGAGCCATGTTACTGAGAATATTTTTATGGAGCACCACACTGCGCTTGTCACCCTGAGACATAAGTTCTTAAGTCTCATATGCCAGTGATTACACTGGCTCGTAGTGCCCTTAAAACCGAAACACAGCAATGTTTGCACAGTACTGCTTCATTGCAGAGTAACCCTGGCCCTGGGGTAATACCCACCTATACGGACTTCTGCATAGAAATCCAGTAGGTCCATCACCTAGCACATATATACGGCAATTGAATTAATACACGCAAAAGCATCCAGCAGTGGCGCTAAATAATGAAATAATAAACACTGAAAGTGGAAGACTGCAAAAAGCAATGTAAAAAACTGTTATAATTCCATCAATAAGAACAGCTAAGATCAAAGTTTTCGTTTAATATTCATAGAAATCAACCCTTTTCTAAATAGTCCCGCAAAATATAAACAAACACCTTAAGCCTAATGGTTTACGATACGGTCTGCGAAACATGACGTCGCAAGATCACGCGTGCTTTTTGATTGATGTCGTGAACCATCTCCTAGCACAAGATTAATAAAAAAAAATATAGCTTAATCAAATTAGTTTGCTCTTTAAATCTGAAAAGACCTTTTATACGAATTTATGTACGTCATCATCATCACAATCATTTCAGCCTATCACTAGTCGACTGCTGAAGTTTGTAGCTCTCGATTTGGGGGACTTCGACATAGTTGCCACGCTTGGCAGGCGGGTTGGCAACCGCGAGTTATTTATTCAGATGTTCTTTATTGAGATGCCGCTGCCCGTATTCGAGCTTTTATTTTCCCTCTGTCGACTTTTACGTTCTTATTATATTAATACGGGGAGTTCCTTCCTGTATAAACGAACGTTCTGTCTACGTAGATTTATATAATGTTAATTGTAAAATATTTGATTTTCCTCAAAATCTGCTGAAACGTGAGTTCTTATAAAGTGTGATAAAATTCCCAGAATTTATACGAATTGCCGATTGATTGTCGATGATAAAACAAATAAATTAAATTTTGAGCTATGGGTAACTCAGAGGTCGGACGCTCACCTAAAAAAGAATAGCACGTGAATGTCTTGACTTCGATTCCTGAGCGGCACTACTAATTATTAAAAGCAATTTCAAGTGCAGATTTACCAAGTGTTCGACAGTGCTGGAAAATTTCGTGAGAAAACCTGCATGTTGTGGGAATCGAAATATTTACACACAAGTGTTACCATCAGGTGAACGTTTTGCTCGTACTCGGCACTTTATCCAATAAAAAAACAGCAGTTTGGCGGACTCACTCGAAAATGACCGTGTCCAGTACGATTATAACTTTTAAGTTCATTTTATTTATAAGTTTGTTAGGTGAAATCACCTGCGGACATCTGGGTACCGTAGTTCTAGGAAAGTGTTAATCCATAAATAATATTATAATTGCCAAAGTTCTTAAGAAAAGGTAACAAAAAGACAGAGTCTTTTTGTTACTTTTCACGGGCTCAACCGCTGAAACGATCTTCACGAAACTTGGCACAGAGATAGGTTGCGTTCTGGAGACGGGCATAATCAAAGAGTTCTTACGGTATTTAAAAAAATCTATATCTACGGGGACATATTTGCAGATTTCAACTAGTAACATTCAATATGATATAAGCGCCAATAACCTAATTAATTTTTTTGGGTATAGACTACGAAATGTAACGTCGCATGATCGAGTCCACCATTCGACTTTTGTTATGAAACATATACTAGCACAAGCAAAACATTCACCTGATGGTAAGTGCAATGCCAGCCCATAACAGATTCTGTGTCACCCAGAATATTACTGTGTGGCCCCGCATTGCGCCCGTCACACTTGGACAACACTTCTTAAGTCACATATGCCCAGTGATCAGACTAGCTTTCACTACCCTTCAGACCGAAACATAGTCATGTTTGCGATGTGCAGATGTGCCTGCGGCGGTAACTACTTAGACGGATTCCTGCTTAGGAATCCTACCGCCAGTAAACTTTAAATATACTAGTAGCATTATAATTTTAATAGCATATTTATTACACAGCATAATTAAAATAGCATTACTAGTAACATTATTTAAAAAAAAATGTACTTTGTTAGAAAACGAGTAAACACACTGGTTTGGTTTAAATAAAGGGATTATCGAAAAAAATTTACTTTTAGGAAAAAGTAATCTCATAAAGTGCTTGATTCCGATTAAATTGCGTGTTATTTAAAGACGCTTCAGTGGATAAATATTAAAAAAAATCGTTTTCGTAGATAGACTCGTTAAACTCCGTATTAATATAGACATAAGTTCATCCATAACTTCTTACCGGTATCTATGGTATCTGCTCTAGACGACATATTGGTTTTCGGATCTGAATGTCTCTATCATCTCGTATCTCTAAAGCTATGTTGAAAGCGTTGTGGTTAGAGTACCTGGCTAAACTTCGGGTCCTGGCTTCGAGGCTTGTGCAGAAACAAAAGTAAGTATTTCGAGTCTGGTTTTGAAGTGATATTCTCCGTGTCTTTAACACTGCAATCTAACCTTCCTCCGATCTTATCGCATGAGCGTTACATCAGTTGTGGGTAGGCTATGACGAGTTAGTGCCTCTGTGTTTACGCGTATACTTTTAGCACTATAATATATTATGTACACTTGAGAGTTTCCAACAAAATTCTGAAATCGTCGTCATGGTCAAATATGGGCAGAAGAGCATAAATTACCGGTAGGATTTCTTTGCCGGAATCCGGCCAGGTAGGTACCACCAGAGCCATTATTATGCCATTACATTAACATTACTGTGTTTCGGTCTGAAGGCCCCTGAGAGTCAATTTAATCGCTGGGGATATGAGAATTAAGAACTGAGTCTTAGAAATATTATGTATGACATAGAATCTGTTATGGACAGTCGTTATACTCGTACTTACCATCAGGTGAACGTTTTGTTCGTCTCGTCGCTTAATATTATAAAAAAATCAATTCCATTAACAATTCCATAGGCTAAATTTCTGCGATCATAACGATTACATCTATCCATGGGATACGTTGAGGACGAGTGACTGTTTCTATGCGAGGCGCTATGATGTATCGTGTGCAGGATCCAATATAAATAGATTCAGTAATCATGACCCGGTTCAAAATAAACGTATTCCGACTGATCATATAATTTAAAGTCAATAAACGTTTATTAATTATTTATTTAATAATGTTTCCTATCGACTGATAATGTTTGGTAATGTGTGATGTTTACTTCACAAAACTATAACATAAGCGAAATGAAATTTCAACTGAATGAACTCATTGTTAATATCGACTATATATAATTTTAGAAACGAGTCATACTTTTTAGACTAGAGTAAATTTGTGGACGCAACTGATAAAAAAATTCTGTGGAATTGATATTGTTTCATTAAAGAATGACTCAAGGTTGCATTACGGTATTCCCTATTCAAATTTGATTGTCTGTTTAAGCTGATATTTCAAGTTCTTTTTTTGTAACTTTGGTGGTTCTTTTTATGGTGTCATTGCTATTTAATATTCGAAGTACTTTAATTTTTTTTTGTTTATTTAAAAAAGATTTCTCTTGTATCGTGAGCGTTAAAGACATAATTTTCAAATCACAACCAGACTCTAAAACCAATGATTTGTGTTTTTGCACAAATAGCTCCAGCTTTTATTTGAACTCAGGACCCGCAGCACAAAAACATAGACAACCGTCTATGTTATTTTCACAAAAGATGAGTACACTACATACATTGATACTGATTTTCGTGTATTCTATTTTATTCTAATCAATATAATTGAGTATTTTCTTAATGTTCTGACATAAGCTATCATTGTCAACTTCTTTACAGTCCATTGCTAGACATAAGCACCTCTTTAGTTTTTTTATAGAAGTAAATAAGTATAATTTACGTGTTGGTATGTGAGGATGATATACCATCATCCTCAGCACAGGACCCATTCGGGGATTTGTATGAAGATTGCGCAAAAAGAGATATTAGTATGGAAGAGATTGCGGAAGCGATTAATAGTATGAAATTGGGCAAAACTGCACTATAACCGAATTACGGTCGAGATGCTGAAATCTGGACAGGGCGTGGTAGCTAGTCAGCTGTGCCGCTTATGTAACCTTTTCTGAAGGAGCGGCAAAGTACTAGTAGACTGGCATAAGGCCGTCATCGTACCACTTTACAAAGCGAAAGGGTCGCAGCAAGACTCCAAAAAACTACCGAGGCATTAGCTTGCTCAGTATCATCGGCAAACTTTATGCTAAGGTATTGATTAAGAGAGTGATGAATGAAACTGAAGTGGAGATATGGGATGTACAAGCAGGATTTAGGAGAGGAATGGGGTGCTTGGATAAGGTCTTTTCCTTAACGAAGCATAGCCGAAAAATTCTTGGCTCAAAGTCAAAAGGTCTATTGCGCATTCGTAGGCTTGGAAAAGACTTATGATAGAGTGGTGAGGAATGAATTGTGGTCGAAATTATCTATGTATAGGGTGAACGGCAGCTTGATACAAGCACTGAAATCACTCTATAAGGATTAGTAAACGGGGCTTACGCAGACTGGTTTAACATCGAAAAAGGTGTTAGACAGGGATGTGCAGCGTCGCCGTGGCTGTTTAATAAGTTACTATTCACAGACAACTACTTAATAGATTTAAAGAGAATGCGTATGGATTAAGAATGAATGATATGATCAATGTAAATTGCCGACTCTACGCCAATGATCAGATTATATTAGCATCATCGGAGGAGGAGTTGCAGGCGATGGTTAATATTATTCATGATGCCCTTAAAAGAAAAGGGATGAAAGTGAATGTAAGTAAGGCGCTAGTAATGGGATCGTAGAGTTAGAGATAGAGAAGAAAACAAGTGAATGAGACCTTTTGAGGAAACGTAGCGTAAAAAGTACCCGCAACCGACGGGCGTGTATGAAAACGTTATGAAAGTAGAAGAAGCGAAAGATGTGTGAAAGGATCGTAGTTTATGGAAAGATGTAGTCTCTGCCTACCCCAATAGGAAAGTGTCGTGACTGTATGTATGAATGTTGGTATGTGCAACGTTTGCCCATAACAATGTCAATGCTGTGTCACCCAGTACATTTCTATGTGGCCCCACTCGGCGCTCGTCACCGTGATGCATTAGTTCTTGAGTTTTATAAATACAGTTATTACACTAGCTATCTGTGTGTATACCTTTAAACTGAAACTCAGTAATGTTGAACACTGCTGCTTGATAGCAGAATTACTGACACTGCGGTGGTACCTTCTTAGACGGATTACTGCATAGTAATCCTTTCACCAGTAAATTGATATATTTGGCATATCATATTATCACGAATGGCGGCAGATTGGCAATTATTTTTTGTTTGGCATTTTTCAAGAACATGGTTATTTTCCCACCTGTCGAATGCCTTTAGAATTTTCAAGCATTTCAGACAAAAAAAGATGGGTAAGTATCATAGAGTCGCTTATGCTACCATACCAAACGGCGAGAAGTGTGTGTGATTTATTTTAAAAAAGGAATGGGATGAATAAAACCTACCACCAACTGCTTCTATAGTAGTCTTATACTATTTCTTTGGTACTGTACTCGTCGATGCCAGAGAAGTATTGTGTCGTGGTTCTGGAACTTTCGTCGATACACAAACATTAATTCAACTATTTCGTAAAATTCCATTTTTAAATCAGAAGAACCGAGAATCGTAAAACAACAAACAAGTTATCAGTAAATGTACTTTAGTCCATTACAGTGTGATATCTGGATGAATTGAAACGGTAAATTCGTCTATAAACAATATTTCCCGCTACTGCATCGATTACCGGCTGTCTTACTCATTATCCCAACCAATGGTTCGTACTCGTAAATACGCATCCAAACTGATTCATGTCTACGCATTGTTCGTTGGGTTTCTTATATTTTGACGACTACGTGGCCCAGTGGTCGAATTCACCTATCTTCTACGCTGCAGGTCCTGGGTTCGAATACCGGTCGGAGCCAAGTTTTGTGCACGAACATAAAATATTAATTTTTGGGCATGGTTGTGTCATCATGGCCTGCCTTCGATTTTATCGCATAAGCGTTACATAGGGCAAGGTTACGTAGAGTGAGTGCCTCTGTGTTTTTTTATAGAAGAAAGTGATGAGACGAGCAAAATATTCACCTGGTAGTAAGTGCAACGTCTGCCCATAACCAAATTCTCGTACGACACTCTGAGCGATCTAAATTTATGTCACTCTCGCGTCAGACGTATGTCACGCGATATATAGACGCACATCAAAGCTTTACTTCATATTCTTTTGAATTTATGTCATATATTGACATTTCGAGCGAGGTTCCTATCTCCGTTCGGACTTTTGACATATCGGTAGATCTGGACGGTGAGAACCGCTCTGGTACGCAGTGTTGGCTATTGCGCGCCGCACCCTACGGCGATCATGCGCCATCTTGACTGTATTTCTATAAACTACTGTGTGTTCAGTGTTCGTGTGAGTCGTGGCTGACTGTATCGTGGACTGTAGGGCTCAGTGCCCTTTAGACCGAAATACGGTAATGTTTGCACACTACTGCTTTACGGCAGAATAATTGTCCCTGTCTGAAAGTACCTACCTAGGTACCTACCTACCATACTTGTGGCACTATAATACCGTTTGTTCCTGCGCACTTAATAGCTTCCGACAGTATTCTGAAGTTAGTCGAAATTCGGCCAGAAGGACATCATCATCATACTTTTCACCTGATTTATGATCATGGTATTAATCGGATCGCGAAATTTTGAAGCCGCTCTGGCTTAATAAGTTAGTACAATTAAATCGGGATATCAGGCGTCGGCGTAGTCGAGAATAGAGAGCAACAGTGATTGCACGAGCGTAATTTTAGTGTAAGTTGGAAGGAAGTTTCGTAGCTGTTTCAGAGAGGCAGCTGCAGCTAAGGTTTTACGGCTTACCGCTGCCAACTGGGGACGCCACGATAGCTGTCTGTCCCTAACTATACCCAAGTTTTTCACAGTTTTACTGATCTCTATGAGAGTTCCATCAATTACGACGTTCGGACGGCTGTGCCTCTAAATTTAAGCAATCATATTAGAGCTGCCTATAACTATGATCTGTGTTTTACTGGTATTTACACAAATGCTGTGTCACCACAAACATTCCTTTGTGGCACTACACTACGCAAGTCACCTTGAGACATCAGACAGGCTGGGCCCGCGAGCACAGCTATTCTAATCCGATGAAGTTGTATAAGCCACAAAGGCTGACAGCAAAACCACACGGAAATTATATCAAATATTTGTCGTTAACTCTGTGGGTATTTAATTATTTATTCTGATATTCTAATATATCCGATATTTTCGTTAATTTTTTTTTTGTTTATTATTTAATAATTTGGTGGGTTATTAATATTTTTTTATAGGTTACTAAGTTTAGGTTTACATGGTTTTCATTCCTTTTAAATACTTATTAAAAAAAGTGTCTGTCTTGTGAGAAAAAAGTTTTCTTAGACTCATACAATACTTATGAGATAAAGAAAATATAATAATTTGCAAGATACCACACCTCAAACACACGTTCTATTATATTCCTCCGTAAAATCTAAAAACTGTACAAATTGGAGGCTATGTGGATGGACGTGTTCCGCATGGCTTCAATCAATGCTACTTTTTATTTAGGAATATTTAGGGTAAAATCTGAAAACCTGTAGAAATTAGAGGCTTTGCGCGAGACTTTAATTTTCATTTTAGTCATCATTATTTTTGTTCATGGCAGTTTAAACATTTCTCTTAATCCATACTTATCCCTACTAATATTATAAATGTCTATGTAACTCTCTTTGTCCCTCTGTCTGTTTGTTACCTTTTCACAGCTTAACCGTTAAACTGTTCAAAAACAAAAACGGTACAAAGATAGCAATCGTGGAAACGTACATAAGATACTTTTTATTCCGGAAAAACAAACAGTTCTCACGGTACGTTTCAAAAACCTAAAATCACACGGCCGTAGTCGTGGACTTCAGCTAGTTAAAAAAAATTGAGAACACTTTAACATAATATATTATGTATTTAATAGTGAATTTATTCTGCGCTTTTATCAGAATAATGTTTAATTTAACATAAAAGGTAACAAAGAACAGATAATAAGATGAAATAAAGAGAAAAAATTCATGTTGCTTTAGTCTGTTAGAGGAAACGCAATTTCCAGAACTTAATTAATCCACATTTAAGTACACTATAAAGTCTATACATTAAGCAATATACTCAGTGTGAAGAATTCGCCTGTGTTACATATAAAAACTATTAGACTTGTGTGGTTGACCGCTATAATGTGAGTTGGATCTAGCAGTGGGACATTTATTGCCTGTTACTTTCTACTCGTAACGTGCGTTGAAGCGAATAAGAGCGAAAATGTTTAACATTTTTTTCATTTTAATTATAGCACAGACATACAAGCATACACTGCCTCTGATGGTAAGATGTCACTGTGACCCATAGACATAAATATATCCTCGATAAAGTATCAAGATTTGGATGTACCATCATAGGGCTATGGTGGCTGGCTGGTTATGCCCCAATGCCAGAAATTGGTTCCAGGTTTTTTCACTCAAACATAGCAGATTTAAGTCGATTTTTATACTGGTATTCTGTGAAAGCATTTTTCTGGAGTCGTGCCCACTGCAATATTTTTTTATGTAAGAAAGTGACGAGACGATGAAGTCGTTCATCTGATGGTATGTGTACAATCTGCCTATATCAAATGCTGCGTCACTCCAAATATTTATGTGAGGCACCACGCTACACTCATTACCCTGAGAGATCAGTACTTTAGTCTCATATGACCAGTAATTACACTAGCTATCTGTGCCCTCTAAAATGGAACACAGTAATGTTTGCATTCTACTGCTTCACAGCTGAATATTTAGTAGTTATGTTTGTAAGTATTACCAGTAAAAACTTAGCGTTATCGATGTCGCAAAAAAGTCACAACCCCAAATTTAAAACTTACTCTCCAAATGATAATATGTGAAAATTTTAAGAAGTTATTAAAGTATTATTACTTATTAAAGTGACAAAAAGGGGAGAATAAAGAGAGCATTGCGTACCTAATTGCGAAAGGGACCATGGTAGAGGTATTTTATTTTATGATTTTCCGAGAATACCCGATAGTTAAATGATATTACTGTGACAAAGAAACTGACCCTTAATCACTACAATTAATTTACTAAAGAGCTTGCGCTAAAAATTTTCAGCTAGTTATACTGACTTCGCCCCGGCTTCGCACGGGCACGAGAAAAACAGCACTAGCATCCAATCTTAGCGCCGCCCACTACCATCTAGAGACCGCGAAGCCGACCTTGCTTTTTCTTACAGAGACACAGATATCTTCTCCGGCGGATACCGCTTATCTCTCCTACCCGGGGTACAAACTGAAACACTCCTTTGTGCCACGAACTGGAGTTTGTGTATACGTCAGAGAGGATATGTGTTCTCGAGGCCTCGACAGTCTTAAAGGTACGGACCTGTCCATCCTTTGGCTGCGCATGGATAGCGACGACCACCCTCGCGTCTATGGGTGCCTCTATAGGTCTCATAGCGGTAACAACGGCGAAACTGACCGACTCATCGACCACATCCAGATGGCTGCATTGACTTTGCCTTGGCATATGATCTGACACAACTGGTCACTTCGCCAACGCCGGTTCCAGACGTGGAGGATCATACGCCTTCCCTGCTGGACCTTCTGCTGATCTCTCATCCGGACAGATATCAAGTCTCCGTCGATGCCCCTCTGGGATCTTCGGACCACTGTCTGATCCGGAGTACGGTGCCTCTCACGTGTTCATCGCGGTTGTGATCTGCAAGCAACCGCCGTGTGTGGCACTACAGCTCAGCAGATTGGGATGGGATGCGGTCCTTCTTTGCATCCTACCCTTCGAGGCGGGTTTGCTTCTCGCTAGATGATCCGAACGCGGTTGCTGAATCTGTCACAGATGTTGTACTTCAGGGTATGGAACTCTTTATTCCATCCTCTGTCGTGCCTATCGGTGGCAGATCCCAGCCTTGGTTTGGTCGCACCTGTAAAATGGCATCACGCCAAAAGCAGGAGTTTTACTGGACCTGGGCTAAAGCATCGACGTCACGAGATGTAAAAACTAGCGAACTTAATAAGAAGTACAACTCTGCCTCAAGGTCCTTCAAAAGAGCTATTTCTAAGTCAAAGCCAGAGCACGTTGGCAGAATTGGCGAGAAATTAGTTCGCCTCCCTTTGGGAACTCATGCATTCTGGTCTCTCGCCCAGGCTGTTCTTGGGAATTTCTGTCAGCCACCCCTTCCATCTCTGCACAGGGAGGATGACTCGCTGGCCCATGCCGCAAAGGAGAAAGCCGATCTTTTGGGCTCCCTTTTTGCGGCCAACTCGTATCTCGGTGACAGGGCAAACACGCCGCCAATCATCCCGCGGTGTGAGTGCTCTATGCCGGAAATCACGTTCCTGCAGAGCTCTGTGCGCAATGCACTATTCTCCCTGGACATCCATAAGTCGAGTGGGCCTGATGATATCTCCCCTATAGTGCTGAGGATGTGTGCTCCGGAGTTGGCACCGGTCTTCACGCGTCTTTTCCGGTACTCCTACTCTCTAGGCGTCGCCCCGAACTCATGGTAGACAGCTTTGGTGCACCCGATCCCGAAGAAAGGTGACCGCTCGGATCCATCCAACTACAGACCGATCGCCATCACCTCCTTGTTCTCAAAAATAATAGAGTCCATTATTAACTGCCAGCTCTCGAGGTACCTAGAGCAGCACCAGCTGATTAGTGACCGCCAGTACGGTTTCCGTCGGGGTCGCTCAGCTGGTGATCTTCTAGTCTACCTTACGTATCGATGGGTGGAGGCAGTCGAAAGCAAGGGGGAGGCCCTGGCAGTTAGTTTAAACATGGCGAAGGCCTTTGATCGGGTTTGGCACAAAGCGCTTCTCTCGAAGCTTCCTTCCTATGGGCTTCCCGAGAAATTATGCAATTGGGTCACCAGTTTCCTCGCAGAGCAGAGCATCAAGGTCGTAGTAGACGGTGCATACTCGGACTCCAAGTCTGTGGGTGCTGGTGTTCCACAAGGCTGCGTGCTATCGCCAACACTGTTTCTTCTGCATATCAATGATATGTTGCAAATTAGTAACATTCATTGCTATGCAAACGACAGCACTGGTGATGTCTTGTACACCGGCCGTGCTAATGTTTCTCGGGAAAACGTCGACGAGTGTCGGAACAAACTTGTGTCTGAAGTCGAGATTTTGTTTAGACAAAATCTCGGACTGGGGCCGACAAAATTTAGTCCAGTTTAACCCAAATAAGACAAAGGTTTGCGCGTTTACCGCTAAAAAGAAATCCTTCGTCGTATCACCTCGATTTGGAAGCACTCCCCTCGTTTCCTCAGCCAGTATCGGAATCCTTAGCGTAGACATATCGAGTGACGTTCAGTTTCGCGGTCACTTGGAAGGGAAGGCAAAATTGGCTTCTTAAAAGCTTGGCGTGCTCAGTAGAGCGGGACAGTACGTCATGCCGGTCCACCGCTTGCAACTTTACAAGGCGCAGGTTCGGCCTCACATGGAGTACTGTTCTCATCTTTGGGCGGGGGCACTCCCGTGCCAGCTCCTTCCTTTTGACCGTATTCAACGAACAGCGGCTCGAATCGTCGACGACCAGGTTCTTTCCGATCGGCTTGATAAACTGGCCTTGCGAAGAGATGTTGCATCTCTTTGCATTTTTTACAGGATTTACAACGGGGAGTGTTCCGAGGAATTGGTTAGGAATAATTCCAGCCGCTGGTTTTCACCATTGCACTTTGCGGCAGGACACAAAATTCCATTGTCACCACCTGGATGGTTGGCATTCCACCACAGTGCGTTTTTCGCGGAATTTTCTGCCACGTACTACCACTTTATGGAATCATCTGCCGCCGGCGGTTTTTCCGGACAGATACGATTTAGGGACCTTCAAGAAAAGAGTCTATTCCTTCCTCCAAAGCTAGCAACGCACCTGCGATTCCTCTGGTATTGCGGTTGTTCATGGGCGGTGGTGATCACTTACCATCAGGTGAGCCACTAGCTCGTTTGCCCCCTCTCCTATAAAAAAAAAGCCTGACTTGTCTCCGATCTGATCGTTATACGTACGTCTAGGTCGACCCTTACCGGCTTTTTTATTCACGCTTGCTTCATAAATCTGTTTTGTCAATCTTCTTTCATTCATCTTCTCTGCGTGTTCAAACCATCAAAGCATCCCTTTCTCTATCTTTGTCACTACATCTTTAACCACACCAAACGTTCCCTTATCACAGACTCTCAATTCATTCGATCAAAGATACGCTAGCTATACTTCTCAAACTTCTCATTTCCACAGCATCAATCTCACTTTCATGCTTCTGCTGCCAGACACAGCATTCACTTCCATACATAAGTTCTGGTCCCAACTATACGCCGTACTGGGTGTACGGCGTATAGTGGCATTTGACAATCAAATTATTCATTCTTAATCCGTACCCACTCTCTTTCAAATCTTTTAAGCAATTTTCTATGTCAGACAGCCGCGGCGACTTATTATTTCATCTTTTACAAATTTATTTTATACGAATAAAATAAGCAAAATAACCACTTAATACATAACACTTGCGGTACGGCGCTTACCACTGCTGTGTGTCGACGACAGTTACTCTTTGAGTGAGTGTAACTCAAAGGCCAGTTTAGATGGCGCCAAATAAAAATCAGCGAAATAAATGCGCAATATAAAATAGTGCTAATAAATTTAAAAAAAAACAGTATTTTTAATAAATCATGAACTACGTGAGTAATCTTCAATGCTTCAGATAGTCAATTATATAATTTAAACGTCGAATCTCTTTTGAATTGTTCTGGAGCAAAAGCATTCAAATACGATTACAATAAAGTACGAGTCCACAGTCTTGTATAAACTGCTCATCAGACGAGTAAGTATAAGAAAAATCTTACAAGACCCGCCGAGCGACCGAATATTATTATTACGTATTTCGTATTTATAACGTCATAAAATTAAAAATACATTATTAAGCGATTATAAATTACAATTTTGATGACTTTACAAAGTGAACATCTTCGAAAGCAACGTACCGTTTCAGTAACCAATGTAATTACGGTCGAAAACTGAATGAAAATTGGTGCAAATTCAAAAAAAAATAATCGCAGTGCCCGTCTGCACAGCTAAGTCAATGGTATGCAAAGAATCAAAAAGAAAGAAATAGTATTTATTGTCACAGAACTGTCAAGCATACAAAGTAATATATGTTTTGTTTCTGTCATGTGTCACTTGCCGTTGTTACACATGGCGTTGTATACGGAAAATGCATGAAAAGTGAATTTTCTTCATAAATTTGTTTTCGTGATTTATTTTATTAGTAATTCTCCTATTCGAAGCGAAGACAAATCCAACATCATAAAAATCGATCAAGCCGTTCTTGAGTTATAAAATAACTAACACGACTTTGTTTTATATATATATAGATTTTAAAATAAGTAGTTTTAAAGGTATTTAAGAAAATACGAGTAGATGAAACTTGGCCATCCAATAACATCATCGGGATTAGCTGAAAATTAAATTAGCTACTCGTATTAATTAAAGTAAAATAAAGGAAAAATATTAATGTCGTATTACAATGCCATAATATACAACTACAGCACTTCACACAATTTCCACTCTTTTTCGTAATAATGACTTCTAATGTACTAAACTTTTTACTTTGTACTATTTTTAGTATTTATTGATTTTTAATGTTTTTTGTATGATTTTAAGTAAGTGGTTTGCGGGCTGGTTTAATAGCTGCAGTGTAGCCCAGAATTTCGACTTACAAATTCCTGGCACTACACTGCTCTCGACATCAGTAGTGCTCTCACGACCGCGTGGCCTAGTGGTTAGAGTACCTGACAACCACGCCGCGAGTCCTAGTTTCGAATCCCAGACGAAGTCAACATTTGTGCGAAAATACGAATTGTCGGTTTTTGGGTATGGTTGTGTTATGTTTGTCCCTGTGACTCTGACACTGCATCCACAACCTCCGATCTTATCGCATGAGCGTTACATCGGGCGTACGTTTGCGCGTACATTTGTGGCACTATATCTCCTGCACAGTTTATAACTTCCGACGAAATTCGGTAGTTGTTGCCGTGGTTTAAAATTGGCCAATAGGACATCAGTGCCCTACAAACACTATGACGCACTGTGTTTCGCTGACACTGTGGTGGTACCATCTCCTTCATAGAAGTCATATCTTCAGCAAGAATTACAATTTTATAGATTGATAATGCGAAACAAAACACAACTACTAAAATTTTCATAATCAAATCCGACAATTTCATTGAGCAATTCGTAACCACAAACGTAATAAACGCTTTTAATTGTAAATTCAAGAGTTAATATGGGTATGAGGTGATCGTTGCCAAGCTATTTCTACATCTTTATAATGCTGCTGTAATTGTACATTGTTTTTAACTGATTGAAAAGAAAAAAAATTGCCTGCAGGGTTTCTTACTGGTTAGTAGCTTAAAAAATAGACGTTTAATGAGTATTATGTAAATGATCTATATTGAATATAAAAATATTCTATTCTGAACAACATACGTATATACTAAATAATAATTACTAAAGCGCAACAGAAAATAGTAATAATATAAACACAATGCCACAGTTTGATAATTAATAAACATATAAAACAAAATAAATAAAAAAAAGGATAAAGGCGCACGAGACTATGACTCCACAAGAACAATTTTGGCAAGTGCCAAAAGCTTAGGGTACGGACTGCCAAAAACTGATGTCGCAGGAAGGAGACGACATCTCATAGCGCATGCTTTTAAGCTTAGTTGTAGTGCTTAATAGGAATATTAGTAATGTATTAGGATTACTAGTATTCTTTTTTATGTATGTTTACCCCTAATTATGTTTATAATTTCCTTAAGTCTTGCGAAAATGCATATACGAGTATGATGCTGAAATATTTTATGATATATTAAAGCATCGTAATTCGATTTCTTACACTAGTGTATTTTGATTTAGCAGATCGTTTGATCCAACTGCCAGGAATCTCATTGTCAGTTCAGTTTGTCTGTGTATTGTAATGTTATTGACAGCTTTCCGTAGTTATACAATCTTCGGAAAACTCTCATGGTCATCAATTTATGACATAGTGATATCTTTACGTTAAGAAATTTGTTAAAGTGACCGATAACAAACGGCGTTGGTGATTTCAACAAATGGTGATATCTTCCAGTTGATCCAGTAATAAGGTTCCGTCTAGGTAGGTACCACCGCAGTGCCGATTATTCTGCAGTACGTCAAGCAGTAGTTGGCAAACATCACTGTGTTTAGTTCTGAAGGGCACTGAGAGCTAGTGTAATCACCGGGCATATGAGACTTAATACCTGATGTCTTCGGGTGACGAGTGCAGTGTGCAATGTGGTGCCACTTCGTAATGTTCTGGTGAAACTTTGCATTTATTATGAGCGGACGTTACACTTACCATCAGATTGACGATTTGCTCGTCTTATCATTTTCTTCCATAAAATAATAACCACTAGCTAACATCTGCGCAGGATACATCATGATGCCCTACGTATAAGCACAACCGCACAGGCACTCAGTCGCCTACACGCACATAATATGAAACAGTATCTTAAACGCGATACAATCGGAATACAGCCAGACCTTATGCCAATTTTATTTGTCGCAGAAATATTAGCATCATATATTAAAAGTGCCGTGTGGTGGCGGCTCGTTAAAAGAATACTACCACTCCATCTCATCTCTCATGGATCTCGTAAAAGGCGAGTAAGGAATTATACTGCACTGTGCACCCAACAGCGCATGGTGGCGATGGGCTCACCACCTATCACACCAAGTGCATTATATTGTTTTGGTGAAACGTGGATTGTGGCAGTCATCTGTTTTTGCAGTGAGTGCCCAGTCTCTGACTAGCCCTTATGGGATACAGTAGTGATCGTATGTATGTGTATATTCAAACCTAGTTCCGCCGGTCGAGAACGTTGAACAGTAAGCCAAACAGTTGCCAATATTATTATTAATAATATTGCTCATAGGCATCGAACCTGGGTCCTAATCCTAGTCGGAGGCAACATTTAACACAAAAAAAAATAGTTTTCGAGTCTGGTTGTTCTGTGATATCCCCAGTGTTTTCGACACTGCATCATAGCTTACCCCCATTTATCGCTTGAGCGTTACATCAGACGATGGTAGGTTGTGATGAGTTAGTGCCTCTGTGCTTGTGCGTACACTTGTAGTATATACTTGTGCTGTAACTTCGCCTGCGCAGTTGATAGCTTCCGACAGTATTCAGAAGATTTCAGCGTCGTTATATATCGGCCAGGAGAACATTACCAGTGATGAATCAACAGAATTACCAGGAGTGAGCAGCGGAAAAAGCTTTTTAGCGAACACAATGCTTAAAAATCATATTTCTTAGTTAAAAGAAGTCGACAACGCCAACTTAGTGAGCTCATATCCAAAAGTCGTAAATAAAGCAAAGGCCTATAGAGTAGATGTCCATAAAAACGTCATGTATCGTCCATAAATCTGTAATAGAGTACATATCTCAATATTCGTCATGGGAAAATAATCTGAAATGGTAGCAAATGTCGTTTCGTTATAAATTCCTCAGAAATTAATTTTTACTTTCATAACTTTAAAGCTCAAAGTCACGTTTCCTACGAGTATAAACGGACCACTTGTAAATTACATTTTGGTCTAAGGAAATTTTATGTATTATATACTTATTTCTCAATTACTCTACGGCGACTGCTTATACGAGTAAAGGCAACTCTATAAATAGCATTCCGTGCACCTGTTTTGACCCCTGCGCGTTTAAAAGCAACGTCAAAAATCACAATATAAAACATAGTGTCCTTATATTCGCAAATTTATATAAAAAAATATACAAAAGGTATTTTTAAAGTCATCATCATCATTTCAACATATCTCAAGTCCACTGCTGAATGTTATGGGTAACTCCAAGGCTAACTGCCTGTGCTACTTAACTTTTTTAATTATGTTTATGAATGATGTATGCTTTCTTTTCATCTATATACTTCAAACTGTGGTTGCCAACTCGCCTGCCAAGCATGCCAACTATGACTTTTGTGGCAATCTATGGGGGAGGCAGTGTCAATGTTCGGCAGTGGACTAATGATAGGCTGAAATGATGATGATGTTAACTAAAGACTATGTTGAGAATCGATAAAATAATAATTTTTGTTGGGCTTTACAAAACCTAAACATTATAAACATGGTTAAATAGACAACCGAGAAATTTGGTTATATAGGTGATTTGTTACATAACGCAAATAAATACATATCTACGAAGTTTTAATGTGGTTTCTCATTCCGTTACATACTAAAACACAATTATTTTTTTTATTATAGAAATGGAAGTGGAATTTCTTATCATCTATGTGTACTTCTATTACACCGCCGAGCACGCTTCTCCTACTAACTTTCCGGTTTACTTGTAGAAAATGCGATATGGCATATGTACAGTAAGTACAACGAAATGTAAATAAAAAATATTTTGTATCTCTCTGGCTAATAAACTTACAACTAAAACATAAACAAAAAAATAGTACTAATCTAATGCAGAAAGTTTAAATACGAGTATAATGTGAAGTTACAGGCTAGCTTAAATGGTTTACGAAAATAAAATAAAAAAATACTCTCACCGAAATTGATATTCAGTATATTTAGTATTTGTGTATTTCACAGATCGACATTGATATTCAAATTTGCATTCCTTTAGTGCTCCCAAACCTACTGTGGGTATTAAGATTTGCGTGCCGTGTAATTTATTTATCTTGCTGATTAGTATGCCACGTGGTGTCAGATAATGTATCTACTTCATCTAAGTCTGTTATAAGAACCATGTAATGACACACATGGGATATGTTTTGCTTCAAAAAAATATCGGCAAAAATACTTCCAATGATCTGCTTTATGTACACGGGTTTCTCATAATCGTTATAATTACTACTAAAGACCGTTATAAATCCGTAGAAGTATATCCCCCTACCTACCTTCTACCTCGGTTCCTCGCTGACCTAGGCATTCGGACCTTCACGATAATATTAGGTTAAGGAGAGAAAGTTAATTTGCTAAGATCCGCATGCAAAATGTAAAATGGTGTGTATTGTCAGCCGTCGTGTCAATATCACTTGATAATGCTTCGTTTTGAGGTGAAGCACGTGTCGTGTTCTCGACTTCAGTGTTGTGTATTGCCTAATGGTAATGTTGTAGTGGTGGAGGGTATCTGGTGGCGGCTACCGGTGGCGGTATTGGTTTTCTTAGTGCACGCTGTTAAGGGAGGGCGGGCGGTGCTCTTCGAAACTAGGTAATACACACCATTTTACATTTTGCATGTGGATCTTAGCAAATTAACTTTCTCTCCTTTCCTATAATGGATTTCCGCAAAGTTACGCCTGATTCTATTAACTATAATATAAGGTTATCAGTGTGCGGATTCTTGAAGCCGTAGCATGAAGGTTTATGGCCTAGAGCCTACTTCAATAAACGGGATAATTAGATATCAAAATCGGATTAGTATTTGCGATCAAACATACAAACACTTCATCTTCATTATGGTATTAGACCTATTTCCATAATACTTATTGAAATATTTTTTACACCACTGTTTCGTAAGAAAAGATATGCGGTAGTTTTAAGAAAAACCAAAAAGAATCAATAAATTATCCGATTATAAAGCATGCAAATCTATGTTTATATAAACAGTTACAATATATTTTGCGCCGCTGATAAACTCTACGTATTGACGGCGGTTGCAATCTGGCTGAAGAATATGGTCATCACTATCATACCTTTCACGTGTGTAAGTACAACATCGCGATCGTTTCACTCAGATTTATTGGGTGTGAGATGAAGACGAGTAAGTAAACCAATGTAATTCCTCAAACGGTTCCAGCTACCAGAAATCGTCTGTTGTCGAAGTCAACTTGAAAATAATTATCGATGGAAAGAGTATGAAATTATTTTCTTTCTAAAGTAACGGCAAAGTCGTTTTATATGCGTTTTTAATTAGTGATATGATCTTAATTTTATTTTAGTATTGAAATGCGTAATTAATGTATATTCATCACTTTATTTAACATGTTTATAGTACAACATTGACGACCGCGTGGCCTCGGTTAGCGCACCTGACTTCTACGCCGCGGGTCCTAGATTCGAATCCCAGCCGGAGCCAACATTTGTGCCAAAACGCAAATGGTTTGGTTTTCGGGTCTGGTTGTGTTGTGCATGAGAAATTTGTCTGTAACACGCACCCACAATACAGGAGAAATCCTACTGTGGGGATACGTTAAAAAAATGAATATTATGGCCTCTATTTGTAACTTTATGATAAACATACAAATAGAAGACGAATAGTTTTTTAACATTATATCTATATAGTACTATAAATGGAACAGAAATGATGCAACATAAATTTTGCATAATATTAGCAATATTATTTTATTTATTTATAGTTTTTTGAAGAAAGGGATGCAAACGGCGGACTTAATACCAAGAAGACAGTGGAAGAAGCCTATAGGGCGGTATTGACATACATATTTATTCACATAATTATACGAGTATATACCTATACAATGAAACACACAAACACACATACAAAAACATTCAAAATGTGAATATATGACAACGAACAAAGTAATATTTTCAGACAGAATCAAATAATACTATTAAGCTTTTTGTTCAAAATCCACTTGTTAGAGGATTTTCTTATATCTAGGGGTAACATATTACAGAGTCATGCAGCCGTAACAGTGAAAGGGTTTTGAAAAAAGAAACAGTACGAAATTTGGAGTACAAGATTGTTAAGAGACCGATTGAATATAATGGGAGGAATCCCAGTATTGAAATTTAGATTTCAATTACGCCGGGGTCAATGGATCGGTAAGTAACGGACCGTTAACATTTCTGTAAATTATATTAACGTAACATTAGTGATGCAAATTGTTACCACATGTAATAGAAAAGATTTGACTCATTTTATACCTTTCACATAACTAAAGCATTAACATTTCTCGATTGAGTTTTTCTTTGCGAGTCTACGGCTGGACATCGGTCTCACCAAATCAAAAAGAATTTTCTGTAATCGCCATGCTAAATATTCGATATATATCGGTCTAAATATTCTAGATCTAAAATATTTCGAATGTGACTACTGCTTGGTGTAGTGGTCAGGTCTAGTGATTGGGTGCCTGACTTTACGTCGCGAGTTCTGGATTCGAATAGCCAGAACCAACATTTGGGCAATAACAAAAATCCTGGATTTTCGGAACAGGTTATTTTGTGACTGCTCCCGAGTATCTGACGCTGCATCCTAGCCTGCCACAGCATGAGCGTTACGTCGGGCGCGGGGAGGCTAAGCAGGTTAGTGCCTCTGAGTCTGCAGCTACGCTATGGGCACTGTAATCTCTCCTTCGCCGTCAATAGATTTTCGACAATATTCTGAAGTTGTCGCTGTGATTGAAAACGAACTAGAAGGACATTACTTAGTACAACCAGTATTCTTGGATTTCGGCCGCCCTGGGATTTTTCTAGCATTACTTTTTTGCCACCCACGGCCTGAATTTCCGCTTACACTGCAAATGTATCATAGCATTAATATTAATTAAACACCAATAGGTCATTCAGATTGCCTTTCGGAATATTGTATTCGAAAAGAAAATGAGCCGAACTGAAATTAGGTTGTTTTCTCATTTTTTTAATGTTAAATTCGACTTAAAGAGAAATACGATTAATTAAAAGAAATCATTCTTACCGTTTCACAAATTAATAAAAGCAATTAGGGTGATTTCAAAGGGCGAAATCGCGCTCGGTTTAACAATCGGCTCGGTTGGTGCTGTGTCTAGAACGGCTTCTACGATATCGAGGGTTCGATTACTTGACGGAACTAATATTGGCCTACAGACAGTGGTTCTGTGTTTGAGAGTTTGTACATGTGCAATGAATGTCTAAAAACGCACCTATGATATAAGAGTCATCCTATGGAGATGAACCTATTTCTTAATTAATGTATACAAATAAATAAAATAGAAGTGTCTGTTTGTAATAAGGAAACATCGGAACAAAAAAAACTGAGGTTGCCAACGCGCCTGTCAAGCGTGGCAACTATGGCAAAATACCCCCCATATTGAGCTACAAACTTGTGTGGCAATATCTTTATTTTATTGCATAAAGTGATGATACAACCAAAAATTTCATCTGATGGTAAGTGCAACGTCTACCCATAACAAATACTGTGTCACAAAGAAAATTTCTGTGTGAGACTACACTGTACCCATCAACCTGAGACATAAATTCTTAAGTCTCATATGCCCAGTGATTACGCTAACTCACAGTACCCTTGAAACCGAAACACAGTAATGTTTGAACACTACTGTTTCACGGTAAAATAACTGGCCCTGGGATAGTATCCACCTAGACGGATTCTTGAACAGAAATCCTACCACCAGACGCCTATGTTAAGCAGTGGACAAGTGATAGACTGAAACGACGACGACGACTCAATGCTTATGAAAGTATATACTTGTAAGAAATAAACAATTTTTGAATTTTTCGTCTGTCTGTCTGTTTGTTCGGGAAAATCTCCGAAATGGCTATACCGATTTTGACAGGACTTTCACTTTTTTTTATTGGATATAGTGAAGAAGCGAGCAAAACGTTCACCTGATGGTAAGTGCAACGTCTGCCCATAACAAATACTGTGTCACCCAGAAATGTTCTGTGTGGCGCCATACTGTGCCCATCACCCTGAGACATAAGTTCTTAAGTCTCATATACCCAGTGATAACACTGGCTCTCTTCAGACCAGATCTCATTCTTGAAAGTTATGTTTCAACACTTCTGCTCAACGGCAGCATAATTGGCCTGCCTGGTGGTGGTAGGCGGATTCCTGCATAGGATCAACCAGTCATCTTCATCTTCCGTTTTAGGTACAATTCAATTTTAAAATATTCTTAGAAAGACATTAATAGCATAGTTTATTTTATCTTATCCAATAAAGAGTTTAAGAAGTATTAGACAGTCTTCAAATATTAATCGATATTTGCTCATCGAATCTTTTTCCATTACCACCATTACCATCAAAAATTATTTTACTGTGTCATTGGCTATTAAAAATAATTATTTTTTAATTGCAATATTATATTTTCAATTGCAAATTTATTAATTGCAATACTTAGCAATCGTTACTAATCGTTATTCGTTGATGATAGCAGTATAAAAATCGTTGTCGTAAAAAGCAACAAAGGGTACAGAAACAGTCAATAAATATCCCACTGCTGAACACAGCCTCCTCTTATTTCTACGAGTGTTTTGGAGCCGGGTCCGCCAGGCTGCTCCAATTCGGGTTGGCGGACTTCACATCTCCTCGAAATTTTATTCATCAGAAATGCAAGCTTGTCACGATGTTTTCCTTCACTTCGGAATCCGTGGTAACACTTAAAATTGCAGAACAATTTCAGTGATGCCGGCACCAGGGATCGAACTTAGGACACTTGTGTACTACGAAATTAATGACGAATGTCTGGCCTACAAAAAAAAGTGAAATTTGACAGATTTGTGACAGGCACCAACGTCAAAGCGGTGCTAGCATTTCGCATCTGTCACGCTGGTTCCTATGTACTGCGGACGCCAACATAGCTGCCAAATGTGGCGATTACAGTAAATTCCAGTTTAAGGAATGCATGTTCAATAATGGGTTTTTTGCGTGCTGATGGTGCCACTTTGCATTTCTTACTGAAACTTAGGAGTCTACATTCTAAATTTTTTTATCATAACACCTTATTCGTTATCATCATCTTCATCGTAATTTAAGCCTACCATAAGTCTTCTGTTACTTCTGTTATTCCCCAATAGACTGCCACAAAACTCTCCTATACCACCTGTATCTACGACTTCCTGCAAATCCATCCTAGTTGTCGCTCCATCTACGATAGCATCCATAATACTCGTATCTTATTAAAAATAAATAATATAATATTTGTAGCTTACTAGACAGTAATGATTATTCCTGCAATTAAAAAACCTCTAAAGTTTTCTGCAATAGTGAAAGAGTAAAATATTTAATTTTAAATTCAACATTAAAAAATAAAAAAGGTCACCGATTTCTTTACTTAAGAATATTTGTCAAAATTCATTCATGGAAATTATTTAATATATCATTTGCGACTGCTTCACCGTATCATATTTATTTGCAAATGTAATATTCTCGCAAATGAACATACGAAATTCACCACTCTAAGTACTTATTTATAATCGTTTCTCATGAGACTTGTATCTCCATATAAAGAAAACACGACCTTGCAAACCGCCTTAACTTTTCACTAAAGATGATTAACATTTTTTGAAATAAAAATAAAACCGAAAGTAATTAAGATCATGTGTTCCATTACAATTAAAGAGTCAATGGTCTTCATCAATAAAGCATGGCATAATTGACGTAACACCTCCTGTAGGCAGTACTTAATAAGAGTTTTATAACGTTATTAAATAACAGCTGCATATTCCAAGAATTTTCGGTACTAATTTTTTTAATTAATTTCGTTCGTAAATTCCTATGTTCCAATAATAATAAGGGACTGTACGATGTTACTGTGATATGAAGTATAATTACTTACAATTAATTATATTCTTGAGTAGGGAATTCGATGTCGGTCGTGTTGTAAATACACTGAAAAACTTTTTAACTCTGAAAACATGTAAATATAACACTTTCGAGATTTTTTTTTTTAATTAATTAAATCATCGTCTATTGGAAAACGAAACGACCAAAACGTATTTAATCACTTCATATTAAAGTTTTTTGTTGTTGTTTCAATTTTAGATTTCGCGATCGCGGAATTGAGTCGAAAGCGGCGAGGATCGCGAGCGTCCACACCGGAGTTTGGTGTGGAAGTGAAAAGAACAAGAAGCGCTCCCGCCTCGTCACTATCAGAGGCTATCCCGACTGATTTTTTTGCAGCACCCCAATCCGTGCGGTCAATTAAGGAAGATTACGCGGAGATTGAACGTCGACCAATTTAACTCCAGTGAATATTGTTGATAAATCAGTATCCAGTTGGTGCTAAATCGTCATACATGACGCTCTTACAAAGTAAAATTAGATTTATCTTCTCGTTCAATGAAAAATTCAGCATTAAGATATGATTAATAGAAGTAAGTTAGATTAATAGAAGAAGTTCTTTATTCTATTTCAAAAAGTTAAAGAAAGCTATATTGAGACTTTGGTCTCTCTTACCTAGGGCAGACACTGGTTGTGGGATTCCTACGCAGGAAGAGCCTGTTGTTTTTCCGTGAAGCGTTTGTGTAAAAATATTACTGTTTTTCCGTCTTAAGGGCCCTTACAACTAGTGTTATAACTGAACATATGAGATTTGAGAACTGATTTCTCAGTTAGACGTATTTAAGTGCCACACATAAATATTGTGGGTGACAGCATTTATTATGCAGATTGCAGATCAGTGATTGGAGCAGAATTATCAGCGATGAAATTGTCCTGCAGTATCATGCTGAGCCAAAACCTTTTTCGGTGACTAGATTATATTTTTTTTTGTTATATTGCCTTATTATTGTACTTTCTAGTATGTGATGTGTATAGTTTCAAAGAATAAATGTCTTTCTTTTATATTGTATTCTATTCTAAACATCGCACTGCAACCATCTACTACCATTTTTAAGGGGGGTTTGGTGACAGTATAAGGCCACCTCGCTACTCTAGTGCGAACGAGCATCATTTTAACTGGTGGTAGTATTACTATGCAGAAAAGTTCTGTGTGACATAACATTTGTTATTGGCAGACGCTGCACTTACCACCAGGTGAACGATTTTCTCGTCTTGTTATTTTTTATGGAATGATATTAATCGAATTTTTTTTAAAGGAATAACCTTCATAAAAAATCCTTTCAAAATAATATGACGGCCGCGTGACCTAGTGGTTAGCGTACCTGACTTCGAATCCTAGCCGGAGCCAACATTTGTATATATATATATATATATATATATATATATATACATATTTCATTACTAAGACAGATTTCCTCATGATGGTGAAAGACCATAGATCACATATGAAATCGGAAAGTTATTAAAAGTTTATTTAACCATTTTAGCGGTCCTCAAGTAAATTTACGACGATAACAAAATAAAATTAGGTCAAATTTGTTTATGTATGTAATTTAATATAAACATATTTTTTTAATAAAGAATGCTAGCGATGATATTAATATCACTAGAATTCTTGTTAATCAGTTAAAATAAACTAAAGCGCTTTTGATAAAAGTTGGTTCACGATAATAAAAAAATGGCGGATTCGATATGACGACCGCGTGGCCTAGTCGTTAGAGTGTTGAATGGTGATTTCTATGCGGCGGGTTCTTGGTACGAATCCTAGCTGGAGCCAAAATTTGCGCAATAACACTAATAGTTGGTTTTCGGCTCTGGTTGGTTCCTCATGTGAAACTTATATCTGTAAAACGCACTCGCGATACACGAGAAATCTAGTGTGAGGCTGTAAAAAGAAAGAAATGATATAACGATATTTATAGAAATTCACTCCCTTGCGGTGGCGGCTTAAGAGAGTCTACTACCCCATATCATCCCATGGGTGTCGTAAAAGTCGACAGAGGGAAAACAGGAGATCGACAGCAACCTCTACCTGGAACATCTGATTACCAACCCACCGGGTTGTCACCAGCAGTTTATTAATCAAGCGTGGCAACTATGGCAAAGTGTCTCCAAAATTAGAGCTACAAACTTTAGTGGCAATCTATGGGGGAGGCCTATGTTCAACAGTGGAGTTATAGGCAGAAATGATGGTGGCGATGACGCCATTGTCGTCATCGGTCTCTTAAAAGTTTCAGTCTGGACAAAGGTTTGCGGAAGCGTATTTGCCGTAATCACTCGCACCAAACGCTCCGTACCTTAGACGCTAGTGCCCGTCACTAGTCTGTCGAAAATCACATAGTTATTCTGCCACCCTTCTGAAACCACGAGATTTTCCTTGCATATCCCTTTTTTGGAGAAACGTACGTCTTAACTGTCATAGTACGCGAGTGACCTGAGTTCGTTACCCAGTACCAGCACTTCCAAAACTGTTCTGCGATTTAAGATGAGATGTGAAGTCCGCCAACCTGCATTGGAGCAGCAGATGGATACACTACCCCATCTGTCGATAACCATGAGATTTTCCGGGTATTTTGCTTAGTCCATTTGTACGTTGCCCACAGAATGAGACACGATGAGGCAGTTTTTCTTAAACCGCCGCCACACGGCAAATCGTTTTAAGACTTATTTACTTAAAACTAAATTTGAAATTGGCTTTGGAGTTCAAAAAAAAATAATCTAATACCGAAAGTTCTTACTGTATAGCAACAGGTTTTCGACAAAATACAGGTCGAAGTTATCGGAGGCAACAAGAGGCACTCAGTCGCCCTCTCCAACCTGTATTTGACGTTACATCTACGCAATACGATCGGAGAAAGGTAAAGAAGCATCGTCGAGATTTAGGGACAGTTAAGTACATTCAGATCGAAAGAAATACGTCTTATCCTTCTTATCTAAAAGAAAAGTTTAAGTTTTTAAATGATACCCATTGGCGAAATCTGAGATCTTCAGAGAATCCTCTATTACAAATGCCTTCTCACAGTACTAAATTCACAGATGGATCCTTCACTGTACAGGCCGTGCGTCTATGGAATGCATTACCTGTGGAAGTTAGACGTGCTCAGTCTTTAATAGTATTCAAAAGGCTCGTCAAAAGTCACTACCTGTCGCTTTCATTTTAAACCCTTTTTTCGATATTTATGTATGTGTATATTTGTGTATGTATATGTATATTCATGTATATATACATGTATTTTATTTTAATGTATGTGTGTACGTAAGTATATATTTGGTATATATTTGTGTTTATTATTTCATAATATATTTATATTGCTATCTATTAATCGCCGGCACACCCTCTTTAATAGTTCCTTCAGTTATGTCCATTTACCGGTTGTCTGGAAGAAATCGGTCTTAGCGATAAGACCGCCGATTGCTATACCATTTTGTTGAATGTTTTTGTTTTTTTAAATATTATTTTCTTATACATTGGTGTGTAATAAAGAGTAAATAAATAAATAAATACAATCCGTCTTGTGCAAAAACATATAATACTCGTACACTGACTGCTAAACTACAAAGTCTAAAAAAAATATGTTTAATTGTCGTTCAAATCAGCCTGCAATCTGTAATTTGGAGGGCAAAAACCCTTTTCAAACTGGGGGCTAGTATTTTACTGAAAGTTAATTCTCCTACCTAACGTAGGAGTTACACATCTATTTCGTCACAAGAGAAGCTCAAGAAATATCTCATACATTCTATAATCGCGCTTTGAAAGTTTGTGAGACGCGAACTATATTTACCACATCTAAATATTAGTAAGAGAAGTCGTCCTCCCCAGATTAGACCACCCGAGGTAGCTACCCTTTTCCTTGACTATATCATCCGCCTGAATTGCTCTCGGTACCTGACACCTTGTTGCTTAAATACTCATGAAGGTTACAAATATGAATATTTTAGATCTGGCATATAACGAATTAGTTAATAGACTATGGGCTTACGGGAATCCATTGTAAACATACATTCACGCCTATTTCTTAGATAAAGGGTAGGCAGGGGCCACTCCCGTAGCCCACGTTTCGCCCTCGCGGGAATGAGACGTAACGGATAACGAACCACGTCGATACTACCACCACGAGATAACATAGCTCGCAGAACGGTTACGCTTTGGGGATGAAAGGTTCTTGAGTTCAACCCCGTACCGGAAACCATCCACTCCTCGACCTTTGACTAGATGGACCGACGACCTGCACGATTTTGCGGTAAGTCGATGGATACAGGTGTCTTAGCACCGTGTTTTGTGACAATCTATAAGGAAAGGCCTATGTTCAACAGTGTACTAGTGATGGGCTGAAATAATAAGTATGATGGTGATGAATAGAATAATGCTTGTTTGCTAACATACTTGCAGGTTCTTGTGCACGCTATTGTGGATATGTGGGCTAGGTAAAACTAAGTAATAATTAATCTTTCATACAAATCTTCGGACTGCAAGTTAAATTAACTGGTGGTAGGATTCCTATGCAGGAATCCGTCTACCACCCCAGGGCCAGTTATTCTACCGTGAAGCAGTAGTGTGCAAACATTACTGTCTTTCGGTTTGAAGGGCACCGTGAGCTAGCATAATCACTGGGCATATGAGACCTAAGAACTGATGTCTCAGGGTGACGGGCGCAGTGTAGTGTCACACAGAAATGTTCTGGGTGACATAACATTTGTTATGCGTTGCACTTTTAGTCGTTTTGCTCGTTTCGTCATTCTATCCAATAAAAAAAAATTGTTTCTATCGATAAATGTATTATTTTGAACTGTATGTCTTTGACCGATTCGCTATTTCTGATGTTTCATTACTGGACTTTTAAGACACTCACGGGTTAAATGTGGCAGAAGCATCTCCTACGCGGTGTAAGAGAATCTACCACCATATTGCATCCCGTGGCTTACCACACGATAAATATTGAAACGCATACTTCGAATGAAACGTCATTAAATATGAATTTTCAAGATTTTTTTGATTATTTGGGCAGTCATTTTTAATTTAGATAACGTTCAAAGAGTATCGCGCACGAGTCCCCGTAATATATCGGAGCCGTCGCATATCTGTCCCCCGACATTTATACTTGTCAACAGATAGGCAAAGAACTCGGATTGAAACTCGCAGCTCGTATCAACTGATTTGATCCCGACCCCGGCTTTTTTCAAATTTAGTGCTACTAACGCAGTTCTTCTTGTACACAAGTAACATAAAGATGTCTTGTCTGTACTATCAGATTAATTGGCTCCATTATATAATTTCGGTGATGTAATTGCTGTAAGCCTTATTGGGTTTTACAGCTTCATCGGATGCTGTGCTCACGGGCCAGGTCGGTAACTCTGGGCGGTGAGAATCGCCCTGGAACACGGGTGTATCGTGTGTACGCGGTGTGATTGTCGATTGCTGCGCGCCGCTCTCTACGGCGGTCGCGCGTTGTGGTGCGTGTTATATTAAAGCTATTAACTGTGTGTACAGAGGAGCCTGGATCGTGACTGACCATATCGCGGCCAGGGAGTGCTGAGACGTCCGTGTCGTCTAGCACGTTTCGCGGGCGACGTTTGCGTTCGGTCACGTTTCTATTTGGTCGGTAATTTGCTGCTTTAACCACCAGCGGGTTTGTGATGAACCGCGGCTTTTTCGAAAAACCGCCATGATAATGGTCTGAAGTGTTCAGAGATTAAGGACATTTCACAGTTGCTGTGAAGATCTACGTCGCGTTGGTACCAACCGGCTCCGGTGGCAGTTCGCAAGAATCGATTTTGAACGCTCTGTAACTTCTTTGGCTCCATTGACGCAGTGGCTAAGCAATTGCCTCCCTGAATTTATGTCTAAAAACAGGCACGATACAAGATACAAGAGACGACTCGCGTCTTCTTGCGAATCCTGGCTTTGAAACCCAGTCGTAGTTAAAATTTGTTTTTGGGCCTGTTTGTGTTGTGATTATCGTATCTCTGACACTTTATCGTAGCCTATCTCTTATCTTATCGCGTGAGCATTACATCGAAAGCGGGTAGGTTGGGATGAGCAAATGCCTGTGTATTTGCGCAGCATATATTTTGTATAGTATATAAAGTACAGTATTTTCAGTTCAGTTCATAATTTCCGAAGTCGCCTTGTCGAGAATCGTTCAAAAACACGTCTTCATTATCATTATAAGAGAAATAACAGGGAACGGTATTACAAATTTGTGCCTACATTTTATTGTCATTTATCTGTATTACAAATAAATCATTATATTTAACATATAACTTTTTTTATATATAAGTCAGTTTCTGGGAACAGCTTTCTGTAAGAACCTTAAAGTGTAATGAGATATCTTTATTATTAAATGTATTATGTATGAAAAATATGTAGAGGAATATGCTTAATTCAACTTAATATCCCTTATTTTATAACTTTAGTGTGTTTTGACAAAAATAAATACCAGTCAACGTTTTCTTTAATTGAATATTATTTAAAATTGATTTAATCTTTCTCTGCGGACAAACTAAGCGATGCCTCTTTGTTTAAAATAAGTTAAAACATAAATGTAGTTCTCAAAATCTGTTTTTAGTTTCATCACTGGTCTACAAACGCGCCCTGTCCGGGGCGCCGGAAAACTGTCCGGTCGTCTGCCCCCCTCAGTAGATGATAATCGCCGCATTGGCATTGGATTTGTCATCATGACGTTTGGTTTATGTGGAGCTCGACTAGCCCCATGCGGTCAGCACCCTGGGGGTCCTTTCTTACACCGCCCTCAGCGCGGACCGGCGTTTTGCGATTTTCGAAGATTGTTATACGACGAGGTAGTTTAATAAATATCATTAAGTCAAGTTGTAGTTATGAATTTTCCATGATACTATTTAGGTTCAGACGTTTAATTTTGTTTAATTGTAAGCTAACAGAAGCAACGACGTTGCCTTTCGAGTCGAGAAATCGAGTTTATAACAGTACAACAATGTAATTACTTACTCGTAGTTCTGTGCTCGTCTATGTGTAGACTGTCTTTGTGCAAATACATGGGTGTAAAATGGGCTGTTATTAGAGACAGTACATAGGAACGTATAATAGCCAGCCTTTAGGCCTGCTCTTAGTATGACGTGCTAACGAACTGCAGTTTTGTGTACTGCACATTCCATTAAATAATATTATAGTTCGTACAGGTCGCCTTTCGATTTTTAGCACTGAAGTCCGCGGGGTCAGTTCCGAAGTAATCAATTTTCAAATAAGCATTTTAACACGCAACCAATGGTGGTAGGGTTCCTATGCAGGAATCCGCCTAAGTACCACTACAGGGTCAGTTATTCTGCCGTAAAGCAGTAGTGTGCAAATATTACTGTCTTTCGGACTAAAGGGCACTGAGAGGTAGTGAAATTAATAGGTATGAGACTTAAGAACTGTTGGCTCAGGGTGACGGGTGCACTGTGCACTACACTACTACTATGTGGAGCCATTCAGAAGTATTCTGAGTAACACAGCATTTGTTATGGGCAGACATGGAGCTTACATCAGGTGAACGATTTGCTGTCTCGTCACTCTCTCTTATAAAACCTGAAATTTGATTATATGTTACATGCATCATCGATTTAAAAATACGTATTTTAATAAACTGAAATAAATAAAAGTGTCTATGATTTTAAAATGTCTTAGGGTTGTATACGAAAGTGAAATAAAGTGAATGAAGTAAGCAATATGCTGACCATATAGCTCGTAGAACCGATAATCATTAGGGAAGAAAAGTTGTGTGGCAATATTGTACTGGTAAACGCAGTAAAGGGCGACCCCGCTCTAAAATTGACGACCGCGTGGCGTAGTGGTTAGCGTACCTGACTTCTGCGCCACCGGTCCTGGGTTCGATTCCCAGCCGGAGGTAACATTTGTGCAAAAACACAAATTGTTGCTTTTCGGGTCTGGTTGTGTTGTGCATGTGAAATATATGTTTGTAAAACGCACCCACGATACAGGAGAAAATCCTAGTGTGGGGCTTCGTTTTTTTTAAAAAAAGTCGACAGAAAATTTTTCCGGGAAGTCGATTGATGATGGTTCAGGACCGTGTTTTGTAGATATGTAGAGGGGCGGGAGAGGGGGAAGAGGGGGGTGTTCAACAGCTGACTTGTAAGGGACTAAAATTAATGAATTCGAAAAATATATCGGTCAGTTTTTCGTCGTAATTTTTGCGGTGTTAAGCTTTGAGGACAGCAGATAGTACATGTATTCGTAAGTGCCATGCCTGCCTTTAACAGTTCACTGGAAACTTTATGCTGTAGGGTTCAATGTGACACTGTAAAACGGAACACGGAAATGCTTTGCTGCTCAGCAGCAGAATAACTTGCACTGTAGTGGTACCAACATACACGGTCTCACGGACAACAATGATGTAATCAAATTATCTAAAAAAAATACTACACCAATTTACCACATATAACAAGCAGTGACTCGGGACCCAACACTGTTTTTGTTTTAGAACTACACGAATTCTGAGGTACGCAAATAAAGTCACCAGTGCAACTTGTAAAAAGTATTGCAACGAAATAAAATTGTCTTTTTTTATTGGATAAGGTGACGAAACGAGCAAAACGTTCAAGTGATGGCAAGTGCAACGTCTGCCCATAAAAAGGCTGTCATCCAGAAAATTTCTGTGTGCCACCAAAGGCGCCCGTCACCCTGAGACATCAGTTCTTACGTCCAGTTATTACATACTGGTGGTAGGATTCCTACGCAGGAATCCGCCTAGGTCGGTACCACCCCAGGGCCAGTTATTCTGCCGTGAAGCAGTAGAGTGCAAACATTACTGTGTTTAGGTCTGAAGGGCACTGAGAGGTAGCGTAATCACTGGGCATATGAGACTTAAGAACTTATGTCTCAGGTGACGGGCGCAGTGCGGTGCTACACAGAAATATTCTGAGTAACAGCATCTGTTGTAGGCAAACGTTGCACTTACCATCACGGTGAACGTTTTGCTCGTCTCGACACTTTATCAAATAAAAAATAAAAAAAGACGGATGCCTACATAGGAATCCTACCAGCAGTAAAATACCACCAGTATCTTGCTGGAGCTTAATAATGGCCAATTCGGAGTTTGGGACACGCGTAAGGTAAGGTTCTGATTTGCAGTGTTCGTTTTATTTTAAAAAGAAACAGTATTCAGTACGAGCTATTCTTTAGATTTTAAAAAATGTTTAGTTTTTTTATTAAAAAAGTTAAGAACAACATCGGATATGTTAACTGAGGAACACATTGCAGGCTACTTAGAAGTTTGTTATTTGTAACTTTTCAAAGTTTATGGAATCTGTTTTATAATTTATGTTCTATAAACCTCTTTTAAATAATATTAATATTACAATATATTCAAAAAATAGTGTTAGTTTTTATATACGTATATACCTAACTAATATAACATAATACGATCAAAAATGACACCAGCCAGATATAACGAAATTAAGGGTCCTTTGTATGACAGCGGAACCGTAAAAACAGAGTTCGAACGGATCTTTAATAATTATCAAGATATATTTAATTAAAATCAAAAAAAACGGCTTTCTTGTTTAATTATTTAAGTGTGCTGTGTGGTGGCGGCTCAGTTAATAGAATACTACCAGTCCATCTCATCCAATGGATCTCGTAAAAGGCGAGTAAGGAATAAAACTGCACTGTGCACCGAATAGCGCATGGTGGCGATGGGCGTCACCACCTATCACACCAAGTGCATTATATTGTTTTGGTGAAACGTGGATTGTGGCAGTCATCTGCTTTTGCAGTGAGTGCCCAGTCTCTGACTACCCCTTATGGGATACAGTCGTGATCTTATGTATGTATGTGTATGTATTTAAGTACAGAAATTAAAGACTGTTTGTATTATTGGTTAAATGTGTATAGTATATTACAAAACTTCTAGCTTAAAAAGTAAATGTTGTTTGGTACTTATTCGTACGGTAATTATCAGATAATTATCGAATAATTATTATGATAATTACAACGGGTCCTATTTATCTTGTCAATTTTAACGCAGGAAAAAACACGGAACCTTAAAACTACAGCTGCCTTTCCTATTGTTACATACTAGTCACGCCTTTTTCCCATGCAAGGGGTAGGCAGAAGCCACTCACGCAGCCCACTTTTCGCACTCGCGGGAAACGAGACGATAAAATTATTGAAACGAGCAAAACGTTCACGTGATGGTAAGTGCAACGTCTGCCAATAACAAACGTTGTGTCACCCAGAAAATTTATGTGTGATACCACACTGTGCCTATCACCCTGAGACATAAATTCTTAAGTCTCGTATGCCCAGTGATTACGCTAGCTCTCAGTGCCCTTCAAACCGAAACACAGTAATATTTGCACACTACTGCTTCACGGCAGAATAACTGGCCCTGGGGTAGGTACCTACCTATACGGATACCTGCATAGGAATCCTACCACCAGTAAAGTCTTGAGTCCCCTCTTACGACACCTCGGTAGGAAAGAGACACGGTGGTATTCTATTCTACATACATACATGCTATTCTACTCTGCTGGACACCTACCGGCTATCCAGTCATTGTAGTTGTAAAAAAATGTTGTGTCCATTATACATTTTTTTTGCACGGTATAACTTGTCTATCATTAGTGCTTTAGTTTGTAAAGTACTAATGATATACAAATGTGCTTAATGACATAAACGTTTTACTATTTGAGACCATATCTTTCAGTATCCGATTTAATCTATAAAAGTTTTTTGACGTAATAAAAATTAATTAAAATTGGATTAGGTATAACATTTGAAGATTTCACATTACTGTACTTTTTACTTTCATTCTACTCTCAATTAACTGATCAGTTTAGTCGTACTCGAATCTAAGATTAAGGAGACTAGACACCGCAAAGTGGATCGGTCCGCTTTTTATTCCGCTTTCGGTCTTTAAATCTTCTCTTACTTTTTCTGTAATTATAATTATTTTATGCTTTCATTTAGAAAAATCTTTTAATCAAAAAATACATAATCTAAAATATGTAAAAAAAACAATACAATTTCCGTAACATCAATTCATCTCACACTTTCCAGATAAAATGAAAGAAGGGAAATCCACCATTCCATAATTATCCTTCTATGAGTGTCGTCGTTGACGACGTCTAGTGGTTAAGAGTCTTCTATACCGCTAGCTTTAGTCTCGAATCACAGCTGGAGCCAACATTAATGCTAAAACACAAATTGTTGATTTCTTCATCTGTTGTGTAGTGATTGTCCAAATATCTTCGATTCGTCGTAGCCTATTTTCGATCTTATCGCATGAGCGTTAAATTAATCAAGTAGATCAGAACTAATGAGTGTGTCTGTATTTGTAGTTGATAGCTTTTTTTATTGTATAAAGTGTCGAAACGAGCAAAACGTTCATCTGATGGTAAGTGCAACGTCCGCTCACAACAAATGCTGTGTCCCCCAGAACATTTCTGTGTGGCACCACACTGCGCCCGTCACCCTGAGACATCAGTTATTAAGTCTCAAATGCCTAGTGATTACGCTAGCTTACAGTGCCCTTCAAACCGAAACACAGTAATGCTTGCACACTACTGCTTCACGTCAGAATAACTGGCCCCTGGGGTGATACCTACCTAGACGGATTCCTGCACAAGAATCCTACCAGCAGTAAGCAGCTTCCGACAATATTAAGAAGTTGTCACCGAAGTTGAAGTCGGAAGAGGCTACTACGCGAAATGCCTGAAATAATTCCACGTCCATCAGATAGTAAGCTAAATCGTTAATCTTAATCGTTTGACCCAAAAGTTGCCGCATTTCGAAAGTGCTCGAAGATAAATAATACAAAAGCCGCGATTTAGACCGCGTGGCAGTGTTTAGAGTATCTGAATTCTCTGCCACGAGTCATAACACGCAGCCAGCATTTGTGCAGAAACACAAATCGTTGGTTTATTGGTTTGACTGTGTTGTGCATATGAAATTTATATCTGTAGAGCGCAATTACAATGCAATAAAATCATATTGTATCGTGTATTGACAAAATGACGTCATATATGATATGATATATTGATGAACATTGATTTACCGCGGACATAGGACGTACCACATCATGTTTCAAATGTAACAAATTATATTTTTGTAAGACTGTAAGTAATTTATTCAGAACAGACAAGTTATTCAATCAATCAACTCTTTTTTAAATAGTCCGCTTCATTTCAGCATTTAATTTAAATTTCAGTTATTCTTTCTGTTTATTTAATTCGTTCATTTCGAATCCATTCGTTCCATTCATGCTATTCGTTTATTTCGTTTCATTCATTCCAGCGTACCATTCATTCCTTGTTTACATTTCACTCCATTTTTACCATTCATTCCATTTTTATCATTCATTCCATTACTAGTATTCATTAATTTCATACCATTCATTCCATTAATTCCATTTATACCATCCATCCCATTCATTTCATTGGCAATCACAGTACCAGAAGATTAGCTCCATAGACGCTGCTGCCCTTCAACCGTCTAGTATATCTAAAGATGGTAGTTCTGCCACCTGTCAGAAACCCTGAGATTTTTTAGGCATTTACCTTAGCAAACTATCACGATACCCTTAGAATTGGACAAGGGGACAGATTTCTTACTTAGATTATTTACACATAACAGAGTTGGTAAATGTTAATCTGTAAGTTTATAACTTACATTTGACTTCATTATTTAGTTGAGGATAAAATCATAAGGCGACGTGAAATTTACGATTAGGAATCCCTTAACAGTAATTATAATTTAACCGTCGTTACTTCGACGCTACAAACCACTGAACAGCTTTAGGCTTTGCACAATGTTTGAGGGCATGAGAGGCTTGCTGTTTCGATAAGAATAATAACATAACTCTGCTAAATAATTCCTATTGGGAAATCCATAGTTTAGTATTTACCATAATTGAGGAATACACTTTTAATATAAAAATCCCCTGGATTAAGTACTTCAACGAACAACAGCATTTTTTTGTAGATTATTTTAAAGATAATTAGTGTCTGAAACATACTTGTAAAATTAACTACCAACTTTCTGTTCTTTTGACTAGTAAAACTAGTCAAATATAACTTATGTCATGAGCATCAACATTCAACCGCGATGACAAATTTCGTTAGCTATCAACTGTGCAGGAGATATTACAGTGCCACAACTGCACCCGCAAACACTGATGGCAGAAGGCAATCGTTAGACCTTGTATCCTAATGCAGTGTCAAAGACATGGGAACAATCACAACACATCCAGACCCAAAAACCAACAATTTATATAAGACTTCATTAACAGAAATAATTACTACGTAGTTCCCCTCTATTCAATTATTGTAAAGAAAGTAAAGTAACAGCCTGTAAATGTCCCACCGTTGAACACAGGGCTGTCATTTATGAGAGGGTTGTGAAGCCAGAAATAGTCCAATGCGGGTTGGCGTAGTTTTCGGCGGACAGTTTCTATTATTGATTGATTATTAATTAACACACATAATTTTTAGAATGCAGTTGACTCGTGTTACCGTACTGCGTAGCATAATATGGGAGAGGCATAATGTTCAGCAGTACTCTTTTTTGATAGACACAAAATACCGTGTGGTAGAAGCGTAAAAGAAGTCATAATTTTTTTATTTTATAAAGTAACGAAACTAGCAAGACGTTCATCTGATGATCTGCGCGTAACAAATGTTGTCTCACCCAAAACATTTCTGTGTGACACTCCACTACGCCCGTCATCCTGAGACATCAGTTTTTAAGTTTCGTTTGCCCTGTCACCGTGGTGTGATTCGTAAAGTTTGACTACGGAAATATATCAATTTCGGTGTCTTTAATAAGTGGCACAATAATCATCATCGCCGTCTGGATTTACTATGTTTAAACCACTTTCCAGACGTGGCGATCCTGACAAATGCATATTCCCGAACGCATATTCACGGAATGATGACGAAAATAATATTTTTCAGATACTACGTTTATGAATTATATGAATAGAATAGAAGTAATATGGTTTATCCCCCCAAAATGAGAGCTACAAACTTTTTTGGAAATCTATGGGGGAGGCCTATGTTCAGCAGTGGACTTTCGATGGGCTGAAATAATGATATGTTTAACTTCGAAATGGTTACCCTACATATTATTTTATTACGCTATTCCGATTTATATGTCAAATATGTAAATCCTTAACATATGATTTTATTTAATGTCGAAATTAAACAGATACTTGTGACGTCATAGTGGTATTAAAGAGATTACTCCTTTGTCTATTTTTACGTAAATTGTTTGATAAATAAAGTCCATTACATTATCTTAATATAATACTTGAATACTTTATTTATTCATTGTTGTATAAGTACTCGTATATACGTAGGGTCTCTTCTCTCATTTCTGAGGTAGTATTGGAGACAGGAAGAAGAGAATAGAGTGATACTGCATTGCGGGTCGGCGGACTTTACGTTTCGACGAAATATTTTCTGTCTTCGACACACAGGTTTCCTCGTTATATTTTCCACCACCTCCAAGGACATAGAAAATCAACACTTAAACCTGCAATAGCAATTGTAGTCACTTCAGTCACTATGAAATTCAGTGTGAACGCTCGATCGTCTATCACAATATCGATGATTAAGAATCATGAATACTTAATTCTATTTATTACCATTCAATTTTACAAAGCAATTAGTAAAACTGAAAATTTAATGTTAGGTAAACTATGGATATCCGATAATTTTGCACCGTTTGAAATTAGAGAGATAGCCGAGATTATAGGCATCTCTTATGAACGAACTCAAAACATCATTGTCAACGAGTTAGGTTTCCACAAGGTGTCTGCGAGGTGGGTTGCGCGACTGCTTTCAGTTGAACAAAAAAGGACGCGATTGACTATTTCACGCGACTGTTTGGAGTTATTTGAAGCCGATGCAGATGATTTTTTGAATCGTTTTGTTACTATGGGCGAAACATGGGTTCATTACTGTACACCGGAAACAAAACAACAATCAAAACAGTGGAGAAGACCTGGTTCACCACCCCCTAAAAAGGCTAAGTCGATTTTGTCGGCAAATAAGGTGATGGCTTCAGTATTCTGGGACTCGAAAGGTGTGATTATGATTGATTATCGTAAAAGGGGTCAGACTATAAACTCTGATTACTACTGCACCTTACTACGTCGTTTACGAGAGGAAATAAAAGAAAAAACGTCGAGGAATGCTCAGAAGAAAAGTCCTGTTTCATCAAGATAACGTAGATGACGGGATACCTATTCAATAGATGTTTTCGTTGTTATATAATTGGCGGGGGCCTAAGCTTGGCTTTTTCACTCACGCTGAAGCTAAGACGAGTCCACATGGTCGACCTGAATCAACGGACCGGCCCATGGTAGCCGTCCCGAGTGGGCTTGGGAATCTCACTCTGGATGCGAGTTGGAAGTCTGCTCTTATGGAGGAGAAGTTATGTGCCGGGATCGCTACCTCTGCCCTCTTCATCTCTCTGGAAGCGCTACACAACTGATGCTGCAGTGGTGCGGCCCCAGGAGAGAGGAAATAACGTAAATGTTAGGGGGAGCCACAGATCGGATCCGCCTCAAGTTCTCGTGCCTCCACTGAAATCAGAAAAGTCCGTTACGCAAACGGAGATGGAGTCGTGTTACACTGCGCGCACCGTGTTCCGGTGCGCTTTGTTAGGCGGGTGCGGAGAAAAAGTGGTCCTATACCGAATATGTACCTCAGGTGCCGCTAAGGGCCGGCGGTAATGTATGCGTGAGTGTTCTAGTAGTCGCGATATGCGGCGAAGGTGGAAGGTGATTGTTCCGTCATTGTAATGTCTCAAATAATTTTGGATATCAAAAATTATTTGCCATGTATAATAAAATAAATTAATAATACGGAGCTCGATTAGCGCATTTGCTTCCTTAACGGATATTGCGCTATAGCTTTGGGGTACTCGCACGGAACAAAGATTTCTATGAATTTTTGATAATTATATTGTGTCGATCGATAAAATCTAAATTGGACAGCTTTTTAAAAAACTTTGATCATTTTATTAATTATTATAACCTATGAAATCAATAGCTTCAAGATCTTCCCGCAATTTGCTTAAAATGTTTTCCACGGTTATCCAGTTCCATTGGGTTATATCAGTGCTATTTACAATCCTATTTTGTAAGAAAGTTTTACCAATATTGATTTTTACTACATTTTAACGCAACATTGTGACAATAAATCAATTTACAAGTGCAAAGAAATATTAAAATATACTTTTTATCATTCTAATTGCATTAGGTATTTTTATATAAAGTAGTGCTTCAATTAGTTTAAATTTTGCTCGGGTTGTTTATTCCAAGGCTTTCGCAGGCTCTGTGAATACAGAATTCTTAAAAATCCATTTCAGTGGTTTTGAGTTAGGCACCTCTATGTCTTTTTTATAATAGTTTTACTGAGATGCAATTTATATTTGTGAAAATCTTGTTTTCCTTACACGTAGTGATTTTATCCTCATTTGTTGTCAACTGTAAAAATAATTAATATAGGATCTATATAGAAGCTAAACTACAGAGTGACAGCTTTCTCTTTTATTTTGATAGAAAACCGACCGTCAATATTTCTATCCACTTTTAAGCTATTGTTCCAAAACAGGATATAGTACTATGTTGCCAACACATCGTCATTTTCACAGTCCACTGCTGCACATAGGCCTCTTCTAAGAATTGGCAATCGTCTAACCAAAAATCTTGCGCCTTCCATGCTATCATAAGATAAAGTTCCACATACATACGAGCTGAGTATAGTGAGTGATGACAACCAGTATATTAGTACCGGAATTACCGCAATTCCTGTGTTTAGAGTAACTGGACAAATTTTGAGACACTCAAATTAATTTCAGACAGAGAATTTATTTCAAAACATTATTTGTTCGAAGTTCAAAGTCTGAAAGCCATTAGGTAAAACGAAAAAAAATCTTATAATCATTTTTATTGCATTTCGCGCGCCCTTCTTCTCAGTACTTCTTGTAAGATGATTAGTTAACTAAAAGTCGACTTTTGTAACGAATGAAAACTTCGAGACGATAAAAAATTATAGGCAAAAATCCAAACGACTTTTAACATTCCATCGCCGGTCATTCACGAAATTTTATAGGATAACCTTCAAAAGCTTTGTTCATATTGGCATCTACAAACATTAACAGTTCAATGAAAACAAGAAGCGCCACGTTGTGTAAAGAAACGATTGTAAATTAGACTCTAATATTTAATATAAATACTGGATACGGTATATTCGTATTCGTTTCATAAAATACAAGACGTCCTAAAACTGACCTTTACTTCCCATTAAGGATGCTGAATACGATTTTAAAATGTTAAGTTTTTGAATTTTGTCTAAAATTATGAGTTGTTTTATAGAAATATAGAGAGAGTATTTTAATTAAACATATTTTTTTTTATCCAATATGTTTTGTATCTGGTAACTTAAGCAGTCAAAAACGTAACGGGGTATACATTTAAGGTCCACAGAGGTGATAACGGATATCTTCTATGTATGAATTCAATGCATTATCTGAGTGGAAAGTGACCAGCACCAAGTGGACTGGATCGGTTGACGCAGTGGCTATATTCTAATCGGTTCTGGTCTATGCTGATCTATTCTGTTTTTTGTGTTCTGTTCTATTCTAATCTATTCTGATCTTTTATGCGCTATTCTACTCTATTCGACTGTATTCTGCTGTAATCTGCTCTATTTTGCAACGTTCTGCTATATTCGGCTCTATAATTCTCTATTCTTTTCTTTTCTATTTTATTCTGTTATGTCCTGTTGTAAGCCTACAGTTACTTTATGCCCGTAAAACGCTTCTTTGTATTAAAAAAAATGGTAATCTTCGTAATGTATTATTCAATTTAAACTCAATACAGTGCTGGCCGTTAAGTGTTTCTCCAAAAATTAAAGAAATGCACATTCACAAACAACAAGGACATAAACGCTTTACACTGTCAGAATGACTTAATCTGCTATAATATACACTTCACACGTCGGTATGTAATCATGGCTGTTACTCTATTTGGCAGCGGTTGCATGTATTTGTCAGTTGCGTGACCAAAACGTTTATGTACATTAATTGCGTTTAACAATATTTTACCGAACGATACAAATAATCGGGTAAATTTTAAATAATCATATAACAATAGGAATCATAATAACGCTTTTATAACAATAACTATAATAAATAATAGTTTGAAAAAACTCAAAAACACGCTTATATAGAAAACCAACTAAAAAATAGAAAATAAATTTTAATTAATTTGAATTAAGAATAGTGTAAAAAATCTTATAAATGTAAATGAATAATAGTGCAAATAAGAAAAAAAATGTTTTATTTTAAAAAAAGCGTGGGGTGCATGGTGTCAATAGTTATAAATATTTCATTGACAGATATGAGAAGAAGGATTATCGTTTCGATGATATCTTAAAAAGCATCCCACGCTTTTTTTAAAATAAAACACATAACATATGATTTCGACCACGGAGACAACTTCCGACTACTGTCGAGAGCCATCAACTGCGCAGGAGATATTATAGTGCCACAAGTGTACGCGCAAACACGGAGGCACTCACTCGTCCCAACCTACCCGCGCCCGATGTAACGCTGATGAGATAAGATCGGAGGCAGGCTAGGATGCAGTGTCAGAAACACGGGGACAAACACAACACAACCAGACCCGAAAACCAACAATTTATGTTTGCATTTACCATCAGGTGATCATTTTGCACGTTTCGTTACTGTCCACAAAAAAAAAATGGATTTCATGTAATCACTGATTGGAAGGCATGAGACGCGTCGCCGCTGCCTGTCATCGGTCTGTATATTTTCGGTCCGGCATTTTTAAAATGGTTATTCCGCAAGCTGTTAAAAGCCGTGAGATATTTCAGGCTTAGTCGATTCCTACACAACCTTCTCGACAACCGCGGAATGAGACAGGGTTGCAGATGCCTCTTCAGCGCCGATGGAGACCACCGAAGAGTTTTAGTCACTGATAAAATGTAAACATTTTCTATTGACCCTAGTTACTTCTTCTTCTTCTTCCTGTAAAAGTATATTGCTGTACATAGACCCTTACCAAGTTTTCCCAAAGAGCATTTACCGTATCAGAAGATTTAGCAGACGTTCAGAACATAGTTCGCTTCCTTAACCGCTGCTGCGCGTAACCGGTCAGGACATAATCCCCTCTAATGGGTTCTCGCCTTGTTATGGCGTGGGGGCTTTGTAATCGTGGCTTGGTCACCCACGGTGAAGCTAAGAGGAGCCCACATGGTCGGCCTAAGGCATCGGGCTGGTCCGGGGAGGCCGTAATGTGGTTGGCGGCGGAGCTACAGACCAGATTCGCCGCCGGGGCCGGGAAGACTGGTGCTTTCGAGTGCAAGTTTCCGAAATACGTATGTGGTATACTCGTAGGATATTTTTATTCCAAATAATCAGAGAAGTACCACGGCAATTTCACAAAACCTCAAATCTACGCGGATGTAGTCCTGGGCTTCAGCCAGTCTATAATAATGCTGTAAACGATTTGGTATTTCACCCAAATATTACATATCCACTACTTATTGAAAAAATAAGGAATATAAGGTACTACTTATTGAAAATCTCGCATACTACCAAAGCATTTTTATGTAATTTGCTGAATTGTTCGAAATATAACCGCAGTTTCAATCTCATTATGTCAATTATCTCTTTTATTTTCCTTCACTTTAATTTTCTCGGATTATCTTGTTTTATACACTAATGATCTACGCTGATTGATTAAACTCCACGCAACTTTTCTTAAATCGTTTTGTAGTAAAGGCACAATATTTTTATTTACTTTTTTATTGTTTGTTTTCATTACCGTTCGAGGATTTAGCATTTATTCACGTGAGTGTCGCAAAAGTCGACAAGGAAAATATCCAATACAAAATCTCATTAGCTCCAACAGTGGTGGGGGTGGTGAATAGCGAAATAATCTTCAAAAATAAATTAGACCTAAAATGCCCAAACCGATGTCAGGCAGCATTTCAAAAGTATGGTGACAATAGCTATCGTCAATCTGCCTGCTAAGCATGGCAATTACGGTATATCCCCCTAATTTTGAACAGGTCTGTGTCTGGATACTGACTATTTACGGACATAATATTATTATTTTCATCTATCAAAAAGGAAAGAATATAAAGTACAACAACATATTATAATTAAATTTTCATAGCCGCTGGTAGCAAAAGGGCTAATTCTTATCTACTCAAAGGCATATAATTATTCAGCAGGAAAATCCAACTGGCGTTCTAGGCACTACATCACGTTTTACATATTGAAAATGTTTAAACAAATACATATATCCAGCTCGATCTGATTTTCCCAATGTTCAGGTACAAGGAAGATAAATTCAACTCTAGATAATAACATCTTTATTAGATAATGTCTAATTTTAAGTCTTATTCAGATATTAAGGCCTGGCCAAATTTTAATTTCCAAGAAACTAAGCACGTCAGCTAAGAAAGTGACTGGATAATATCGCCTTGAAATAGCCTCACATTGTATCAGTTATAAAGAAACCACAAGCTCTGTCAGAAATAACGAAGCAATACGTATTATTCATACCTATACGTTAAATCACATATCAATAAAATTTCATTTAAAAAATTAAACACGTACGGTCTTTTTAACAAAAACCGTCAAAACTTATTAACAAAAGAAGTCCGAATGGAGGCCCGCAGCCTCCCTCGGACGGTCATTAGACGACTTAAAATCATTTTGAGATATTCGAAATCGCGCAAGCACGCAGCGAACGCATCAGTCCGAATTTCGAGGTTTTTGTAGGAGTTTATTCATGTATTTATGTTTGGGTCAAACCAAACCTGGCATTATCCGATGAAGCTGTAAAAGCCAAAAGGGCTAACAGCAATTAAATCACCGAAAATATGTGTGACAGCCCACATATTTTAAAAGCAAAAAGAGTGAGTCAGTGACTGAATTGTTTCGAGTTTGACATAATTGACAACTTAAAACTGGTCAGTTGAAAAGAAGCAAGTAGCAGATCGTTGATAATTTAAAATAAAATTTTGGGTATTGGTTAGAAATTCTCAAATAATTTATTATTAATGTTAATAATACTTATTATGAACCAAAAACGCGAAAACGAAACCAACCAGAAAATCTGTACTTAGATTGAAACTGAGTTTCATGGAGTTCTAATGGATTTTAACGAATCTTGTACAACTTCACACGCCTCATTAATGGTAAATGAGAAATTTGGTCATCCAGCGCATGTACGAGTATTCCGTCTGTCACTAATAATCACTATTCATTATATTCAAAAAACGTAAGAGGTACGAGCTACAGAATACTACTTTAAAGCAGTATAACGTTCATTAGAAATGACATTGCAAAATGAAAAAAAAAAGGTTGGTAAATCCACAAGCACAAGTCTCCTGACGCTCTTTTAACTCTTAAGAAAATAAAATCGTATTGAGGTTCAAATATCAGTCATTGCAATTTCAGATATAAACAATAAGAAAAATCAATGAGACGTGCAAAACGATTTTTTTTAAATAACTACAAGTGCCATGAGATGTGCAATAGTATGAATTTACCACAATAAATGTCATTGCACACCTAGTCGATGCTTAGTCACTCGTTAAACTATGTGGCGACAAGGATTAAATTTAATTCCGAGATTAGACTCGAAGTAGTTTACTTCTTCCTTACTCCGTGTTTATTAATACTGAATTAAATTAAATTAAAACTTAACTATGTTTTAAAGTTAGTCTGTGCTCTAGTCTATGTTTATTAATAAGGCCGGTAGAGAGTAAACACGTAATGTAATTATATGACACGAGTGATAAACGTGGTCTAATATTATATTAAAAGAGCGACGTGACCTGCCATGTGCGACACGATTAACAAGATTGCACATAAACCTTTACATCGTGGTTAAATGTATTTTACGATAAAAGTGTAAAGATCGCATTTAATATTCCGTGTTACTCTGGGATAATATACAACGCATAAGCTGCCAATTCTTATTGAAAAGCAACAGTAGAAAGTAGCTTTTTGGATAATTGGGAAGTTTGCCAGCTATCGCTATAATAAAGAGAAATATTGAAGATGTTTTTAAACGTTCTTTTGTGTAATATATCCCTAATGTGCCATTTTATCCTTTGGTTTACAATGGTTATTTAGTACTAGATGTTCCCGTGAATTTGTTTGAGCGAAATTTTGGATTTATTTAGACAGATTATTAATCAAACAAAAATCAAAATGAAGTATAAACTTATATTAGAGAATCAACGAATATCGTGCTCTCTTTCTATGGAAGAAAGTGACCAGAAACAGTGTCGTGCTGGATCATACAAGCAGATTGTGAATGTGATTTCTCTTAATCCTACGTAGGGCAAACAAAAAGATCTATAAAACCCGCGTAAAAGAACACAAAGCTGACGTGAAACATCGACGCTCTAGGAGGGATATAGTTTATGACTCTGTTTTAGAATTATCCCTAACATTATATCAGATTTTATAGACCACAACTAATTTTAAAAAAACATCCTAATTTCAATAAAGAGGATCCTTGGGTATTACCACCGGCTTGGGATCCTATACATAATAAAATGAAATCAAAAACCAGGCATACCACTGCAAGACTTCAACGAAAGCATCAGACCAAACATAATAATTAAAAAGCTAAAGGTACCACGGATTAACTATGATATCAGGACATCTGTCATCTGCTGTAAAGCGCTCGAAACGTCGGGTTATAAATAGATAAAAATAAACGTGATAAAATCCGTAAAATTAGTTGCATTAAATGAACAATATTCGCGTAAATATAACAAAGAGAAGAAATCATTACATGACAAAATTGTCTCTAGTCAAAAATTATGCTACTATACCATAGCTGTAAGAGAATCTACCACCCCATATCATCCCGTGGGTGTCGTAAAAGTCGACAGAAGGGGAAATGAAAGCTAGAAGATGGGCAGCAGCATCTTCCTGGAGCGAAATATCCTAAGCCACAGAGGAAAGATTATATACAAAAGGGCGACGAAGCCATCTAGACAGAGCAATTGTGCAGTAAGTGCGGGGCGAGGTAGAGCCCCTTACTGGCCTAAGCAGTATGGAGCTTATATTGAAGGATTGTCGCGTCGCGCTCACATAGTCAATATTAATAAACCATTTATTTATCGAAGTACATTCAGTTTTATTTTATAAAATATAATAAATATTATTATTAAATCAATCAACAATCAATCAAATCTACTTTAAGCTATTTTATTTTATTAAAAATTAATACAAGAAAGAGATGATGATAATTTCAAACTTGTCAACCCTTGTCTCCATGCACTATCGCAACACTATCTAGACGTTGTTGGCATTAACCAAGAGATCAAAGGCATCGTCCTACAATACGCCTACACTATGTCCAAACTTTACATTTTATTACCTACTTTAAAAGGCGAATGATTTATTCATTATGAAGTTAAACCAGATATAGAGCCGTGGCATCTCAAAGGCTTGGTAAATTGAGTAGTATCCGAGTGACCTAAGTCCGAACCCCGGTGCCGGCACATCTGAAATTGTTTGCAGATTTACCACGTACTCAGAAGCGAAGGAAAGCTACGTGATGTCTGAGGAATAAAAAATATGTAGACATGTGAAGTCTACCAAACCGCATTAGAGCAGTGAGGTAGACTCTTCCCGACTTTAAATGCTCAGCTGTGCTAGGTTAATTTTTTTTTCATAGATGTATTATTAGATAAAACGACGATTTTATTAATAAATATTTAAAACGTCCACAGTTTTGATGCGTCTTCTGAAGATGAATCTGTCTGAAAAATAATGTCTATTCTAAATTGATTAATAACGTATCAATATTGATACTGTTGATACTATTGGCAAGCAAATAAAAAAGTCCATTAAAATAGACTAACATGTAAAGCTAAACAGTATACTTGAAATTCCGGAGCGCACTGGCGCCAAGAACATTTAGTATTTTGTAGTATTGTACACATATGTGTTGTGTGTAGATATTGTTACGCGTCATTTTGATATGATATGTTATATTAAAAATACATTACAAGTAAATTTAAAAGGCGAAACGGAAATGGGAATGAAAATGGTTTATAAACCACTGCTACAGCAAAATTTCAAAAAACTGACAATAATCAATAAACTTGTCAAGAGGACACTATTACAAAAAGCGTAATATAAAATAGATCTTAGATATAAAATAGAACTCTGCACTTGAATTGTGTAAAAAAAGTAAAAGTAAAGTTTCAGCCTATAAATGTCCCACTGCTGAGCACAGGCCTCCTCTCATTTCTGAGAGGGTTTTGGAGCTAGGAAGAACCCGCCACGCTGCTCCAATGCGGGTTGGCGGACTGCTCATGTCTTCGAATTTTATTTTTTTTTATTTCTCAGTACATGCAGGTTTCCTCACGATGTTTTCCTTCACCGCCGAGCACGTGGTAAATCAGCACTTAAAATTACAATTAACTACTCGTATCTTAGTGGTGCTAGGCACCGGGAATCGAACCCAGGCCACTCGCCTACTATGAAATTTAAAGCGAGCTAGGCGCTCGCTCCCTGAGCCCCTGATCTACCAAATATGTGATATTGTAATTAAATAATATATTGTCTACATGACATTATGAAGAGTTTCTTGCCGGTTTTTCTCTAAAAAGGTTTTTTGACATTAATAAGAGCTCGTACAAGCCTAAACTGAATAAAGAAATGTTGCCTTGACTTGACTTGAAACACGAATATACATTAATAATTTTATCTTCCTTTATTTCAGAATAGGAAAATTAATTACGTTCGATATTGAAGTGGTTATCCTCTTGTCTGATTCAAACCAAAGATCTTCGTACACTTAAATACCATATGCTGTCAGTTACGCAGGATGTCGTGTTCATAGTTCCGTAGGCATGAGTGCAAACACAGATTCTGTATATCCCGTGTCTGATGTAATATGTATAGGCATAGTAGGTATGCCACAAGTTCGGAGAAAGGGTCTAGGAAACTAGTCCCGTATGTTTGACAAATATCGACACATTATTTGTTACAATATCATTTAATTAAATAAATTGCCCTGCGCTTGTTATCAGAAAGAATAATTCTCCATTCTATACGATGGAATTTGGTAAAAAAAACATAAAATAAAAATAAAATTATACAATATCAATAATAATCAATACGAATATAAAAAAAAAAGAATAATCCTAAGATTCTTTCATTTAGCTATCAAGAGCAACCAATTACGTTGTAGATTTTTGACGATTTAATATTATTTCTTTAACTTTTGACTTAAATAACATTTACATAAATCGATTTAAATAAAATAATGAATGTTATATAAATCGGATGCCTCTGACAAAAACAACCGTCTAACTTATGTAGATTTAATTGTCAACTATATAAATGAAATAATAGAGGTCTGCCGTTGTGCGCGCTTCAGGCAAAAACTGCTAGATAGATTTCGATATATTTTTTTATTTTAATTCTTAGACACATGGTCCTTAATTAAAAAAAAAATCATTTAATATAAAGTTATTAAAGCGTAAATAAACTACGATTTTAAAAGAGACGTCTGCCGTTGTTCGGTCGATAGATTTCTATAAAAAATAGTTTTACTTCATAGACAGTCAACTTAATAAAATTATAACGATATTTTCATCAATACTAATATTATAAATGCGAAAGTAACTCTCAAATAGGACACCAAAATTCGGCACAGATAGCTTGCGTCCTGGAGACAGACATAGAATTCTTTTATCCCGGAAAATCAAATAATTCCCACGGAATATTTAAAAACTTTTTTAAAAGAATATGTTACAGAGTTTTGTTATTTTGTATAAGAGATTATTGTCATTAAGCTTTGAATTATTTTAACTATATATAATTATAATGAAGTGAATAGATTGCGCACTGACTGAGCTATATTTAACTTCTCTTGATCTTTTGAGCATTGATATATAAAAACTCAAAATACACAGTTCCATACAAAGATCACTTCAAAAAGCGTCCTCGATCGATCAAACCAAAAAAATGAAGACAGAGATCACAAGTTCCGTTAAAATAAATACTAATAAATAAATTTTTATCCGAACGACATAATGTAGCACTATCTTTCCTAGCCGTTTTTAAATTTGTTGTTGTTGACACTGCTGACTTGATTATAATCGAAATGGGCGCACCGTGCGCTCTTTTTTTTTTGAGACTTTTTTAAGTCGCTGACTGTGTATCTTTTTTGTATTCCAAAGATCTTGAGATGTGACGGACGCGCGGATGAGTAACTGACTTTAATGCCGCGGGTCCTAGGTTCGAATCCCTGGTGGATTGGTGTGTGCGATGTTATAAATAGTTTAAATTAAACACGATAAAATCCGTAAAAATGAGTTTTATTTAAATATGTAGTATTCGCGTAAATAAAAGAAAACATTATGTGCGATGTCGTCAAATATTAACAATCGATCTTTATACTAAACTTAAATTATCGTAACAAAAATATTCTCATTCAAATTTGCGGAATTTCATCAATTCACTTAAAATTGAGAATAATAGTGCGCGAAATGCAATAAAGCCGACACAGTAGAATAGTACCTACCATTTTCCTATCGAGGTGTCGTAAGAGGCGACTAAGGTATTGTACGGATAGCCTTTATTCGTACAGAATAACACTGCTGTCACTATACTACTGGAACGCAATTGGCGAGTAAGAATTGTTTATAAAAAATAAGTGAAGTAACAGCCTATAAATGTCCCACTGCTGAGAATAGGCCTCCTCTAATTTCTGAGAGGGTTTTGGAGCCGGGAAAAGTCCGACGCGCTGCTCCAATGCGAGTTGGCGGACTTCACATGTCCTCGAAATATTTCTATTCCACGGAAATGCAGGTTTCCTCACGATGTTTTCCTTCACCGTAGCACGTGGTACCGAGGTTACTCGCTTACTATGAAATTGAAGACGAGCACTCAAAGTGCGTGAGTCGCCTAATACAAAGTATTTATTATTCGTGTCTTTAAAATAAATAATAAAATTATGAAACAAAGTAATGGTGCCAAATACGAAACTTTTATATCCATATAAATGTTACATTTTGTTCACAAAATGTATCATAGTTCCAGTATATAACGTTTAAAATATGTTGAAATGAATGTTGAATTCGTTTTGAGGCTCCATAGCAAAAACTTTCTCACGATAACAAGCTCCTTTTATGACATAATATGTATCTCAATGTCGAAAACTTTAACTAAGTCATGTCACATGCTTTATTTGAAATTCTTTTAATATATTAGTTGTTGGATGTTTTAAAATATATCTGTAAAGTTATCAGGAAGTTTCGCACTGATAGTCAAACATGCTTGAAAATTTATTGTATACTTTATTTGGCAAGTTCTTTCAGAAATCTAATCTAAAACCTTATCTGATTCTACGTCAATATTATTGTACTCGTAAATATGTTTTTAGAATAGTATTGCCGTAGTTAAACTAAATTAACTAAAGTTCATTAATTAGACCACCAAGTCAACGTTGTACTTGTCAAATGTAAGGAACATGTAATGATACCACGAGCTTAGCATGCAGACTGTTTTATTTCTTCTTCTTTTCCCTACCCTCACATATTTATTACACCGACACTACTTTACGTTCCATTTAAAAAGATAAGTTGCAGCTAAATATTTTGGTTAAAGTACATAGCATAACGTTGCTATGTTTTAAATGGAGAATGTAGAGAAACGGATACCTGACTATTGGCAAAAAAAATTTCCGTGTTAATCTTCAGGATTGATGTTGTGGAAATACTCGTAGGTGTCTTTGGGTCAAGATGTCATACGTTGGTCACTCTTACAAAAAAAAAACAATGTTATTTCTGTGTTGTCACATTACTAATATTCTTATAACAAGATTGCTTAATGGGCTATGAAATAAAGTAAATTATTACACCCCTGTAACCACTGGGATTTCGAAGTAAAACGAAATAGGTCAAGGGGAAAATTACCAAATTTTTCTATCATTAACTGCTCAAATGAATGATGATGAATTTTAAGGTGTTTGCATCTGATTTTTTACTTTTAGTGACATAGTGTATCCTTATTAATGAAGTGACACATACATACATACATTCAGTCGTGCCTTTTCCCATATAAAGGGAAGGCAGAAGCCACTCACGTAGTCCACTGTAGCGACAGTGGCTCAAGAAGCTCAAGAAATATTTCATACATTCCATAATCGCGCTATGAAAGTTTTACATCTAAATATTACAAGTTGGAGCGGGTCGCTACCCTTTTCCTTGGCAATATCATCCGCCAAATCCACTTTTCGCCCCCGCGGGAAACGAGACATGACGGGTGGCGAATCACGTCGACGTGACACAAAAATGAATGATCCTTATGAAAACATTATTTGTATAACAAATTAGCTGTAAAGAATCTACGAGACTTTAAGCAACCAACTTCAAGAAGGAGAACGATTCCTTTGCAGAGATCCCTCTAGGTAAGAACTGCCGAAGGACCATTCAGCCGTAAAGTACGAGTATAAGTGTGTACTGTGGTTCTGTCTAAAGAGCACTAAGAGCTAGTGTCTCTACTGCGCATATGAGACTTAAGAAAAGAGGTCGCATGGAAACGAGCGATGTGCGGTGCCACGCAGAAATGTGCTGGGTGCCCACAGCATTTGTACTGGGCAGACTTTTTTTCACTAACCGTTAGGTGAAAGTTTTGCTCGTCTCATCCCTTTCTACTATAAAAACCTTACTCGCGAACGACTTGTTAGTCCTATAACTTACTACCACCAGAAAACAATTACTCACATCACAATTAACACTTCTCCGAGTTTTTTTTAAGGAAGATTGGACAAACAATCTAGCGGCTCACCTTATGGTAAGTGATCACCGCCGCCCATCATCATCATCATTTCATATATTCTCCTAGCCGATTTCGACCACGGCGACTACTTCCGACTACTGTCGAGAGCCATCAACTGCGCAGGAGATATTATAGTGCCACAAGTGTACGCGCAAACACAGAGGCACTCACTCGTCCCAACCTACACGCGCCCAATGTAACGCTGATGCGATAAGATCGAAGGTAGGCTAGGATGCAGTGTCAGAAACACGGGGACAAACACAACACAACCAGACCCGTAAACCAACAATTTATGTTTTAGCACACATTTTGGCTCCGGCTGGGATTCGAACCCAGGACCCGCGGCTTAGAAGTCAGGTACTCTGGCCACTAGGCCACGCGGTCGTCAAAGCCTAGCCTATCATAATCCACTGTTGAACATAGGCCTTCCCCATAGATTGCCAAACATTGCCCCAAGATTGCAAAACACGGTCCTAAGCCACCTGCATCCATCGACTTCCCGCAAAACCGCCGCCCATGAACATCTACAAGACCGGAGGAATAGCAGATGCATTGCCGACCTTTGAGAAAGGACCCTACTCCTTTCTTGAAGGTCCCTAAGTCATTCCGGTTCGGAAATACCGCTGGCGGCCGCAAATTCCTTAAAGTGCTTGTGTTCTTTTCGTATCTTTGTTTTGTTATACCAAATATGTATACGTAAAACTTAATTTTAAAAGAGTGAATAAATTACCCATATGGTTTAAAATACGGAAAACTTCAAGTTTAGACATTATCAGATCAGTATCGAATCCAAAATACTAAATAGGGAAAACTTTTTTTTTTATTCTAAAAAATATTATATAGTTTATAATAGCCGTGTGGTGGCGGCTCGTTAAAAGAATACTACCACTCCATCTCATGCAATGGATCTCGTAAAAGGCGAGTAAGGAATTAAACTGCACTGTGCACCCAACAGCGCATGGTGGCGATGGGCTCACCACATATCACACCAAGTGCATTATATTGTTTTGGTAAAAGTGGATTGTGGCAATCATCTGTTTTTGCAGTGAGTGCCCAGTCTGTGACTACCCCTTATGGGATACAGTCGTGATCTTATGTATGTATGTATGTAATATAATTAAGGTTGAGCGCCTGCTTAAAATTTAAAAATACTGAATTCAATACGCGGTGCCGGAAACACTAAAATTGCTAATTACAATTTCGAGCGCCAGAGTCGAGTTCTTATAGGACGACTTCTCGGCTCCAAAATCATCAAAAAATTAGAGGAGACCTGTGCTCAGTAGTGTGACATTTATTGGCTGAAACTTTACTGTTTTTATACTTACAAGTTGACCCGCCCCAGCTTCGTACAGAAGTTATTGTAATGTTAAATTCTGTATTGAAAAAATAGCACTAGCTCACTTAAACATTTAGGCTAGGTGTTCGTAAAATCCGTTCATAAGAGGTTAGACACCTATGTCGGAAAAGGAATATGTGTACCGAATTTCAAGTAAATAGGTGTAGATAAATCGTATATATGAAAATTATTTAGATTTATTTATTACAAACTCTATTTTTCCTCAAACAAATTTAACTGCGTGGCATACCCACCCGATGCTAGTTTTAATAAATATAATTATAGACTGTTTGCTCTATTGTGACAGTGGACAGCGCTTTCCTTCTTCGATCTAAATACATTAGCGTTATATTGGTAACAGTAAATTTGATTTTGATTGACAATTTGATATTGTTAATCGAGTGTAGAGCCGTGGTAGCTCAGGGACTAGGCGCTCGCTTTAAATTTCATAGTACGCAAGTGACCTGGGTTCGATTCCCGGTGCCGGCACCACTAAAATTGTTAATTGCAAATTTTAAGTGCTGATTTTACCACTTGCTAGGCGGTGAAGGAAAACATCGTGAGGAAACCTGCATGTCTGATGTCTAATGTCTGAGAAATAAAAATATTTCGAAGACACGTGAAGTCCGCCAACCCACATTGGAGCAGCGTGGCGGATTCTTCCTAGCTCCAAAACCCTCTCAGAAATGAGAGGTGGCCTGTGCACAATAGTGGGACATTTATAGGCTGAAACTTTACTTTACTTTTTTTTAATCGAGTGTTAAGTCTCATTTGCTGAAATCGGACAGAAGATTTTTTTTTTATAAAAAAATTAATGCCTCATGTACCTTATTATGACTTCTACGCTGCGGAAGAAAATCTCGCGAAACAGGACCTCTCTTAGAGTATCTTAGGGTATGAGTGGGTATCGTTTATAAGAAAAGTTAAGGTAAGAAAAAGATGAGCTTACTGTTAATTCGTTTAGTATCATTTTTAAATATACGATATGTTACTGCCAAAATACATTGCACACTAAATATTTCAACAACCGCAGGCGCCGGTACACTGCCGATAAAACTATTTATAATTCGTAACGTGCCACATAAAACTATCCAGATTCGACCAGCGACGGTATATAAGGTGTACGTTAATTTAAGTACATTTTTCTATGACGTTGTCTAAAGTACGCTAAACGCTTAGCAATCGTCAGTCGAATTTGAGTGACAAGTTCGAATCCCCGGCTGAAGACAAAGATATCACGCAGAATTGCTGATCAGGTCTGCAGTGCATTGCAATAGTTCCTCGTACCTTTGAAACTGAATTCGAACCTCCCTGCTGTCTTCTAACGTATGTTAATCTGACGCGGAAAAGTAAAGCCTAGTGTATGTCTCTGTGTTTTCACAGAGAGACTTGTTCTTCTACAACAGCCCCTAAACAACCTCTCCTAGGACAAAGTCTGTCGTAATCCCCATGCTTAAGCGTAGAACAAGACATATTTTAATTAAAAGAATGAAATATTAGAGCTGGAAACCCATATCTGTTCTAGACCAGCAAACCTTTTTCATCTCTATTTATCGTATTTCATATGACCCATAGGTTGGAATACATTATTAGAGTCTCTAATGTCACCACCACACAGCCCACCGAGGTACTTACGGTACTGTAATGTACCCAATACAAATTGCTTTTTGATTATAATAAGCCAACTTCTGAAATTTTTTACTTCTTCAACTTTTTTTTTCAACTTCTGATTAATTCAGAAGCAGAGTTTGGTGACGGAATCGACGATCACGACAGTATGCTTCGTTTCTGTGGTGCAACAAATATGTTACATGCTGTATCAAACCAAATCTAACTTCCTTTGTTTTGCATTAACCTATTTTTTTATTGGATAAAGCAACAAAGCTAGCAAAACGTTCACCTGTTGTATGTGCAACGTCTGCCCATAACAAATGCTGTGTCACCCAGAACACCTCTTTGCGTCACCACACTACGCCCGTCAGTCACCCTGAGACATCAGTTCTTAAGATTCATATGCCCAATATGATTAAGATAGAAGATGATTAAGCTAGCTCTCAGTGCTCTTTAAACCGCCACAATTAATGTTTGCACACTACTGTTTCACGGCAGAATAACTTTCCCTAAGGTGGTACTGGATTCCTTCATAGAAATCCTACCACAAGTGAAGCTTCGGGATATTATGGTTTCTCAATCTCAATATCATATATATCATTGACCGACTTCTTCATAAGCTTGTAAAAACTTCACTCCTGGACATAGGAAGTGCCTCTTCCAAACTGGGAGGATTTGACGTAACTGCTACGCTGTCGTTTAAAACACTTTGCCCGTCAACGATTTAGATAACTTACTTCTGACATATTTGAGATACTCGTAGTTATTCCGCCATCAATCGGAGGTCGGGAGATTTTGCTACTCGAATTTTGGAGCACCCACGGGATAAATAGGGTCGGGAGATTCCCTGAGGCCGATATCTACATAATCACCTAATTTTGTAAATCAGACTTAAATATTAACACACGTGTTCACTTTGTTACATGATATGCGTAAATCAATAAAAAATATACATAAAAAACTATGTTTCTATGTTTGTCACGTATGCGTTCCAATACCACTCATCCGATCGCGATGAAACTTTGGTAAGATGTTGTGCGCTCGCTCGCAATCATTTCTGTTTTGAGTCAGAGTCATACCGGTCAATTGTTCGTTTTCTATGCGTTTGCGCATCGTTCGCCCAATTAAGTTGAAGCTTTGCACAATTGTGGTTGGTACTTGCGCAAAATTAATGAACATACAATACTAGTGTTATCATAGTATTACTATTGTATTTCACTACTAATTTAGTAGTTTAAAAAAATAAGAATTTGGGTTGGAGTTTATGAAGCTAATTTTGCAAATCCTTTCAAATACGATAAATAAAAATTATAATAGTAATAATAAAATAGTAATGTTGTAGTCAAATTCTTGACAGGCAGACAGACATACAGATAATTTGTATATGTGATGGAGCGTCTGCTCCTCCCGACGAAGCTTTTAAGGCCACTGGGCCAACATATTATTATAAACCAAAAATTTAAATAGCACAATAAAAATAATTCATTATTTTAAAGCGGTACAAAATTATTCTTAAGTAACGGTAGATCTGTACACTTTTTACTTCGTAACTTTTTAACGTCACGTCATACTTGACTGAATTACCATTATCATGTATATCTCCCAAATTTATTTTTGGCGAAACTTATATAGGTTAAGAGCGTAATGATTGCTGTGAATTGTTCTCATTATGTTGCGTGCGGTTGTATCCAACCGGTTTATTTTCGTTCAATTCAACACAATCAGAAAGATATTCGTAATTGTACGCGCTTGCATATTTGCAATGTCACAAAACAAATTACTCTTTCCGTTTGCGTAATTCCAAATTCTCTGAAGTCTTTCATCGACATAAATATCTGATGCAGTATCAAAGAAGGGTGTACGTCATCCTTTGAAAACAAGTATTTTAATTTGTACTTGTTATATCGACAATGTTTAAATATGTTTTTAAGAAACCAATAGAAATTATTTGCTCTTTGAAAACCTAATATTATTTTATTTAGATTCTTCAAAGAGCAATTGTTTCATGATTTTAACGCAATTTTTTTGAAATCTTGAATGATAAATGAAAAAGTGAATACGATTAGACTGTTTCAGTTTAAATAATGCGACACTATTTATTAAAATTTAAGCTCTAATATAAAAGGTGTTAATTAAATGTAATTTGAATATAATCGCTTCGAATAATAAAACTGGCGCCTTTGACGAATAAATTGACGTAATTATTCGGCACATAAACATTACATGTGACATTTTCAATTGCTAAGGAAACGAGGGGGAAAGTTCGGACTGTTGGACGTCTGACGCACTGACCTACTTGAATGTATACTATAAGTTCTCTGAAATGTTGCATGTGATATTACGTTTTAAAATGGATTTGCTTCATTATAATTCATTTATCTGCCGTTTGTATTACATAGATTGTAAATTATTTATGATTATTTTATAACATATGCGTGCCTCTGTTTGTATATAGCCAGTTTATCGTTTAATTGTTTTCATCAAACTTCTCAGAACAAACATGAATTAACATAAATATTACTCGCTGTAAAATAAATTATCAGTACATAAACAATTATTAATTAATCCATAAATATTATATTGAGACCAACAAAAACGTTGCACGAGTATTTGCTCTCAAATTCGACCATTAAGTTTTACTCTCATCTTTATTTTTAATTTCTTTCATCTAAATTGAAACGGTAGAAAGTAAATGAAAAATTTATTATTACAGGCTAGAAAGTAAACATAAATATTATGAATCCATTACACTTCTTTCATGAATCTTTTAGCCCCAGATTAGCTGACCCCGTTCAAAAAAAAGCTTTAAATAAATGTTGTCTACGGTTGAGTGTATAACAATAATTTACTCCGACAGTGTAATGAACTCCGCATGTTAATTGATGTCCCATTTCAAAACGTATTCTGGGTTTTACTAGGTGTTTATTGTCAAATAAAGATTTGCGAAATACGTAATCATACACACACGAGTATATACAATATAAATACTTTTTTCTGTCTCTCTGTACAAACAGATTTAACTCAAGAACCACTAAATCTTTCGTCATGAATGGACACGCATTATCTTAATTTTTTTATCGGTTTCAATAATTTTATCGATTTTATTCCACAGAACGCCATCAATAGTAGCAAAATCCTTGACTATTAAGAACTTTATCAAATGCCGTCATCGATGATGTATTGGAAAAGAAAACGGTAAATCGATAAAAGAACATAGATCGTCCACGTATAGTTGCTTTTGAATAAGATCCTTCTAAACTAGGAGTAGAGTTTAGGGGGATCGAGGAGATAATTAATGCCAACCGTTCACGGGGTGGTGATAATAATAACATGAAGATTAGAGGTGTAGTAGGCCTACCAACTCTCATAAATGGAATGAATAGAAAATTTAATACGGTTCCATAATGATGATTATCTAAAAGTCCACTTCCGAAGATAAGTCTCTCACGTAATTGTCACTTATCAGACGAACAGATGTCCAGTACCAGTCGCCTCTAAACATAGTCGGTACCCACTCTCCATCATCAGACTAAGTAGTCTGATGATAGGGATGTCTCACACTAGTATTTTTATTAAACATACTATATTCTTATTAAAAAAAATTCTTTTGAATTCTGCTGTTCTTTGCATTCCTACGCTGATGATTTGTAAATCTAATGCCAGGCTGACGTTGAATCTGTAACTAGCGCTTTAGATTCAACCATGATTTGAGAAACTTAAAAAAAATGTGCTTGAAAATTCGGTATAAAAGTAAATAAATGTCGAGCCATAATCTTAGAAAGTGTCAGCAGGGTTATCTAAACTGGATATTACTAGCGTTTCGCCTATCATGTTTGACGGTTCTATCATACCTTTTTCCAATTATGCTAAAAATCTCGGTATTTAATTCGATCTTAAATTAGTTAGTTAAGTTTTATCCTTAAGGCAGTCCACCAAAATTCAGGAGATCACTAATTCAGTCATCGCTCAGTTGAGTGTGCTTTATAACCTGAGAAACTTTCTTACGGTCAAGGTAAAGATAACTCTGGATCAATCTTTTATTGTTCCGACAATTAATTATGCTAATGTGTGTTATCCTGAAATTAATCAGGATATGCTGGATAAGCTGGAACGTCTCGTTAATAAGTGCATCGGTTTTGTCTTTTGTGTTCGCAAATTTTATCATGTTTTCTCGTTCCACTCCCAGATTAAATGGCTTCCTTTTCACCAGCGAAACCACGTCCGGATACTTTCTACAGTTTTTTCAGTCTTATTTGACAACCTATAGGTTTCCGGCAGAGTAGAATAGCACCTACCTCTTTCCCACCGAGGTATCGTAAGAGGCGACTAAGGTATTGTACGACAGCCTTTATTAATGTAGAATAACATCATAATATGCAATGCTGTCACGATACCGCTCGTGGGAACGCAATGTTTTTGACCCGAACCAAAACGTTTCGTTTCTCCCGAGGACGAAAAGTTGGCTACGTGAGTAGCCTCTTCCTATCCCTTATATCGTATATATAAAATATACCATATATATATATAAAATATACCATATATATATATAAAATATACCATATATATAAAAGCTTGATAGTATTTAGGTATGTATTAGACAATGACAAAAATTTATGGCCAGATTATATTAATAGTTAATAACAGTTTTTGACAGACTTTGACTCTCTCTATTTCACTTCACCGCTCTGGTTTCTCTTCGTCATCTTTTGCTGAACAACCTGAACGATTATGAAATGTGCTGCATGAAAAACTAAGACAAGCCTCCAGCAAGTACACTTTTAAAAAAAATCGTGAACATTTTCTTAAATGTGTAAACAATTATTGAGTTGCAAAGAAATTATGATCATCATCATTCATCACTCTACGACAGACAGCCGCCGAATGGTGTTAGTTTGCTTGTGCATGCTTTAGGCGGTGCTCTTCAAAAACAAGATAATATAACTTTCTATATTTTACACGAGGATTTCTATATTGCAAATTAACATACTTCCCTTCATTGTAACGGATTTACGCAACATAATGCCTGAATCCATTAACTACGAGTATATCGTAGTGCCACAAGTGTACGTGCAAATACAGAGGCACTCACTCATCTCAACTTACCCGTCTCCGATGAAACGCTCATGCGATATAATCGAAGGTAGGCTAGGGTGCAGCGTCAGAGACACAAGGATAATCACATTACAAAAAAACCCAAAAACCAACCAATTGTGTTTTTGCACAAATGTTGGCTGCAGCTGGGATTCGGACCCAGGATCAGCGTCGTGGTAGTCAGGTACTCTAACCACTAGGCCAAGCGGTCGTCAATTAGTTGTTTAGTCACTGCTTTTATCATTAAGTCCGCCTTTTATTCCATTACTATATGTATATTCAATAAAGTAGAAATAAATACCACTTCAAACAGAAACACAGCAATATTTGCACACCACTGCTTGGAGGCAGAATAACTGACACTGCGATGGATAAGGTGAAGACGGGTTAAGGTTTCTGTAGCTACTAATTTTCTCACGACTGTACTAATTACAAATAGTAGCCCTAAGCTGCACATACTGCCTGCACATAAAAGGGTCGGCACGAAATAATAAAAATAATATTTATCGTCAAACTAAACGAAAATTCTTTATTTTTAGACGTATGAAATGTCAATTTCGTTTGACATGTCCGTTCGTTTCCTATGCAGGAATCCGTTTAGTCAGGTACCACCCCAGGGCCAGTTATTCTGCCGTGAAGCAGTAGTGTGCAAACATTACTGTGTTTCGGTACACACTGGGCATATGAGACATGAGACTTTACATCAGGTGAACGTTGAGCTCGTTTCGTCGCTCTATTCAATAAAAGAAAGATCGATTATTTGAACGTAGATGCATGCATGCCCTTGAAATTCATGTTGATAAAAAAAAATCTGTGATATAAAATAAATCCTGTTATGTCGCGAAATTTACATAAATTAAAAAAAACAAGTACCGGATACATGGTAAATGGACAATATCAAGTGAAATATAAGATTCTTAAGTATTATATGTAATTTACACAGGTATTTAAATTAAATTACTTTTACACCATTCGCATACCTTCGTCATATCAGAATATCTTTCGAGCTTTCATATAAATTAATGGTGCAATAAAAGTGTAATATGTTAGGATGGTAAAAGTTCACGACCGCAGAGGCACGTTGATTATCTTTCCCTGCCGATTCCAGGCAGGCGACATTATTCTTTTAATGATCAGAAGTTGCTATCTGCGAAGAATGTAATTATATTAATTAATTGAAAATGAAAACACAATCCATTTGATCATGAAACGATCAGACGATCAGCGGTCAGAAACCAAGCCAAGTCAAGCCATATTAATATTATAAATGTGATAGTAACTCTCTCTGTCCCTCTGTCTGTTTGTTACCTTTCCACGGTTCAACCGCTGAACCGAACTTGATAAAATATGGCACAATGATAGCTTGCATCCTGGAGACCGACATAGGATACTTTTTATCTCGGAAAATCAAATAGTTCCCATGATATATTTAAAACCTATATCCATGCGGAAGAAGTCCGGAGAGTTTGTATGTTTGATTTGTTTATGGTGCCGCAAGCTGTGAACATATATAATTTAGGTCAACATAGTCCTTGCTTTAGAATTTGTAATAGTTATTACGAATGCAATCTTCTATACAACACAGAAGATATTCTGCAGAAGGTTGCATTCGTTATAATTAAAATATCAAAATCCTAATTAATTAATTAAAATAACTCGCTACAAATATATTTATAATAAGTAATATAAGCGAGTCCGAATGTCTGAAAGTAAGTTACTGTAACATGTTTTAGATACATAAGCGTAACATGGAAACTTAGTAACGGATTGACGTATCTCTTGACTTGACTTTTTAATTTAGGCTCAAATTGATATTGCTAGTGCTGTGTGCGTATTATAAGGGTACACATTGCAACTGCAACTAGTGCGAAAAGACATTCTAAAATGTTAAATAAGGTGTTAAGTGTGTAAATTAAGTCTATACAGTTTGTGTACTTTTCTAAAAAAAATTTTCTTTTTTTGTAAAAAGTGACGAAACAAGCTTAACGTCCACCTGATGGTAAGTGCAACGTCTGCCCATAGCAAATGCTGTGTCACCCAGTTAATTTCTGTGTGATGCCACACTGCGCCCGTCACCATGAGACACGAGTTCTTAAGTCTCAAATGCCCAGTGATTACGCTAGCAATTACAAATGCTGTGTCACCAAGAACATTTCTGTGTGACACCTCAGTGTGCCCATGACTCTGAGACATCAGTTCGTCAGTCTCGTATGCCCAGTGATTACACTGGCACACAGTGCCATTCAAACCGAAACACGGTATTGTTTGCACACTACTGCATATTAACTGGCCCTGCGTTGGTTTCCTGCAAGAATGGTACCACTCGTAAAAATAATAACAATTTTAGTGTAAACATAAGTCATTTATGTTTTTTGTTTTTATATTAAAAGACTGTCTTTAATTCGTGATGTAAACCTACGCATTTAAATGTAATCACGTCGCAAGAAATATTGAATTGCGTCGATAAACATATGTTTCCTAAATAATCACGAGCGACATCAAAGCGTATATTTATGAAATGTGTTTTGTAACGATATTGATATACTGTTAGATGTTAGCATGAATTATTGAGTAACATGGACAGAAAACCTTAAAAAAACTATAATTTTAAAACCACATGATTTATACTTATTTTTAACTAGCTGAGCCCCGCGGTTACACCCGCGTTAAAAAACCGACCACATGATTGCGCCATGCGGCATGGTACCTTATGACCTGAGCATTCACAGAGCTGTGAGCCCTTCTTGTTAACATTCTGTTCACAGCTTGCGGCACCATAAACAAATCAAACATACAAACTCTCCGGACTTCTTCCGCATGGATATAGGTTTTAAATATATCATGGGAACTATTTGATTTTCCGAGATAAAAAGTATCCTATGTCGGTCTCCAGGATGCAAGCTATCATTGTGCCATATTTTATCAAGTTCGGTTCAGCGGTTGAACCGTGGAAAGGTAACAAACAGACAGAGGGACAGAGAGAGTTACTATCACATTTATAATATTAATATGGCTTGACTTGGCTTGGTTTCTGACCGCTGATCGTCTGATCGTTTCATGATCAAATGGATTGTGTTTTCATTTTCAATTAATTAATATAATTACATTCTTCGCAGATAGCAACTTCTGATCATTAAAAGAATAATGTCGCCTGCCTGGAATCGGCAGGAAAAGATAATCAACGTGCCTCTGCGGTCGTGAACTTTTACCACTCCTAACATATTACCCTTTTATTGCACCATTAATTTATATGAAAGCTCGAAAGATATTCTGATATGACGAAGGTATGCGAATGGTGTAAAAGTAATTTAATTTAAATACTTGTGTAAATTACATATAATACTTAAGAATAAACTAAAAAAATGCTAAAGTCAAAGTCAAACTTTCTTTATTGAGTTCAGCCATGTATGAAGCTCTTATGAATGTTAAAATCTACACCGTTTCCAAAAACAAGACCTTCTGAGAGAAGAACGGCATCAACGACACTCCGTGGTCTTCCTTTTTTTTCAATATCATATTACATAATGTCATGTATAAAATACATTATTTAATTACATTAATACTGCCATCGTATATAATACGGTGGAAGTGCAAAATAGACTAATTTTATTGTAGCCTCATCTGTCAGCTGTCTGATCTTTCTAATAGCAAAAATGGAAGAATTAATTCCGAAGCCATTTTTTTAATATTTGCTCCCCACGGAAGCTTGGAAAGATTAGAATTCTCTAAATTAATATTATGGTGCATAACTTATGGCTTAGACATTCTCGTGTAAACATTTTAATGACATTACACATAACACCGTTAATTGCTACTTTTTGCTCTCGATTTGTTAGGTGCTATGATAAAAGGTCTGGTGAGGCTTCACGAACGCCATAGTATTTAGGTTTACAAATTAAATGAATATACTCTACACTGTCAAATGTCTTTGAGAGATCACAAAACACACCGATGGTGTCATGAAAATCTTCCCAGGCCTGTAGAACATGTGAGTTTATTATTAACACCGGCATTAGTAGTTGACCTTCCTTTTGTAAGGCTAAATTACTTATAGTTTAAAATTCTTTATTTACTAAAATGAATGAACAAGCATTTGCTCTAGAATAATTTTTTCAAATATTTTACTTAAAGCAGGCAACACAGAAATGGAACCGTAATTTGTAGGAAATACTCTACTACCCGATTTAAAAACTAGTACAACTTTACTATGTTTTATCAGATCAGGGAACAACGAATCTACAGGCTCAACCTGAACTGCTTTCAGTCAGTGGACATGAATTGGAAAAAGAATATCCTAAAATTGCCTAGATCGTATTTTTAACTGTCATCAAAGGTTAAGATGTTGGAGATCACAAATTTCGGTCTGCAGTTTTTAAAACCAAAACATAATATCAACATGCTAGCCATACTCTTCATTTTTAATAATAATCAAATTATTAAAATTATTTTATTATATTGTATAATTTATTTAATTGTTATTATTGTAAACATTAAATTGAAAATTAAAGGAATATATTTGGGAGAAACAAAGTGATAGGTTAGTTTAAAATTCCTACTTTTTGTTTTATGCATATATCATAATACTTGTGTATGTATTATTTATGTTATAAGTATAATATTATCTATTTTAAAAATATTAGTGACAGAAGTAAGGAGTTTGATATTTTTTTGTAGTTTTAGTATGAAAAATTAAAAACAAATATGACTTTTAAGTAGTATCAATTTTTATTTTCCCTAAATTATGATTATAATTTGTTGCAATTCATATTTTAAGTTGAAGTAAACGAATAATAATTGTTCACGAAGTGATAACCTGTTAATAAATGTACAATTAACACAATATTAGATTACATAAATGCCTGGTTCTAGCCGCCGTAGTTGCCACGCTTGGCAGGCGGGTTGGCAACCTCATTTTATTTATACACATGTTCCAGGTAGATGCTGCTGCCCATCTCCTGGTTTTACATTTTCCCTCTGTCGACTTTTACGACACCTACGTGATGAGATGGGGTGGTAGATTCTCTTAAGCCGCCCCCACACGGGAACCACCTTTCGCATATTGGAAATAAGTAAATAAGAATTTTGCGGAATTATTTATATGGCACAGTATTACGCTCGTTACCATGAGACATCGTTTCTTATGTTTCATACGGTTTGTAATTACACCACGGTAACATGGCCCATCAAGTCGGATGTCCCCACTGTAGGTATAAACTTCCGATAATTCAATATTTTCGTGAAATGACAACTACCTACAAAAAAATCACACATGTTTTTATTGTAGCTATTTTTTACTATATGCACAAAGAGTGATATGTATTCGTTCGGAGGGTTGCAGGATAATGAAACAAACAATTTCAGTGCCCTACAAATTTCGTGTTGTATAGGCAGCTCTAGTGGAATTGTTTTGGGACAATATTGGCTCACGATGTCGACATAACTCGTTCGTATTGTTTTCACGAAGGTTTATCCTTTTTTACTTTTGTGACCTAAAATATTATAGGTACCATAAACTAGCTTTATCAGCCACAATTTGCTAGATATGATTAAAACTATTCACTTTTAGTAAATTATAGAGAATCTGCTAACATGTTTCATCCAGATATTGTGAGTTTAAGTGCCGTAAAAGTCGATTAAGGGAATCTGATTCTGATTGATCGTAAAATCATGTTCAACTATAATCAATAATCTCAATGATGAACCTAAATTAGCTACACGAGTCCTACCACAGTGCCAGTTGTTATGCCGTTAATTAGTAGTGTGTAGACACTACTGTATTTCAGTTTGAAGGGCATTAATAGCTAGTGTAATTACTGTTCATATAAAGAACAGATGTCTCAGTGTAACTGCATTGTGGTACCACACAGAAATGTACACAGAGTGACACAGCATTTGTTGTGACTAGATATTGCCCTTACCATCAGTTGAACGATATGCTCGTCTCGGCATTTTCATCCACAAAATCCATGCCGGTTATAAACAGGAGCGAAGTGTCTGTCACTGCGTTCACTAATCGTCTGCCAAACGCGGCGATTATGGGAAATCCACCTAACTTAGGAGGAGCCCATGGCCAGCAGTGGGATTTTTACAGGCTGATGAAGAAGGAGAAGATGAAGAACATTTCTAGCTTAACAACTATTTTCATTTCTAGATTCAACAATATCTAAATTCATTTTTGATTTTAGAAGATACATTTTTCGTCCCGAACAAAGTGAATTCTAGTTGATTTTTTTCTTACTGTAAATGTGTCTCCAAGATCACCTTCAGTAAAATAGAGCTCTGAGAATGTTCGCTATATAAATTTATTATTATTACTTGATTCGTGAAAAAGTCGTAACTTTGTTTATCAAATTACGCCAGAGCCGCTTGCGAAGTTTCAACTCTCAGAAGGGTAAGATTTTTCTTGCGACTAATGAAATTTGAATTCGCGACAATTCCTATTTAATTTACTATATAGATTCATTTTGTATAAAGTCTATGCCATTATGTTTTATAGACTGCAGTTTTAAACTAAAAATTAAACGAGTAATAGTCAAAAAAGTGTAAATTATTTTTATAAAATTTCATAGTACGCGAGTGACCTGGGTTCGATTCCCGGTGCCGGCACCACTAAAATTGTTAATTGCAATATTAAGTGCTGATTTACCACGTGCTCGTGCATGCCTGAGAAATAAAAAAATATTTCGAAGACATGCGTAGTCCGCTAACCCGCATTGGAGCAGCGTGACGGATTCTTCCTAGCTCCAAAACCCTCTCAGAAATGAGAGGAGGAGGAGGTCTGTGCTCAGCAGTGGGACATTTATAGGCTGAAACTTTACACTGACACGAAATCGGTATGATATAATTTCATAAGTTAGTGTCTGAGGTATTTTAAAATTAAAGTTTTAGAGTTATTATTTTTATATTTTATCTACAAATATTTTACTTCAATTAAAACAATAAGAATTATAATTAATAATTATTAATCAATTAATTAATCTATTCCTTATTGTTAGGTATCAGCCTAAGTCTGAGGTGTCCGGCAAAGTAGAACAGCACCTACCTCTTTCCTACCGAGGTGTCGTAAGAGGAAACAAGATATTGTACAAGCAGCCGTTATTCGTGCAGAATAACAACATAATATGCAATTCTGTAACTATACTGCTCGTGGGAACGCAATGTTGTCTCGTCTTGTTTCCCACGGGGGCGAAAAGTGTGCTACGTGTGAGGCCTCTGTCTACTTCCTAAGAGGCGTGACTGTATGTATGTATGTATTCTTGATTGTACATCAAATGCAAATAAAAGCAAGAAAAACAAAGCAAAACAGTTTAAATATGTACAACATGCGGTAAAATTGCTCTGAAAGCGATATAATTATTTTAAATATATCTAATACAAATTTAAGAAATGGTATGAAGAAAATTGTAAACGACCTTCAGATTTCGATTGGGCGCCCCCTATTATTGTTTTTGGCTTGACCTCGTGTGGCATTGTATTTGACAAATTGCGTATCATTCATTGTAGTATTAGGATTGCCAGTTATTCTGCCGTAAATCAGTAGTGTGCAAACATTACTGTGTTTCGGTTTGAAGGGCACTGTGAGCCAGTGTAATCACTGGGCATACGAGACTGACGAACTGATGTCTCAGAGTCATGGGCACACTGAGGTGTCACACAGAAATGTTCTTGGTGACACAGCATTTGTAATTGCTAGCGTAATCACTGGGCATTTGAGACTTAAGAACTCGTGTCTCAGGGTGATGGGCACAGAGTGGTGTCACACAGAAATTTTCTGGGTGACACAGCATTTGCTATGGGCAGACGTTGCACTTACCATTAGGTGAACGTTTTACTCGTTTCATCGCTTTATCCAATAAAAATTAATAAAAAACCATTCAGTTACTTAGGGAGTTGAATCAACTGCTTTAAGAAAAATAATAGATTAGTCTATGATTAATGATTTACTATGTAATGAAACAAAACATATAACTCGTTCTTCACTCAATTCCAAACGCAATCAATATAATAACATGATGATAATCATCTGATATTAAGCCACAGTCAACAGATCACCACGAAACTTATATACGAGTTATACCAACAAGTTACACAGTAAGGGAACCCACGACCAAAACCATGTCTCATCGTTTTACGACTAAAACTATATAAAACTTTAGAGTACATTATCCTGAAACCGACTAGGTGGGCAATAACGCTTAGAAACGTAGCCGCTGCTTTCTCATTTCTGCTATGTCTAAAAAATAATTCAGACAGTATTATCACATTACGTCTGATATTGAAAATTGACCAAGATTTTGTCATTTTATGACAAAAAATTTTGCTTACGGCCTTTCTCGCGTAGCAAATGACTTGGACGCATTATAAAAAAACTGTCTACATCCGACCGAACTGTACTGTAGAGCATCCCCGTTTAAACCCTTTGTATGGCTGCCGTAAACATCAAAATACTGTTTATAGATGTTCACAGTGTCACCTATAATGGCGTTAGTTGCGTTCATATGGGGACAACGGTTATTTACTTGTTAACAGGAGCGTGCCACAGCATTTTTTTGAACTTTATGAACGTGTCCTTTAGTGAAATTTATTCAATTCCTTCAACTTTAGTTCGACGGTTTCAGATAAGCTTTTTTCTAATCATCGACTAATATTTTCAAGATTCCAAGTCATTCATTGGCTTGTTACATACATTTCAATATCCCTAGGTACGATTTATAAATCGCTTCTTTAAAAGATTATCAGAAAGTTTTCTCTATAATTTCTTTTTGTCTCTTTTTTTTTTGAAATGGTTTCCCGGGTACGCCCTATGTTCCTGGCGTCTGAAAAACGTGATCTCGGTATCTTTGATCTATCATTCAACTTTGTTCTGGAAATCAGACTGAAAACTATGATACGGTTCGGTAAAATTTGTTAACATTTTTGAAAATTCGGTTAGGTCACACATTACGCGAAAAATGTCTGACATTGGTATTTTCGGGTTCAGGATAACAAAATGTATCGATCGTATACGGTTTCGGCCGTAATACTATGTCACAAAAATTTCGGTTGCAGGCTCTCGTACTAGTATTCACTGGGCATATGAGACTTAAGAACTCAGTCACAGAGTCATGGGTAGTGTGGTGGCACACAGAAACGTTCTGGGTGGCATAGCATTTGTTATGGGCGTTTTGCTTCCCGTGTGGTTGCGGCTTAAGAGAATTTACCCCATCTCATCCCGTGGTTGTCGAAAAAGTCGCCAGAGGGAAAATAAAAACCAGGAAATGGGCAGCAGCATCTTCCTGGAACATCTGAATAAATAAACTGCGGTTCCCCCCAAAATGAGAGCTACTAACTTTTGTGGCAATCTGTGGGCGAGGCATGTTCAGCAGTGAACTGATAGGCTAGAGTGACGAACGTTTTGCTCGTTTCATCAATTTATAAAATAAAATATTGGCTTGTTAAAAGCAACTCACACTTTCGGAAAACATACTAGCTTTTTACACAAATGTTAATATTAAGTCAACGTGGTGCATCCTACTGGCTGACAACGCATATTCAGAAATCGTGCATACCAACCCGCCTGCCCGGTGTGATGAGGATGAACAAATCTTACACGTAAAACATGCACGATATTTCTAAGAAATACCTATATTCAGCTGTTGATTAAGATAGGCTGGTAACGGTGGTGACGATGATGATGACTAAGATCATCATTATAGAGCTGGATATCCATTATAGGAAAATAATTAACGTTTTAATTTTAATGTTTTTTAAATTATCACGAGTTAAAATTCTAATCTTACATTTAAAGAATTCATTTAAGCTAACGAATTAACTGCATTGTAACTATACATTCTTCTCTCATTTAATATATTTTACTATTGATCGCTATAAGGCACGTTTTTCATTCGAACGGTATTTAAATCGCGCCGTTAGATGCCATCGCCATAAAGCTGCAGCGAGGTATGCGATGAAATGGTGCTGCGAGAAATGTTCCAGTAGTTCAGGTCGTAAAAATAGTTTAGTTTTTTAAATACCTTGATTATGAAGCGATAAATACGTCTTAAATCGGTAATATTTTATGTATTTTAGTGACGACCAAATCATTAAATTTATGTTAACAATTGCGGTCTCATTTAGAACTTTAAACTGTAGAGCTCTGTGGGACAAATGCTCGTCACCCTGAGACGTAAGTACTTATTCTGATATGCCCTGTAATTACACGAGCTACAGTACCCTTCAAACCCACTAACCGAGGTGTTTACGCAAACTGTTTGACGGCAAAATAACTGTCGCTACGATAGTAGTTACTTCGTCAGATTCCTCCATAGGAATTCTAACTTAAGCAGCATCAATTTTTTTTTAATAAATAACTCTTACAGTCAGAAGTCATTCCGTAATAATTTTACGCGAATACTATACATTTAAAAAAAACTGGATTTTATATTCATAACACGATGTTTTACGCGCGTTATAGAACTCATGGTTACGGGAGGACTGAGGTGATAGATGTCCTAATGACATAGTTAACCCAGTGTACCTTCAGCTTTTAATTATTATTTGTAGTCCGATCTACGCAGAATGAACTTACTGTGTCTTGGAGTCTTGTAAAGGTATGTTTGGTTTTTAATTTAGGATCCCAACCATCTTCCCTATTGAAATTAGGAATGTTTTTTACCTTTAACAGACTCGCGAATAATCTTTGGCAGGAATCGGTGTTCTTTTACAATGATTTATACTCTATCAAATCTGATGTAATGGTTCGGATAATCCAAAACACGGTCACAGACTGCAGAATTCCTAAAGCATCGATGGTTCACATCAGCTATATATGCTTTAAGGCGGGTTTTTACTGATACTTGATTTTGCGCTTTGTAAAAGAGACTACATTCACGAACCTACTTACTTCTGCATCTTGTAGAGGGATGTTATACTTGACAGATGGTTAAATTCTCACTTATCTTCTTCTGCGGCTTGAAAAATGTTGTTATGGAATCTCGCTTCGAGATATAGCCAATCTTGCCCGTGACTCCTCTGACATATGATAGAACAACGTCTAACAGGTACATATGACGTAGGGGTATATATATCCGGCTTTACTCGGTCACTGCGATGCAGGCGCGGAACCAGAAGCTTGTCGTCGTGGAATACTTACTTGACATGCGAAAGCTCGGCGGCCAGGTGTCCCCTGTCACAGATACCATCCAAGATGGGTATTTTTTCTATACACAGTGTGATTCAAGGTATTAAAATTCCAAATTACTAAAACATCTAGAAAAGCTAAAGAGTTTTTTGCCTCTAACTCCATTATAAATTCAATTTTAGAGTTTAGGGAGTTAAGGTCTTCAGTTAAGGACTTCAAGACACAGAAAAGCACATTCTGCGTAGATCGGACTAAAAATAATAATTAAAAGCTGAAGGTACCCCGGGTTATCTATGACAACAGGATTTCTGTCACCTCAGTCCTCCCGTGACTACTGAAATGATCTCCCGTGACAATAAAATCCGTAAAATCTTGTTTTATTTAAAACTTATTCAATTTAATATTTCAAAAACAATCGAATAGTACAGTTTTCAGCTTCAGAATAGAACACGTGGTTTAAATACACAGAAACATTTTATTGAAGTTTGACTTCCAACTACAATAAACATAGAGATATCAATGATAGACGGTCGGTTGATTGCGACTGAAATATAATTTAAACCTGGTAAAGAAAACAAACATACTTCAGAGGTCAGCTGCTCAAGGATGTTTAATAATATTATTTATTCTCATTCGGTGTGGGTTACATAATAATGCATGTTTTATGCGTAATTAAGTTATTAGATCTAGGCGGTGGTTCAAGTAAAAAGTGATCATTAAAACAACAACGCTGTTATAAATATGGGCAGAAAGTTTTTTCTTGAAAACGTTGGGCGATGATGTTTCTTTGACAGTTTTGAAGAGAATCTAGTGAACGAGGAACAACGTAAGCCATAATTACAGTGTATTCTGAGGCAGTGATAAAGAAATCTGCCTTCATCACCATCATTTCAGCCCATCACCAGTCCACTGCTGAACATATCCCTCTCCAAAAGATTGCCATAAAAGTTTGTTGCTTCCCATTTTGGATAGATTTTACGATAGTTGACACGCTTGGCAGGCGGGTTGGCAACCGGAGTTTATTTATCCAGAGGTTCCAGGAAGATACTGCTGCAGGACGACCCTACAAGACGAGATGGGGTGGTCGATCGACTTAAGCCTCTAATCTGACTTGCCCTAGTTTAAATAATAAAATAGAAAAAAATTGTTTCACACTACTATTTTTTCAGTTTTGGGGGAGCGTTTTACAGACGTAAGCTCCACATGCGCAAAGATCCAGACCTGGAACATCTATCTGATGGCCATACACGTGTTTGTTCCAAAGCACAAGTCATCACTCAGTTAACCGAACGAATATTATGCAGAAAAACTGAAATAAATTTATTTGATATTAGTCTTATTTACCTGGTAGTTGATAACGTTAAGACTGTAAAACAAAAAACGATACTCTAAGGTTTTCTTGCAGTCCCGCTATCTCTTTGCTTCAGCTACTATTTTCTCAGAACTTCCTTTACGAGCTTCTAATTTCACGCCTTACAAAAAAAAAAACATCGTAGGGATTGCACCGATGTGTAGGCACTACATAGAATTCGAGTGATCCACGAGGCTGTGACACGAGTTTGTCTTTACTTGGGATACCCGAGGCTAGTCGACAGCTGGCTGTTTCTAGCCGAGCGCCTACTATGTTTAGTTCAATATTTGGAACTGCGTCTCGCTTAGCAAAATTCAAGGAAAAAGGCTGACTTTTATCGCTAGCTGTACTCGCGACTTCGTTAGTATGGAGTTTTGAATTTTTTTAGACTGGTTATGCAAAAATCTAACTGAAGTATAAACATCCACACTTTCATACTAATATTATAAATGCGAAGGTAAAACTAACTCTCTCTGTCCCTCTGTCTGTTTGTTACATTTTCACTGTATTACATACCCCTGAATCGATCTTGAAAAAATATGGCACAGAGATAGCTTGCATCCTGGAGACCGATATAGGATACTTTTTATTTCGGAAAATTCGGATAGTTCCCACAGGATATTTAAAAATCTATCCACACAGCCCAAGTTGCGGGTTCAATCAGCTAGTTATTTATAGTTACTAGAGAACAATTCACGTTAATTTTTTAATGTAGCCTAGAGTATTGCCTACTTGTATACTACGTTTTTGTTTTACAAACATAGTCTTTTCCAACATTCATCATTTCACTGGTGGTAGAATACCTATGCAGGAATTGGCCGAAGTGGGTACAACCGCAGTGCCAGTTATTTGTTATGGGCAGGCAGGGTTCATAAATGCAATAAATATGCGCTAATATATCTATGGTACGCGTTGAAATATGTAAGGTACCAGCAACTGGCCGCCGCCGTAAGAAATCATAACTGTGATATAGAATAAATATAGAAAATATCTACTGTAGAACTTAATCAAACTTGCTCGAAGAGTGAAAAGAAAAAAGATGGCGGAAAAGAACATTTCGATTACATTAGGAAACTATAATAATTTCATTCCCTTTTCTTAATGGCCTTAAGTCAGACAACAATTGAAGAAAGTGCCACTTGTCCTAAATACGCATAAAATTAACGAGCATAACATAACTTCCAATTATTAGGATTAACGACTTATTCATAAAGTCAGATCGGACACGGCCATTAATGTCATTTTACAAAGCATTTTAAGAACAATCGCTTATTTTGTATTGCTCATGCAATAAATGGTTTTTAACAATTTCTAAGTTTGTCAATCATTCTTATCTATATATTAATACGTGAATACAAAACTTTGTACCCCTTTTTAAGCGTACTGCGCGCATGGAGAAACGTTTGGCATAGTTAAGTTTATATGAAGAAAGATTGCGGTAAGCGAAAATGTATATATAACATATGTTACAAATACGTTAAATTCAATAAAAAATGTCGTATTAACGGTCAAATTTTGAACATTGGGCCACACCTAGTGAATATTAAGAAGCATTTTTATATATTTCAAAATTTTACTTATTTTTATTTGAATTTGTTGGCTTGATTATTTAAAAAATCTCTTATCTCTTCTTTGCTAAGTCATGCATTTCATCATCATCTGTTCGTCCCATCGTAATTTCACTATTGAACATGCCCCTCTCCCATAGACTGCCACATAACCATGAACACCTTATTTGCACTTAAATCAAAGAATTTTTTAGAAATTTTAGTTTATGATCAATTTATGGTTTCCTAATAATAATCATTTTCACCCCTTTTTAATTTATTACTTTTTTTAAATCATACACAAATTAAAACGCACGTCGTGCAATTTTTTACACGTAAGCTGAGATAAAATAAAGGTTTATTGACCTTTATACACAAAAAACACAATGTACTTACACTATAAAGGACCTTTAAATTTTCTTAATCATATTTATGCTGTAAAAGTACCATTTATATTAGGTGTATATTACTTTTAAGTTACTTTACTAATATACATTTATACTTTTTGCACACCAATTTATATGATTTTAATAATTAAAGAAACAGTAAATAATACGATAAATACTACGGTAAATAATACGGTAGATAATAATATATATTTATAATAATAATAGTGATATGTGATCTTTAAGAGTAAATTAAAATGATTAAAAAAATATGGAGCGCCGGCTATTTATACAAAATTTAGATAAAAATTTATAAAACTAGCTGATGTCCGCGTGAATACCAGGTTTGTTAAACACTCGTGAAAACTATTTGCCAAATTTCGTCAAGATCGGCTTGGCAGTTGAACTGTGAAAAAGTAACAAAGAGGTAAATAATGAAGAGTTGTATTCCGCTCACTTTTATTTTTTAAACATTATTACCTCACCTATCCTTCCCTGAGACGTTATGTTAATTAATTGATTGATTGTTTACTAACAATAATGTTAATGCAATAAAAATATAATAAAAACCTTCAAACTAACTAAAAAAACTTAATAACCTTATAAATGTTAAATAAAATTAACGTGTGTGAATGAAAAACATACAAGTGCTAATTTTATCCAATTACATCGAATAACGAAGTGGCAAGAAACCGCAAGCATTACTTATTTTTGATTATGGTCAAAGGTCAATATCTCTTTTTGCCAATAATAATGTACGCAAATTTGTTAAATCTTTCGTTGCCCTTTTTCTTTTATCGTATATCTCGTTGTATTGATTACATTACGACCGTAACTTTTTGTATATGTGGAATAAAGTCAAACCATGAAATTGTATATTCGATAACGCGGGCTTAATTACAACTTTAACATTGTTTATTTCATCCTAAAAAATCTACTTTTTTGTTTTGGAAATTAACTTCTTTAAAATAAAGATACTTTGCTTTTTATTGGAATAAGTGACGAGGACGACTTATTACATTGGATAGATATTTAAGAAGTACGTACCTCAGAGCAGCGGCTGTTGCATACCTGTAACATAAATAAATAATTAATAAACATTATTGGCATATCTCTCGAGTATCCGAAAAGCCGCTTGTAAAGATAGACCACGCAATAAACAGTGAGGTAAATCGATAGATGCTAATGGCTCTAGCCCATGGTTAGAGACGCACGATCATCAGTGGACTAAAATTATGACCATTATAAATGATACTGGCAAGAAAGGCAATGACGCAAAATACGCAGTCGTACTGGGCAAATGCGCACGATATATTATAGTTATTGTGCACTAGAATAGTAAAGATTATTTTTATTGAATATTGATTGCAGTGTAGTCCACGTGACGTATTTATGTTTTTACAATGTGTTTATTTAAAATAGTCCAATAAAAGCATCTAAGCAGAAAGACGATTTCATTAACAACCACACATCACATTCTCACTGCGACATTCTCAGTATTATTAACATAATACTGAGAATGTCGCAGTATGTTCAGCCTAAAAAAAACGAATCAGAAAATAAAATGAATTGAGATGAAATATATTTATTCTCTGATGTAAGAAATAAAGATTTTGTTTGTCAAATGTCATAATTTACTACAGCTGTGTGGTGGCGGCTCGTTTAAAAGAATACTACCACTCCATCTCATCCAATAGATCTCGTAAAAGGCGAGTAAGGAATTAAACTGCACTGTGCACCCAACAGCGCATGGTGGCGATGGGCTCACCACCTATCGCACCAAGTGCATTATATTGTTTTGGTGAAACGTGGATTGTGGCAATCATCTGTTTTTGCAGTGAGTACCCAATCTCTGACTACCCTTTATGGGATACAGTCGTGTTCTTATGTATGTATGTATGTATGTATGGCATACCTCTCGGGGATCCGAAAACCGCCGGTGAAGATAGACCACGCAAAAAATAGTGACGTAGATCGACAGATGCTAATGCTTCTAGCCCATGGCTTGAGCCGAACGATCATCAGTAGAATAAAATTATGACCACTATACTGGCAAGGAAGGCAATGATATATTATATATTATTGTGCACTAGAATAGTAAAGATTATTTTTATTGAATATTGATTGCAGTGTAGTCCACGTGACGTATTTATGTTTTTACATTGTGTTTATTTAAAATAGTCAAATATAAATCATCTAAGCAGAAAGACGATTTCCTTAACAACTACACATCACATGATTATTAACATAATACTGAGAATGTTGCAGTATGTTCAGCCTAAAAAAAACGAATCAGAAAATAAAATGAATTGAGATGAAATGTATTTATTCTCTGATGTAAGAAATAAAGATTTTGTTTGTCAAATGTCATAATTTACTAACTGCCACCATTTCTTAATGAGGTTTCTCTGTACCTGTAGAAGAAACAGGCAGGAGAAACTCCGCAGGAATCCTCTTTTTAAGTCCTTTTTCAATGTCCTTTTAGAATAGGTAAAAAAATGTAATACATGATGAATTCATATTTAGAAATAGATTAGCAGATCACCTCATTTCCAGGGGTTATTATCATCCATGTACTATTTTATAATATAATAACCCTTAGCACATCGTTTCTGTTTAATAAACTTTTGAACAGGTGACAATAATGTCCAATAAGCCAATGTAAGAAGTCCAATACGCTGTCATCACGCAGTTATCAAACATGATTCACGGTACATGCATGCGCTTCGATATGTGAAGACTCTGTAAATCAGTCATCACTATAAATTTATAACCCAGCAATATATAATCCGTCGTGATGTTTATTTCCGAGAGCAACATAACAGTCTTCGATTCTATTAATAAACTAAGAATATTAGAGAACATTTATTTGAGTTTCTATTTTACTGTTGACTATTATTTTAATAGAAGAAAGTGATGAGACGATAACTCACTGAACGAGAACCTGATGGTAAGTGCTCAAAAAAATGCTGTGTCACACAGAACATTTCTGTGCCGCATCACACTACGCTTCACACTCCATATTGAGTCATCAGTTCTTAAGTCTCATTCGACCTCGCTGGAAACGACACGTAACGGGTAGCGAACCACGTCGCCGCCATTCTGGTACGAGTCAAAAAATTCTGACTCCCCATTGCATTTCCACGAGCAGTATAGTGACATTAAAGCTGTCCGTACAATAGCTATTTACGACACCTCGATAGGAAAGGTAGGTGCTATTTTACTCTGCCAGACACCTAACGGCAGTCGTTCGCCCAGTAATTGTCATAAATCAGCTGCAGTGTCCATCTGACTGTGGATACTAATAATAGTTTAGATTAAGATAGGACATAATAAATAGCATGGCGGTGAATGAAAACTGCATGTCTGTAAAATAAACATATATTTTGACGAGATGTGAAGACTGCCTAACCGCTTTGGGGCAGCGTGGCTGACACTTCTCGGTTCCAAGACCCTCTCAAAAAAATTAGAGATGGTTTTTTTTATTTAATTTTACTCTTAATAATAAAGGAAGTAATTTACTACACAACAAACAATAAAAAATAATAAAACACGACAACAGTACATTATCATTTATGAATATGTACTCGTACATACATTGGATTGCAGCAACGAAAAGGCATCCGACTCACAGATTTCAATGAATATTGCTTTTTGTTATTGGATATAGTGATGAGACAAGCGATCTACGCAGAAAGAGCTAACTGTGTCTTGAAGTCTTGAAGTTTTATTAATTATTAGATCCCAAGCCGGTGGTAATACCAAACTTCTCTATTGAAATTAGGATGTTTTTAATTTCAATAGCCGCGGGAATCATCCTTGATAGGAATCGGTGTTCTTTTGCGAGGATTTGTGGTTTATCAAATCTGTAGTAATGATGTGGATGATCCAGAACATGGTCACAGACTGCAGACTTCCTAGAACGACGAAGCTTCACATCAGCTGTATGTTTTTTACGCGGGTTTTAGTCGATGATTTTGTTTGCCCTATGTAAGAGAGACCACATTCACAAACTAGCTTGTATAGTTCTGCATCTTGTAGAGGGATCTCGAAGAATACCGTACGACACATTTAGCTCTTTCTGCGTAGATCGGACCAAAAATAATAATTAAAACTGAAGGTACCCTGGGTTAACTATAACATCAGGATATCTGTCACCTCAGTGACCATGGGTGCTGTAAAGCACTCGAAACGTCGGGTTAGAAATAGTTCAAAAGTAAACGCCATTTCATTTTAATTTGTTTTTGTTTTTGTCAAAATGAGTGAATGTAATGAAGATATTTGATACTTTTTCAAATTTTATTACAAAAAAAATGTAACACAAACCGCGAAAAAAAATTGTGACGTTTATGAACCTAACGCAGTGTAAGTAAGAGTTGCACAAAGTTGCTTTAAGCGTTTTCAATCCGGGAATTTTTATATCAAAGATGCACCTCGCTCTGGTCGCCATGTTACGGATAAAATGGATGCTATTTTTGAAAAAGTGGATCAAGATCGGCATATCAGTAGTTACGACATAGCTGAGGAACTGGGAATTGACCACAAAACAGTTTTGATCCATTTGAAAAAAGCTGTAAAAAAAAGCTCACGCTCAAAAGATCACGTACGACAAGAATGTAAGACATTTTCGTCGTGGTCAAAGGTTGGTCAGGCTTCACAGACTGTGCCAAAACCCGGGTTAACTCGCAATAAGGTAATGCTGTGTATAAATGCGTTGTTCATTATGAGCTTTTACGTTGTTTTAATGTTGAGAATAAAGTAAGACGTTGAGAGAAAGCGGCCGGAATTGATCAATAGCAACGATGTGGTCATTCATCACGACAACGCTAGACCACGCACATCTTTAGCAACTCTGCAAAAATTAAGAGAGTTTGGCTGGGAGGTGTTAATACATCCGCCATATAGCCCTGACCTTGCACGTTCAGATTTCCTGTCTCGGTCTATTCAGAATCCTTTAGGTAGTGTCAGGTTAACATTAAGAGAGGACGGCCTTGTCGCGTTTTTTTGCTCAGAAGTCCCAAAATTTCTACAGCAACGGGATCACGAGACTATTTTCAAGATGACAAAAAGTATCGAACAAAATGGCAAATGTATACTGTAATCAAATGTAAATAAACTGAGTTTTCATATAAAATGCGAAGAAACTTTTTCCCCAACCTATTTTATGCGTATACATAATATAATGCTTTAATTACGTCAAAAAATTATTTTTGGTCATCATTTTACTAAAGCAGCAACCTTTAAACAGCCCTTTCTGGACATAGAGCTCTCCCCAAATTGGAAAGGTTTACTATAAATTAACTAGTTTTGTGTAATTCCTTAAGTCTCTTATGCCCAGTAATTTACACTAACATCCTCAGTGCCCTCCATACCGAAACATACTAATGTGCGCACACTACTGTGTCACGTCAGAATAACTGGCCCTGCGGTGACACATACCTAGACGGTTCCTGCCTATAAATTTTATCGGGTGTCATGCCGGCCGGTTCGGTGAATTCTTGCGTATTACTAGTGGCAGATCGCAGAAATAGTCCCTAATTACTAAAAATTAAACGAAAACAGGATTGCTGGATTATGTTATATATTAGGTACTGTTATCATCCTTAGTTGTTTAATAGATATAAAATAATAAAATCGTTCGTAAAACTTTTAATACTTGGCAATCGTAGTTGAAAGAGCAGACTAGAATTTCTTACGCTGCAAAATCATATTTCATTTGCTGCTGTAGGTAACATAAAAATACTCATAATTTAAAAATAGTTTATATATATTATAAATACTTCAATATGAAGTCATCGGTTCTTTTAATTGAGAATAACATTATAATAATTCGTAATAAAAAAAGTATTAATAAAACGTCATTAACAAAATGCTATGTCGTAAAAAGACGTCATTAGAAATCTGATAAGTATTCGAAGGAATATTTTTTTTATGTCAAGGACTGGGAGATAAAGTTTGAAGAATAGAGTTTAATTTTCGATGTTTTAAGCTTATAAAATGTAATTGTGGAAACTCGTGTGTGAACAGTAGATAGTTTATTTTCTTTAAAAATTGTGTTGGCTAAGCACAGTAAAACTCATTAAAATCCCAATAATGACATCGCTATAGCATGTTTTAATTAAAAACATTTTTAGGTTAAGTAAATGACATTTTAGCATCATTAAATTTTTAATTACGGGCCGGTTATAGGTTCTTAACAATATTGTATATATGATAATATATTGACACTTGAGGTAAATAGTTGTACATTGTTTTCTTTAATGGAGTACGTAATACTTGGCTAGGCTTTTTTTTTGATAAAAGTGACGGAACGAGAAAAACGTTCACCTGATGGTAAGTGCAACGTCTGACCATAACAAACGCTGTGTCACCCATATATGTTTAAAATGTTTAAAGTTTTAATGTATGATGTGCAAATGGCCTTAAGTAGTGAAAACTGAAAAGAGGCAGAAACTTTTTTTATAGAAGAGAACGAGACAAGACGAAAATAACGTTCACCTGATGGTAAGTGATGCGTCCGCCCAAAACAGATGCCGTGTCACCCCGAATACTTATGAGTGGCACCACACTGCGCCCGTCCTCCTGAGGAGACATCAAATCTTAAATCTCATATGTTCGGTGATTACACGATCACTTAGTGCCTTTCAGACCGAAACACAGTAATGCTTGCACACTACTGCTTCACGGCAAAATTACTGGGCCTGTGATGGTACTCGTCGACGGAGAGCCTACCTAGACGGAGTCCCGCATAGGAATCCTACCACCAGTACAAATACATGTACAGTAATTAAGCTTTTTTGTAATTCAGACTTCAAAAACTGTTTAGTGTTATGCTAGAACTTTAGCTACACATTCACGATAAAAATATATATGTGAAATAAGACTTGTATATATGATAACTCTTTTAATCAACACAAAACATAATTGCACAATAATTTGCGTTTTTATGTGGCTTACATATTTTCATTGGACTCTGGGATAGCCCTGAGACAATAAAAAACATTGAGCGATAACTTTGTGTTTTGAAATATTGATCAATTTATTGTCTTTGAATTGATGATTTTTTTTAATCATGACTTTTATTTACTTATTTTAATTCAGATAAGATGTCAAAAGAACATTAAATATAAAATACAATGTATCTAAATATTTTCACAAATTACTTTAAACATGTGGAATTACGAGATATATTAGAAGTATTTAAAAATGTTAACTACACCCACGTAAGCTGAAAAGAAAAGAGAGAATATGAATACACATTATTTACTAAAGAAATTATTTCAATATGATATGAAACTTAAATATGCCAATAAAAACTCTTTATGTAAAAAATAACTTTCATGAAAATTATTACTGCGATAATAATAATAACAAACTTGTCATCTACAGTCGACGGGGCACATGTCTCTAGTTACAAGAGGGTATTAGTCTATCACTATATTCCTCTTTGCTGTGTGGTGGCGGCTTAAGAGAATCTACCACCCCAAATAATCCCGTGGGTGTCGTAAAAATCGACAGAAGGAAATTTAAAAAAAGGAGACAGACAGCAGCATCTTCCTGGAGCATCTGAAAAATAAACTGCGGTTCCCAACCCGCCTGCCAAGCCTGGCAATTATGGCAAAATCCTCCCAAAATGAGAGTAACATTTTTCGTGCAAGTATCGAATCCTGTAACGGGACCAATGGCGCAGAAGCTAATCAGTTAGCCACTGCGCCGCCGAAGCCATTTTAGTTTGTTTTTTTACATGGTAATATTTTGGCCAAACTTCTTTACATGCCAATATTTTCGCCAAACTTTAATACAAATGCAAATGTGGATTTTGTACAGAAACGTAAAATTTTGTATACACGTATAAAACCTTCACCTTCAAAGAGCTACCTCGTTCAATTACGAAGTAGGGTCCATGTCAACAAATTACTTTTGGTGTCATTAAGCGGAGATTGAGTGCGTTCATGCACTCATTTGCCGTTAATATGAACATTTCTATTCAACTTGCAATTTTATGCTAGGTGTGTAGACTGTACATTAGAATATTTCGCAAAAGTTCGAAATATTTAGTGCAGTTGTGTTACTAACTTCTGTTAATGATATTCGTCGTTGTCGTCTGATTGTACATGCTATGCATAAAATGATTTTACTTGTTGGAATAAAAATACTTTGTTTTCTTTTTAGAATAATAGGTTGATTATTAAGCTCCAATCCAAAAACATCAAAGCAGAGTATCATATGATTTAATTTATTTTTTTAACGTTATGGTAATTTAAAAGTAGAATAAACAGCAAAAATTTCGTGTCACGATTTCTTTTAATGAAATTGATATTTGTAGATTGGAACTAATTACTTATTTTAGAATATACAACTTTATTCATAATTGGTATAACATCCCGGCACCTACCTGTGCTACTTTGATCTGATAAATCAAATCTTTAATGACAAAATTGAATACTAAAATTGTCAATACAAAACTTTAAAATTATTTGTTTTTGTAAAACTTTACGTGGACCCTAACTCATAAAGTCGTTGCCCCGAACCAGACAAATTCAAAATACGTTTTCTTCTCCATTTAATTTACGTTACCCTACTAAGGCGTTTACCCTACTAACAGATTTACTTCGCAACAGATCTTCTTAAGCTTCATGTTATCCTAGTACAAGCGAGTTCTTTCGATGGCAGCTCAATGGATAAACGCCCAATTATTATGAGTTATGAGAGTTATGATATTATGAGTTCATTGCCTCGATCAGCTGTATAACAGGGTATGGTAACCCATGAGTTTTAAGCAAATTCTGTAAGTTAACATATATCTTACAGGTATCACGCTACGAGGCTCATTATATTTTTGGGGCATATACACATCGTCCCTAAGCCCAGCCTGCCGGGATGTATAGGACATTACGAATGACGCTGTATAAGATTTTTGTAATTAAAATTGTTAGTGCTCTATCCCAGGGGCTGAGCACTCGCCTTAAATTTTATATAGTACCTACAAGAGTAATCTAAGTTTGATTCTCTATACCCGGCACCTCTAAAATTTCGAAATAAATGTGCTGATTTACCACGTCCTCAGCGGTTAAGGCATCATAAGGAAATCTGTAAAAATATTTCGAGAACATAGCCGCTTTGGAAGAGCATGTCTGTCTTTTCCCGGCTTATGGAAATGAAAGAAGGACTGTGCTCAAAGGGACCTTTACTGGCTGCTATACTTTTAGTGTGTGTTGAGAGAAATAGAGTATGTAAATAAAAGGAAAGAATATATAAAGAGAACAAACAGGGAATATTTGAAAAGTTGGACGGAATCTCTCAAGCAGCAACATGCAAAGGCAACAATGCCAGCACCAGTGCGGGCGGCTACATCGTCCGTAACACAATCCGTAATTGCTGCTCCGTCGAAAGCCAGACGTGCACCGACTTCTCGCAAGTAGTATAGATAAGTATGTTTTTAATTTGTTGTCTCTGATATAGTAATAGGTCAGGAAAATAGTATTTTCGCGTATGTTTGAACTTGTAATAAATCTATTTGGTCGTACTATTTGTATCTAGCTGGTTTTTATGACATTAAAAAGGTTACATTCCAAAAAAAATAAAAAAAAATAAAAAATTGTAAAATGTTGTTTCCAGATATTTTTCATTTGTTTTCCATTCTGTCAAAATGAGTGAATCTAATGAATAAATTCGATACTTTTTCAAATTTTGTTACAAAAAAGGTAAAATGCAGCGCAAGCCGAAAATAAAATTTTGAAGTTTATGGACCTAAACCAGTGTCGGTAAGAGTAGCACAAAGTTGGTTTAAGCGTTAAGGTGATGCTGTGTGTATGCTGTTTTACCGCCGGGCAGAACCATTGCTGTTATGTGCCTGTTTCGGTCTCTTTAGAATTTTTAAGGTAGTGTCAGGTTAACATCAAGAGAGGACTGCCAAAACTTTCTTGGCGCGTGTTTTTGCTCAGAAGTCCCAAAATTTCTACAGCAACGAGATCATGTCACTCTCTTCAAGATGGCAAAAGTCATCGAACAAAATGGCAAATATACGCAGTAATTAAATGTAAATAAACTTTGAAAAGAAAATTACTCTTATGTATAAAATTTACTTTCTAGTTTACTTTTAAATTATTCTTGTTTACATAAAATGTTTAAGCGGTACGTTTCTTATTGTTTATATTTAACTTCACGCTTTTGAATAACTTCAAGCTGACATTGACAGTTTGACACATCAAGTCAGTTTTTGAGAGCAATACCTTTTCAGGATGAAATAATATTTGTAGTATGTACTTCTAGAGATAAAATAGCCCAGTAGCCCATTTTGTAGAATTTGTTTAATATAGTGAATTGGTATATTTTATATTAATTATAATGAGGTTATATAGCTTATGATTTGTGTAGCTGGTCCCCGGTAAATGAGAAGTAATTCTATATAATTTTGAGTTCATATAGAATAGGTATTTATATTATTGCTTATAGTTTTACTTTTACATATACATCTTGTATTATATTATATATATTTATACAGCACGTTCTATTATGAGTAAAGGGATATTAAAGGTTTCGTGTCATGTTCTTCATCAGCTGGACATGGCTGGCATCTCATGACAACCTAGATTCCACTTTTAGTAACGTTCCAAAAAAATCTATGTGGTACATATTAATACAAAAAGCGTTTCGGCTTACTTTACAAATATACTGGCATCATTTGCTTTTGATGCTATTCTTGTTTCAGAGTCCTGGTTGAATCCCTGTTTCTCCTATACTTACACACTACCAGGCTTTCAACCTATACGTAATATCAGGCGGGTTCAAAACCGCAGTTTATTTATTCAGATGTTCCAGGAAGATGCTGCTGCCCATCTTCTGGTTCTAATTATTTCCTCAGTCGACTTTTGCGACACACACGGAATGAGATGGAGTGGTAGATTCTCTTAACACCTCAATAACACCTCACGGTTTGTTTAATTTAATTGTAACGATTGAAAGATTCTCTTACACCACCATACATCGCGCCATAATTCTCCCACAAACAGCCCCTTGCAGTTTACGGGCTAATTAATAAACAGAATACTTAGCAATGCTATAAAGATCACTCATATGTTATAATAACTTGTTTTTAAAAATAGTCCACGACAACAGTCGAATAGCGAATTCGATCTAGACGTCATGATTTCAGACCGTACCTCAATCAAAGTACCAAATCATTGGGAAATTTGCTCACAACGATGAAGATATTGTATTACATAACTGTAAATAGTAGTTTCGTGATGAAGGGTTTCACATGTATAGTATTTAATAATGAAGAAAATATATAAAAATACTATTATTATTTTTGTTAAGATGATACAATTCTTATTTGTATCTGTTACTTATAGTCTTATATTTACTATTTTGGCCAATTTATTAAAATTAATAACGAAAAAAGATATTTTGTAAGTTAGTTAAAAAATCCATTATTAGATACATATTTTCCACATTTATCATTTCATTGCCTCAAGAACGAACTGTTTCTATGCGGAGTCTTAGCAAATTAAGCAAATAAATTCATTAGGTTTGAATGTATTTTATCAGATTTACGCGCCGCCCGTGGTTAAATGTATTCTTATTTTTCTGCACTTAACCGTAACAATAATTTGCGGGCCAACGATTTAGCTTTCCTTGAACGCTGGGCCTCCATTAACCGAAAGAGTTTTAGTAATACGGCCACTACGACTAAAGTAGATCTTAAGTTGATGAAGGTATTATGAGGAAAAAGTAAATTTACCTTACCCTTATTAATACAATGATTAATAGTAAAAATAATGGATGAATTATTGTTTATAGTAAAAATGTGTAAGTGGCCTGTTATATCAGAATAGATATTTGCGATTAACCTCGCGCTTAATTAATATTCAAATTAAACTTTTTTTTGTTTTACTTTTTATATTGTACTAGCGACCCCACTCGCGCGGGTGCAAGAAAATAGGAAGTACGCTTTTTATTGAGATTTGAATACGAAAATACCATCCAAATTTTCGACTTTTCTAGTGTATTGTCCAAAAATTATTTTTCATACAAACTTTGTTCTGACAATTACGGTCGGTCGAGCCTTTCACAAGTGATGATCTTTCATGCGGTAGTTAATGTTTATTTATACATACATAGAGTCACGCCTCTTTCGCATAGGTGTAGGCAGACATCCTTCCACTTGCTACGATCCTGACACACATCTTTAGGTTCCTCTACTTTCATTAGTGTTTTCATTCAAGCTCGTCGGTTGCGGGTACTTTTGACGTGGCCTTTCCTTAAAACGATTTCGATCTGATTGTAATACGTTCGCCTACGTCGACCCTTACCGACTTGCCCATTATTTATTTATACATACATACATAAGATCGCGACTGTATCCCCTAAGGGGTAGTCAGAGACTGGGCACTCACTGCAAAAACAGATGACTGCCACAATCCACGTTTCGCCAAAACAATATAATGCACTTGGTGTGATAAGTAGTGAGCCCATCGCCACCATGCGCTGTTGGGAGCACAGTGCAGTTTAATTCCTTACTCGCCTTTTACGAGATCCATTGGATGAGATGGAGTGGTAGTATTCTTTTAACGAGCCGCCACCACACATATACGTATATATGTATAGTTATATATGTACAAGGATTAATTAGCAGGCTGGCAGGCCTAACTGTTTGGTTAATAATTCTAACAATGGGCTTTGATTACCAGCCCGATCGAAAGTAACCTAACAATGGCTGAATTTACACTTATAGCGGCGATATTTAAGGCAGGGGTTTGGCTTAGATTTCCTAAGTGATGTCGGTTTCCAATTCAGGCAGAGTAAAGGGATGTAATGATGCGTTAAAAATATTGAATGAAAAATTGGCCCAAACTTTTGCCCTACATGGAAAGTACCACGATTTCTTGAAATACAGCATAATGTAGCTGAATTACATATTTAGAGACTAGATAACTGGAAGCCCAATTACTGGGACGACACGTTCCCAAGCCCTCAAGTGTGAGAACGCGCTTATACTTTTATTTTTCGAGAACAGATGTAGATGTCTATAAGCCGCGGTGGTCACTTACAATCTGAATTTTTCATTTTTCTTTAATAAATACATACAGTCACGCCTTTGTCACACATAATTGGGAGTCCATTCACGTAGCCCAATTTTCACCATCGCGGGAAGCGATACGTGACGGGTGGCGAACCACGTCGTCGCCACTTTGGTAAGAGTCAAAAAATTTATTATTAGTTACTCGCCATTGCGTTTACACGAGTAATATAGTGACAGCATTATTATGGTGTTGCACGAATAAAGGCTGTCCGTACAATACCTTAGTCGCCTTACACACCTCGGTAGGAAAGAGGTAGGTGCTATTCTACTCTTTCGGACACCTATTGGCTATATTTATCCAATACAATACAATAAAGATACTTTATCTACTCGTATGTTTCCAAAAAATATATTTTTTTTTTAAAACTAGGAATTCCAATGTATCGTGACTGTGTCTTACAGACATGAATTTCCCATGAACAAACACAACAGACCCGGAAGCCAACGATTTATGTTTTCCACAAATGTGGAATCCGACTGGGATTCCTAACCCGAATTCGCAGGATATAAAGAAGGTAGTACTTGGCTACATAATTAGTGTAATTATTGTAACATCCGCGTGTGGTAGCGACTTAAGAGAATCTACCACCCATATCTCATCCTGTTCATGTCGTAAAAGTCGACAGAGGGAAAGTTAAAACCATGGGATGGGCAGCAGCAGTTTCCTAAAACTTCTGAATAAATAAACTGCGGTTGCCAATTGCGAAAGTCTATGTCAATTGCCAATGGCAAACATGGCAAAATCCCCTCAAAATAAGAGCTACAAACTTTTGTGGCATTCTATGTGGAAGCTTCAGCTGTGGACTAGTGATAGGCTGAAAGGATGGTGATGATGATTGTAACATTTATTTTCAATTAATTACGTTTACTATCACCTCGTTAGCACTCCGATATTAGTCGACAAATAAAAATGATTCACTCATACAAATAAACGACAGCAGTGCCATTTCAACAAGTCTATTTAGATAAACACAAACCAGAAAAGATTTTTTGGTTATGCCAAAACCGACACTTGATAAAGCTTTCAGGCACCCATGTGAATTTATCGATTTCACTTAACTTTTATCTGACGCAGTTCACAACGCACTGTGATAAGTAGAATTCGACATCGAGTGGATGGGGATATGAAATGGAGGTGAGTTTGAGTGTTACCTGTCACTAACATTTTTATTTCTTTATTCTTTGTTGTTGACACTTTAAAGTAAGGGTTACATTGTAAGAGAGAAGAAAGTAAGGGAAAACATTTATTCGCTAAAATAGACGTACTCCAGAAGTTATTTATGCATACTTACATATAGTCACGCCTTTTCCCATATAAGAGGTAGGCAGTACACATGTAGCACACTTCACCCCCGCGGGAAAGGAGACGTGACAGGTGGCGAACAACGTCGCCGCCATTTTGGTAGCAGTCAAAAAAAAATTCTGACACCATTGCGTTCCCACGAGCAAGAGCGAGTTATTTATTATAAAAGATAAAATCATAATAAATATGAATGTAACAAAAACACTATTAATACCTACAATGACTTTATGAAAATTGTACGCCGTATTGCCATCAGCAAACGAGATAGGCATTAAGCCGTACCGGACGTCAATACTGACACAGCACTGATTTTCAGTGCCAACCCCCATTGCGTTTCGAATTCATAAAAAAAATAATATTAAATATGTAAATAATTTATAATATATTGTTATAGTCTATAAAATGACACATCGAATTAAAAAAATACTAATGGGTGGATTGAATGCCTTGTGGCACCCATTGCCAATCTTCTAAATTTTACTACTGCGTGGCCTAGTAGTTGGAGAAACTTCTACGCTGAGGGTCAATGTTTCGAATCCCAGCTGGAGCCAAAAGTCATTGTGTGTTTTCGGGTCGGTTGTTATGCATGTGAATTTTTGATTGTAAAATGCGGTATGCGAAATCCTAGTACGGAGCATTAAAAAAGGAACACTAGAGCAAAGGTAGTACGTTCTTCCTCGGTCTCGGTCAGAGAGAAGATGAAATACATTGTCTCGTCACTTTATCAAATAAAAACACATGACCTAGCACCATACTGCTACTCTATGTGTCTCTGAGTGTTGTCTTTCCCCTGGGTCGAGTCAACGCATAAATACATAAATATAACTCCTACTAAACATCTACCGTTGTTGTTGCCAACCCGTCTGCCAAGCGTGGCAACTATGGCAAAAGTCCCCCAAAACGAGAGCTACAAACTTTTGTGGCAATCTAAGGGGGAGGCCTATGTTCAGCAGTGGACTATTGATAGGCTGAAACGACGACGACGACGACTAAACATCTAAATTCGGACCGTGGCGTTCGCTGCGTGCTTGCGCTACTGTGAATATCTCCATAAAATTATTATTTTAAGTCATCTAATGACCGTTCGAGGAAGGCTGCGGGCCTCCGTTCGGACTGTCGACCTATGTGTCGGTAACTCTGGGCGGTGAGAACCGCCCTGGAACACGGGTGTATCTGGTGTACGTGGTGTGATTTACGACAGTTGCACGCCGCTCTCTACGGCGGTCGCGCGACGTTGTGCGTGTTATGTTGAAGCTATTTACTGTTTGTACAGTGTTGCTTGGATCATGGCTGACCGTATCGTGGTCAGGGAGTGCTGAGACGTCCGTGTCGTCTAGCACGTTTCGCGGGCGACGTTTGCGTTCGGTCGCGTTTTTTTCGGATCGGTAATTCGCTGCTTTAACCACCAGCGGGTTTGGATGAACCGCGGCTTTTTCGAAAAACCGCCGTGATGTTTCTCTGAAGTGTTCAGAGAGTAAGGGCATTTCACAGTCACTGTGAAGGTCTACGTTGAGTTGGTACCAGCCGGCTCCGGTGGCACCTCGCAAGAATCTATTTTGCACGGTCTACAGTTTATTTATAAGATTGCCCGACGCATGAGCGAACGCGACGCATGCATAGGCCATTACGGGTCTAATGCATGTCTTGTAGAGGCGTTTTGATTTCGAATCCCAGCCGAAGCCAACATTTGTGAAAAAACACAATTCAATAGTTTTTGAGTCTAGTTGTGTTGTGATTGTCCACATATCTCTGGCACTGAATCCTAGCCTACCATATCGCAGAAGCGTCACATCGGTCGCGGGTAAGATAGGATGAGTAGTTTTTGTTTGCGCGTAACTAGGGGCACTATAATGTTGCATAGCTGCTGACGGTATTCGTAGGTTATTTTTGTGGACGAAACCCATCCAGCCAAGAGGATTTCACGCAAAGAGATGATCCAAAGAGGATGACAAACAAAAAAAAATAAAAAAAGCTTCTTGTAAAAAAACAATAACAATAAAGAAGCTTAAAACTACGACAATAAAAAATAATTAATTTGGTTAATAAACCTTCCTTAATTTGTAGCTAATAGAGTGGTTTATTGTTTTAATAAACGAATACGCAACTTAAAAGTTATTATAAACTACGGTAACAATGTTAAGTGAAATTTATACCCAACAAGGTTGTTACAAATCTCACCTTTGATCCACATCCAAAAATTTTGCTTTATTGAAAATTTTATCCTACATATAAAATAGCAAATATTATGTGTTAGTGTATTAGGTATATATAGAGTTTAGACATCTCCTTTTAGTCTAGCTTTGGCATCGTGGTTCATTTATGTTGTTGAAAAGTGTATATATTTATGTTTGGTAACTTTTACTGGTTCATTTATTATAATATACCAACAGCATTACATACAAAACATTATAGCATAGCTTAAATATAATCTAAAAATATTTCGACATGCATTACAGTTTACAGTTACAGAACTGTACAACGTTGGATTAATGACTGATACATGTTATTACGAGTACAATAGCAAAAAAATTGTTATACCATCAAAAAAGAGTTAAATTCAATGTAATGATATTAGCTGTGGCATGGAATGAGTTTCTTTTGTGTGCTTTGACTACCATGGAATATAGGCATGATGACTGCGAGACCTAGTAGTCTGAGTACTACTATGTTGTGGGATCCGGGTTAGAATCTTAACCGTAACTAAAACAAATTTCTGGTAACCGAACAAGGTTGTCTTGTGATTTTCCGTATCACTGACGCCTAGCTTGTTACATCGGGCGCGGGTACTTTAGGATAGGTGGATGGAGGCCGATCAGAATCAAAGAACTGCAACGCATAAAGACTTAACACGCTTATGCGACTTTAAGAGTCTCATAATTTTCTTATCGACCATCAGAACTTGATCACAATCTTACGGGACTCGGGGTGCCCGCTGTCTTTTGAAAAAAGAATCATTCAATTCGGTTCATAAACAAAGAAATTATGCCCGAACATACAAAAAACAAATATATACAAACGAATTGAGAACCTCCCTTTTTTTTGAAGTCCGTTAAAGAGAGATACGACTCTGTGAGGAGCAACTGGCATTATTAGTTTGTGCTTGTTCCTAGTATTTACATTATGAACACCACTTTTTTGCTAAACATACTTAGAGGAAGCTGTGCCCAGTAAGCTAGTTGTTTAGAGATTGAAATGTAATGGATTTATCATTTTGTGCATAATATACGAGCCTAAAATATACAAACATTTCAGTGAATATAATATAAAAGCTTCAATTTTATTTCAATCCAGAAAGTAGCTGTCTTTGATATAAACTGAAGATCCATTTCCTTGTACAAACACAGTACCGAATACAAAGTTCTATTTCCGTGAACAAAGACTTCTTATTGGAGTACGGAATAGACGTTAAAGTTTAAGGACATACGGTACATTTATTTTTGTCTGGGTGCACACACGCATTTTAGATTTTAACTACCATTTCGCAATGCATGCATCCTCACTAGACACAGTATACTTATCTTAATTGTATCATAAAATGAAATATACCTTTCTAACCAACTTCAAAAAAGGGAGGAGGTTCTGCATTCGTCAGAATCTTTTTTTATGTATGTTCAGCGATAACGCTTGACCGCATTAACCGATTTTAATTATTATTATTTTATTGGGGAGGAGGGGGGAGTCAAGTTTTGATTATAGAATCATCAAGCGTCAACCTCTTATACTCGCATTAGTATGGATTTTTTTTTACATTACACAAATTTTAAAAATGTAAATAATATTTTGGTTTACAATTTCATATTATTTACCCGTCCAAATTTTCTTTTTATTGGTTTATATAGTTGGTATTAACTATGATCTGCATGAATGCAGTGTCAGAGACTTGGAACACCTGCCATACGTCCAGATTGACTGGAGAGTGGATGAAACATGTGGTGAAAGTAAAAAGTGTTCGTTGGTGTAGATCTTTTGATATGTAGAGACAAAATTAGAAAGACATCGTAACGTTGGCCAGAAAATTGTAAGGCACTGTAAAAGTTTTTCGTGATGCTCATCAGAAGAGTCAAAAGACAGTAACAACAGGTGATCTTACTGCACTGCTACAACGTAACTTCCTACTACGTTTACAAAGACTACTACAAGATACGGAAATTGCCTTATCGCGGTAAAAAATAACAAGAATGTTTTTTTAAGAATCTGATTTCGAAACCCTTGTTTATTCATTTTATAGTCCTTTTTTATCGAGGCGAAACCTACAAAGAGAGACTAGATAGTGTTTCTAAATTCATCATCACCATCTTCTTTTCAGCCTATCACTAGTCCACTGCTGAACATAAGTCTCCTCCATAGAATGTCACAAAAATTTTTAGCTCTTATTTGGGACGATTTTGCCATAGTTACCAAGCTTGGCAGGCGGGTTGGCAACCGCAGTTTATTTATCCAGATGCTCCAGGAAGATGGTGCTGCCCATCTCCTGGTTTTCCCTCCGTCGACTTTTACGACACCAATAGATTTTAATATATTATAATTTTTTAATTAAGAGATAAATATTTGAATGATAGTCAAGTGTTCCGCAAAAATTTCCCGGTTCTGAGGATAATAATACTCTAGTTACATTCTCAAATATAACCTTTTAAGCAACTACCAGTCAGGGCCACAGTACTACCACAAATCTTTTGAAAGATACGGAAGATTTGCGTACTGGAATGGACAAATCTCAACTGACTGTGTTAGTACTTACAGATTTTTCTAACGCTTTTTATGATATTCCCCTATGTCTCTCACTTAGGTCATCGCTGGACTGGTTTTCGTCTTATATTCGTGGGCGTCAGTAGGCAGTTCGTGCAGGTCAGATCTTTTATTTAGTTACCTTTTGTTTATTACGCAGACGTCTGCTACACTGATGCTTCTCAAGAATTTCTAAACAAACTGGATCGTCATCTTAATAATTGTATACGTTTTATTTTTAGTTTAGGTAAATATGACCATATTTATTCTTTTCGTTCTCAGCTTAAATGGCTACCTCTCCGCTATAGTAGGTCTTTCAGAACACTTGGTATGTTATTCTCTGTCTTACACGATCCGTTTGTCCCTGAATATTTGAAATGCAAGTTTCAGTATCAGGGTGATTACCATTAGCGTTGTCTCCGTTCTGCGGATAATTCCAATCTTTGTCATACCGGTTACTTCTATAATTCTTTTACCCCAAAGGTCGTCCGAATTTGGAACGAATTGCCAAACAGCATTCGCACTAGCACCAGCAAAGCTTAATTTAAGCCCTTGCTCTGGAACCACTTTATTGCATCGTCGTAGTAGATTTTTTTTTATTTCTAGTGTTTGTAATAAATTACTATATCTTCTCTTTTACTAAATAATGTATTTGCTTTCTTTCTTAAATTCGGAAACCAGTCATATTTTACCTATATGTGTGTATTTATGAATGTATGTATACTCGTGTGTATAGAAATATGCGTATATATATTTTATACCCGTATGCTATCTCTTATATTTACGCGAACACTACACATTTAAATGAAACTAATTTTACGGATTTTATCGCGTTTATTTTTATACTATTTATAACCCGACGTTTCGAGTGCTTTACAGCACCCATGGTCACGGGGGGACTGAGGTGACAGATGTCCTGATGTCATAGTTAACCCGGAGTACCTTCAGCTTTTAATTATTTTTTGTGGTCCGATCTACGCAGAAAGAGCTAACTGTGTCTTGAAGTCTTGCAGAGGTATGCTTGGTTTTTGACTTAATTTTATTAATTATAGGATCCCAAGCTGGTGGTAATACCCAACCATCTTCTCTATTAAAATTAGGATGTTTTTTAATTTCAATAGCCTCGCGAATCATCGTTGGTAGGAATCGGTGTTCTTTTGCGAGGATTTGTGGTTTATCAAATCTGATGTAATGGTTGGGATGATCCAGAACATGGTTACAGACTGCAGACTTCCTGGGGCGGCGATGCTTCACATCAGCTATATGTTCTTTTACGCGGGTTTTTACTGATCTTTTTGTTTGCCCTATGTAAGAGAGACCACATTCACAATCCAGCTTGTATACTCCTGCATCTTGTAGAGGGATGTTACACTTGACAGATGGTAAAAATTGACTTATCTTCTTCGGCGGCTTGAAAAATGTTTTTATAAGCTTGAAGCCCGCTTCAAGATATAGCCAATCTTGTCCGTGACTCCTCTGACATATGGTAGGACTGCAGGTACACGCTCGACTGTGGCCGGCTTCACTCGGTCACTGCGACGAAGGCGCGGAACCCGAAGCTTGTTGTCTTGCAAAACTTGCTTGACATGCTGAAACTCGGCGGCCAGGTGTTTACTGTCACAGATCCCTTGTGCTCTCTGAAACAAAGATTTGCCCACGGTAGCTAACTGTGAAGGATGGTGGTGAGATTCACCGTTTAAATACCTGTTGGTATGGGTCTTTTTCCTATACACAGTGTGACTCAAGGTGTTATTAGGATTTCTAATTACTAAAACATCTAGAAAAGCTAAAGAGTTATTTGTCTCTAACTCCATTGTAAATTGTATTTTAGAATTAATGGAGTTAAGGTGGTCTAAAAATGCAGTGACTTTATTAGAAGGTAGAATTGTGATAGTATCATCTACATACCGCTTGTAGAACCTTGGTTTTACTGGAGAAGTACGGAGGGCTTTCTCCTCAAAGTCTTCCATGAAAATGTCAGCAACAATGGGAGATACCGGGGAGCCCATCGCCACACCATCTACTTGCCGGTAGTATTGTTCCTTCCACAATAGATAGCCAGATGTTAGGCAATGTCTCAGTAATTCTGCATGTTCTAATGGCATGTTGTTCTCTGTTAGCTTCCTAGTCACAATTGAGATGCAGTCTTCAACAGGTAGACATGTAAATAACGACTGAACATCAAAACTGACCATAGTTTCATTGTCAGTAAGATGTAGGTCTTTTATCTCACTGACAAAATGGTAGGAATCCTTTGTATGTGCTCTTGTATGTCCTCTTAGTGGGGAGAGTATTTTAGCCACATGTTGAGCCAATCTGTAAGTTGGTGAATCGATCTGACTCACTATTGGACGTAGCGGAGCATTGAGTTTGTGTATTTTGGGTAACCCATACAACTTTGGTGGTTTGGCACAGGAAGGTATTATCGAATTTACGTCTAGATTTAATTTCTCGGCGTGTTTCTTTATTAGATCGCTAGTTGTTTTGAGCGTGTTTGTAGTTGGGTCTGTTTTGACCTTTTTATAGGTGTTAACGTCCGACAAAAGTTCTTGAATTTTAAAATTATAATCCGACGTATCCATTACCACCGTAGCGTTTCCTTTATCTGCGCGGAGAATCGTGAGTTCGGGTCTGTTTCGTAAGTTATTTAAAGCTTTTAATTCGTCTTTGGGAAGATTCAGTTTTGGCACAGAACTTCGACGTAACATAGACGAGATGTCTTGACGACGTCGGATTATAATTTTAAAATTCAAGAACTTTTGTCGGACGTTAACACCTATAAAAAGGTCAAAACAGACCCAACTACAAACACGCTCAAAACAACTAGCGATCTAATAAAGAAACACGCCGAGAAATTAAATCTAGACGTAAATTCGATAATACCTTCCTGTGCCAAACCACCAAAGTTGTATGGGTTACCCAAAATACACAAACTCAATGCTCCGCTACGTCCAATAGTGAGTCAGATCGATTCACCAACTTACAGATTGGCTCAACATGTGGCTAAAATACTCTCCCCACTAAGAGGACATACAAGAGCACATACAAAGGATTCCTACCATTTTGTCAGTGAGATAAAAGACCTACATCTTACTGACAATGAAACTATGGTCAGTTTTGATGTTCAGTCGTTATTTACATGTCTACCTGTTGAAGACTGCATCTCAATTGTGACTAGGAAGCTAACAGAGAACAACATGCCATTAGAACATGCAGAATTACTGAGACATTGCCTAACATCTGGCTATCTATTGTGGAAGGAACAATACTACCGGCAAGTAGATGGTGTGGCGATGGGCTCCCCGGTATCTCCCATTGTTGCTGACATTTTCATGGAAGACTTTGAGGAGAAAGCCCTCCGTACTTCTCCAGTAAAACCAAGGTTCTACAAGCGGTATGTAGATGATACTATCACAATTCTACCTTCTAATAAAGTCACTGCATTTTTAGACCACCTTAACTCCATTAATTCTAAAATACAATTTACAATGGAGTTAGAGACAAATAACTCTTTAGCTTTTCTAGATGTTTTAGTAATTAGAAATCCTAATAACACCTTGAGTCACACTGTGTATAGGAAAAAGACCCATACCAACAGGTATTTAAACGGTGAATCTCACCACCATCCTTCACAGTTAGCTACCGTGGGCAAATCTTTGTTTCAGAGAGCACAAGGGATCTGTGACAGTAAACACCTGGCCGCCGAGTTTCAGCATGTCAAGCAAGTTTTGCAAGACAACAAGCTTCGGGTTCCGCGCCTTCGTCGCAGTGACCGAGTGAAGCCGGCCACAGTCGAGCGTGTACCTGCAGTCCTACCATATGTCAGAGGAGTCACGTACAAGATTGGCTATATCTTGAAGCGGGCTTCCATAAAAACATTTTTCAAGCCGCCGAAGAAGATAAGTCAATTTTTACCATCTGTCAAGTGTAACATCCCTCTACAAGATGCAGGAGTATACAAGCTGGATTGTGAATGTGGTCTCTCTTACATAGGGCAAACAAAAAGATCAGTAAAAACCCGCGTAAAAGAACATATAGCTGATGTGAAGCATCGCCGCCCCAGGAAGTCTGCAGTCTGTGACCATGTTCTGGATCATCCCAACCATTACATCAGATTTGATAAACCACAAATCCTCGCAAAAGAACACCGATTCCTACCAAGGATGATTCGCGAGGCTATTGAAATTAAAAAACATCCTAATTTTAATAGAGAAGATGGTTGGGTATTACCACCAGCTTGGGATCCTATAATTAATAAAATTAAGTCAAAAACCAAGCATACCTCTGCAAGACTTCAAGACACAGTTAGCTCTTTCTGCGTAGATCGGACCACAAAAAATAATTAAAAGCTGAAGGTACTCCGGGTTAACTATGACATCAGGACATCTGTCACCTCAGTCCCCCCGTGACCATGGGTGCTGTAAAGCACTCGAAACGTCGGGTTATAAATAGTATAAAAATAAACGCGATAAAATCCGTAAAATTAGTTTCATTTAAACCCGTATGCTATTTAAATGTGCATGTATGTACGTAAGTACGAGTATATATGTATATGTGTTTGTGAGCGTATGTATGTATTTATAATGTATATGTAATATTTATGTTTTGATATTATTATTAAATATTACAGAATAGTTTCTTTGTTTACGTTTTAGTACTTTTTTGTAGACTGTGGTACTGTGGTACTGTGGTTATCTCTGTTTGTTGGATCTTGGCACACTCATAACATCTTTTCTGCTCGACCCGAAGGTAGACTGGTAGAGAATGCCTTGTAACGTAAGTCCGTATTTTCTGTACATCTAGTTGTTGTGTGTGTAAAAATTCGACCAGACGTCTCGAACCTGGAACATTATACCTCGTCACCGATCGAGGTATTTTAGGTATGACATATTTTTCAAGTAGTTTTTTCTGCTATTTCTCGACCTTCCTCGACCATGATTTTCCTGACACTTCTCTTATTAGTCTTTTACATCGCCCACGGGAAGAGATTTTGTTATATTTGCTGGCACAGTTAATACTAATTCTCCGATCGTAAATCCGTAAAAGGTTGGGATTGGCCTATAAACAACAGTGGCTTGAATACGGGCTGAATAGAATGAATAATTGACGTGACCTCTTGTTTTAGTGTCCTATGTTGGTGTGTACTAACCTAATCTAATCCTAGTAGTCTTAAATGACTTTTTATTATTAATGGCGTAAATACGCACCACCGTAAACCAGCACTTCTGAACACACATTGGCGACAGTTATATTCGAATCTGTATTGTATTACAATTACAAGGTCGAGCATCGAGATACATTCACAACAGTTTATGTAAATATATCTATTTAACTAATTTTTCTCTACCATTGCGCACAAAGTACTATTAGTCGCATACAAATTGTAGATTTGTTGAATACGTAAGCACTATGAAGATTAAATTATCAATATTACTTTTTTAATAGAAGAAGCAAATGGCTCATCTGATGGTAAGTTATCACCACCGCCCATGAACAGCCACAATACCTGAGAAGCGGATGCGTTGCCGGCCTTTAAGAAACGAATAATCTTTTCTTGAAGGTCCATAAGTAGTATCGGCCCGGAAAATCTGCTGACGGCAGAAGATTCCTTAAAGTAGTCGTGCGTGGCAGAAAATTCTACGAAATACGCACTGTGGTGGAATTAATCCGATGTGTACATTTTTACAATTAATCGATCAATCAACAACCTCATACATACAGATTTCCCTTACCACAGTGCACGTAGTAAATCAACACTTAAACTGCAGAACAAAAAAATAAAAAAGTACCGGGAATCGAATTCAGGTCACAGCTACCACGGCTTTTATACACCTATCGACTAGGTTGGCGCATTGGCTAAGCGATTGATTTCTGTGTTCTGGGTGAGTTTGGTCACAGGCTAGACTCCTGCACGAAACAAATATCTGTATGTGCTACGTTGTTCCATGGCTGTGTGTTCGTGCATGCGATATATATATTTGTAAAAAACAACCTACGCTCTCGCGGTCGTTACTTTGAGACATCATCATGTCCTGTTATTACATTAGTCACACTGCCCTTCAAAGCAGTGGCATTCAGACTGATGTTTGAATGTCGCTGCTTTATTGCAGAATAACGGGCACTGCGGCGGTACTTGCCTAGGCATAGTTCTGCATAGAAATCCTAACACGAGTAAACAGCTAGTCCAACTAATAAAACTTAGTTTCTTCTCGTTCGTTTATACTGAATATTATTATTCTTAGCACGTAGTAATTTAAATTTAAATGATGTTTAGAAATTAGAAATTAAGCAATAATAAACGAAGAACCTTCCTTATAGCTACTACCCGTACCAAACGTCAAAATTGGCTAAGCGTACACAAAAACACCAGCTATTAAAAGTATATTATGATGATCTGTATACTTTCATCTTTTCTCCTTTTTTTTAGTATTGTGGAAAAAAAATTGAAATATCTCATCCCTTTAATTTCGTTGAAATTTTTCAATTAATTAAAAAATTTCCAACGACCAATCATTTAACAAACGAATAAATACGCTACGGTGTATTTTATGGCGTAAATAAATCTCTTTTTGGCAATTATTAAAAGTGAGTATTTGTACTACAAACATCCAAAACAAATGGTGGCGATTTAGGAGGATCTACCATCCCATAACGTAGGGAGTTTGCTTGTGCACGCTGTTGAGGGAGGGCGGGAGGTGCTCTTCAAAACTAGGTATTACACACCATTTTGCATTTAGCATGCGGACCTTAGCAAATTAACTTTCTTTCCTTTATTATAATGGATTTCCGCACAAAAAGACAAAACAGTAGAGGGGAAAAATTGTAATTAGTCAGTTAGCGTATGCTTTTTTTTTATAATAAGGAGTAAGTTATTTCCAAAAGTGTTTAACACGTCTTATGTATGACAAAAAAATATAGGAACCTTTTCTATGTGATCGCTCATTTCTGTAGATAGAGTATAGAAATGGGAAAGGTTAAAGTTAAGTGATTGAATATCAAAATCAAATACAACTCAAATGAGAAAAGGTTACGTGGTCCAGATCGACCGGCTTTATTTTCGGATGTTTATTGGAGAGTTTATCCTGTATATGTTTTTTTTATTGTTTTGAACTTAATTTATTGTGAAAAATAATTCGTTTTTTGATTTAAATAACTCTACTCTTTCATTATATGATTCTACATTCTCTTTGGTGTTTTATATAGTAAAAGTAAATTTACAGGCTATTTATAAATATCTCATTTTTGAGAAGGTTTAGGACGCTGCTGCAATGCGAGTTTGCGGTTGCGGCAGATTACATTTTTATTTCTTAGACATGCAGATTTCCTCGCGATATTTTACTCCATCGCTAAGCACGTTGTAAATCAGCACTGACTCGTAAAAGTGCCGGCATCGAGGATCGAACTCAGATCACTCGCGTACTGTGAAAATTAAGACGAGCGCCCAGCCCGTGAGCCAAACAGATAAACCTTTTTTATATTACCTTAAAAAAAAAATTCTTTATAACTATAAAGAATTAACGTTAAATTGTACTTTGTGGGAAAAAAATATATAACTGCCTTTCCCATTTATACCCAAAGGTTTCAAAATAAAGAGAAAGAAAATAGAGAGAAAAGAGGGTATATAAAATTATTACTTATCTAGTGTAAAGAACGTTGATGTCGCTTTTCGTGAAATTGTTATATGTACCTTCACTCAACATAATCGGCTAATCTTGTGTTACAGAACTCTTTTCATATTTTTTCATTATTCCTATTGTTATTTCAATGTCACTCATTTTCTATGGACGTGTTTTTTTTATTTAGAATAGCTCATTACTATCTAATAGTATCTACTATTATCATATGCATTGAATAAAATATTCTCCATATTGCGCATTATCGGGTAAAAACGTAAATGCGTCGTGTGGGATACACTACCACCTACATCTTTTGTTGACGTTGGCAGAAATTGCCCCGATTGATCGACATCCATAGAACCTGAAGATGTCGTCTCTGGGAGGGTCACGCAAATATTGTGTGTGTTACACAATTATCGTCTGCGGACTGGATATGAACCCACTGGATATGGGTCCACTCTACAAGCAGGTACACGGACCCTCGATGCACGTGGTTAACTTGACCATCACTTACTTTACCATTAATACTTATTGGAAATACTTATGTACATATGTAACAAATTTGTCCAAGTCTAAAGCTACATTACACCGATCACCAGCCATTCTACGCATAATAGCTACATTCACGGAGCATGATAACTTTCATCTTTGTAATGGGAGAATACGTGTTCTGCAATGTAATTTACTTTATTCGTCGATTTAGAAAGATAGATTCATTAATATAATACCAATTTTTGATACTTACATACATACATAAGATCACGACTGTATCCCATAAGGGGTAGTCAGAGACTGGGCACTTACTGCAAAAACAGATGACTGCCACAATCCACGTTTCACCAAAACAATATAACGCACTAGGTGTGATAGGAGCCCATCGCCGCCATGCGCTGTTGGGTGCACAGTGCAGTTTAATTCCTTACTCGCCTTTTACGAGATCCATTGGATGAGATGGAGTGGTAGTATTCTTTTAACGAGCCGCCACCACACGGCAATTTTTGATGTGAAACGTAATAGACGTTTTTTTGTTTTGTATGCCTTTAGGGGTAAGACCGACTCGTGTGCGTGTCGTGTCTGAAATGTGCATTTTATTGAACGACTCGAGACGCGAATTCTTTTTATTTTACTCCATATTTATTTAAAAGTTTTCTTTTAATTATAAATTCATTCAATCACCTTCATTTGTTTTGATTTGTTAATTGTTAAATAACTTATAATAAATTTCATAAAATGTGTATTGGAAAACTTGTTAAATATAATATAAAAACTTTTTGAATATATTTTCACGCGACCGTGAACGAACGGATCATCCTTTCGTGCCATCTAAAGTACGAGTACGTTAAAAGAACCAGAGAACCTACTGGCTAATCATTCCATATAGGAATCTGAACACCCCTTGATCTCATCATGATTCTCCGACGTGAATGGATGTCCACAATGACTATAAAAACTACAAATGCGAAAAAAAATTGTTAATAAATGAAGTCATTCACCTGATGGGAAATCAAGTCACAATACTAGTAGTTGTCACCCAGAACTTTACATTAGAAAGTTATAAAGAGTACCGCACTGCGCTTGTTACCATGAGACATCTGTAAGTTTCATATGCCCTGTAGTTTCACTAACTTCATTACTTTTAAAACCGATACGCAGTGCTGTTTACTGACTGCTTGTCAGCAGTATATTCGGCACTGTGATGATATCCTACATAAGAATTCTACCACCAGTTGACAACGACTTTAACTTATGAAACTTAATTTCTTCCCACACGTTTACTTGAGATCCAGGATTATTGAGCTTAATAGATATAAAACTTACTAGCAAATGCTGGAATCCGCCTAGGTAGGTACAACCCCAGAGCCGTAAAGCAGCAGTGTGCAAACACTACTGTGCTTCGGTGTGAAGAGCACTGAGAGCTAATGTAATCACTTGTTATATGAGAATTAAGAACTGAAGTGTCAGGGTGACTGTCGCAGTGTAATACTACCACACAAAAATATTCTGGATGACAAATCAGGTGCACGTTTTGCTCGTCTTGTTGTTTCACATTATATTTTTAATGAGTTTACTTAAATTTATATTACGTTTACTTTATGTCCTATTACAATTATACGAATATTCTGGTAACTATTAGCAACCGTCATCAATTCAAATCCTAACAAACTTACAAGATTGATCGTGTGAAACTTTAATCACCAGTAGTCAAAATTCTTCAATACTATCTGGGGAAATTAAACGCACGATGATACAGTGCAGCAAACATAAAAAAAAATAGAAAAATCGACTCACATTTTGATTGTATGGCCCAAGGCCTAGCTTTCAGATACTCTTCTGTAACTTCAAAAAAAAATGAATTGACTCGATACGGTGAAAATAATCACATTAGTTACTTTTCGTCTGCGGTTGAAAATACCCAAAAACGAAAATATTTCGTGGGCTTACTTAAACTGAAACACTAATGTACGTTATCCCTTAATATATTAAAATCCAAAGAAAAGTCGTGTGTTGGCAGATTAAGAAAATCTACTACCCCATCATATCCCGTGGGTGTCTACTTTAGTCGACTGAAGGTAAATGAAAACCAGGAGATGGACATCAGCATCTTCCTGGAACATCTAAATAAATTGCGGTTGCCAACCCGCCTGACAAGATTGGCAACTATGGTAAAACCCCCATAAAACTAGTTACAATTTTTGGTGGCATTCTATGGGGGAGGCTTATGTACAGCAGTGGGCAAGTGATAGGCTTAAAATGATGATAAAGCAACTTCATTAAGAGCAATAAAATAACATATGGAATTTTCAAATATTTTTCTTGTAAAGATTTCTTTCGACATGAAGTTTATTAATAGAAAAATAAATGTGATAAAATCCGTAAAATTAGTTTAACTATTTTTTTTCAGATTTACAGACCTTGTGGTCGGTTGAATCGACATATCACTTCAAAATATTAAAGTACAAATTATATAAATTATCTAAATATATCATATCGAACTATGAAAGAAATCGGGGAGCATATGTTTTGAATAAGTACGACATACTGATCTGTGACATGATCAAAAATATTTTAAAAATTAGTAAAGTGACTAGATGCTTTAACACGTTACAGAACCACAGTTTTTATTTATAATAATTTATTTTGTATCAATGTTTTACTATTGCATGTATTATTTTACTTATAAACTACTTAATTTCGTATAGATGTACAGCCAGTACTTATTACAGGTAAAATATATTTCCTGTGATACTGGCACTGGCAACCTGGAGGTAAACACTAGGATATTTACGCGTTTATACAGGTATACATACAGTGACATACAAAAATACTATATTCTTTATTTATTTATTTATTAGGAAAACTTACAGTTATTAAATAAACATATGTTTACATTTCACATGGAATAACATTAACCATTTACAAGTTTATGCTTCAACTTTTTTATTTCCACGTCTATTGTTTTGTTCAACGGTTAATTATTTCTTATATATAGGTTTCTTAGTTATCAAAACTTATTTTCAAAAGTGTCAAATTTAAAAGCTTTTTTAATTAATCATTAACGACATTGCAATATTTGGTTTCTGGTATGTAAATGGCCGTAGATGTAATCAGCGTAACTGATGGTAGGATTCCTTTGCTCCTGGAACCGCTTAGGTAGGTACCACCGCAATGCCAGTTATTCTGCCGTGAAGTAGTTCTGTGTAAACATTACCATGGTTCTGTTTGAACTGATGTCTCAGGGGGAGTTGCTCAGTGTGGTACCACACACTGTTCTAGGTAGGTAGGGTAGACAGCATTTATTATGGACAGACGTTGCGCTTACCCTCAGTTGAACAATTTGCTCGTCTCGTCAGTTTCTTCCATAAAAAATGCTTCCACTTATCCAAAAAGATACAAAGTGCAGACTTAATGTCAACCCATGAATCGATGGGGTTGATCGTGGATTCCATATATTTAATTGTTAAGATCATTTAAAAGTGTAGTGAAAATAATAAAGTAAAGTAATAGCCTATCAATGTCCCTCTGCTGAGTATAGGTCTCCTCTTTTATTTTAGGAGTCGGGAAAAGTCCGCCGCACTGCTCCAATACATGTTGGCGGACTTCATATGTCTTCGAAATATTTTTTTTCCTCACACATGCAGGTTTCCTCATGAAGTTTTCCTTCACGGCAGAGCACGTGGTAAAACTAGCACTTAAATTCACGGAACAATTTTAGAGGAATCGAACCTAGGTGGAACTGACCTCGTGTACTATGAAAATTTAAGGCGAGCACTCGGCCCCTGAACTACCACGGCCCATAGTGTAAATACGTGTAATTTATTTTAATTAATTAAAGCTAAGTTCTAGTTAAAGGATACCCTTTGAATCCCAAGAGTTTTACTTCCCACTGCTATTTCTTTTCAGAGGTCAGGCGAAGTCACATTAGACGATCGCTAGGGATTACAGTGATATAGAAATGTGGTATTAGTTCTAACAATGAGTTCCTGCTAATGCGACTTATTGATATTTTTAAATGAAAATACTACCGTCCTCTTCCTTTAATTTTTAACATTATTATATATATTTCGGTTTGATTTTATCGATAGAAATATTGTACATAATTATTTATGTATTTAAAATGAATTAATGTAAATCTTATGAACCAAAAGTTTTAAATTATAATTACAAACAAAAAACAATTATAGAGAAACATTAAAATGATTTGTGGTATTTTAGATTTTTAGAGTTTGGTATTTTAGAGTTAGTACATTTTGGATGAATATGCGGACATTTGTCGGAAGTACTAGATTGTGCTAATATTTCTCTAGTGTAATTATTTTAAGGATACTAGCAACATTATTAATATACTATATCTAATATACATACATGTTGGACTTTTGGCGCCAACTCGAAAAGTGTCAGTAGTGTATTTATTTAGTTTTGTAATTTCTGTGTATATTTAGAGTTTTGATGTTTAATATTGATAGTTTATTATGCAGCAAGTGCTCCTGAACGTCTAATAGTGATTGTTGAAAACTCAATTCAAGACCAAAATTGTGCTTTTCGTTTTGTCTCCATCAGTCCAGCAAATTTTCAGTAAAAGTCAACTATTATTTTACTGTCGATCGAAATTTGAAAGTGTTGCTGCTTGAAGATTGTATACTTGGATATTTTACTTGACACTGGAAAATAGTATAGGGCTGTTTCCATTAATAAATCTTCTTCTTCTTGGGGTGCCATCTCCTACCGGAGGTCAGCTATCATTATGGCTATTTATATTTTTGAGACCGCTGCTTGGAAAAGTGATCTTGTACTGAGGTTGAACCATGTCCGGAGATTCTTAAGCCAAGAAGTACGCCTCCTTCCGGGCGGTCTTTTTCCCTGGATTTTCCCCTGCATGATAAGTTGGAGTAGGTCGTATTTGTCATTGTGCATTATGTGTCCAAGGTACTGTAGTTTGCGTTTCTATACAGTTTTCAAGACCTCTACTTCTTTGTTGACCATTTGGAACACTCTTGCGTTTGATATTCTATCCGTCCACGATATCTTCAAAATCCTTATGTACACCCACATCTCAAAGGCTTCCAGACGGTTGCCCATATTTTGGGTTAAAGTACATGACTCAACGCCGTACAAAAGAACTGAAAACACGTAGCACCGTGCCAAACGCACCCGCACAGATGGTAGATACGAGTATCTTTAGAGACCGATAGCAATGGAGGTGATTGAGCTTGAGAAATGTGTTACGCGCCTGCTCTATCCTGCATTTGATCTCAACACTATGGTCGCACTGATCGTTCACGATGCAGCTTAGGTATTTGTATAAGTGGACTCTTTGGACTACTTGATTCCTCATAACCAAATCGGTCGTTACGGCATGTTGTGGTTTGCCGACGATCATGATCTTTGTCTTTTTCAAGTTTATGTTAAAACCGTAATTTGCACTAATGCTATCCACACGCTGAATCAAACTCTGTAAGTCGTTGAAACTGGACGCCAGTAATATAGTATCGTCTGCATATCGTATATGGTTCAACGCATGACCATTCACTATTATTCCTTCCTCCGCGTTGTCTAAGGCTTCTGAGAAAATTGCCTCCGCATATATGTTAAATAATAGTGGCGACAATATACACCCCTGCCGGACTCCACGCATGATGTCGATCTCTTCCATCAGTTCTTGGTCCACCTTTATACGCGCCGTCTGCTGCCAATATAGATTTCTGACGATTTCCAAATCATTGGTGTCGAGTCCCATGTCATTAAGAACTTGAAAAAGCTTATCGTGCTTTACTCGATTGAAAGCCCTTTCATAGTCAATGAAACAGATGTATGTACATCGACTCATATCCCAGCAACGTTGCAATAACACCTGGTAACCAAAAAGTGTATCCCGGGTTCCAAAACCATTTCTGAAGCCAAACTGTGTGTATGAAATATTTTCTTCCACCTTTTTTTAAACGTGATTATGGATAATTTTAAGGAAAATTTTCAAAACATGACTCATCAATGATATGGTCCTATACTCATTACATTTCTTGGCGTTACTGGTTTTCGGGACTGTTGCATCCCGGGTTCCAAAACCATTTCTGAAGCCAAACTGTGTGTTTGAAATATTTTCTTCCACCTTTTTATAAACGCGTATTATACCGCTTCTATATACACCATTAAGTAATCGGACTATTATCGATATATTCTCTTCCATCAACAGCTGAAGGATTTCACTGGGAATTCCATCAGACCCAACAGATTTTCTTATTTTGGCAGCTTTTATTGCATGTATATTTATATAACCTCCTTCTTCGTAATGTCAGGCCCGTTGTCACCTGGATTAACTGGCTGTTGCTGTTGACAACGAGTATCGTGAAACAAACTTGTAAAATATTTCTCCCAAGTTCTTAATTTGTCCTCAATAGACATAGCGACATTACCATTTTCGTCCATGAGCAGTAGAGAAACAAGAGATCTTTTTATACCTACAAACTCCTTTATTTTCTTAAACATACCAAAATTGTCATGTTTATTTTGCATGTTCTCAATCTCTTGACACTCATTATTAATCCATTTGTCCACAGCTACTTCGCACTTTTGTCGTATTTCCTTGTTTAATGCTTTACACTTCCCAGCATCAATACGCTTCACCTCTCGTCTTTTATTATTAATAAATAAATAATATTAAATAATACATACCTGTTAACCACTCCAACTACGCTTAAAGTCTTGTACTAGGATGTGGTGCATGACAATAGTCGACTGACGAGCTCGAAGGAGCTCTTGCGAAGTAAAGTTTCGCAGTCCGTACCCTAACTTATTAGGCTTTGGGATTTTAGTACATGCGACGAGAACGGCTATTCTCGAATGTATCCTCTGACACCGCAATTGATATGTATGTACACATGAACATAAACCAGTTCACTAAAAAAAGTGATGTTCATAATGTGAATACCAGGAACAAGCACAAATTAATTATGCCAGTTACCCGACTTCACAGAGTCAGTAACTCTTTTATGGGGCAATGTATACGTTTTTATAACAAAATCCCAGAAAGTGCTAAAAGTATTTCAATCAAAAAGTTTAAATTTTATATTAAACAAAGACTTCATAAAAAGGGTTATTATAATATTAAAGAATACATAGATGATGATAACCCCTGGGAATGAGGTGATCGCCGCCAAGCCATTTCTACATCTTTATAATACTGCTGTTATTATACATTATTTTAAAAATGACTCAAAAAAAAAAGCCCGCTGGGTTTCTTACTGGTTCTTCCCAGGACAGAGGCAGTTTTGCGAACCAGTGTAGTTTAAAAAAAGAAAAAAAATGTCCTTTCAATAAGTATTATGTAAATAATCTATATTGAATAAAAATTATTCTATTCTATTCTATTCTATTCTATTCTAATCATAATATCCTTAATGCCAGAAAGTTGTAATAGTATCCACCACAACTTTTCTTACTAAGAGATTATAAATGAACGAAATCGAAGGAACGATCGAAGTAAGAACGAATACTGTGATCTTGGTGGATCATATGAATACTACCGATACGACCTAACCCCCTCAAAACTCCATTTAATTTTAAAGGAGCAATAAATTTTATAGCTTAAAATTGTATACACATCAGAACCCAGACATCAGTTATCAACTGTACTTTTATAAAATAAGTACTACTTTGAAAGTGTGTCACACCGACTGTTAAGTATCTCCGGGACTCTTCACTGACATATTTAAAGAGTTCTACATAATAGAATTGAAAGGGTACGCAATTATCCTCAATGCCGAACACAGCTCTAACCTTCGTACTGCCGACCACATATTTATTATGGAGCAACCGTGCATTAAAAAAACCTATGCTTAATGATGTCAATCGTGTTTAAAATCGTGATTAAAATTAAACGCGACAAAATCCGTAAAGTTTTATTAAATATGTAATATTCGTGTAAATATAAGAAATCAAAAATACCTCAATCACCAGTGATAAACTCCAGAGCCGAGGTGTGGTACTTCTTCGTTGACTATATAAGTAAGGCCAGTTATTCAGCAGTGAAGCAGTAGTGTGCAAACATTACTGTGTTTTGGTTTGAAGGGCACTGAGAACTAGCGTAATCACTGGGCAAATGAGACTTAAGAACTTATGTCTCAGAGTGACGGGCGCAGTGTGGTGTCACACAGTAATTTTCAGGGTGACACAGCATTTGTTATGGGCAGACGTTACACTTACCATCAGGTGAACGTTTTGCTCGTTCCGTTACTTTTATGAAAAAAAAAAGGTAGCTGTGAAAAAAACTCTCAGAATACTATTAACAGCAAACTGAGAACAAAGTCACGATAAACCCACTAAACCATAGGTCTAAATTGTCACTAGGTCAGCCACTTACCTACAACCTTGTAAAGCTAATACCTAATCGAAATAAAAAGTTTTTGAACGGCAATATCGTATCAAAGCAAATGAAATATATTATAACCATTTACTAAAGAAAGAAACAACCTCGTATCATACTGTGCACTCACTCGTCTTTACCTTTTCATATCCAACATAATGCTTATGTGATAAGATCGGAGGAAAGGTAGGATGGTATTAGGTGTCCGATACTGAGCCAAATGACCGGAAAATTGTAATCTTATAAATGTTACAACCTTCAAAGGAGAACTTATCAAATTTTGTATTCAATTTAGACGGTGAAACACTATACATATAACATCAATTCGCCCTTCGGCTCAAAGTAATGGCACTGAAGCATAAAGATCAAAAATAATTCAGCTACATTGTAGAACTTTTATAAAAATTGTCCCAATTTAAAATTTAAATAAATCCTAGCAGCGACTATCTATATACATTAAATCAGGATTCTGTAAACTTACTGCATATATATCACCAGAAGATTTGGATCGTTTAGGCAAATTTAATTCCCTATAGTAACGTATCGACACGGAAGTCATTCTCAATGTAGCTATAACAGTACTTAAATTAGATTTTTAAGTTACCAAGTCACGAACGACAAAAGTCAAGGATTCAACCTTGATTCGAAAGGACATGCGAAAATTTACAACCTTTCCGTTGCGTTTACCAATAAATACAATTTAAAGGGAAATGTTTAATCTCCATAAATAACTTAGCTGTTTCCAAATCGTAGGGAAGCTTAAGATACATTTTATGTTTGTTTTATGGATAGCTTTGCAATCAAATTAAAAATATAAAATCTCTTAAAAGGGATGATTCGCCATAATCACAACGCTTGATAGGCGTTTTGTCGATCGCAGTCATAAACGCCGTATATTGAACACTGCAGTCCATCGCTGGCCTATTAGTTATATGGATTATGGTCTAGGTCATTTTACGAGATGCTTTTAACGCCATCTGTCGGAAACCTGTTATAGTTGTTAGAGTTAGGGTTGCCAACTTTTTTCGGAAAGTACATATGAGTAAAGTAAATATAGTAGTGTAGTAGTTGAAACTATGATTGGATTTAAATAATAAAACTTTCATTGAGAAAAATGTTACAAGCTTTATGTGAAGCCTATGATTATTTATGGATGATTAAAATTAATGAAGAGCTGTAAATTATTTAAATATCGAATAATAGTATTTTATGTTTACCATATAGTTGCTCAACAGTATGATAAACGCCAGATCAAAATATCATATAATAAAATAATACGTAAAATGGAGCCGTGGTTGTTAGGGGCCACTTACATTTTAATAAACGTAAATGTTTTGGATCCTCCCCGATGGCTAGTGTTAGTTTAGTAGATATCTCTGTGAATTAGGTGATCGCTGTCAAGATTTTTCTACGTCTTTATATTTATGTTTTTGTTTTTGTATATAAAATTGTTTTTAAAATGACTGAAAAGAACTGCCCGCTTGGATTCTTGCTGGTTTATTCCAGCATGTTTTGCGAACCAGTATAGTTTAAATTTAATAAGTATTATGTAAATAATCCATATACATACACACCATTTTCTCATACAAGGGGTAGGGACAGAGGCCACTATCGTAGTCCATTTTGTGCCCGGCGGGAAACAAGATGTGCCGGGTGACGAAACACGTCTCCGCCATTTTGGTACGAGTCAAAAAATTCTTAATCCCCATTGCATTCCCACGCAGCTATAGTGACAGCGTTGCATGAATAAAGGCTTTACGTACAATACCTTATTTCGCCTCTTACGACACCTCGGTAGGAAAAATGTAGGTGCTATTCCTACTATGCCGGACACCTACCAGCTGGTAAATAATCTATAAATAAATATATATATATATATATATATATATATATAGGAAGTAAATATGTATATCAGGGATCGGCATTTTACGCGGGTGAAACCGCATAGCTTTTGTCGCTTGATATTTGCTTTAGTGTCTTATATAACTTAGTACTTTCATTTTAACAACCCCATCTCTATTTATGTGCATATAATTAATCACTATATGCAAAAAAATTGTTCTCCTATAGCTCGAAATCCACGAGACGTAATTTTTATGGTTTACGCCATCACGTAAATGTGATGAATGCGAAAGAGTTCTGAGAATCTGCCACCCCATATCATCTCATGAGTACCGTCATAATCTACCAAGTTTGGTACCATGTTTGGAAAATTTCATAGGTTACAGCAGATGGTGGAATAACTTGTGATTAAGACTATTGCAACAACAAACACGTTCATACATGTACGTCCTTCTTCCCTTCTTCTTCGTCTTCTTCATCACCATGTTAACATTCCGGATTCCGGAACTGCCGGATATCGGCCTCTCCCAAAAAGGGAGGATTCTTCGAAATCAAAACGCCTGGCAGGCGGATTGGTATTGCAGTACCAGACAACTCGCACCAGAGGCACTGCAAGCAATCACCGATCAGCCTATTTTAGGTAGTTGAGATATCTGGCTTTGAAGGTATACAGCCACCGGATTTTTCTGTTTCTGTCCCTCAATCAAATCTTACGAGACCCACGAGATGAAATATGTTATCAGATTTTCTTATGCCACCACCACAATGCAGAGAGCTAGTAGATAAAGTAACAGCCTATAAAAGTCCTACTGATGAGCACCGGCCTCCTCTCTTTTTATTGAGAGGGCTTTAGTGCTGCGGAGAGTCCGCCTCGCTACTCCAATGTATGTTGGCGGACTTAACATGACCTCGAAATATTTCTATTCCTCAGACATAATTCTTCACGATGTTTTTCCTTTACCGCTGAGTACGAGCAATTCAGCACTGAAAGCCCTATAATGTCTTGCACAGATTACTACGGGTTTTTCGCCGGAGTATATCACCGTGAACGTAAATAACAATCAACGTCACTTTTCAAAACATTTTTATGTACGTGAATGTCAAATCATGTTACAATATCCCTGAACCGATCAATTCGTGTTTTCTACCTGTCAAAAATAACAGACGTCACATTATCATCAATCAATTATGAATATGCATTCTCTCGTAAAACCCTTGGCCAGGCAACACAAAGCGGTATACCGCATTCATTTTCATACTTCCATCAATTAACAATACACTGAATCTGAATAAAAACCTCGTTCATTTATTTCGTTCTCATACCGACACTGTACTGTTACGAGTATATATAACTATATTACGGATCGCTCAATATTGATAAAAATAAAATACACCTATGCGATAAATTTCATAGCAACAATGTCCGGTACCTTAATTTTAAATTAAATAAAAAGTTACTTTAACACTTATTTCACAATGACCACTTGAGTTTGTAATTTATCAATGTAAGTATGAAACTTATTGTACTGAATACACATAAAATCTGAAGTAATTCTCGCTGTCCCTCTGTCTGTTTGTTACCTTTTCACGGCTCAATGGAAAAACCTATCTTGACGAATTTTTTGTACAGAAACAGCTTGCATCTTGAAGACGGACATAAGATACTTTTTATCCCGAAAAATTAAAATATTCCACGGGATATTTAAAAACCTATATCCACGCGGACGAAGTCGCAGGCATCACATAGTATTATAATAAAACTATTGGTAAAGTTTTACCACCCAGCTTTGTGGAGGCAGGATGAATAAATCTCCCACCCTATCTCGTCTAGAAAATCTCGTAGTCTTTAACAGATGACGGAATAACCTCCTCTAATATACCAGATATTTTTACTGGTGGTAGGATAGAATCCGTCTAAGTGAGTATTACCGTAGTGCCTCTTATTCTGCCGTAAAGCAGTAGTGTGCAAAGATTACTACGAAGTGTTTCGGTTCAATGGGTGCTGAGAGCTAGTGTTATTACTGAGAATATGAGAACTGATGGCTAAGGGTGACGGGCGCAGTGTGGTGTCACACAGAAATGTTCTGGGTGACACGGCATTTGTTATGGGCAGACGTTGCACTTACTATCAGGTGAACTAATTGCCCGTCTCGTCACTATCTTTCATTAAAAAAAAATTAAATTGTCCAATATATATATTTTCGGTGATTTAATTGCTGTTAGCATTCTCGGCTTTTACAGCTTCACCGGATACTGTGCTCGCGGGCCAGGGGCCCGCGTGCCAGGTTTGGTTTGACCCAAGCATAAATAAATAAATAAACTCCTAAAAAAAAACTCGAAATTCCGACTGTATCGCGTTCGCTGCGTGCTTTCGCGATTTCGAATATCTTAAATATTGTAAGTCGTCTAATGACCGTTCGAGGGAGGCTGCGGGCGTCCATTCGGACTGTCGACTTGTGTGTCGGTAACTGGGCGGTGAGAACCGCCCTGGAACACGGGTGAATCGTGTGTGCGCGGTGTGATTATTGACTATTGCGCGCCGCTCTCGACGGCGGTCGCGTCGTGGTGCGTGTTATATTAAAGCTATTGACTGTGTGTACAGTGTGGCCTGGATCGTGACTGACGGTATCGTGGTCAGGAAGAGCTGAGACGTCCGTGTCGTCTAGCACGTTTCACGGGCGATGTTTGCGTACGGTCGCGTTTCTATCCGGTTGGTAATTTGCTGCTTTAACCACCAGCGGGTTTGAATGAACCGCGGCTTTTTCGAAAAACCGCCGTGATAATTCTCTGAAGTGTTCAGAGATTGAGGGCATTTCACAGTCGCTGTGAAGATCTACATTGCGTTGATACCAACCGGCTCCGGTGGCAGGTCGCAAGAATCGAACTTTGAACGCTCTGTAACTTCTTTAATTAATTGCCCGTTGCGTGAGCGAAAGCGTCGCAAGCATAGTCCATTAGGGGTCTTATGCAAGTCTTATAGAGGCGAAGTTTGTGTCTTACGCACATTTTGCTTGAGGAGCAAGTTAATGGGTATAGACGGCTTGAGATAAAAGCCGCTCTATGGCGTATGTTTTTAATGGGTGCAGCGAACGACATCGCTGCGTCTAAAGTGACCCCGAGGTATTTCACGCTCTTTTACCAGGGAATAGGGCGTCCGAACAGGGTGATCGTGCCTAGCTGATTGTTGCCGATTGGGTGACATCGTCTAGCGGGCTTTGGTGTGCCCCTCGAGAAGTATATCGCTACACTTTTCTCGGGGTTTACCTCTATTCTCCATTTCCGGAACCATTCGCCATATCGCTAGTGTATAGCGAGAAAAGGAGTGGGGAGAGGCAGGAGCCCTGAGGGACACTCGCTCGGAGAGGGCGGCTTGAGGAGCGCGTACCCTCTACCCAAAGCGAAATAGGCGGTTAGACAAGAAGGCTCGTATGATGTTCACGAGTCTGTCTGGCACTTTAGTGTGATACAACTTGTAATACAAGCTGTCGTGCCAGACTTTGTCAAATGCCCTTGCGACATCGAAAAATAAGGCCCCTGTGCCTACAGGCTTAGGGCGGTCGTTTAAATTGTCTTAATTGTGCTCCGTTAAGCGGTGCACTTAATGAGTACACGAGTGTTCGGGGCGAAAGCCGAACTGCTCGTCTGGAAGAATATTATTTGTAAGGACAATCTTTTAATCGACTGAGTATAATTTGCTCATAAATCTTAGCCATCGAGTTGAGGAGACTTATTGGGTGATAATTAGACGGAATGTTCTTGGGCTTATTAGGCTTCGGAATGCCTATAACGTCGGCTTCCTTCCAGTCGTCCGGGAAGAAGCAGCTGGAGAGGAGCGCGTTAAAAATACTGACTATCAGACACAATAGCGACGTAGTTAGACATTTCATCACCCAGTTGTTTATGCCGTCGAGGCCGGGCGCGGATCGGTTTTTTAGATTTTTGACTATCTTAGTGACTTCGTCGAGAGTCACTAGAGGCAGCGGTTCGCCCACTGATGGTATTGCAGCCCTGCGTTCGAGTTCCGCGGCCACCTGCTGCAGGTGGTCGGGATCCGCAGGCGCGAGAGACGGAGTGCATTGGCTCTCTAAACTGTCTGCGAGGCATTCGGCTTTTTCGCTGTCGTCGAAGGCGAACGAGTTATCGTCAGATCTAATGAGTGGCGGCATGGATGAGTCCGGCTCTGCTTTGAGAGATCGTGCCAACTGCCAGTAGGCAGTGTGCGACGGCTCGATTTCTCCATGCATAGTGTCCCAGCTGTCTTGATTGTACTCATATAAGCGCTCTTTAACACCCTTTTGTAGGAGGCGCAGTCTGAGTCTATTTTCGTTTGTTCTATATCTAAATTATCCAATGACGGGCAGCGTCGTCAAAGATCTGTGGTGCAAGAAGTCTGTTACTAAGAAGAAACCGCCTGCCAAGCGTTGAAATTACGGCAAATTTCACAACTTGGAAAGTGTCACTTCCAGCAGTTTAGAAACAACTGATGTCGATAAAATGAAATTAAATGCTCTTTTCTTGTTTGTTGTCAGTCACGTTATCTCAACCTTTTATATAGTAATTTTTACCATACATTAATAGTATTTTCTCACGAGTTATTAATAGAAGCACCGGTTTAAGTATTTATTCTAATTAATTAATTCTCTCTTATCGCAGTCTGACGAACAGTTTATTTAAACAGCACTGTTTGCATTTGTATCTGTTATTTAAATAGAATTAACTAATTATCAATACTAAAGATACTTTTAATGCCTTTTTTCATAGTTTACCTTGTTACTAAAATCAGGCGTTACTTAGTCAAAATCCTTTAGATTAATAGTAGAGAAACAAAGTACATTTTACTAACATCCGTGTGCAGAAATCGAAATAGTGTATGTTACATAGTTTAAAGAGTACCACAGAAGTTGCGGTACTCCTTCGACTCCAATATCTTTTTTTTTTATTGTATGAAGTGACGAAACGAGCAAAACGGTCACCTGATGGTAAGTGCAACGTCCGCCCACAACAAATGCTGTCACCCAGAATATTTCTGTGTGACACCCCACTGCGCTCGTCACCCTGAGACATCAGTTCTCACGTCTCAAATGCCCTGTGATTACGCTAGCTCACAGTGCCCTTCAAACCGAAACACAGTAATGCTTGCACACTACTGCTAATAGTATAAAGTGCACTTTAGAAAACGTGCACTTTAGAAAACGAAAAAAGGCACTTTAGAAAACGCGCTGACAGATTCAGACACAGTGTTAGACTCATGTCCGTGTGTCTAACATTGTATCCGAATCCGAATGTCATAATATGTTTAGCTCCAGGAATTAAGATATCGCTCAAATATTGGTTTCTAATGATATTTAAACCAATAAATTATAGGAACGAACGCTGGCTGTCAATGTTCTCAGAAATAGGCAAAAATATTTGCGTAAGAAAAAAATAGCTGCTATCACCAACACCACGAACAGATCTACATCACTACATGAACCTGTAGCATTAATCATCAGTGTGTAACCTGCTGAACATCGGCTTCTCCCAAGAAAATAGGGTTTTCCGTAATCGCCTGGCTTCGCAGATGGATGGGCGTCCACAGAACCAGACAGTTCGCAGCTTAGACGCTACTGCTTGACATACATTCATACAGTCACGCTCTTTTCCCATATAAGGCGTAGGCAGAGACCACACCTGTAGTCAACTTTCGACCTCGCGGGAAACGAGACGTGACGGGTGGGTGTAAGAGTCAAACATGTTTACTGCTATTTACGTCCCCAATAACATAATACAGCATTGCATATTATAGTATTATTCTGCACGAAAATAGGCTGTCCGTACAATATCTTAGTCGCCTCTTATGACATCTCGATAGTCAGAGGTGCTATTCTACTCTGCCAGACACCTGTTGGTCTTGGCCCTGACAATGATCTGAAATATTTTTCAAACAGAGATGAGTCACTCCCCGCACCGAAACAAAAGCTATCATTTTCTCCGGCTATAAGTAAGAGTTTCGTTATCACTAAAGTGATAATGAAAATGAAAATGACAATTTTTACTTTTTTTAGATGATTTGGGCTAACCCTTATCTACAATACCTAGATAGCATACGTCTACAAAGTCATTCTTTCAATTCCTTCACGGATTTTTTTTGTAGAACTATCTGAGACCTACAATATTATGATACATTATTTTCATCTATCGCTAACTGTTTACGCAGCCCACGCAATAGTGTCTGCCCACTTTTTTCCGACTTCGTAAATGTTATTCAAAGTATCCACATTCTTATTCAAAAACTCTCTAAAATTGGTTTCTTATATTTACGCAAATACTACACATTTAAATAAAACTGTTTCTGCGTAGAACGGACTAAAAATATTAATTAAAAGCTGAAGCTACCCCGGGTTAACTATAACATCAGGACTACATACTTTTATGAATAACGTTAACAATTTTCAGAATAATAGAAAAGTTTTTTTTTTAATTAATTCCAACTATTAGTAAGGGTGACGTCCATTAATTGAAGTCAAAGGTTGACAAATCTTAAACGCTGACTCTCCTAATATAACAGAATTTTTACTTACAGAATAAAATTTTCAATGAACAAATATTAATTTATGACATTGATAACTAAATACTACTCTAGAAACATTATCAGCTAAATATATTAACTACTTTTTCATCATCATCATCAGTTTGAACCTCCATTACCAAGTTGGAAAAATTAGCCGTACTCCTTAGCTAGAGTTTTGAAAGGTTGAACGCGTGGCCTAGTGAAGTCATATTACCTGACTTAAATACCGCAGACAGTCCTGGGTTCGAATCTTTAAAGGAGACAACATTTGTGCTGCTGGTTTTCTGGTCTAGATGTTTATAAACTAAGAAGTTATTGATGCGATGTACGATATCGATGTAATCCGTCAATTTAGTTTTATTCAATGTATATATTTGCGTAAATATAAGAAATAATTAAACCAACTAGAGACTCAAGGAACCTTTTGCATATTCTCAGTAAAAACAACCTAGTAGAAAACTTGCCTTATATAGCTCCACTGATCTAAAAAGACCGTAAGCATACATTTCCATTCCTTTGCGGTGCGTACCAGAAACTAGTCCGAACATATTAACAATGTAAGTCACGAATGGACAATACATCCATACCGATGCTGCTATGGAGGAATTACAAACAAACTTACTTCCGTGACTTATATCATTAGCATTCGTAAAACTATTTCTGCTCACTGCTTCATTTCAATCTTGCAAATGTTTACACCAGAATCCGTAGTGTGAGAACTAAAATTGACCGTCATAGCACGGGGTCGGACGCTCCCAAATTTGTCGATTGATTGGTCAATTACAATTTAAAGGGCTGATTTACGACGTGAAAGAAGTAATAAATAAAAAATAATTCGATGGTACTATATGCAATCTGTAAACCTCCACTGGAGCAGTATACGAGTAGAAGACAATTCGGCTCCAAAACCCTCTTAAAAATATAAGGAGACTTGAGTAGTGGGACATAGGCTAATACGAGTACTTAACATTTTTAACAAATTTCAAGTCTCATTTTTATCCTGTTTTTCGACTATAATAAGCTCACGAGAATAACCTGGAAATTTGTTATCAACATTTTAGAAAAGTTCAATCTTGACACAAAAATCTAAAATCTTAACACAACGTTTCACTTGAAAATAGATACTTATAGCTATTCGATAACCTTTTGAAAATAATATTTTGCGATATCACATCTATATTTCCGATTATCGATATCAATCTTTTTCATGTTACTTACAAAATATTTGTAACTATTTATTATTGTCATGGGTAGATAACGTTTACGTATATTTGGTAAATTTTAAAAATTATGCAAACTGAGAATTAAGAAATTCACAGTTTAATATAAAAATTTTCCTTCACTCAATTACTATACATTGCATAGAAATTACCCCTTTAAAATGTCTGTTAATCTAAAATTTCGAAGTATAAGTATAAAAGTCAGAAGGGCACTGAGAGCAAATATAATCACTGGGCATATGAGACTTAAGAACTTATGTCTCAGGGTGACGGGCGCAGTGTGGTGCTGCACAGTAATATTCTGAGTAACACAGCATCTGTTTTGGGCAGACTGTTGCACTTACCATCAGATGAAAGTTTTGATCGCCTCGTCGCTTTATTAAATAAAAATAACAAAAACCTAAGCATAGTTCAAAACAATTTTGATTAAATATTTCGTGGTAAACTGTCAAATTTACAATATCATTGTCACTAGACGCTTGCTACTCGTACTAAACAATTCAACAGCTTTCATTGTCAATCAATAAAGTGCTTTTAGGCAAAAGAAGGATTGATTGACACCCGTCACTGCTTAAATAAAGTCATTTTATTTATTAATATTATATTATAATAGTTGCAGTAGTTTTCGGACCGCTTAGACATATACTATGTAGACTTACATACATACATAAGATCACGACTGTATCCCATAAGGGGTAGTCAGAGACTGGGCACTCACTGCAAAAACAGATGACAGCCACAATCCACGTTTCACCAAAACAATATAATGCACTTGGTGTGATAGGTGGTGAGCCCATCGCCATTATGCGCTGTTGGGTGCACAGTTCAGTTTAATTCCTTACTCGCCTTTTGCGAGATCCATTGGATGAGATGGAGTGATAGTATTCTTATATCGAGCCGCCACCACACGGCACTTTGACTTACCGACAATATTTAGAAAAGACGTAGTTGATTTTATTATAAGTCCTGAAAAGAACTTTACCTCTGGCAAATATTTCAAATTGTAACGTGTAACAAAATTTTGTTTCTGGTTATTACTATGCATGTAATGTTTACCTACAATGGCTACTCTTGCATGCATTTTGTTAATTCCAAAGTTTCTGTAAATTATATCAGTTTAACAGCTGTTGGTAAACCTTAAATACGTCCATGCTGCCATACTAATACTATAAATGCGAAAGTCAGTCTATCTAGCCCTCTGTCTGTTTGTTACCTTCTCATGACTCAACCGCTGATCGATCTTAACGAAATATGCCACAGAGATGTATTGCATCCTAGAGGGATAATTTTATCAAATAAAATCAAAGAGATCCCTTCCGGAATATAAAAGGGATATTTAAAAAAAAACTTAATTCACGCGAACGAAGTTCATCATCAGCATCAGCTTTATAAATAAATTTATAATTTCTATTAGTATTTATTTAGAAGTTTAATTTTTAAGGTAATAGAGTTCGTAAAATTAAATCATAAGCACATTATAATTTGTGGATCATGTGGTAAACTGTCCAACTCATTATCAAAACCAATGGTTTGTAACTATATATCCAAAGTAATGGGAATATATTGTGAAATGAATTTATGATTTCTGTCTGATCCTGCTATTCGCACCAATAGTCTCCTGAAGATATTTTCTACTAGGGACCTGCCTCGGATTAGCACGGGTGCAATTTACGAATGATGAAAATGAGAAGTGCACTTAGCAACAAAATATTAAGTATGTTCATTTAATAAGATATCTCACTATTAATATAATTTTCCGACTTTTCCGGTGGACTTTTTAATAATTTTCTTTCATAGAAACCTTGTCGTGACAATTACGGTTAAATAGAATCAGGCGTAACATTTTGCATGCGGATCTTAGCAAATTAACTTTCTCTCCTTTACAATAACGAACACAACAAAAAAAATATGCTAAATATGTCCAGCCGTTCTCAAGAGATGATCTTTCATACATGCGGCAATTGATTTTTATTTGTAAATAGATAGATAGAGTATGCCCTATATAATGCTGTTATTAGATCCTAAAGAGATTTTTTAGTGTTAGCTTTGTTGTCATTTCGGTTGTTTTGGAGGAGGGCTGTATCGACTTTGGAAATATCTTTTAACTACTACTAGATGTTCTTAACTACGAAGATTATCATTATAGTGTTATTTATATTTCAGCGATCATGTAACCAAGCGGTCAAAGTGACTTCTACGCCGCAAGTCCTGGGTTCGAATTCCAGCCGCAGCACACATTTGTGCAAGAACAATAGTGTTGGATTTGGGGTTCGGTTGTCTCCTTGTCTCCGATAGTGCTAACTAGCATATAATTCGATCTTATCGCATGGGCATCTTCGCATCAATAATCGGGCTTCCTACCATAGCCCAGTATCTAAAGATGGCCTTCCTGCCGATACTTCGACTCTGCCGCCACGCACCCTAACCGACTGGTTGTAGGTGCAGCCACATATGACCCCTCGAGTTCCGTCAAAACTCCATTCGCGGAAAAGGGAGACCAAGACACTTCCTCGAGGATCCGGACGGTGCAACCACTAGGGCCCAAGAGCTTTACTTAACACGACACACACAGAACACAATCAAGATCCTATCGCCCCGCCGTCGGCGAGGGCTTATTAGACAAACTTATTCGCGATACCGCCGCATCCCAGGCCGGTTTTCACCTACTAATAGTAATGTCATGAATAGAAGCGTCGCTGGAGTTTTTTTGCGCCATTTCTTCTCCGGAAACGCATTCCGAATTGGTGGTAAATGTAGTTAATTCCGATAATGATAATAGTAATAGTTTTAATTGCCTTCCCGATTGAAGTAACTGGCCGACCCTTGGGCACCCTCGAGTCAGTTACTCTCGCTCAGGATGATGGTCCAAGCCGATGTACCCTCCCGGGGGCCCTAGCCCAGGTTGTCTATAAATAAAGGTTTCGGTTAAGCGCCCTCAACGCTCGACCACCTTCCAATCCGGCGAAGCCGAAAGTCTTTGGGCTAACAGTGGCCATCAGTCATGCGCTACATTGGACTAAGCTAGGGAATGACGAGTGAGCGAGTGTATACTTTTTACATATCACCTGATTATATAGAGTATCGTAAATATAGGAAAAGTTGATAGCTGTATTGCGGTCAAAAATCGGCACTTAAAACATAATAATTATTACTGCAAAACATTAGGCTAAGCAGAATAAAATTAAATATCGTATAAAGCAAAGTCGTATCGTATCGTTTATAGTAAATTATAATCAATACAAACGGTGGTTTTAAAGAGGACAAAAAAAAAGAAAAGAATTCCATGTAAAACAAAGAGATTTTGTTTGATGTTGCTTCTTTGCTTTTGTGTTCTGCACATGATAAATAATTTAAAGACATGACATTTGAGACACAAGGATAATTTTAAGACTCTGTGGTACCATACGTAAAGATAAAAATTAAACTTAAAATATCATCTGGGCTGTTTCCCACTAGTTTAAGGGAATTCTAAAGGAACTTAGCACAAAAACATAGTATTTTTTTATTCTTAAGACATGCAGGTTTCTTTACGATGTTTTCTTCTCGGCTGAGCACGTGGTTAATAAGTATATAAAATTGCAGAACAATTTTAGAGGAACTTAGGTCACTCACGTACTATTATCACATTTACGGCGTGCGCTCGGCCCCTGAACTACCATGTCATATAATATTGTTAATTAAATCGGATTAGAATGTCTGTAATTGTGTTCTTATCTTGTAACCAGTACGTGTGTGCTAATGGTCAGAGTAACTGACTTCGAGGCCGTGGGTCTTGGATTCTAATTCCAGCCGGAGCAATCATATATGCAAAAACACAAATTTTTAGTTTTCGGGTCTGTTTGTGCTGTACATGTAAAATGTATATCTGTAAAAACGCACTCACGACGCAAGAGAGGTGGACGCAGGAAGAGGACATCGTTTATATTATAAGGACAATAAATAAATAAAAAACAATGTACAATCCTTGTACAAGCCGAGAACTATTTATTTTTCTGCGTTCATTCGCCCTACACGGCAACATTTAAGCTTGTCTCACTACTTAGGAAATGAATATTACGAAAGTTTTGATAAGGACGCCACAGGCAATGAAATTATTGGTATATTCAAAGTTTGGATGAAAATTACTTGGATCAACCTTCGTACTTGAAAACGAACTCTTCTAATCTTCCAGGTATATTTAGCGCAAAATAGATTTTAAGATATATTTCTAGGCGAGTGTGTATATGTAATACATAAGTGTATTATATATACAAACTCGCCTAGAAATACATATGGAAGTCTTAAGTGTGATAAAACACTATTTTACATTACTGGTGGTAGGATTCCTATGCAGGAATCAGTCTAGGTAGGTACCACCCCAGAGCCAGTTATTCTGCCGTGAAGCAGTAGTGTGCAAACATTACTGTGTTTCGGTTTGAAGGGCACTGAGAGCTAGCGTAATCACTGGGCATATGAGACTTAAAAACTAATGTCTCAGGGTGATGTGCACAGTGTGGTGTCACACAGAAATTTTCTGGGTGACACTGCATTTGTTATGGGCAGACTTTGCACTCATCTCATCAGGTGAACGTTTTGCTCGTTTCATCACTTTATACAATAAAAAAAAAGAAGAAATATCACTTCAAAGTTTATAAAAGAAAATAACAGCCTATAAATATCTAACAGCTGAGCACAGATTTTTTCTCATTACTGTAAGTTTTGCAGCTACGCTGCTCCAATGTGATTTGACGGATTTTACATGTCGAAATTTTTTTTTTATTTCTGAGACAAGCAGGTTTCCTCACTATGTTTTCCTTCACCGATGAGCAATTAGTAAATTAGTACTTATAATTGAATGAATGAATAAAATTGAAATGAAAACAATTATAGTGATGCCGGCACCGGGGATCGTACCCAGGTCACTCGCATACTACTAATTTTAAAGCGATCACGTAACCAAAGCTGTCCACCGCTCTTATAAAAGCAATTTTAAACATATTTTACCGTTGTAATTATCTTCATCGCGATAATGCAATTTTATTTGTGCTAGACCTTGCCTGTTTTACAAGAATAACTCGAAAATGTCTTAACCGCGTTTGTTATAATTTAAAAACAGCGCGGAGTTAATAGTAGCTTTTTGCAAGAAGTACATAAAGCGTATTTGCACAATATTTTGGTCAAAGCGTTTAAATTGCAATAAAAACGTTGCGTTCTCAATGCCGTCATGTACGATTAGCCTAACCGACATACAAGCAGCGACATTTGACATTTTCTAACTGACCGTGTAACTAATAAAAATTGAACTAGCGTTTTAATTACTTATAGTTTATGGCTATATCACGTAACATAAACAAACATACATATTAAAGATATAAAGTACGAAAAATATTCAATTAATTTATAATAAAGCGGGGGAATGTGCTAACTACGAGTATATGGTGGCAGTATCCCTATGCTGCGTCTAGGTATGTACAAGGGCTAGTTATTCTGCCGTGAAGCAGTAGTGTGCAAACATTACTGTGTTTCGGTCTGAAGGGTACTGAGAGCTGGTGTAATGACTGTGCATATAAGACTTAAGAGCTGTGTCAAGGGAACGGGCGGGAAATAATGTGGTGCCATACCAACATTTTCTGGGTGATTCAGCATTTGCTATAGGCACGTTGCATTTACCGTCAGGTGAACGTTATGTTCGCCTCGCCCCTTAATCCTTTAAAAAACACGCACGTACGCACGTACGCACGGACACAAACATATTTTACTGTTCAAAAGAGGGAGAACAATTAAAACAAATTAAAATAAAGACTTATTTACTGCTACTGTAAATAAACGCGTCGATTAGTGGTCAGCGCACCGAAAGCAGTGAATCCTGGGGTTCAAGTCCAATTCGATGACAGCATTTGCGTGTAGTGGTAGCTCAGGGGCTAGGCGCTCGCTTTAAATTTCATAGTACGCGAGTGACCTGGGTTCGATTCCCGGTGCCGGCACCACTAAAATTGTTAATTGCAATTTTAAGTGCTGATTTACCACGTGCTCGGCGGTGAAGAAAAACATCGTGAGGAAACCTGCATGTCTGAGGAATAAAAAAAATATTTCGAAGACATGTGAAGTCCGCCGAGCAGCGTGGCGGATTCTTCCTAGCTCCAAAACCCTCTTAGAAATAAGAGGAGGCCCGTGCTCAGTAGTGGGACATTTATAGGCTGAAACTTTACTTTTTTTTTATTTGTGCAAACATACAAATTCTTAGTTTTCGAGTCTGGTTGTGCTGTGATAGTTCCTGCGTCTCTGGCACTGTATCGCAGCCTACCTATCTATCTATATATTATCTTATGAGCGTTAGATCGAGACATCTTTATAATGTAGTTCTGTCTGTTGACTGAATTAGGTAAAACCTTGATACTTGCGAAATAGCTTTCGAAAAAAAATATATTAAAAACAATCAGTAAACGGGGGATGCAAAACTTTCGATATCGCGTGGAGTATCACTAAATATAATAGTCACGCCATTTTCCCATATAAACTGTAGGCAGAAGCTACACCCTCTTTTCGCCCCCGCGGGAAACGATTCATGACGGGTGACGAACCACGTCGCCGCTATTTTGGTACGAGATAAAAAATTATCTTACTCCGTTGCGTTCCCACGAGCAATTTAGTGATACCACAGTGTTAATCAATAATACAATACAGAACTTACGGAACCGTATCATTAAATAGGTCTTTTAAAATAATTCTAAAGTTCCAGAAACCGCGTACAGCTAACTGCTGTTTTTTAAATGTTGTTTTCATACATAATTAGCATACTCACTGCACAACTTAGTTCTAGTAGATAGTTTTGGACTGTTTGCTAAATGACATTTTGTAATTTCTTTAGACAATAATGATTCTTTAAGCCGAAATGTCTGAGTGACAATCCTAACTGTGAGTGTCCCGATACACGCGCACGCCGGAGCCCCGTTTGTCAGCCAGAAGGATGTACCACGTGCCGGTGCTGTTGACATTTAAAAAAAAGCTGGTGATAGGATTCCTCTAGAATCCGTCAAGGTAGGTACCACCCCAGCGCCAGTTATTCTGCCGTGAAGCAGTAGTGTGCAAACATTACTGTGTTTCGGTTTGAAGGGCACTGTGAGCTAGCGTAATCACTGGGCATTTGAGACTGAAGAACTGATGTCTCAGGGTGTCGGGCGCAGTGTGGTGTCACACAGAAATAATCTGGGTGTCACAGCATTTGTTGTGGGCGGACGTTGCCATCAGGACACTTACCATCAGGTGGACGTTTTGCTCGTTTCGTCACTTTATACAATAAAAAAAAGCTGTTAAGCATAATAGATTCCTAATCACTCTTTCGTTTAACATGGGACCATGTATTATGAAGCCGTGGTAGCTCAGGGGCCGGGTGCTCGCCTTTAACTTCATAGTACGCGAGTAACCTGGGTTCGATCCCCGGTGCCAGCGCCTCTATAATTGTTCTACAATTTTAAGTGCTGGTTTACCACGTGTTTAGCGGTGAAGGAAAACATCGTGAGCAAACCTGCATGTCCGAGGAATACAAATATTTCAAGGATATGTGAAGCCGCCAACCCGCATTGGAGCAGCGTGGCGGACTATTCCCAGCTTCAAAACCCTCTGAGAAATGAGAGGAGGCCTGTGCTCAGCAGTGGGACATTTATAGGCTGTTACTTTACTTTTTTTTATGTATTATGGTCTGCTAGGTCCGTACCTCGCCGTTATCACCAGAAAATAGGAAGCTAAATGTTTTGATGGATTTGCTTGGTCGCATTCGAGTCACGACAGCCATTGCACATTTGGCCTACACAATTTCCAAATAGCCCAATTCGTGCCACTATAGGATGGAGTTATGTCAACAAAGTATCATTTTTATTACTTTTTTGCGTCACGCAATCACGTTGAAACTGTTGACACAGCTGGGTCATTCTAAACAAAAGTTCGAGTACGAATTTATAATAGTTTTTTGACATAGAACTTTTGATCTTTTTTTTACATTCACTTTAGGGCCTAAGAAGACTATATTTATTTCTCATGTCATCAATGGTTTTATAAAGATTTCTATGTTTTCCTCTTTATGATTTCTGACGTCTGATCTGCCTATGGGGCAAACGATTCCTTGTCAAACATTTGATTGAATAAAGTGACGAAACGAGCAAAACGTTCACCTGATGGTAAGTCCAACATCTATCCATAACAAATGCTATGTCACCCAGAACATTTCGGTGTGGCACCGCACTGCGCCCTACACCCTGAGACAGTGATTAAGTCTCATATGCCCAGTGTCCTTCAAACCGAAACACAGTAATGTTTGCACACTAGAATAACTGACCCTGGGGTGGTACCAATGGTGGTGGTGGTGGAATTCTACCACCAGAGATATTCTTTTGAGATATTCTTCAATATTAGTTCAAAACAGATCAATTTGATGTGGTGAAAGAACAGGTAGGATTTCTACCCAGAAGTCTGTCTAGGTACCGTCACAGTGATAGTTATTCTGCCGCCAAAAAGCAGTATGCAAGCATTACTGTGTTTTTTTTTATTATATAAAGTGACGAAACGAGCAAAACGTTCACCTGATGGTAAGTGCAACGTCCGCCCACAACTAATACTGTGTCACCCAGAATATTTCTGTGTGACACCACACTGCGCCCGTCACCCTGAGACATCAGTTCTTAAGTCTCAAGTGCCCTTCAAACCGAACCACGTAATGCTTGCACACTACTGCTTCACGGCAGAATAACTGGCCCTAGGGTGGTACCTACCTACGGTTTCCTGCATAGGAATCCTACCACAAGGTTCGAATGATCCGGTGTGAAATAATTGGGCATATGAGACTTTATAACTGATCACACAAGATGATGATCGCATAGTAGTTCCACAAAGATTTGCAAATGAGAGTTCTGGAGTGATACTGTAACTGTTAAGGAACTTACCACTACCACTTGGTCATTTCATATCATAAATAATAAGATCGACGGAACTAGGAAACTACAGCAAAACCTAAATTCGGTAATAATATAATAATTATGTTGACTATAAATTAAAATACTAAAAAAAATATTAACTAATTATACATGTAAACTTTGTTATTCTTTCAACTAAATCAAAAATACCATGGTTATTACGAAATCTGAAATCCACATAAATAATGTCTTATTAACCTATCAAACATACTAACAAATCAGCAGTTCTTAATAACCAATCCAATCCTTTTGGTAGGAAATCTTTCATTTATTAAAAGTAACAACGTATAAATATACCACTGCTGGGCATAGATCCCTTTGTAATGGGAGGGTTTTGGAGACCGAGAGTCAGCTTTGCTACTCCAGTTCGTGTTGACATATTTAACTCTGTTTATTATACAGTGGACATATGTAGTTATACAAAATTATTTCTAGGATATACAGTTTTCTCACGATATTTTCTTTTCCCGCTGAGGACTTACGAGTAGTAATTTAATATAAAGTGTAGCCAGCTTCGCTAATCCAACCCAGGTCACTATGAAATTTATGTTGAACAGTCGTGAGAAACCGGCCCATTAGCTACAATGGCTCAAATAATGAAGGTTAATTAAAAGGACAGTGAAACCTTATTTTGAAGGATATGACTATCGACGGCTTGTTGAATGGCCTGTTAATTTCAACCTAAAAGTTTCGAGAAAGTAACCCCTAAAGTTAATTGGAAAATTTTACAGTAGACAACCCTATTTATTAAATGAAGCAGCCATAATGTAAGGTATTTATAAAAATTAACTGTAACTCGGGGAAGTAAAAATTTATAAGTGGCTGCATATTTTTTTATTAGATAAAGTGACGAGACGAGCAAAACTTTCCCCTAATGGTAAGTGCAATGACTGCCCACAACAATTGCTGAGTCATCTAGACAATTTCTGTGTGGCACCACACTGCGCCCGTCACCCTTAGACATCAATTCCTCAGTCTCATATACCCAGTAATTTCACTAGCTCTCAATGCCCTTCAGACCGAAACAAAGTCATCTTTGCACCCTACTCTTTCACGTAACTGGCACTGCGGTGGTACCTACCTAGACGGATATCTCGTAGAAACGATAACTGCTGGGGAAGAAAGGTTCTGTAGTGGCAACCTGCGTACCGACAGACGCAGTGTAGTGCTAAATAGCGACGACCTGCACTGTTTTGCGGGAAATCGAGGGATACACGTAGCCCGGGACCCGGGGGGAAATATGTAATTTGTATGTTTCCCCTAAAATCATTAACAAATAAATAATATTTAGTTTGAAAATACTAAAAAACACGCTTTATATAGAAAACCAAACCAAAAAATATAAAATAAACTTGAATTAAGAATAGTGTAAAAAATTCTAATAAATATAAATGAATAATAGTGTAAATAAGAAAAAAAATGTTTTATTTTTAAAAAGCGTGGGGTGCATGGTGTCAATAGTTATAAATATTTCATTGACAGATATGAGAAGAAGGATTATCATTTCGATGATATCTCAAAAAGCACCCCACGCTTTTTTTAAAATAAAACATTTTTTTCTTAATTATCAATAGAGGGCGCTAATATATTCCTGTTATAGAGGTGGTATAACAGGAAGAATATATTAGCGAGTAATTTTGTTGGATCTTCTATAAAAGCATGTTTTTTTAGTTTTTTAAATTATTATTTTTTATTTTTTAGTCGAATTATTGCATTGTCATCGGTCTTTGACAGGTGTGCAAAATTTGAATTAAATCGGATCGATCAAAGTAGGAGAAAAACGAGCCCTAAAAGCTAATATAAAGTGTGTAAAAATGAGTCGCTACCAACGGGCAAGGAGGTCACTATGTTTTGTATGATGAGGGAATAGAACGGACGACCTGACAAGAGACGTTCAATTACAATCCGCATGGGTGATAACGAAAATTTTACATTAATGCTGCATCCGCTTACCACTTACCATGCGGTGGACCACTCGACTTCTACACTTCGACATCGATGAGTCGAGTCACAGAGTCAAGTCGATGTTTTGTTCTTCTCGTCACTTTCTACTATAGAAAAGTACACCCAGAGAAAGTCGAATCAAGAATACGATCGTGGGTTTTTGTGCGTACCTATGATAATTCGATTAGCAATATCAAGTTACTTGTTTCAGGCACTCGCAGTTAATCATTTGTTATTGTTTCGAATTGGCGCAGTCTTAATTTTTTTTAAATATAATGAGGATATAAATTATGGCTACCAGGAACATTTAGCAAACAAGCTAAGAATATGCGAAATCGATACTATCCAATAGATCTTTGGCATGACAGAGAAAAAAAATATCTCGAAGAATTGTGAAGTACGCCAACCTGCATTGGAGCAGCATTTCTTGCCGGCTCTCAAATATTCTTAGAAATGAGAGGAGGCCAGTGCTCAGCATCGGGACATTTATAATCTGTTACTTAACTTTTACTTAATAAACACATAACAATTGTAGTCGTATACAGGCACACATGAACGAAATAATAGCAGCAAAGCCCGTGACTACGTACGACAGCATGGATTTAAGATTTTTTTTAAATACCATAGAATCTTTTAGTTTTTCGCAATTAAAAGTATCCTGTGCCCGTCTCCAGGATGCAAGTAATTTCGTTCCGAATTTCGTCAATATCAGGTAATTGGTTCAGCCAAAACAAGATAACAAACAGAGTAAGGGACAGAGAGCGTTACTTTCACATTTATAATAAAGAATAAATAATCCGCTTAAGTAGTTACCACCGCAGTGCCAGTTATTCTGCCGTCAAGTGGTGTGTAAATACATACGAGTACAATATTTACAACAATGCAATAAAAATTTCTTTGTTCGAAGAATTGTTTACAGACATTAATTTTTCATGCAAGACATTGCTGGACCCGAAAACAAACGTATTCTGTTTTTGTACCTACATATCGTACTGCTATTAAAAACCGTTGTAACTGTCCATCACAACATTTCTATCTGTTGTTTATTTCTAACTCCGTAATAAACGTATCTCAACGTCTATATATTGGTTGCTTCTTCAAATTTTTTGGAAACTGTTTTTGGTGACATATATAATACCCCTATAATACGTAAAAAAGATTTTATTTTTATTTTACTAGTTTTATATTAGAAGTGCCATATATTGGCCCCGGCTCGAAGGACCTAGGACCTGTGGCGTAGAAATCGGTTACTCTAACCACTAAGCCACGCGGTCATAGCGGTAGTCTCGTAAGCATCTTAATATTGTCCAAATAGTCGTAGAGGCAGATATCCGATGTCGCCCTTCTGTCGCTATCGCTAAGCGTAAAAGTCGCCTAAGCAGTAAGATAAAAGAAAGAAATGCATGCTGTGTCCTTATTAAAGGGTTAGTTTTACTATATTCAGGTCAGAAGATCAATAATTTGATTTGCAGAATTTTAATTGAGCTGGGATCAAACATACCAAACTACGATTACGCCAGATTTTGGATTTTCATTCGTGTTCTAAATATCCCGTGGGAACTTTTAGATTAGATTGAGAGCAAGTTACTTTCGCATTTATTATATTAGTATGGATTTAAATAATTTTATAATTAGATGCTATGAAATGTTACAGAGGCGTGACACGGAAGCACTTATTCCTTCTTACCATAATCCACACTAATATTACAAATACGAAAGTAACTCTCTCTGTCCCTCTGTCTGTTTGTTACCTTCTCACGGCTTTCAACCGCTGAACCGATCTTGACGAAATTTGGCACAGAGATAGCTTGCAATCCTGGAGACGGACATAGGATTTTTTATCCCGGAAAATGAAATAGTTCTTCGGGACGGATATTTATAAAAACGTATATCAACGCGGACGAAGTCACGAGCATCAGTTGGTTGGGCAGCTAGTATTGAATACAATGGAACAGTTTTAATAATTCTAAAATCAAGGTGAAGCCTGAACTTTGATAATAAATTCATGACTATGGTCAATATTCTCTATTAATAGTCTGTTGTTCGACATTGACTTCTCCAAGTAAAATAATTCACTTGAAATATTTTTTTTTTTTTATAAAATAGCGATGAACGAAGGCATTTCGAAGTCATCAATTGTTTTTTTAAACTATAATAAAGATGGAGAGTTTGTATGATTGAACGCGCTAATCTCAAAAAATAATAATTCGATTTTTTTTAAATAGCCCGTTTACACCGTAAAGTTTAGATGTAGCGACCTCAAGGCGCGAAATATCTAATAATCTAAGGAATAAAAATATCGGGACGACACGTGAAATCCGCCAACCCGCATTGGAGAACCGTGGCGCATTCTTCCCGGCTCTAAAACCCTCCCTGAAATGAGAGGAGGCCTGTGCTCAGCAGTGCAAAATTTACAGGCTGTTACTTCTATGATAGATTCGTGGTCGACACTTTATACCACTGCGACCACTTCCAAATACCTCCGCAGGAGACATTATAGTGCCACAAGTGCACGCTGATAACGAGCATTACTAAGATGGGCTGAACTGTGAATGCTCAGGTCGGCGTCATCATGCAGTTTATGGTATTACGTAAACAAAACCGCGGGGCATAGCTAGTTCTAATTCTAAACTGGCAAACGATTGCTACGTTTTGACACAACGACTTATCCAGGTTAACAACCAGTTGTCAACTATCCAGAATTAATTATAATGCCGTTAAGGAATCCTACCACCAGTAATTTCTCTGATTGTATTAAATTCAACATAACCACTTTATAAACACTTTCTATTATTTGGGACTTTTCCTGAATCTGTTAAGTTTTACTGACTCAAATTAGACACACAAACACGGATAACAAAGACCCAGCAAACTATCTGAAGAGCATATTAAACATATAGTATTAGTCCCGCGCGGAAATCGACTCCGCGGCCCATTGTGCCAATAGTTTAGCCACTTCGATAACTGAGGTGATTGCTATATTATAAAATACTTTAAATCCTTTAGTTTAGCTTACTACATTTATAACAATAAAAATAAACAGGTTTTCGAAATTCAATAATATTTTAAAGTCTCACGAAGCATCTGTATCCAAATAAAGGTACACACACACATTTACATATACACCTTTTTGAAGTATTCCACTAAAGAGAATAAATTTTGTCACAGATAAGCACAAAAGAAATAATTTAATTCGACAATAAAACAATACAAGTCTCACAATGCAATGTTTGTTATCGGCGAAGACTGTCGAAACCAGTGTTGTTTATTGAAAAAAAAAGAAACACAAGAAAATTGCTGTAATTATATCCTGCGCAGATTGCACTTAATAAAGGCTTTTATCACGTAATTAAACAACATCTGTATGTTCCAAGGAGTTCGAGTAATAAAGTGTTAATTAATAATCAGGTGAATGACTGTACACTGACACTGCGCTATGAAGTATAATTACTTACAATTCGAATTATCTCCTTTGCTCGTTAATCTCCTTGAGTAACGAATTTGGGCGAAGGTGAAACATATCGTCTTATAAATTCATTGTCGATTCCTCTATAGAAGTTGTCACTTTTTAAATGTTATTTTAGCACTATTAAAACATTGAAAAAATAACCTTTAAAACTCTTCATCGACAAACCGATGCGAACGTAAACGGTCAAATGTTTGAGTCACGTCGCCTTTACACATTTGCAAGTTCATAGTTTTTTTTTTTTAATTAAAGACTGCGATCGCGGAATGGAGACAAAGACGGCGAGGGTCGCGAGCGCCCTCAGCGGAGTTTGGTATGGAAGTGAAAAGTACAAGGAGTGTTCCCGCCTCTTTACGCTATCAGAGTTTATCCCGCCTAGTGTTTTTGCAACCCCATCTGTGGAGATCATTACAGGAAGAATACATGGTGATTAAATGGTGACACCATTTGAAAGGCGTGGGTGTATACGCAGCATTATATAATTAGTGACCGTTAGCTGTTTTTAATAGCTAATGCTACTTCTTGCAAATTAATATTTTTCTTAACTAGGAGACTTAAAAGAATTGCCATTAAATGTTTTAAAAAAATATACTTCTTGATTATTGTTTTTAATCAGTAGAAGTATTCCCTAAATATCGAAACAAAGTTTCGTATTTAAATTTTAAAATTCAATTCTAATCTTTATATTTTCTATTATTATTGAAATTTATTTATTCGGATTATATTTAATTACCGCGTGGCCTAGTGGTCAGAGTACCTGACTTCTGCGCCGCAGGTCCTGGGTTCGAATCCCAGCCGGAGTCAACATTTGTGATAAAACACAAATTGTTGGTTTTCGGGTCTGGTTGTGTTGTGATTGTCCCCGTGTTTCTGACACTGCATTCCTCGCCATTATCGCATTAAGCGTTACATCGGGTGGGTAGGTTGGGTACGAGGGAATGCCTCTGTGTATGCGCGGACTCTTTTTGCACTATAATATCTCCTGCGCAGTTGATAGCTCTCGACAATATTCGGAAGTTGTCGCCGTGGTCGAAATCGATCAGGAGAACATCATCATCAACATCATTTAATTAATGCCTTTGTTAAAATTAATTCGATGTTACATTTTGCATGTCTGGTATACGATTGAACATATATTTCCTATTTACAAATGATGTCATTATTAACTGTACATACGAGTACATTCGATCAAATAAACTTTTGTTTTCTAATTAGCTTTAATTTTTTATGTTAATTGTCAAATATAGATAATACTATTTTTATACACTCTTTAATTACCATTGTGTATGAATATAATATTAACAATATGCAATATTTTTACCCGCAGCTGACCTCCTTCCTGCCTTCGTAAGACCAGGAAAAAAACTTGTCGTTGTAAAAAGTATCTCATATCCTCATGACGGTTTTAATTTCAGCAAAAGCGGTCCAGCAGATTTGGCTCACAACAAAACCAACTTTCAGATTTGTTATATTAGTAGTATTAATAAAGATTTCTTTTATTTGTACATACAATCAAATTGGCTTATTACATACATACATAAGATCACGACTGTACCCCATAAGGGGTAGTCAGAGACTGGGCACTCACTGCAAAAACAGATGACTGCCACAGTCCACGTTTCACCAAAACAATATAATGCACTTGGTGTGATAGGTGGTGAGCCCATCGCCATCATGCGCTGTTGGGTGCACAGTGCAGTTTAATTCCTTACTCGCCTTTTACGAGATCCATTGGATGAGATGGAGTAGTTGTATTCTTTTATCGAGCCGCCACCACTTAAATTATTGTAGAGTAAAATAGTGTATAGATAATATATGCCGTGTGGTAGCGGTTTAAGAGAATCTACCACCCCATTTCATCCCGTTGGTGTTGTAAAAGTCGACAGAGGGAAAATTAAAACCAGAATATGGACAGCGGCATCTTCCTGGAACATTAGAATAAATTAACTGCGGTTGCCAACCCGCCTGCCAATCATGGCTACTATGGCAGAATTCCTTCCGAAATGAGAGCTTGCAAACACTTGTGGCAATCTATTGGGGAGGCCTATGTTCAATAGTGGGCTAGTGATAGGCTGAAATGATGTTGATGAATATATGCAACATACTATAATACAGGATATACTGTACTGTAACAATAACATGCTTTACTGTCAGTGACAGGAATTCAGCAGATTTATTAAACAAATATAAAGGAGAGAGAAAAACTAACAACTACAAATTGATAACCTTCGTTTAAGTTTTCCGTACCTCAGTAGAAAAGTAGCAGCTGATAGTTCCACTACTGAGCGCTCTTTCACTTTCAAGAAAGGCAACGGAGCCGCTGAGAGTCTGCCAACCTAAAATTAAGCAGGACTTCGCATCACCTGAAAGTAAAATATATAAACCATAATGTTTTCCTTTTGCAAGTACGTAGTAAGCCAGCACTTGAAAGTACATAAGCAACTAGCTGAAACCCGCGACTTCGTTTGCGTGTATTTAGGTTTTTTCAAAAACACCGTAGGAACTCTTTGATTTTTTTTATTTTTTATTTGTAAGTTCGAGAGAGCAAACCACCAGTGCACGTTTGTCCTAACAGATGTGTGTTACTCAGGAATTTCTTTGTACACCACACTGCCCGTCACCTGAGACATAACTAAGTCCATTTTGGAGATTACGCTACCACAGGCCTTCAAACCGAAACACAGTAATGTTTGCACACTACTGCTTCACGGCAGAATAACTGGCCCTGGGGTGGTACCTACCTAGACGGATTCCTGCATAGGAATCCTACCACCAGTAAAGATAGATTTTCCGGAATAAAAACTATCCTATGTCCGTCTTCAGGATGCAATCTATCTCTGTTCTGAATTTCGTCAAGATTTATTCAACGACTGAGCCGAGAAGGTAACAAACAGACAGAGGGACAGAGAGATTAACATTCGCATTTATAATATTAGTTTGGATTTCAGTGATGCCGGCTTCGCTGCATGTATATAGCGAAGAATTTGCTTTCTGTTTCTTTTTTATGGAAAAAAAATACGAGACGAACAGACCGTTCATCTGATTGTTAATGCAACGTCTGACCATAACAAATGCTCTGTATGGCACCACACTGCGCCCGTTACCCTGAGACATCAAATCTTCAGTCTCATATACCCAGTAATTGCACTAGCTGTTCCCTAGAGAGCTCTTCAAAACGAAACAATAATATTTGCACACTATTGTTTGACATTGTTTGACGGTAGGATTAACTAACACTGCGATGGTACCTTCCCAGACCGATTCTTGTATATGAATTCTAACACCCGCAACAGTCAATTTGTAAGTAGTTTATATAAGGCTTTAGATAATTTGGCAATTTTCGTTCTCAACTTACTGAGGCATAGGAAGAAAGTCCTGGAATATTTTCTAAGAGATCATGGCGGTATCTTTCGGGTAATAACCAGAAGTTATCATTTGCACTGTATTTCAAAGTGCTGTTTGGGGATCGCGAGTTGAAGCTCTTCGACGCCAAGCTGTAATTTTTATGTTATATTGTGCTTATATATAAACAAGTTCCGTACTTTTTTATATTAAATAAGTTTACATTATTTATAAATACAGTCCAAGCTGCCACTTTTTTACTAAATATAATAGCATAATATTTCCAGCCGATTAGTGTCAGGCAGAGTAGAAAGAACCTTACATCTTTCCTATCGAGGCGTCGTAAGAGGCGACTATGCTATTATACGGATTCTACAGACAGTCTTTAATGGTGCAGAATAACACCATAATTTGCAATGCTGTCACTATACTGCTAGTGGGAACGCAATGGGGATTAAGATTTTTTTGACTCATACCAAAATGGCGGCGACGTGGCTCACTACCCGTCACGTCTCGTATCCCACAGGGACGAAAAGTGCGCTATGTGTGTATATATGTATGTAACAAAGCGCTGAAAATAATATTGCAAGCAAAAAGGCACATATGGTAAGCATAGCATATATGGTATTAATCTGCACGAATAAAGGCTGTCCATACAATACCTTAGTCGCTTCTTACGACACCTCTATAGGAAAAAAAGGTTTATGCTCTTCTTCTCGGCCGGGAACCTATCGGTGGCTATACAAGCCGCAGAATAACTGGCCCTACTTACCTTACCAAGGATAGATATCCTACTACCAGTAAGTTGGAGAGGTTAACAAGTATATCGGTAACGTTTATATATCGCTAGTGTTCTTTTTAAAAGAAAAACACGTGTGTGTGAGAATAAGACGAATGCAGAGTATCAGGAGTCGGATAATTGTAAGGTTTATAATATTGTTAGCAAGATTTAAATACATTTTTCATTTTATTCTACATATCAAGTTACTATTAGACAGACTCCAAGTTTTCCATTTCAACCAATGGTTAGTTAGTTACCATCAACACGAGTGGTCGATGGTAACTAAAGTATGAAATAAATGCTTTGATTTGGATTTGATCAATATATCTTTGAAAGCTTATCAGAGCAAAATCTACGAAGAAATCGAAGATTTGGACATATTCGAAAATATAAATATAATAGGAAATACTGTATACAGTGTTCTATCATTATCTCGCAGGCTTTAAACCTATAGATGTATATGTATGTCTCTTTATTTTGTTCTTTAGTGTCGCTTTTTCGTTTCATCGGGTTTCAAATAGCAATGATTCTAAAGAAGTTTTATCTTTTACACTGTACTCTATCTCATTCTCTGGCAGTCTAAAAGCCGATAAATCCTATAGATGTATATGTTTTGTCTCTTCTTGGTGTTGCTTTTTCGTCGAGTTTCAAATCACAACGATTGTAAAGAAGTGTTCACTTCAAAAACATTATTTTAGTATGAACATCATAATCGTCAGCCTCTTAACTATGCATTACTGAACTTATATAGTTTACAGAAGCATTTTTATAGACAGATTAATGATCTCAGTTCCAGACGCTTGACTCCGTAGGTTGATGTAAGTCACCGGTCTGGGTTTTACAGGCCTGGGTTATTAATAATAATAATAAATTATTTGTAACCCTTTTTAAGATAAAAACAACGAAAACTCCGACTTTAACTGGTAATCTATATCATGAGAGCTGGTGTACAATTCCTCACAATTTTATTTTATTTTATGTAAACAAAAAAACAGGTATTCGGAGATACAAAAGAAAAGAAGGCAGCCTATTAATCCCGAAATAAGGATACACAATTAAGTATGTAATAAGTATGCTTACTTCGGATGCCCGTTAACCCCTTAATGCTATTGGATTAAAACAACCACTCAAGTTTATTCGATACTTATTAATGTTATAAATTCTAAAGTAACTCTCCTGACCCTCTGTCTGTTTGTTACCTTTTCACAGTACAACCGTTGGACCGATCTTGACGAAATTCGTTACAGAGACAGCTTGCAGTTGGAGATAAGAAACTTTTTATTCCGGAAAAGAAAACAGTTCTCACAGTATACTTAAAAAAAACCTAAATCCACGCGGACGCAGTCGCAGGATTGAGCTTGTTATGTATAAACGCAGAACAATGAGCTGTTCATCAACATCATTTCAGAATATCACTAGACCTCTGCTGAACATAGGCCTCTCCCATAAATTGCCAGAAAAGTTTGTAGCTCTCATTTTGGGGAGATTTTGCAATAGCTGCCACGCTTGACAGGCGAATTGGCAACAGCAGTTTATTTATTCAGATGTTCCAGGAAGGTGATGCTGCCCATCATCTGTCCGGTCTTGGGGTCGAATCCCAGCTGAACAACAGAAATAGTTGGTTTTCTGGTTCGGCTGTGTCGTGGTTTTTTTTGTATTGTTTTTATTTCACCTCTGACACAAATCAGAGACATTGTACACCTTAGTATTATAATGTTAGATACTGTTATGGATTTTTTTTTATGAAGGACTGGGACAGTGCATCTAGAGAGTACACCAGAGTCTGTAATATGTTAATTGATATTATTATAAAAGCAACTTAGAACAGAACTGCTAATAACTGCTTAACTAACTTAGGTCTATTTACTTATATATATTTCTTTTTCTGTGCTGTGTCGTGGTTGTCCCCGTGCCTTTGACTCAAAAACATAAACTACCTACGATCTTATCGAATAAGCTTTACTTCGGGAGCGGGCAAATTAAGGCTTGCAAATAATAGTCTAGTAAATAATTATAGCAAATGAAGGAAGCTACTAATAGCTTCATACATTTGCTATGTAAAATGACAGTCAAGACTTATGAGATAGTTATAAGAAATACTTTGATGCAGTCTGTAGGATAAGAACCACGCTTAAAATACCACCCTTAATGAGTAGCATAGCGCAGTTGCGTTTCCTATAGGGAGTGATACTATACGATACTCAAGTAACCAATTACTGACGACGTGGCGGTGCGGTGGGTTGGCGGTGTTAGAGAAACTACCAACTCATCGTCCCGTGGGTGCTGTAAGACTAAGGGAAATGCCAGGAAAATGGCATGGCCTACAATCGTTGGCAGAATAACCATTTTTATTATGCAGCGTCTATGGTGCTGCGATCGCCACTCCGCCTGCCAAACGCGGCGATTACGGCAAATCCTCCTAACTTGGGAGAAGCTTATGTCCAGCAGTAAACTATTAAAGGCTGTTGGATAAAGAAGAACAAAACAGGGCATTCCAACTTCAGAGTGAAGCTGCAGAGGTGACAACGCAGAAGCCACATCGCTAAACGAAATATCGGCTCGGTTTAATGATTAATGGTTTAAAGAAATTTAAATTAATTTAATAAAAGACCGTTGTTTAAGAAATTATAATTGACGAGATAATATGACACACTTTCCCGAACGCAGCCCAGCCGAAAAGGACTCGCCAATTGAACGTAAAATAAATTAACGAATTAATAGAATCAATTTATTTTTCTAAGAAAGACCTCGACTCAAACGAAGGGGTTTCTTTCGTACCACCCGCCGTTGGTCCCGACCCTGAATTTTTGCATATTTCTAGCGAACATGAAAAAATAAACACCAAAGACCGCTGAAATATAAATACATTTTCGTGTACGATATTTTAACCTTTTTTTGCTGCGTAAAAGTTACGCAACGATTTTTTTATAGTTTCTTGTTAAAAATTTCGAATTGATTTCAATTTATTAAAAATGTCGATGATGGTTGTCTAGAGAAAACGTATGTTCTGCAATAGATGGGAAACACCTATAAATTAATGATGGACTAATCAGAGCCGTGGTATCTCAGCTGGGGCGGGAGCACACGGGAGCAGCTGTTGTCTTAAATTTCATAGTAAGTCGGGTCCGTTCACCGGTAGTGACATTTAAATCATTCTTCAATTTAAATGGGTAACCACTTGCTCGGAAGTGACGGAAAACATCGATAGGAATGCCACATGCCTGAGGAGTAAAAATCTTTCGAGGCATCTGAGATCCGCGAATCCGCATTGGAGCAGCGTAGCGGATTCTTTCTGGCTGCGACGTTCTCTTATAAATGAGAGGAGGCCTGTGCTCAGCAGTAGTACATTTATAAGCTATTTTTTAAAGCCATGGCTATTGTAATCTGATTAGATACAAAAATCTAAATGGACAAAATAAGGTTAATTAATGATTTTTATTGATAAGCCGCGGTAGCAGTCGCAAACTTCTAAATTATAACTAATTTTGGTTAAAGTTTTCTTGCGACTTACTCGCGTTTTGGGTGATATGCAGAATTCCGTCTAGGTAGGAACCACCCCAGGGCCAGTCATTCTGCCGTGAGAGAGTAGTATGCAAACATTACTGCGTTTCGGTTTGAAGGGCACTGAGAGCTAGCGTAATCACTAGGCATATGAACTTATGTCTCAGGGTGATGGGCACAGTGTGGTGACACACATAAATTTTGCTGGGTGACACAGCATTTGTTATGGGCAGACGTTGCACTTACCATCACGAGAACGTTTCGGTCGTTTCATAAAGTGATCCAATAAAAAATAAAAAATGTACAATTTATATCTCTATATACTCTTCAATTTCAAATACTATTTTAGCAGTTGACTTTTTAGTGTATCCACATCACTGATATACGGGAAACCTAGGATACACATTCAGCGACTCTTAAACGTCTACAACTCCCTAGATATGAACAAGTCGAGTGGGACTGATGACATACCCCCTATTGTGCTGAGGATTCGTGCTCCAGAGTTGGCATCGGTTTTAACGCGTCTTTTCCGGTACTCCTACTCTCGAGCCATCGTCCCGAACTCATGGAAGAAGGCTTTGGTGCACCCGATCCCTTGAAATTCGATCGCACAGATCCGTCCAACTACAGGTCGTTTGCCATCACCTCCTTGTTCTCCAAAATAATGGAGTCCGTTATGAACTGCCAGCTCTTGAGATACTAAGAGGAGCACCAGACGATTAGTAACCGCTAGTACGGCTTCCGTTGGGGTCGCTCAGCTGGCGATCTTCTAGTCTACCTCACTCATCTAAGGGCGGAGGCATACAAGGGCAAGAGGGAGACCCTGGCAGTTAGCTTGGGCATTGCGGAGGCCTTTGATCGGGTCTGGCACAAAGCACTTCTCTCGAAGTTTTCTTTCCTTCCTATGGGCTTCCTGAGAAATCTGAACATTCAAAATAGATTTATTTAACGACAGATTTGTTTCAGTAAACCAAAAATTCTAACGGAAAATAGTGTAATCCATACTAATACTATAAATGAGATTTTTTATTTTTAATTCCGGAAATTTGAAGATCTCCCACGAGATTTGTATTTAAAAAAAACTAATTTCACGCGTATGCAGACGCGTGCTCAAGCTTGTAACTTATACTCGTAAATCCTGAAAATCACAGGAAAACACTTTTATTTTATTCAATCTTTCTAATTCTACTACAAGAAGATTTAGGGTCTAACTTCGTTTGACAGAGCAATCCTTAAGGACCTAAAAGATAAATTTAAGTTCGTGCACAGTTGCGGACAACTTTTTATATGAAACTTGATTGAAATCTAAGAATTTTGGTAAAAATATCAATGAACACACTTTATAGATATATTTTTTTGGTAATAGAAGTTAGAAAAAGAAATTTTACTTTGTTTCGGTGTGAAGTGCACCGATAGCTATAATTACTGGGCATATAAGACTTAAGAACTAGCTCAGAGTGACGAACGCCATGTCGCCGAATGTTCTGGGTACATGCGGCACAGCATTTGTTATGGGTTGCCGTTACGGTTCGCTCATCTCGTCACACCAGGAGGTCTATTGTGTAATGTTTCGGGATCGGTTTCATTTGATCCCGATTAATAAATAAATGAGGTTCACTCGCCAAAATAAAACCGATCCCGAAACCTATGACAATTACACAATAGAATCGCAGGTTTAAAAGGTTTATTTTTTAATTTTTATGGCTTCAGGTTTGAAAGGCTTATTTTTTTAAATGATGAAACTAGTTGGGATTCTGCTAATTATGTCTTCCGACCTATTTTCATCCACGGCGACACCTTCTAAATACTATCGGAAGCTATCAACTGTGCAGGTTTGAAGCTATCAGCTGCGCAGGCGCGCAAACAGCGGCAGCAAACTTCATAAGAACATTTGTGTGAAAACACAAATTGTTGGTTGGTTGTGTTGTGTATGTGGAATAAACGTCTGTCAAACGCACTTACTATACAGGAGACATTCTACTGTGAAGCGTCGTTTTTTACAAATAAATGAACCACAACATAACCAGACCCGACAACATACAATTTGTGATTTAGCATAAATGTTAGATCCGGCTGGGGTCTAAATTAAACGCAATAAATCCATAAATTAAGTTTAATAAAATTAAAATCTAATATTTATCATATTATTATGGCCACTAGCCGATATGTCCGGTAAAATAGAATGAGAAAGAAAGAAAAATCATTTTATTTGACATCACAAACGAAATACACAATAAAGTATCAAAAACAAAAGCAAATATGAAATGCGAAAAATGTGAAACCATAAAAAAACAAAAAAAAGTAAGTAAGTATAGTCAAATAAGGTCTCTACATCAGCAAATTGCGGCAGCACTAAGATGCTGCAGCGCTGATTTTCAAATAGAGTCCGATGTTGACTTCACGGGCGGAAATACTATATGGGTTATGAAGCTTGTATGAAACAAAACATTAATTCGTCTCGCAACCACTTGCAAAGTTACGTACAGGTGATCACGGTGTATATCCATAATCATCTGTAGTCTGAGCTAACAAGGGTGAAATGAAACCTCAAAAAGATATATTGATTATAAATTTTTACGAAATATTTTCACGAATAGCACCCACCTCTTTCCTACCTAAGGTATTTCACGAACAGTCTTCATTCGTGAAGTATTACACCATAATATTCAATACTGTCACAGCATGCAATGCTCGTGAGAACGCAATGGGGAGTGGCTCGTACCAAAATGGCGGTGTCGTGGTTCGCCACCACGTCTCGTTTCCCGCGAGGACGAAAAGTGGGCTACGTGAGTGATCTATGTATGTATGTTAGGGCCACAGCACTGTAACAGCGTATTTAATTAAATCGTTAATTATTTAAAATAAATTTCGATTCTGTTTACAATGAAACATCTAGAATAAGTTATAGCCAACTATGAATAGATACTCTTGTAAACACTTGAAGTGTTTCCATTTATATAATGCGGCACGTGAAATCTTCCCGGTTCTTCACTGTAATAAACAAAGCGAATGTTGTGTATATACATAGTGAAAAGCGAAACCACTTAGGCATAGGGTGACAATCTCAGACATTTCTAGAACCAGTCACAGCTCATGTATGTGATAATGTCACCCTGACCGACTTCTGACAGATACATAACAACTGTGCAGGAGATATTAAAGTGCCACTAGTGCTACCACGAGCGTAGAGGAACGTATTCGTCCTAGCCTCACCCGATGTAATGCTTGTGCGATAAGATCGACGGCAGAATACATCGTGTCTCTGTCACACTACAACCAGTCCCGAAAACCAACAATTTACGTTTTTGCACAAAAGTTGTCCCCGGTCGGATTTCGAAGCCAGGACGAACTTTTTATTGGCACGTTCGGTTCAGTACCGCAATGGACAGTGGAATAACTGGCACTGCGATGATATACCCTCGCACTGCGATGGTAAGTAACCACGGCGAATTCTTGCATAGAAATCCTACCTTCAGTAAGTTATGTGAATTAAATAACCATTTACGAGACTTATTTTCTCCCTGGAGCGACTATATATGACAGCATAAAAAACAGAGACATCGGTACGGCAACCACCGGCGTAGTGGAGAGGAAGAGAAAAGGTAGGAAATAGACTTGGGGCATGGGATGGGAAGTTGGGAAATGAACTATAGGGTGTAGGATACTACTATCTCGGAAGGAGAGCTAAGTTCTTGACTTCTTTAGTTCGGGCCGCAGGTGCAAAGCCCGAACAGAACAAATATTTTTGTGGCGTGCATGTAGTTGCTTAAATAAGGCGTACAGAGAAATTCAAGTGGGGCATTTTTTTAAATAATTAAATATTCTAACCATCGGTGCTACAGTAATTACTGATTATATGAGACTTGAACTATTACATAATAATACAGGTTAATAATAATAATATTACAGGGCGACGAGTGCAGTGTGGTGTTCTGTGTGACACGCCATTTGTTATGGGCAGACGTTGTCCTTACCATCAGATTAACAATTTGAATTAAAAAAACGAATGTACTGCGCTATAGTATTAATATCGTTTGTTTTAAAATTTATGATAAAAGTTTATGTGGACAAACTGTAACTATGGTTACCCTACTTACATATTGAACGTAGTGATTTATCTGTGAAATTTGCAAATGCTCTCACAGTGCAGGCGTATGATACCGGAGCAATGCCCGAATAAACAAAGACTCTTCCAAATTGATATATGGTTTTATCTTTAACGATTAGATCGAAACTGATGGGATCTTAATGCCATAAATTGCTACTTGTTACGTTATGATAATTCAAAATTAATGATTCGAAGTGGATGACTAATGCCAAAGTATATATTTTAATTACAGTACGTAAACATAACTTCGAATTCCTTTTAAAGTAGCAAAATTTACATAACTATGGTAGGCTAATATTTTACATATAAATAACTAAGAACGTCCTTTAACATGATAAATAAGTTAAGAAAAATTTAGCTTACGTACATTAAGTTTGCGTGAAGGGTTAAAGCAGTTGCTTTTATGGGGCAAGAATCCAGGTCTTGTAAATAACGTGTTTGTAAATAATCCCTCGTCGAATTATCATTAAACAACATTTTATAACGTAATTTAAGAACAGATTTTCCTGAATATCGTGCAATAACCTCGAGAGTAATATTATTCAAAAGCATGTAAAAGTTCACCAAACACGCAATGAAGCGGTCGACTATGCTCTAATACCCTTTAATAATGGCAGGAAAAATATAAAGCCCATATTGTCGATAACATATTTAATAGAATCAGGCGTTACTTTGCGGAAATCCATTATAATGAAGAAAAGTAAGTTAATTTGCTAAGATCCGCATGCAAAATATAAAAATGGTGTATATTACCTAGTTTTTTGAAGTGCACCACCCGCCCTCCCTCAGTAGCGTGCACAAGCAAACTAACACCGCCACCAGGAACCGCCACCAGGTACCCTCCACCAACCACTACAATACCACCACTAGATAATATACACCACTGAAGTCGAGAACACGACACGTGTTTCGCCCCAAAACGAGGCATTATCAAGCGTAATAGACTCTACGACAGACGGCCGTCTGTGTTAGTTTGCTTGTGCACGCTACTGAGGGAGGGCGGGTGGTGCACTTCAAAAAACTAGGTAATATACACCATTTTTATATTTTGCATGCGGATCTTAGCAAATTAACTTACTTTTCTTCATGATAACATATTTGGATATATTCTTAATCTTGTTACATGGTTATAATTAAATTGATTTATAAACAAACCAGGATCATATAAACTAAGTTTAGTGATAAATAAGTGTTTATGTAAAATTATCCAGCAGTTTGGTCGTGATTTTAAACTCAGCTCAGACTCAGCTTCGAACATACTCCTCATGGAAATACTTAGTGCTTTCTGGATTGAAAGCCACTTTTGTCGACACTTCTTCTTAATCAGCGTGCTCTAAGCCCACAGCTGGAAATATTCTTCTCCCAAGAAGGAATGATTTGCTATATTCACCACGTTTGGTAAGCGTATTGGCGATTTCGGTACCAGACACTTCGCATCTTAGATAGACATTACTGCCTGTAAATTTATATTATTGATGAAGTATTTTCGAGATGGTTATTCCACTCTTTCTCGAAAATCATGACTATTTCCAGGTATTTCTCCCAGTTTACTTGTATCTTAGCAATGTGTTTAGATATGTGTCCGGCAGAGTATAACAACACATACCTCTTTCCTACAGAGGAGTCGTAAGAGCTGACCAAGACTGAAGATTCGTGCTGAATAATACCACAATATGCAATGCTGTCAGTATAGTGACAGCTCGTAGGAACGCAATGAGAAGTAAAAATATGTATTGTATACCCACGTTATAAGACTGTATACCAGAGTTTCTTTCGTCGAAATTACACGGTATTTTAGCAATACCGTGTACACTTAAACACCTACGTAATACATACACTTTAAATCACGAATTACGAAGGGTTACTACCGGGGCGCTACGTGAGTCGCCTTTGCCTATCCCTCATATGGGAGAAAGGCTGTATGTATGTATGTACTACCAAAACGGCTGACACAACTAATCGAGCTGACATTCTGCGTAAGGACACTGATTAGTCCTCACTTTCGCATACCCGTTGGGAGCCTAAGCAATACCATCGGAGGTAGGATTAGATGCACTGTCAGATCACATCGTGTTGGATCAGAAAACCCATATTATGAATAATACACTAACTTTTTCTTCAGGTAAGATACGAAGCCACGCCACGACTCATCTCGATTTTTACCACAGCCGAATAGTTTTTAAGATGAGAAGAAAGAACTCTGTTGTCAAAAGTATGATACCTAGCTTCCTTGGAAAACAATTCATATAATCCTGGCCAATTTTTGACTATGCGTCAACCACCGAACACCGTCGGCAGCTATCAACCGCTCAGGAGATGTCAATATTGTCAATGACCGGGCCATAATTTACACAAGTAGAGCTGCAAAACAACAATTTGTGTTTATGCACAAAAGTCCTCCGGCTGGAATTCGAACCTAGGACCGAATCGTAAGAGTCATGTACTCTGAAACCACGCTGTCTGATCGGTAAATAATAGTTCTAAAAATATTTGTAATCCGCAGTGTATGAAAATAAAATAAATTATGAAGCTTAAAAATGCGGTCGAAATTGTTACCAGATTTCATAAGTTTTAATTTAATTAATGGATTATAAAATATAAATAGTATCAGTTTATTACTTAAGTGATGAAGAATTTTACATTAAGACTATTAAAACCCACTGAGTATGATTACTTAAGGTTTTAAAATTACCAAAATTTGCAAAAACTTACTACCTACGACTTTCTTTAAGTAACAATCTAGTGGAATACAGCTTAAAGTTGAGGGTAAATTTGAATACTGACATTTGTAAAGCCGTGATCTTTTGAAAGAGGATAATGAGTACTACTAAAGTTATGAGATATCCCAATTTGTATATGACAAAGTTTGTGACATGGACATAAATAAAAAGAAGTTTTATTTTAATAATGGCGGTACCTCGAGACATTTTTTTTTATCGGATAAAGTGATGAAACGAGCAAAACGTTCACCTGATGGTAAGTGCAACGTCTGCCCATAACAAATGCTGTGCCACCCAGAAAATTTCTGTGTGACACTAAACTGTGTCCATCACCCTAAGACACAGGTTCTTAAGTCTCATATGCCCAGTGATTACGCTAGCTCACAGTGCCCTTCAAACCGAAACATAGTAATGTTTCGGTTTGAAGACGGCAGAATAACTGACCCTGGGGTTGTACCTACCTAGACGGATTCCTGCATAGGAATCCTACCACCGGTGTTTAATAAAAAAGAACAAATGGTAGGTCGTGAGTGTAGTGGCCTGCCTAATTTCTGCTGACGTAGTCCGGTCCTCCCCTGTGGTTCTGCGTCTCACGAAGGATGTCGGCCCCGACGGGTTGCCAGCGGCGCCGAAGCGACGCCGGTGATAAAATGACCACGTGGCGTCACCGTCGGCTGGCAGGTGTTCAAATTGCCCCGGAAGCTCGGCCTGAGGTCGCTGGAATCGGAAGTGGACTCGTACCTCGGAACCTTGGATTCAAACTTTGGAGTTAAACCTTGGATTCGAACCTTGGATTCAAACCTTGGACTCCAATATGGGGATGAAGTTAAATATAAAACTTACTCCGTAGAGATTCAAATTATGCAGTTAAAGTAGGTACAGCACAACACAGATAAAGTCCAAAAGGAGACGTGTCTGGTACCTAAGCTGAGCGGTGCGCAGAATGACCCGGTGAAAACGACCGTAGGCAATACCTCGCGCGGGTCTCGAATGTTCGATTGACGTCACGCGAACGGAGACAAAAGAAACCTGTCCCGTCGCAATCTGTGTTATATGTGTAACTTAGATTTTATTTATAATTGAACGCGGGTACGCAGTTCGAAGCTTAACGTTAATAAATATAAATTTAAATTGTATAATGTTTGTAGGTTACAATTTTAACTGGTCGTATGAATTAAATAAAAATGTTATTTTAAATTGTTATATTAATGTATTATTTTAGTTGATTCAAATTAAATTTAGACAAATTATGCATATTTATTGCCTAATGATGGTAGCGGCCTAAGAGAATCTACCACCCCATCTCATCCCGTGGGTGTCGTAAAAGTCGACAGAGGGAAAATTAAAACCAGAAGATGGGAAGCAGCATCTTCCTGGAACATCCGAATAAATAAACTGCGGTAACCTGCCTGCCAAGCGTGGCAACTATGGCAAAATCCCTCCAAAATGAGAGCTACAAACTTGTGGCTATCTGTGGGAGAGGGCTATGTTCAACAGTGGACTAGTGATAGGCTAAAATGATGATGAATGATGTAGACATATAACTACAATGTTACACGTTCACAGAAAAAATGATACATATACATATGTAGTGTGCGCCTCACATAAAAAAGTACCAACCATAAAATTAACTTAAAAATCCCAATATTTTCGTATGACGGAATCAATCTTCAGTTATTCTGCCGTATAATAGTAGTGTGCAAACATTACTGTGTGTCGGTCTGAAGGGCACTGAGAGCTAGTGTAATTACTGGGCATATGAGACTTAAGAACTGACCGGCGCAGTGTGGTGCCACAGCATTTATGGACAGACGGAGTTTTACAGACAGAGAGCACTTTCTTCGAATACAAACCCTGGCTTCGAAGCTGGTGCCTGTGTTGTTTAGCAATATTAATAACATTCAAATAGTGTGTAATATGCCACATTAAGTTAAACCATTTTTTTTTTATGTGTAACGAGAATGAAAAATTAATAGTACATAGTAAAACTAGTCAACAAAACCGGGCCTCAACTATACAAAACAGTTCCATTTTAATTTTAATTTTTTGAAATGAAACTTGAAAAAAAAATTGAAATTTCGAGCAATTGATACTAATGTGAAATTTAAAAAATCACAAATAATTACATTAGTAACTAATATTCGTAAACTCAAAGCTCCCAGTGCTTTAAAACTTGTTCCACAAAAATAACTTATAAGCTCACTGGAACATACTCGTATTAAGTTACACTGAAACATGGTGTTTTCTCTAGATTAAATTCAGATTAATCATCATATCATCATCATAATCAGATTATCATTCAGATAATGCATAACTAGTAAAAAAATTAGTACTAAAATTTTCCTAAATAACAAGTTTCATTCAATGTCATCTAAAGAAAGAAGGTTTTTTAGAGCCATTTATTCACTGGTAAAATTAGAGACTGATATTGCTTCAAACGTCAATATTATTGTGATTATCATAACTATTGTGTAACTTTTCCAATATATAACCAATTAAATGTCATTATGTACACCTTTTTACATTTTCCCATCAAATCGGTCATAGATCAAGGTATCATATGACCAGAGTCGCTAGAGGAGTTGTAGCTCAGGGGCAGGGCGCTTGCCTTAAATTTTATAGCCTACGCTACTAACCAGAGTTCGATCCCCGGTGCCGGCACCTATTATATAACAGTGAAAGATATCAACGTAAGGAACCTGCAAGACGGAGAAAAAAAAATTCCGACGACAGTGTGAAGTCCGACAACTCAACCGCATTGGAACAGCGTGGCGGACTCTTCCCGGCTCTAAAACAGTGGAACTTTAATAGGCTACTGCTTTACTATTTTTATATACATTTTTATTGTTTACAGAAAAAAATTGTGTTAGTTTTAAAGTATGGAGTTTTAGTAAGTTTGCCTGATGGCATGTGCTTCGCCTTAACAGTTGCGGGGTCATCCAAAACTTTGCTTTGGAAATTACTATGTAATTTATAACTGAGACATATTGTGATCAAGCGTATTTATCTTTTCTTTCTTTTATTTTTTTTATTTTTGACATGTAAAGATAAGAAGAAAATCGTAAACTTGTATAACATGCGAGTATTGTGCTTACTCTCTTATATGTTACTCTCTTATATGTTACTCTCTTCTATGTATACCTTTCTCTTGTATATACTTAAATGAAAGCAGTTAACGTGTTTATAATTAGTTTCCGTTTCGTACTCGAGACACCGGAATAGACAATTATAATAATTAATTTCATCACTATTGTATGTTTATCCATGCGTGTGTACTTGTAAAGTGGAATGCAAAATATTAAACAATATGCATTATAACTTACAGAGGATCGTACTCGTATATTATTAAAACAAAAAGAGTTATTATTAAAAAGTATTCTTATATAAATGCGAATATTTCGTTTCTCTAGGTTTAATCTTCCAAGTAAAACCGCGAATCCAACTTTATCATACTTTATAAACAATACGACAAGATGGAAAACTTTGTAGCTTAAAATAAAAACAATTTGAAATACTATAAAATAAATTTTCAAAACAGTTTTGTGAAACAACTGCGATACTCTTAGTAAGAGGATTGTGTTTTAAACCAACGACTTCGAATTTATCTGATCCATTCCTCTGACTTTTCTACAGTCAATGAAAAATATATACGTCAGCTATCAATAAAATTCCCAAACCAAATAGCAAAAACTTGTAAAAACCCTACGAACAAAGCAACATCCGAAAGCGTTTTTGACATACCACGACTTGTATTCGTCGGTTATTTATTGCATTGCATCGCACTGGGAATAACTCCAGGGTATTCACTATTTCTAACTCCCATCTTTGTCTGATTTCCTTAATAAATACGCTTTGTCGTGTACATTACGAAGTGCATTTTATAGCAAACAATAATGTTATCATATATCATGCATCACACATAACGTTTTTTGATTGTAATAAGATTTTTTAAAGAAAATAATTATAAATTGTTCCAAATCCTTAAGTACTTTTTCGGCTTAAAGGAAACTGTAATTACAGGGTATATGAGACTTAACAACCGATGTTTTGCGTGATTTGTTGTGTTGTTGTTTTGCGTATTTGTTAGGGGCAGATGATGCACTTACGATCAGGTTAACAATTAGCTTGTCTCGTCGCAGTGTCTCATTAAAAAAAAAATTCGTTAATCATTAATCATACTCCAAAAAAATAATCGGTGTGGATTAAACGATTTAAAAATAATTTGAAATTTTAATTTCAATTTCAGATCTTTCATGATTTTATCTACTGCAGCGCAAGCATTTTCAAGCAGACAATTAAACTTTCATAAACTAACACTGCAAGGACGCCCTAGAAAAACCTACGTTGGCGCGACGGGTCCTAATTATCCGACATTTCGGCTGCAATACGCTCGTATGCCGATCGATAGTATCCGATAAAGCAGTATCAGATGAAGCTGTAAAAGCCATAAAGGCTAACAGCAATTACATCACCGAAATTATATATGCCGATCGATACCATCATCGGCACTGTTTAAGGAAACAGGTATTCTATTTAATGTCACTGGTAATGGTCGCTGTTATTCAGTTTATTTTTTATTATGCATTTTTTAATTGAAGTAATGACCCCACTGAAAACCAGCGCTATAATTTCGGTGATGTAATTGCTGTTAGCCTTTTTGGCTTTTACAGCTTCATCGGATACTGTGCTCACGGGCCAGGGGCCCGCGTGCCAGGTTTGGTTTGACCCAAACTTAAATACTTAAATAAACTCCTACAAACAAATCGAAATTCGGACTGTGTCGCGTTCGCTGCGTGCTTGCGCGACTTCGAATATCTCAAATGATTTTAAGTTGTCTAATGACCGTCCGAGGGAGGCTGCGGGCTCCATTCGGACTGTCGACTTGTGTGTCGGTATTTCTGGGCGGTGAGAACCACCCTGGAACACGGGTGTATCGTGTGTACGCGGTGTGATTGTCGACTGCTGCGCGCCGCTCTCTACGGCGGTCGCGCGTCGTGGCGCGTGTTATATTAAATTAATAAACCAGCGATGCGGTCTATCCGCAGCATCCTTTGCTGAGTGGAGTTTCTACTGCATAACACAGCGTCACTTTTGTCTCCAGAATTTTACACATATTTTATTTATTGTACTTTTATTTTTTATTCCTTCTTCAATTTGCATTTTCTGTGTGATTTTTGCCAATATGTTAGGCTTACGACGCTGCAACTTTCTAAACGTCACCGTCACATTGCAGCCTATCTGCTGCACGTAGGCTCCTCTACCAAAGATTGCCAGTGACCACGATCATTGGCCACTTATACAAGTACTTCTCACGGACTGTTTATTAGAGTGTTTCTTTCTAAAAGCAAATACAAATAATTTACAGCATATCCACCCTCCAAATTTCGGGTGCTGCGTAATATTTGCCGTTGAGCGAGTGCTTTAGTTGCATACAAAGAATTTATTTTTATTGCATCTGTCATCTAAATTTTGTTTATCACAAGTCATCAGAAATCAACGAGCCCTGTTCATAATATTTGCATATCCAAAATATTCAAAGGCAATAATTACAAACCCATAATTTTATTTATAGGGAAACCGATGTTGGAAACTTAACTTAACTTGACCTTGGAAACTTAGTCAAAAATATGTAACTAAAAATTAATAAAAAAGGTGGTTTTTTTTTCATATGATTTATTAAATAAAACTACTTTTTATTTTAAGTCTTAGTTAATACAACTTTTTAATAACTGTAACAAGACGGAAATATAATGTAAGTACGCTCAGCGACATTTAACGGCGGTTGTGGTCACAGAAGTTAATTAAACTACCTTCCGCTTAAAAGGTCTTTTTGTTCTCTCGTAATTATGTCGAATTTTCTTAATGAAAAAGTAAAAATAGCTTAAGTTCTATTATTCTTTTCAGTTTGTTGAATTCTTTATTAAAGTATGTAAGAAATAACAATGGTTTACTCTTTGCTTTTTTAGGTTTTTATTGTCAGTTTTATTATCCACTATTAACCTTTTTATGCCGCCATTGGACAAAATTCTATGTGGCTTAAAAAGAAATTGCCGTTACTTTCTAAATATTAGTACAACAATTTACAAGCTCCAACTTTCACAGTTAGCGAAGGTAAATATAAAACTACTTTTCAAAATACCCACGCGACCGTCCTTTTATATGGCCAATATTTTTAAATCAACTCTAATTTTAAAAGAAAATGCGTTTGGACCTAAATACTGAAAAACCGGCATTAGAGGGGGGGGGGAATATTTATTTCGAAAATTCAGAGTTCAGTGAGAGTCGAAGGTCTGATACTGCGATCAGCCTACCCGCGTGCCGTTATTTGCAGTTTGTTATTATTACAAATCTATTCTTCTTTGAAGAGGGAATGTACTGCTAATCCGACCATGACGATGTTCGTGTTATGACGATGTTAAGTGCAACGTCTGCCCATAACAGATGCTGTGGCACCCTAAACATTTCTGTGTGGCGTCAAACTGCACTCGCAACCATGAGACATCAGTTCTTAAGTCTCATGTGCCAAGTAATTAGCCTTAGCCTTAGCTATCAGTGCCCTTCAAACCAAAACACAGTAATGTTTGCACACTTAGGACGGATTGCTGCATGGTGATGTTGATGATGATGGTGAGTTAAAGAATGTAAGTTTACATACATAGATATATTCACACCTTTTTCGCATATAAGGGGTAGGCAGAGGTTATACACGTAGCCCACATTTCGCCCCCTTGGGAAACGAAGCGTGATGAGAGGCGAACCACGTCGCGAGTTAAAAAATTAAGGCTGTACAATACTTTAGTCGCCTCTTACGACACCTACTGGGAATGAAAGAGGTAGGTGCTATTCTGCTCTCCTGGGCACCTATCGGCACCTATCTTTTCGAACGAAGGCGAAAAGTGGGCTTACGCGTGTGGCTCTGACCCTACCCCTTTGTATGGGAAAAAGGCGTGACCATATGTAACCTTTAAATGTGACACTGCCGAGCCCAAACCTTATCTGAGAGCTAATTGAAAGGGTTTTTGATTTTGTGATCCGAAAAGATTTCACCACGTTGCTACAGTGCGAGTTGGCCGAATTGGCATGTCGTCGAAATATTTGTTATTTCTCAGGCATGAAAGTTTCTTTACGATGAAGAACCTCACTGCTGAGTGCTTAAAATTGTAATTTTATTATTATTTCTATATCATTCCCGTTGAGGCAAGCGTCGAGCCCCTGGGTTACCACGGCAGTTAAATAATATATAATGAGTCGGTAATTGGACATTAATAAGCTACTAGCTTATGCCCGCGACTTCGTCCGCGCAGATATAGGTTTTTTTAAATATCCCTTGGGAACTATTTGGTTTCCCGGTATAAAAAGTATGCTATGTCCGTCTCCAGGATGCAAGCTATCTCTGTGCCAAATTTCGTCAAGATCGTTACAGCGGTTGAGCCGTGAAAAGGCAACAAACAGAGAATGGGACAGAGAGATATATTTTCGCATTTATAATATTATATAAGGTAGAAGACAGGAAATTATTTATATTCATAACAGTATTTATTATGAATAACCATACCCGCTGAATTCGAATCTTTATCAACTTCATAATAAATAAAATAATTTTATGAACAATTCATTAAATGACAATCGTAATGGTCCGCGTGACCTTTTGCTCCAGTCAAGAGTTAATTTAAGAAAAATTAATTAGTGTAAAATAATTTATGTATTATGAATTGACGACCTCGTGGCCTAGTGGTCATAGTAATCTGACTTCTACGCCGCGGGTCCTGGGTTCGAATCCCAGTCGGAGCCAACATTGGTGCACAAAACACACATTGTTGGTTTTCAGGTCTGGTTGCGTTGTGATTGTCCCTGTGTTTCTGGCACTACATCCTAGCTCACCTCCGATCTTATCGCATCGCCGTTGCCTCAGGCGCGGGTAGCTTGAGACGAGTGAGTGCCTCTGTGTTTGTGCGTACACTTACGGCACTATAATATCTCCTGCGCAGTTGATAGCTCCCGGCAATATTCGGAATGTCGAAATCGGCCAGGAAGACATCATCATAGACATCATCATCATCATCATTATGAATTATCATACACGGTGTTAATAATATAATGCCGATATGTGTCCGGCAGAGTAGAATAGCACCTACATCTTTCCTAACGAGGTGTCGTAAGAGGCGACTAAGGTATTGTACGGACAGCGAATTTTCATGCAGAATAATACTCGTACTATGCAATGCTGTCACTATACTGCCACTATACTGCTCGTAGGAATGCAATGGGGAGTATTTTTTTGACTCGTGCCAAAATGGCAGCCGGCAGCGAATGTGTGTTCGACGGTGTTGATGTGCCGACTTACATCTCTAACCTCTTTATATCAATGATTGGAGCGACGACTTGATGCAATGCTGTCACTATACTGCCACTATACTGCTCGTAGGAATGCAATGGGGAGTATTTTTTTGACTCGTGCCAAAATGGCAGCGACGTGGTTCGCACGGTGATGTGCGACTTACATCTCTTACCTCTTCTTATATCAATGATGGAGCGACGACTTGTCTAACTTTCCGCAAAGTTAGACAAGTCGTCGCTCCATCTTCTTTTTTTATTGCATAAAGTGACAAAACGAGCAAAACATTCACCTGATGGTAAGTCCAACGTCCGCCCACAACAAATGCTGTGTCACCCAGAAAATTTCAATGTGACACCACACTGTGCCCGTCACCCTGAGACATCAGTTCTCAAGTCTCAAATGCCCTGTGATTACGCTAGCTCACAGTACCCTTCAAACCGAAACACAGTAATGCTTGCACACTACTGCTTCACGGCAGAATAACTGGCCCTGGGGTGGTACTTACCTAGACGGATTCCTGCAAAGAAATCCTACCACCAGTGAAATCTAGTGGTCGTCGTACACTCCGATTGCTGATACGTGATTACCACTTGGGAATGGTTCTTCTTTGTATATTATAGTGCCTTTTGTCATTCAAACTCTACACATTAGGTTGTTTAAAAAAATGCTAACTACTTACGTCGTTAATAACTTGCATAAAACCTTTATGGCGTTAAATTCCGGTTTGAGCTTCAGCCGGCTTTCATGTCACTATCAATGTTTATTGTTGTGCGGGGGATCCAAAGCGCTACGGAAATAACTCTCCGATAAGTCTGTCTGGCTGGCTTCGCGATCGTGAAATCTGTTTTCGAGGATCAGCTACAAGTGATCTGCTTTGTGGTTGAGACTTTGGTTTTCCTTTATCTATATTATACTATCTTTTAATGATAACTAATGAGGCGTTGCTCTACACAACATGTCGTAGCTAAATTTTGTAATGATTCAGGAAACTTGACGTAAGTTGGCTGCCGTGGATAAAGTAAGGCTCTGAGAGTGGTGGGAGAGAGTAAGCCCAAAAGGATGACAGAACAGTTTTAACGGGAAAAACCTGGATACAAATTGAGGGATGGAAATGGCGTTCGAGAGTAGAAGCTCACCTATCATCGCGATGCTATATGAGCTACCAATAAAGGTACTAAGTAGTAATAGCTCTTAATATGCAAGCGTACATTGAGCGAGAAGTATCAGCATGGCTGTAAGCCTACTCTTTTTGCAAAGGACGGCACCGCACGGTGATCACTTACCATCAGGTGCGCCGCTTGCTCTTTTGCCCCCATCTTCTATAAAAAAATATGATTATGTACTTCTAGCCTATTTTCAACCACAGCGCAGACTTAAGAATACTTTTGGAAGCTATCAGTTGTGCTCGAGGTATCATAGTACCACGTGTATACGCGCAAACGTAGATGCATTCACTTGTCCCAATCCATCCGCGCCTGATGTAACGCTCATAAATTCGGAGGTAGGCTAGGGTGTAGTGTCAGAGACATGAGGACAGTCACAACACTTCCAGACCCGAAAACCAACAGTTTCTGTCTTTTCGTTCCGGATTGGATTCGAAACCAGGAACCGCGGCATTGAAGTCAGGTACTCTGACCACTAGGCCATGCGGTTGCCAATAAAATAAATAAATATAATAATTATCAATAAATGGTAGGTGAGGAGAAGCGAAGATCCAATTACTGACGAATAGACTTTTTTTTTATTGTATAAAGTGACGAAACGTGCAAAACGTTCACCTGATGGTAAGTGCACCCAGAATATTTCTGTGTGACACCACACTACGCCCGTCACTCTGAGACCTCAGTTCTTAAGTCTCAAATGCCCAGTGATTACGCTAGCTCACAGTGCCCTTCAAACCGAAACACAGTAATGCTTGCACACTACTGCTTCACGGCAGAATAACTCACTTGTAGTTAGGTGAGTTATCACCCTTAAGGATTACGATATAGCATCTATTATAGCGTATATACCACTCTGTGTCTATGTAGTTCGCCGTGGCACATATTTCATACATATTTGCCACTTACCATAAGGTTACCACTATTTGCGCAGTTGTCGTCCCAACTTACATAGAGAAGTTAATTTAATTTTCGTATTTCTCAGAAAGTCTTGAACATTTTTGTTTCAAAATTCCTAATCATTGTGGTTTACGTTTCTATTCACATACCCGGTATTAAAAATAATTAGAGTAGAGAATTAAATTATTTTGACATTTATTTACTTCCTGGAAGATTGCCCATGGGATTACTTACAACTTAAAATATTTTGTGGCTCAGGCCTTAATATTTAATTTTCTCCTCACTGTTTTTATAAAAATAAACATGAGGATGTCTTACATTAATTGCTCCAGCTAAATGCCATATGAGTCACCCTACTAGTGATGTGTAATGTTTTAATTTATTACATCATTCATTTATTTGTTGTAAAATATTGTATTTCTTCCCCTTTTCTAGATTTTTTACCAACCGATTAATATTAATATGAATGACACCACATATAAATAAATTTATGACCGACAAAAATATATTTAATGATTTCTTATATTTACGGAAATGCACGATTTTATCGCGTTTATTTCAACTATTTATAACCCGACGTTTCAAGCGCTTTACAGCCTCATGGTCACGGGATGACTGATGTTTGACGTTCTGATGTCATAGTTAACGCTTCAAATTTTAATTATTAATTATTCGGGCTCGAAACGTCGGGTTATACATAGTTAAAATGAACGCCATAAAATCGGTAAAATTATATTTTTTTTTCTCTTCATCGATTAAATATTTCTTTTGTCGACAAAAAAAAATCACTAGCAATCAGTGTTCTGCATGTATACAAGGAATGCACGTACGCAATTACAAAAGCCATTTTAAACTGTCTGAATCATTCCAACTATTTTCGTATACGCACTTTACACGCCGGTAGCCAAGTGTTTCTGTATTTGGCGCTGGTTGAACGCTGGTCAGTTGGGTTACCAAAACGATTATGTCAACGAATTGCATTAAATTATCTTTGCTGTGCGATAAGAAAATCATTTAGTTTAGTTTTTGTGCTAAGTCGGTTGTAAACTGTTGTATTCTATTTTCAATGTATACTGGCTTGAACAAGTTTTTTTTTATTTTTCTAAATTTTATTAGGTTTTTAATTTTAGTTCTCGCAGTGTAGGGCGACCCCCCACTAGATGGCACGACGACCTGCTCGGTTTTGCGGGAAGTCGATGGATGCAGGTGACTCAGGACCGTGTTTTGTAGCAATCTATGGGGGAGGCCTATGTTCAACAGTGGACTATGATAAGCTGAAATGATGATGATAATGATGAAGTTTTAATGTATTCACATTAATGAAAAGTATTACGAAGCGCGAACTTAATGCCTTTTAGCATTCTTTCCCAGTCAACCCTGGGCGTGGAGAAAATTGTAATAGGTGTGTTTGATAATATAACTAAACACCTATGTAATAAGTAAAGGATATTTGACAAACTAACTTAAAATTTCTAAAGCGAAGAACAATTAAATTTAATTTCTGACAGAGGAATTTAAGCGTAAAGAGACAATATGTTTTTTACACAAACCTTGACTTCGACTGGGATTCGAACTCGGCACCTGCAGCTTAGAAGTCGTGTTCCCTTACCACTTGGCCACGCGGTCCTAAATTGTTTAGTAAGCAGCTAAATACGTAAGCCATTTCGTTACATGGCGTACCGCATATCCTACTGGTTAAAGCGTAATACACATATACGTATAAATTTACATAAACAAATACATAGCCGTGGAAGTTCAGGGTTCAGGCGCACGCTTTTAATTTAACAGTAGGTAGGCGAGTGACCTGAGTTCGATTCCCAGTGCCAGCACCTCTAAAATTGTTCTGCAGTTTTAAGTGCTGATTTACCCGTGCTTATACGTATTAAGGGTCAAGGGAGACATCGTGAGGAAACCTGCATGTTTAAATAAAAATATTTGAACGACATGTGAAATACGCCAAACCGCATTAGAGCAGCGTGGCGGGCTCTTCCCGTCTCCAAAACCCTCTCAGAAAGCTGACCATGATAATGATATACATATATACTTCCCTTTTTGAATCGCATTTTGGTATTTTGATTTTTTGCCCGTAGCCCTAACTATTTTTCTAAACTTAAAGTAGCCCAAGTTACCCGCTATAATATCAACTATCTGTCATTGTAAGTCCCGTCAAAATCGGTCTACCGTTTCGGAGATTAACCGGAACAAACAGACAGATGGACAGACAAAAATTTATACCGTATAAGCATCGAGTAAATATGTTATTTTGTTATTACAAAAACACACTTTAATTTTATTTATTTGTATAATATCTTGATTTAATAATATTTTGGAGGACAGCTTATGATACACCATACTAACTTCTTTCCAGACAAGTGGTGGTATGATTCCTATGCAGGAATCCGTCTAGGTAGGTGTCACCGTAGGCAGTAGTGTGCAAACATTACTGTGTTTCGGTTTAAAAGTATACAGAGAGCTAGTGTAATCACTGGGCACATGAGACTTAAGAACTAATGTGTCAGGGTAACGAGCGCAATGTTGCGTCACACAGAAATGTTCTGGGTGACACAGCATTTGTTATGGGCAGACGTTGCACTCACCATCTGGTGAACATTTTGCTCATTTCATCAATATATTCAATAAAAAAGGTGTAGCTTGTACTATAAAAGAGTTACCAACGAAATTAGTGTTGTTTATACTTACCTTAAATTTATATGAGGAACGAATGACCCTGTCATGAGTTAAAGAAAAGTACTGAAATGTATCCTTAATATAAAGGGAGTAGATCATTTAATTACAATAACAATTAGACTACTCGAAGAACGCCTCTGTCTGATACTGAGCCAATTAAGGCGAGAGCGATAATGATTGATATAGTGTGTAAATATATATAAATATAAATATAAATATATCCGATGTAGTTGTTGAAGAGAGGCTGTAGGTTGTTAAGGTCATTGTTAAGTCTTCGTAACACTCATATCTGCATAATAAAATAACGATCATATAATTAGTTCATTGGAATTGCTTTCCTTACCTTTATTTATCGAAACTATTAATGAACATTAAAAACGTATTAGTAACTAGTACATACATTTTCGAGTTTGAGCTTTGCAGGCCATTGTCTGTGATACTGCATAAATATCATCCCGAAGATCTTATCAGTAGGGTACCGTGTGGTGGCTTAAGAGAATCTACCACCCCATCTCATCCCGTGGGTGTCGTAAAAGTCCACAGTGGGAAAATAAAAACCAAGAGATGGGCAGCAGCATCTTCCTGGAATATCTGAATAAACGAACTGCGGTTGCCAACCCGCCTGCCAAGCATGGCAACTATGGCAAAATCTCCTCAAAATGAAAGCTACAGTCTATTGTGGCAATCTGTGAGGGAGACCTATGTTCAGCAGTGGAGAAATAATAGTTTGAACTGATGAGGATGATGCTGACATCAGTGGGGTAATGTTATAACTAAATAATATAGTTTAGTGTGCATAAGTTGATATGTAATCTTGTAGGTGGTAGGATTCCTATGCAGGAATCCGTCTAGGTAGGCACCACCCCAGGGCCAGTTATTCTGCCGTGAAGCAGTAGTGTGCAAACATTGCTGTGTTTCGGTTTGAAGGGCACTGAGAGCTAGCGTAATCACTGGGCATATGAGACTTAAGAACTGATGTCTCAGGGTGACGGGCACAGTGTGGTGTCACACAGAAATTTTCTGGGTCACACAGCATTTGTTATGGGCAGACGTTGCACTTATCATCAGGTGAACGTTTTGCTCGTTCCGTCACTCTTATGAAATAAAAAAAAAAAAAAAGAAAAAGAGTATGTTCATATTTATTGCCTACATCTTAAATCCGTTGTAGCTCAGGAGCCGAGCTTAGTGGCCAGGCGCTCGCCTTGAATTTCGTAGAACGCCAGTAACTTGAGTAATATCTCTGATGCCGGCAATTCCAAAATTGTTATGCGATTTTAAGAGTTGATTTGCCACGTGTTCTGCGGTGAAGGAAAACATCGTGTTTAAGGAAAAAATATTACGACGACATGTGATTTGCGCAAACCCGCATTAGAGCGGCGTGGTGGACTCTTCACAGGTGGACAGAGCACAACTCCCAGTGCTCAAGAGTGGGACATTTTTAAGCTGTTACTTTTATTTACTTTCTTACATCTGTCAAATGTCTTGAATTCCACGCGAGGTACAGCAAGTTGCTGATAAAATCTAAGATAATGCACACTCTCTCCGATAAAAATGCCAATAGGTGTCCGGCAGAGTAGAATAGCACCTACTTCTTCCCTACTGAGTTGTCGTAAGAGGCGACTAAGATATTGTACGCAGCCTTTATTCGTGAAGAATAATACATACGTACATACATACATACATACATACAGTCACGCCTTTTCCCCATAGGGTTAGGCAGAGACCACATTTTTCCATCTTTAGCTTCTTCTGCTTTCATTAGCGTTTTCTTACACGCTCGTCGGTTGCGGGTACTATTAACGTGACCTTTCCTCAAAAATTCACCGATCTGATTGTGATACGTACGCCTAGGTCGACCCTTACCAGCTTTCCCATTCACACTTGCCTCATAAATCTGTTTCGTCGATCTCCTTTCGTTCATGCTCTCTACGTGTCGAAACCATCTAAGCATCCCTTTCTCTATCTTTTTCACTACATCTTCAACCACACCGCAACATTTCCTGATCACGCTGTTTCTCACTTTGTCAATCAGAGTTACTCCAGCTATACTTCTCAAACTTCTCATTTCCACAGCGTTAATCTTACTTTCATGCTTCTTCTGCCAGACCCAGCATTCACTACCATACATAAGTGAGGGAATAATAATAACATAATATGCAATTCTGTCACTATACGCGTGGGTACGCAATGGGGAGTAAGAGTTTTTTGACTCGTACAAAAACGGCGGCAACGTGGTTCGCCAGTCGTCGTCGCCGTTCGTCTAATTTCCCGATTACCGAATTCTTGAATAAGGAAAAGTAAAATAAACCGTTGAATAAACTTTATCAAATAAAAAATATAAAAAAAAAGCAATGGAATGGAACACAACCAAACACCATGCTTCACTAAAACTTTTAAAATTAAATTATCATTAATGTTCATGAAATTCCGAATTAATCTATTGGCAACGTACAACATACGTACTTAGTGCTAAACTGTTCTCATGGAACCAGTCCAAAATCTTATCAACAACACTATTTACTAAACTAATGTTCTCAGTTAGGACATCTTGGAAACTTTGGCGGCATTTTATTTTAGCAACGCGTCTGTCAAGGCAGAAGATTTTAAGACAATTTTTATTGTCTTCTAGGACTGAAATTGAAGAATTAACAGCCTGTTTACGTCTAAAGGCTTGTCGTCTTGCTATTCCTATATACGAGTAATATACGTCCCATTATCTTAGACGTGGTAATTTTTAAACTTCCTAGAATTGGCATATATTTCTAGGTTCCATGACACGATTTTTTTTTATTTTTTATTTCATAATAGTGACGGAACGAGCAAAACGTTCACCTGATGGTAAATGCAACGTGTGCCCATAACAAATGCTGTGTCACCCAGAAAATTACTGTGTGACACCACACTGCGCCCGTCACCCTGAGACATCAGTTATTAAGTCTCATATGCCCAGTGATTACGCTAGCTCACAGTGCCCTTCAAACCGAAACACAGTAATGTTTGCGCACTACTGCTTCACGGCAGAATAACTGGCCCTGGGGTGGTACCTACCTAGATGGATTCCTGCATAGGAATCCTACCACCAGTACGATAACAAGTTATTATTATTATATCGATGCTGATTTACCGATACACCACCGTTACCAATATTTAATAAATGTGACTTATCCATACTCCCGTACTATTATACGAATATTATAAATGCGAAAATAACTCTGTCTGGCCCTCTGTCTGTTGATTACCTTTTCACCGCCCAATCGTTGAACCGATCTCAGAAGGAGACGGACATAGGTTATTTTTTATTCCGGAAAATTATAGTTTCTACGGAATATTTAAAATAATTATATCCACTCGGACGAAGTCGCGAGCATCAGCTAGTATAAAATATTTTTTATTTTTATTTTTCTACTTAATAAATATACATTTGTAATATTGATGATTCATAATGTGATGTGATTAGAAATAAAATGTTTTTTTTTTTTAAACAAACTTTTATTTAATGTATTATGTATACTGAAAGTAATGTAATAAGTTTAGGTTTTTATTAAGATAATGCAATGCCAAATGCTAAGCTATGCTATATAATATTTAATCAAGTGATATCACATTTTAAATGCACCTTTTTACCTATATATTTCACAATAGTAAAAATGCCGATGGGTGTCCGGCCGACTAGAATAGCACCTACCTCTTTCGTGGTCGTAAGATAACTAAGTACTATTGTACGGACAGCCTTTATTCGTTCAGAAAAATATCATCACATGCAATGCTGTCACTATAATGCTCGTGGGAACTAAATAGGAAGTAAGAATTTCTTGACTCGTACCAAAACGGCGGCGACGTGGTTCGCCAGCCGCCATGTCACGTTTTACGTGAGGCCGAAAAGTGGGCTACGTTTGTTGCCTCTGCCCACCCTGTAAACTAAGTCTCAAAAACCCTCTTAGAAATCAGAGGAGATTTTGCTTTTCCGTTTTTTTACTCTGTCATATATCTGCTGAAGTGCAACAGTGGGTTAAATAAGTATATTCCAAAATATACTTTAAAATTTTTGTTTACCTATCCCTATTTTTTTTGTACTTTTCCCATAAAACCGCTTCCAAAAATTAGACAATTTATTTGTACCTAAAATGGATATTTTTATTTGTAAAATAACAACTAAGATTTTACATTGTGACGGCCTGGTTACAACATGAAACGTTTATTTCTTTTAAAACAAAGCAGATAAATCGATTGGCACTTTCATCGCGTCTTGTCTCATAAAGTCATGTAAAAAGTTTTATAGCGCTGAATTGAATCACGTAATAACAACTTAACTAGATTTCCCTCGGGACTGAAATGTAAATAAATTTAGCGCTAAGTGCAAGCTTCTTCGGCAATCCTGACATCTATGTTTTATAGTGAAAAAGAAATCTTACCACATAACAATTTTACGTATGTGGCAAAATTTCACCTGCTTTTTATTACCTCGTCGTTCTATAAACTCCAATACGAAGGCATAAAATGTTGAAAAGTACTATTTCTTTTAGGCGTGAATTTTCACTAAGTAGTTCAACAATAATATGAAACTGGCATGTTATACATACATACACATCGTCACGCTTCTTTCCCATAGGGGAATGCATGTTATACTTAAAATAAAAATATAAACAGGATACAACGAGGCCAAGGCGAAGTTAATAAGGGCTAAAAGTGATGGAAACTATTCAGGGATGTTATTTTATTATCTTTAAAACCGAATAAGACTTGACTTCATAAAGACCGTAAGATATTTGCGATATCACGCTAAAGCTGTAGTATGGTTAAAATTATTTGCAATAAAAACAATAATCTATAAAAAATCATATACAGAATGTCTAAGTCGAAATTTGTATTGTTTTATTGATAAGTTTGACGGATTCCTATGCAGAAATCCGTCTAGGTAGGTACCAACCCAGGGCCAGTTATTCTGCCGTGAAGCAGTGGTGTGCAAACATTACTGTGTTTCGGTTTGAAAGGCACCGAGAGCTAGCGTAATCACTGGGCATTTGATACTTAAGTACCGATGTCCCAGGGTGAGAACCGCAGTGTGGCGCTACACAGAAATGTTCAGTGTGACGCAGCATTTGTTATGGGCAAACGTTGCGCTTACCATCAGGTGAACGTTTTGCTCGTCTCGTCACTTTTCCAATATTTTTTTATTTGTACTCCTTGAACCTCTTTTATATCTATGCTTTACATTTTTAGGTAGCAAAACATTTAAAACTTCATTTATTTTCATTTTTTGTAATAATGTAAATTACTTATACATTTAAGACTTTTATTATTATATTGCATTATGCTATCTATCCTTTTAAATAATTATTTCACAATTTCCGATCCATTTTTCATAGCCTATTTCTGTAATATTTCGCAGGGTTAACGTTACTAAATTTTTAATGGTCACCGTTATTTCTTACTTTTTATTTAAATAGCTTGACGTTTTTATTCGAATTTCGAATATTTATAATATTTCTAATGTCTCAAAATTTCCGGAAAGGTTAGGAATTGGGACTATACCATTTGTCTTAATATTCTCCTCCATTAATGGAGCTTAATGGAGTTGCCATTAAGCTTCACGATTGAGATTGTAAATAAAATCTTTTACTGAGTTAACCGGACAAATCATTGAAACAAATAAATAAATCAGCGAAGAAGATCCGCTAAGCATCACTGCACATCTTCCCCCTGTCTCGGCGTTTCGTATTCAGCGCACAGCCTACCTACTTAAATTTCTGATGCTCTACTGCTACACTGGTACCGCACGCCTACTAGCCTTACCTTACTACGAGGGTATTGATAAAATTATTACCTCGGTAAAAGCTTTATTTTTTAAAAATTCATACTAATAAGTTATTAAATATTTATTTATATTTAATGCACTATTCTGTATTTTTGTTATTGTCACGCATAGTCTACTTGGACACGTGACATCGTATGTAGTTAAACTTAGATAATAAAAATTAAAGGGGTAAGTACTTCTATCGAAAATCATAATTAACATGATGATGATGATGATGATGATGTTCTCCTAGCCGATTTCGACCCCGGCGACAACTTCCGAATACTGTCGAGAGCCATCAACTGCGCAGGAGATATTATAGTGCCACAAGTGTACGCGCAAACACAGAGGCACTCACTCCTCCCAACCTACCTGCGCCCGATGTAACGCTGATGCGATATGATCGGAGGTAGGCTAGGATGCAGTGTCGGAAACACGGGGACAAACACAACACAACCAGACTCGAAAACCAACAATTTGTGTTTTAGCACAAATGTTGGCTCCGGCTGGGATTCGAACCCAGGACCCGCGGCGTGGAAGTCAGGTACTCTGACCAACTAGGCCACGCGGTCGGTTCCTAATTAACATAGATATTCAATAAACAGAAACTACATTTGCTCTTACACACATTTAATTTAAGCGCTATTGATATATGTGATATTGATATATTGATATATTAAACAGCGACTGCAGTTTCTCTGTGTCGACGCGGTTGTAATAAACGTACATAACATTTCGCAGATCTGCTAAGTTGTAGTTTCAACTACAGTAAAAAGTTACGAAGAGTCACATGTGTAAGCGAAGTCACTAAGCGTTATCTCTGGCAGTGATATTGAAGACGATCAATTATTAAAACATTTACAAGTATATAAATGTAATGAATTATAAAGTTATCGTTGCAAAAACATTCGGTTCAGAATTTTAAAATCGTTAAATCCGTAGTCCGTATCATCATGATGGTCAACTTCATATCAGCTCATCACAAGTAATCCACATACGTATTTAGATTATTGCGTTTTTCAAGAAATACATATATTGTAATATTCAATATGATATGTTAAATGAATATAACACGAATATATATTTATCTAAGACTAGTCTTGTCGTGTTTAAAATGAAGGCGACTGTTACATGATCTGATATCATCTCCTTCTGCCCGGCGTTTGTCCCGGCTAGTGTCAGGGTCCGCTTTCCGAATTTCTCGCCTCCACTTCGCACGGTATTTAGTCCACTGTCTCTCATATTGGCCTTCACGATATCAGGCCAACGCCGCTTAGGTCGACTGTTAGATTTATCTCCCGATTCTTTTAGGTCTAAGCAGAAGTTCCCCACGTACTCTGCTAGTCTGCGAACAATATGTCCATACAAACAAACGACGTTCCTGGAGCTTATCCGCTACGTCACGGGTGCCAAGGCTCCCACGGATGTACTCGTTACGTATACGGTCCGTACGTGCAACGGAGCACATCCAACGCAACATGTTCATCTCGGTGACGTGAAGCTTTCGGACATGTCGTTGCAGTAGGGGCCATGTTTCGCTACCATAAAGAAATACGGGTCGAATATACGAATATATTAGATCTTAGAGCTTTGATGGCATCTTTCGGTCGCATATGACGCCAGAAACCTCACTCCATTTAGCCTAAGCCGCAGCAATACGGCCTTTTATATTGTGGTCATGATCTTATATCTTATTTCTATCATATCCTTTTACTATTCACATTATATACTTAAGTATAAGGTTATGAATCTGATATAAGAGCAACCCAAACGTACTTTTTATTATTGACACGTTCTTTTAATAAAAGCATTCGCATTCACAGAATTTCCGTAAACTTGGATACGTTGTAGGTCTAGGTCTGTAGGTCGTTGTAATCTAATTTGCCCAGCACGTTTTTCTCGATTTTCAATTAATTTAGCCATTAGCCTTAATGTTATGACAGTAATTATATGCCTCCTCTTCTTATCGAACTTGCCCAATATGTACACCCCAAATAAAAAATACCACGAATTTAAATATCCATAAAATACTCGTATAAATATCTTCGTTTTAAGATCTTCCTTTTATATCTTATTGTGACATCACCTTATTAAATTCACTATCACAGTTTATTAATTATCACAGATTAGTAATGTAATTATGTTTTTTATATCTTATAGAACTTGTTTTTTACTGTTTTATTGAAGAAAGACAAGACGAGCAAAACGTTCACCCGGTAGAAAGTGCAAAGTCCGCCCATAACAAATGCTGTTGTCACTCAGAACATGTCTGTGCGGCACCACACTGCTCTCGTCCCTCTGTGACATCTGTTCTTGAATCTTATATGCCCAGTAATTACATTAGCGGTTAGGTATTGTAATCAGGATTGTTGTGCTCGTTAGACCGAATCACAGTCATGTTCGCACACTCCTGCTTCACGGTAGAAAAACTAATCTGCATTAAAGTAATACTATTTGCAATAAAAATGTAGTAGAAATAAATAATGTACTAAACTTCTCGAGTGAGCACGTAATGTCATAAAATAAAAACAGTGATAAACGTGGTCCAATATCATATTAAAAGCGGGACGTGACCTGCTGTGATTCACAATTAACAACATTGTAAATAACATCTTAGCCACGACGGCCAGTGCAAGCTACTAAATAATATACGAGTAATTAGTAAAAACTGTCGAATAAAACTTTTTTATAAATGAGTATCTGTATTAAATAAAATGTAAGGATTTATGTACTAGGTGGTTGGGCTATGTTGGAGTATGCCTAGATGTAATATTCTGCCGGCGTTAGTAACGGTATTGTAGAAGCATAACTGTGTTCCGGTTTAAATGGCACTATAACTAGTGAATTTACTGGGCGTTAGAGATGTCTAGGTGTCATATTCTGCCAGCGTTACATAGCGGCATTGTGCAAGCATTACTGTGTTCTGACTTAAAAAGGCGCTGTAGCTAGTGAATTTGTTGGCCGTTGAAGACTAAATAACTTTTTTTTTATTGGATAAAGTGATGAAACGAGCAAAACGTTCACCTGTTGGTAAGTGCAACGTCTGCCCATAACAAATGCTGTATCACCCAGAAAATTTCTGTGTGACACCACAATGTACCCACACCCTGAGACGTAAGTTCTTAAGTCTCATATGCCCAGTAATTACGCTAGCTCACAGTGCCCTTCCATCCGAAACACAGTAATGTTTGCACACTACTGCTTCACGGCAGAATAACTGGCCCTGGGGTGGTACCTACCTAGACAGATTCCTGCATAGTTTCTGTGTGAGATGAGCATAATGTATTGTGGACTTTACAATTCACTTGTCATGATCGACATGGCACTTACCAAGAGTGGAACGACCTGCTCGTCACCTTATACGGTAAATAAAAAATGCTATGAGCTTGAAAACTATCAGTGTCTGCTTTTAAGGAGTCATCGAGTGAAAGAACATATAATGAAACAAATAAACATCGCCTAAGCGTTGATTCAGATACACTTTAATATATTCTGCAAAGCTGACTACCTCTGGTTTACAAGAAAAATCGCCATGGTCGAAATCATCTAGGGAGAGAACACACACCATAACCGAACTATCAATTAACATATAAGATACATATTTTCAAAATGAATTCATGCAAATATTGTTTGAATTTATGCAAAACATCATGATCGTGCAAACATCTTTATGATTATAGCGTAGAAAGCAGATCACTAATATATTCCTCCCTTCAGATATTTGATCAGGACCGATAATAATTCAAGTTATTTAATAAGTATTTTGCTACTTTATAATATTTTTTTTTTATAATTAAATGATAATAATTTAAGACCAATTATTATAGAATAAATGGTATACAACACTAATGGTACGTTTACCACAGTATAACAGTTTATAAACATTTGTGAACCAGAAATAGAAGAACGATTTGTGTTACTACGAGTAGAAATTGTAAAACTCAGATGCTTTACAATTTCTAGTAACAGTCACATTCACGTAAAATAAATATTCAAATTATTGCTACCATTACGTAGTATAATATTCCCGTCACTTCATATAGTTCTCTTTCTTCCCTCTCTAGCTTAATATTCTTTTTAAATCCTTGATATAAATGGTTTTATAGTACATACTACCTTTACTCAAATACAATACCGTCTTTCTTTAATGTCTTACTTTAATATTCTTAGCAATACTGAGTTCAACTAAGACAGATTTTTTTTCGATAGCTCTGATAAATATGGTCAGTAAGGTTAACAATTCAAGCAACTGACAAGAACAAGTGTTCTCATTATCGAAGTAATGTAGATAGCCTACTGACGCCTTCGCGTATGATCAATATGAGCAGTACTCTTTAGTTGTCTATGTGTGCCTTACACTATAAAACTCAGGCGGTTCTCACCGCCAAGAGTTACCGACACACAAGTCAACAGTCCGAATGGAGGCCCGCAGCCTCCCTCGGACGGTCATTAGATGACTTAAAATCATTTGAGATATTCGTATTCGAAGTCGCGCAAGCACGCAGCGAACGCGACACAGTCCGAATTTCGATTTGTTTGTAGAAGTTTATTTAAGTATTTATGTTTGGGTAAAACCAAACCTGGCACCCGGGCCTCTTGCCCGTGAGCACAGTATCCGATGAAGCTGTAAAAGCCAAAAAGGCTAACAGCAATTACATCACCGAAATTATATATACTATGAAACTTATTCAAAACAAATGCATTTAGTTCTATCTTACGTAGTGCAAAACATCATTAATGTCACTGAGTATTGCATAGTGGGGCGTCAATACGTTACGAATAGGAATGTTTTATAATGTTTTATATCGTTTTTATTTTATCCAATTATGTATGCCACATTTAATCTAAACATATATTATTCATTATTGTATATTTTAAATTGCTATACTATATTGTGCCTTTTAAAATGTTAGGCAAAGCAAAAAAGTAGTTGAAAAAAATTACTTGTAAGTATTATATTCTTAATTATATACCGTTATAATTTTGTATTTCGTCAAAAAATGTAATACATGGATATTAAAAATAAATGTTAGCTTCTATGAATAATATATAGTGCAAGGATTTTTCCGACGATATTCAACAGATTTAAATTTAAATCCTACCTAAGAAAAATGGTCGACAAAACTCAGGAACTTACAATTTTTTGTACTTTGATAACGCCTGGCAAAATGTTATAGCAATGAACTTCTTCTGTTCCGTGTTGGTAATTATTATATTTTGTTCTGTAAGGCGGTAATCATTTATTGTTGTCACTGCATACATAATTATACCTATTACATTTTAAATGGCTGAAGTGTGTGTTGCTTTCTGCCATGTAATTTATGTCTGTGGTATTTTTTATGGAAGAAAGAGTCGAGATGGTTAGTGCCACGGGCGTATATTAGGGGGGATGTGAGGGGTACGCTAAAGTTATGCTGACCAATTTTTACCACGGCAATACGTTCCAATAAACCATATCTACGCAGGATATTTTATAGTCTCGCGAATATGTGGCGGCGGCTTCAGAGAATCTACCACCACATCTCATGCCGTGGGTGTCGTAAAAGTCGAAAGGGGGAAAATGAAAACCGGGAGATGGACAGCAGCATCTTCCTCGAACATCTGAATAAATAAACTGCTGTTGCCAACCCGCCTGCCAATCATGGCAACTATGACAAAATCCCCCCCATAATGAGAGCTACAAACTTTTGTGGCAATCTATGGGGGGGAGGCCTATGTTCAGCAGTGGACTAGTGATAAGCTGAAAGATGATGATGATCACTATTAAGCGTCCTCGAACTACCGTATTAGATGTAAAGGGAAAACAATATCGGAGGAAGGGCCGGGTTCAGGGTCAGACATACAGGGACAGACACATCCAGAAAAACTTCCTATGCTGCGCGACTATTGGCTTCTGTCGTGCTTAGAGTTCGGGACCCATGACTTAACAAGTAGGTTGCCGTCCACTGCATCTTGCGGCCGTACCGTATGTACCGTACCATGATATTAGTTGGAGCATCGAAACTACATCGCTTTTTCACTCATCCAATAAGCATAAATTACTATAAGAGTCTATGTTGCCAACAGCTCTGCAGAAAGCGTTAATGACGTTACGCCTCGAGATTATGCAAATGAGTAAAATTCCAGTTACTCGACACGACAAAGTATCTCATCACGGTTCGGGTACACCCTTGTGTATAATCAGATATGATACGCAAACATAGATGTTAGAAATTCCCACATGATCTTAAACTTTACCGACCTTAAAAATAATTACACAAAGTTAATACTTTCGATGATGTCCTCCTAGCCGATTTCGACAACGGCGACAATGTCCGAATATTTTCGTGAGCTGTCAACTGCGCAGGAGATATTATAGTGCCGCTAGTGTACACAAACACTGAGACACTGACTCGTACCAACCTACCCGTGCCCGATGTATGTATGTGATGTGTGGTGTGGCCCACGCCGGATGCGATAAGATCGGAGTTAGGCTAGGATGCAGTGTCAGAAACACGGGGACAATCACAACACAATCAGACCCGAAAATCTACAGTTTGTGTAAAACACATAGTGCTGGTTTTCGGCACAAATGTTGGCTCGGACTGGGATACGAACCCAGGACCTTCGGCTTAGAAGTCTGGTACTCTAAACGCGAAGCCACGCGGTCGCTGTCTAATGTTTTTACTAGTTGTATGATTCCTATGCAGGACTCCGTCCAGGTAGATACCAATAAAGTGCCAGTTACTCTGTCTATAAAGAGTAATGTACAAACATTTCTCGCTACGAGCGCAGTGTGGTGCCACACAGAACTGTTTTTATGGACAGAAGTTGCACTTACCACGTCGACTCGATTCGAATAGGAGAAGGTGACGAGTAGACCAACGATTTACTTGTCTCGTCACTTTCTACCATTAAATATCTTAAAACACTTTTTTCAAACGAGTGCGCATTCTGTTTTTGATATGTTTTTCTTCTTTAAATACGATGCTTACACTAGGACTTCTCCAGCATCTTAAGTGCGTAATATATACATACATACAATCACGCCTTTTTTCATATAAGAGGTAGGCAGAAACCACACCCGTAGTCCACTATTTGCCTCCGGCGGAAACGAGACGTGACGGGTGGCGAAACACTTCGCTGCTATTTTGGTACTAGTATAAAATCTTTCTCCCCTTTCCGGTCCCAGGGGCAGTATAGTGCTAACATTTCATATGGTATTATTCTGCACGAACAAAGGCTCTCCGCACCGTAGGAAAGAGGTAGGTGCTATTCGACTCTGCCGGACACCTATCGACACGGAGTCCGTTTTATAGACATACATTTCACATACACGACACAACCAGACCCGAAAACCTGCCATCACATTACCTCGCTTGTGAGCAATCCTTGAGTTATAATGTAAATAAAGCATTTTATTCGTCATTTTCTAAATTAATTTTAACATACATTTATTTTCTTAAATTTTGTTCTTGTAAACTGTAAAGTTAATATTTGTCTACAGAGGCACTTACTCGTAACTTCTCTAAGAAGCTCTCCCTAATCGACACTGCCACAATTACCTGAAGAAGTATGGCTGTAACTTCAGGAAACTGTGAAAACTTTCCATAGTAACTCTCTGCCATCTCACACACACCTTACTGTAAAATGTACATACTCGTACATCCCTTCAAGGAAATTCATCATTCGTCTCCAACTTCTCATGAAGACCTCTGTTATCCACATTTATTGGAGATGCAGTCACTCGTCCTCCCCTTCGGGAAGTTTATTCTTCTTCATTACTATATCTAAACTTGACGACCACGTAGCCTAGTGGTTAGTGTACCTGACTTCTACGCCGCGGTTCCTGGGTTCCAATCCCAGCCGGAGCCAACATTTGTGCAAAACACAAATTGTTGGTTTTCGGGTCTGGTTGTGTTGCGCATGAGAAATATATGTCAGTAAAACGCTGCCACGATACAGGAGAAATCCGACTGTGGGGCATCATCATTTGTAAAAACAACTTCTTTTAAGCACACTTTTACTCCCCTTTCAGGAAAATGCATCACTCGTCCTCATCTTCTCATAGAGACTCTCTGTCATCTATGCCTTCTTGTAAATGCTGTCACTACTACTACATCAACTTCCCATAGAGGCTATCTGTTATCCACGCATGTTCTATAGATGCTCATACTCGTACTCTTCTTCAAAAAAGGTTCTTCTCTCCTCCAGCTTTCCCTTTCCTTTAGATGAAGTCACTCTTACTTTATCCTCCACAAAACATCACTTATCCTCAACTTCTCATAAATATACTGTGTGTGAAACAACAATCTGGTGGTAGTATTCCTATGCAGAATTCCGTCTATGTAGGTACAACCCCTGGGCCAGTTATTCTGCCGTGAAGCAGTAGTGTGCAAACATTACTGTGTTTCGGTATGATGGGCACTGTGAGCTAGCGTAATCATTGGGCATGTGAGACTTATGTCTCAGGGTGATAGGGCACAGTGTCGTGTCACACAGAATTTTCTGGGTGATACAGCATTTGTTATGGTCAGATGTTGCACTTACCATCAGGTAAACGTTTTTTTCGTTTCATCACTTTATCCAATAAAAAAACAGAACATTTCTGTGTGACACCACACTTTGCCCGTCACCCTGAGACATCAGTTCTTAAGTCTCAAATGCCCAGTGATTACGCTAGCTAACGGTGCCCTTCATGCAGTAATGTTTGTACACTACTGCTTCACGGCAGAATAACTGGCCCTGGGGTGGTACCTACCTAGACGGATTCCTGCATAGGAATCCTACCACCAGTAAGCCGTGAACTATTAGCAAGTGATAAAGAGTCCACCCATTAAGGTGGTGGTTAAATCAATTTCGTTAAATGTTATACTAGATTGAAACAGAAATAAGAAAAGCCTTAATTTTTAATCAAACTTATTCACATAGTTAGTTAGGTATTGCAATACGACAAAAATTAGCATCGTCCTTTTCTCTGAGCAATTTAAAGGAACGCTACTTTGTCGAGATTAATTGCAGATTGTCACCTTTTATCTACGTTAATTCTATTTCGCTTTGTCTCTAAAAGTCAGTCAAGCACGTATTTTATACGTAATACAGAATATTAATTAAAATAGTAATCTAAATCATAAATGAAGATACAAAGGATCAATAATTACTGTTATGGACAGACGTTGCACTTACCATGAGGTAAACAAACGTTTACCTGATGGTAAGTGCAACGTCTAAAGTGATGAAACCAACCGTTTGGTTATAAAGTGATGAAACCAACCAAACGGTTGGTCTCATCACTTTATCCAATAAAAAAAAAGTCGACAGAGGGAAAATTAATAGCAGAAAATGGGCGGCAACGTCTTCCTGGAACAACCAGATAAATAACCTTGAGAATCTCGTAGATTTGTTAGAAGGCTGAATACCGATCACGAAAAACGCCAGACCGAGAATACATGGATCAGTCACGGACAGCATCATCTAAAATACAAGGCGTCAAGAGCGGTGATTACGGCAAAACCGCGTGGGACCAGCAGTGGACTACACTGATGATTAAGCGTTATGGAGGATAGACGTATTATTAACTATCAAGTCAGTGTTATACTCGTAGTTTCTTCATTGTGTATTTTTAACATATCTGCAAACATAACTTTAAAACTAGTTTTCTCCAGAAGAGATTACAATTTTTCAGCACGAAATATTATTTCTGTTTGGATCTGGATGAATTTGAACAATCGTTTAAGTAAATATTCCACAGGATTTTGTATCATATTTTGATTGGTATAAAAACACCTAATTCAACTTCTATCGATATCAGAAAAATATTAAAGTCACCAGATAAATCTATGGAGATCTATTAAAAACATGTCAGTCGCAGAGAAATCTGAGATCTGCGAACCCAATTTATATGAAAAATAGGTTTTTCTTCTGTAAGAAAATCTCGCAAATCAATATTAAATTACTACAATTCATGTCACTTGTGACGACTCTGTGGTCAGATTACCTGACTTCTACGCTGCGGGCCCTGATTTCGAATCCCAGCCGCGGGCAACATTTTTGCTATAAACACATATCGGTGGTTTTCGGGTGTGATGTGATGGTCCCCGTATCTCTGACACTGCATACCAGACTACCTCCGATCTTTTCGCATGAGCGTTACTTCGAGCCCGGGTAGGTTAGGACGAATGAGTGTAACTGTGTTATCTTCTGCGCAGTTAGTCAAAAATAGGCCAAGAGGTCATAATTCTTGATAAACTTCTATAAAAAAATGAATATAAAAAGTGACGAGGCGACCAAAACGTCCACTTGATGTTAAATGCAACGTGTGATTTGCCCATAACAAATGATGTGTCACCCAATTTATTTCTATGTGGTACAACACTGCGCCCGTCTCGCTGAGATATCAGTCCTTAAGTCTCATATGCACAGTAATTACACTAGCTCTTAGTGTCCTTCAAACCGAAACACAGTAGTGTTTGCATACTACTTCTTCACCTCAGAATAACTGGCCATGCTGTGGTACCGACCTAGACGGTGCATAGGTATCCTACCACCAGTGACAAATTATCGCTTATAACTGTTATCCATTAACGAATGGTCTGTAGCAAAATGTGAAGCATTTGCTTTATAATTACTAAACGAGTTAAGATAATATTAATGTGGGGAACAACTGTGAAAGTGTTTTAGTTTTAGTCGTGGTAAATTACTGGAGCGATGAGTCATAACATGAAACGTGTAACGCCGCGAGCTGAAGTCCTATCTAAATACTTTTAGGTTAACCCGGTTAATTTAAGATATTTTGTATTCTTACGAGTGTTAATATTAAGAGTGTATATCTCTAACATATTCAACCTTTGTTAAATACAAAGGTTGAATACGTTAGGAGGTGGTGTTTTTTTTAAAATGTATATTTTTGTACACTACTCGATTAATAGGACAAATTGTATGTAGAATAAACACCGGAGTCAACTCGAATCGTAGGCAAGGCTGCCAATATTTTTTTAAAGAAGAGAGAGCAAACGAGCAAGCATATTGATGGTATGTGATCACATCCGCAATACCAGAAGAGTTGCGAGTGCGTTTCCGGTATTGTAATATTTTTAGCTCAAATCGCAAAAACCTGTGTATTATTAGGGTTGAATTGGAGTAAAATTAGTCGGCCCCAATCCGAGTTTTTGTCTAACAAGATATCGACTACAGGTACGAGTAAGCATACCGTCAATTTTCTTCGTCTGAAATAGAAGGGATCGTACTTATTTATTATGTACGTTAGGCAAATATTAAAAAGAACAAAAAAATTACGTCGAAATGCTCGTTTTAAGGCACCATTCAATGAACAAGGCCGGTTTTCAATTTTATTATATAAATATGCGGGCATTCAATCCGGCGAATGGCTGGCGTGAGGTAGATGTGGATTTCACAAGTATATTTTATTGGCATCGTCGCCAGGCGATGACCCTATACGTAGTGGCTATGCTTCCAAATTGATGACTTTGCTAAACCGGCGCCAAGTGAGTTAGCCATACATTTCATTATGATTTCATTGGTTACGTTGCCGGCGACGTCGCGTTGGCGACGCTTTGACGTAGGCTCTTAGACGCCTCCCCCCCCCCCTGGGGTTCTCGCCTTGGTGACCAAGCCACCCACGATGAAGCTAAGAGGGACCCATATGGTCGGCCTGTGACGTCAGGCTGGTCCGAGGAGGTCGCTCCGATTGGGCTACTCAAGCCCACTCTGGATGTGAATAGGGGGACTACTGGGGGAGCAGTACGCTGCCCTCCGCAGCCGAGGCGAGGAAGAGGAGTGTTGGTGTATCGTTGCCGCTCTCCCTATTCTCCGCAGCCGTAATGTGGTTGGCAGCGGAGCCACAGACATGTCCGTCGCCGGGGCCAGGAAGACTAGTGCTTTCGAGTGCAAGTTTCCTGGCCCCGTGGCCTCCGCTTGGCGGACTCGGGGGGCTTCGTTGCACACACCAAAGGGAGGCCGTGTTGGAAGGCGCGTCGCGTTTTTCGTGTTTACTAGGAAGGAGACAGGAGAGGAGTTGTCCTGTGATAGGCGGCCGGTGCCAGTGGGGTCGCGGATGTATGTGCGAGCGTTTCCGTGGTCCTGCAAACTTGCGGCGAAGGCGGAACACCATGGGTTTTAGTCGGTGCAAGTCCGACATAACCCGTCCTTCCCTCTGTGAAGGCGGGTATGCGTTAGGCATTTCCTCATGTAAAAAATAAAAGGCTCTTACATGACAAATGGGTTCTCGCCTTGTCGTGGCGGGGGGGCTTAGTAACCGTGGCTTGGTTACCCACGATGAAGCTAAGAGGGACCCACATGGTTGGCCTGTGGCGTCAGGCTGACCCGAGGAGATCGCTCCGAGTTGGCTACGCACGCCTACTCTAGATGCGAACAGGGGGACTGCCAGGGGAGCAGTACGCTGCCCTCCGCAGCCGAGGTGGAGTCGCGGGGAAGAGGAGTGTGGGTGTTGCGTTGCCTCTCTCCTTGTCCCCCACGACTTTGGCGGAGCCGCACCGTAGACGCGGCGGTGGTGGGGCCGTGGGGGAAAAGGAGTGTTGGTGTGTCGTTGCCTCTCTCCCTATCCTCCGCGGCCTTAATGTGGTTGGCGACGGAGCCACAGACCAGATCCATCGCCGGAGTCGGGAAGACTAGTGCTTTCGAGTGCAAGTTTCCTTGTCCCGTGGCCTCCGCGTGGCGGTCTCGGGGGTTTTCGTCGCGCGTACAAGGGGGACCATGCTGGAAGACGCGTTGTGTGTTCCGGCGCGCCTTTCTCGGAAGAAGAGAGGAATAGAGATGTCCTCACCCGAGAAGGTGCTGCCGATTGTATACGGCCAGCGCCGGTGAGGATGCGGATGTGCGCGTGAGCGTTCCGGTGGTCCTACCAACATGCGACGAAGGCGGAACACCATGGGGTTTTAGTCGGTGCAAGTCCGACATAACCCGTCCTTCCCCCCATTTCCTCAAGTACAAAAAAAGTCTCTAAGATGCATCCACGGTAAAAGGAAAATCTTTGCGACCACGAACCAAAAATAATTGACCTGGTCCTTTATGAGTCTTATAATAAAAACAACAACAACATTAACTACTACGAATGACTATCAAACTACACTCTTTCTTTTATATTACACCCGGACCTTCTTACCGAAACTATTGTCCTTGAACTGTTTAGTAGCGAGTAAGAAGTCTTGTAATATGAATGACCTAATTATGTTACCCTGGTATCTGACAAATTTAAAGGAAAGAAGGAAATAAATATTTTTCTTCATTAATCTAAGGTGCATCGTTATCATGTCACTTCTTTAAATTTCGGTTGTCTATGACACAGGCTCGACAGACGTTGTTCCTGCAAGTTCCGGTATGTGACACAATGAGTTTGATCTCTGAATTACATTTAAGCATGAAACTTTACAGTCACACGATCACAGGGCCACCTACCGGGTCGGATTTATTTTTATTTTTTTAATTTTCTTGTTTGGAACACCGTCGACCATGCACGGTGTTAACGGTAGGACTATCACAACGAAAGTTAAAAGAAACGATCTTGTGGTTGACAACACTTGGATTGTTCTATATTCGCCATTTCTTTCCAAAACATTCATGGCGCATTGCGACGTGAAGTATTGTAATTTTCATCTGCAGTGGATTGATTCTCAATATTGCGAAGTCAAATTGCATTACGGCTTCCATGTCGAAGATTAGATCTTCTGACTCGTTGCATTTTAAATAACACTGGAAAACTAGTCACACAATTCAAGTTTATCTAAACTAATCTAAACTAATATTATAAAGAAGAAAGATTTGATTTTTTGTATGTTTGGTTGTAATGATTTAACTCAAAAACTACTGAACCGATTTTCAAAATTCTTTCATCTATATACAACTTCATTATCACCGACTAACCTGAGTTGTATTTAATTTAAAAAAAAACCGAGATTCCTACGTAAATTGCTATGATGTAACTGATGGTTTCAAAAATTTAATGATAAAAGTCATTATTTGGCGTGCGCTGCAAAAACTATTAATGATAATGAAAATAATGTACTACATTATCATAGTAGTTATCATTACTCACAAAAAAGTCCGCTAGGCTATATGTCTAACTATTATAGTTATGTCACAATAACCACTTTTTGTTAAAATAAGTCTATCAAAACCCTGGAAGAATCGAAATATGATGACATTCGTATCATGATATTAATCCTTATCATACAAAATAGTTTCATAGTCAAGGTTAATTATGTACATGTAAAGTCCTCTTTAAATTATACGAATCGGACCTATAGTTTAAAAGTTATGATAGGTATAAAAAGGCTAAAAGTAATAAAAATGCCGCGGTGTGAGCGAACAGTCCTTCGCTCACCCGCGCTACTCGCGAATAGACAAAAATCTATTAATTACTTACCTAATCATATTATTTTTTGTAAACTAGAAACAATTGAATAGTGGTTTGTAATTTTAATTTATATTTTCTTTTATTTAAAACTCGCGAACGCCGCGCCGCCGCCCGGCTTCATGCAACTTGGGCACCATCGAGGTGCCCTTTACGAAGCGGTCGAGAGCGGTCGAGAGCGGTCGTTTTATTTTGCTACAACGACTTCAAATATTGGATATATTTCATGCCTTAATGTTCCCATAAATAAAACATTATTTTTGTAAAATAACGTCATCTTATCTGACCAGCTGCAGAGCCGCCGATTAGAATAGTCGCTACAAAAAATGTTACTGAAAGGAATTGTGGTTGTTCTATTTGTCCTAAATAAAGTACTTATTTATCTTTCTAATACGTATTTACCCGTGCGAAGCCGGGGCGCATCGCTAGTTATATATAATGAAGCAACTAACAATGACAAATTTGATAACCTAACAAAGTTAACATCTTCGAAGGGAACTTACCGTTCGACTTACAAATGCAACAACGGTTGAATACCATATTTGGGTATAAGTCGTGTCGAACGCGCGGCTAAATGGTTAGAGTACTAGACTGATATATCAAAGATGTCGGGTTCGGATCCCAGCCGGTGCCAATATTTGTGTAAAACTCTAATTGTTCGTTTTCGCGTTTGACACTACACCCTATCCTAATCCGCCTATTATCGCATGAACGTGTAGGTCAGTACGAATGAGACGCAGACAATGTTCATACACTGTGTGATTATAATACCTTTTTCGCTGTCGATCTTCCAACAGTACTCGAAAGTTGTCGCCGTTGTCGAAAATACAAGGACATTGATAAGAATTGTAGATTAAATTATGGTCATAAGAGCAAGATTATAAAGAAATAACTGATGAACCATACATTCCATTAAAGGCGAAATAATTTATACCGCGTGGATATACTTACCACTACATATTGTATCATATTACATGTATATGGAAATAAATAAATAAATAGCGGGGCGGACTAACTCCGTCTTCCTTTAAGAAATTACTACAGACTTGTGATCAGCACTGAGATAATGATTGACAGTTACTTTATTCTATTTTATAAACCCTTACAACTTAATTATTTAAAATAACATCGTTGCGTTAAATTGATTACTAAGTATAAGGTAAGGTCCGCCGTGTGGTAGCGGCTTAAGAGAATCTACCACCCCATCTCGTCCCGTGGGAGTCGTAAAATTCGACAGAGGGAAAATAAAAACCAGGAGATGGGGAGCAGCATCTTCCTGGAACATCTGTATAAATAAACTGCGGTTGCCAACCCGCCCGCCAAGCGTGGCAACTATGGCAAAATCCCCAAAACATGAGAGCTACTAACATTTATGGCAATCTATGGGGGAGGCTTATGTTCAGCAGTGGACTAGTGATAGGCTGAGATGATGATGATGATGATAAGGTAATAAACATATGTCGCTATAGCTATTAAATTTCTGTTATCCTTTACTTTCTAGTTATGGCTTAATGAGCCTCCTGCATCCATTGACTTTCCGCAAAACCGCGCAGGCCGTCGCTCCAACTAGTGGGAGGTCGCCCTACACCGCGTTTGCCCGTACCAGATTGCCCCTCGAGAACCTTTTTTACGCAACGGTTATCGGTTCTGCGAGCTACATGGCCAGACCATTGCCACTTCAGCCTGCTAATCCTTAGGGATTTGTCAGTTACTCCAGTTCTACTGCGGACATCATCGTTACGAATTTCATCAAGCAGAAAAATTCCGACCATAGCCCTTTCCATGGCTCGCTGAACGACTCTGAGCTACTCTGAGCTTTCTCATGCGGTTTGCAGTGAAGTACCACGTCTCGGTTCCGTATGTCATCACTGGCAACACGCACTGGTTGTAAACTTTGCTTTTGAGACATTGAGGTATACTCGACGAGAAGATGTGACGTAGTTTACCGAACGCTTTGTCAAACCATGTTACAAAGACTATATAATTACCATGTTAAACATATTTGCTTGTTGTATACTTTCGATTTTAGGCATTGAGGTATACTCGACGAGAAGATGTGACGCAGTTTCCCTTATATTTTCCCATTTTTTTATTAGTATTGGCGAGACGAGTAAAATGTTCACCTTATGGTAACTGCAACGTCTGCGTATAACAAATGCTGTGTAATCCAGAAAACTTCTGAGTGTCACCACACTGCACCCGTCACCATGAGACATCAGTTTTTAAGTCTCATATGTCCAGTGATTACACTAGCTTAGTTTCAGACCGAAACAAAGTAATGTTTGCACACTACTGCTTCACGGCAGAATAACTGGCACTGGGGTGGCACCTACCTAGACGGATTCATACCACCATTAAAAGTAGCCCGTCTATAGGTTCAGCTACAATGTCAAGATGTGTTATAATATTTAAAATTGAAAACTGAAAATCTTATGTCATTGGCTGGCAATTCCCTTTAAGTTGTAAAGTCATTAAAATATCCGGGCTGTTGTGTCCCTGCAGACCTTAACACTGACACACTGACATCGAAAAAGAATTAAGTGCTCTATGTAGTCACTGTAATACGAGTATGTAGGCCTACAGAATCGCAGAATGAAACAAACAAGTTACGATAAGGAGGAAGTAAAATAAGTTTGCCGTGTGACGGAGTTAGATAGTCTGCCAAGTAATATATATTTCAACTTGTGGGTGTCGTGAAAATGAATGAAATATAATTTATTGTACGTCAATAAATAAAACTAGAATAAAACATAGAATTCGCAAAGATACAATTGGCGGCCTAATCGCTTAGAAGCAATCTCTACCAATTCACCACTTTGCAGAGGAGGATGACCAGTGAGAAAGTGGTAAGAGTATGACAGACCTTCGACAGTTATTCGTAAATGTGGGCCCTTCCTTCGTAAATCTTATGGCTTCCGATCGATGGCAGAATAACCATCTCAATAATGCCAAATCTAAATTATAAAGATCACGCGATGGGCAGCAATGTCTGAGGTGCGAAATGCCAAGCGAGGCGATTGAAACAAATCTTTGATGAATCCTGAGAGAGATATTTGTCCAGCAATTGGACATATTACAGGCTGATGAAAAAAATAGAGTACAGTGCCAACACTTTTACACGTGCAGCCTGTTTACAATGGGTTTATACGCATACGATATGCTTCCCTGCCAATACGATACGTAACTTTGTTACAGCTTCTCGGCACATATTCAGAAGATGAGACAATCCAAAACTACAACGTTTGACATGATTGCATACATCAAATACCGACTTTTTGCGGTATTAGTTAGTTGCATATTTGTAAGAAATGAAATATCAAATATGATTGAGACGATGTAGCTCAGGGGCTAGGCGCTCGCTTTAAATTTTATAGTACGCGAGTGACCTGGGTTGGATTTCAAGTGCTGATTTACCACGTGCTCGGCGGTGAAGAAAAACATCGCGAGGAAACCGGCATGTCTGCGAAATAATAAATATTTCGAGGACATGTGAGGTCCGCCAATCTACATTGGAGCAGTATGGAGGACTCTCTCCTGCCCTGAAACCCGCTCAGAAATGAGAGGAGGCCAGTGATCAGCAGTGAGACATTAAAGGCTGTTACTTTACTTTTACTTTAATTAGGTAAAATACTGTTATTTTTTTTTTAATCCAAAGTTCATCAAATTTGCTTTGTTACAGCATTTTGAATCATTTATATTTATCGATTCAAATAAGAGCGCGTGTAACTCAGTACAAGTGACAGATGTGAAACTTATAAACAGTGTGTAACAAAAACTCCGATGTTCCTTGTAGGTGCGTACACAAATACATATAGAGGTACTTTTTATAAAAATGTAATCAAAAACAATTCAAGTAATGGCCAGTTATTGTTCATAGACAAGAGAGCTAATAAAATGAACCCATTACATTTTTCTTTGTGTATTGCGTTCTCACGAGCAGTGACAGCATGGCATATTATGATGTATATTATATGTAAATAAATAAATTAATAGAAATTAGAATAGAAATTTGTTCAGAAAAGGAATTTGAAAAATCTACAATATGCTAACCCCCACACCCGATTTCAAAATGATTGAGGACCGTGTCCAAACAGTATATACGAGTATATTAGTATTACACAAATCTCAAATTTACTTGAATTTAAATGGTAAACAACATAATAGTAACACATATCCTGACAGATTATGTATTACTTTCGGCTACAGAATTATAATACAACTCGGAAAATTTTAATTATTTTAGATTTGGCAAGAGCTGCCGAATAAGGGATATTAAGAAAAATGGACACCACTCACCACGGTGCTGGACGTTAATGAAAATGCAATTGTTTTATTCAGTTTCAAAATCACAGAGAAAATTGTTAAACATTTAGTTTGGAACCATGTTCAATGAATAGAATGCTTATGAAAAAGTTACAGGGTAGATAATAATAAGCAAACTGCTCAGCGCAAGTTTCCGGACTTAGACATGTATTTTAATCTCGACTGTAGCAGCATCACAGACTTGCGACTCCAAAAGCCCATCAAAAATGAGAGGTGGACGGAAGTAATTTATTTTCGCAACACAAAGTTTCTTGAATTTAGATTACATAACAAAGTAATACTTGATATATATTTGGCGGATGATATTGCAAACTGAAAAGGGTAGCTACCCGCAAGATCGGATGATGTCTCGGGAGGACGTCCTCCTTCAATCTTTAGATGTTGTTATATAATTCGCATCTCAGAAACTTTAATAGAGCGATATTGGATATATTTCTTGAACTTCTCATGTCACATGCAGGGTTCACTACGTTTCCTTCATCCCTGAGCACGTTTTTTTTTATTGGAGAAAGGAACGAGACGACATTTTTTAAGATGGCACACATCAACCGCCACTACTGGACGAATATAACTGATGCACATCTATCTTTGCTTATCGTAAAGGTTACGTATTTAGAGATTTTTGATTGTTTCTGCAATGCTGCTGATACCGCAAGAAGCGGTAGTCGATAATGGCTTTTTTTTTAGTACAAAACTAGCCGTGCCCTGCGATGTCACCTGCGTATAATAAGCCGAACACATGATTGCGCCGTACAGCATGGCTACCTTAACATTAACTATACGGCTCTTCTCGGTAATGATTTGTTCACAGCGTGTGTCTCTTTGAGGCCATAGCATTAAGTATTATAGCAAATTTATATGCATATCTTCTTAAACCCTGAATTCCTGATTTAATCCCAAAATTTTTGCATAGAAATCCATCGAGCTGTTTCGGGACCTTTCGAGACTTTCTGACAGACAGACAAAAATTCTAAAAACAGTAATTTCGATTAGGCATCGTATAAAAAGCAGTTTTCACTTACATTTCCGCATTTATTTTGAAATTACAGACAGACACTTAAATTTATTATTGGTATGGACTGCGACATGTTTGCTTTTGGTTTTGGTATAAAACACAGGCATTAATCCTTCGAGAATCTTCTTTTTATATTAGTACTCTGTTACTAGAATCTTGCGGGCATTAATTAAGGTTAATTTTTAATTCCTTCTGCTTTAATATTCACAAAACGGTATCAAGATTATATTTAACAACCATATTACAATATCTTTAGTAAATCGGTAAGGTAAAGCTATCTATCAGATATTAAAAAGTATAACAATAATAATTTTGATCACACACAAAAATTTACATAAAAACACAATTTTTACAATTACAGTATTAGTACAAAATTCGTAAAATGTGCAAACTATGATCTCAAAGTCTCAGTGCTCTTCGAATTATTTCTTGCCTTTAATGCACCTTATAATTTACTATAAATTTTTACTAGTGGTTACAAAAATAATATGCAATTGTATGAAGGTGTGTGTGTGTGTGTGTGTGCGTGTGTGTGTGTAAACATAAATGTATTTCGGTCTGAAGGGCACTGAGAGCTAATGTAATTACTGGGCATATGAGACTTAAGACCTGATATCTCAGGGGGACGGGCGCAGTGTGGTGCCACAAGACTGGGTGACACAGCATTTGTTGTGGCTGTCCACAACGTTACACTTACCATCAGGTGAACGATCTGCTCTTTTCGTCACTTTCTCCTATAAAAAATATTATAACACCGTTGTAACTCTGTTAAGTAATTAATTAATTAATTAACTAATATTAATTTTATTAAAAACTATGTAATTTTCTCCAGAATCGATGGGAAACTGATCTCCATCTATCGGTATAAGGCCATTCTAACCCTGTAAAAAATGTATCTTGAAACTGTCTATTGGTTTAAATATCTTGAAAACCGTTTTGGTGACGTATGTAAAAAAATATATAAATTCTTTGATTTTTATTTTTGAGTTACTATAGTTTTGTATTTGATATATTCCGCTCAGATGACAAATTTCGGTGTCGATCAGGACGCCATCTCAACAATCTCAATCGGCTGACATCGTATTTTTGTTATATTTATACCAATACAGTATAATATATAATTAAAAAATTATAAATATTTTCGTCTCCAAACTACTTCGATGCTAAAAAAAAACAATTTAAATTATCAGTAGGGCAATATTCGAATTACTATGCAACTAACGCAACAGAGAAAATTATTTTACAGTAAGGATTCCGAAACATACAATAATCTGACATTACTTACTTAAGGAGTGAAATAAATAAAGCTAATACCATGGAAGAGTTTGAGAAGAATTTATTGTTAAACGTGCTCTGCGTCGTAACATTGTTTTTATTTCTCTTTACATTTCTGGAAGTAGTAGAATACAACTACAACAACGATAAAACTTCTTACATACTAGTAATGGTAAACGGAGAGTTCCTAAGATTGCCTAATTACCTCGTCTCTGGCCACTAGGTACCTGACTATATCGACAAAGGCACTTCATTAGAATACCAAGCAGTGTGAACGTATGGGCAAAGTACAAATATTAATACCGGTACTACATAGTTTCTGTAAAGTGACAGAATTTTATTACCCGACTTCTGAGCACAGGCCCCCTCGTAGTTGCTGTCGATGGTTTGTGTGTTTGAACATTTCCTATCTTTTTGTGAAGGACCAGTGGTAGACCAGTGGTAGAACATTAACTGGGCCGGCGGTTTAGACAAGTTAGAACGTATGGTCATTAAAGAAAATACTTAAAATGTATCGAAAGACACATGGGTAGTAGCCCAGTACTTGTCGAAAGTTTATGTCAATCCTATTTATTTTTACACATTTCTTTTTCACATAATGATTTCGTATATTTACGCGAATACTACACATTTAAATAAAATTATTTTTTACGGATTTTGGTCGGGTTTAATATTGTACTATTTATAACCCGACGTTTCGAGCGCATTACAGCACCTATGGTCACGGGAGCTGGGTGAGGCTGAGGTGACAGATGTCCAGATGTTATAGTTAACCCGGAGTACCTTCAGCTTTAATTATTATTTTTGATCCGATCTACGCAGAAAGAGCTGACTGCGTCTTATAATCTTGCAGTAGTATGCTTGGTTTATGATTGAATTTAACTAGTTATAGGATAGGATAATTGGATATGACAGGATGGTGGTAGTACCCAACCATCTTGTCTATTAAAATTAGATTGTTTTTTATTAACAATAGCCTCACGAATCGTCCTTGGTAGGAATCGGTGTTCTTTTGCGAGAATGTGTGGTTTATCAAATCTGATGTAATGGTTGGAATATTCAAGAACATGAGCAGACTTCCTGGAGCGACGGTGCTTCACATCAGCTATATATTCTTTTACGCGGGTTTTTACTGGTCTTTTTGTTTGCCCTATGTCAAAGAGACCACTTTCACAATTCAGCTTGTATACATCTGCACCTTGTAGAGGGATGTTACACTTGAAATATGGTAAAAACTGACTTATCTTCTTCGGCGGCTTGAAACGTGTTCTTACGGAAGCCCACTTCAAGATATAGCCAATTTTGTACACGCTCGACTGTGGTCGGTTTCACTCGTTCACTGCGACGAAGACGTGGAACCCGAAGCTTATTGTCTTGAAAAACTTGCTTGACATGCTGAAGCTCGGCGGCCAGGTGTTTACTGGCATAGCGCCCTTGTGCTCTCTGAAAGAAAGTTTTACCCACGGTAGCTACTCGTAACTGTAATGGATGGTGGTGAGATTCACCGTTTAAATACATATTAGTATAATGGGTATTTTTCCTATACACAGTGTGACTCAAGGTGTTATTAGGATTCCGAATTACCAAAACATCTAGAAAAGCTAAAGAGTTATTTGCCTAACTCCATTGTAAATTGTATTTTATAATTCATGGAGTTAAGGTGGTCTAAAAATGCAGTGACTTTATTAGAAGGTAGAATTGTGAAAGTGTCATCCAGGTACCGCTTGTACAACCTAAGGATTTACTGGAGAAGTACGGAGGCCTTTCTCCTCAAAGTCCTCCCTAGAAATGTCAGCAACAATGGCAGATACTAGGGAGCGTGGGATTATTATTTCAATATTGCTTATTTTACTTAGTTTACCTCTTACGTTTAATCATTTATAAACAAAAGATGTGGTCAGCGAAGGGCGTAGATCGATCTAGACCTTTTCAATTACTTCACATAAAGGCCTGATCTGTAAAGCTATATTGTGTCTGAGAATAGGGTTAAACTTCATGAGCGATGCGGTTTTAAATATATGTATATTAACAGGTAAAGTATAGAGATAGTATAACAGTAATTAAGAATTCGGTATGTTTGTAGATTAATAGTAGTATAGTAATAGTAGTATATTAGAAGTAGATTAGTAGTAGTATACATACAATCATATGTTCACGCTTTTTTCCAATATAAGAAGGGGAAGCGGAGACCACACCCGTAGCCCTCTTTTCGCCCCCGAGAGAAATGAGACGAGACGGGTGGCGAACCACGTCACCGCCATTTTAGTACAAATCAAAAAATTCTTCCTCCTCATTGCGTTCCCACGAGCAGTATAGTCGCAGCATGGCATATTATGGTTCTTTTCCTGCACGAATAAAGGCTGTCCGTACAACATGTTAGTCGCCTCATACGACACCACGGTAAGAACAAGGAGCTAGTCTACTCTGCCGGCCAGCTAAGTAAATATTAATTTAAAAACTGTTAGTTAATTTAGTAAAAATCAGTAGGTCTCAAATGTACCATCATCATAATCATCATTTCAGCCTATCACTAGTCCACTGCTGAACATAGGCCTCCTCCATAGATTGCCACAAAAGTTGTAGCTCTCATTTTGGGGGGATTTTTCCATAGTTGCCACGCTTGGCAGGCGGGTTGGCAACTGCAGTTTATTTATTCAGATGTTCCCGGAGATGCTGCGAATATTCCATAAGGGGGTCAACTGCGTTCTATTCGTAAAATTTTAGTAACGTAATTTTATGTTATGTGAGATAAGGCTATGTTCTAGATAAGTTAAGAAAATTTTTATATAACTGACACCAGTCACCACTATGTCGAATGAAAACGAAATGCAATATTCTACTTTCAGTTGATATTGGAACGCGAAACTTCTTGAAAATAAAAATTCAAAAGTATTTTCGATGACTGAAACATTTGCTTATGAAGTAGTGTATGTTCAATAACTACAAGATTTTGATCTCACATATTTCATATTTAGTGCGTTCCTTTCAAGTATATTAAAATGATGCGATCTGTCGATTTTGTCGTAATAGTGTTAAATGCATACAACATGACAGCAATAGCACAAACAATTAATACTGACACAAAATTACGAGTATCTGCAAGCTTTACATTATATAAAACATTATCACCACACAATGAATGCTAAAACAATGAAATAAGAACGAAATAATTTCTATTTATATGTTAAAATATTAAAATGCAATTCGGGAGTTATTTCTCCGGTTGTTATTAAGTTTGAAAAGTGTAAAGCCGCGTACACATCAAACGTAGTGTCACCCGCCGATTGTGAGCATGTTCACTGTAATGTAAGCCCATGTGTGAACGAGAAGTCACGCTGCGTGTTTCGTTCAGATATGTAGCCAATCAACGTCCACGGCGCATAGTGACCGAGAATAATAATCGGCCGCCTAGGCGGACCTATGTCCTACATCATCATAGGTAGCCTAGAGTTAGAGAACATACATCATAGGATATAGGGGATATAGGATATAGGATTCATATAGGATATATGATTCATAACATAACATCACAACACATCATAGGTGACTAGAGTCAATGATGACGCAGCGGGTAATAGCGTAATGGGGTTCGGTTTGAACGAAAAATTGAATATGTATGGGAAATCAGTAAACTGCGTATCATCAACATCTTTTCAGCCCAACACTAATTCACTGCTGTAATAGGCCTTCCCTATAGACTGCCACAAAAGTTTGTAACCGTCATTTGGGATTTGCCATAGTTGCCACGCTTGGCAGACGGATTGGCAACCGCAGTGTATTTATTCAGATATTCCAGGAAAATGCTGCTGCCCATCTCCTGTTTTTCATTTTCCCTCTGTCGACTTTTATGACACCCTCGGGACGAGATGGGGTGGTAGATTAACATAAGCTGCCACCACACGGCAACTGCGTATGTATGCTTACAATCGGCAGCTGACAATACGTTTCGTACCTAATACACGCACGTTACAAATTCATCGTGACTATCTACTTGAATAAAATAACTAAAAGAGTTATTCGATGTAAGTTTTTTGGTGTGTGATGTGTGTGAAACAGACAGGTGTCATCATTTACCTTAAATACAGCGACTACTTTACTCTGGTATTTTAGAAAAGCATAGTCCATCCTTGGCTAAGCAGATAGTCTACGTGAATATATTGCGTGGAAAAACAGCGACAGATTTTTTTAATGGATATAGGATGTCACGAGATGAGCAAATCGCGCCCCTGATGGTAAGAGCAACGTCTGCCCATAACAAATTCTCTATGTCACCCAGAACGTTTCTGTGTAGCACACCACTGCGCCTGTCACCCTGAGACGTCAGTTCTTAGATCAAAACACAGTAATGTTTTAAATTGTATTCTCTTTATTTGAGAACTAGCTGGCCCGGCAGACTGCAGTTGTCCTGCCCGTTCCGGTATGTGACGCGATGAGATTGATTCAACATTTGTATATGAAACTTTACAACCACACGATCACAGCGCCACCTACCGAATCGGATTTTGTACTTTCATCGTTTGGAACACTTGCCGTCGACCATGCACGGTGATAACAGTAGAACTATCACAACGAAACTGAAACGAAACGATTTTATGGTCGACAACACTCATTGTTCCATATTGGCCAATTATTCCATATTCGCCACTTCTTCCTAAAACATTCAAGGCGCAATGCAATGTTTCCAATATTTCGAAGTCTAATTGCCTTATGACTTCAATGTGAAAGATTAGATCTCCTGGCTCGCGGCATTGTAAATAACACTGGAAAATTGGTCACACAATTCCAAATTACATAATAAAGATTAAAATATATTACAAGTAATTAAAATTTTCAATGAAAATCTGGTGGTAAGGAGAAAACATTATACGAAAACGAGGTACGAGAAATCCTTCATTCTAGATGACGGTTTTCTCGTACCTTCTTTCTTTAGTGTTAACTCGTGTGTTTACGTAAAGGAGTCTTTTGAAAATGTTCTTGATAACGAGGTCACGAGATTTACCTCAGTGTATTCTACTCTACTTGCACAAAAACAAAATAAGCAAAATATTACGAAATATTTTTTTATATGAATATGTAAAAAGATAACAAGCCACAACCATGGATGCATTATTCAGACTCAACTATTTGCTGTGGTCATACATATATTACGACGACCGCGTGGCCTAGTGGTCAGTGTACCTGACTTCTACGCCGCGGGTCCTGGGTTCGAATCCCAGCCGGAGCCATCATTTGTGCTAAAACACAAATTGTTGGTTTTCGGGTCTGGTTGTGTTGTGTTTGTAGCCGTGTTTTTGACACTGCATCCTTGCCTACCTCATATCTTATCGCATAAGCATTACATCGGACGCGGGTAGGTTGGGACGAGTGAGTGCCTCTGTGTTTGCGCGTAAACTTGTGGCACTATAATATCTCCTGCGCAGTTGATGGCTCTCGACATTCGGATTCGGAAGTTGTCGCCGTGGTCGAAATCGGCTAGGAGAACATCACATATATTAGCTTCGTGTGGAAATCGAACCGTATCGTTACCCGTGGGGGCGATAAGTAAGCTACAGGTGTAGTCTCTGCCTACCCTTTATATGGGAAAAAGGCGTGGCTGTATGTAAGTGTACATACATACATACAACATAATGCCTAAGAAGTTGACCGGTGCCAAAATATGAATGTTAGAAATTTACAAAGTTAAGTGTGACTCAGGTTCCTGCATGAATATGAATTTCATGAATCCCAAATATTTTCCTCACGCTTTGTCTTCATAATCATATTTAATAAATATTTCGCGTTCTCGCGCAAGCCAAAGCAATAAAGAAAATATAGGCTTGTTTTGCTTCATAATTTTTTGTTGTAGATAATGTTATAATATTTATTTGTTAAAGGAGTTTTTTTTATATAGTTATATGTATAGCACTACAAAACAAGGAAGGCGCTATATCGTAATATACTTAGGACTAATCTAACTTTAATCTACTCCTTTACTGGAGTATGAAGTAAAATAAATATTAATCATATGAATATTTTTGTGTGACTCCAGCTCCAGTTTAGAGAAATGCATTTCCTTGGCTCTTGGCAACAATTCAAAATTGCACTCAATCTCATTCATGAAGATGATTTGTGCATTGTCTGTTCCATAGAATTCTTAGAATATATTATCACACTACTCTCATTTGTCAGAATTTTCACTTAACACAAAAGCTTTTAATACAACTATCTAACAATGAATAAAAGATTGACTTAAATGCAAAAGCTTTCAGTACTCGTCATTTTCTTCGCATCGTTCTGTTGCGCGTAGATGTTAAATTTCGTATTAATTATGTACTAGACTAACGCCGTCTGGTGGCGGCTTAATAGAATCTACCACCCCATCTCATCCCGGGGGTGTCTTAAAAGTCGACAGAGGGAAAATTAAAACCAAGAGACGGGCAGCAGCATCTTTCTGGAACATCTGAATAAATAAACTGCGGTTGCCAACGCCTCCTATGGCGAGCTACAAACTTACGTGTTTTTTAGTAATGTATGGAGGAAGCCTATGTAAAGCAATGGACTAGTGATAGGTAAATAGTGAAAAAATTATATGCGTATTTTACTGGTGGTAGGATTTTTGTGCAGGAATCCGTCTAAGTAGCTACCACCCCAGGGCTAGTTATAATATGGTGAAGCAGTAGTGTGCAGATATTATTGTGCTTCGGTCGGAAGGACACTGAGAGGGAGTGAATTTACTGGGCATATGTGACTAAAGAACCGATGTCTCAGGGTGACGGGAGTGAGGGTACATAATGCGAACATTTTGGGAAAGGTAGGGTTAAGCGTACCTGAGAAATACGTATGGCGGCGGCGTCAACCACAGCTGTTTGTGGTGCGGTGCGGGCGGACCAAGTTGTTGAATGAGGCGTCGTGGACGCGTGCACTCCGCGCTCTAAACCTAATTGCTTGTAAGAAATATTTATTTTGTTGCACTCTGAGTGAATTCACAAGGATTTAAATGAAGAAAAGGATGAAGAGAAGGATTTAAAAGAAGGAAGGATTTAAATAAAACAGTTGTTTTTGATAAATCTATCATAAAACTATACGATAAAATCCGTAAAAATTAGTTTTATTTAAATATTTAGTATTCGCGCAAACATTAGAAATCATTAAGGATAGCATTGTTTATAATCTATTTTTAAAATGTTTACTGTCTGTCTGTTTGTTCCTATTCTCTGAAATGGCTGGACCGATTTTGACGAGACTTTCACTGACAGATAGCTGATATTATAGCGGGTAACAAAGGCTACTTTCATTTAAGAAAATCGCAGGTGAAACTGCGAAATATAAGTAAGCATGTTTTTAGTTATTGTTTGCCACGCTATTGCATTGGGTTAATGATAGTGTACGGTATGAGACTAAACAAATGCTACCCAGAACATTTCTGTGTAGCACCACACTGCCCTCGTCACTCTGAGATATAAGTTCTTAAGTCTTATATGCCCAGAAATAACACTAGCTCTCAAGCCCTGAAGGGCATTTATAAGGAATATAAGAATATAAGAAGGAAATAAATCTTGTTTTAGAAATATGAAATAACACTAAGAGCATAATGGTGTTATTGTTCATTTTACCCTTATCATTTAATCATTTATAAACTGGTAAGGAAAGTGAAAGATTTATACTTAACGAATTTAAACTTTTTCAATGACTCCACATCAAAGCCTGATGTCCAAAGGATGTATTGTATTCGACGGTAACGTTAAACTAGACAAGCGATGCGATTTCGAGCCCCATTCAATTTACAAGGAAAAGTGTAAAGAGAATGTGACAGTGATTAGAAGGCAGGATCGTTTTTCGACAGGTGGAGGAAAAGTAAAAATGTATTTGATGAGTAACGTTTTTTTATCTCGTGGTAACTTACAGATGGGGGAATAGCGACGCTATTAATATCGCGGTCTCTTATCAATCTCGATCATTCCTTTATCCCGGAAAATCAGATAGTTCCCACGGGATATTTAAAAAACCTATGTCCACGCGGACGATGTCGCGGGCATCAACTAGTAATATAATAATTATTAATATATTTTTTTAAATTCTATAAAGTGATGAAACGAGCAAAACGTTCACCTGATGGTAAGTGCAACGTCTGCCCATAACAAATGCTGTGTCACCCAAAACATTTCTGTGTGACACCTCACTGTGCCCATCACCCTGAGACATCAGTTCTTAAGTCTCATATGCCCTGTGATTACGCTAGCTCACAGTGCCTAGCCCTGGGGTGGTACCTACCTAGACGGATTCCTGCACAAGAATCCTACCACCAGAACGAAGTTTATTTTATATATATATCTATATATAATTATATAATTTTTTTATATAATATATAATATAATTTATTAATATAATATAAACTTCATTCGCATCGACAAAGTTTTTGGTAGTTCAATGTTCTGCTACTACAATGAAAATGGTGTTATTAGTAATATTACCGAAACAATATTTAGAGTGTCGGCTCCGGTGAAACAAACACGACCAAAACAAAAACATTGACTAAGTTGGTCCTAGAGTTATTATCTTTGGTAGTTCTGGAGTCTAATACACATACATACATACGGTCACGCCTTTTTCCCATATAAGGGGTAGGTAGAGGCTAATCGCGCCTTTTTGTACGAGTCAAACAATTCTTACTGCCCACTGCTTTCCTACGAGCAGTATAGTGACAGCATTCCATATTATAGCATTATTCTGCACGATTAACGATGTCCGTACAATATCTCGGGCGCCTCTTACGACACCTCGGTAGGAAAGAGGTAGGTGTAGTTGATGCATGTAACACAGACAAATGTCCAACTTTCTGTGATTATCTTAGCCAAGATTGTCATACAAAATATGTAACAAAAAGTGCGTAAATTCAATAGGCATGCTTATTTCGCTAATATTCGCATGTCTTCAAGGCTAAAGACACTAAACTTCATGTACGATTCCAAGTCTCGTCTCCAAAATCTTATAGCATATATAAGTCAAGTATAGGCCAGGGCACTATGGGGGTAATAATTTTACTTGAATATATGTCATTATATCATAGAACAAAATATATCAGGCGCAAAATGTCACGGCTACGTGTGGTAGCGGCTTAAGAGAAGCCGCTACCACACGTAGCCCGGCACACGGCTTTTGTTATTTACACTTATTTTGAGTCGTATTTTAATTTTTAAAAACATTATTGTTAGTATAATGCGAAAATCTACCCCATATTTTTCTTATAAAAGCTATGCAAAATAACAATTTAAGATTAATGAAGCCAAATATTCGGCTCTTATATTTTATTACACCACTACCCTCTGGAGATACTAAAATTGCCAGTCGCCCTTCTTCCCAGCGGTAATCAAAAACTCTCAGAAATCTTGTGAAAACATTTAATCTAGTAAAGGACCAAAAATCAAGTTACCTACGGTATAAATTTCATTCCTAGAACGACGAATTTAAATAATTAAATTTATTGTACGAATAGAAAAGAGGTTTTTTACAATAAATATTTGATGTGGTCGACGATATATAATTTACATATTATATTACGTGTAGATAATATATAATACTAGCTGACTTGCCCCGGCTTTGCACGGAAGCTATATTATTGTTTTCTTTAAGTCTGTTTAGAGAAAAACAGCACCAGCCCGTTTACCCATTTAGGAGTAAATGTTCGTTCTTAGTGGCTATCTATTTCGGGAAAGGAACATTTTGTTGTCAAAAGGTCTTGTAGTTTCGGCTATATCATGATGAGTCAGTGGTGAATAGACTAGCTGATACGCCCCGGCTTTATACGGAAATTATCGTTAGGTTGAAGTCTGTACAGAAAAAATTGCACTGGCCCGTTTACACGTTTAGTAGTACTATGTTATGTATATAAGTTTACGATGATCAACTCCGTTCTTAGTAGGGGTATCTATGTCGAGAAATGAATATACACAAGTCAATAGATCTTGTAGTTTCGAAGACGTGGCGATGAGTCAGTGGTAAATCGCTTTGATATATATAAATAACTCATTTACGAATTAGTCGTTAATATTTATAATCAGGAGCCGTGGCCGCTCAGGGGCCGGGCGTTCGTCTTAAATTTCAAACTTAAGCAGCGCGGCGGACTCTTCGAAGCTCTTAAGTATTCTTTAAAAAAAAAAGGAGGAGGCCTGTGCTCAGCAGTGGGACATTCCTAGCCTGTTACTTTACTTTTATTACTTTACTATTTGTTATCATACAGTGGCGACGTAAGAAATTTACTTAATAGATCTACCATTTCATGAAATAATGCATTTTAGGTATATCTAAGGTTCGCACTGCTACTTTATTATGCTAATGCCAAAATAATCCAAGACGCAGCTAATAATAGTTAAAGCCCTTTTGGGATAGAAAAATAAAAAATAATATTGCAATATGGCTCCACTGGCTGCGAAACCAGACGTTGCCGGGTAGAAATACATCGCATGCTTAATGGTTATAGAATCAGTTTTTCTATCTCATATATGTATAGTAAATTTACGGAATTTCCAATAATATATCTCTGTATGAATTATATACCTACATCGCGTATTAAACACAGCGGTCGTTTCAAAAAAGCGTAAGTGACATTCCTACTGAAAGACGTATTCTTGAAATTAGTTTCCGATCTGTGTGGGTATCTACAACTTCTTTGACGTTGCTTTTACCCAATTTATCGAATGTTCGTATTTGACTAGTTTCAATCCCTTTGTGTTCGCGAATAATGCCGCCGCAATAAATATTTATACGGCCCATTTCGACTAAAACAACATCTAGTATCAACATACAATACTAAAAGAAATCGTTTCTTAGAGATTTATTTTGTGCTACGTATTGAAAACTGGATTACAATTAATAGGTCAGAGTACCTGACTTCTAAGCCACGGGTCCTGGGTTCGAATCCCAGCCGGAGCCAACGTTTGTGCTAAAATATAAATTGTTGGTTTTCGGGTCTGGTTGTGTTGTGATTGTCCCCGTGTTTCTGACACTGCATCCTAGCCTACTTCCGATCTTATCGCATCAGCGTTACTTCGGGCGCGGGTAGGTTGGGACGAGTGATTGGTTCTGTGTTTGCGCGTACACTTGGGGCACTATAATATCTCCTGCGAAGTTGATGGCTCTCGACAGTAGTTGGAAGTTGTCGCCGTGGTCGAAATCGGCTAGGGAACATCATTATTCTGCTTACATTTAAGTATTATTTTCAGTAAATTATTCATAAGTGGTAATTATCGCGCTTGGCTCCATTTCTTATAGGATGAATTGATTAGACGAGCAAAACGTTCACCTGATGGTAAGAGGAACCTCTGCCTATAACAAATGCTGTGTCACTCAGAATATTTATGTGCGGCAACATTTTTTTTTCTTTGGATGAATAATGAAACGATCAATACGTTCACCTGATGGTAAGTGCAATGTCTACCCAAATGCTGTGTCACCCAGAACATGTCTGAATAACATCACACTGAGACATCAGTTCTTAGTCTCATATGCCCAGTGATTACACTAGCTCACAGTGCCCTTAAAACCGAAACACAGTAATGTTTGCACACTACTGCTTCACGGCAGAATATCAGGCCCTGGGGTGGTACCTACCTACCTACACGGATTCCCGCAAAGGAATCCTGCCTTCTGCAGTATAACATACTGCGGCCAGTACCTTGAAACATCAGTACTTAAGTCTCCTATGCCCAGTTATTACACTAGTTCTATATAATGATCTCTATTTCATACCATCAGTGTGAATATTGTACAATATATACAAAGTGACCGGGATCGAATTAGCGATAATTAAGGCACTGAGTCTACATTAAATTCCCACACTTAAACGACCCCCTGATGCGTTGTACCCCCTTTCCCCAGCCATGGCCATTTCAACTTTTTAACATAGCAATAACTTGAAAGTATGGGGCTTCCCAGATCCGCAAATGGTCTTATTCGATTAGATACAATATTCTTCATACACCTAATTAAAATGTAAAACTTTAAAAGAATTAGGTTAAAGCTACTTCGAAATCAAAAAAAAAATCTCATAAATAATTAAAGCTACAAGTTATGTTACATTTTGGAAAATCAAGCCCAACAAAACGGCATCAAAATTATTTCTGTAAGTTAATTATTCCAGGAGATATTGCTAATTGAAAATACCCCTGTCGCAAGCATGAATACGAGTATTGAACCGACATTTATTTTAAGGCGATTCAAAATTTGTTTAACGACAAAATAAGGTATAAAGATATGTAAACATTGTAGTTTCTTAATTAATAAATGTCATATACTACCAAAAGTTGTACTACGTTATACTACAAAAAGTACGATTACCAGAAGCTTTTCGTCTTCATCATCATTTCAGCCCACCACAAATCAACTACTGAACATAAGGTCTTCCCCATAGACCGCCACATAGCACGTTCCTTAGCCACCAGCATCTATCGACTAACCGCAAAACCGTGTAGGCTGCGCTCAATCTAATGAAGTCGCCCTAAACCGCGTTTGCCACCAACGGTCATAGGGTATGAGCTGTGGCCAGCTCATTTCCACTTGCTGAAGTATACCTTAGAGCTATGTCGTGTGAATAAGGTGTGATGGTGTCTCGAACGAAAGAAATCTGATATCATGAAAGTAACGTAATATTAAACACACGAAAACAAAGAAATAGTTAGTTAAAGAAATATTTGATTAAACTTAGATGTAATTAGTTTAGTCAAATATATAACTTTTACCTTACGACTTAGCAAATGCACTTTGCCGTGTGGTGGCGGCTTAAGGGAATCTACCACCTCATCTCATCCCGTGGTTGTCGTATATGTCGACAGAGGGAAAATGAAAACCAGGAGATGGGCAGCAGCATCTTCCTGGAACATCTGAATAAAACAACTACGGTTGCCAACCCACCTGCCAAGCGTGGCAACTATGGCAAAATCGCTCCAAATTGAGAGCTACAAACTTTGTGGCAATGTGGGAGGCTTACTAAATTAAATTCTATTAAAAATAAAATAGGCAGTTATTACTTAATAACTGCCTATTTTATGCGGTACTTACCGACAGAAACAAAACTTAAAACGATGAAACAACTGTGTTTTTTTTAGATATTCCAATTAATAGTAGCATAAAATTAAAATTTCATAATTTGTAAATCAAAATCATTAACATTTTTATTTTCACATTTACTGGCACTCAGAGCAATGTATTTGCATATATATAAGCGAATATGTGTACACAAGCCGCTGCGCGCAACGTACCTATAGTAGTTTTCAATTAAAACGAATAAAAATCGACCACATTTCATATTATTTATTTATATAACATAATTATCAAAAAATAATTAGCTTCTCAAAATTGGCACGAAGACAAAAAATAGAATGTTGATCGCAAGGATAAACTACATCTAAATTATTCATAGAAGTACTGCCAGAAATATCCAGCTATCATTTGTCTTTCTTTACATTTTTCGTGTTATAAAGTTATTCACATACTAAATGTTTGTATGCACAAACACACACAAACAGTAAAGTTGTATACGTGCAATAGTCCAAAAATTTACGAAATGACATAGCAGTAAAAGTTTTATATATGCAATAGTCCAACATTTACGAATACGCCTAGCTATTATAATCGAAAATACATAATTATTATGAAGAGAATATATAACAAATATTGTTTTCAATTTCAAATGCGGATATTGGAAGGAAACGTGCATTTCAAAGATAGAACAATATTTCAAAGACAAATGAAGAACGCCAATCCGCACAGGAACTGACTTTTCCCAATCCCGATATTTGCCCAACACTAACAATTATAGAATGTTTCTTTAGTTTTTTATTAATACAAAATAACTGGTGCTAGGATTCCTATGCTCTGAAGTCATTTAGCACGGCGCAAGGCCAGTTATTCTGTCGTGAAGCAGTAGTGTGCAAACAACAGTATCGGTCTGAAGTGCACTGATAGGTAGTGTTATCACTGGGCATACGAGACTTAGTGAATGGAGCAGTGTGGTACCATACAGAAATTTCAGTTCTAGGTGACAATTTTTTTCGTGGGCAGGCGTTTGTAGAAGGGTTTCTGGGAACGACTTGCTCGTCCCTTCACTTTCTGCTATAAAAATTATAGGAAGGTGATTAAGAAGAGAAAATATATATATATATCTTACAAAACAATTCTGATGCTTCAAATAGTGAGAAAATGGAACACTTAGATTTTTTTTATTTTTTTTTATTTTTTTTTTAAAAAACGAAGCCCCACAGTAGGATTTTCTCCTGTATCGTGGGTGCGTTTTACAAACATACATTTCACATGCACAACACAACCAGACCCGAAAGGCAACAATGATGAAAATATCATTATAAAGTAGACCGTGTTTAATTTCAAATTCGAAAAAGTTTTGTATTATATAAACAGTCAATGAAAACTTTGTTTTGCAGAAATGAAAAGAAACCTTTCTTTTATACTTTGGAAACTGTTTTTTCATCCAATAAAGTTACAATTTAAAAACTCTAACCTCAATGTCAACCAGGTATTATGAAGAATATCTCAAACATATTTTTCCATTACCTTCTCGCGTTAGAATTTAGAAAGCGCTTTAATCTAAACCCATTTGGAATGTAGCGATCAAAACGAGTGCTAAAAAGTCCTCTGCTGGATATGGGCTTTTTACCGGTAGGATTCTTGTTTAGAAATCCGTCATTTGAGGCACTTTCACACTGCCAGTTAACTCTTCTTTCAAGCAATTTTACACAAACATCTCTGTAATTCATCTTCAGAGGCAATATAAGAACAAAAACTGATGTCTCACGGTGACTAGTGCGATGCTTGCAACGTTCTCATGGAACGTGTTACTTACTGAAAGGTGAACAAGTCTCTCTTACTTACTTTTAATTACAAAAATAACTACATATAATTTATCATGCGATAACATTTTCCATTAGCTAACCCAGACATATCGCTGAGTTCTTCTAAAATCAACAAGGAGGAAATCGACATAGACCTTTATAAGCAGAAATAAATTAATAAGAATACTGGTGGAAGGATTTCTACACAGGAACAGACTTACCAAATAGGTACCGCGCAGCGCTTCGTCCACTTTCCTTTAATATGGTTGAGGAGGGCGATGGCCGCCACATGCGTCAAACTTGTGAACAGGTGCTGTTTCTGGAGGCTGGTCTGCCTACGTTTGCAATATTAACGCATGTATGTATGATTGGATCTGTTTGTAATTTTCATCATAGAGCGTGCTCCAAATGTTTATGAGAATATACTTTGTAAATTTATATATTATTTTTTATGACTAAATAAAAATAAAAGAATTAAAAAGAGGATACCTGCGGAGTTTCTTTCGTCTGTTTCTTCTTCGCAAGAGGATCCTCATTATGAAACGGTAGTAGATTGTAAAAATTACTGTTGACAAAAAGAAATATTTCTTAAGTGGAAAAAAATTTCATTAAAGAATTTTAATTTCATTACGTTTAATTACCACCACAGGACTAGTTATTTCCGTGAAGCAGTAGTATACGAACTTTGCTGTGTAATTACTGGGCATATGAGGCTTAAGAACTGATGTCTCAGGAGTATGGGTGCAGTGAGGTGCCACTTAGACATGTTCTGGGTAACACTGCATTTGTTATGGGCACACGATGCACATACCATCAGGTGAACGTTTTGCTCGTCCCGTCACGTCCTCCCATATAAAAAATTAAAAGTGTGTGCCAAGTAAGAACGATTTTTATTATGTAATGAGAGATGATGGAAAGAGTGCCGTTTACACCTTTGTAATCCTTTAAAAGAGATTAAAAAATATTTCACGTCCGAATGATAATTTATTGTTACAAATGCTTTTTAATAAATAACTTTAAACTCTTCGCAATTACAGTAAAGCATGTTCGTATGACAAACGTCAAAAATAAAACGTTTAATTTCCATCCTTACATCCATTAATTGCATTCCCCAGATTCATATAGGGCCCGAAGCAAAACATTTATGATTTAAGGCGAGTAGTTGAGCAAAGAAAATATTGCTCCTGTTCTTTAACGCATACATTTTTGCTTTTCGCATTTTAAGCCATCTGCCAGCCAGTAATTCGTAATTCCTTTGACATTGCGGATGTTCATAGGCGGCGGTTATCCTTTCCATGGTGGGTAATGGAAGGGCAGGGAGTGGCTAGCGGAAAATGGTGGGTAGGTACGCCAAAATCAAACCAATATGCAAACTCAGTTACTAAAGACTATGTATCAGATCGTAATTGGATGTAAATTATGTATGTTACAATTTTTTTAACAACAAAGTAAAAAAAAAGTTATATAAAAAATTAACAAGTCGTGAACTTTTTAATTTTAATCCTACCACCCCATCTCATCCTGTGAGTGTCGTAAACATCGACAGATGGAAAATTAAAACCAGCAGCATCTTCCTAGAACATCTGAATAAATAAATTACGGACGGCCTATCAAACGTTGCAACTATGGCAAAATCCCCTCAAAATGAGAGCTACAAACTTTTGTGGCAATCTATGGGGGAAGCTTATGCTCAGCAGTGATGATGATATACTTTTTTACGGTGTTCTCCTGATTGAATTCGACTACAGCGACATCTTTTTTTTCTTTTTTTTTTAAAAAACGAAGCCCCACACTAGGATTTTCTCCTGTATCGTGGGTGCGTTTTACAAACATACATTTCACATGCACAACACAACCAGACCCGAAAAGCAACAATTTGTGTTTTTGCACAAATGTTACCTCCGGCTGGGAATCGAACCCAGGACCGGTGGCGCAGAAGTCAGGTACGCTAACCACTACGCCACGCGGATTTTGCCACAGGAATTTGTCATCAGCGCAAAATATATTATAATGCCATAAGTTTAATTAAAAAAAGAACGATGACACTAGGATTTCTCCTGTGTCAGTCGTTGCGTTTTACAGTCATACATTTCACTTGCACAACACTGGTAGCGGCTAAGAGAATCTACCACCCCATCACATCCCGTGGGTGTCGTAGAAGTCGACAGAGGGAAATAAAAACTAGGAGATGGGCAGCAGCATCTTCCTAGAACATCTGAATAAATAAACTGCGGTTGCCAACCCGTCCGCCAAGCGTGGCAACTATGGCATCCCTCCAATATAAGAGCTACAAACTTTTGTAGCTATCTATGGGGGAGGCCTATGTTCAGCAGTGGACTTGTGATAGGCTGTAACGACGACACTACTCTAATCTTCATACTTTATAATTACGTACTGATTACCACGGGGCCTATCAAGATTTATCATATGTACCTATATAACTACTTAGCGTTTTTTTTAAAGGTGGTATTGGCGAGACACGCAAAACGTTCACCTCACGGTATGTGGAACATCCACCCATACCACCATACACACCCATAACAAATGCTCACCAAGAAGATTTCTGTGTGATACCACAATGCGCCCGTCATGCTGAAACATATTTTCTTATGTCTCATATTCCCAGTAATTACGCTATCTCTCAGTTTACCTAAACACTACAATAATTATTACTGCGGTGGTGCCTACTTAAACGGATTGTATTGTTACCGGTATCAATATTTTTTTTATTACATAAAAGTGACGGGACAAGCAAAATGTTCACCTGATGGTAAGTGTATCGTCTGCCCGTAACAAATGTTGTGTCACCCAGGAAATTACTGTGTGACATCACACTGCGCCCGTCACCCTGAGACATCAGTTCTTAAGTCTCATATGCCCAGTGATTAAGCTAGCTCTTAGTGCCCTCCAAACTGCTTCACGGTAGAATAACTGGCCCTGGGGTGGTACCTACCTAGACGGATTCCTGCATAGGAATCCTACCACCAGTATTATATTTGAGACACTATCAAAATAATTGACAGAACACGCTAATTTGAAATCATTTAAAAGAAATCTTTTAAAAGATAATGTAACCGACAAGGGTAGCATAGAGATAATTTAATCGTGACCCATACTGAACGAATTGCTGGAGAGTTTCCGGTCAGAAGGGATCGCCCTATACCCGCTTGTCCCTGATTTACGAGATCCCGAATAACAGATTGTACAAGCTAAGGGGCGTGGTTTTAAGTTGCTGAACTTCCAAGTTGCCGAGAATAACTCAATAATATCGTGTAATAAAACTTCCCTTGAACTATTTCTTTACGTGCGTATGTCACTGAACTTCTTCTGAACGGCTGGACCGATTTCAATTTTTCAAATTTCCATTAATTTGTCCAATTTCAATTTTGGTGGCAAACCATGACGCCAAAATGGTGGCGTCATGCTTTGCCACCCGTCACATCTCAATTCCCACGGGGGCGAAAAGTGGAGTACATGTACATGGTGGTAGCCTCTGCCTACTCCTTATATGAGAAAAAGGCGTGACTATATGGAAAATGCTATATAAAATAGGCTTGAGCCTAAGCAGAACCAAAACCTTTTAAAATCAGAATGGTCCTTGTGCATGTAGTTAAATGTTGCCTACCGAACATTGACCGCCATCAGTACGATGAAGCTGTAAAAACCTTTGGGCCAGCAGTGACCACCAGTCCAAAAAAAACTAGCCATCTTTTGAGTTTTAAGGCCGAAAAACTCGACGCTGAAATGCGTGTTTGTAGATCTCATACCTTAAAGAAATCTCTTGTAATTCTCAAATATTGTACTGGTGGTTACCTCCCACTGATATCACCGCAGTTGCCAGTTATTCTTCAGTGAAGCAGTAGTGTTTCGGGGTGAAGAACCCTGATAGCTAGAGTAATTACTGTGCATATGACAAAGAACTTATGTATCAGCGTGACGAACGCAGTGTCACACAGGAATGTTCCGGGTGAAACAGCATTTGTTCTATGTAGACGTTGCACTTACCATCAGGTTAGCGATTTGCTCTTTCATTTGATTTACTTTCGTCCATAAAAAACGTGCAGAGTTCTTCACAATGTTTTCCTCCATAGCCAAACAAAACTTAAAGTTTTTGTTGCATCGGACTTGGATTACTCGCTTATTAATAAATTTACGGCGGCCGCTCATTCCCCGAACAACAGCTGTTTAACGAAAACAGAATAAATCAAAATTTAAATTAATGTAATACAAAAAAAATCTTTATCAAATCGTGTCATCGTTATCGCTTTCATACGAGTAACTTTTCGGTAACTAATTTTGGAAGTCAACCTCAATAAGCCCTGGCAGCTTAGGGGCTAGGTGCTCGCTTTAAATTTCATACATAGTACGCGAGTGACCTGGGTTCGAGTCCCGGTGGCGGCACCACTAAAATTGTTAATTGCAATTTTTACAGCTGATTTACCACGTGCTTGACGGTGAATGAAAACATCGTGAGGAAACTTGCATGTCTGAGAAATAAAAAATATTTCTAAGACATGTGAAGTCCGCCAACCCGCATTGGAGCAGCGTGGCGGATTCTTCCAAACTCAAAAAACCTTTTTTATGAATCCTTGTTTAACGACACATTTCATCAAATCGAAAAAGTTATCAATAAGAGCGTAAGCAACTCAGTATACGTAACATAAGTGAAACGTATATATTATATATCAGAAATTTCATTGAAATAAAAATAAATAAACATTTCATAACCAAAATATCACTCACAGTAGAATAACTGATCAATTGTTCATTAATCGCTAAACATTAATTAAAAACGAAAGAAACGTTGCACGAAAATGGTGGTCCCGTGGGTGTCGTAAAAGTCGACAGAGGGAAAATTAAAAGCAGAAGATGGGCAGCAGCATCTTCCTAGAACATCATAATAAATAAACTGCGGTTGCCAACCCGCCTGCCAAGTGTGGCAACTATAGCAAAATCCTCCCAAAATGAGAGCTACAAACTTTTGTTGCACTCTATGGGGGAGGCCTATGTTCAGCAGTGGACTAATGGTAGGCTGAAATGGTGGTGGTGGTGGTGCAACACTTTAAGCTCATCGCGCCTAAATAATTTTCACTTCTTCTTGTTCTTGTAGATTTGTCTTCTCTTATTAGAATTCTGCCAATGTCATGTCAGTCATACGAGTGACAAAAAATTACTTTGAACGAAAAATGTTCAATTTCGAAATTCCGGTTTTGTGAGAGACTTTCGAATCTACAACAATACAACGAAATATTTTTTCAACACAACACAACAACAACAGAATAAGTTAATAATTATGCTACAATTTAATATTATTAGTATGAATAAAATGTTCACAAATGGAGGAAAGACAAGAGTCAACTGATAAATAATTAACAGAACATAGTATATTATAGGGGAGAACATCGCATAAGAAGTATCTAAGTTTTGGGTAACTAAAAAATAAATGATTAGTGGAGCCGAAGTTTCACTTCAACAAATGTATGTCATTTGTAACTGAAATAAAATTGGGACAAAAATTTGTGTTTAGTTCACATCGGATAGGACATCGACCTTTCTCATAGTTCATTAATTGCCTTAAAATAATACGCAGTTGGACATCGGCCTCTCCCATAGTTCATTAACTGCCTTTAAACAGTACGCTGTTGGACATCGGCCTCTGTCATGTTAAGTTTTGGCCGCTATTCGCTACGCTCTGCTACTTTCAGCCTTCGACGCCGCTACCTGTCTAGATAATTAAGATCTGAATGGTTTTATTATCCTATTGTCGAAGATCACAAGATTGTTATCGCATTTCCTTTCATCATCTTTTACCCTAACCAGGGGATGAGAAAGGGAGGCAGACTCTCTAACATTGCCAACATTATGTAAATATTCTGTAAATTTTCAGATTCCTATAATTAAAACCCCGAGTCGTAATAAAACTTAAGTGTATCTTGTGCGACACTTGGAATGAGTTCTAAATAACTTTTACATTGTTGTTTAATTAATAAACTTTAAGAGAAATTTCCAACAAACTGTTATTCTATTCTTTATAACAAGTTTTTCACGGCTGACATTGCTTGATTTTATAAAACTTTCTGAGCATGCCTTTGATCATGAAGATGGTGGTGATGCGTATTGGTAAAAGTAAGAGTAAAGTAACAGTCTATCAGTGTCCCACTGCTTAGTACAAGGCACTTCTAATTTCTTAACGGGTTTTGGAGCCCCGGAGAGTCTGCCACGCTGCTCTAATGTGGGTTGGCATACTTCACATTTCATCGAAATATTTGTATTCCTCAGTCATGCAGGTTTCCTCGCCTTCTTTTCCTTCACCGTTAAGCACTTGGTAAATCAGCGCTTCAGCAGTCATTTATGTACTATGAAATTTAAGGCAAACGCCCGGCCACTAAGCTTATTGGTAAAGCGTTACATAATCACGTCCCGTAGATCTCGTATAAGTTAAGTACTAGAAATGCCAGAAAATTTCTCCTCTCACATGGGGAACATACCATCTTGAAAATGCCAGACTTGACCTAAGACCGTTGACTGGCAGCAATGTGTAAAACTGAAGTATCAAGCAATGAGTTTGTACACTGATTGTTTCCAGCAATAGGCTAATAAAAACCTATTAATGAATGATGGGTAGTTCGCCGTGTGGTGGCGGCTTAAGAGAATCTACCACCCCATCTCATCCCGTGGGTGTCGTAAAAGTCGACAGAGGGAAAATGAAAACCAAAAGATGGGCAGCAGCATCATTCTGGAACATCTGAAAAAAATAAACTGCGGTTGCCAACCCGCCTGCCAAGCGTGGCAACTATGGCAAATCCCCCCCCAAAATGAGAGCTACAAACTTTTGTGGCAATCTATGGGGGAGGCCTATGTTCAGCAGTGGACTAGTGATAGGCTGAAAAGAAGAAGAAGAAAGGGTAGTTTAGGATCAATATTCCACACGGTGGGATAAAGTAAGAAATGTTCTTGGTGAAAGTATTTGTTATGAGCAGACGTTGCAACTACCATCGTGTAAACGTTTTGCTCGTCTCGACACTTTATCCTATAAATAAAGTGTGTACATAATTATAATTTACACATATGTACACCAATACATGTAGATTTATGAATATCTCTTTAATATCCCCTTCATAGTTAATAGCTTTCGACGGTATTCAGAAGTTGTCACCGTCGTCGTAAATCGACAAGGAGGAAATCATTTCATGAGCAATTCCGCGGGGTCGACAATTGACACTAAGAGAAGGACATCAACTTTATGAGTCTTTTTTATTTCGGTTTTTTCTTATTCATTACGCTGACCCAAGAGGCTTAGCAATATTTAGTATAGAAAATCACCTACCCTCATTGTCATTATCACGCAACTACTTATATGACATATGCACGCGCTGCACTTAAAATTATCTTTTCCAAACATTAGTACCACAGGGTATTACGTTACAACTCAGTAGCAGAGATAAACTACAAAATTGAACGTTTCATGTACAATGTTTGAATTTGCATTTGCCAATATGGCGCTTCAGTGCAGCCCTATTTTCTATTCATAAATTAAAATGTATATTTTCGTAAACATAAAGAAGTCGTTACTATTAGTTTCATCCTGAAAGTTGAATCTATACTAATATTATAAATGCGAAAGTAACTCTCTGTCCCTCTGTCTGTTTGATACCGTATTACAGCTGTACTGTTGGACCTGTTATATATATTAACTGTAATACATATAGCTGACACACCCTACCTTCCCTTCAAAGGGGCTATGTCATCATTCCGTACTTCATTAGATTAATTAGACTTAAGTTCAGTTCAGATCCAGACACGGTCCAAGTCTGACCAACTTGAAATCATCTATCTTAATCCTTTTTACTAAATTGTAATTAAGTGTAAAATAAAAGTTTATTTTTTTTAAAAAGGTCTTTTAATAAAGACTCATAACAAATTGGTGGCAGCGGTGGGATTCAAGTTCGAATCCTCGGTCGTCTCGGTTTCGTTAAAATAAAAATAAACTATATCCTATGGAAAGTGACATTTTCAAATCTCGGAACTCGGTGAATAAAACTTGGCCGTGCTGAACTCTATCTACTCACCGTTCCCGCTGTATCCAACGAGCTCGTCGTACTTACTATTGAAACGCTGTTCCTGGTCATCTCTCGCCGTCTCTCGCCGCTACCATACCCTGTAACTACTTCCTGCTGGTGCCGCTGCCACTGCTGCTGCCGCTCACCATTGCCGCTGCAATCCTGATGATCATACCTGTAAGATGTCGCTGGTTCTCATCGTGCTCCTGTAAGTGTTAACATACTATATCTAGATTGCAGTGATAGTGCAAGACCATATTACAAATATCAGTGAGTGCATAAGGTATATCGAATATAAAAAAAAAACATCGAAACATTACTTCTATATTACAATTCTCTTTGTTGGAATAATACTATTCATTTAATTTCTAAGTAAGAGCTTCTCAATCATTGCACCTGCGCTTATCAGTAACCATACAGTAACTCGTATTAAGTTACTTCGTTGGCCGTCTATTACACCGTAACGTTTTATAACAAGTTTGAAATCGTAATTATTTTATTATTGTAAAATGGCAAACAAAGAATCTTCTACTAAATATGAAAAGGGGGCCAATCCAAATTGGAGTATTATTTAAATTTATTAAGCCTTTTGATGGCTCTCGCGAAAAATTAAATTCTTTTATAACAAACTGCGATAATGCGATTAGTTTAGCTTGTGAGTCGCAAAAATCTATATTATTTAAATTCATACTATCTCAATTAGAGGGAAAGGCTGAATCTGCCGTCGCAATTAAAGAATTTGACACATGGGCTCAACTTAGCGAATTTCTTCAAACACAGTTTGGTGAACGAAAACACCACGCACACTTATTAACCGATTTACAAGAGTGTCGCCAATTACCAAACGAACCTGTTAACCAATACGCACTACGCTTAGAAACATGCCTATCCAAATTATTAACAGAAGTTACTTTATCAAATAAAAGAAAAGCAGAATTACAAGGCCGAATAGCCTCAATGGAAGACCTTGCTCTCCATACATTTTTACTGGGCCTTAAGCCTAACATTTCTAACCTAGTCCGTGGTAAAAATCCTAACCACCTAAATGAAGCTATTAACTCAGCGATATCGGAAGAGAAAATACAAAAATTGCTTTATAAACGTAGTCTACCAAATCATGCTCCAGTGTTACCTCGTCATACGCCTGATCATTCCTTGAGGCCAGCAATACACAATGTCAATGCTAGACCGATATACAACCAAAATTCCGCCTTTTGCCGCTATTGTAAGACTCAAGGCCATACGATAGAAGTATGTCGAAAACGTGAATACAATAATAGCCGTTTTAATTCGCCACAATCCCCTTCTCAACCTCAGCCTCAGCGTCCTTTTAATAATAGAAATATTAATAACCAAAGATTTTCGAGATCACAACTGGCGCGAGTGAATTTCGTGAACTACGATAATAATTAAAACCTTCCCGAGCCTCAACCTTGCACTTCTAGTAACTCTGCCCTGTACTATTATTGCGATGAAAATAGTGACGAAATATAAAATAATAATTTAAACTAAATAAAGGCTCGCGTAGGTGTTGTCCGGGCCCGTTTGCACACAAAACCGACACTAATAATCTCATTACTAATGAAATACTAGGTGGATTGAAAAGTACTCGGCCTAACACAGATCCATTCAATTCTAAAAATCAAATCTACCCACATTATTTAGTTCAGTTCAGACTAGTTCATTGTGTGAAGTTCGAAACGTGTGCGATAATTAGTTGTGATTTTATAAATTTATTAACAAAGTAATCGGTCATAATTTCCGCGAATGGAGCAAATCGAGCAGCGTGCCGTCATTAAGTACCTCCATAAGAAGGGGCTATCATCAAAAGCCATCCATGATGACATGGTCAGTACATTAGGCGATTGTGCTCTGTCATATTCATCCGTCAAAAAATGGATAGCAGAATTTAAACGTGGTAGAGAGAGTGTGAAAGATGAACCCCGCTCCGGAAGGCCTTCGACGTCAACTACTGACGAAAATATTAAAAAAGTACTTGATTTAATAATGGGAGACCGCAGATTAAAAATTAGAGAGATAGCCGAGATTATAGGCATCTCTTATGAACGAACTCAAAACATCATTGTCAACGAGTTGGGTTTCCACAAGGTGTCTGCGAGGTGGGTTGCGCGACAGCTTTCAGTTGAACAAAAAAGGACGCGATTGACTATTTCACGCGACTGTTTGGAGTTATTTGAAGCCGATGCAGATGATTTTTTGAATCGTTTTGTTACTATGGACGAAACATGGGCTCATTACTGTACACCGGAAACAAAACAACAATCAAAACAGTGGAGAAGACCTGGTTCACCACCCCCTAAAAAGGCTAAGTCGATTTTGTCGGCAAATAAGGTGATGGCTTCAGTATTCTGGGACTCGAAAGGTGTGATTATGATTGATTATCTTGAAAGGGGTCAGACTATAAACTCTGATTACTACTGCACCTTACTACGTCGTTTACGAGAGGAAATAAAAGAAAACCGTCGAGGAATGCTCAGAAGAAAAGTCCTGTTTCATCAAGATAACGCCCGTGTTCACACGTCAGTACAGTCAATGGCTGGAATTCACAACTGTGGCTTTGAACTGTTACCGCATCCGCCGTATTCACCTGATCTGGCACCATCAGACTTCTTTCTGTTCCCTAACCTAAAAAAGCACTTGGGAGGTCAAAGATTTTCGACAAACGACGAGGTCAAAGCAGCTGTAGACGCATATTTTGACTCTAAGGAAGAATCATTTTTTTTAACGGTCTAAATGCTTGGAAGGGGAGGTGGCAAAAGTGTATTGAACTTGATGGTGATTATGTAGAAAAATAAAAATATAACTGATTTAGTATGTGTTTATTTTCTTGGTTAGGCCGAGTACTTTTCAATCCACCCTCGTATCCTTATCCAAATTAGAATCCAAAACCACACAACAGGGTAACCAGCCCCGAATCGGAGGTTCACGCTATCCATTAAAGGACCACACGGGTAACCAGCCCCAAGCAAGCGTCCATACTTCCATATCCAAGGACCACAAGGGTAACCAGCCCCAAGCAAGCGTCCATACTTCCAAATCCAAGGACCACACGGGTAACCAGCCCCAAGCAAGCGTCCATACTTTAATATCCATGGACCACACGGGTAACCAGCGACCAGCAAGAGTCCATACTTCCACATCCAAGGACCACACGGGTAACCAGCCCCAAGCAAGCGTCCATACCACCATATCCAAAAACCACACGGGTAACCAGCCCCAAACAAGCATCCATACTTCCGCAAAAAAAATCCAAAATAAATGTGAAAAATCTTACCCTTCAAATTCTTGTACTACTAAACAAACTGTTTACGAAATCACGTCTAATAGCTCGCATCGTTGTTTACCACACATTTCTCTAAATTTGCCTAACCTAAACACCAATCGCCCACTTTTATTTTTAATTGATACCGGTTCTTGTGTTAGCCTTATAAAACGCGCTTCCATAAAATACTTACCAAATTTAAAGGACGAAATAATCCAATTAAAAGGCATCGATCAAGGTAATTTATCAACTCCTACTTTAGGTCACTTCAATTTGCAACTTTTTCCAAGCTCCAACTCTCTAATATCTTATCAATTTCACGTAGTAGACGACATAGACTTAAATTACGATGGAATTTTAGGCAATGACCTTCTTAACGATTTAGAATGCAAACTTGACTACCGCCATAATATTATAAAAATAAAATCAGCTTCTTTAGAATTAAAATACAACCAACCTATATATACCATACCTGCAAGATCAGAAATTGTCATCAAAAGTACTGTCCAAAATCCTCAAGATAAAGAAGGGGTGATCGTAGATCAAACTATATCCGACTCTATCTTATTAGCAAATTGTATTGTTCGCGTTAAAGAGAATAATCGCGTAAATATTATGTTGAAATAAGACAATGTAATTATGTTGGTAACACTGATTTTGTTGTTTGGTTGGTATTAAAAAAATGCTCGCATTATTATCAAGATTGAGTTGTTTGTAGAACATATTGCTTTCCATTAAAATAATACGTTTTGCTATTGTAATCTGTATTTTTCATTTATCACATCAGGTTATGGGCCCAGGCACATAATACTATATAAAAATACAGAAAGTGACAATATCGGCGTCGCTCCGTTTGCTAAAAGTGAGGTTAGGTTTGCCAACCACGTGAACGCGTAACTACGTCGAGGAGAATACTTGGTCTACTGATTGAGCAAGGCAGGTTAGCAAAATGGAAGGAAATAACAACGTGATCAAGCTGGAAGGATCCAGTAACTGGAACATCTGGAAATTTCAAACAACGGTATTATTACGAGGCCAAGGTTGGCTGGACATAGTTGAAGGACGAAGCGTAAAACCCGAGGATGCTAATGGACGAGCTAGTTGGGAGTCTAAAGATGCCAAGGCTCAAACGTTATTGGTCACAAGGATGGCGGAAAATGTCATGTTGCACATTATCTCTTGTGCAACTTCTAATGACATGTGGAAGAAATTGCAAAGTGTATATGAGCAAAAGACGGAGACAAGCATTCATATAATACAGCAGCGTTTTTTTTAATATAAATTTGAAAAGGGTATCGAGATGTCAGTGTTCTTATCGAAAATCCAAGAAATGCAAAACCAGGTAAAGCAAATGGGTGAAGAAATATCCGATAAGTTTGTCATAACAAAAGTACTAATGTCGCTACCGGATGAATACAAACACTTCGTGTCGGCGTGGGAGTCAGCGTCAGACGATAAGCAAACTATAGATAATTTGGTGGCCAGATTGTTGGTGGAAGAAGAAAGGGTGAAAGAAAAAAATTATGTTATTCAGCAGACACCATCCTCATCAGCATTTGTTGTGAAGAATAAAAAGAATCTTAAGTGTTTTAAATGCAATAAAGTTGGACATTTCCAGAGCGAGTGTAAAAGTAATAATAACAGTAACAGTGAAAGAAACCTTAATAACAATAATAAGTGTTTTTATTGCGGAAAAGGTGGACATAATAAAGCGCAATGTTGGTTTAAGAAAAACAAGGAAATTAAAAAAGGTAATGCTTTTGTAGTGTCAAATTCAAAAGAAAAGTATCAAAAATCGGAATGGTTAGTGGACTCTGGAGCTAGTGAACACATGTGTTGCGATCGCACTTTATTTACATCCATAACAAGCACGATGCAAAAATCAGTTATTTTGGGTAATGGCGCAGCGATTAGTGTATTAGGTTGCGGGCAGATGGCACTGCAAGTACATAACGGGAGTGAATGGATTGATACTACTATAGCCAACGTATTGTTCGTTCCGGATCTGAAAACCAATCTTTTCTCTGTCAATTGTGCTTCTGACAAAGGTTACGTCATGTTGACTGACAATACATCGTGTAAATTTTATAAAAACGATAAAGTTTGTGCTATTGCAAAACGAATTGGTAATTCGTATTACATGAATTTTCGTTTTAAATACGAAATAGCTAGTATAGCAAAAACACTAAATAATACGCTGAAAGAGTGGCACGAAAGGTTAGCGCATCAAAACTACAATTATGTCAGAAAAGTATTATTGAAAAATAAAATTAATGTACATATACCTAAAGAAAGAAGAAGGAAATGGGACAGTAAAGGGGAAAAGGGATACATGGTTGGGTATGGAGAAGAGTTAAAAGGTTATCGAATATATTTTCCACAGAAGAATACTATAGAATTGAAAAGAGATATAGTTTTCTTAGAAGAGGAACAAAATGAGGAGAGAGGTCCGTCAATTGAATTAAATTTAGAGAATTGCTGTAAGGAAAATGAACAGACAGAAATTGATAGAGCTCAGGAATCAGAAGAAGTTTTGGAACATAACCAACATACTAAAGATGAAACTTTACTGGTGACTCCGATTGAGTCCGAAGATTCTGGAAGTGAATATGAACCATGTACTGATGAAGGTGCAAGCTCATTGGACTCCGATGATATGTTAGAGCCACATCAACAGGACCGAAGCAAGCGTGTAAGAAAGAGACCATCTTTTTACCATTGCCATAATATCTACAGTGAAAATAGTGAGCCAGTTACTTACAAAGAGGCCATGAAGAGTAAAGATGCACAGAAGTGGATGGAAGCTATAAACACAGAACTGCAGACATTAAAAGAAAATAATACTTGGGATATATGTGATGTACCTGTAGATGAGAATGTAGTTAGTAGTAAGTGGGTGTTTAAAATAAAAAGAATTAATAATGTTTCACAGTACAAAGCCAGATTAGTAGCTAGAGGGTTTGAGCAAGACAATTTTTTAGATTTAAATGATATTTATGCTCCAGTTGCAAAATTACCGACCTTTAGACTGTTCGTAGTAATTGCAACTAAATTAAATTTACCAATCTATCAAATGGATGTCACAGGGGCATTCTTGTATGGGGAAATAAATGAAAATGTGTTTATTAGACTGCCAGAAGGAGCTTACTCAGGAAGTGATAATATTGTAAAGTTGAATAAGTCATTGTATGGGCTCAAAAATTCACCAAAATGTTGGAATACAAAATTTAATTCAGTTATAATGGGAGAAGGTTTTGTAAGATCATACTGTGATTCGTGTCTGTATACTAAATGTGATGGCAAAGATAAAACTTATGTATTGTTATATGTTGATGACCTGTTAATTTTTGGAACAAATGAAATGTTAATTTGTCAGCTTAAAAGTGTATTAAATAAAGAGTTTAAAATGAAAGACCTAGGATTGGTAACAGAATTTTTAGGTATAGATGTAAAACAAAATTTAGAAACACAGGTTACAGAATTAAGCCAAAGAAATTATTTAGAAAATGTTCTTAAACGATTTAAAATGGAAAACTGTAAGTCAATGTTAACCCCTTTAGATCAAAATTTTAATACTAAAGTGTTAGAAGATTATATGAATACTGCGGACAAAAATACTGAGAAGTTATGTAGACAAATTATTGGTTGTCTCATGTATTCTGTATCTGGCACTAGACCAGATTTATGTTTTGCTGTTTCTTTATTAAGTAGATATCAAAAATGTGCAAACAATATGTTACTTACTGCATTAAAACGTGTGTTGCGATATGTAAAACATACTTTGGATTATAAGTTAACTTACAATTGTAAAAATGAAGCCCTAGAGGGTTATTGTGATGCTGATTGGGGAGGTGATCTCAAAGACAGAAAATCCACTACGGGTTACTTATTTAAATTTTCAGACTGTTTAATTTCATGGTGCTCAAAGAAGCAAATATCTGTAAGCTTGTCTACAACTGAATCTGAATATGTTGCAATGAGTATGACAGCAAGTGAAGCTTGTTGGCTGATTAATCTGTTAAAAGACTTTGGTTTTAAAAATGTATGTCCAGTAAATATTTATTGTGATAATCAGTCTGCCATAGCAGTTGCATGTACAGACAGAATTAAGCGCTTAAAACACATACATATTAGATATTATTTTATAAAAGAATTGATTAATAAAAATAAGATATGTTTAAAATATATTAAAACTAGTGAACAACCAGCGGATATGTTTACTAAAGCCTTGAATAGAGAATTGTTTATAAGATGTTTAAAGAAATGTGGTGTAGGAAATGAAGTGTCCTAATAATATGTATGAAGGTTAATGAAAGCTATATTTAATTATAATAGGTAATTACATTGAGAGGGGGTGTTGAAATAAGACAATGTAATTATGTTGGTAACACTGATTTTGTTGTTTGGTTGGTATTAAAAAAATGCTCGCATTATTATCAAGATTGAGTTGTTTGTAGAACATATTGCTTTCCATTAAAATAATACGTTTTGCTATTGTAATCTGTATTTTTCATTTATCACATCATATTACAGTGGTTAACATTTCTGAAGAGCCTGTAAAATTAAATTCAGAGTTATTCTTAAAAATTATGCCTATTAAAGATTTAACCAATGGTTCTCAATGGAATAATTCGATAAACAATATAAAAAATAACAATTGTTTTGATCGAACTAATGTTGTTTTAAACCAATTAAGAGTGTCACACTTAAACGATGAGGAAAAATCAGAACTTTACGCTATATGTTCCGCGTACTCCGATATTTTCCATCTCCCTGGTGAAAAATTAACACATACTCCAATCCTAGAACATGAAATTAAAACAACCTCGCAAAATCCTATCCACGTTAAATCCTATAGATTCCCTGAAATACACAGACACGAAGTACATAAACAAATTAATAAAATGTTAGATGAAGGTATCGTTACCCCTTCTATATCTCCCTGGTCCGCTCCTATTTGGATTGTTCCGAAGAAATTAGACGCTTCAGGCCAACGCAAATGGCGTGTAGTCATAGATTACGTACGTACATACGTACATATACGTATCCAATTCCTAATATTACCGCAATACTGGACCAATTAGGAAAATCCAAATACTTCTCGACTCTCGATCTTTCGTCCGGCTTTCACCAGATTCAAATGTCACCTGATGATGCATCTAAGACTGCTTTTAGTGTCCCAGAAAAACATTTTGAATTCAAGAGGATGCCGTTTGGCCTCAAAAATGCCCCTGCAACCTTCCAGAGGCTCATGAACTCCGCCCTTTCTGGTCTGCAAGGTACACATTGTTTCGTTTACCTTGACGACATAGTCATTTACTCACACGATCTTTCCTCACACATTCAGAAACTGTCTAATGTGTTTGCTAGGCTACGAAAATGCACCCTAAAACTCCAATCGGACAAGTGTGAGTTCCTTTACAAAGAAGTAGCTTACCTCGGTCATATCATAGGTGACAAAGGAGTAAAACCAAACCCAGAAAATCTAACAGCCGTCCAGAATTTTCCTACTCCAAAATGTCCTAAAGATGTTAAATCCTTCCTTGGTCTCGTCTCATACTATCGGCGTTTTATTCCCGATTGCTCGCAAATATCTAAACCTTTATCAGTCCTTTTAAAGAAAGGAACTCCTTTTAATTGGTGTAACGAACACCAGCTTGCTTTCGAAATCTTGAAAGAAAAACTAACTACCGCTCCTGTTTTAATTTATCCAGACTTCTCCAAATCCTTTATTTTAACCTGCGATGCCTCTAACTATGCAATTTCAGCTATCCTATCCCAAGGTGAAATTGGAGGCGATCAACCAATCGCCTTTGCGTCTAGAACTTTAAATAAAGCCGAATGCAATTACAGTACAACCGAAATGGAACTGTTAGCCATTGTTTTCGGCTGTAAGTATTTCAGACCCTACCTTTTCGGAAGAAAATTCAATATTATTACATTCAACAAATAACCGGAAGTCCTGGCTTATACTTTGATCCCGTTGGATCTTTAAAGATAATTAATAGCCACTTAAGTATTGTAATACCAAATGACGTCTCATTCATTAAGCCTCATATTGATAATTTAGAAAGCATAATAGTAACATGTAAATATCTTTGTAAACAAAGTAACATAGTTAATACAGCAGATTGCCAAAACATGATAGAGCCCTTATCCGCTCGTTTCGAAGATATTAAAAGAGATTATATGGCTTTGTCTCATCTCATTTCGAATCATCACCTTAATAAACGTTCTGCTTGGTTCAGTGCAGTGGGCACTGTTTTCAAACATATATTCGGTACACTAGACGAGAATGATGCAGAAATATACAATAACGCTATTACCACTTTACAAAGTAACCAAAAGAGTCTAGCCTCATTAGTCAAAGAAAACATTTTAATCACTAACTCTGTCATCGAACATTTCAATAGCACTATACAAAAAATTAACATAAATGAAGCCTTATTAAATGAAGCTATCGATAAACTATCAAAAGAATTAAACAGCTTAACTGACGAAGTAACTTTAAAAACTAGATTAAATTTCATCTTGAACATTCTGGAGGGTGCCATTCTAAATTTATCATTCAAACTAGAAGATTTATTAAATTCAATAATGTTTAGCAAAAACAACATTCTTCATCCTTCAATTATCACTCCAAGGCAACTATATGACGAGCTTACTTCAAACCATCATTATTTACCTAGTTCCAGAGAACTCCCCATATCATTAGAATTGGATCATATAAACGTATTAATGAATGTTTCTTCAATAATTTGCTACTTTTCAAGAAATAATATTGTCATTGTCATAAAAGTTCCACTTGTGAGTTCCGAACTATTTAACATATACTATAGTATCCCGTTGCCGATTCTTCATGACATAAACAATGCTATCTCATACGCCACAATAATACCAAACTCTAATTATTTGGGAATAACAAAAGATAAATTATTATACTGCAAATTAGACAACTTTAATCACTGTAAAACAATTTCAAAAAACTATTATATCTGCGAATCAATAAACACTCAGTCTGTAACCAATAATCCCAGTTGCGAAACAGATTTGATAACAAAAGTAATAAATAACATTCCCAAAACATGTGAATATAAATTTATATACGTAAAAGTAAATATTTGGCAAATATTGTATAATAATTCTTGGATTTTCGTACAATCCGAATTAACTAAACTATCAATAGATTGCATAAATTCGAATCTGTATGAAACAAATATTGTTGGCACTGGAATACTAACCTTGCCAATAACTTGTGTAGGCTATAATAATGATATTAAATTCATTCCTAAATTATATACAAAAATACGTTTTAATATTGTGCAACCCCAATTTAATATTATAAAAGATTCTTGTTGTAATAGTAATAAAATTGAAAAAGTCAGATCAAGGTTACTGCCCACGAATATAAGTAGACTTAGTATCGTTAAAGTCAAATAATGAAATAAATAAAAAACTGGTCAGTAATCTTGACAAAATTATAAATGATCCACATATTGTGAAATACGGTAACAATTATAGTACATCTGTTTTTGTAATCGTAATGGTTTTAAGTCTTGTTACTTTCATAATATTATATAATTACTGTAAAATTGGAAGTTTCTTACAAAGCATTAAAAAATACAATGTTAAAGAATCAAATTGTAATGACGAAACAGAAGTGGAAAATACCACCGATGATATTCCACTCCCACGTATAAGAGTTAATTTGTAATTATTATTAATTTCTTTTATTTTAATTGATTATTTGATAAGCTAATTGTGTTGTTCTGTAATTTCAAATTTTATCCTTTGTTTATTTGTATTATTTTATTTTGCCTTAATTCAAATTATTTCTTTCTATTGTTTTAAATTTAAATACCTTAAAATATTGTTTAGAAACGTATTAGTAAACTTCGTTTTTACCCCGAAGTTTAGTCTCATAGGGGGGAGGTGTTATATATATTAACTGTAATACATATAGCTGACACACCCTACCTTCCCTTCAAAGGGGCTATGTCATCATTCCGTACTTCATTAGATTAATTAGACTTAAGTTCAGTTCAGATCCAGACACGGTCCAAGTCAGACCAACTTGAAATCATCTATCTTAATCCTTTTTACTAAATTGTAATTAAGTGTAAAATAAAAGTTTTTTTTTTTAAAAAAGGTCTTTTAATAAAGACTCATAACAGACCGAACTTGACGAAATTCGGCACAGAGATAGCTTGCATCCTGGAGACGGACATAGGATACATTTTACAAAGTCTCAACGGTATTTAAAAAAAAGCCTAAATACACGCGAACATAGTCGCGGGTTTAAACTAGTACATTTATAAATTCTTGGAGTCTTGTCATTTAGGACACGAACTGTATCGGTGTGTATGAAATTAGCTATTGGTACTTTAAAGTGAATGAATTCATTAATTCGTGACATGTAAAAGTAAGATCGTGTTTTTGAATCCGTTATTCTTAGGGTGTATGCGTATCATGCGTATTTTATTTACCTAGTATAATATTAAAACGTAGCAAAGGTGTGTCAAATGTCTAAAGAATGAATTTCCTTTAATTATTTAAAAGCAATTTGCTATCATTCTCTTCCCCGTCTACTTCTATATGCATGAAATATTGTAGCATTTCACGGTGTTACCATTGCATGACGTCAGTGACGTGTAATTCACTATAGTCCGCATTTATTATATTATATTTAAACTTAGCGCTGTTATGTAATTTCGTGCATATTCATTGATAAAGCACACGTGGTGATCCACGTAATCCACGATACCATAAGAAATATACTTGTTGTTGCAACTTGTTCTAGTTAATCTTTTTATCTTATTATTTGAGCCATATCATTAAAAGACTATAATAAAAGAATTCAATTAAAAATGTATTATATGTAACATTGTATTTGCAAGTTAAAAAAATGATATAAAAAGATACAAAAAACCGATCTTCCTTCCTATAAATTCAGGTCTATAATTATCAGCATAAATGTTTAAACATTTTCTGATGAATCGTCTGTCCATAACAAATGCTGTGTCACCTAGAAAATTCCTGCGTGACACCACACTGTGCCCATCACCCTGAGACATGAGTCTCATATGCCCAGTGATTACGCTAGCTCACAGTGCAAATTGGTATGTAAAACGCACTCAGGAAAAATCCTAGCCCAATAAATATTATAATAATATTTGATACGATGCCAATCACTAGTAACATTGCTGTTTTTTAGCACAACACAAGAGGCACGAGTGAAATGGCTCTCCCCTTCTATCTACTCTTAGTCTTTTAAAACCTCGGCTCGTAGTGCATAAACTAATGGCTTAGTCCCGAGCCTTATTAGATAATAACCCTTAAACAAAGTCTCTTTTACTAATAGGAGGGTTTATAAAATCATTACTCGACCTCCTAAAATTAGCGGACCTCTTAGTTAGTAAGTAATCCCTTGATTGGTGATACAAAAATGATCGGTTGCCTTGCCCATAAATATGCTTAGAGCCCTGTAAATCTTAAGGGTAGTTGGTGAAATAGGGCTTTAGTCAATCTTCCAATCTAGCCGACAAATATTTTAAAAGTTATTTGGTCACCCCGACTTCCATCACCCGTCACATTTAATGAAGTAATAAACTAAGATAACACATTATTTCTCCTATAGCGAGCGCGTTTACAGACTAAAATTGCATAATATGCACAATCACCCAGACGCTGAACAACTATCTGTAGGCCTTATATTTTTATACTTCATCATTTCAGCCTATCACTAGTCCACTGCTGAACATAGGCCTCCAACATAGATTGCCATAAGTGTGTAGCTCTCAGTTTTGGTGGGTTTTGCCATTGTCGGCACCCTCGAGTCAGTTACTCTCGCGAAGAGGATGACAGTCCAAGCCAAGGTCCCCTCTCGGGGGCCCTTGCGCCAGTAATCCATAAATAAATGTTTCGGCTAAGCGCACTCAGCGCTCTGCCACATTTGAATCCGGCGAAGTTGTGAAAGCCTTCGGGCTAACAGTGACCATCAGTCCTAAAAAAATATGTTTTTTAATTATATTTGTAACAAAGAAAAAAATGATTTATTCAACGGCACAACATGCAGCACAATTATAGAAAAAAATATATAGAAAACGATATAAAATGAACGATACAAATTAAAAGTAGATAAAACGTTTATTTCTCCTTCTCGTGTCAGTTACAGCAAACTTTACAATCAAAAGTAAAGAAGATTAAGGAAAAATCCTTAAAAAACTCATATGGGCCTAGAATAAGTAATGCCTTTTACTAACTTAACCTGAAACCGAAACTCAACTTGAATAATACTTAAAGAACTTTTTAACTTTGCGGTCGCCTTAAACATAAGCGGAGGCGTTTCTCCCGACAAAGTTTTATGTTTAGTTAAAAGATATTTTTTGTCTGCATGTATTTATTGTCTATGTATTTTTTGTTATATATTTTTTGTTATATATAACTTTGTTATATATATGGGTTTGTCATATATATGGTCCCCATATATATATATGGGGACAAAAATGCAGTCTGTTGGTTTAGACAAACTGAAAATATCAGAAAGATTTTTTACGATAAAGAAACATAATGCCGAATACGTCGACATCTTATGTTTAATAGCCATATGTTATCCTGAGTTATATATGAGTGCTGTATCAGCATAACAAATAAGGACGCTTATGCGTTTATGCACAATAATGCGTAATCCCTCCAAAATGACAGCTACAATCTTTGGTGACTAGTGAAAGGCAGAAATGATGATGATGATGAACGCAGGAAGCAAAGGATGCAGTTTCAGAAATACAGGAGACATTCACAGACATCAAGACCAAGGAAAGCTACAGTTTTGTGTGTAGCACACATATTGGCTTCGGCTGAGGTTCAGGTTCAGCAGGTAGGCGTACCGAGCCATGCTGTTGTCACGGTGAGATACCAACAAACGGTAAAAGTCAAAATAAGCGATGGAACTTGGTCTTAATAACTGTGCTATGCTTAGTCGCTCACGGGCTAACCCGGGATGGTGCATTTCCGTGGCGAAGGCGGAACACCAAGGGATTTTAGAATGAAGCTAGAATAGATAGCTGCCTGCTGTCGCTGTATTATTTAATCGAATAATACTGAACGTTACTTTTGTAATTATTACAACACGGGAATCCGACTAGGTACCACCCCAGGCCAGTTATACTGCTGTCAAGCAGAAGTGTGTTTCGGCCTCAAGAGCACAGACAGCTAATGTAATCACTGGGCTTCTGCGCCGCGGGTCGCGGGTTCGATTCCTGCACGGGACAAATATTTGTATGGCCTACAGATAGTTGTTCCGGGTCTGGGTGGTTTGTGAATGTTGAATTTATGTCTGTAAAACGTACCCACGACACAGAAGAAATCCTACTGTGGGGCATCGTCTTAAAAAAAAAAGTATTGTTGCTTGACTTACATGCTTGACTGCATAACTGGCACTGCGATGGTGCAAATCTAAACGAATTTCAGCATTGGAATCCTAACATCGCTATTTTTCTTATAACAACAACCTTGAAAAATATTTTTGACTTGTAAATAGCAGTATAATTTACCGCGTGGCCTAGTGGTCAGTATACCTGATATCCTACGACGCAGGTTCTAAATTTGAATCCCAGCCGGAGTCGATACTTGTACAAAAACACCGATTGTTGGTTTTCGGGTCTGGTTGTGTTGTGCATGTGACATTTATGTCTGGTAAAACATCCACAATTTATGAGAAATCCTAGACCTAGTTAGGCTTAGGACCTAAGGGCCTCCAGTACGGTTCGGCTTCTTATGTCGTATTCAACATTCTTTTTTTTTATTATTTATTAGTCTACCAGGTTTCCTTGCACTTGACTTCCCTGTCGAGCACTTGATAAATCAGCACTCATTGTTATTAACATGATTAATGGTGCTAGCACCGAGGATGTACCCTATGAGATTTAAGGTTAGCGTCCGACCGAAAGTATGTAAATGTGAAGTAAAAACATATGTTAAATGTGTATATTATCAAATAAGTTTTCAGTGGAGTGAATGGCAGTAGGAAAAATTGTTAAAGTTGAGTCATTTTTTTCATAAAAAAAAAATTAACTCGTTTACGCAGTATGCAGCCGTTTTATTGTCTTCGTTGTGGAATAAGGAAGGCACAATAATTTTATTAGTATTTCAACACATTATCACTGTCGTTATAGCCCTTGTTGTACTCTAATAACTTGTTCCGATATAAGTAGATTACAGATTGCAACGGGCCGGTTTTCGCAACTACACGTCTATGAGCGTACTTTGCATGCGAACAGAAATGTTGGTTGTTTCAAGGTAACCAAGCTTCCCCATTTACCGCAGCAGACCCTTTATGTGGTCGGCGATTTGGCAAGCGACCCTGGTTTAGCCGAGATACCCCCAACATACGTATAATTTATAACAAAATCACTAAGTAACCCTTGATTAAAAATGAAATACATGTAACTTTTGACATTGATTTTGAAAAAACTTCCTGTATTCACATATACGAGTACATGAACGGAATGCTTCAAAAAGGAATGTCACTCGGGATGTGCTAGGATATGTTGAACTAATACAACCTAGCCCTGATTTTCAATGATATCCTAATACGATAATAAAATATTAATGTGTATATATATATACACAAACACATTAAATGTAAGAATAACTCTTGACGCGAAACTTCTATGGGGACCACATGTCTTAGTATAATTAGCTCTGAAGCTTATGATGTAAAAAAAATAGAAACTAGACGAATATTCAAACCACTAGATTGGGTTATTTTAATGTTATTTCCAAAACAGAATGTCTTATGGTATTTTGCTATGGAAAAATGCGACAGATAAGAAGTAATATATACCGTACTACATAATATAGTACCGTAGAACTGATCATTTTTGTTTTGCAAAATAGGGCCGAAAAAAACACTTATAATTTTAATTCTAAAGTCTCTTAGAAATAAATTTAAAGAATTGTGGAAGGAACAATACCACCGGCAAGAGGATGGTGTGGCGATGGGCTCCCCAGTTTCCCATCGTTGCTGACATTTTTATAGAAAACTTTGAGGAGAAAGCCCTCTACGTCGCCTCTACGAAGCTGTACTTCTCCAGTAAATCCAAGGTTCTACAAGCGGTACCTAGATAACACTTTCACAATTCTACCTTCTGATAAAGTCATTGCATTTTTAGACCACCTTAACTGCATAAATTCTAAAATACAATTTACTATGAAGTTAGAGGCAAATAAGCTTTTCTAGATGTCTTACAATTTATAACCCGACGTTTCGAGTGCTTTACAGCACCCATGGCCACGGGGTGACTGAGGTGCCAGATGCACGATGAAGAATCTGGGGTACCTTCTGCTTTTAATTATTATTTTTGGTCCGATCTACGCAAAATGAGCTTACAGTGTCTTGAAGTCTTGCAGTGGTAAGCTTGGTTTTCGAATGAATTGTATAAATTATAGAATCCCAAGCTGGTGGTAGTATCCAAGCATCTTCTCTATTGAAATTAGGATGTTTTTTTTTAATTTCAGTAGCCATGCGAATCATCCTTGGTATTAAGCTTAAGCACTGCGTAAATTCATAATTTACGAAATAAAAGCAGATCATTGGTTATTGGCCTCATTTCCGTATTTTCGCGAAAAACAAGGTAATAAACAAGTTGATTTTGTTCCTATAAAAGCAGAGCGATCGAGACGAATTAAGTATTAACAAGCTGATGCCCTCGACTTCGTCCGCGTGTATATAAGTTTTTTAAATATCCCGTGGGAACTACTTGATTTTCCAGGATAAAAGGTATCCTATGTGCGTCTTCAGAATGCAAGCTACATCTCGTTATGATCCGTTCAGTGGTTGTGCTGTGAAAAGGTAACAAACCGTCAGAGGGACAGAGAGAGTTACTTTCGCATTTATAATATTAGTATGGATGTAGTTTAAAAACTTTCATTACTTCTAATTGTGACTTTTGTATGGAGTATCAGACAATTATACTTGTATGTATACATATATCTATAAGAGAAGTATTCTCTTTTGTTTGTCTGTCCGTATGAACGGATTTAACTCGAAAAGAAGATAATAACAATGAGATCAACTTGGACTATATTTCATCGTGTTTGTTTCACCGCTTCCGAAGTTACGAACAATTTTTCGATAATATCCCACGGAAGCCTTGACTATTAAAACTTTATCATAGGTCGCATAAGTCACAGGTCATTTGGAAAAGACTTACGGTTAATTGACTATCGAACGTATATACTCGTATGAATGAATATGAATTTTTGTTGATTCTCTAGAAATTAAAATATATTTTTACAGATTTATGCTATTCCGTAGAGTAGAATAGCACCTACCTATTTGTACGGACAGTCTTTATTCGTGCAGAATAATATCATAGTATGCAACGCTGTCGCTATACTACTCGTGAGAACGCAATAGGGAGTAGAGATTTATTGAGTCGTGCCAAAATAGCGGCGACGTGGTTCGCCACCCGTCACGCCTCATTCCGCGCGATGGCAAAAATGGGCTACGTTAGTGGCCTCTGCCTATCTCTTATATAGGAATAAGGTGTATTTATGTATTTGTGATTATACATCACATAGATTAGAAGTTTAATACAAAATATAAATTTGTGGCTTACCGTATACTTATAGAAATCAAACACAGTATTACACTCGTAAGAGCCTACCATAATTTGTAATATAAACATTGAAGCAATATTGGATAAAACACTAAGCTTCACTAGATTTATCGGAGAGCATTAATCTAATATAACTAAAAGCTCGTCAGCGCAGCCCTTGTCTCGTAAAATTATATAATTTAACTACTGCAAATCCATTAAAGGTGTATTTAGTGGTTAAATAAAACAACTTAAAAATGTTTCTTAATTGATGCTTCAGCTCCTTTTTACTAAATTTTATTTAAACAAGCGATCGCACTTTGGTCGAAATTTGACCGTTATTCATATTTTTTTTAAGTTTGAACTTTTTATTGAAGTTTGAGTATTTATTTGTTGGCAACATTTTAAAATTCTATGGGGACTACTCTGAGCGACTGTTTGACCACAGACTAATATGCCTTTGCCATTGGCAATAAAAACGTAAACAAATGACACATTATTACGTGATTGACATTGTCTGTATGAACGTAAATAATGAACGTTTCATTTTATTTAATCTTTTCGTAACACATTATATATATAAATATTACATTTCTCGCTTCTTCTCTGTATAAACTTTAACTATGCCAAATCTCACACTGTTTTAGATTGCTTTCTTCGTTTATCTTTCCGGTTCAAATGTTGTAAGTCAATTTTGACCTTTCCGATATCTGATTCAGCTAAAATTTGGCATACTTACCTATGTAGCTTCGGTGACAATGCTTATATGCAATATAGTACCGTGGAACTGATCAGGCGATGGAGCCGGAAGCTTTTTTTTATTATTTGATAAAAGTGACGGAACGAGCAAAACGTCCACCTGATAGTGCAACGTCTGCCCATAACAAACGCTATGTCACTCAGAATATTTCTGTGTGATACCACACTGTGCCCGTCATCCTGAGACATCAGTTCATATGTCTCATATGCCCAGTGATTACGCTAGCTCTCAGTGCCCTTCAAACTGAAACACAGTAATTTTTGCACACTACTGCTTCACGGCAGAATAACTGGCCCTGGGGTGGTACCTACCTAGACGGATTCCTACATAGGACTCCTACCATAGGAACTCAACTAAGCGATATAACTCCGTCATATATAGGCTCGTTTGATTTTTTTTATTTAGATACAAACGAGCAAGCGGCTCACATGATGGTAAGTGATCACAACCGCCCATGAACGACGGATCCGGTTCCTAAACGAGTCGAAACTGTCTCTCAGGAACCCACGTCTTCTTCTTATTTATGTGCTGTTTGTCATTATATCTAGCTGATGTAACAAAACGGATTAAAAAGTATTATGTTGGAAATAGTATTATTCTACCTTGCGAATTGTAATGTTTTGTGTGTGTGTACCGTATGTACCGTACCGCACGTACGTGTGTGCGCGTGCGTTCGCGTATGCGTTCATTTACGGCAAATCTCCTCTTTCGGGAAAGGCTGGATAAAGCAGTGGTAGATTATTGACAGGCTGTTGAGGATAATGAACTGTTCAAAGGTGAAAAATCGTCACTATCACATACAGGAATTATTAAAGAAAAAGCTATGTGAGCTTAGAAATGCCTTTTTTCCTTAATATATTGTTTACAGGCTGATGTGGATGATAATTTGTTTTACAGCTCAAAAATAGCCAATGTAACATACAGGAACATTTAAAGGAAAAGTTATGTGAGTTAAGAGAGGCCTTTGTCCAGCAGTAGATTGTTCACAGGCTGATGAATTGCTTAAAGCTGAAAAATAGTCACTATAATATATAGGAATTATAAAGCAGCACAGCGCTACTTTTTTTTGTTGGAAATTATGACGAAACGAGCAAAACGTTCACCTGATGGTAAGTGCAACGTCTGTCCATAACAAATGCTGTGTCACTCAGAACAATTCTGTGTGACAACACACTGCGCGGTCACCCTGAGACATCAGTTTTTAAGTCTCATATGCCCAGTGATTACACTAGCTCTCAGTGCTTTTAAACCGAAACACAGTAATGTTTGCACACTACTGCTTCACCGCAAAATAACTGGCCGTGGGGTGGTACCTAGGACCTACATAGACGGATTCCTGCATAGTAACTTATAATGTTCGAAAACTAACATACAAAGTATGATTTGGATTATCTGGCTGTAATTTAAGGGTTCCTCAAATCTGTTACACTTCCACCACACTCACCACCGAAAATGTAAACCCAGTCGCATTTTTTTAAATAAATAAGCTATAGCTTAGTTATATAAAAAGTGTAGCCATGCAATTCTGGATGGTAAGCGCACTAGCTCAGAAAATGCCTACTCATCTTGAAGACACCCACATTATAATCAGATGAAGAGACTGGTGCAAGCAATTTATCCAGTTCTTTGCTGTACGCATTCGGACATTTGAATGCAATGCATATCTATAGCGAATAGTATAGCCGTGTGGTGGCGGCTCGTTAAAAGAATACTACCACTCCATCTCATCCAATGGATCTCGTAAAAGGCGAGTAAGGAATTAAACTGCACTGTGCACCCAACAGCGCATGGTGGCGATGGGCTCACCACCTGTCACACCAAGTGCATTATATTGTTTTGGTGAAACGTGGATTGTGGCAGTCATCTGTTTTTGCAGTGAGTGCCCAGTCTCTGACTACCTCTTATGGGATAAAGTCGTGATCTTATGTATGTATCTATAGCGAAAGGACAGAAACCCGCAGTAGGTAGTTAAAGAATTTGATCGTGTAATTACTACGCATATTTTCCAAAATGTAAGCCAAAATGATTCATCAGACCAGGCAGGTCGGTCCAAGTCCAAGAACCAAATTAGAGTCACTGATATGTCCTTTGACACACTCTCCGCTAAGTCCTAAGCTGCTAGTTAATATTTAGTATTACCAACCCATATGAGTGCCGTATGATAGCGGCTTAAGAGAATCTACCACCCCATCTCAGCCCATGGGTGTCGTAAAAGTGAGACGGAAAATGAAAACCAGGAGATTGGCAACATAAACACAGCATCTTCCTGTAACATCTGAATAAAAAACCTGCGGTTGTCAAACCGCCAAGCGTGACAGCTATGGCAAAATTCCCCCAAGTGAGAGCTACACACTTTTGTATCAATCTATAGGGAGGCCTGTATCCTGCAGTTGACTAGTGACATGCTAAAATGATGATGATGATGATGATAAACCCATATGTGACAGCAGCACTTTACAACCCACCGGACCTATGTGTTTGGTTGTTGCAGTAGCTAAGCAGTTGGCTTCTGCGCTAAAGGTCCGAGATGTCGAATAGAATAAATATAGTTACCTACAGATACAAAATAGTTGTTGTGTGGTCTTTGAGTATGTGCAATTTATATTTGTAAGCGCACTCACGATACCGGAAAAATGCTAGTTACGATAGAGAAGCCCTCAGTGCCCTTCAAACCGAAACACAGTAATGTTTGCACACTACTGCTTCACGGCATAACAACTGGCCCCTGGGGTGGTACCTTCCTAGACGGATTCCTGCATAGGAATTCTACAATCAGTATAATGAGATGAGTGTTTAACTAGCAAAATCCCAACAGCAACGAAATTTTATGCAGCTAGAACAGTTTTTGAAACGCTTAAGCATGTTTTCTTCTGAGCCTGTGAATGTAATTTAGCGTATTTTATCAAACTTTATATATATATTGAAATCTTTCAATTAATCTCCATTACAATTATATGTTATGAACTTTTGATAAAACAATCCTACTTCATCGTCTAAACATACAGACTTTGACAAAGATTTTCCATGGATCATGTATTGTCCGTGCTGTGAATCTGCCACCTCATCTTATCCCGTGGGGGTCGTAAAAGTCGACGGAGGGAAAATTAAAACCAGGAGATGGGCGGCATCTTCTTGGAACATCAGAATAAATAAACTGAGTTTGCAATGGCAACTATTGCCAAATCCTCCAACTTGAGAGCCACAAACTTTTGTGTCAATCTATAGGCCTCCCCTATGTTCAATAGTGGATTAGTGATGGCCTGAAATGATGAAATAATGATGTACTGTTAATATTGTGAACAAAACAGATGTAATTATTTTTAACAAAACTACTTACTTTAAATAAAGCAAACTTCAATGTAAAAGTTTATGGCATTATAACAATTATATAAATGAGTGTGCTGCGCTATTTTCATTATATTTCTACAGAGAGAGACTGATTGGAATATTTTTAAACTTTTTGTGGTAAAATTTCATCAACTTTTTTCATAATAAAATATAATTATTGTGTAATCATTTACGCCATATTTTATTACAAAGTTTTTTCAGAATCAGCTAGGGTTGACTAGCAGAGTATGTCATATGGTATTTAGTCTTCCATTTTAACTTTTTAGGTGTCAATAAAGAGTCAAAAACGCTCCCCCTCTTACTCAGCAGATATCGATGCAATTATTTAGTTGGTGCTAGACCTTCCGCAGCATATTCGGCTTGATGGAATTTATAGCGCCAGTAATGCATTGCTCCGGAAGATCTTGCTTACTGTGCTTTTCGAGGATTTATTTTTAATAACGATGCCTCACAGTAGGATTTCTCCTGTATCGTGGGTACGTTTAACAGACATATATTTCACATGCACACACAACCAGACCCGAAACAAATAATTTGTTTTGCACAAATTTTGGTTCCGGCTAAGACTCGAACCCAGGAACCGCCGCGTAGAAGTCAGGTACGCTAACAACAATTCGATCTACGATTGTGCGGTGGCCGTGTTTGGGAGACATTTTTTTATAAAAAAAAAACAGCCCAAAACTAAAAGTTCTCTTTCTAAAGAACTTCTATCAATTTATGTTTTTGCGCAAAATTGGCTTTGACGGGGTTTCGAACCCAGGACCCGCCGCGTAAAATTAAGTACCCTGATCACTAGACCACGCTCCCGTCGCTATGAAACCATAGACTCAAACCTCAGTATTTGAATTTAGCGTACGAAAGCCCGTTGTCAGTCTAACGCACCCGATGCGTTGTTGATGCGTGAACAAATCAGAGGTGAGTATTACAAATTACATTTGCGGTTACAAATTGATAAAAAAAAATCCAATAAGTTGTAATTTACAACCATTTGAAATACAAAACAATCTTTGCGGGCATCATCATCAACTCCGTTTCTGTAAACAAAATTATACTTGACTTAACTGTAAATTAGTAACATTCATTGCTACGCAGACGACAGTGCCAATATTTCTCGGGAACACGTCGACGAGTACCGGAACGAACTTGTGTCTGAAGACAAAATTTTGTTAGACAAAACCTCGGACTGGGGCAAACTAAATTTAATTCAGTTCAACACTAAGAAGACACAAGTTTGCGCGTTTACCGCTGAAAAGAAGCCCTCCGACATGTCTCCAACTAGTATCGGAATCCTTGACGTTCACATCCCGAGTGACCTTTCTTTTCTTCTGGTTCATTCCGATCAGCTTGATGGAGTTCTTAGTCTCATACGCCCTGTAATTACACTAGCTCTCAGTGCCCTTCAGAACAAAACAGTAATGTTTGCGCACCCCTACTTAGACGGATTCCTGCATCCAGGAATCCTACCACCAGTAAACATAGTACTTCAATGACCGCGACGGGTATTTTATTACTTTGTTAACTTTAAATAGATAAATAATAAGGTATTTATCTTACTACTCATTTTATTAAATAAGATGTTCCAAGCTCAAACGTATGTTGCCCTCTTTTTAAATATAAATTATACAAGAAAATTATCTTAACCATTTCTTTATTAATTCATTAGTTGTCTGATAGTTTTATCTAAAAGGCCCCTTTGTAGTCACAAGCAAAGTCAACCTGAACAAAGCGGCTAACGTGAATAAGAACATTCGCATCAAACAAAACCTCATTTCGAGATCGTAACTCTTAACAATTTAATTTAAGCTCTCATTTATCTACATATAATAAAATACTTGAAAAATTGTACAAAAAAAATTGTTACTTTTAGTTTGTACTATTTTTACAAGACGACCGCGTGGCGCGTGGCCTAGTGGTTAGAGTAGCTGACTATCACGCCGCAGGTTCTGAGTTCAAATCCAAGCTGGAGTCAACATTTGTGCAAAAACACAAATTGTTGGTTTTCGGGTCTGGTTTTGTTGTAATTGTACTTGTGTCTCTGACACTGCAACCTAGCCTACCTCCGATCTTATCGCATATTACATCGGTCACGGGTAGGTTGAGATGAGTGCCCCTCTGTACGCGCATGTACACATATGCGGTGTCGGCTTAAGAGAATCTGCCACCCCATTGTGTGGTAGATAGGCAGCAGCTTCTTCCTGGAACTACTAATACATAAACTGCGGTTGCCAGCCCTCCTGCCAAGCATGGCAACAATGGCAAAATCCCCCAAAAAAGAAGGCTACAAACTTTTGCGGCATTCTATAGGGGAGCCCTATGTTCAGCAGTGTGTGATAGGATAGTATTCGGGCATTATCGCCATGGTCGAAAATAAGCCATGAGGACATCATCATTTAGTGCCAAAAAAATATGTAACCGTTTTAGTCTGTATTCTTTTTACAAGCTTTTTTTTTACTTTGACTATTATAATGCTATCAAATTTAGTAATATGAAAAGCTAATATGTTTTTATTCCCATAATTTTATTGATACTAAGATTATCCGCTGCAAAGCGTAAATTCTGTCAAACTATTGAATAGAAATTAATAGTTGATTTATACAAGTTGTTCGATGTAATGGTCCAAACCCCACTGACTATATTCTACGGTATACTCTACGGTCTACTGACCCGCGACTCGATTCCACTCCCTGCTAACCTTTGTGCAACATATATGTAGTTGGATTCTGGATGTATTTGTGATTATCTACTGTAGGTGACACTAAATCCGAACCTTCCTCTGACCTTACAGCATACGCTTTAGCAAAGGTGGAGACGAATGCCTGCCTTTATATGTGGGAATACTTACGGCACTGTAACATTTCCTGCGCAGTTGACGTCATCAGGCGGCATCCAGAAGATATCGCCTTGCTCTGTTTCGCTATTCAAGTCGACTAATATTTTCACATCCGTCGTTGTTTATTTTTGTAAGTGTTATGTACGTATGGAAAAACATGAATTTATTTTACAAAGTATGGATCGAAGCGAAACGCTAGAGGTTCCTATGTTTAGGTTGGCTGAAACCAGAAAGAATTTTCTTTGTAGATCCATAAAATGTTATAATAAAATTACTAAAAGTGCGACACAAAAAGTGGACATAGATGTTAAAAAACTTGTTAAAAAGGGTTATTATAATATAAAAGAATACGAGTATATGGTCGACAATAACAATAGTTAATGAGGTGATCGCTACCAGGCTGTTAGTTTTTAAATACTAATAACTAATGTACTATTTATTTTATAACATAACAGATTGTAAAATATGACATTTGACAAACAAAATGAAGAAAATTTCTGTGAATGCTGGTGTCCCACAAGGCTGTGTGCTATCACCAACCCTGTTTCTTCTGCATATCAATGATATGTTGCAAATTAGTAACATTCATTGCTATGCAGATGACAGCACTGGTGATGCCGAATACACCGGCCGTGCTAATATTTCTCGGGAACACGTTGACGAGTACCGGAACAAACTTGTGTCGGAAGTCGAGTTTTTGTTAGACAAAATCTCGAATTGGGGCCGACTAAATCTAGTCCAGTTCAACCCCAAGAAGACACAGGTTTGCGCGTTTACCGCTAAAAAGAAACCCTTCGTCGTATCACCTAATTTTGAGAGCACTCCCCTCGTTGCCGCAGCCAGTATCGGTATTCTTGGCGTCGACATATCGAGTGACGTTCAGTTTCGCGGTCACCTGGAAGGGAAGGCCAAATTGGCTTCCAAAAAGCTTGGCGTCCTCAGTAGAGCGCGACAATACTTCATGCCGACCCAACGCTTGCAACTTTATAAGGCGCAGGTTCGGCCGCACATGGAGTACTGTTCTCATCTCTGGGCGGGGGCGCCCCAGTGTCAGCTACTTCCATTTGACCGCATTCAACGGAGAGCGGCTCGAATCGTCGACGACCATGTTCTATCAGATCGGCTTGATCCACTGGCTTTGCGAAGAGATGTTGCATCCCTTTGCATTTTTTATAAGATCTACCATGGGGAGTGTTCCGAAGAATTGTTCGGATTAATTCCAGCCGCTGATTTTCACCATCGCACATTGCGGCATAGCGCGAAATGTCATCGTCACCACCTTGATGGTTGGCATTCCAGCACAGTGCGTTTTTCGCGCAATTTTCTGCCCCGCACAAGCACCATATGGAATCTGCTGCCGCCAGCGGTTTTTCCGGACCGATACGACTTAGGGACCTTCAAGAAAAGAGCCTATTCCTTCCTCAAAGGCCGGCAACGCATCTGCTATTCCTCTGGTGTTGTAGATGTTCATGGGCGGCGGTGATCACTTACCATCAGGTGAGCCGCTTGCTCGTTTGCCTCCTCTAACATAAAAAAAAAAAAAAAAAAAAAAAAAAAAACAAAATTTGTATCTAACGACGGAGAATAAATACATTTCATTTAATTTCAGAAGAATATATATATATATATATATATGGGTGTTTATATATATAACACATTATATATATGTGTGTATGTATATATATATATATATAATATCTAATAGCGTATTATTAAATAGATCATCATTTAGAAGAATGTGGAGTGAGTTTAAGAGTTATCTAACTCTGGACTTGTAAACCACCTTTCTACTATATATATGGTGTAGTCATTTATATGTAATTTATAAATGACATTATGTAATAGGCATTGAAGAAAAGAAAGATCCCAGAGTTTTTTGGCGGTACTTCTCAGAGACCACAGAGTAGTCTTATTTTAGCGCTAAATATGGTATTGTTATCGACCTGGATAACATTATCACGATCGCATGATGATGTATTTAACTTCAATTCCAGATGAATTAAAATTATTTTTAGTGTTTTCCCTTACCTAAAAAATCTAATAAAACTTAAACATTCCTTTTATTTAACTCGTGGTAGGATTCACCTAAGTAGGTGGGCACTGGCTGCATCTCCTCGCTGAACAGTTGTACTAAATATTTGAAGTTTTACTCTCGTCGCGCCCAAAGAGGTTTCACTTCAAAAACAACTTTGTATATGTCACAGCGTAAGAAAATTAATCCTGGCCTCGTCCTGCAGGTTTTGTAAACCTTGACTGCATAAAAAATCAATTAAATCTCATTGGTCTTAACAGATAACGGTAAAGCCATATCAAAACTGCCAGATCTAACATACCCAGACCATTGTGAGGCAGCAGTGTCTAAGTCTGCATGGTGAACATTCCCAAATTCGGAGGTAGTAGATGTGTCATAGTAGCTCAGGGGCCTGGCGCTCGCCTAAATTTCATTTTAGGCACTCGCATATGATCGACGTATGTACATCCAGCGGTGGACTAGTGATAGACTGAAATGATGGTGATGATAATGATAGACTGTATATTGTCATTTATTGTTAATGTGATTTTGAAGAATCTTTATATATTCATCTATTACCAAATACATATAAGAAATCAATAAAGGTTGGGTTTATACATTGAAATATTTTATTTTCCTGGGATGTTTGAGATGTAGCTAATGTTTAAGCGCGTCACGAAAAAACGGCGAGGTCGATTTAAGAGAAAAGATATTTATTGATAGCTTATAGTATCACTTTTAACATAGTCAATTTTTATTTCAATGGGTTAATTAGATCCGAGATTACAGCATGAGTTCTATGTGCTACGCGGTCCCAGATAAACGAAGGTCATGAAGCGTGAATAGCCGGCTGTCTATCATTAAATTACAAAAAACCATGCTCTCTCGACCGTATATCCTAATAGGGGTAATAAAAGAACAGAAGAACAGTCGAAGGTGCTTTTTAAATTACTACCATGCGAGCTTATTCATTCAAACATAAGTCAAATAACACGCGAGCGAGGTCGCGGGCTTTCGCTGATATTATTTATAATGCTACGCCAGGCCAAACCACATCACATAAAGTAATTTACTGTCGAAGATATACTCCGCTGGAACGCCCTCCCGACAATATAAAGAAAGCACCAAATAATGTAGAACCTGTCTCAAAAATATTATTCTGCCGTAATGCAGTAGTGTGCAAACATTACTGTGTTTCGTATTACTGTGTGTTTGAAGGGCACGGAGAGCTAGCAACTAATCACTGGGCATATGAGACTTAAGAACTGATGTCTTAAGGTGACGGTCGCATTGTGGTGTCACACAGAAATTTTCTAGGTGACACAGCATTTGTTATGAGCAGACGTTGCACTTACGATCAGGTGAACGTTTTGCTCGTTCCGACATCTAATCTGGTGGTAGGATTCCTATGCAGGAATTCGTCTAGGTAGGTACCACCCCAGGGCCAGTAATTCTGCCGTGAAGCAGTAGTGTGCAAACATTACTGTGTTTCAGTTTGAAGGGCACTGTGAGCTAGCGTAATCACAGGGCATATGTGACTTAAGAACTGATGTCCCAGGGTGATGGGTACAGTGAGGTGTGACACAGAAATGTTCTGGGTGACACAGCATTTGTTATGGGCAGATGTTGCACTTACCATCAGGTAAACGTTTTGCGGGTGAAAACGCGGGGCACAGCTAGTATCAACGGAGTGGTAATGCTGATTAATATGTAGTACGTATCTTAAACAGTTAAAGTACACGCGGCTCCTATTGCATTGAAGCAACATTGCCTTATATTGCGAGTACATTGTTATTGTTTAATATTGTATTTGCATCTATTCGACATTACAACACGAAACTTATGCAGCTACTTTCCTTACACTTTTTTCTCTTTCCCGAATTATTCTCATGTTCTTCTTTCATGATTTCAATTTCTTATGGATTCAGTATTAAATTTTGGATAGTCTGTGAAGGCTAAAATAAAACTGGCATTGTGTAATGGCGTCAAGAAGATAGTAGTTACTGGGCTGTTTACGCATAAAATTTATTTACATATATTATAAAAATATAAGCTTAAAACAAATAAGAAGAATTGAAAAAGAGCTTTAAATATTTTTGATAGAATAAACGCTTAAGAGAATCTACTCCCCCATCTCATCCCGTGGGTGTCGTAAAAGTCGACAGAGGGGAAAAAAAACTAGGAGATGGGCAGCAGCATCTTTCTGGAATATCTGAATACATAAACTGCGGTTGCCAACCCGTCTGCCAAGCGTGGCAACTATGGCAAAATCCTTCCCAAAATGAGAGCTACTATCTTTTATGGCAATCTATGTGGGAGGCCTATGTTCAGCAGTGGACTAGTGATAGGCTGGAATGATGATGATGATGATGATAATTTACCAGAAACGGATAGAACCGCTTGTAGGTATAAATTATACGTTAACAGAATCATTAGATACTTAAGCTAAGTGTTATGATGAAAAAATTGTTACTTACTAGCTTAGTAACTTTTGTCTCATGTACAACCTGTATAGATCTTTATATCATGTGAGAACCCAGTTGTTATAATTGTTGACTGCTAAGTCATTTAAATCATAGGTGATAATAAAATTGTATTAATATTCGCATTTGTATTATAGTCGAACGCTGACCTTAACTTCAGTAATAGGATACTCGAAACTGTCATGGGTTCAATTACTGTACCACTGAAATTGCTTAGATCAATTCTTAATGCTTATTTACTTTCTAATGAAGAAAAGAACAGGTTTGTCCGAGTTATTAAAAAAAATCGTTGCGGTGTGAAGATCGCCAACCCGGACGTATCCGAACAGTGCGAGAGAAATGTGACGAAGTCATCTCAGTTCTAAAACCCCCTTAAAAACAACTCTGTTTCCAGCAGTAGCACGTTTATTTCATTGTAAATTTATATAACTATTACAAGACGATTACACCTCAAAAACCGAATTATAGTCTAAATCGAATATATAAACCAGTACAGAGTATCTATATAATAAGTGATGTGAAAAACTCTGAAACGACGTCACAACCATTACTTGCCATTTTTTTTATTAATTGGTCAGTCATCAATAAATCTGACAAGACAACACACGCCAGTTTTAATATAATAACCTATCATGACACAGCAAAATATATAACATTGGGATATTAATTTAATCGTCTTTCTGCGAAGTTCATTTAAATTCTGGTTAAAACTGAAAGGATTTGCAGTAATCGTCTCGCAGGTTTGACACTGCAAACACGGGTGTGCGTGTTTTCCGTCTGGCTTTTTTGAGATGTTTTTCCTGCTATCTATCGACAAATTCGTATACAAAAAAAATATTATCCATGTAATACTTGCATATATTTTCTTGGTATATTGCAATTATTTTACGTACATGTATAGTCGTGAAATATCGTATAACGATTCTAGGTAACAGGTAGTGATGAAGATTTAAAAAATTGGTCAAAATGAAGGTCAGGAGTCAGGAGAGGAGGGAGGCAATTGCGCCCATTCCCTCCCCCCTGTATCCGCGCCTTCTTTTATTGGTATAAGTGACGAGGCGAACAAAACGTTCACCTGATGCTAAGTGCGATATCTGCCCACGGATGCTGTGTCACCCAGAATATTTCTGTGTAGCACCACACTGCGCCCGTCACCCTGAGACATCAGTTCTTAAGTCTCATAAGCCCAATGATTACACTAACTCTCAGTGCCCTTCAGACCGAAACACAGTAATGTTTGCACACTACTGCTTTGCGACAGAATAACTGGCCCTGAGGCGGTAACCTACCGACCTAGACGAAATCCTACCTATATTAAAAGATGTTCCGACCACATATGAAATCCATCCACCCACGTTGAAGCAGTGTGGTGGAACCTTCCCGGATTCAAAGCCCTCTTAACAATGAAAGGAGGCCTGTCTGCATCAGTGGGACATTTATAAAATGAAATAAAATAATTGTTGCGCAATAACAGACATTGATTATGTACGTATATTATATACGCAAAGGGACTAAAATTTTTAATCAAGTAATTTTCTCTAACAACTTTTTGTAACCTTGTCTTAGTGAAAATAAATCCCTCTGAAGATTGATGACTAAGGAGGGACGTTAACATTCAATATGTTAGACAGATGATCTCATAAGTATAAAGCGTTGAAACCGAAGATGTAGTAAAATACTAACGATCAGGTTAAATCGCTGACCTTTCTGAATAAAGCTATAATGTCAATATATAATGAATTAAATATTTCGGTGCGGTCGTCGTAATCATATTTTTAAGCGCGTTCTCACTAGCTGTTAATAAAAACAAGTACTACTATTGTAACGAAAAGTCAAAGTTTACAAAAGCAGCACTGGTAGGATTCCTTGTTTCCGTCTGAAGGGCACTGTTAGCTAGTGACAGTACTGGTTACCAATGTCTAAAGAACTGATGTCCTAGGATGAGCGACGTGGTTCCATAAAGAAATGTTCTGGGTGACACAGCATTTTGATGTTGTAGATGTTGCACTTATAATAGATAAATAAACGGGTAGAAAGACATATATAGAAAGATAAATTAGTACTTTATTTGGACAAATACTCGTAGAATAACAACAATCTCTTCACGAACATTTTTTATAGCGACTATGCTCATCGGCGGCCCTGCAGCTGGTCAGGTAAGATTAAGTTACCAAAATATTGTTTTATTTAAGGGAACATAAGCCATGAAAGTTTAGTGGCTCAGAGCTTCCTTGTAAACAATATTTGATGTCGTGTTAGCAAATTAAAACGACGGCTCTCGACCGCTGCGCAAAGGCACCTCAATGATGCCCAAGTCCCATGAAACCGGCGGCGCGGCGTTCGAGACCTCGGCCGCTGTATTTATTACAGAGCGTTTCAAAGTTTTAAATTAAAAAAAAAAATTAAAATTCAATTGTTTCTAGTTTACGAAAATTAAAATGCATAGGTAGGTAATTAATACAACTTGTGTAATCGCGCATAGCGCGCGAGCATATGGCTGCTCGCTCACACCGCGGCATTTTTCTAACTTTTAGCATTTTTATACCCGTCGTAACTTCTAAACGATAGGTCCGATTCGAATAATATAAAGAGCAATTTACATGTACATAATCAACCTTGACTATAAAAATAAATTACTTGACATTTAGTAGGATAAGGATTAATATTATGATATAAATGTCATCATGTTTCGATTCTACGCGTGTTTTGATTGACTACTTTGAACAAAAAGTGGTTATTGTGACTTAACTATAATAGTTAGACATATAGCCTCAAGGACTTTTTTATGAGTAATGATGAGTACCATGAAAATGTAGTACATTCTTTTCTTCATCATCAATAGTTTTTGCAGCGCACGCCAAATAATGAATTTTATTAGTATATTTTTGATACGAGTACCTTGAGTTACATCATAGCAATTTTCGTAGAGATCTCATTTTTTTTATTAAATTAAATATAACTCATGTTTAGCGCTGATAATGTAGCTTTATATATGTAAAAGAATTTTTAAAATTGGTTTAGTAGTTTTAGAGTTTATTCATTACAACCAAACATACAAAATATTCAAAACAAATTATTTCTCTTTATTATATTAGTTTAGATGAAGCAAAGCAAAGCCAATTTATGACTACTATCATTTTTTTATTGTAGAAAAAGAAGTTTATATTTAGGGGCGTTTTTTGATAGATTTAAAAGGTTAATTACAGGTTAATTACGTTTTAAATTATAGATGTCATTCAATTTGAAGTTATACTGAATACTGGTGGTAGGATTACTATGCTTGAGTCCGTCTAGGTAGGACACACCGCAGGGCCAGTTATTCTTCCGTGAAGCAGTAGTGTGTAAACATTACTGTGTGTCGGAGTGAACGGCACTGAGAGCTAATGTAGTAACTGAGCATATGAGACTTAAGAACTGATGTGTCGAGGGGACTGGCGCATTGTGGTGCCAGATTGTTGTGCAAATGTAAGTTTGTAATCGCAAATTGTGATGTCACTTTAACTTAACGATTCTTTTCTCTACTTGTGTTGTGAGACAAAGTCACTTCATGTAAAATTTCATGACTGTACTTCAACGGGAAGTACCCTTTATTATTACCCCGAAGTACAGGTTTTTATTTATTGGCGAGTATCAAAATATACGGTATAAATGGCCGAATTTTTTTATTGTGTTGACTAACAGCCTTGATTTTTTTTAACAGTTCCAAGGAAAGCTAAGAAAAAGGTTCTTGACAGACAAACAAACGGACAACAAAGTAATCCTATAAGGGTTCATTTTCTTCCCTTTGAAGAACGAAACGCTAAAAATGGACGTTGGGTATACATATCTGTTTGAGATGAATAGACTTCGACACCATTTGACCGATCACCATGAAAGTTGGCACATGAATATATTTTCTAATGGAGGTTATCCACTTTACATCATCCGCAGCATCAACTTCTACACAATTCAATCGATCGTCATGAAACTGTGTGGTATGGTATTTGAGCACGAAGAATATCTTCGTTTTCGCGCTATCCACTAGTTGGTAGCTCGCCACTAAATAACTCTGCAGTATATCAACTTCTATATAGTGCAATGTATCGCAAAAATCATGTCGACGCCTTAATCCTCAATAATAGAGATAAATAAATATACACTGGCAGAACAACGTCGTTGCCGGGTTTTGCTAGTATTAATAAAATAAAACCAAAGAAAAACAAACAGAACTGAAACTGTTCACCCTTCAACTTGTTTCAACATTAACATCTTGAGATTCTTAGTTACGTCCGTTCGAACAAACTGAGATCATTTGTATATTTTATTGTATGAATTTATGTATTCATAGATTATACCGTACTCCTGTAATCCTATCTGAAGGAAAATATATCCCTTAAAAGATTGATGACGAATACGACACGAAAGGACAGCAATATGTTAGATGGATGATCTCATAATTACTGTGCGATGTGGCCGGACTATAGTGCTAACAATCAGCCGAGTCAGTGACCTGAACGAACAGGGTTTATACATTAATATTAACGTAATGTTTACCGAGGGTCGTGTAATAAATAAATTAAGACGATTAATTCTAATATTTAAACAATAAAGGAAACAATTTTGAACGTTAAAGAGGGATATTTTCACAGCTTTATTCTAATAATTTTTAAGTAAGTTTTTGTAAACTATTAAGTGAAGTCCCACTGCTTTAAGTGTCCCGTAACTGTAGGTTACTGTGGTGTGTGTGGTTTACTGGTGGTAGGATTCCTATGAAGCAATTCATCTAGATTCTGCCGTGAATCACGAGTGTGCAAAAAATCGACGGTGTATTTAGATGTGAAGGGCACTGAGAGATAGTGTAATTACTTAGCATATGAAACTTAACAACTAATGTCACAGGGGGACGGGCACAGTCGCTCTCCGCTCCTCAAAGTAACTGTCCGGGTGATATAGCATTTGTTATGGGCAGACGTTGCACTTACCATCGGGTGAACGTTTTGAGCCACCGTACCTATCTAGACGGATTACTGCATAGGGATTCTACAACCAGGATTGCCTCTTCCGTATTGGCTTACCAGCTGATGCCCGCGACTTCGTCCGCGTGGATATAGGTTTTTTTAAATATCCCGTGGGAAGTATTTGATTTTCCGGGATAAAAAGTATCCTATGTCCGTCTCCATGATGCATGCTATCTCTATGCCAAATTCCGTTACTATCGATTCAGCAGTTGAGCCGTGAAAAGGTAACAAACAGAAAGAGGCACAAAGAGTGTTACTTTCGCTTTATAATATTAAGTAAAAAGCCGACCCCGATCGATGATAAACATATATATACTTACCTATTTGGATCGGATTTTGGGGTTTTAATATTTTTGCGCGGAACATTAATTATATTCTAAAACTAAAGTTACCTACTATAACATCAGCTACCTGTCAGTAAAAGTCCCATCAAAATCGGTCCAGCCGTTTCTAAGATTAGCCGGAACAAACAGATAGACAGACTAAAATTTTAAAAATTGTTTTTTTTTATAAGTACCTTATATAATGATTTCATATATTTACGAGAATATTACACATTTAATAAAACTAATTATAGAGATTTTCCCCGATTATATTCTAAAAACATCTGTAACATTGTAGACTTATTTGGAGACTTGTTAGCGTCAAAAAATTAAAAAATTAATTTGGAAGTTTTTATTTTTTAAGTAATACATTTTTTTATTGTAGAAAGTGACGAGATGAGCAAAATGTTGGTGGTAGCTGCAACATCTACCCATAAGAAATACTGGGTCACCTAGAACATTTCTGTGTAGCTACATACATTATGTATTATTATGTATTATGTATTTGTTATTGTGAATGTACTTTAATAAAATAAAAAGTAAAAAAAAAACAAAGAATTGAAACAAATTCCATTACTTTTCAAAAACATTATACGTAGCTGTAAAGGAATTGTTTATTTCTACTTGTTGTATTATAAAGTTGTTTCGTATACGAGTTTGCCTTTGAACAAACTTTTAGGTCTAGTGTTTTGTTTTTTGTATGAACTGAGAAAATCAATTTAGCTAAACATTAATCTTAATAGGTATTTTGCCATTGTATAGTAAAAGTGGATGTTAGTTTTTGATTTGGTTACTAAGTTAGAGCTACAATATACACACTATACTACAAGGTGACACACCTGTTAATGCCGCCAAAATCAATCTTCGTTTTTGATTTATCTGGCATTTCAATACGGTTAGTTCAATACGGGAGCTTAAACCTGCAGACCGAAGAGACTCGATTTGTTTCTGTAATAGTTTATTGCCCGACTAGCTACACCTCGCGTTAAATAAGTAGACCACATGACCACATGCACCGTCGGCGCGCAGCAGTCGACAATCACACCGCGTACACACGATTCACCCGTGTTCCAGGGCGGTTCTCACCGCCCAGAGTTACCGACACACAAGTCGACAGTCCGAATGGAGGCCCGCAGCCTCCCTCGGACGGTCATTAGACGACTTAAAATCGTATTGAGATATTCGAAATCGCGCAAGCACGGCGACAACAGCCAACGCGATACAGTCCGAATTTCGAGGTTTTTGTAGGAGTTTATTTATTTATTTATGTTTGGGTCAAACCAAACCTGGCACGCGGGCCCCTAGCACGCGGGCCCCTGGCCCGTGAGCACAGGATCCGATGAAGCTGTAAAAGCCAAAAAAGGCTAACAGCAATTACATCACCGAAATTATATACATGCACCGTAATATCCTGCGCAGTTCATAACTTATAACAATAAGTATTAAAAATTAGTTTTATGTTAATAAGTTATTGTTGCGGTAGTCTATAATCGAGATCGGTTCAACGGTTGAGCTGTGAAAAGGTAACAAACTGGGGGTTACTTTCGCGTTTGTAATATTAGTATTATATAGTAGATTTTGGCCGTGTGGTGGCGGCTTAAGAGAATCTACCACCCCATCTCATCCCGTGGGTGTCGTAAAAGTCGACAGAGGGAAAATGAAAACCAGGAGATGGGCAGCAGCATCTTGCTGGAACATCTGAATAAATAAACTGCGGTTGCCAACCCGTCTGCCAAGCGTGGCAACTATGGCAAAATCCCCCCAAAACGAGAGCTACAAACTTTTGTGGCAATCTATGGGGGAGGTCTATGTTCAGCAGTGGACTATTGATAGGCTGAAACGACGACGACGACGACGATAGTAGATTTAATAAGTAAATTTGTGATTTCGTGACACTTATATTAATCATACTTAATGACGGGCATTGGTCATGGCCTGGACAAATTGTTGGTTTTCGGGTCTGATTGTGTTGTGCATGTGATATATATGTTTGTAAAACGCTTCCACGGTACTGGAGAAATCCTACTGAGGGGCATCGTTTTTTTTTTAATTTTTTACGCCTCAGATGTTAAATTTTTTTTCTGAATTCTTTATTTTCCCATATCAAAATTTCATTATTTTCGTAAAATGATTTGAATGGTTAATATTAATTTTTTTTTATTAAAGTTAATTTAAAGAACGCGGTGACACACATTAAGAGTAGGCATTGAGTTGGCGGCATAAGAGAATCTAACCCCCCCCCCCCCCCCCATGTCACCCCGTGGTTGTCTTAAAATTCGACAGACGGAAAACGAAAACGAGGAGATGGGCAGCAGCATCGTCCAACAGCTGAATAAATAAACTGCGGCAGCTAACCCGCCTGCCAAGGGTGGCAACTATGACAAAACTCCCCCAAAATGAGAGCTACAAACTTTTGTGGTACTCTATGGGGGTGAACTATGTTCAGCAGATGATGATGATATTTTTCTTTGTGTGTGAGTGCATAGATACGAAACAAAAATTGCATTTGAAGAATTGTTTTTTTATACTTTCTGTACTAATTTATTTGACTTTATTTTCCCATTGCTAAATATTTAATATTTAAGTATTTATGTATTTAGAATTTAATATTTAAGTAACACACATATTGGCTTTTTGTTCTTGAATATATTGAAATTGTTCGACGGTTTTCAAACATTCCGCCAATCGATTAATTCGTTTTACGCTTCCTTTGTTCTACAAAATCAAATTATCGTGGGTACCTACTATAAAGTACTTTGTAGGCTAGCGTGGCAGGTCACCTAATCCCATAAAAAAATCCAAAACGTAACAATAACACCGCCAGGCAAATCACTAAAATTAAAACCAGCTGTAATCCATACTAGTACTCGTATTATAAATATGAAAGGAACTTTTTCTGTCCCTATGTCTGTTTGTTACCTTTTCACGGCTCAACTGTTGAACAGATCTTGACTAAATTAGACACAGAGATAGCTTGCCACCTGGAGATGAACATAGGATACTTTTGATTCCGGAAAATATATTTCTCTGTTTTCACGATATTTTAAAACACAAAATCCACGCGGACGTAGTCGCGGACCTTAGCCTTAGTAATAAATATTTATTAGACTTTAATATTACTTTTTTATACCAGTAGGGTTGACAATAAGAACACAGTCCACAAAATAGTAATGGGCCTTTAAACTTTCCGCCACATTGAAGAATTAACATAACGGTGAATCCACGGTGGTCCTCTAAGGACTATAATGAAATGCCTTTTTATTATTAATTGCCTTGTTTTTTACTCGCCATTATAGTTTTCAGATAGCATGAAAGTAAGAACAAAACGTAAACATAACGTTTTTCATTAATATTAAATATAATTTAGATAATTTGGTTGCAAAAAGTAGCTAGGGTCAATACAAAATGATTAAAAATTGAGTGAGTAGTTTTATACCGACACTGTCTCTGCTTATAAGCTGAAAACAATATGACACTTAACGCAAATAGAACACCAGACTAGTAGAGCTAAAGAGAATACCACTATGATTCTGCCCTTTATATTTTTAAAGAGAACGCAAACTCAGAAATATTTAAAAGTATATTTAGAACGTTAACGTCTCAAACCTCTTTTGAGAGTTCAAATCTTCATGAGTTCAAGCCATAAATTTAACAGAAAAAAAATGAAATGTTAGTAGTTTATCGATGTTAAACTAACTATGATAATGGTCCTCTCATTCTGATAATCTGCTCTTTAAAGATTTCAACCATGGTGACATGTACTGATTAACAACCAGAAGTTGTCCAGCTGCTGTTGTTGGTTGTTAAATTTACTATAGTACCGTGGGTACCTGCGTGGGTTTCACCGGTGGTAGTATTTCTATGCAGGAATCCGTCTAGGTAGGTACCACCCCAGGGCCAGTTATTCTGCCGTGAAGCAGTAGTGTACAAGCATTACTGTGTTTCGATTTGAAGGGCACTGTGAGCTAGCGTAATCACTGGGCATTTGAGACTTAAGAACTGATGGCTCAGGGTGACGGGCGCAGTGTGGTGTCACACAGAAATATTCTGGGTGACACAGCATTTGTTGTGGGCGGACGTTGCACTTACCATCAGGTGAACGTTTTGCTCGTTTCGTCACTTTATAAAATAAAAAAACAGAAGAACTCGGTCCTCCTCACCTAATACCAAATGAAATCTTTATGAACATTCTAACTTAAATATGAGTAAGAGTACATTATATCTACGTTACAGGTACTGGGTTCAAAAACACTAAACGTTTGCTTTTGGATATCGTTGTGTTCTGCATGTGAAATATGTCTGTAAAATGCACTCACGATACAGGAGAATCCTACTTAATGATGAAAAGATTTTTTTTCTTATTTTGAATAATTTGTATGTATACTCCAGAAATAATCCCGTGTCTTCCGTGGTCCCTTTGTACAAAAATATGCAAATGTCGCTTAAAAAACATAAGACTTCATTTCCTGTTTATATTTTCACGCAGCCATAAAGATGTAGGTCAACGATGTATCCACAAGACATTGCGAAGTATTTTTAAAGAATTTACTGTAAGAAATAACCCATCTATCGATTATTACTAACCCTAGTAACCACTACAATCGATTGATTTCTGTTTCCTACCAAATTAATTATTGATAAATCTCGCAATGAAGCTCATTGAGTGTTCATGGTCCATTTCGAAATGCAAACGATTTAAAAAAACCGACTTCCGTATTCTCAGTACCCCTAAAATGCTTTATACGAGTTGGAGGATTACGGAGGAGGACTGATAGATCTGTCAGAACTTGACCTAATTTCCGTGCGACCCCTTTAGTGCCACTCCTAAAGTACCCCTTTCCACCACCACCAGTACCATTGCTCTACGTGGTAAAGAATTATCGTTGAACATACATACAGTTACAACCTCCACCTTTTTTGGAGACGGTTAAAAAGTTGTATATTGCATACTAGTAGCGCTTATTGATGTGAGGCATTTAGTAAAGGTTCCCGATGGTGATAGTTTGCTTATGAAGGCTCTTGACTGGGGCAGATTTGATACCTTGGCTGCCCTATGCCCACGGAAGATTGTCGCCCGTCTACTACCTGCAAAGCAGGAAAAATTTATTGTAGTATTAGATTTTTATTTTTTTTTAATAAACGAAGCCCACAGTAGGATTTCTCCTGTGTCGTTGGTGAGTTTAACAGACATAAATTCCACATGCACAAACACCCAGACCCGGAACAACTATATGTAGGCTACAAATATTTGTTCCGTGCGGGAATCAAATCCGCGACCCGCGACCCGCGGCGCAGAAGCCAAGGGCTTAGCCACTGCGCCAACCAAGCCGACTTAAATGAAAGTAAAAAACAACGAAAGAAAGAAACAAACAACGAAAGTGTACATGATGAAAATATCTCAATCAACTTCTTTCGGCGGCCCAGACCTACTCAGCCGAAAGAAAAATTCGCCACTGGCTCTTGGTGGAAGGCATAACTACATAAGGGCGGTCGATGTCCAGCTATGAATAGCCTAGTCTGATAATTGTGACATATAATTTATATATTTTTTATTTGATTATTATTAAGTGCCGAGACGAGCAAAACGTTCACCTGATGGATTAATAACAATATTTTTATAATTAATAACAAATGCTGTGTCACACCACCACACCACACTGCGCCCTATATGACACTTAAGAACTTATGTCTCAGGGTGACGGGCGCAGTGTGGTTCTACACAGAAATATTCTGGGCGACACAGCATTTCTTATGGGCAGACGTTGCACTTAACATCAGGTGAACGTTTTGCCTTTTTTGTCGTTCACTTTCTTCGTAAAAAAAAAACTTTTTTTAGTGCTTTGTGGCGACGGCATTTAAAAATCATTCTATCTCGACCCATGAATGTTATAAAAGTCGACAAAGAGAAAAAGTCGTCGTCGTTTCAGCTTATTACAAGTCCACTGTTGAACATAGGCCTCCCCCAAAGATAGCCACTAAAGTTTGTAGCTCTCATTGTGGAACGATTTGCCATAGTTACCACGCTTGGCAGACGGGTTGGCAAACGCAGATTATTTATTCAGATGTTTCAGAAAGATCTCCTGGTTTTCATTTTCCCTCTGTCGACTGTTACGACACCCACGGGATGTGATGGGGTAGTTAGATGGGTAGCAGCTTGGATTATCTAAATAAATAAACTGCAGTTGCCGAACCGCCTTCTTATTGTAGCAACTATGGCATATACATTCCCTTGTTTTACGGGGGAAGTTAATGTGTATCATTGAACTTGTATTGCATTGGTAGGCTGTAATATTTTTTCTATAAAGAATATTTGCAATGTTATTATCATTACAAATTTTCCTGTTAACCACTCCAACTAACCTTAAAAGCTTGTGCCAGGGTGTGGTTCACGACAATAGTCGAATGGCGGATCCTGCGTCGTCAAGTTCCATTTTTTTTTATTTTAATAAACAGTCCTCATGTGTGCGTTTTATATTTAATACAACCAGTACTGAAAACCAACAATTTGTCGTTTTGCGCAAATGTTAACTCCAGCTTTGATTGTAACCCCGGATCTGTAGCGTAGGTAATCTGACCACATGGACACGATGCATGAAACTTATCATTACAATCAATAGTCTAAGAAAAGCTTATTAAGTACTTAAATGATCATTCCGCTTATAAATAAATGTTTGACAAGACTAATGACAGTTCGCCGCAATCGATCGAAGTTATTAAAATCTTTCCAACTGCAATAAATTTCAGTTTCTTCCACTTAAAGTGAAAGCCGCCGAATTACTTTGGATCCAAGTTAAAAATTAGTTTTGCCAGAATTCCATTCGCATTGTGATTAGGATTAAGTTAATATATAGTGTCTAAAGAATCTGGATTAGTCAATATACTTTTTTATCTTTGTATACTTGTTTAGCATGTTTGTATGTATATTTAAAATGTATGTATATTAGTATATATGTATTAATGTGTTTGTTTAGGTATAAATATATGTATATATGTTATCATTTATAAGTCATATATAATTATTGTTAAGAACAAATACTTTTTTTTGTCTGTTGGTTCTACGTACACTATTATTACCCGCATACATCAGCTATCCTCTTCACTCCAAGGTTTGCTGGAAGAAAACTCTTTTAGAGTTATGCTCGCCTTTATACATTAACTACCTGTCACTAGATTTAATGTTAATAACATAGTATACATAAAGAATAAATAAAAATAAACAGAAGCGCGTTAAGCTCTAACTTTAATATTCTGTGAGAGTGTGGCTAATTCGCGTTGAGTTATCTTTTAATACTTGTTATAGTTAATTGTTTTTTTAATACTCGTAAAGTGATGGAGCGACCAAAACGTTCTCCTGATGGCAAGTGTTACATCCGCCCATAGCAATGGGTGACACAGCACCCAGAACTTTTCTGTGACACTACACTGCGCCCATCACCCTGATACATCAGTTCGTAATTCTCATATGCCCAGTGATTACATTAGCTCACAGTGGCCTTCAAACCGAAACACAGTAATGTTTGCACACTACTGCTTCACGACTATATATATACCGACCTAGACGGATTCCTGCATAGGAATCCTACCAGTATTTATGTAAATTATAATATTTTTCACAGTATATATATATATATATTTGAGGTTTTTTTTTATTTATGTTGTTGTATTGAGCGTAGCAACGATGAAGGTAATTTCTTGTTTCTTTTATTTGTTGTATTGAGCCTAGCAACAATGAAGGTAATTTATTTTATTCTCTCTACTCTAATTAACGTGCTCCAGTCACTCTGCAGAACATCGAAACCATGTTCAAAGGATAAGTAGCTTAAACGAAAAATACATAAATTATTGATTTTCGGGTCTGGTTGTATTGTGATAGTCCTCCTGTCTCTTAGTCGTGTAGCCGCAGAGGGAGCGGAGTGACGGTATTATGTAGCGCCGCTCCCCCTATTATCTGCGCCCGAGTTAGTCCGTAACCTCCGCGTAGCAGAATCGGGGGTATGGTCGACCACATAATTGATTTACCACCCTTAGGTTGAATGTAATTTGCACATTACAAAACTAAAAGGTCTACTTTAGCTTAAAATACTAATGTGACTATTAAATACTTTTGTTACCTCTGCATGACGTCAGTGTCGTATAATTTACTATATTCCGCGTTTAATAAAAAAATATTTGAAAGAAAATGTAAATATAATTATATAATACATAATGAAATGTCGTAGCATTTATTTTTTTATTGTAATATAATCTATCAGAACGGATTAAAGCATTATAACAACATTAATAAACGAACATGTATTATGTAAAGCTCATTTTTTTTTTAAATGAAATAATTATCATCGAAAAAATGGCCAAAATATTAACGTTTAGAAAAAATATAGATTTTTTAATTTTGTATGTTAGTTGCAATAGTTAACTTGTTATGATTTTATTTGACAATAGAGATTTTTTTTTTAATTTTTATCACACAATATATTATTTTATTTTCTTGAAATAGTCTGAAAGACTTTAACGGTACCTAAACTATCCGAAAACATATTACTGTAAGATTTTATTCTTTTTTTTATTTTATTAAAGTGACGGAACGATCAAATAATTCACCTGATGGTAATTGCAACGTCTGCCCATAACAAATGCTGTATCACGCAGAGACTTTCTGGGCACCACACCGCGTCCGTCACCCTGAGACATCAGTTCTGCTCTCATGCTCTCATAGCCCTAATATTCGATTTAAAAAGAATTCGAAACAATTTGGTCTGATTATTCTAAAGCGTCAAAAAACTAAAACCGTTAAAAAAGTAGCTGATGGGCTAATTTGGCAACACTGATAAAAATCGACAGCTGTCAGCGTCACTTAGTATTGACATTGACAGTGACAGTGATTAATCTTTAAAAAACAAAAGTTTAATATTCAAACCGATTTTTTTTCGATGTTTCTGTTTTTTTTTTTAAATAAACAATACAATTATGTTATTAGTAAAGCAAGACCTATTTAAAATGTGTTGATAACAATGACTAAAATTCGGGATTACAGTTACAGCTACACTCCATTAAGGTCTGAATTAGGGTAAGTAATAGATAATAAGGCAAGCATTTGATTTGTTTTATAGATGTTATGATGGGAATATGAGAGACAGTGTTGGAAAAATGAATCTTCGGTTAGTCTATTATATTTTGTGTGATATATGTTGTTCTATTTTGAGCAATATACATTGTTGGCATTATAGTATTCTCTTATAATTCAGCTGCAATAGCGAAATATAGAGAAGTGAGTAATACATAATACTACTGAAATAACGATAATAGTACGAAACCGATCCAATTGCAGAAAGGTGTAAGACAGGGTGATGTAATATCCCCGAAACTCTTCACCGCTGCATTGGAAAATGTTTTCAAGCTACTGGACTGGAAAGGATACGGTATCAACATCAATGGCGAATACATCACTCACCTTCGATTTGCCGACGACATAGTCATAATGGCAGAATCGCTGGAGCACCTTAGCGCTATGCTCAATGACCTCAATAGTGTCTCCCAACGGGTAGGTCTTAAGATGAACATGGACAAGACGAAGATTATGTCTAACGTCCATGTCACACCTATACCGGTTATTGTTGGGAACACTACGATCGAAGTTGTTGACGAATATGTATACCTAGGACAGATTGTCCGACTAGGTAGGTCCAACTTCGACCAAGAGGTCAATCGACGGATCCAACTCGGCTGGGCAGCGTTCGGGAAACTGCGTCACATCTTCTCGTCGAGTATACCGCAATCCCTCAAAACAAAAGTGTACAACCAGTGCGTGTTGCCAGTGATAACATATGGAACCGAGACGTGGTCCTTCACTGCAGGCCGCATGAGGAAGCTCAGAATCGCTCAGCGAGCTATGGAAAGGGCTATGCTCGGAGTTTCTCTGCGAGATAAAATCCGTAACGATGTTATCCGCAGCAGAACTAGAGTAACCGACATAGCCCTAAGGATTAGCAAGCTGAAGTGGCAATGGGCCGGCCATATAGCTCGGAGAACCGATAACCGTTGGGGAAGAAAGGTTCTCGAGTGGCAACCTCGTACCGGCAAACGCAGTGTAGGGCGACCCCCCACTAGATGGAGCGACGACCTACACGGTTTTGCAGGAAGTCGATGGATGCAGGTGGCTCAGGACCGTGTTTTGTGGCAATCTATGGGGGAGGCCTATGTTCAACAGTGGACTATGGTAGGCTGAAATGATGATGATGATGATGACTGAAATAAGATTGTTAGTCAAAGCTTGGGTTAGGTGATATGAGTTAATTAAGTAATAACTCCCGAACATCTGTATATCCTTCACTGCACTCCTCCTATTTTGAAACCAAGCTTTTAGACCTACGGCCTGCTATATTATTTTGGTCCTAATTTAAAAAAATACACTTCTGTTAAAAAAAACATGTGGCTTAAATTTAAGTGACTGTTTCTTCAAAACATAGTTGCATGCACTGAAAGCCTGAGGCTAATCAATATATGAAGGTGTTTTATGAATTGAGATAAACCTTTTAAACTATATTTTATTTAGTGTCATAAATATATAACAATGAAATAGAGAATATTTAACATTAATCAGGTATTAATTTAATTTATTTAAACTTTATAACCAAAAAGATGTAGAAAAGACTGACTTAAAGCTTATAGGCATTCTCTTCCACACTACCACGTAGTTGAGCAGAGAATACATTTTGTGTGTATAGTGTGATGGATGGCAAAGGTTGTAAATAATAATACATTAATTTCCACAGTAAACAAATACAAACATATATATAATCATAGATACTAGCTTAAGTACAAACATACATAGAATCAATACATATATATAACATAAATATCGAAAGTTTCTGGAATTAATTACACACATCATATAATTAATAACATGTAGTAGGAAAGAAAGAAGTTCAAAGCAGAATAAGAAAAATTAACCATTTTATACTAATTTAGTGTCTCAGAATATCCTTAGTGTAGATATTTTAAAGTATAATTGATTTTATCAAACCATGTGGTCGTTGGTAATGTATTCCAGTTTTGCTGCATGTGGAGTAAAAGAATTATAAAAACTGATACTGCAGACAGGGGTGTGGAGGGTAAAATTATATAGTATCTATAAATATACAATAATGGTGACAACAAACTCGAGAATCCCTCAAATTTAAGAAAAGAGTTTATGTGGATTTTACATAAGTCAATGATGAAAAACAATATTGTATATGCTTAAAGTTCTTGAGTGGGATCAGTGTAGCATATGTCGGCATGATCAAGTATAGGCAGAATCGGGGCTTGAACAAGCTTTTGCTTTGGTTCTGCCAATAGAAAATCAGCCTGTAGAAAGTTGTGGGAGGGAGCTCCCAGCAAGGCACGCCTGGAAACACGACGCGCCTTCCATCACGACTTCTATCTGTGTGCGGAACGGACAGACCCTAATCCACAAGGGCAAAGAAAACAAGCACTCGAAAGTACCAGCTTTTGCGGCCCCTGTGGTTGATCTGGTTTGTGGCTTCGCCGCCGATCACATTTCGGCCACGGAGGGTAGGGGGAACGGCGCAAAGTATTACCGTCACTCCACTCCCTCCGCAACCCCGCCAAAGTCGTGGAGGATAGGGTGGCGCATCGCAATACCACACTCACTCACACAATCCTCTTCCCCCGCGACTCCGTCTCGGCTGCGGAGGACAGAGTGAGCGGCTCCAACAGGCCGCCACTCTACTCCCCAGCAGTACCCCTGTTCATCTTCACAGTGGCTTGGTTCTCCACGGTCATGCTAAGCGGCTGCCACGACAAGACAAAATCCCTTGGGTGGAGGCAGGTACTTACCTCCTGCTAAACCACCCCCGCATAGGAGTCCTACCTATAAATTATTTTGCTCAAACAACACTTTAAAAACTTTTGCCATTGACAAGTATAAAAACACGATATAAAAATATTTCTATACCTTGATAAATTATGTATTGTTGTTATGTCTACGACTGAAACCCAAAAATGTTTTTCTTTAAATGACATACAACCATTCTGACCATATTTATTTTGAACGTTAAGCTCGACGACGGCGTTTGTAATAATAAATCAACAAATACGATTTGGACTGAGCTTACTAACGCAAACTCGATGACTTGTTTACACGTGTCAATACTGTAATATTTATTTTTGATAACAAGCATTCGTTCGATATAATCACTTAAATCAAAAACCTCCAAAGTTCATACATTAAACGATGTCCACCTGCTCAACGACTGTAGCGACATCTTTTGGTCAATAACCTAAGTACACTATCGTCAGTCAACATATAGAAATTAGTAGCGGTATAATGCTACTTTATGCTGGTATGCTATGAAATGCGGTACATAGGACAATAACAATACATGCAGTCACGAAAACCAATAATTTGTATGTTACTGGTGGTAGAATTTCTATGCAGGAATGCGTCTAGGTAGGTACCACCGCTGGGTCAGTTATTCTGCCGGGAAGCAGTAGTGTGCAAAAAATATAAGACTTAAGAACTGATGTCTGAGATGTCTCAAGGTGAGCGCAGTGTGGTGGACACAGCATTTGTTATGGGCAGACGGAGCTCTTACCATCAAGTGAACGTTTTGCTCGTTTGGTCACTTTGTACAATAAAAAAAATGTTTCGCAAATATCGGCTTCGACTGTGATTCGAATCTAAGACTGAACAGTGCAGCAACCTGTTGCTGTGGTGACCGTTAGGCCAACTGGCCTTTTTATTAATGGTGATGAATGTTCTGGGTGACAGCATTTGTTATGGGATTACGTTTCACTTACCATCAGGTGAACGTTTTGCTCGTTTCGTCACTCTTTCGCATAAAAAAAGATCTTCTTGAGTGTGTTCATTTGGTTGTGGTATTACTTTGCTTGTGAATGCTGCTGGCGGGCGTTATTCATATGTATTACGTATATTTTATTACGTACTTTTTGAACTAGGTAATTAAAACATATTTTTAATGTCAAATTAATAAATTATTTTTAAACAATTATTAAATAAAAAAGATAATTAATTTTTCATTTTACTAGCGGATCTTAGCAAATTAATTATGTTTCTCTCATTTACTATAGGTGGATTACCGCAAAGTAACGCCTGATTCTATTAACCATCTAAAATACTTTATGCTTACGTGTTTGTGGTTGATCAATAACTGAGAGTGATACGCGAACAGAAGGTCAGCTAAAACGAAGATTAGCGGAATTAATGGACGCCGTGTGAATAAAGAAGTAATACCATTTCCTTATCTCTCAGTTAGTTCTTTGTTAGTAACGCTTTTACTTTACTACATTTTAGATTCAGTTGATAATGTTCATTTTCTCGTGACAACACCCCTTCTGATTCCTCTGAGTCTGGTCAGTCGAAGATAAAACTTAATCCGATTTATTTTTATTTTTGTAAGGGTACCTTTTTTCCCCATTATAGGCAGGCTATTATAGGCAGGCAGTATTTCCCATCAAGTGAACGGCGTACCCGTCTCGTCTCATAATAATACATACGTACATACATACAGTCACGCCTCTTTCCCATAGGGCTAGGTACTTATATATAATAATATATAGGATAACTTTCAATAACGTAACGCTCAGGAGCCGTGGTAGCTCAGGGACTAGGCGCTCTCTATAAAACTCTTAGTAAGCGAGTGACCGGGGTCCAATTCCCGTTGCCGGCATCACTAAAATTGTTAATTGAAATTTAAGTGCTGATTTACCACGTGCTCGGCGGTGAAGGAAAACATCGTGAGGAAACCTGCATGTCTGATAAATAAAAAATATTTCCAAGACATGTGAAGTCCGCCAACCCGCATTGGAGCAGCGTGGCGGATTCTTCCCGGCTCCAAAACCCCTATCAGAAATGAGAGGAAGCCTGTGCCCAGCAGTGAGACATTTATAGTTACTTTACTTTCTTTTACGTAACGTTCACAATTATATGCAATGCTGTCACTATACTGCTCTTGGGAACGCAATAAAGTGATTAAGAATTTTTAACTGGTACCCAAAATGGCGACGACGTAGTTCGCCACCCGTCACGTCTCGTTTACCGCGAGGGCGAAAAGCGGGCTACGTGAGTGGCCTCTGGTAGCCTTTTATGGGAAAAAGGCGTGACTATGTGCATGTAACTTTTAATTACAAAATGATCTGTACCGCACAGGACACACTGTGCTCTGTACTCATCGTCCTGATTAGTTATATCTATACCTACATTAATTCCACTACCGACTGTGTCCTAGTAACCAAACACACGACTCCTTGGCCGCAAAATAACTAGCACTGTGGTAGCTTAAGTGAAGCGAAGTCATCCATAAACGACCTGCCAGAAAGGAAGAGATACAGTGAGGTTAAAAAGATATTACCCATTTCGTGCTACTCGACTTTCTGCTACTATAATAGAATCAGGCGTTAGTGTGTTCTCGGCGGCTGTCTGACGTAAAGTCTATGACACTTGATAATGCCTCGTTTTGTGGTGAAACACGTGGTGTTTTCTCGACTTCAGTGGTGTATATTACCTAGTGGTAGTATTGTAGTGGTGGGTATCTAGTGGCGTTCCTGGTGGCGGTGTTAGTTTGCTTGTGCACGCCACGGAGGGAGGGCGGGCGGTGCTCTTTCCAAAAAAAAGGTATTATACACCATTTTTTTATATTTCGCATGCGGATTAGCGTTAGTTTAAAGGAACTTACAACAGCTTCATTTAACTAACGATTCTGTATTTAATATAACTAATTTTACGGATTTTATCGCGTTTAATTTTTAAACTATTTATAACCCGACGTTTTGAGTACTTTACAGCACCCATGGTCACGGGGGGACTGAGGTGACAGATATGATGTATATAGTTTAAAAAATTAAACGCGATTAAATCCGTAAAATTAGTTTTATTATATTCGCATAAATATAAGAAATCATAACGATTCTGTAGTTCATAGCAAATTATAATTGTTAGCACAACCAGTAATACGACTTTCGTTGATTCAGTGATAAAAGATTTGTTTCTTTAGCTCGGTAGTACTTAAACTGTTAGCTCGGTAGTAGATCTTTAACTATTTTTTTTGTGTATTTAGGACAATTGTGGGAAACATACTGCCAGTGACAAAGTCACATTATGTTACATATATCACACTTCCCGATTGCTTGACGCGCTTGCTGCATAATCCAATCAATATTAAACATCAAAAACGCAACTATGTCGTGGGTCCTGGGTTAGAATCCTAACCAGAGCCAACATTTGTGCAAAAATATAAATTGTTAGTCTTCGGGCCTGGTTGTATTGTGCATGTGAAATTTGCCTGTGAAACGCATCCACGATACAGGAAAAATCCTAGTGTGAGGCGAGTTTAAAAAAGTATCAAAACCCAACGAAATTCAATACAACTGCCACTTTCCGAGTTAGGACCAAAAAAAGTTAATCGATTTTAACAGGGTTTTTTTAAAATTTTAGAACTCTAAAAACAACGATATATTTATATGAAACATCCACACAAAAAAACTGGTACATTTGTATAGGAATTTAAACGATAATAATATTGAATCAGGGTAGAATTCTAAATAGGCCGCAAGATACACATAAAAATAACAAAATTTCGCTTAATAATTCTTTATTTTATTGGATAAGGTGACGAAACGAGTAAAACGTTCACCTGATGGTGAGTGCAACGTCTACCCATAACAAATGCTGTGTCATCCAGAACACGTGTGACGACACCACACTGAGCCCGTAAGTAACCCAGTGCGACACATCATTTACAATGGGCAGAGATTACAATTACTGTTTAAATAATATTAAATGTTTTAGGACAAATTTTAGTAAGGTGTGCATTCAAACCCGGGACACGCAGCATAGTAGTCAGGTACTCTGACCACTCGCCCATGTGTTTAATACAGGCGAACAATGGATTGCTATCGCGGAACTCCGATTGTTATATTAGCTTAGCCAAGGTTTGTTACGTTAGTTCCAACATCGTAAATTATGATTTTGCATGCGATACAAAACGATCGAGTACAAATTTTTCTAAATTTCTACTAATTTTTTTTTTTGGGCAAAGTGACGAAACCAGCAAAACATTCAGATGATGGTGAGTGCAACGTTTGCCCGTAACAAATGCTTCACCCGGAACCTTTCTGTGTGACACCACACTGCGCCCTGAGACATCAGTTCTTAAGTCTGTCATGCCCAGTGATGTGTGATGAGTGAGTGACGCCAGCTCAAGTGCCGAAATACAATACCGTTTGCACACTACTGCTTCACGGCAGAATAACTAGCCTTGAGGTAACATATACCTGGACGGATTCCTGCATAGGACGGACTGTACGGAACATCATGGTATTTCAAAATGAAAGTAGTGTCATTGTAGTTAAACGCAATTTTTTTTTTGGTCGTTTCCCGTCTTTACATCGAAAACTTGTAAAATTATATGTGCATATTAAACATAATCAATGAAAGGCTTGTGCCAGCCATATATTCATAACCACTAAATATACATAACTTAATGATTTCTTATATTTACGCGAACACTACACATTTAAATGAAACTAATTTTACGGATTTTATCGCGTTTAATTTTATACTATTTATAACCCGACGTTTCGAGTGCTTTACAGCACCAGCACAGTGAAGCCGGCCACAGTCGAGCGTGTACCTGCAGTCCTACCATATGTCAGAGGAGTCACGGACAAGATTGGCTATATCTTGAAGCGGGCTTCCATAAAAACATTTTTCAAGCCGCCGAAGAAGATAAGTCAATTTTTACCATCTGTCAAGTGTAACATCCCTCTACAAGATGCAGGAGTATACAAGCTGGATTGTGAATGTGGTCTCTCCTACATAGGGCAAACAAAAAGATCAGTAAAAACCCGCGTAAAAGAACATATAGCTGATGTGAAGCATCGCCGCCCCAGGAAGTCTGCAGTCTGTGACCATGTTCTGGATCATCCCAACCATTACATCAGATTTGATAAACCACAAATCCTCGCAAAAGAACACCGATTCCTACCAAGGATGATTCGCGAGGCTATTGAAATTAAAAAACATCCTAATTTTAATAGAGAAGATGGTTGGGTATTACCACCAGCTTGGGATCCTATAATTAATAAAATTAAGTCAAAAACCAAGCATACCACTGCAAGACTTCAAGACACAGTTAGCTATTTCTGCGTAGATCGGACCACAAAAAATAATTAAAAGCTGAAGGTACTCCGGGTTAACTATGACATCAGGACATCTGTCACCTCAGTCCCCCCGTGACCATGGGTGCTGTAAAGCACTCGAAACGTCGGGTTATAAATAGTATAAAATTAAACGCGATAAAATCCGTAAAATTAGTTTCATTTAAATATACATAACTTTATGGGTTTCACAGATTTAACGGTATCCGTGGGCATGGAAACCGCAAGCTCTTATGGCAGAGGCCACTCACGTAGCCCACTTTTCGCCCTCGCGGAAACGAGACGTGACGGGTGGCGAACCACGTCGCCGCCATTTCGGTGCGAGTCAAAAAATTCTTACTCCCCATTGGATTCCCACGCGCAGTATAGTGACAGCAATGCATATTATGGTGTTATTCTGTGTATAAAGGCTGTCCTTACGATACCTTAGTCGCCTCTTACGACACCTCGGTGGGAAAGAGGTAGGTGCTATTACCGGACATCTATTCGCATAAGCATTAGACGACTTTAAATATTTAAGATTTTCGAAATCGCGAAAGCACGCAGCGAACGCGACACAGTCCGAACTTCGAGGTTTTTGTAGGAGTTTTTATTTATTTATTTATGTTTGGGTCAAACCAAACCTGGCACGCGGGCCCCTGGCCCGCGAGCACAGTATCCGATGAAGCTGTAAAAGCCGAAAAGGCTAACAGCAATTACATCACCGAAAATATTTATATTCGCATAAATAGAAAATCATACAAAAATATGTTACGAATGTGAAGTTACACGTTAAGGCTCTTTAATTTTTTTTAATTGCAACCCGATGTTGAACATTAATGAGGTCCTGAATTGTAGTTGTAAATACGTTTGTCTCGAAGCCTATTTACTCTTGCCTTGAACATGTAAAGATCATTTTCGTCTGAAAAAATCGACGGTGACGAAGATTTCCGTTCCCATGCTGTGCGCAAAATGAAAGAATAAATGGATGAAATTCATCCTTACGTGTCTAGTCGTTGGATGTCTAAATGGAGAGGAAGAATGAAGTTTCTGTGCTACTAACAGAAGTACAGGATTGTTATCTGTAATGTAAGTGATCTCACTTTAAAGAAAGATTCGGTATCAACCGATCGGTTGAACGTCAACGTCGATGGAAAGAGTGGGATAATTGTTTCAGTAACTAACGGCCATTTATTTACCAATATTATGTATATTTAATTTTTAAGCAAGTAAAACTCATCATCTTATACATGATTTTTGATTCCTACGCAGAAGTTCGACTAGATAGGTACGAGTACCACCGCAGGGCCAGTTATTCTACCGTGAGGCAGTAGTGTGCAAACATTACTGTGTTTCGGTCTGAAGGGCACTAGCGTAATTACTGGGCATGTGAGACTTAAGAACTGAAGTCTCAGAGTGACGGGCGCAGAGTGGTGCCACACAGAAATGTTTTTTTAGGGGTGGTACCTACCTAGATGGATTCCTGCACAGGAATCCTACCACCAGTAAAAATGTTATAGGTGACACAGCATTTGTTGGCCGACGTTTAACTTAGCACCAGGTAAACGTTTGTTCGACTCACCACATACTCCTCTAAAATAAATTACTGGCTTCCTAGTTATCAATATTTTTTATATGTACGTATATCGGTATTTAAAGTTAATCTCCATACAAAGTTCAATACCCAGTTATCAAGTTGCGAACAATTCAAAACAGCGCTCCTAGCGAATTTGTTTCCACTGAAGTTTTCTTCGAACATGTCATATCGTTTCCAATTAATTACCATTAATCAACCAATATGATTTAACCCGCATGTTTTTACGGGAACTGGATATTTCATATCAACTCCGAGGTCATCTATCAGTTACATTAAACGACACGTTCATTGTTCTGGTTCCCTTCAATTCGTTTATTTCACGTGCCGCCAGCTACAATGTCAACAAGCACATACTAGTGGGGGTTTTGGTCGCGTGAGTGGGCTGATCAGTCGATTACGGCGGGTGAGAGGCGCGGGCGTCATAGACTTAGCAGCCGGCCTCGAAATATTCTACTTTGAAAATAACTTTCATTGCAAATTCTACTTTACTCATAACCGATAAGGCCGTGTTTCCCTTGTTAAGTAGTGTTTGAATAAAATCGCGAAACAGTGACCCGCAGTGGTGTAGATTTGTGATTGTGCTTTGAAAATGAACGAGGACAACACAGTGAGCGATGACTTGAAGCGACAGGCAGCTATGTTCTATAACTCCACGGAAAGGTTAGTTAACTATAGACTTATATACGAGTACCTTTATGGGGGTGATATCAGAAAATACTAAAGGTCTCAGCCACGTGATAAATTTATTTAGGCGAATTTCTCTACAGATTATTACTAACGCAACAAGATATTTGACATCATATAACTTGGGAAGCAAAAACATTTATATGCAAAGTAATTGTTGCTCTTTGCCCGTACGTGAGAATTCATTCTACTGCATACTTTAACGTGCAATAATACAAAACACGAAAAGTCTTAATATTTTTTGTTATATCATGAGACGATCGCCAATCCACCCGCCAAAGCGTGGCGATTATAGCAAATTCACGCAAATTGGATGATGATATGTCCTGTAGTGAACTGTATAGAGGCTGGTGAAGACATGGTTTTTTAGTGAAGAAAAAGACGAACGAGCACCTCGCCCACAACTTTTTGTGAGCATCGCACTGCGCTCGTCAACCTGAGACATCAGTTCATAAGTCTGGTATACCCTGTAATTACACTATATATCAGTGCCTTTCAAACCGCAACAAAGGATTGTTTGCAGCTACTGCTTGACGACAGAATAACTGGCACTGCGGTTGTACCTACCTTAGACGATTCATAAGTTTTTATGTAAATTAAATTTAAAAATTCTGGAATAGCATCATTAGTAATTTTTTTTTTTAATCTTCTATCTGTCCATCGATTTCTTACATGCCTCTATTTTCTTTTAAAAATTTTAAATTAATTTTGAAAACGGAATCCCTATAATCAACTATCGATACACCATAAAAATTAAATAGATTAATCGGTCTGTGATTAAGAATTTTTCTATTTAAAATGTTTGCGACTTTTTGGAATATTATAAACATTACTAATAGTATAGTATAGTATAGTAACAGCCTATAAATGTCCCACTGCTGAGCACAGGCCTCCTCTCATTTCTGAGAGGGCTTTGGAGCTGGGAATAGTCCGCGGCGCTGCTCCAATGCGGGTTGGCGGACTTCACATCTCCTCGAAATATTTCTATTCCTCGGAGATGCAGGTTTCCTCACGATGTTTTCCTTCGCCGCTAAGCACGTGGTAAATCAGCACTTAAAATTGAAGAACAAATTTAGAGGTGCTGGCAACGGGAATCGATTATATGTATATTATATATATTCAAAACGAATATAGTAAATTTATGTAACTTAAAAAAATACCAGCTAATAGGTAGTATCAGTATCAGTTGTTCATTGCAAATTTATTTTCTAAATTGCCACATGCTCAGCGGCGAAGAAAAATTTCGTGAGGAAAACGCCATGACTAAGAAATAAAATACGTTTCAAGACATGATAAGTCATTGGATTCAAACCCACATTGGAACGGCGTAGCGGATTCCAAAACCCTCTCAGCAATGAGAGAAGCCCTGTTTGCCACAGTTTGCCATTTATTAGCTGTGTGTATATATTCATCATCATCATCATCATTTCAGTCTATATCAGAGGGTCCCAGACTTTTTTTCAAATATACCACTTTCAAAATTTAGCTGGTTCCGGTGGACCCCATGCATTTCTACCATATTCCCAAAACTATAACTGGCTAACCCTTTTTTTGTCACGCCAACGTAGACCCCCGTCGAGTCTCTCTGGACCACTTTGGGAACTAAGGGTGTATAGCTAGTTCACTGCTGAATATAGGCCTCCCCCATTGATTGCCACACAAGCTCTCATCTAGGGGGGATTTTACCATAGTTGCCACGCTTGGCAGGCGGGTTGGCAACCGCTGTTTATTTATTGAGATGTGCCAGGAAGATGCTGCTGCCCAACTCCAGGTTTTAATTTTCGACTTTTACGACACCCAAGGGACGAGATGGGGTGGTAGATTCTCTTAAACCGCCACCACATGGTAATATACAGGGTCATTCGTAATGTCCCGACAGGCTGGGCTTAGGGACGATGTGTATATGCCCCAAAGAATATAATGAGCGTCGTAGCGTGATACCTGTAAGAGATATGTCGACTTAAAAAATTTGCTTAAAACTCATAGGTGACTACCCTATTATACAGCTGATCGAGGCAATGAACTCATTAATTTAATTGGGCGTTCTTCCATTGAGCTGCCATCGAAAAAACTCGCAAGTACTACGATGACATGAAGCTTAAGGAAATCTGTTGCGAAGTAAATCTGTTAGTATGACGCCTTAGTAGGGTAACATAAATTAAATGGAAAAGAAAACGTATTTTGAATTTGTCCGGTTCGGGGCAAGGACTTTCTGAGTTAGGGTCGCGTAAAGTTTTACAAAACAAATAATTTTAAAGTTTTGTATGGGCAATTTTAGTATTCAATTTTGTCATTAAAGGTTCGCCGTTGTGTTTTTCAGATCAAAGTAGCATAGGTAGGTGCCGGGATGTTATATCAATTATGAATAACGTTGTATACTTGTTGTGTGTATACTTTACAGTGACGAAACGTGTGGTGGCGAAGTAAGAAATTCTGCCACCTCATCAAAATAATTCCACTGATACTTCTATCACTAATCCGACAGCCAAGCGTGGTGATTACGGCTAATCCTCCTTTCGTGGGAATGGCATAGGTCCAGAAGGAGACTCAAGCAGGTTGATGCTGAATTTAATTGAAAATATACGCTTGGGTGGTGGTAGGATTCCCATGCACGATTCTGTCTATAGAACACCACCAGGGGCCAGTTATTCCGCCATGAAGCAGTAGTGTGCAAACATTATTGTGCTTCGGTTTGAAGGGCACTGAGAATAGTGTAATCACTGGGCATATAAGACTTAAAAACTGATGTCTCAAGGTGACGGGCGCAGTGTAGTGTCATATAGAAATTTTCTGGGTGACACAGCATTTATTATGGGCTAATGTTGCACTTACGTTTCATCACTGCATCCAATAAAAAAAATACTTTCATATGATTACAAAATTAATATTTCAGTAAACTTCTATGATAGGTCGCTATTCCATGATATAGCTTATGCATGTCTAGTTTGTAAACGAAATAAAGTATGCAATGTATTCTTTACACCAAAGGTAAGGTAGAGTACCATATCAGATATCCGCGAAACCACAACCTCCAAGGCAAATAAAACAACAAATAAAACATCTCTGACTGCGAACTTCCCTCGTCACACACGTATTTATAATTTATATCAATGCTGTTTTTTATGGAGAAAGAGTTACAAACGAGCAGACGTCGCTCGACAGTAAATAGACACTGTAAAAAAAGAGAGCTTGCAATTCAGTACATTTTTTTTTATTTGATAAAGTGACTGAACGAGAAAAACGTTCACCTGATAGTAAGGTACATGTGACAAAAGTAAAACTTATATAAAGCCAGTAGGCGTCCGTCAGAGTAGAACAGCACCTACCTCTTTCCTACCGAGGTGTCGTAAGAGGCGACTAAGTTGTTACGGGCTGCCTTTTTTCGTGCAGATTAACACCATAATATGCAATGCTGTCACTATACTGCTAGTGGGAACGCAACGGGGAGTCAGAACTTTTCTGATTAGTACCAAACTGGCGGCGACGTGGTTCGCCAGCCGTCATGTCTCGTTTCCCGAGGGGGCTACATGTGTAGCCTCCGCCTAGTCCATATATGGGAAGGAGACGTGACTGTAAGTATTATGTATTAGAATTTTGATTTAAATACAAATAAATCCGTACACGGCGTGAATAAGTTGATATCTTGCAAATGTGTACTTTATAGGGCAGCTGTTTTAAAGTTATGTTTTAGGTTATACAGTTTTTTTTCATTGCATAATAGTTTTCACATAATTTTAATTTATTGTAGAAAGTGACGAAACGAGCAAAACGTTCGCCTGATGGTAAGTGCAACGTCCGCCCACAACAATAACTGTGTCACCCAGAATATTTCTGTGTGACACAACACTGCGCCCGTCACCCTGAGACATCAGTTCTTAAATCTCAAATGCCCAGTGATGACGCTAGCTCACAGTGCCCTTCAAACCGAAACACAGTAATTCTTGCACACTACTGCTTCACGGCAGAATAACTGGCCCTGGGGTAGTACATACCTAGACGGATTCCTGCATAGGAATCCTACCAGTAATAGGAATCCTACCACCAGTACATATGAATAATATTGAATTATTGTTAATTTCGGGAAATATAAAAGACTTATCAAGTTGTTCATCGACGACTTTTCAACTTATTCACGCCTTGAATGGCAATAAACATGAATAACAAAAATGTCCCTGTAAAATAACTGCTCAGTATATAAATAGGTGAATATTAATTGAGAATAACAAAAAGTTGCACAAAAACGCTTCACTCTAATTCAAACTTAAAATTTTACACTCATCGCGTCCAAAGAAGTTTCACTTCTAAAACTAACACATATAAACCATGATCGGTATAGGTGCCTCGCCTCAGTCACAACTCATTAGAAACTCGGCGAGCATATCAGCAATGTCATGGCGAGTAAAATAATTCGTGGGAAGATTGACGCTGTAGACTTGAGTGCCGGGCTGTGTCGATTATTCGTGTCAAATAATTACATTCATAATCGTAAACACAAAATGAATGCCTCGCTTCCTCATCGTGCTCAACGCTCTCCTGGACACAAGCCCCGTGTGGGATCTGTTTGCGGATGATTGGCCGGTATTATTGTCGGAATGTATGAAGTTGTCTTTAATTAATGTAATTGGTGGACCATTTTAATTAAAGTAAAAAAAATAAGTAAGGTGCGTGCAGTCCCGTTTTTCTACGGTGTTTTCTAGGTGCGTTGTCAACCCCTAGAAGATAGTATGCCGCGGTTCCCCGATTGAAGTAGATGACCCAGTCGAAGTCGAGCTCTCTCGGACACCCATCGAGTTACTTACGCGCACTGGGTAACGGTCCAAGCCGAACTTCCCTCTCTGGAGCTCTTGTGCTGATCAACCACAAATGAAGGTTTCGGCTGAGCCCCATTAGCGCCGGGCCATCTTTCAATCCGGCGATGCTGTAAAAGCCCACGGGCTAACAGAGACCATCAGTCTTAAAAAAAAGTCGCGACATAAACCAAAAATAAGAAAAATAGAACGATTTGCCAAAAAAGGGTTCAATACTACAAGTTATAGGTTATATACCTAATCAAACTGTCATTAAAAAAAATAACATGATTAAAAGAAGAAAGACGTACCACTTTCTGTTCTCTAGGTTGTGGGATACATATTCATTTGATAAAAAAAATATTCGGTCAGACATTTTTTTTTAAATATATCATATGCACATATAAAGAACCATTTAATTTTTTAGAGTCCAGAAAAGAACAAAGATGTCAATTGTTTTCAGCTGTCGCGATTGGTTATTTTTATTCGTATTATTTTTCCAGTCTGAATAAATGATACGAACTTTTGCGCCATGCGAACGTGTCTTTTGTACCTTTTGACCTTTTACTGATGCCTGTTTTTACTTGAACATGTTTGTTATTCAGGCGTTAAGCCCCCGTGTTTATTGTTAACGAGCGGAGTCCAAAGCAATGTACGCGGGGAGTTTAGAATTCTTGCAACAACAGTAATATATTTATTTTATGGAAGAAAATAGGTAAAAGTAGACGCCGTGTGGTAGCTGCTTAAGAGCACCTACCACCCCATCTCATCCCGTAGGTATCGTAAAAGTCGACAGTGGTAAAATTAAAGAGAAGATGGGCAGCAGCGTCTTGCTGGAACATCTGTATAAATAAACTACGGTTGCCATCTCGCCTGCAAACATGACAACTATGGCAAAATCCCCTCAAAATGAGAACCGCAAACCTTGTGTGGCAATTTATGGAGGAGGCCTATGTAAAGCAGTCGACTGGTTAGGCAACCAGTCCACTGCTCTACATCTCATTTTCTTTCTTTTTCTTCCATTATCATCATCAATTTAAGCCTTTAAATGATGATGATAATGGAAGAAAGTGTTGATACGTCAATCCATAACAAATGCCGTGTCACCAGAACATTTCAGAGTGGCACCACACTGCGCTCGTCATCCTGAGACACCAGTTTTTAAGTGTCATGTGCCTAATTACACTAGTTAGCAGTGTCCTTAAGACTGAAACACAGTAATGTTTCCAGACTACTACTTGAGGGCAGAATAACGGGCACTGCGGTACACTACTAAGCGAATATATTATAACGGGAAAAAGTTTTTGAAATTTAAATTCAAAAACCACGAATGTAAATTACTATTATTTTGTGTTTGGTTTATTCTGGATATCTAGAGTAAAGCTTTGTTAAATATATTGTTTTTAAATATCTGATTTTAATGCGATTCTTGTGGGTATAGTGTCTGTCTGTCGTAACTCGTTACCATCCGAACTCCTCACTTTGGTGCAGCGCTTTGACTAAAGTCTTACCTGATGTTAAGAGGTGTGAACATGAATAAAGCACATCCGAAAAATTACATCATATCTTCAAAAGAATTGGTGATAAAAGATATGAATAGGTGAGTGAGAACGAAATGAAAGATGTGCCTTTGTCTAAAGGGTGATTATTGCAAGACGTGCGTTTTTACTTTTTCCGAATGTTTAGTATGCAGTTATTTCTTCGTTTACTTTGGAAACCAAGTTTAATAAAACTACGTTTTACGCTCACTATTTCACCAGCTCCATTTTGATCGCGTTTATGAAAAGAAGTTAACATGAAATGTCGTCACAATCTTATGTAAAAACCTGTTGCATTTCGTATTATGCAACAAACATCAAACAGCCTGTTTTTAAACATACTTGGGCACATAGATATGCAAACAACAAACAATACGAAATATAAAATGTTTTTCGGTTTATATATTTGTACAATTGAGAATGACATCTCTAAACGTGTTTCTCCTTATTTTTTGATTCTGGCAATTATCAATTACTAGCTACCAAATCAAGCCAATTTTGCCAATGTCGACTAATAATTTAATTATAACAAGTACTTCGTTTCGATAGACAGTAAAATGATAGTTGACTTTTACTGATGATTCTTTGGACTGATGAATGATGACGGAAATGAAGATTTGCTTCACTGATGGTGACAAAACCAAAAGTACACTTTTGGTCTTAAATTGAATTTTCCATTTACTGTACACTTTCAACAGCACTTGCTGCATAATATACTATCTATCAACTATATAATAAATTACAAAACTTAATAAAAACAATGTTCTGGGTGATACAACATTTATTATGGGCAGACGTTGCATTTACTAGCCGGTGAAGTAGGGGATATATATATATAAATATATATATATATATATACTTTCTTCCATAAAAAAAACTGTATAATAAAGTATAAATAATATCAGTTCTTATCAGTAATTGCGTAATTTACGCATATTGCACTGCGATATCACACTTTCATAGTAATTTAGGTAAAGATAAAGGGGGACAATATTGGAATGATATTTCCTGAAATTTCATGTTTTTTCGTTATTGTGTTGGTTATGTCGTCACGACCAATTGTGACATTTGACTGTTGGTACGATGGGTGGATTTTCATAAGAGCCACGCTTCGTAGGCTCGGATTTCCCCTAGTAAGATGTTCAAAATGTCCCAATCAGCCGAAAAAATCATTACCACAGATTTTTGGAATTCAGATGGTATACTTTTGATTACAAAGAAAAAAATGTTTCTGTAATTGGAGAATATCGTCGCTGAAATTATGAAAAGGTTGAAAAACACTATGAGGAAAAAATGGCACGAAAAGTTCAGCACACGCGAGCTGCTTTTTTTGCACGACAACGTGCATTTAGTGACGGCGGCTCTACAAAGATTGGACTTTGAAATTTTGGCACACACGACCACAATCAGGACTGTACGGTAGTCTACATTAAGCCCCTTGCATTTTATTACTTTATTATCAATTTCCAAAAATTCAAAATGACGTTGGAGAAAATCATCATCATCATCATCATCTCAGCGCATCACCAGTCCACTGCTGAAAATAGGTCTCCCCATAGATTGCCACAAAAGTTGTAGCTCTCATTTTGGGGGGATTTTGCCATAGTTGCCACGCTTGGCAGGCGGGTTGGCAACTGCAGCTTATTTATTAAGATGTTCCAGGAGATGCTGCTGCCCATCTTCCGATTTATATTTTTCCTCTGTCGACTTTTACGACACCCTCGGGATGAGATGGGGTGGTAGATTCTCTTACGCCGTTACCGCACGGCTTCTTGGAGAAAATAGCGTGATGACAATGTCAAGACCTCGATTTCTGCCTATTATGGTTATGATCTGACAAATGTATAAATCTAAAAGGGGAATATTCTTAGAAGAAAAATTTATTTGAGTTTGATTTGAAAGTTCTTGGACTCCACTCCGCAAACTTTACCTCCTCTAGTATACACAAAGCTTAAGTCAAGGAGATATTACCTATTCTATAAACTTTTATTTGCCTTTAAGAACCATATTATATAAACCAAATATCCTAAAATAAAACATTATTTCAAGGGTTATATATCATATGTTGGTAATCCGATTAAGAAACCTCTGCCTCCTTTCCAAAAGAAACGTCTTAGCCCTTTTGTCTCGAACTCCGTGTGAAATAGTCAACATATATTTGCACTAGTGCAGATGTGCGATTATTCGGCGAACTTAAGTCTTATGTTATAATAATAAATTTCAGTTTAACATCTTTTTATTTATTTTTTATTTTATTAAACGATGCCCCACACTAGTATTTCTCATGTATAAATTCCATAATCAGGCCCAAAAATCAACAGTCTGTGTTTTTGTACAAATTTTGGCTCCGGTTTGGATGAGAACCCAGTGCCTGCGGCGTACAAGTACTCTGATCACCAAGCCACGCGGCTGTCTGGCTGTGATCAGTCCACTTCAGAATACGCCTCTAACAAGTTTAGTGGTAATCACCTGGCAGGCGGCTTTGCGATCGCACTACTAGGGAACCTCGCACCTTAGACGCTGCTGCATTACTGGCCTAGATAATTCAGGTCGGACATATACACCACCACCCACCCAAAATAAGCCAGCCATAAACGTCCGCAGTACTAGAGGAATTGCGGGTGCGGTGCCGGCGTTTAAGAAATGAGTCGGCTTCTTCCAGGAAAGTCCCTAATCGTATAGGTCCGTAAAAACTGCTGGCGGCAGAAAAAACATTAGTCGCTGACTGGCAGACTGGTCCACCGCCCGGTCGTGGCGAAATTTATGTATGTAATAGTATACAATTATATATATATTAAGTTATATATTACAGAAAAAATAACACCTATTCCTACAAAAATTGTCTCTATAGAAATGATAATTAACGTTCATCATATGTTAGCGTTAGCGATGTACATGTCAACGACAGAGCGTCGCCAAATCTTGTCTGAGATGACTTAAAATCAATAATAGTTAACTTGGCGCAATACTTTAAGATTAATACAGAATATTTTTGCATTTATAACTTCATCAAAGTGATTCATACAAAACTATCACTATAACATACATCTAGCTTAAAGATTCAGATCTTTCGCTTATAATTTCGTTAAACATACAGTAGAGTCACGCACGTCAGTTTATACACAACTAATTAAAATATTATTTTAAAGATAAATTTAATTTAAGACACGAATATTGTTTTTGGGGATTAACTTTCACACTATGAACTGAACAGCCGATAGGTGCCCGGCAGAGTAGAATAGCAACTACCTTTTTCCTACCGGGGTATCGTAAGAGGCGACTAAGTTATAGTACGGACAGCCTTCATTCGTGCAGAATAACACCATATTATAAAGTACCGTCACTATACTGTTCGTGGGAACGGGAAGAATTTTTTTACTCATACCAAAATGGCGCCAACGTCATCCGTCATCCGGCTACGTGTGTGGACTCTGCCTACCCCTTATATGGGAAAACGCGTGACTACGTGTATGTGTTTACGTACAATGCATTCTCATAATTTCGTTCCGCTTGTCCTTATATGTCACAGCATTATAACTTCAAAGAGTATTTGGCCGAATTATTAATATTCTCTTATATGGTCATAAATGTGGAATATTCGAATATGCAAATTTTTGTTAATGATGTGTGTTAATAAGTAAAATATTTTTATCTCAATCAAATTTCTAATAAATATAATAAACTTGACTCCTGTCACATGGTCTGTGTCGCACGCGCTCTTTTTAATCGAATTCGATAAGTAATAATTGTAAGGTTTATAGCAATTAAGCTTATTTTTTGAAATAAAACTTAACTTTCGATATAATGGAACTAAAAAAATCTGAACTGAACCCGTCACAACTTTCTGTAGTAACACAAGAAATCGTGCAAAAATCGAACCAGCGATTCGCTCGCATAGCCATTGCGCCAACACCAATCAAGCCGTTAAACGTGGAAGCGGATACGGTCATGGTTTTATGTTACACTAGTGGTCGACCAATGGTCGAAATTCGACCGTACTTCGTCAACTTTTTTTCTTGATATAATGTATTTGTAAAACATTTATAAGGTTTAAGTTTCTGCTGTCCTCTATATAAACTTTAACTACGCCAAATCACACACTCCTCCGTGCGCGCAATATGCTTAAAAAATGTTACATATTTTTTTCTTAACATATTTATATATACATACGTTCCGTGTAGTTGGACTCACCGTACTGCTATTGTTACTGTTTGCTTAATACCCGCAATTAAACATACAACTGTAAATAGTTTTTAAACTTTTTAGAGCGCAATGAGAGTAAAATTTCAAGGTTGAATTTGAAAACAAAGTTTTCGTTTCCGTTATTATTAATTAATATTTATCGATTAATTAATACATTGTTTAAATAATGTATTAATTAAACACATTGATCAAACAATGAATTAATTAATTTACAATATATGTGTACAGTAAGTGTGTAATATATTTGTTAATTCATGTTTATTTAACTTCTACTACTAATAAGTTTCACTTCAGTGAACATGTGTTTTTTTTATTACTTTCTCATTAAGTGAATGTTATGTTAACTTTATAAGAAACTATTTAACTTTAGCGAAATAAAGACCCTTATCATAAAATAGAGCAAGTCTGTATTGTGCCTTAACATTCTCTTTTTTGTGTTGTAAAGGTTTTTATGTAATTTTAAATATTTACGGACAATAAATAATGATAATTAAGAATCGTTGTGTCATGGTGTTGAGCGCAGTGAGGTGCTACGCAGTACTTTCTAATGTAAAGTTCTGAGAGAGACAGCAATTGTTACCGGCAGACTTGGCACTTACCATCAGGTAAAGACTTGCTCGTCTCCAGACTTACTTACATTTAAAAGAGCGATCGTTTTGTTACATTGAAAATTAGTGAAGATTTCATGACATTATAAAATGCATGTGTTGCATGTGTGCATGCTAGTGTTATGATACTATTTATCACCACGCTCGTATCGTGACTGGTAAAACTTGACTTATTTTCGTCAGGAAGATATCAATGCTTCAGACATATGGCGGGATTACCATATCATACATGCTAGTTCCAAATAACCAAATCGGCTTTTACGGAACGTTCCACAGCGACAACCTCCGATTACTCTTGAAAATTGTCAAGTACTAAACCCCTGTTTAGTACTTGACAATTTTCAAGAGTAATATAATAAACTTGACTCTTGTCACATGGTCTGTGTCGCACGCGCTCTTTTTAATCGAATTCGATAAATAATAATTGTAAGGTTTATAGCAATTAAGCTTATTTTTTGAAATAAAACTTAACTTTCGATATAATGGAACTAAAAAAATCTGAACTGAACCCGTCACAACTTTCTGTAGTAACACAAGAAATCGTGCAAAAATCGAACCAGCGATTCGCTCGCATAGTCATTGCGCCAACACCAATCAAGCCGTTAAACGTGGAAGCGGATACGGTCATGGTTTTATGTTACACTAGTGGTCGACCAATGGTCGAAATTCGACCGTACTTCGTCAACTTTTTTTCTTGATATAATGTATTTGTAAAACATTTATAAGGTTTAAGTTTCTGCTGTCCTCTATATAAACTTTAACTACGCCAAATCACACACTCGTCCGTGCGCGCAATATGCTTAAAAAATGTTACATAATTTTTTCTTAACATATTTATATATACATACGTTCCGTGTAGTTGGACTCACCGCACTGCTATTGTTACTGTTTGCTTAATACCCGCAATTAAACATACAACTGACTGGTAAAACTTGACTTATTTTCGTCAGGAAGATATCAATGCTTCAGACATATGGCGGGATTACCATATCATACATGCTAGTTCCAAATAACCAAATCGGCTTTTACGGAACGTTCCACAGCGACAACCTCCGATTACTCTTGAAAATTGTCAAGTACTAAACAGGGCTTGTTGGATAATTTTACCAGATGTCCAGTGTTTATGCTAGCTCACAGTGCCCTTCAAACCGAAACACAGTAATGCTTGTACACTACTGCTTCACGGCAGAATAACTGGCCCTGTGGTGGTACCTACCTAGACGGATTCCTGCATAGGAATCCTACCACCAGTGAAAGATATTGTGTACATAGTTAGCATCGTTGAAATCGATGGACGTATTTATCAAGCTTCCCGCCAGATCGGGTGGTCTGATCTAGGGACGTCTTTTCCAACATACATACAAGATTTATTTGTATATATAGTTCGCATCAATGAAACTTCGTGTAGGACGTATGAGCTATTTCTTAAAGTTCTCATGTAGTGACATAAATGTCGACACAGGGTATTTTTAACAATGCTGTAAGTGTTAACGCAAACACAATCAATCTATTGTCCGCGTATATTAGAGAAGGGTCGGATGCAGTGACAGTAATACGGGGACAGTCCGGGAAAAAAACAGTATGAAATCAGAATCCCACCCGTTGTTAATAAGTGAGAAGATCCTAGGCGAAAGTAGACACATTAGTCTTGAAGATGTCTATTCACTCTGATCTTGCATGTGATACAAACCCAAAACTACTGAGCCGATGATCGTCATTCACGATACCTGATTGTTAAGTCAAGTACGCTCTGCATTCAAACACATCGTCGTCATCATATTACTTTACATTTTAATACAAAAAAATAATACAAATTTCGATATTATTTATAATTTTCTCGTTAACAAACGATTTTCTTTATCTTTCAGACTGCTTTTATTATGCAATTTACAACGTCTTCCTTATCTTGAAGCAATTCATCAATATCGCGCAAAAAATCTCTTATTAAGTCTTCTATTCTCGTGGGCAATTACTTTGCCATCAAGTCACTAATGGCTTTTGTATCCCGGGTCTTCGTTATTGTCTTTGGATGTCGTCCATTGTCAATGTTTGTTTTCAATTCTTTTTATTTAACATGCATTTCTTTTAAGCATTCTATCCCTTTCATTTAGGCAGAAAATTCTCAAGTGTTATTGGTTTATGTTAACGTTTTTTTAGCTTTTCTCATATATTTCGGGAAGAGGACGCAATGCGTTTGCCTTCAATTTCATAGTAAATTTCATATACTAGCAATTTGCCTTCATTCCCCATTATCGGCATAACTGAAATAGTTCTTGTGTTTTAACTGCTGATTTAATACCCCGTATTTTTGAGTGAAGGAAAGTCTGGTGTCTGTTTTATAAAATATCACCTTATTGTATACAAGTTGATGCCCGCGACTTCGTCCGCGTTTTAAATATCTCGTTGGAGCTATTTGATTTTTTGCGATAAAATGAATTCTATGTCTGTCTCCAGGATGCAAGTTATCTCTGTGCCAGATTTCGTCGAAATCGGTTCAGCGGTTGAACCGTGAAAAGGTAACAAACAGACAGAAGGACAGACAGAGTTACTTTCGCATTTATTATATTAGTATGGATGTAACGTCTACCCATGACAAATAATACTGTATCACCCAAATAAAATTCAGTTGATTGCTCGTACCATTTGAATGCTGGCGATCTACAGCTTTATCTGCAAGTATACTGGTGGTAGGATTCCTATGCAGGAATCCGTCTAGGTAGGTACCACCCCGGCGCCAGTTATTCTGCCGTGAAGCAGTGGTGTGCAAACATTACTGTGTTTCGGTCTGAAGGGCACTGAGTGCAAGAGTAATCACTGGGCATATGAGACTTAAGAACTTATGTCTCAGGGTGACGGGCGCAGTGTGTTGCTACACAGAAATATTCTGAGTAACACAGCATCTGTTATGGGCAAAAGTTGCACTTACCATCAGGTGGACGTTTTGCTCGTCTCGACACTTTATCAAATAAAAAAAAAACAGAATTAATGACCGCAACGATGCTATCAAAAATATGAATGTTAATTTTGAAGCCATTAGAGATTTGTCAATCAGATTTAACGTTGCTGTTAACCCATCCAAAGGTGATGGATTTTTACTTTTTTTTTCAATATATTTTTTCATTTGCCAGATACCCTGCCGAAGCCGTCATAAATTATAAACTATGACAAGCATATACCCAATAGTGTACTACGTTGTAGCCAAATGTAGTTTAAATTTTACCATATTTTTTACTTTGTACTAGCGTCGATTTTCCATCATTTCCAAACGCAAAATGACAGACAAAACTTTCATTTTAAAACGCTGTGTAATCGAGTGGCGATTCCTAAGAGATTTGCTTCTTCAATGTGGGCCGCAGATATATTACAGTAGACACAAATATTTCTATGGCCTAGAGATAGGTGCGTTTGTTAATTATTGTTTTTATAAATTCTATTGTTTGTTTTTATGAATACTAAGTTTATTGTCACTTAATTTTTTTCAAGGAGAAAGTAATCAGCAAGATATTTTCCCATCCTCATTTCTTCCAGTAATTGTGTTAGTTGAAGTTGTAAAGTGTCACTGCGTTAGACTTCGCCCCGCCCGTTGTACGCTCCGAATCGCACGGATAGTAATTAAATTACAGTTGGAAAGTTTGTTTGTTTGAGGAATTCGTTCGACGAATTAGATCGAAAAAAAAAACAAATTTCATCACATTCTTAGTAATTTAATGTAATCAAGTCCTTCTGTTTTATTTCAGATTTTATCATTCGTTCCACGTGAAAACATAATAAAGTAACAGCCTTTAACAGCCCCGCTAGCCGAATCGAAACTAAATTTAATTATTTTAGGACGGTTTGAAAGTCATTATTTTTTTAGACCACCATCGCTACTCTGATCCAGCACTTCTTTGCAGACTTTACATGACACCAAAAATCAGACATGACGGTTTCCTCGGATTTGTTCCCTCTGAGCTAGCTACCACGGCTCGTAGTAGTTTGTAACTATTCACTAATAGGTACTCAACCTGTTCATATTTAGAATGGGTCAACCTTCTGGGGCCATATGATGGCCAATTTGTTCGGAAAAATAACACGCTCTAACAGAATACCGGCGTAAAGTGGCAGCACAAGACTTTTTCCGTTTCGTATTGAGGGTATCATGAAATACCGGTGATATCTGAGTATGAGGCGTTTGCCGTGTGGTGGCGGCTAAAGAGAATCTATCACCCCATCTGATCCCGTGGGTGTCGTAAAAGTCGGCAGAGGGAAAATAAAAACCAGGAGATGGGCAGCAGCGCCTTCCTGGAACATCTGAATAAATAAACTGCGGTTGGCAACCCGCCTGCCAAGCGTGGCAACTATGGCAAATCCCCCTCCAAAATGAGAGCTACAAACTTTTGTGGCAATCTATGGGGGAGGCCTATGTTCAGCAGTGGACTAGTGATGCAAAAGAAATAATAAGTCGTTCTTGTTTCTTCATTAAGGATGGATGAAGCAGTTTGGATCACGGTGGTTACTTAGCATCAAGTGTACAATGTAGTCGTCCCGGAACTGCCGAACCTGTTACGGTATAATATTAAACAAGATTCTCTTTTTTTATTTTGTTAAAAACGATGCCCCCGACTAGGATTTCACCGGTATCGTGAGAACGTTTTTAGATGAATTTCACATGCACAACTCAAACAGACCAGAAAACGAACGCTTTGTGTTTTTTTTTATTCGATAAAGTGATGAAACGAGCAAAATGTTCACCTGATGGTAAGAGCAACGTCTACCCATAACAAATGCTGTGTCACCCAGAAAATTTCTCTGTGACACCACACTGCGCCCATCACCCTGAGACATAAGCTCTTAAGTCTCATATGCCCAGTGATTACGCTAGCTCTCAGTGCACTTCAGACCGAAACACAGTAATGTTTGCACACTACTACTTCACGGCAGAATAACTGGCCCTGGGGTGGTACCTACCTAGACGGATTTTTGCAAAGGAACCCTACCACCAGTAAAGTAGTGTTTATTGTTTAGCTGTGTAAACGGATGTATTAATTGATAAAATTGAAATTCAATACACAAGTCTTATTAGAAAATCCTCCCCTGTCATTAAACAGGTAACGACCTGTACATATTATAGTGTCACCACTTGATCTAACTATTCAATTGTCCTGATCTCGCAGGGCCACAAATCTTGTTGTAATAATTATTTAATCAGAAAACCGACTAAGCCGCAGCTCCAGTAAAATCCTGCAGACGGAAACATTTTTCTGCGATAAAGCTATTCTTTTATTATGAATATAACAAGTAACTCCACTCTGCTGAGACCGTGTTTTCACGTCCTATTTTTCATTTGTTGATTTTACTTCCCGAATAAACTAATGTTATTATTAAGCCCGATATAAGAAATATTACTTAAGTTTGCCATAACGTCGACCCTGCGCCTGTTTTCGCCTATTTTAGGCTTACTCAAAAAGGCATGTAGCCTTTTTAAGCTAATTAACAACCCATCAAAAATGTCAACGTTACTTGATTAAACTTAGGAAGAACTAAGACTAACATTAAGCAAGCGTAGCAATTACGATCAATTATCTCGACTAGGGTGATACTCTCGTTTTACAGTGAACTGTATAAGTGTAATGATGATGGTGATGCACTTTGTACTTATCTATTTTATTCACTACACTCACTATTTACTACGACGGCTCTTTACCACATACTCGGTAGAAAAAGAAAACATTGTACTCGTAAAGACATGTGATGTCCACCAACTACCAAAGAGAAATGTATGGGCTTGCTACGTAAAAATTAAAACTTTCAAGCGAGATTAAATGTTATTCTTCCTTATAACCTGGAAATATTTTTTATAGCATGGGAAAGATAAAACATAATGAACTATCGTTAAAATGGCGTAAAATCCCGGTAAACATTTCTGTGAACGTCATTCCGACAAACTGTTATTAGAAATTCCTTTGGTTATTCTTGTTGTATAGGCCCTTTGTCACAATTTCTTGACCTAATTCTTTCTTTATGGTAGATTAGGACTGCCTCTAATAAAAGCAAAATAAAAAAGGCTACTGTGACTCGTTGTTGGGGAAAGTAAATTGTGCTTAGGTAGAATATTACTTTTAGACAACGGTCATATAGTAACAGGTTTACGTTCTATGTCATTGAAAGTTCTTTGTTACCAATACCGGTCTTAATATAAAATATTGCATTGGAGACTCGTTCGCTACTCCTAGTTCGTTCCTACTTCCGCGTGTCCGTTAATTAATGTCTTATTTTCGTAATGATTTCTTATATTTACGCGAACACTACACATTTAAATGAAACTAATTTTACGGATTTTATCACGTTTATTTTTGTTATTTATAACCCGACGTTTCGAGTGCTTTACAGCACCCATGGTCACGGGGGGACTGAGGTGACAGATATCCTGATGTCATAGTTAACCCAGAGTACCTTCAGCTTTTAATTATTATTTGTGGTCCGATCTACGCAGAAAGAGCTAACTGTGTTGAAGTCTTGCAGTGGTATGCTTGGTTTTTGACTTACTTATAGGATCCCAAGCTGGTGGTAATACCGAACCATCTTCTCTATTAAAATTAGGATGTTTTATAATTTCAATAGCCTCGCGAATCATCCTTGGTAGGAATCGGTGTTCTTTTGCGAGGATTTGTGGTTTATCAAATCTGATGCAATGGTTGGGATGATCCAGAACATGGTCACAGACTGCAGACTTCCTGGGGCGGCGATGCTTCACATCAGCTATATGTTCTTTTACGCGGGTTTTTACTGATCTTTTTGTTTGCCCTATGTAAGAGAGACCACATTCACAATCCAGCTTGTATACTCCTGCATCTTGTAGAGGGATGTTACACTTAACAGATGGTAAAAATTGACTTATCTTCTTCGGCGGCTTGAAAAATGTTTTTATGGAAGCCCGCTTCAAGATATCCAATCTTGTCCGTAACTCCTCTGACATATGGCAGGACTGCAGGTACACGCTCGACTGTGGCCGGCTTCACTCGGTTACTGCGACGAAGGCGCGGAACCCGAAGCTTGTTGTCTTGCAAAACTTGCTTGACATGCTGAAGCTCGGCGGCCGGCAGGTGTTTACTGTCACAGATCCCTTGTCATCTCTGTTTCAGAGAGCACAATCGTTAAAAGAATACTACCACTCCATCTCATCCAATGGATCTCGTAAAAGGCGAGTAAGGAATTAAACTGCACTGTGCACCCAACAGGGCATGGTGGCGATGGGCTCACCACCTATCACACCAAGTGCATTATATATTGTTTTGGTGAAACGTGGATTGTGGCAGTCATCTGTTTTTGCAGTGAGTGCCCAGTCTCTGACTACCCCTTATGGGATACAGTCGTGATCTTATGTATGTATGTATTACAGTGACACAATTTCAAAAGATACTAAAAGTTCTTACGATTTTAATTAAACAGGCTGTATGATTTAATTGCGAGTAAATATTGTTTGCCGTAAGTTTCCACTTAGATTGCTTTACGTGTAAGAATTTAACTCCGGTAGTAACTTGCCCGACCTTGAATATGAAAGAGTCCATACAATTACAATCGAATTTAAAAATCGTAGGAAAACAACGTTTAAATAAACTGTCCACTATCATCAATCAAAATACCAATTTGTCCGATTTGACGAGCTTAATACACGTGGAGCTTCAAAACTAAAACGTTTCATATTTGAGCAAATTAGTTTCTAAACTAAAATTTACTTAGTTGTTAAAATTGTTATTAAAAATCGGGAACACACACACACATGCAACCTATATACTATATTCCTATATAATATAATCCTATGACAACCGCGTGGCCTAGTTGTCAGAATACCTGACTTCTAAGCCGCAGGCCCTGGGTTCGAATCCCAGCCGGAGCCGACATTTGTGCTCAAACACAAATTGTTGGTTTTCGGGTCTGGTTGTGCTGTGTTTGTACCCGTGTTTCTGACACTGCATCCTACCTCCGATCTTATCGCATTAGCGTTACATCGGGCGCGGGTAGGTTGGGACGAGTGAGTCCCTCTGTATTTGCGCGTACACTTGTGGCACTATAATATCTCCTGCGCAGTCGATGGCTCTCGACAGGATTCGGAAGTTGTCGCCGTGGTCGAGATCGGCTAGAACATATACAAGGTAAGTACGATATAACAAACAGTGAAAACGCAGAACAAAATGTAGCTGTTCTATATATTTTGATCGAGTAGGTATTTATGTATGAAACGAAAATATACTGGCGTTAGGATTACTGCATATTTGGTTATTGTGCCGTGAAGCAGTAGTGTGTAAACATTACTATATTTCGGACTGAAGGGCTCTGAGAGCTAGCGTAATTACTGGGCATATGAGACTTAAGAACTAATCTCTCAGGGGCACGGGCGCATTGTGGTACCATACAGCAATGTTCTAGGTGACACACCCTTTGTCATAAGTAGACGTTGCATTTACCATCACGTGAACGATTACCGCAATCTCGACGACGATGGTCTTTTGGGGGTGAATGCCCTTTTTAGTGGTAGAGCATCAGCTTTTCGTGGAGACGCCTTTTCGTGGCCTTAAATTTTAGACAGTGGACTCTAACCTGAGTCCGTCCCCTAAGCCTCTATCTACTATCTAGGTATCTGGTACTGCAATCGTCAATCCGCCTGCCAAACGTAGTTGCTACCCAACTTAAGAGTAGCCTGTGTCCCCGACATAACGAGTAAAACGTTCACCAGATGGTAAGTGCAACGTCTGCTCATAACATATGTTGTGTCAACCAGAAAGTTTCTTTGTGACACCACACTGCGCCCGTCACTTAGAGACATCAGTTGTTAAGTCTCATATGCCCAGTGATTACACTAGCTGTCAGTGCCCTACAGATTGAAACACGGTAATGTTTGCACATTACTGCTTCACGGCAGAATATCTGGCCCTGTAGTGGTACCTACCTAGACGGACTCTTGTGTAGGAATCCCAGCACCTTCTGCGTGAATGATAATAGTATATAATAGAGTAGGTAGTGTACAATAGGTCTGCCAAAACATTCAGAATGAATCACACCAAGAAAATGATGTTTTTAACGATAGTACGAGTATATAAAGGACTGCAAAATTGATGTTGGCTTTTATTGTTTCCACATGTGAACGGCAAACATAAAAACAACGTTTGTATGACTAAGCAGAAATGTTACCAAACATGTTACCTAACCGAATGACTAATAAAAATAACTAGAAAAAAACTTTAAAAAAAATCATCCGTAATAAATGTCCCTTTAACGCATATCTCTATAATGGATTTTTCCGATTGAACGATTAAGTTGAAGGATGAAGCAGAAGTGAGATTTAAAACTGTAATTGGGTCACAACCTAATTAGGTTGTCCGACACCATAGACAAGCATCTAACAGTCGCCATACAATTGATCGCACCATCGGGGATTTACTTAACGACGTCCTCTGAGGGAGTGACGGCAGTGAAGTGATATCTTTACCCGGACTAATGGCTGTTTACAAATGATTGTCACTTCCGTCTCCCCTCATTGTTTTAGTGACTCTTTGTTTGTGATGTTTAATCGTTTACGATTCCTGTTAGTCTCTGGTTTTTATTGTTTGTACGTTGAATTTTGTGTAGTCAGCTTGGTTATTTTTGTGCTTTAAAAATATTATTATTTTTTTAATTAAAGGAATGTTGAAGTGTCCACTATAACACACAAATAATGTATTCCAAAATTAAAAATCTCAAAGAAATATAAATCAATAAGTATTTGTTCTGTATATTTCTAGTAATTTTTGAGACTGTAGCAGCCACCTACTTGTTAAACTAACTTTAATGGCGTTAGGATTTTTATATAATATGCGGGAATCCATCAAGGTAGGTATAATCATCGCAGCGAGAAAATAAGCGTGAGGCGAAAAATACATGCTTAGGTTTGTATCTGTATAGGCTGCCATCGTCTCATTCCCGAGAAATATCCCTAGTGTCGCTTGGCACACTCATTGTTTTATAGAAAAGAGACAACTTCTGTTGTGTTTATATTCCTTGGAATAAATGATCGTCATCGTGCCTACAGCGTGTGCCGTCCAGATCCGAAAATTCATAATTTTTGTTTTTACACATTTATTGACTCCGACTGGGGTTCGAACCCAGGACCCGCGGCGTAGCAGTCAGGTACTCTGACAACTATGAATATTTTTATTCCTCACACGGGGTGGCCTCAGGATGTTTCCCTTCACCGTTGAGCACGTGGTAAATTAGCACTTAAAATTGCCAAACCTAAAATTGTTGGGGCACCAAGGTGATGGCACGGTGGATCACTCTCACTCAGGTTACTTTGAAATTTAATGCGACCGCCCGGCACCTGAGCCCCCCTGTATCTCAGAATGCCAATATACTTTATTTATTCCAAAAAACAATGGCGATTCTAGCTAGCTACAAAGATGCCTTGCCTTGTGATGGGCTGTAAAGAAAATTATGATTACTCGTATAGTGCAGTTAGACATGAAATAATTTGAACGCGCTTATAATATTTATTTAACTATTTCTTTCTATTTATTACTTACACATCTGACTGCGCCATCAATATTGTTATGCCGATTATTTATTTATTAATAACTAGCTGAAGCCCGCGACTTCGTCCGCGATCCCGATTATAGAAAACCCTATACTCGGGTTTTCTAATATCCCGTGGAAACTATTGGATTTTCCGGCATAAACAGTATCCTATGTCCGTTTCCAGGAAGCAAACTATCTCTGTGTCAAATTTTAGTCGAAATCGGTTCAGCGGTTAAAGCGTAAAAAAGTAACAAACAGACAGAGGGGCAGAGAGAGTTACTTTCGCATTTATAATATTACTTAATAATATTTTTGGAAGTTCACTGTAGACTACCCTACATTCTTATAATATTGCTGAATCCAATTTTTTTTTTATTTGATTAAAGTGACGGAACTTGCAAAACGTTCACCTGATGGTAAGTGCAACGTCTACCCATAACAAATGCTGTGTCACCCAGAAAAGTTCTGTATGACACCACACTGCGTCCATCACCCTGAGACGTAAGTTCTTAAGTCTCATATACCCAGCGATTACGCTAGCTCTCAGTGCCCTACAAACCGAAACAGAGTAATGTTTGCACACTACTGCTTCACGGCAGAATAACTGGCCCTTGGTTGGTACCTACCTAGACGGATTCCTGCATGGGAATCCTACCACCAGTAAAGGTTTAATTTCTATTTAATTTCCATTTCGATCACATGTGACATTGTTTGTTGAATATTAGAGTATTAATAGAAATTTTTATTGTTCGCATATAAAAAAATAATTTCAAATACTTGACTATAACCTACGCTACTCTTAGATAAAAAAAACACTAATACTTCCACGAATGAGCTTAGTGGAAGATCTACATCAGCTTGTCAAAGTGTCATAATATTTATGAGTATGTTCATTGTCATATTAAGATAAGTCAATTTTTTACACAAAGCACACATGAAATAAACTCCGAGGGCGTTGCAGTTGAGAGTAAAAGAATATGAATACAAAATGAGCATTTATGAAAACGGACTTATTTTAAAAACATTTATTTTTTATGGAGCTGCTGAAATCCCTTATTTTGTATTTTACTGGTCGCTGCAGGATATTTTTTGCAGGAATCGGACTAAGTAGGTACCACCCCAGGACCAGTTATTTGAAGGGCACTCAGAGCTAGTGTAATCACTGGGCATATGAAACTTAAAAACTTATTTAAATGAAACTAATTTTACGGATTTTATCGCGTTTATTTTTGTTATTTATAACCCGACGTTTCGAGTGCTTTACAGCACCCATGGTCACGGGGGGACTGAGGTGACAGATGTCCTGATGTCATAGTTAACCCGGAGTACCTTTAATTTTAATTATTTTTTGTGGTCCGATCTACGCAGAAAGAGCTAACTGTGTCTTGAAGTCTTGCAGTGGTATGCTTGGTTTTTGTCTTAATTTTATTAATTATAGGATCCCAAGCTGGTGGTAATACCCAGCCATCTTCTCTATTAAAATTGGGATGTTTTTTTAATTTCAATAGCCTCGCGAATCATCCTTGGTAGGAATCGGTGTTCTTTTGCGAGGGTTTGTGGTTTATCAAATCTGATGTAATGGTTGGGATGATCCAGAACATGGTCACAGACTGCAGACTTCCTGGGGCGGCGATGCTTCACATCAGCTATATGTTCTTTTACGCGGGTTTTTATCCGATATGATCTTTTTGTTTGCCCTATGTAAGAGAGACCACATTCACAATCCAGCTTGTATACTCCTGCATCTTGTAGAGGGATGTTACACTTGACAGATGGTAAAAATTGACTTATCTTCTTCGGCGGCTTGAAAAATGTTTTTATGGAAGCCCGCTTCAAGATATAGCCAATCTTGTCCGTGACTCTTCTGACATATGGTAGGACTGCAGGTACACGCTCGACTGTGGCCGGCTTCACTCGGTCACTGCGACGAAGGCGCGGAACCCGAAGCTTGTTGTCTTGCAAAACTTGCTTGACATGCTGAAGCTCGGCGGCCAGGTGTTTACTGTCACAGATCCCTTATGCTCTCTGAAACAAAGATTTGCCCACGGTAGCTAACTGTGAAGGATGGTGGTGACATTCACCGTTTAAATACCTGTTGGTATGGGTCTTTTTCCTATACACAGTGTGACTCAAGGTGTTATTAGGATTTCTAATTACTAAAACATCTAGAAAAGCTAAAGAGTTATTTGTCTCTAACTCCATTGTAAATTGTATTTTAGAATTAATGGAGTTAAGGTGGTCTAAAAATGCAGTGACTTTATTAGAAGGTAGAATTGTGAAAGTATCATCTACATACCGCTTGTAGAACCTTGGTTTTACTGGAGAAGTACGGAGGGCTTTCTCCTCAAAGTCTTCCATGAAAATGTCAGCAACAATGGGAGATACCGGGGAGCCCATCGCCACACCATCTACTTGCCGGTAGTATTGTTCCTTCCACAATAGATAGCCAGATGTTAGGCAATGTCTCAGTAATTCTGCATGTTCTAATGGCATGTTGTTCTCTGTTAGCTTCCTAGTTACAATTGAGATGCAGTCTTCAACAGGTAGACATGTAAATAACGACTGAACATCAAAACTGACCATAGTTTCATTGCCAGTAAGATGTAGGTCTTTTATCTCACTGACAAAATGGTAGGAATCCTTTGTATGTGCTCTTGTATGTCCTCTTAGTGGGGAGAGTATTTTAGCCACATGTTGAGCCAATCTGTAAGTTGGTGAATCGATCTGACTCACTATTGGACGTAGCGGAGCATTGAGTTTGTGTATTTTGGGTAACCCATACAACTTTGGTGGTTTGGCACAGGAAGGTATTATCGAATTTACGTCTAGATTTAATTTCTCGGCGTGTTTCTTTATTAGATCGCTAGTTGTTTTGAGCGAGCCAAAAAAAGAAAACAGTAGTTATATAACGGCAAAGGTTAATTAAGATCTGCATGCGAATTTAGAATGGTCGATTAGGTGATTGGTGATTAGGTCAGCGAGCCGGCTTGCTGAGCTGTAGATTCAAGTTGCAGTCAATGTTCGCACGAGACAAATTATTTTATTTTAATGTTTAGTACGCTATTAGAATACCGGTTTTCTCAGCTGCGTCGGAAGAGACTCGCGAGCAGGGTTTAACATTTGTAAAAAAAAAGATAAATCGTTCGCATTCTGGTTGTGATTTTCCCTTGTCACTACATCCTAACCTATCTCCGATTTTATAACAGATATTTATCTTGAGCGCGTGTAGGACAGTATTTTTTTTTAAAAAAATCTATGCCCTACACTACGAGTTCTCCCGTATTGTGAAAACGTTTTACAGACTAAAATTTAGTTAATGAGATCAGGTTTTACTACCCGGAAATCGATTATAATGAAGAAAAGAAAGTTCACTTGCTGTGATCCGCATAAAAAAGTAACAGCCATAAATGTCCCACTTCTGAGCACAAGCCTCCTCTCATTTCTGTGAGGGTTTTGAGCCGGGAAGAGTCCGCCTACCTGCTTCAATGCGGGTGGGCAGACTTCTTATTTCTTCGAAATATTTATTATTCCCCAGACATGCAGGTTTCCTCACAATGTTTTCCTTCACCGTCCAGAATGTTGTAAATCAGCACTTATTTACAACGTTCTGCATTTCAATCAACAATTTTAGTGGTGCCGGCACCGGGAATCGAACCTAGGTCACTCGTGTACTTTTAAATTTAAAGCGACCGCCTAGCTCCTGAGCTACCAAGGCTCTGTGACCGGCGTGCAAAATTTGAAATGGTGTGTAATGCCTAGTTTTTTAAGAGCACCGCACGCCTTCCCGTCAATAGCGTGCATAAGGACACTAATACTGCAAGATATATATACCTATATTAAATATATATACCACCACTACAACACTACCATTGGGCAAAATTGGCTTTCCTTTAGACTAAAATTTTACAACGTCACCAGACCCGGAAGCCGATTTATATTTAGTGACTGTATCGCCGTGGTCGAAAATTGGCTAGTTGCCACGCTTGGCAGGCGGGTTGGCAACCACAGTTGACTTATTCAGATGGTCCAGGATATTATTGCTGCCCATCTCCTGGTTTGGTCACTGTTCCCACACGGACGTCACCATGACATCAGTACTCGTATTTTAATGTATGTTTTTCGGTGTTATCATTACCAAAAAGGGTTTACACTGTCATTTGTACCCATCTCACTGGTCCTTGATTTAACCGTGCGCCCTTTTTTCCGACATCCGGTTGATACGGGAAAGGTGGATAAACTTTCAGATTTTACAGGAGTTTTTGTTTAAGTTATAAACTCATGGTCTTAAATAAAATACATACATTAAAAAAACTTATGATAGATCTATAACACTGAATGATTGTAAAGCTAATTAGGCCTCCTAAACGTATTATAAAATTTCGCTATGGATTACTTCAACATGGGCATCAAAATTTCATATCTACATAGATGAAACATCTGTGAATTTGTATATATTTGACTGCAAACATCTGTCTAAAATGAGTACCTAATCTCTTTATAACAAGGCTATAAATCTTCTATATTTTTTATGAATAACACGGTTAATATTATACAAATGGATCTCGTAAAAGGCGAGTAAGGAATTAAACTGCACTGTGCATCCAACAGCGCATGGTGGCGATGGGCTCACCACCTATCACACCAAGTGCATTATATTGCTTTGGTGAAACGTGGATTATGGCAGTCATCTGTTTTTGCAGTGAGTGCCCAGTCTCTGACTACCCCTTATGGGATACAGTCGTGATCTTATGTATGTAATATTATACATAATACTAGCTGAAGCCCGCGACTACGTCCGCGTGGATTTAGGTTTTTTAATATACTTTGTCTGTCTCCAAGATGCCAGCTATATCTGTGCCGAAGTTCTTGAAGATCGATTTAACGTTGGAGCCGTGACAAGGTAACGTACAGGCAGAAGGACAGAGAGAGTCACTTTCGCATTTATACTATTAGTATGGATACATTATTTGATTATATGGACACTTTATAATGAAAGGGATATGTTATAGGTTATTATTAACCATTAATCTTACAGTCGCACCAAAGAAGTATAACTTTTAACACGCTAACGTCTAATTAACGCATCCATTTTTTAGACAACCACAGAGCTTGGCAGATTCTCTCACGCCAACACCACACCGCTATAATTTATCTAAATGTTAGTATAAAACAGACGCTAACTTATAAAGACTCATATAATACATTAAGAAAGTCGATTATACTGCAAGTGACAAATGTCTTCCCGCGTATATTTTACAATATATATACCCACTTATTAAAGAGTCAAAATTTCTTATGATATTATTCGTTACTTCGATGAATAAGTCACAATGGCCTCGATATTAGCAAAAAATAAAATATCAGCATTCGGCGGAATATATTTTTATATTTCCGCGTAGTGAAGTCGGTCATCTCTCTTATGTGGCAGAAGTGCTATTAATAAACGGCAATGCTGCTGTTAATAGCTTTATTAATATTTACGTCGAATCATAAATAGTGTTTTGTGTATGTACATAGATTAAATCGCACTATTTTAGTGCGGCATATCTAGGACCATGGACATCTCTAAAAGAGGATATCCTTATGATATAATTAAAATAATTATCGATGGCTTATATATTATGAAACAAGAGCGCATGCAAGTGACGCAGGCCAAATACTCGTATATTACTTACTTGAAAATAGTGATGTCCACTAGATCAATCTGACCACAAATATGTTTTGGCAAGCTACAAGCTGTTACCTGGATATAGAGTTTTATGACTTCTACGCCGCAGGTCCTGGGTTCGAATCCCAGCCGGATCCAACATTTGTGCACAAATTATTAGTTTTTGTGTGTGCGCAACATACAAAAACTAACCATATGTAAAATTTATGTCTGTAAGTGTGAGTGTGGGTCACTGTTTTTTTTTAAATAAACAGTTCCAAAGGAGCGAACGACAAAGACCATAATTTGAAGGCTCCGTTGAATAAGGGTTTTTTTTTATTTATTTAATTACGTACAATAATACACATGTTACTCTACAGTCTCCACAGTTATGGAAACAGGCTTTGCAGTAATCACCTTATTGAGTGAGGTTGTGTCTGATAAAAATATGATGTTTAAAATTTCGAAATGAATAATCGTGCCGTATTAATTTTGCGGTTAATATCCATTGTTGTAAGTGCGTACTGAATGGTAATCGAATTTCTAAGGCCGAAACCGACCGAGTATTTCAATTTGTATTAACGCGTTCACGCTCCGTGTCAACGTGTAGGAGGATCTCATCTTTCTTAAATGAAAATGCGATTATACAATAATCGAATCGGAATAAATCAGTGTTCACTGTTCCGAAATATCAATGTGATCCGAATGTTCCGAAACTCTCCTGTCAGTACAAATCGGATAAAGTGATGAAACGAATAAAACGTTCACCTGATGGTAAATCTATGATGAATGGTGTAATGTCTGCCCTGAAAATTTATGTGTCTCGCAAATGTGTACTTTATAGAGCAGCTGTTTTAAAGTTATGTTTCAAGTTATACAGTTTTCCTGCATAGGATTATTTATTAGATTAACTAGACGTGCTAGGCCTAATGCACAGTGTCTCGCTAGTTACACTGTAACTGTGTAATCCCGATTTTGAAATGCGAAGTGCTGTGTGTCTAATTTGTGGTAAGATTCCTACATAGGAACATTAAGAATCCGTCTAGGTAGGTACTACCGCAGCGTCAGTGATTCTGCTGCCAAGCAGCAGTGTGAAAACATTATCATGTTTCGGATTGAAGCGCTCTGACAGCTAGTATAAGTACTGGACATATGAGACTTGAGGACTGATGACTCAGGGTGGTGCCATTGAGAAATGTTCCGGGTTGTCACCCGGAGCATTAGTTATGGGCGCACATTGCACAGGTGAATATTTTCTTCGTATCGTTACGTTCTTCTATAAAAAAGACGATAAAAAAAGTTGCAGTGACACACAGACCTTTGAATTGCGTGGTCCTGTAACACCACAATACGCTAGTCAATTTGTAACATCAGTTAATTAGCCTCGTATTACTGCTACTTACTAGTAAGTGTACTTTTTAAGACACGAGAGATTTTATTCTATTCCGATTAGGGTAGCCAACCGTAAAGAGTGAGGCAGGACGTCCCGTTTCCGCGGCTCAAATAATGCGTCCCGCGATGTGTCTGCGGGACGCTATTTGTCCAGCTTTATGTTAAACCTAGCCTAGGCTAGAAAGAAACCCTTTTTTTTATTGCATAGGTAAGTGCAACATTTGTCCATAACAGATGCTGTGTTACTCAGAATATTTCTTTGTAGCACCACACTGCGCCCGTCACCCTGAGACATCACTTGTCAGTTATTCTTAGTTATATATTTTAATAACGATACGCAGCAGTATAATGTCTCCTATAGCGTGGCTGCAGTGCGTTTCTACGGACATAAATTTCACACGCACGACACAACCAGAGCCGAAAACCAACAGTTTGTGTTTTCGCTCCGCTTGGGATCCGTACCCTGTTACATCGGCGTAGAATTCAGGTACTCTGACCACTAGACCACGCGGTTGTAGTTGTACGACCGCGTGGCCTAGTGGTCAGTGTACCTGGCTTCTACGGCGCGGGTCCTGGGTTCGAATCCCAGCCTAAGCCAACATTTGTGCAAAACACAAATTGTTGGTTTTCGGGTCGGGTTGTTGTTGTGCATGTGAAATATATGTCTGTAAAACGCACCCACGTTACAAGACAAATCATACTGTGGGGCTTCATTTAAAAAAAATTCTTAAGCAGAAACCCGTCTTGGTAGGTACCAACCACGGTGTCAGTTATTCTGCCGTCGCACCGAGCAGTAGCGTGCCAGCGTTTTTGCGTTCCGGTTTGAAGAGCACAGCAGTGAAATCTAAATAACTTTTGTCTCAAGGTAACGAGCTCAGTAGAGTTTTACAATACATACATTTCTGTTCTGGGTGGCACTGCACATGTTAAGGGAATGGCGACCACGTGGCCTAGTGGTTAGAGTACCGCGGTCCCTGGTCTGAATTCCAGCCGGAGTCGTTTATGCAAAAATACAAATTGTCAGTTTTCGGTTAGTTCTTGTTGAGTAAGGACCCCGAACTTTACTATTTAACTTAACATCAGAACGTCTGACGGCTCAGTTCTACCGTTAGCATGGGTGCTGTAAAGCGCTTAAAACGTCGGGTTATAAATTGTTAAGAATTAAACGCTATAAAATCTCAGAGGGGCCCTTGGATTGCATCGAGCCCCATGTTAGTCGGATTCCTCATTCGTCTACAGGGGTCGGAGTACAGCGGAGCAGCAGAGCGACGTCGAGACGCAGAGCGCCGAGTCAACGCCAGCAGCGACGTTGTACCCTTACTTGCGGGCCTTCTGCTCGCGAGTCTCTTCCGACGAAGTTGTAAAAGCCGCCGGGCTAACAACATTCACACATACAAAAAAAAAACCTATAAAATCCGTAAACATATTTGTCAAACTGAGAATCTACGGTGTTAAAGTATACTGAACTAAATAACACACACAACACCACCATTTCGATCTATGTGAATTAAAATTTAGTATATAAGCATTGAGATACTACGCACTACGTGCTAGAGGTGACCACTTCAGTTTGATTACTTGTAACACAAGTTGAAGTGCATGCGCTCATTATATATTGTTATCTATAAGAACATAAACCGCCGTCCGCCTCGCGCATGCGCCGCGTGTCATCACTAGCTCACAGTGCCCGTTAAACCGAAAAACAGTAAATGTTTGTACACTACTGCTTCACGGCAGAATAACTGACCCTGGGGTAGTACCTACCTAGACGGATTCCTGCATAGGAATCCTACCACCAGTAGTATGTATGTGCGACATATTTTGTTTGAAATAGCTTCCCTAGTACGTAGTGCATTATAACTCAACGTATAGTAGGACAATTACTAAACCAACATTTCTTTGTGACCGCATATTTCTTTGTGATGCAAAATATTTTCTACGATTACCTTATTTATGTTTGTATATATATATATTCTGTTTTGTGTAGTTTGCGTTCGTTATCCTTGTATATATTAATGTAAAACAAATTCGAATATAATTTCTCATGAAAGTAAATTAAGTAAATAAAATAAAATGGGAAATAAATAAACACTATTATAAAAATATAACTAATATAAAAAACAATAAATAAACAAATCTAATCTTTGTAATAACGGATTTTTATTATCAAAATTACAGCTTATGCTTGAACTATTTACGAGTATAGAAATTTTTTAAGAGCGTTTACTTACTGAAAAGGTATTGTGTGCATTCATCAGGGCTTTATCCCCTACTGTTTATGACAGAAGTCTGCTCAATATCATTATTAATAAAAATACATACATAATCATGCCATTTTCCATATAAGGGGTAGGCAGAGACCACACACGTAGCCCACTTTTCTCCTCCACGGGAAACAAGACGTGACGGGTGGCGAACCACGTCGCCGAAATTTTCGTACGAGTTAAAAAAAATCTCACTCCCCATTGCGTTCCCACTAGCAGTATAGTGACAACATTTATTATTATGGTGTTATTCTGCGCAAATAGAAGCAGTCCGTACAATATCTTAGTTGCCTCTAACGACATCTCGGTAGGAAAGAGGTAGGTGCCTCTGCCGGACACCTACCGGGTTAATAGAATTGTCCATTATAAAATCACAGTCATTAAGTAGAAGGGGTACATTAAACGAAGGATTCATCATCATAATTTCAGCCTATCACTAGTCAGCTGCTGAATATAGGGCTCCCCCATAGATTTGTACTAAAGTTTGTAACTCTAAATTTGGGGGATTTTGTCATAGCTGCCTCGCATAGGTGGCAGACGGGTTGCCGATCGCAGTTTATTTATTCAGACTTTAACTGTCCCTCTGTCGACTTTTACGACACCCACGGGATGAGATGGGGTGGTAGATTTTATAGAATGTATGACGTATATGTGTATACGTATTTTGTTCTTTATGCAATCTCTTTTTTCAATTTGTTTTCCACGCCGACGCTCTCGTCTTTTTCATTGTTCTTGATACGAGTATCTTGTCCACCCAGCGGCTGTCTGGAAGATATTGCTGACAGAAATAATACCGCCCTTTGCTCATTCTTAGTGTATTTTTTTTTATTTTTTACTTTTTTGTCATTTCTTTTACATATACGGTTTGCAATAATAAATATAATTAAATAAATAAATAGATTTCATTACGCCACTACCACACGTACACGCCTCAAAGTTCCGTAATTGTCGGTTATGTTAATATTATCCCATAGTTTGTAATTAACCACGTTAATTAGTAGTAATGTCAGAACACGCTCTTTAATTACCCAATTAAGAGGAATATGGCACATTCATTAATCATATACGATTCAATAATCATATATTGATAATGCTTTGGGTTTAAAGATCTTTATTTTTTCATACAAATATATAGTTTTCTAAAAGAGAAAATACATTTTTCAGTTGAGAAGACAATGTGGTAGGCTACGTATGTCTTTTTGCAATGGCTTTATTTAAGTATGCTTTTTTTTAAGTGTAACATAAGTTTTCTCATGAATATTCTAAGAGGGTCGCTGTCTATACATCTATACAAATAAATAAAATTTAAGTGTATGTTTGTAAGAACAAAAAAGCAGTTTTTTACTCAATGCTTGTGCAAAACAAACGGTGGAATTCCTGTGCAGGAATTCGTCTAGGTAGGTACCACCCCAGGGCCAGTTAATCAGCCGTGAAGCAGTAGAGTGCAAACATTACTGTGTTTCGGTCTGAAGGGCACTGAGAGCTGGCGTAATCACTGGACATATGAGACTTAAGAACTAATATCTCACGGTGACGGGCGCAGTGTGGTGCTGCACAGAGATATTCTGAGTAACACAGCATCTTTTATGGGCAGACGTTGCACTTACCATCAGGTGAACGTTTTGCTTGTCTCGTTACTTTATGAAATAAAAAAAGTGTCTTAGGATAACGCGCAGTGTGGTGCCACGCAGGAATGTTCTGGGTGTCACAGCATCTGCAAAATGTTCTGTAATATGTTATGGGCAAACGTTGCACTTACCATCAGGTCACAGTCTCGTCATTTTCATCCGTAAAAAATACGAAACGAATGTATAAATTCTGGAAGCGCTCAAGCTTGATCAGTTACTCCGAAGTAATATAATTATAACATATAAGAGCGTGCGCATTTATTATATATAGTATATAATGCAAAGACCTACCAAGAAACTAGAACAATATACAAATGACGAATAACCGATAGGTATCCGGCAGAGTAGAATAGCACCTACCCCTTTACTATCTCTTTCTTACAAGGGGCGACTAAGGTATTGTAAGGACAGCCTTTATTCGTGCAGAATAACACCATTATGTGCAATGCTCTCTGTATACTGCTCGTGGGAACGAGGCAATGGGGAGTAAAATGCGAGGGCGAAAAGTAGGCTACGTGAGAACGTGACTATATGTTTATATGCATCAAAAAGCATCTACAATGAATTTTATTCAATATTAATAGTAAATGAACGAAGAAAGTGTAAAGCGAATCGAAACGGCGTGCTTACCAGTCCGCAGCGGAGAGAAGACGTGAAATGGAGCAAAACAAAAGTGTCATGCTAAAATCAGTGAACGTACGGGAAACTTTATTTGTGTCCTTTAATTACCATATTGAGCGAGATCTGAGATTACATTTAGCGCAGCATTTTCTGGTTAAATTTAAATTAAGTTATTAAAAATAGACCAACGTTTGAGGAAATTTAAAAAAGTAAAATCACAGCAGATATAAATTTCGTTTGTCAAACGTCATTTTTTACAATCTACCACCGTTTCGTAATGAGGTTCCTCTGAGTGAGAAGAAACAGGCGAAAGAAACTCCGTAGGTATCCTCTATTTTTTTTTACATTTATCAAAAGTAGGTACATTATAAATAAATTTACAAAGAACAGTCTCATAGAAAACCAAAGCACGCTCCATGACAAAATGTTATACAAGATTTAAAAACAAATGTATAAATGCATTGCAAACTCGAGCAGATTAGCCTCCACCAACCGCACCTGTTCACAAGTATGACGCAGAGTCAAGGAGAATCCTCAATCCTGCCCCATTGCGAGTTGGAGAACTTCCCATGTTTTGCGTCACCGTCGAGCACGTACGCCAGCACTCACATGTGCAATCATAATCATAAAAATAAATATATGAAATGTCTTCTACATTGTTTAATGGCTGCTCTTAAAAAATATCCGATAGCTGTCCGGCAGAGTAGAATAGCATCTATCTCTTTCCTACCAAGGTGTCGTAAGAGGAGATTAAGCCATACACTACGATTTCTTCTGTGGGTGCGTTTTACAGACATAATTTTCACACGAACAACACAACCAGACCCGAAAACCAACAATTTGTGTTTTGCACAAAAATTGGCTCCGGCTGGGATTCGAAGCCAGGACCAGCGTAGAATTCAGGTACTCTAACCACAGGCAATGCGGGCGTCTGTCTGTCCGACCGGATTAACTTAATAACTATTAAAATTATTTACATAAGACTTGCGCAAATTATGAACACTAACCTTGAGATATATATGATTATAGTTTAATCCGGTTTCGTTTCGTTTTGTTTTGCTTTGGATTTATTTGAAATCTGAAGTCCATGCAAACATAATAAAGTAACAGCCTGTAAATGTCTCACTCCTGAGCACAGTCCCCCTCTCATTGTTGAGGAGGCTTGTAGTTGGGAATAGTACGCCACGCTGCTCCTATGCGGGCTGGCGGACTTCAAATGTTCAAATGTCCCCACGATGATTTCCTTCACCGTTGAGCACGTGGTATATCAGCACTTATAATTTCAGAACAATTTTAGAAGTTCTATTCCCGGGGAATAGAACTCAAGGTCACTCTCGTATGATGCCCGTGGCGTGGCTAAGAAATGCCACACCACGGCTCACAATATGGAAACCACAAATTATTATCGACGTCAATGATGCCGCCAACACCTTTCGAACTCTGGTTGCTCGTTTTGCCCGTCCCTGAATGCCAAGATACATGTCTCTAAATATTACGCGCATTTTCAGGTCTCATTATGTCGTCATAGTTCCCGTGTCTCTGACACTGCATCACAACCTACCTCGAAACTTGTGTGAGCGTAATATCGGGTGCGAGAAGGGTACGCCGAGTGAGCTCCTTTAATTGCGCGTGGACTTAGGCACTATAATATTTCGTGCTCAATTGATAGATTCCGACAGTGTGCTAAAGTTGTCGCTATTAGAAATTCGGTCAGCAGGAGGTCATCATCATTACAAAACTGACAGAAAAGAAGGCATGAAAAGGGCTGTAAGGGGCTGTCAAAATGCTAAACATGACATAATCTGCATATTTTCGCAGTGAAGTACGGGAAATGTTCCATATAATAGCTCTGTTGGAGGTACTACAAGCAAACAGAAGTGCAAGCTTGTATCAAATGTTTAATGAGCCCTGCTAGGGAACAACAGTTACTTTATGGGTAACATGAGGCGTGTCTCGACTGCGTCGTTAAAGTAATATACAATGATCATTATGTGATAATGGTTGAACTTCTCGTATGCGTACTTTGCTAATGGGCGTTCATAATAGCTCGTAATAGATGCGAAGTTCCTCGTGTGTATTATTTATTTATAGAAACTGTCGTAAACTTTTTTCCAGTGTCAAGTAACGTATCCAGGTATGAATATATAATTTGTAGATAAGTAGCAATCTTCAAGCAGCAAGACTTCTAATTCGATCGACAGTGAAATGATAGTTCAATTTCACTGAAGATTTGCTGGACTGTTGGAGACAAAACAAAAAGGATTGAATTTTTCAATCTCTGTACACTTTCATGAGCACTTGCTGTATAATAAACTATCAATATTAAACATGTAAACTCAAAATAAACACCTAAATGACAATATTCGAAAAAAACACAATTTTTCTTGTTGTAGCCAAAAGTTCGCGTGTGTAAAATTTACATTGGAAAGTCCGTCCGTATAAAGGAAGTTCTAAACATGTTTTTAATATGGATAAATAAATTCGAAAGACCAGATTGGCCTATTTGTCGAAATCCTTTATAAAACGTGTCTGTCCGTCGCCAGTTTAATCGCCACTTACGCCGCCATACGCCAAAAAATACTTTTCTCATTCGATACATTTTCTCAATTTATGAACTCGAGTCTTTTTAATAAGATAAAGTAAAGTGATGGTTAAGTGCAACGTCTGCCCATAACAAATTGTGTGTCACCCAGAAAATTACTGAGTTCTTAAGTCTCATATCCACAAAAATTTGTGGCCGCAGCCGTACCTACGGTGGTGGTCGGAAAACGGAAATCGAGTGTAACAATATGATAGTGTTCGAATTTGAAATGTCATATCTGTATATCCTGGACGACCGCGTGGTGTAATAGTCATAATACCTGACATATTTACTGATGGTAGGATTCCTATGCAGGAATCAGCGTAGGTACCTACTTAGCTGATTCCTGTAGAGGAATGGTACCTACCATCCCATGCCAGTTATTGCCGTGAAGCAGATGTGTGCAAATATTACTGTGCTTCGGTCTGAAGACTACTACCTAGAGCTAGTGTAATCACTGGGCATATGAGACTACAGAACTTATGTCGCAAGGTGACGGTGCAGTGTTGTGCCACACAGAAACGTTCTGGGTGATACAGCATTTGTTATGGGCAGGTGAACGTTTTGCTCGGCTCGTCACTGTGCCGTTAACAAACAGACAGAGGGACAGAGAGAGTTTTGCATTTATAATATTAGTACAGATTTATACCGACTATGGATGGTAAGTCTGGGAACAATTAAGCCATATTTCATTGCCATTTCTTAAATACTTCTTGAGTTACGCCCGTGCAAACTGAGAAAGAAATAGAACTTAGTTCACGTTCATAAAACTTACTATTTGTTCGTATCAGCCTATCACAAGTCCACTGCTGAACATTGGCTCCCCCCATAGATAGCCACAAAAATTTGTAGCTCTCATTAGGAAGAGATTTTGCCATAGTTGCCACGTTTGCAAACGGGTTTGGCAACCGCAGTTTATTTATTCAGAAGTTCCAGGAAGATGCTGCTGTCCATCTCCTCGTTTACATTTTCCCTCTGTCGACTTTAACGACACCCACGGGATGAGATGGGGGTGGTAGATTCTCTTAGGCCGCCACCACTTGGCACCCGCCACCACACGGTACAACTATTTGTTATTCGAAAGTAATTAATTTCGTAAGAAGCGAGGTTATATATTTAACAATTTCACAAGTAACAATTTAAGCGGGTATTTATAATGTAGTTAATATTATTGGGATAGCGTGAAGCGTGACATTGCAAAACTAGGTCATACTCATACCGCAAACCGGAATTTGGAGTAAATTCGTACTATTGTTGTGAAAAGAAAATGAATAGTTATTGGAATATTGTTGTGGATTACTACGTGACCGACGATCGCGTGCCTCAATCAGCGTACCTGCCGGGCTGTGGGTCATCATCATTATCATCATCATTTCAGCCTATTTTAGTTCACTGTTGAACATAGGCATCCCATAGATTGCCACAAAACACGGTCCTGAGTCACCTGCATCCATCGACTTCTCGCAAAACCGTGCAGGTCGTCGGGGGGGTTCGAATTCTTATAGAGGCAAATATTGTTGCAACACTCGATTAAAGAAGGCCGATAGTTGTACGTCTTTTCTACAGAGGTGTCGTAAGAGGCACTAAGGTATTGTATGGACTACATTGATTCGTGCAGAACAACACAATAATAAGAAATGCTGTCACTATACTGCCAGGAATGCAATGGGGAGTAAGAATTTATTTGACTCTTACCAAAATGCCGGCGATGTGGTTCGCCACCTCTCACATCTCGTTTTCTACGAAGGCAAAAGTGGGCTAGATGCGTGGTCTCTGCCTACCCCTTTATAGATGAGATGGGAAAAAACCGTATCTATATGTATGCAGTGATTAAATCTGGATATATTGTGACTGTCGCCGTGTCTCTGGCACTACATCCGAATTCCCGCCGATCTTATTGTATAGAGGCCATAGAATCAACCGTTTTAACGTTTGCGCTAATAATTGCGGCATTATATTTTCAGATTCCTATGCTGTAATCCGTCTATGTAGGTACCACCCCAGGGTCTGTTATTCTTCCGTAAAGAAGTAGTGTACAAACATTACTATGTTTCGATCTGAAGGGCACTGAGAGCTAGTGTGCCCTATGCGTATGAGACTTAAGAACTGATGTCTCATGGTGACGTGCGTTTCCGATTTCCGCATTCGCCAGCCCAATGAATTTCCTGCCTAATCCTTTTACCTTCCTCTCCGCCAGCGGTTGCCGTTGACTGCGTGATGACGGCGTTGCTAGAGGCGAGCCTAGTCGTTACCCTGCCGATCTGCTCTGGGACCAGGCGACTCCAGTATAAGGCTAGCCTTACGCGGTTCTGTTCGGATGGACAACATCTTCCCTAGCTAATCGTGGGAACGCAATGGGGAGCAAGAATTTTGATTCGAACCAAAATGGCGGTGATTTGGTTCGCCACAAGTCACGTCTCGTTTCCCGTGAGGGAGAAAAGTGGGCTACCGTTGAGGTCTCTGCCTACCGCAATGGAAAAAATGCGCTACTGTATTTAATATTTGTTTGTAACATTGTTCTTGTCATTAAACGATCGAACAATCAATCGGGGATCAAAATGAAGTTGCTGATGTAATTTTAAATTTAGGGTGTTTGCCCTATCATGGCTCTACCGCGAGCTATACCATCTATGATATCTAATCAGCTTTTTACTAAATGCGTATGAATCTATAGTAGATACTCATACTAGGTACAAGAAAAATACAATAATTTTTGTCTGTTTGTTTGGACTTTCACTGACAGATAGCTGACATTATAGCGGGTAATTTAAGCTATTTTAATTTTAGAAAAAATTTTAGGTTTCCGCACAAAAAAATTCAAACCCCACAATCCGATTTAAATAGGGAAGTAATCTATATCATCGATCGAGGTCGGCTTTTTTACGCGGGTGAAACCGCAGGGAAGATATAGTCAGATTTAAAATATACCAACCAGTAACAGCGGTAGGGTTTTCAGTGCTTGCCCGTGGAGTACTGCGAGTCGATATTGCCGAAAACTCCCAACTTAGAAGAGACCTATGTCTTGCAGTGACCATTTACGGACTATTCTTTCACTATTGACTGCGCAGGGGATATTATATTGCTACAAGGGAACGCGTAAAACACAGATGGACTTGCTTGCCCTAACCTACCTGCGCAGGTAGGTAAGGATGCATTGTCAGGGACATGGGGACAATCGCGGCACAAACAAAAATCATATGTATTGACAAGTCATGAAATCCATACCAAATACTATTATAAATGCGAAAGTAACTCTTATCTCTCTGTCCGTTTGTTCCTATCTTGACGAAATTTGGCACAAAGATAGCTTGCATCCTGGGGACGGACCTAGGACTTTTTATTCCAGAAAATAAAGGAGTTCTCATGGTATTTTGATAAAACCTAAAGTAACAAGCAGGTAGGAGGTTTAGGAATAAACAGTCATCGTCAGAACATCTGGCCTCGGAAAGTTTACAAGAAAATGGTGGCTAGCTGTTATTCTCAGAATGAACATGTGTGCTGTAGATCAGTCTAGTCAGAATGGTATGCAACTTGGATTGCCTATCAAACAGTTATTTGGCCTCTGTCTTGTATATCTTAAAACATAAACATTAGCAATGCTTAAAAATTTGAGCGTTACAAATACTTATATATTTCTTTATTTATTTTATAGGAAGAAAACAAAAGAGCAAACGACATGGCGCTTCTGGAAGAAACGAAGGCTTCTGGTGGCGCTCCTTGCGTTCTTTGGATTCTTCAACGTGTATGCGCTGCGTGTGAATCTGTCAGTCGCCGTGGTCGCTATGACGGAACCTATCGAGACAGAACTAGAAAACGGGACCATTGTTTATGTAAGTTACGGTACGGCCGGTAAGTTGTGGCCACTCTGAACATAGACTCTCCTTACTTTCGAGCATGTACACTTGTGAGGAAAATTTATACCGAAAATAATGAAACAAACATCAAAACGATTTAAGACTGTACTCAAGACAGAGACAGCGACGCAATTTTGCGAAATATGTTTTGCGCAGTCATTGCACGATTTACATACTGGCCAAGACTCATCAGCCGCACAATAAGTCGCTTTATGTTCATGAATGTAGTATATTCTCAGGCCTCAAGTGCAATGAGTAGACAGACCCAGCTCCAACCACAGGACCGGCACCTCTGAAACAATTGAAGCCCAAAGCCTGTTTACCACAACCCACGACGAATATAAAGGAACGCGTTAAGACCGCGAAGTACATTACATCAGCATGGGAGACCACAGTACCAAAAATTGGGATTCTGTACAGTTACCTTCCAGTACATGACTCTTTATGGCCTTCAGACCATCACAAGTCCAGTGCTAACTATATAACTACATAACAAATCCTGTATCACCAAGAAATTTTCGGTGTGACACCTCACTGTATCCATCACCCTGAGACATAAGTTTTGAAGTCCCAAATGCCTAGCGATCACACGAGCTACCAGTGCCCTTCGAACCGAAACACAGTAATGTTCGCATACTACTGCTTCACGGCAATAACTGGCCCTGGGGTGGTACCTACCTATACGGATCCCACACATTCCGTGGGTGTCAAAATCGACTTAAGAAAGTGCCAGAGGATCTCGTGGCCTCCAAACAAACTCGAAAATGCGATAACTACATTAACTAGAGCGTGACGGGCAGAATCAAAGACGATATCAAAGAGATATCTGCTACTTCAACCGCCAAGCTAAAAAATAAAAAAATTACCGGTGTTATTTCTACTCAGGAATCCGCTTAAGTAGGTACCACCACTTGTACTGGGTATATGAGCCTTAAGAACTTATGTGGGTGACGAGTGCAGTGTGGTGCCACATAGAAATGTTATAAGAGTCACAGCATTTGTTATGGGCAGACGTTGCCCATACCACCAGGTGGCCGATTTGCTCGTCTCGTCACTTTCTCCCAAAAAAAAAGTAAATCCTTAATTCGAGAGAGAATCCATTATAATCGTCAAGCACAATCAGTGGACACAATTGAGTTTTTTTTATTTGTGTCCTACAGCGTGTAGACATGTACAGAATGTCGTAATTATTATTACTAGTGGTCGGCCTGTCCTCGAAATTCGACCGTTATGCATATTTTTTTTTAATTTTGAACGTTATTGAGGTTTAAGTAATTATATGCTGGCAACATTCTAAATACTCTGTGCGACTGTTTGACCAGAAACTATTACGTGTTTGACATTGGCAGTAGGTATGAATCTAAACAAACGACTATTTTGTGAATGACAGCGTCAGTATGAACGTAAATATTCAATGTTTTATTTTATTCAACTTAATGTATTTGTCACACATATTATAATATAAATTTTAGATTCCTCGCTTCTTCTCCACACAAACTTTAACAATGCCAAATCTCACGCACCGCCGTGTGCGCAATATGCTTAGTATATGGACATAGATAATTTTTTTAAGTTTATTATCTTCACCCTAGTAGTATTTTCTTAGATTCATCGTTTCAGCCTATAGTCTACTGCTGAACATAGGCCTCCCCTATAGATTGCCACAAAAGTTTGTAGCTCTCATTTTGAGGGGTATTTTGGCAAATTAAATTGGAATATTGTTATTTTTATTATCCAGGGATATATCTATAGTATACACAGATACATGTATTACTATATATAATACGATACAATACACAAGAAACAATAAGATATAATACTATACACTAAAATATGTGTATGTTAATACGTGAAGAGAAAACTTTGCACCTCTTTTAAGCATGTTGCGCGCACGGAGGAGTGTGAGAATTGTCATTGTTAAAGTTTATATGGAGAAGGAGTGCAGAATGCTAATATTTATTAATAACACAGTGACGCCCCCACCGATTCGTGATTTAGGCCTCGCAACTCTCGATTCCCCACTCCACGTCTATAGTGCGTAGTCCCAACATTATTTAAGTATATGTTTTTAATATGCAAAATTATACCCCGAAGTTATCGTTCGGTCTACCTATCGCGTAAGTTCGGGGTGTTTTTTTTTTATTCGATAAAGTGACGAGACGTGCAAAGCGTTCACCTGGATGGTAAGTGCAACGTCTGCCCATAACAAATGCTGTGTCACCCATAATATTTCTGTGTTGCAACTGTGCCGTCCCCTGGGACATTAGTTCTTAAATCTTATATGCCTAGTGATTACACTAGCCTTCAGTGCCCTTCAGACCGAAACTCAGTCACGTTTTCACGTCTGCTTCACGTCACGTCAGAATAATCGAAGAACGGAAGGATTCCTAGGAATTCTTCCACCACTGTGTGTTCCAAAAACATTGCAAAAAAGTTAATGAATTACGATCGAATTTCGACCATTTGGCGACCACTAGTATTAAAAAAAACCCAACCAGACAGAAGCCCTCGGCAGGAGGGACCAAACTATGATTCGGGAAAATTATGAAATGATCCGGGGGGTATCGAGGAGCGTCGCCTTCAGCATTTGAGCACGGAGCGGCCCGTCACAGAGTTATTATTATATTATCATACTCAGATATTTGTAATAGCCCAGTATTATATCAACTTTCATTGATTTAGGCAAAAAAACGTTTAATACGAAAGACTATAAAGTTTGACCTTATCGTACGCATATTAAGTCTACAAGGGTTCGGTCGTTCCAACGGTCTTCTTTGAGTTTATTATGTTTACTCTCACATATTATACGGGACAAAAAACCGAGATGCGAACGATTATGGTAATGACATTTTATATGAGATTATTCCCTTTAGGATTTCGTGTTCTTATCGAGACTGTAATAATATTTAAACAAAGAGAATTGTCGATATCAAAAATTTTAATGACATTGAATTGAAACCAACGAAATTCTAAATTCGAGTAACAATACAGAATCTAACAATGTATGAGAAAACCTGTGAAAAAAAACTTAATTTGAAAAGTAGACAACCTTTATAATCCAATGTTATCTTAGTGTTTATTAAGAACAAACCGTGTCTTACTTTACTTACTGTAACTTTGGCATAGACTTTAAAAGAAACTTCGTTGCCCAACTAGATATTACGATAAGGCAAAGGTTGGACCCCATTCTTCACCCACGGATTCGACCACACGCTTTATGATCACAGTTTCTCTATAAATACGAGACCAATTGGAGTTTCGCTTATAATTTTTCAATACTTCATTTACTTATAAACAGCAACTATAAAAACTTTTTATTACCATGACGAAGTCGTGGTGTAGTAAAAGATAACAAATATGGAATTCTGAAATTAGCGGGCCTGTGGTTAAATCATGAACGTGTTGTAGTAAGACTACTGTATGTATTTACTGGTGGTAGGAGTTCTATGCAGGAATCCGTCAAGGTAGGTACCGCCCCAGAGCCAGTTATTCTGTCGTGAAGCAGTCGTTTTCAAATATTATTGTGTTTCGGTCTGAAGGGCTCTCAGCTAGCGTAATCTCTGAGCATATGAGACTTAAGAACAGCTGTATCAGGGTATCGGGCGCAACGTGGTGTCATACAGAATTGTTCTGGGTGGCACAGCATTTGTGTTGACAGACTTAACATTCACCTGATAGTAAATACAAAGTCCGCCCACACAAATGCATTTACCATCAGGTGAATGTTTTGCTCGTCTCGTCACCTAATCCAATAAAAAAACGTATTTATTCTGTGACGCGTACACGTGCGTAATAATGATCGTACATGCTAGAAAATATTAAAATTATAATAATGGTATAATTCCGATGCAGGAATGCGCCTAGGTAGGCTGCAGGCTACCGTAGTGCCAGTTTTTTTTTATTTGATAAAGTGACGCGACTATCAAAACGTTCACCTGTTGGTAAGTGCAACTTCTGCCCATAACAAAAACCGTTTCACCCAGAACATATCTGTGTGACAGCGCCGCGCCCATCACCCTGAGACATCAGTTCTTAAATCTCATATGCCCAGTGATTACACTAGCTCTCAGTGCCATTTACATCGAAACACAGGTAATGTTTGAACACTACTAAAAAAGTTATGCCCGAACATACATAATATACATATATATGCAGACGAATTGTGAACTACCTCCTTATTTGAAATCGGTTAAAAAAAATAAGTTCGACATAAGTTAATAGAATCAGATGTTACTTTGGGGAAATCCATTATATTAGAGAAAGAAATTTGCTAAGACCCGCATGCCAAATATAAAATAGTGTGTATTACATAGTCTTTGAAGACCACCGCCCGCCCTCGCCCAAAAGCGTGCACAAGCAAACTAACACCGCCACCGGGAACCACCGACTCGGCGGCTTTCTGTGGTAGAGTCAATAATACTTGATATTGCCTTGTTTTGTGGTTTGTGTGGATTGTGGTCTCAATATCAGTGGTAGTTGTAGCGGCGGTAGTTTCCTAGTTTTTGAAGAGAACCTCAAAAACTAGGAATCAAACACCATTTAATATTCTGTATACGGATTTTAGCAAATCGACTTTATTTCCCTATTAATTTATGTTTATTAAACTGACAGGTGCCGGAGTTCGACTGGAGCACTCAGACCAAAGGACTGGTACTCAGTTCGTTCTTCTACGGTTACCTGGTGACGCAGCTCCCGGGCGGCTGGTTGGCTGCTAAAATAGGAGGTAACAGGTTCGTTCCATTCTTTAAAATGCACGATAATTACCATCACAAAGGCCATCTGCAGCCAAGTCTATTTTCTTTATTGGATAAAGTGACGAAACGAGCGAAACGTTCACCTGATGATAAGTGCAACGTCTGCCCATAAAAAATGCTGTGTCGCCCAGAACATTTCTGTGAGACATCACGTTGCGCCCGTCACCCTGAGACATGAGTTCTTAAGTCTCATACGCCCAGTAATTACGCTACCTCTCCGTGCCCTTCAAACCGAAACAGTAATGTTTGCACACTACTGCTTCACGGCAGAATAACTGGCCCTGGGGTGGTACCTAAGACGGATTCCTACCACCAGAGTACCTGTTGCTGAATATAGGCCGCTACCTATGCTATCATTCGACACAATACTAAGTATGTACATTGACTTCCAAGAAACTGGATAGCCCTCCAGTCTGCCTAAGCCACCGTAATTAAGGCAAGGCTCGTTATAATTTAGAGCTTACTGAGAATATTTATTTATAAGTTTAAGCAATAAAGATTTACTTTATTGCTTAAACTTATACAACAAGACTTCTTTCGAATTTGCCATTCCCGTAAGCAAACTCTGAATTTGGCGCTCATTTATATATCATAATTAGGTGGCTTAGGTAGACAAGGCCGGGAAAACCAATGCCATGATGTAGCCCATCATTGCATTCACTGAGCTCGGTCCATTTCGTAATTTTATGCTGCAGCACCAATTAACGGTTTTTTATTTGATTTTATTATTTCTAGTTGAGTAGCTTTTTTATTTTTTTTATTTCTTTTTTTTTCTGTTTATTGTGCTGTATGTTTTTGTTGTGAATAAATATATTACTTTCTAATTAATATATGAAAGCTGTTAGTTTGCTATTTCTTTCTTTGTTAGGACATGGCTATAGTTAACACAGAACCTTGAATTTTTTTTGGAACCGTTGGCTTCTAACCCGAGCTGGTCATCTGTTCTAACAACAAGCAAGTTTTTATAGTTAGGTATGACATATTAGGTCTTTACATATGAAATTGGTGTTTTGTCGTACTGGCCACTTTGGTCTGAAATATAAATATAAATATATCCTCTTTGGTTGAGAATTCCAAATTTAAATTTATAAATCCACTTAGCTGGTATATTTGAGTTTCGGAAACAGTCATTCATTTATTTCTTTCCTCATTAGTTTTTTCTTTGGCGTCGCTCATCTCGAACAATGGAAAACTTGAAATATCGCTTATTTACGAGTACGAGTTGTACCGTTGCACCGGTGCTGCAGAAACAGCTCCAAGGATTAACGACGTGTATGGCGCTGGTGTCGCAAAATAAAACAGGGTACGCTTTTGGTTCCAACGTTTTCGTTCTGGAAATTTTGACCTTCAGAACAATCCCCGTGGACGGCCGGAGACCAATGTGGATAATGAAGAATTAAAGGCTATTGTGGAAGCTGATCTATCGCAAACCATTTCAGAGTTAGCTGCAGGCTTCGTTGTGAGTGATAAAACTGTTTTAATCCACTTGAAGCAAACAGAGAAAGTAAAAAAGCTTGAACGGTGTGTTCCTCATGAATCGAGTGAAGCAAACCAGCAAACATCCGTCGTCTGCTGCGTTACATTGCTTAACCGGCACAATAATGAAGGGATATAGAATCGGGTCATTACCTGTTATGAAAAGTGGATCCTGTACGATAATCGGAAGCGCTCGTCGCAATGGCTAAACCCTGCAGAACCAACCAAATCCTCTAGCGAAACACATACACTGCACAACAGACGGTCGCTTAACTAGAGGAGCTGCAAATTGCAGAATGTCTACTGAATGTTTACGTTTCGAGCGCTATAAAGCAGCCACGCCACGGCAGGATTACAAAGCGCTCAGTTTCAGCCTGTCACTAGTCCACTGCTGTACATAAGCCAATACACGGTCCGGGTTATAAATATATAATATAAATAGTTCAAAATATGTGTAGTATTTGCGTAAATAAAAGAAATCATAATGTGAATCCTTTAAAAGCCAACAAATATTATTTGGGAGTTCACTTAAATAAATGATGATGATGCTGGTTGGATTTCAAGTAGTAGTCATGGAATTTTTGTGTTGCTATGGGCCTTTAATACGTGTGCAACATTTCAAATAATTCGGACGTCGGAAAATAGGTGAAAATTGAATTGGAAGACACAATTACCTAATTCTTTTATGATCATGAAAATTAGCTACCAAATCGGGCCACTTTTGCCAATGTCGAATAATAATTTAATTATAACAAAGTCTCTTCGTAGGTTTATTTATTTTTATTTATGGAAACAGTAGCAAACTTTCCTCCAATATCAAGTAACATATCCAGGTACAAATATAAAATTTTAAGATAAGTAGCATCTTCAAGCATCGTGTATTGTAAAAATTGTCACATTTGTATCGACAGTAAAATGATAGTTCACTTTTACTGAAGAATTATGTAATGGAGACGAATAGAAAAGCACAATTTTGGTCTTGCATTTAATTTTTCAAACACAATACACTTATATGCGCTACAATATCAATATTAAACATCAAAACTCAAAATATACGCAGAAATTATAAAATTCAATGAAAACGCCGCCATTTGTCGAGTTGCCGCCAAAAGTGTCCATTACGTTCATACAGATCAAGCTAATAAAAGCGTGGTAAAATTGCGCTTTTGTCATTTTATACTTAAGAGTATACAAATATGATAAAAGGACTCTTTAATTATTTTATTACAATTATGGAAGAAATAAAAATAAAAATCCGTCTAAAGTTACAATATGATTGTTAATTAAAAAAAAAATTCTGCAGGGTTTTCGCGATAGGCATTGGTGCGACATCTCTGCTGACCCTGTTCACACCGCCGCTAGCACATACGAGCACCGCCCTCTTGATTGCCGTGAGAGTCGTCGAGGGCCTTTTTGAGGTATGTAGTTTCGTCCGGCTCGACTGACGCAGGGCCTAAGAGATTAAATCTATGTTGAATAAAAATGATTCTAATCTATTCTAATGACGGTACGGTGTCTTTATCAGATCGCCCGCTTGTAGATTTATGTTACAGAAGATACAATTTATAGTTTCTAGGAATATTTCTGAACCGAAAAGTATGAACTGATCATCATCAGACAATCAATAGCCCACTTCTTTTATAGATCTCTCCCGAGAAGGGAGGTATTAGTGTTGGACGCCTCGCACCTTAGATTTTTTGAAATAATTTTTTAATAATAATCGTTCAGTCACACTAGGATTACTCCTGTGTCGTAAGTGCCCTTTGCAAATATACATTTCACATGCACAACACAACCATACCCAAAAATCAACAATTTGGTTTTGCACAAATGTTGGCCCCGGCCGGGATTCGACCTCCGGCGTAGAAGACAGGTACTCCAACCACTCGGCCACGCGGTGTCACGAACCCAGACTGAACTCAATAATTTGTTGCCAAATATTTGATTTCAACCCGAACCATGATTCAGTGTCCGAGACACGGAGACAATTACAACACAACCCGACCAGAAAACAAACAATTTGTGTTTTTGCACAAATGCTAGTATTGGAACTCAGAACCCACTGCGCAGAAATCAGGTACTCTGACCATTAGGCTATGCCGTCGACAAATGTATAATATTCGCGTAAATATAAGAAGCCAGCCGTGTGGCGGCTTAAGAGAATCAACCCTATCTCATCCCATGGGTGTGGTAAAAGTCGTCCTGGAACATCTGAATAAATAAGATGCGGTCGCCAACCCACCTTTTTTTTTTATTTCATAAAAGTGACGGAACGAAGCAAAACGTTCACCTGATGGTAAGTGCATCGTCTGCCCATAACAAATGCTGTGTCACCCAGAAAATTACTGTGTGACACCACACTGCGCCCGTCTCCCTGAGACATCAGTTCTTAAGTCTCATATGCCCAGTGGTTATGCTAGCTCACAGTGCCCTTCAAGCCGAAACACAGTAATGTTTGCACACTACTGCTTCACGGCAGAATAACTGGCCCTGGGGTGGTTGACCTAGATGGAATTCCTGCATAGGAATCCTACCACCAGTAAAACCTTGGTAGGTGTGCAATCAATGGGGAGAGACCTATGTTCAGCAGTGGACTAGCGATAGGCTCAAATGATGATGATGAAATATAAGAAATCATTATATTAGTTTTATAATTCATTACCGCTCGTGGGAACGCAATGGGTAGTAAACATTTTTTGAGTCATACGAAAATGGCCGGCGACGTGGTTCACCACCAGTCGCGTCTACTTTACACGTGAGCGACGAGCTACGTGAGTGGCCTCTGCCTACCCTTACATGAGAAAAAGGCGTGACTATATGTACAATTTATATTTCCATCGCAGGGTGTAACTTACCCTTGCATTCACGCGGTGTGGTCGCGCTGGGCGCCGAGTGAGGAGCGAGCGCGCTTAGCGACGTTCGCCTTTAGCGGCAGCTACGCCGGTACCGTGGTCTCCATGCCGATATGCTCTTTGCTCGCCCATTACACTGGCTGGCCCGGCATATTCTACGTTTTTGGTGAGTTATTTTCTTGCATGTAAAATGGTAGGTCAGGAGAGCCGCTCGCTTTAAATTTCATAGAACGCTTTCATATTTTTACATTGGATGATTATTTCGCGGAATCTTTTCAATTTTCCAGGAACAGTGTGTGCTATATGTAAATTAAATGTCTATAGGTATCTTGGGGCTAGTGTGGACGACGGTCTGGTGGTTGGTAGTGAAGGAATCACCGGAAAAAGATCCACACATTTCAGCAGCGGAACTAAAATATATACAGGTAAAGTATTGCAAGTTTTTAGCTTAAATTTTAGAATAGTCTCATAGGAAACCCAAACTTGCTCCGTACAGTAGGAGTTATCATTATAGGAGTATTTCGCCCGCCGTCTGAAACTGTATCACAGTTATGGAACGGCTGAAAAATTGGGTGGGCGGCCCTTCTCTATATAGTTTAATATTATTAAGTCTTTATTAGTTGTATTTGTTACTGTATACATACTGTTTTGCCTGTGCCTCAATGAGATTTGCTCCTCGGTTTTGACATACACGTTTGTATAGGATCAGGAGGTATATTGTTTAACTCTGTTAGGTTTCGGGATCGGTTTTATTTCATCAGGATTAACCGATGAATTAGGTTGAAACGTCAAAAGAAAACCGATCCCGAAACTTACCAGAGTTACACAAAAGACCTCCAGATACTTTTATCACGAAGTGAAAAGGTTAATTTGTTTTTTAAGGGATGTATTAATAATGAAACAAATCGCAAGGAAGATTATTTATATTATTCACCAGATTATACCATTGCCATCATATATGTGGGTTGACGGTGTGTTCTATTGTCACCGACACTGAAACAATAAATAAGGATACTATGACAAATCTTTATCATAATTTTTCCCTTTACTACTCTTATAATACTGGGCAAAAGATTGTGACATATTTGCGGCGACTCATGGATCATTATTACACTCAAAACCCGAAACCCGAAAACCCAAAATTTGTTGGATGATCATCATCAGCCCACGCCAGCGCTTTACTGGAGATGCTCTATGTATTAGGGATTCAAGGGATTAACACATCTAATTTCTGTTAGCCAACAAAGCCACATCACGTTTGCCTCCATGTATTTACAGGAGGAATTCGTCTAGGTAGGTACCACCCCAGGGCCAGTTATTCTGCCGTGAAGCAGTAGTGTGCAAACATTACTGTAGTTTCGGTTTGAAGGGCACTAGGGAGCTCGTGCGATCGCTGGGCATTTGGGACTTAAAAACTCATGTCTCAGGGCGACGGACGCAGTGTGATGCCACACAGAAATGTTCTACATGACACAGCAGTTTGTTGTGGGCGGACGTTGCACTTGCCATCAGGTGAACGTTTTGCGCGTTTCGACACATTATCCAATAAAAAAAATATTGGGTTGCGTTAGTTGGTTTACTACTCAAGGAGTTTAAATAAAATACTCTACTAAGCTACATAGCCTGTGGTAATTAAGCATTTTTATTCGGATTTGTTTACAGGACTCCCGAGGGACTCAGGCAGTTGAAGGTTCGAATATTCGGCACCCATGGTGCGCAATGTTGACCTCCGGGCCCGTTTGGGCGATAGTTATGGCGCATTTCAGCGAAAACTGGGGCTTTTACACACTTCTGACTTTCCTTCCAACTTTCATGAAAGGTAACGAAATAAATCTATTTTGTGTAATTACACATAACTGGAAACAATATATGTATTGAAAGACTATCGACAACTCGCGTTCTTGCTAAAACTGAAACTGAAAAAAAAAATGAAAAATTCATATCAAAATCTACACCGGTTTGAAAATAAGACCTAAGAGAAGAACCGATAAAATCTCTGGGGGTCTTTCTTTCTTTCAATGCCCAAACCCAATTATTACGTTAATATACTACATAAACACAGAAGCTATTTGATTAAACGAAAATTTTAAAATTTCATTTCATATTAATTAGCAAATCAGTGCCATCTATCGATCAATATTGGTACTTGTGAACGGCTATTCGACGCAATATGGTGTTATTTATTGAGATTAATAGCATAGACGATGATTTCTTGGCACAGTAATATGTTTTTCTCGTCGTTCGTCGTCGTTTCAGCCTATCAATAGTCCACTGCTGAACATAGGCCTCCCCATAGATTGCCACAAAAGTTAGTAGCTCTCGTTTTGGGGGGATTTTGCCACGCTTGGCAGACGGGTTGGCAACCGCAGTTTATATTATTCAGATGTTCCAGCAAGATGCTGCTACCCATCTCCTGGTTTTAATTTTTCCTCTGTCGACTTTTACGACACCCACGGGATGAGATGGGGTGGTAGATTAGTGTGGTAGCGGCTTAAGATGTTTTTCTGTAAACACTTAATTCATTAGATTCGATAAACCAAAAACAAATGTTTGAATATACAAAAATTCATCCTTTCATATCTTTATTTTCGATTACATTGAAATTTTTCCAGACGTATTTAAGTTTGAAACATCGCAAACGGGCTGGCTATCGGCTGTGCCGTACCTCGCTATGGCCATTGTACTACAATTCGCAGGGCACTTGGCCGACTGGTTTCTGAGAAGAGGGATTTTATCGAGGACCAACATAAGGAAAATCTTCAACTGCGGCGCTTTCTTATCGCAGGTGAGACATGTTAAATGTCGTCTTATACTCGAACACTTTATTTTTTCTAGGCATCTCACTCCACAACTAAAAGCGTTAAGAAGAAGTATTTATTCCACTTTCATTTTTTCTTCCTTTAGTTCGCTGCTGAATTCTGCTATGCATTGTTTTTTTTAAACGAGTTTTTTCTTCTTTTTTGATCCTGGCAATTAGCTACCAAATCGAGCCAATTTTGTCAATATCGAGTAATAATTTAATTTTAACAATGACTTCGTTTCGATCGACGGTAAAATGATAGTTGACTTATACTGAAAATTTGTTGGACTGATGAACGATGATGGAGATGAAGATTTGCTGGACTGATTTGGAGACAAAACGAAAAGTACAATTTTGGTCTTGAATTGAATTTTCCAATAACTGTACACTTTCACGAGCACATGCTGCATAATAAACTGCAATGTTAAACATCAAAACTCGAAATACACAAGGAAATTACAAAATTCATTAACAACACTACCGCTACTTTTGGAGTTGGCGCCAAAAGTCAAGGGAGTTTTATGACATTCATCAGCGGAAAATGTTATCACTCTTGTAACAACCGCGACAGCGATGCCAATTTAGCCCCTTGAGTGCTAGATCTAGTTGTTGCTGTTTGTTTAGCCCTCCGTTCATAGCAATTTAGCCTCTAGCCCGAAGTCCAGCCCAAAATTATTGACCGTAAACAGTAATATCTCAGTTTTTAAACAAATCTCCCTACAAACTAAACGCTCGCACTTTGGCAGTGTGTGTTTGACAGTGTATCCCTTTACCTATTGGGTAGGATACTATTATTTAGCAATTCAGCAACATTTTAGCTTTTGTTGACTATTCTAGCCCATTTTTAAATACGATTTAGCCCGAAAACCTGTCACCAAGTTTGCAACACTGAACGGCGGCAGTGTCAGCTGTGCCATACAAAAAGTAGCTTCCGCCCTTTTTTAATTATTTATCAGGAATGTAACAAAAAAAATTAATATTATGAATCATATAAATAAAGTAAACTGAAAAAATATTTCATGACCTTTGTTACAATTATGTTACACTTATCAAATATGCTAGACCTGAAATACCCACTCCGGTGACGGGAAGCACTGCCTAAGTTGCGAGATGACTGAATTGGCGATGGCGATTGAGCTTCTCAACTTTCATCATCATCATAATCATTTCAGCCTATCACTAGTCCACTGTCTGAACATAGGCCTCCTCCATAGATAGCAACGAAAGTTTGTAGCTCTCATTCAGGGAGGATATTGCTATAGTTGCCGCGCTTGGCAGCCGCAGTTTATTTATTCAGACTGTTCCAGGAAGATGCTGCTGCCCATCTCCTGGTTTTCATTTTCCCTCTGACGACTTTTACGACAACCACGAGAGGAGATGGGGTGGTAGATTCTCTTAAGCCGCAACCACACGACCAACTTTAAAGAGGCTTATATCCAGCAACGGACTAAAATGGAGTCTACTCGTAATAATGATGACGAAGATTAGAGCTGTAGTAGCTAAGATGCCGGAGTCTCCTCTTAATTTCGAGAGACCAGAGTAAGAGACCTGAGTTCGATCCAGTCTACACCGGTACCTAATAATAATTGTTTTGCAACTTTAAGTACTGTTTTACCAGTGCTCCGTCAGTGAAAACGTCGTGAGGTAACCTGCATGTCTGAGGAACAAAAATATTTTGAGGATATGTGAAGTCCGTCAACCCGCATTGGCAAGTTCTTGTCAGAAATGAGAGGAGACATGTGCTCAACTGGGTGGCATTCATGGGCAGCAGTTACTTTACTTTTTCAATGATGCGGAGTAATGGCTATATAGATCGATGGTCAAAGCTTAATTTTTTTTTACAGACCATTTTCATGGTGGCCGCAGCGTATTCCACTAACGTCGTGGGCTGTGTCGTTTTCCTGACCATTGCTGTGGGTTTGGGCGGCTTCGCTTGGTCCGGTTTTCAGGTAAATGTTCGACTAGTCTTTTTATTTGCTTGCTTTTATTGCTTGAGTATCTGAATCGATAGGGGAAGGAACTCGCTCTGACAGCTGCGACTAGAAGCTGCACTCTGCTAAATGTGCGAGTTCTGATGTCCCCGAGGATTTTTCGGAAGTTATCAACTGCGCAGGAGATATTATAGTGCTACAAGTGTACGCGCAAACACAGGGGCACTCACTCGTTCCAACTCACCCGTGCCCGATGTAACGCTCATGCGATAAAATCGGAGGTAGGCTAGGATGCAGTATCGGAGACACAAGCACAATCACAACACAAGCAGATTCAGTTCGGTAGACCAGTTTCGGGAGTTATTCTACCGTCAAGCAGTGGCATGCAAATGCCACTGTCCATTCTTTTTCTATTTTTAATAAAAAGAACCCCCAAAGTAGTATTTCTCCTGTATCGTGGGTGCGTTTTACAGACATATATTTCACATGCACAAACAACCAGACCCGAAACCAACAATTTGTGTTTTTTACAAATGTTGGCTCCGGCTGGGATTCGAACCCGGGACCCGCGGCGTAAAAGTCAGGTTCGCTAACCACTAGGCCACGCGGTTGTCAAACTGTGTTTTTTTTTGTAGTTACTCGACTGGTTAGCAGTGGCATGCAAATGCCAGTGAATGACGTCAGGTTAAGTTCTGAAAGGCACTGTAGCTAGTGTGATTTCAGAACAAATGAGACTCGAGTCTTATTTTAGTAGACATATCTACACAGAGATTTCCAATTCAAAGTTAAAGCTACCGCAACTATTCTCCTGTTTATTAAGCATCCGATGAAGCTGTAAAAGCCAAAAGGCTAACAGCGATTACTTCACCGAAATTATATATCTTCTTTATTGATCCCGGCAATTAGCTACCAAATCGGGCCATTTTTGCCTATGTCGAGTAATTGTTTAATTATAACAAGGGCTTCGATTCGATCGACAGTAAAATAATAGTTGACTTTTATTGAAGATTTGTTGGACTGTGGTGATGGGTATGAAGATTTGCTGGACTGTTGGAAACAAAACGAAAAGTACAATTTTGGTCTTGAATTGTATTTTCCAATTACTGTACACTTTCACGAGCACTTGCTGCATAATAAAAATCTGAATATACACAGAAATTACAAATTTCAATTAAAACACTACCTAAGAGAATCTACCATCCCATCACATCCCATGGGTGTCGTAAAAGTCGACAGACCAAAATGGAAAACCATGAGATGGGCAGTAGAATCTTCCTGGAACATCTGAAAACACAAACTGCGGTTGCCAACCCGCCTGTCAAGCGTGGCAACTGTGGCAAAATCTCTTTAAAATGAGAGCTACAAACTTTTGAGGCTATCTGTGAAAGTCCACTGCTGAACATAGGCCATGTTCAGCAGTGGACTTGTGATGGGCTTAAAAGGACCACTTCAAGTTGGCGCCAAAAGACCTTAATAGTAATGACTGTGTGTTATATTCTTTCAGCGTTAACCATTTAGACATCGCGCCACCACACGCCAGTGTGCTCATGGGGCTCTCCAACACAGTAGCAACATTGCCTGGTATTATAAGTCCGCCACTCGCCGGCTTCATCGTCACAGACAAGGTACATCTTCACATCTTTAACCTGTCATAGAATAGACATTATCCCACAAAATCATATTATTGTGATACTCTTGAACGGTTTCGGCCATAGCGGTATTCGGTTGCATCCGCAGCCACCAACAGGGTACCTGCAGGGTAGTCAGAGACTGGGCACTCACTGCAAAAACAGATGACTGCGACAATCCACGTTTCACCAAAACAATATAATGCACTTGGTGTGATAGGTGGTAAGCCCATCGCCACCATGCGCTGTTGGGAGCACAGTGCAGTTTAATTCCTTACTCGCCTTTTACGAGATCCATTGGATGAGATGGAGTGGTAGTATTCTTTTAACGAGCCGCCACCACACGGCTAATCTACGATAATAATAATTATTAAGTTAATTTATATAGAAAATCTATCACCTCATCTTATCCCTTGGGTTTCGACTAAGGGAAATGTCTCGGTAATACCATGGCGTCCATCTCGTAAATTAGCCTAGCCGGAAACAGCCAATCGTCTGCCAAACGAAGTAGTTACGGCTAATACACCTAAGGATCAGCGGCTATGTCCAGCAGCCCATTTAATGTTCCACTGCTGAGCACCGGCGGTAGGAATCCGGCTAGGTGGGAACCACCCCAGGGCCAATTATTCTGCCGTGAAGCAGTAGTGTGCAAGCATGACTGTGTTTCAATTTCAAGTACAAGTGTAATCACTGGGCATTATGCGACTTATGTACTGATGTCACAAGGTGGCGGGCGCAATGTGGTGTCGCGGAAATGTTCTAGGTAGCGTTGCTAGGTGTCTGTCCCGATTTGCGTCCCAATTTTCAGGGGTCTGGTTACACGTCCCGATTCACCCCTGGTGGACAAAATGTCCCTATTTTTCTAGTTTGTTAGCAATTCTCTCACTGTACTGCTCGTGGGACCGCAATGGGGAGTAAGAATTTATTGGCTAATGCCAAAATGGCGGCAACGTGGTTCGCCACCCGTCTCGTCTTGCTTCTTCCGGGGATTACGGGTGAGGTCTCTGCCTACTCCTTATGGGGAAAAAGGCGTGCCTGTATGTATGTGTCTATGTAAAGCAAGCATGCCGCGTCTGAGCTACCAAGGCGCGTATGTCCAGCAGTAGACACATTTTAACTTTAGAGGACATTTAGCATAACTCTTAACTCACAGGTCATAGCATTCCTATGGAGGAATCCGTCTAGGTAGGTACCACCCCAGGGCCAGTTATTCTGCCGTGAAACAGTAGTGTGCAAACATTACTATGTTTCAGTTTGAAGGGCACTGAGAGCTAGCGTAATCACTGGGCATACGAGACTGAAGAACTCATGTCTCAGGCTGACGGGCGCAGTGTGGTGTCACACAGAAATGTTCTGAATAACTCAGTATTTGTTATGGGCAGACGTTGCACATACCTTCAGGGAGAATTTGGTCATTCCGTCACTTTTTTCAAATAAAAAATTAAAACCACGTCTTGCTAAGTGCTCAATTGATAGCCCTCCCGAATTTTAATGTATTTATTTTTAATTACAGTCTGCAGAGCAATGGCGCATCGTGTTCTTCATATCCAGTGCAATTTATCTTCTCGGCGCGATTGTTTACGGTTGGTTATGTTCAGCTGAGAAACAGCCATGGGTCGTGGAACACGATAGTGACGCCAGTTTTGACACAGATGGCGCTTCCGTCACCACAACTAGGGGATACGATAATAAGGCCATGGAGCACAGCGAAATGTAGAGAAAATAACACATCACAAAAAAAATTACGAAATCTCTGAAATAACTATTAGGTGTACGTATGCGATATAATTTATGACAAAGCACAAAGACACATTTGAAGTAAGAAGTATGATATAAGTTTCAAAAATACTTTAATTTCATATTCAAATAAAAAAAACTGATACTCTCTCTTGAACTCTTATTCTATCCACTTGTCGGATAATTTTTCGTGAATCGGTCTCTGATAGTCTTCGCTCCTTATACATTATATACACTCCATAAGTAATTTGTAATGTGTTGCTTTTTCTAACGTATTTTTATTGACATTATTATGATATTTAACAAAATTAAAATTTAGACACACAAGTCATGTATTTCGATGACTATTAACAATTGCAGTTTCATTTTAATAAATCTTTTCGGATACATTGGGCAATATACAAATAAATAATGCATCTAGTAGTAGTTCACTAAACTTTCCTAATTGTACTAACACTGGTAATTGTTATAATTGTAATAATACTGGTAGTTATTTAGTCCCACGGCAGCAGAAGAGAATTGACTCGAACAGTGGTGTAGGTTTCGATGGTTTTGAGATATTAAAAAACGCAATAAATAAACTTTATTTATTGACTAATATTAAATGATTACTAATTATAATTTGACAAATTTGTACAGCTGAACATTTAGGGTGTATTAGACAGATATTCAATACGGTCTGTCGCAAGCGAAATTAACCGTCTTTAGTCCACACATCTATACTGATATTATAAAGCCGAAGAGTTTGTTTTGTTAAACGCGCTAATCTCAGGACTACTGGTTCGAATTGAAAAAATCTTTTAGTGTTGGATAGCCCATTTATCGAGGGAGGCTATAGGCTATAGAACATCACGCTACGACCTTAGAGCGATTTCTTTTAAATTAAACAGCGGCTGAAACCGCGGTTCAGCCGCCCATGAACATCCGCAATATCACAGGAAGAACAGATGCCTTGGCGTCGTTTGAGAAAGGAATAGGCTCTTTTCTTGACTTTAGTTAGTTACCCAAATAAAAAAGGTAACCCGATAATTTCTAGCGCGTCTCTGACAAGTGGATTATGTAAATAGTCAGTACAATTATTATTTGAACGGTGAAATATTTGATTGGGTAGTTACGATAAATAGTTCATCAGTTCTCGGTTCTTAGATTTAGTAAAAAAAAGAACGATGAAACTTTAAAACGGGCGATGCTTACACGTGATATTCACGCATTCCGATATTTATTGAATTTCTAAGTTTCAATTATATTTTTTTACTGCTTATATTCTGACGTGCAGTATGTTGTTCAACTGCAGTTTACGGTACGTCTAATTTCAGCTTCATTTTTAACCGACTTCGAAAAAGGAGGAGGTTCTCAAATCGACTTAATATATTTTTTGTGGTATTATTAGATAGTATTCCTTTGCAGGAGTCCGTCTAGATAGGTGCAACTCAAGGGCCAGTTATTCTGCCGTGAAGCAATAGTGTGCAAACATTACTGTGTTTCAGTCTGACGGGCACTGAGAGCTGGTGCAATCACTGGGCATATGCGACTAAAGAACGTATGTCTCAGAATGACGGGCGCAGTGTGGTGTCACGCAGAAATTTTCACACACAGACACAGCATTTGCTATGGGCAGACGGTGCACTTATCATCAGATGAACGTTTTGCTCGTTTCGTCACTTTATCAAATAAAAAAAAGGTTACGCGATATCTTAGCCAATTGTGAACCGATTTCAATGATTGGTTATTCGGTTGAATTGATTATACTCGAAGTTGGTCCCATACAAATTTGGTCAAGTCCTGATAATGAAATTCATGAGAAAATCATGTGACTCTAAAATTCGCATATGCATGTTAGGAGCTGCTGCGTTGAAGTTTGTTTTTTTTATTTCAAGTATACGAATATTCACTTAAAATTTCAACGATTGGATAATTTATGCTACGCAGCTTTTTTAAAAGTATATCAATATACTCAACTAAACAATAAATAAAAAATATATAATTCTTGTGTGATTGTATTAAATGTTTGTATTAAATATTAAGCATGTATACAAAATAGAAGTACTATTTTACTTATTTTAAGCGCCATCTATGATATAGTAACGGAACCTTTGATTATTAAAAACTGTCATAGGCCGCCCTCTATGATGTATATTGGAAAAGACTATAGTTAATTGACTATAGTAGTTATTGATAATCCGCGTAAAGTTGCTTTTGAATTTTTATTATTACGCGAATGAAGTAGCGGGTACAGCTAGCAAATAAAACCTTCTAAAAACATCATGAGGAAAAACCTGCATGCCTGAGGAATAAAAATATTTCGAGGACACGTGAAGACCGCCAACCCGCATTGCAGCAGCGTGGCGGACTCTTCCTGGCTCCAAACCGCTCTCAGAAATGTGAGGAGACTCTGCTCAGCAGTGGGACATTTATAGTCTGTTACTTTACTACTTTAACGCAGGAAAAAAGCTTACGATTCTTTAATGTTGCCATGAAAAATAAATAAATAAGGATCTTGAATGAAATTGATTCGGGCAAGAATTGTATCCATCAGCACACTGGTGGTAAGACTTACTTAAATGAGTCCGCTTTGGTAGATACCACCACCACGCATAAATATTGATTGGCTTGTTCGTTCGTTGTTATGTTTAAAAGGTGATTTCACTAAAACCACTCAAATGTGTTTATAATAGCATCACAATATTGAAATTTTATTGCAATGGGTCTAGGGCGCCCTAAAAAGTCTCGGTTGCATTAATATGTGGTTGTCTTTTAAAACATTATTATTATTATATACCTTTTGCTTAAGAAAAAAAATAGAAGAATACTTGAAATTGTAATTAGTGCAAAATACAAAACCCGCTTTTGCGTACGAGGTTTTATAAAAACGTCAAATATTACTTTCCTTTTAAAGCAAACACGACATTTGACGCAATTTACACACGAAACATTATTTTGAGACTATTTCCAACAAAACTATTAGCGAGTCCCTAAAATAGACTCCGTCCCACATCAACACATCATAACATTACAAAATTGATGGAAGTTGAGGAATTTTGTTTATTATTTAATGAAAAATATTTATTTGCTAAGAAATTAAGATATTGACCAAAATGATGAAACCTCTTTTCGTGTAAAAAAATACATTTATAAAAAAATATCTCTATTTTTTAACTTTTATTTTGACAGATTATTTTAATTATTATCGCAGTTTTTACCGAGTTTTTAAGCAAATGGAGTATATTCTATGTTTTAAAAAGATGTTATATCAGAAAAGAGATCTTCTATGTATTGTATTGATGTGATAATTTAGATATAAGTATCAAGAGTCATGACAAGGACTATAATTTGTTAATGAACTTATTGTATAATAGTAATTGTAACTATATTGCATCAATAAAGGCGTAATTGCAAAAAATACCATATTTTGTGACATGAACGTTATTTTATTTAATCGAGTTTTTCACCAATATGTATGCCATCAGCAGTATTTAGGACAGCGCTCCTCAAAGTTGAGAGAATTTGCCGCACGCATGGCAAGCGGATTGGCGAATATTTGTTGAAGCTTTGCTCAAGTAGAATAACACCGCACTCATATAACTCGTCTTTCCTAATTCAGTCTGGTTTATCAAGGCGTAGTTTGCTTCTTCGCTCTTAGCATGGGATCCATGCTAAGAGTAATATATAAGCAATATATACTATATATAACGGATTCGGCATGCTTACTTAAAGGAAAGGGTCAGTTATTCTGCCGTGAAGCAGTAGTGTGCAAACATTACTGTTTCGGCCTGAAGGGCACTGAGAGCTAGTGTAATTACTGGGCATGAGAGTCGCTGTGTGGTAGCGGCTTAAGAGAATCTACCACCCCATCTCATCCCGTGGATGTCGTAAAAGTCGACAGAGGGAAAATTAAAACCCGCAACAAGGTAACGTTTGCACTCTACTGTTTCAAGGCAGAATAACTGGCTCTGCAAGAGGTACCAACATAGACGGATTCCTTTATCCTAGTACCAGTGAAAAACCCTAGTGAATTCAGGAGTGATCGCTAGTATGTATTACTTACATGCCTTGTTCGTTATAATTTAATAGAGTTAGCGAATAGAGTTATAATCGCAAGTAGAGTCCCGATGTTGACACTGGCCACTGTGCAAAACATTTCTAAATAACCGAAATAATGCTGCTTGTAAGCGTGAATGATAATAATCAACACTTGACTCAATTGGAACATATACACATCTTCCGGTTAACAAACATGGGGTCTTTCTGGCCGTCTGGGGTCTTCAACCGCGTCAACAACTTACGCATACTGTCGGAAGTTTTTTTTTATAGAATAGGGAGCAAACGAGCAGGTGGCTCACGTGATGGTAAGTTAGAACTGCGCAGGAGACATTTTAGTGCCACAAGTGTACGCGCAAACACAGAGGCTAATTCTATCTTACCCGCGGCCGATTTAACGCTCATTCGATAAGATCTGGGTCTCAGAGACACGGGGACAGTCGCAACACAATCAAACCACAAAAATCAACAATTTGTTTTTTGCACAAATGTTGGCTCTGTATGGGATTTGGACCCGGGACCGCTGGCGTAAGCAGTCAGGTCCTCTGACCACTAGGTCATGCGGTCATTTACAACAATATAAAGTATCACAACTAATGCTTATATCAGAGGCACTGACTTGTCATCACCCGTTCCCGTAATGCTTATGCTTTAAGATGGAAAGAAGGGAAGTAGTACCGAAGATGCCACAATTACGATAAATCCAGATTCTAAAATCGATAATTTGTTGACCTAATATTGGATTTAAACCAAGTTGAACCATGATTCAGTAGACAATACGCTGATCACTGAGCTACACAACATACATCAAAAGCTTATTAAAGATATTTTATAATAAATCATATCGATTAAATTGAATAATAGAGAAACTGGTGGTATTACTGAATGCCTTGTTCCCACTCATTGAGTTTTCAGTTCTCGTCACACACCATAGAACCCCCATAAAACAAAATTGTCATGGTTTAATTCGTAATTCAAATGTAATAAAAATTGATATTTATATATTTTGTTTATTCGATAAACTGTAAGGTAATGATATCATTCTGAAATCTGTACCTAACCAAATATTTATTTTTATTTATTAAATATGTCATTAAATAACCTTTTCTAACTCTCACATTTTCAGCTATAAAATATACAAGCAAAGAAATATGTTTTTAATGTAGTCGTATAAGTAATATGTAAATTATAAGAACACAATATGCAGTAATAAAGAAATAGCAATACACTAAAAATATTCATACACTGTTAATTTATTTATGTTTATAACTTTGAGAGTAACACAACTTAAATATATATCAATAGTTGATAGTAACACATACTTCACTTTGTTTCTAGCAAAGCGCCACCTATGAAACAATTAAGTAAACTCATATAGAACTTTGTAACTACGCTTCTTAAAATTAGGATATTAGCAAATAAATATATTTCATTTATATTGTTATATACAAGTATTAACATTTAAAATGCCTATTTTTTTCATAAAATGTTTCGTCACTATATTCGCTTAACACTTTGCCGTAAAAAATGTATGTCTATAGGAATAAATATTTCTTTTAGAACCACTAAAGCTTTTATATTAAAAAGGAATTACATTCGCGGATATGCTTCGATTTTAGATAGCCCCGAGACTAACTTAGTCTATAATTTATCGTTATAGGTTTACATCATGATGTACGTGAACAGATACTAATAATGTATCTCCTTCGCGAATTCGCTGGTACACTTTGTTTAGTATATTTATTTTTAAAAAGCATAGAAAATATATTTTTTTCTAAGTAAATTATAACTTGGTAAGGATATATAATAAAATAGGTTGTACCTAAAACCTACTCTAATGACCAATAATGCATTCGACAATTTTATTCCAATTATTATTGAGCTTATATTATCAAAATTTAATGTTTATTTGACAACTACACTGTTATTTTCGTTTGTTTTACCACTTTTTTCTCTATAATATAATAGTGTAACAAATGACTATCTCTTCTAAAACATTTAAAAAATAATCTTTAAGAATTCAAATGATTAATAATTCAAGCAAGCTACAAATAACTGCAATATTATAATTATCATTCTAATCAAAAAAATAGATTTTTTTTGACTCTTCATAAAAAGATACCTACGAACTTATTTCAAATTTTGCCTATAAATCATTCTTAATAATTATGAAGCGTATAAGTACACGCGTACATTATAAGTGTTAAGTTATGCAATATAATATTGTTTATCTTATATTAGTGTGATTTATTAAATTAAATGTTTTTTTTATAAAAAAGATGCTAAATGTTTTCATGCTCCGTCAATTCTCGATACGACGTCACAACCGCCGCCAATGTTTGTCGGCAAAAGTATAAAGCCAGCCGCCACTTTGAACCGCCGCTCTTTCTGCGATCAGTTGATTTCCCTCATACACTTATCCTGTTGATTTGTAAAAATGGTGGAGCAGGGGCCCGAAATGATGAATAAATTATTGGATCTAATGCGGAAGACTGGGTGTCCAATAGTCCAGCACAATGGTCAAAGGAAGTTTGGACCGCCTCCCGATTGGACTGGGCCGCCGCCGTCGAAAGGTACTGAAATTTTTATAGGAAAACTTCCCAGGGAGATATTCGAAGATGAACTTGTTCCCATATTCTCTAGAGTCGGGAAGATATACGAGATGAGACTTATGATGGATTTCTCTGGATCTAATCGAGGTTACGCTTTCGTGACTTACTCTACAAAATGCGAAGCCTCTGCTGCTGTTAAACAACTGAATGGTTACGAGATCAGGGCCCGACGGCACATCGGAGTAGTGAAATCTGTGGACAATTGCCGCCTTTTTGTAGGAGGTATCCCGAAGACAAAAAACAAAGAAGATATCCTGCAGGAGCTCTCTAAACGAGTGTCTGGAATAGTAGACGTGATATTGTATAAGAATTGTTATGATAAAAGACTCAACAGAGGTTTCGCCTTCGTGGAGTTCACTTGTCACAGAGCGGCGGCAATGGCGCGGCGCGCTTTGATACCAGGATGTGTAAAACTATGGGACCAAGAGGTGATGGTGGATTGGGCTGAACCCGAACCTGATATTGACGATGACCAAATGAAAAGGGTAAGTTAATTTTAATTTCCTTATATATCTGATGCAGTAGTTTTACATTTGCGTTCTATTTTTAAGCAACTCTTATTACAGCTATTGCGAACGAATTATTGTATACATTAAGTATCGCCTGCACTTATCTTTATATGTAGTGTATTGTTGCGCCCTCCACTCTTTGAGGTGCCGACTTCGGTAAATATTATTTTTAATGTAACTGAATAGGACATTGTCTAAATGCGCTTTGAAACTTACAGGTAAAAGTGTTATACGCACGTAATTTTCAGATAAGCACTACTCCCGAAACAATACAAACAATATTTGAAACTGCAGTAAATGGCAAAATCGAGCGTGTTAAAAAAATCTATGATTATGCATTTATACATTTCTATGAAAGGGAACATGCTGAGCTTGCAATGGCGAAATTACAAAATGCTGATATTGATGGAAGTGTTATTGAGATAAGATGGGCTAAGCCTGTAGATAGAGAATTATACCGTATACAGAAGCTTAGTAGAGGCAATGCGAAGTTCAACAACAGTCTTGACCTTTCTCAAACACTCTTGCTTTATAAACAGCACTTGGAGAAAAAGGAGTATGCAAATTCTCCTAAAGAAGATGAAGGAATAGGATCTGCTTGTGCTGGAGAGTCCTCGTGTTGTTCACCAATGGATTCAAAGGCCTCTGGATATCCATATGTTGGACCTCAACAAACTTACACATTGGCTCCAGCTAAGCTTGACGCAATGTGCAAGAGGTATTTAATTTTTTTTATAATACTTGATTGAAATTGTTAAAAATTAGATATTTTTATCGTTACATTCTTTCCATGTATTGGAGCATCTTATTCATTCAATTAATCTGTATAAAAATAAATCCAATAATTATCAATTATTAATCCTTGACAATTACTTAACATTTTGTAAGGTCAAATGTTTTACTTGGGTCATTGATACCCTACATTTATTATTGTGTGCTGTGTGGTGGTCGCTCAAGAAAATCTGCCATTCTATCACATCCTGTGGGTGGTTGGTAAAAGTCGATAGATGGAAAATTAAAACCAGATAAGCAGCAGCATCTCCCTGGAACATCTAAATAAATAAACTGCAGTTGTCAAGCGTGGCAACTATGGCAAAATCCCTCAAAAGTCAGAAGTGGATGTGTAAGTAATTATGTTTTTTACAGATACATGTGGGTGTCTCCAAAATATGAATACCAGAAGTATTTTGATCCTGCTGGTGCAGAATTATGGGTCTGTACTGTAGAACTGCCCCAAGTTGGACTGCCATTATTGGCAACTCCACAAAGAATTGGACCTCTAATGACAAGACCTGGATACTCTGTTCAACAGGCACATGTAGAAGCAGCTGAGATCGCACTTCATGCTATCAAGGTAAATTAACCATATATATCAATGAAATTCTCACAATGAAACTTCATCCTTTATCAATCTTTAGGAATTTTTTTTTTATACATATAGGTTAGGTTACTATAATTTAGGTGGATGCTGTCACTCATGCTTTGGAATTTCCTATATGAGTATAGTAAATATTAATAAAATTTGCTTTTCAAACTTGCGATTTTTTTCACACTGTAATTGTATTTTTTTTCTTGTAAGCTCTTTATAATTGCAATTTGTTACAGATGTTACGTGCAGATCTTGCTCAGCAGTCCACACCTGTGTCTGTTCAGCCAGCTTTCACCCCCCTACTGCCTGCAATTCCAAATTGTGTGGGATATTCATTTGACTATCTAAATCCTATGTACCAAAGACAACCCACCATACCTGTAACAGTGTCACCGCTTTGGAGATAAATATGAATAGGAATATAAATTATTTTTAAGAGACTTGTTTAAAAAATCTCTTACTTCATTGTTGATACAATAAAGTTAAGATTTTTGTTTATATGATAAGAAAAATTTACCACAATAATTTCATACAATTTTGAATTGTATTAAATTGTTGAGTTTAAGTTTAGTAGAGCTGCAAAGGCAGCATTTTGCTATGTACGTACTTTCTTCTATTATTAATGACAACATTATTTTGATTTCTAATAATTCTATTTTTTCTTTTTGAATCTGATATTCTGAATCCATATTTTTAAACAATGTTTTATATCACTTGTTTATATTCTGACTAGAGAATTGGACAATCTATGAAAGACTGACGGTAAACAATACTTAATTTAACTCCCTAGTTACTTATAAGAAAAAATTACTTTTTGTTGATGTTCTTAGTTACTTTATCTAGTTCATAATTCTTTGAATATGGTCATTTCATTTTTGTTGATTCAACTGTTGCTTTCATAATTATTTCTTTTGACTTGGGAAGGCATTATTTGCATATATGCAAAGCAGCCTGTAAGTGCTTCCTTGTGCCTATACTGTTGTATATTCAGAGTGAATGCACTTAGTTTATATTTTTGTTCTAAGGTCTATTGTTATTATTATAGCTATATTTTGTGACCTCTCAAATATAATTGTTTTTCTGTCAAATATTTTTTATTTTTATATTCATAGTATTGCTGTTGATTAGTACTAAAGATTCATTTCTGTCTGAACGCTTAAAATGACTGTCGTAGCGCGTGCTACTAAAATTAGAAATTATTTCTAAACCATTAAAGTCTAGAATTCCGCGGTTCTTAAACTACTTAATCCAGTTTAAGAAGGACAGTATTACGTACAGTGTAACAGCGTCGCCAAGGAGGGGCGGATCCATCTCCTAGATTCGTTTTTTTATCTTATGCCGAATAATTTATTGTCAGACTAACTGTAGCTAGATGTTTAACTCGCGTTAAGCAGGCTATTGTGCCGTACGTCATAGTATCTCTCCGAACTTTCACAATTCGGCCCTTTAGCATCAAGTATTGTAGTCTGGAACCTACTTTAATAAATGGGCTGTCTATTAATAAAAAAAATTAAATTGAAATTTTACGAGTCTCCAGCTTTATAGTAATATAAGTTACTTTAAAAAATTAATTGATTTTCTACACAGCTTAAAGAGATATATTTATTATGACCTATCGTCTATAAAATAAGACGACCGCGTATCGTAGTGTTAAGAGTAACTGACTAATCGAATCAAAGCTGTAGCCAAAATTTGTTCAAAAACAGATTTTCTTATGAGATTCTCGCCTATCGCATGGTGTGGGGTCATGGGATGCCGTTAGATCATCATCATCATAGGCTTTACAAGTTAACGAGTAATAGTCGACCAACTTATAAATGTACTTGGAGTAGTGTATATTTCATTGAAATTAACTTACATGAAGTTGTTAGTTGTGTAAAATGGCTAGTAAATATAATTTTATGATCCATATAAAATATGGAAAAATTAAATAATATCCTAATTACGTTCGAAATACGAAATACTAAGGTTCGTACAACATTGGGCATTGTTCAGAATATCAAACAATAAGCCCCCTTCTAAGTTCACATACTGTGACAGGCAACTACTGCACAAGAAACCCTGCACTGCGCGTGGCCCGACACGCACTTGACCGGTTTTTTCTAACACCCGATTTCACCAATCGATGAAATATCTTTACAATCTAAAAGAAAAACTCGATGTATTTCGATTTTTGCGACAACAAACAGTCTATTTTTATGCATAAGTTACATAAGTTGCAAACAATAAACTATTCGAATATTTTTTATGTTTACATAGTTATGCAATTGACTATGACACACTCTCTAAGAGCGCCGAAAGAGTTGAACGACGAAAATTGGGCGTCTGAATATTAATCGCGTTTAGCTTGAACTGATCGGGTTTATTTTCAACGGTGAAATCCGCCCTTAATCAGGACTTTAAATGGCAGGTAGAGGACTTTTTAGAGAGTAATCTAAACTGAATTTTATTTTGGAATTTCACGCAGGTAAAAAAAAGTTAGGTTTCAGCCTATAAATGTCCCACTACTGAGCACAGGCCTCCTCACATTTCTGAGAGGGTTTTGGAGCTAGGAAGAATCCGCCACGCTGCTCCAATGCGGGTTGGCGGACTTCACATGTCTTCGAAATATTTTTAATTTCTCAGACATGCAGGTTTCCTCACGATGTTTTCCTTCACCGCCGAGCACGTGGTAAGTCAGCACTTAAAATTGCAATTAACAATTTTAGTGGTGCCGGCACCGGGAATCGAACCCAGGACACTCGCTTACTATGAAATTAAAAGCGAACGCCTAGCCCCTGAGCTACCCTCGGTAAAACCCTGCGTAAAATCGGAAACTAGAAATTAGAGGCTATGATGGTCGCGCTAGGCGCGTATTTAATTTGCATATTACGTAAATGTATTTCAAGTAAATATAATGCACACCCTCCGCCGACAGCTGTGAATTTCATAGTTATATAGCGCGCGAAGAAAGCTAATTGAAAAATAGACTGCCTCTTCGCTTAAACTCTTACCTTCTTACGCCGATGACTGAGGACAGGTTGAATCGTTTGACTGCCATATGTGTATTCATCGTGGTATATCTAGCAGCCTGTCGTAATCATTAAAGAATTTCCAAAAAAATATTCGAGTCTCTTGCAATGCGTTAAATGAGCAAAATAAAATCTTGTTCACTTTTTTAGCATTGTCCCTGATAAAACCTACTGTCTCCCAAACCAAAATCCTGGATGCGCCATCGTGTTATACTTAAGGCACTATAATATCTTCTGCGCAGCCGATAGCTTCCGATAGTATATGAAATTTGCCGCCATGGTGGAAAATCTGCCAGGAGAACCTCATATCCTCTTTGTGTATTTTGAAATAACCGGACAAGCACAGAGCATGGGGGAGGCCCTGGCAGTTAGTTTGGACATAGCTAAGGCGTTTGATCGGGTAGGGTATAAAGCGCTTCTCTCAAAGCTTCCTTCTTATGGGCTTCCTGAGAAATTATGCAATTGGATCACCAGTTTTCTCACAGACCGGAGCATCAAGGTCGTAGTCGACGGTGCATGTTCGGACTCAAAACCTGTGAATGCTGGTGTTTCACAAGGCTGCGTGCTATCTCCAACTCTTTTTCTTCTGCAGATCAATGATATGTTGCAACTTAGCAACATTCATTGCTATGCAGACGACAGCACTGGCGATGCCTTGTACACCGGCCGCGGCAATATTTCTTGGGAACACGTCGACGAGTACCGGAACAAACTTGTCCAAACGTCTGCCCCAGTCCGAGATTTTCTTAGACAAAATCTCGGACTGGGGCAGACTAAATTTTGTCCATTTCAACCCAAAGAAGACACAAGTTTGCGCGTTTACCGCAAAAAAGAAACCCCTCATTTTGAGAGCACTCCCCTTGTTGCCTCAGCTAGTATCGGAATCCTTGGCGTTGACATATCGTGTGACGTTCAGTTCCGTGGTCAGGTCAGGTGGGAAGGAAAGGCCAAATTGGCTTCAGAAAAGCTCGGCGTGCTCAGCAGAGCGGGACAGTATTTCATGCCGGCCCACCGCTTGCAACTTTACAAGGCGCAATTCCGGCCACACATGGAATACTGTTCTCATCTTTGGGCGGGGGCACCCCAGTGCCAGCTCCTTCCATTTGACCGCGTCCAGCGAAGAGCGTCTCGAATCGTCGACGACCAGGTTTTTCCCGATAAGCTGGATCCACTGGCTTTGCGAAGAGACGTTGCGTCTCTTTGCGTTTTTTATCGTATTTACTATGGAGTGTTCCGAGGAATTGTTCGGAATCATTCCAGCCGCTGAGTTTCACCATCGTACATCGCGCCACAATACTAAATTCCATTTAATATTGTAACTCAAGGTATCAAATTTTTGATACCTTAAGTTACATCATACGAGTAGCAGTTTTTTTAATTAAATACAGCTCATGATAGTCGCTTAAAATATTTTTATAATTTTGAGTTTATTCATTACAACATCAAATCTTTTCTCTTTAGAATATTACTTTAGATTACTAAAGTTCATAAAGTATGAAAGCACCTAACAATGCTCTAACGAAAATGTAAGTCTGATTGAAGGACAAACCTAACTTTGTTGTTGAAAACATGTTCTTCAATACGTTGATATTCGTCGTGATCAATTCCAAATCCAATCCCAAAAGTAAATTTGTAATCCCAAATATTTTTTTCATGTGATACAACTACAAATAAACGTTTTCCTATATTTGTGCCGACCCTGGTTTTCTTGCCTATCCAAAAGCAAGTAGGGTATCCCTGGGCAGTACCCTATCTATTCGTTTTAATTTATTAGCCAGTATCAAAATATACTACGTACGAGGGTGACACTGAAAGTTCTAAGAAAATCAAAATTTGAGCAAACTAGCAAGTTATTATTTTTATTATATCTTTTCAAAATAGTTTCCATTCACATCAATACATCGCTGCATTCGATAGTCCCACCGAGAAAAGCACTCTGCCCACTCGTCCTTAGGTGTCTCTTCGATGGCCTTCTGGAACGCAGCCACTGCTTGGCGTCCAGAAAATGTTTTCCTCGAAGTTTTTCTTTTATTTTCGGGAATAAATAAAAATCGCAAGGACTCGCTCCTTGCGATTTTTATTTATCGGGGCTATATGGCGGGTGACCAAGCAATTCCACGTCTGACGACGCCAAATAGTCGATCGTTCGCCCGGCGGTGTGCGAGGAGGCGTTGTTGTGGTGAAGGAGGATCCTACTGCGAGGTCGTTTTTCTCGAACTTTTTCCAAGACAAGTGGCAAACATTTGTTAGTATACCACTCTGCAGTAACTGACTTTTGATCTTCTAAAACAATTGTCGCATAATGACCGGTCCTTCCGAAGAATGAGGCCTCGATCTTTTTTCCTACACTTCGACCTCTCTTCAATTTAGTTGGCAACTCCTCGGAAGGAAGCACCCACTGAGCAGATTGTCTTTTGGTTTCCGGATCATAGCAATAAATCCAGCTTTCGTCACCCGTAAGTATGTCGAACACAGCTTTTGAGTCACCTCCGTTAAATCTTTGTATCATTTCACGGCACCAATCAACACGACGGAGTTTTTGGGCCTCGGTCAAATAATGAGGTATCTACCGGGAACAAAGCTTCCTAGCGGCTAAATGTTTGTGAAGGATTTTGTGCACTTGACTCATACCGATGCCTAAGCTTGTCCGAATCTGCTGATAGGTTACTCTTGGATCAGTCTCTATCATACACCGCACAACACTGATGTTATCTTCAGTCGTCGCCGTAGAAGGCCGTCCCTCACGCAGAGCATCGTTGAGATTGGTGCAACCACGTTTAAACTCATTAAACCAGTTATAAACAGTGGCCCGAGAAGGGGCTTGGCCAATCGAAGTCTGTCATAACATTCTTGTTGACTTAAATGACACCGAAACTCATAAAAAATCAAAGTACGAAAATTTTCTCGCGTTAAATTCATACTGGCGTTAAACAGACAAATTTCAATTTGCCGCCAAATCGTAAAACAAATGACAAATTAATGAAATTAGTACTCAATAATACAAAGAGTTCTATTTTCAAAATTGAAACTTATTTTTTTATTATATTCTTTAAAAGTGGCCAGTTCTAAAAACTATCAGGGTCGCCCTCATAGGTAGCCGAATGTTTTGATTGCGCTGATTTAGAAGCTTGTTTTTTTTTACACATCCAAGGACCGAAGCCCTAATTTGATATCAATTTCAACTTCTTACACGCCTTCCTGAGAAAAATGTGGCCGTCACGGTACGCCCGGCAGATGTGAAATATCAAAATTGATGGTTATTATTGAAAACATAATCAAAGAAAACCAATAAATAAGTATGTAGTAAATTAAATATAATTTCGTTAATAGGCCATACAATTATTATTTGACTTTTTCCGGAAATCAAAACGCGACATATAGTGCAGAAACACATTGTTATTGCTAATGTTAAAATACAATAACTTTAGTTCGGAGGAAATAATGCAGATAACAAAACAATATAAGATATCACATTAAGACAGGGCGCGGGTGATTACACAGGGTCATTGTGTTCTATACATGCCAGCAGACTGGGCTTAGGGACAATGTGTATGTGCCCAAAATATACTCGTATAATGAGCCTCGTAGCGTGATACCTGTAGGAGATATGTCGACTTAAAGAATTTGCTTAAAACTCATAGGTGACTACCCTGCTATACAGGTGATCGAGGCAATGAACTGATAAATTTAATTGGGCGTTTTTCCACTGAGCTGCCATCGAAAGAACTCGCAAATACTAGGATAACATGAAGCTTAAGAAAATCTGTTGCGAAGTAAATCTATTAGTATGACGCCGTAGTATGGTAACATAAATTAAATGGAGAACGAGCAAAGACTTTCTGAGTTAGGGTCGCGTAAAGTTTTACAAAACAAATAATTTTAAAGTTTTGTATGGACATTTTTAGTATTCGATTTTGCCATTGAAGCTTCACTGTTGTGTTTATCAGATCAAAGTAGCATGGGCAGCATGGTATGCCGGGATGTTATACCAATTATGAATAACGTTGTATTCTCTTTGCGCGTGGTCGTAACCCGGTGCAGACCGCGCCGCCCGCTCCCGCTGCCCCCGGATACCATACGCGGCGCAGTGCCGACCACAGCAGAGGGACTACTACGAAAATCGAAGTACGAAGTTTCGGATCGATTCGAAAGCAATAACGGATGACCCTACTACCAAATGACTTCGGATTCAACTTCTCCAAAATTCGACTCGCGGAATAAAGAGGCCCAGGCACGTCCTCGAGGGTCCAGACGACGCGACCGCTAGGGTCCAAGCGCTCTACTCAACATGACACACACACAACACATTCACGATCACACCGCCCCTGCCGTCAGCGAGGGCGTATCAAACAAACATTTACGATACCGCCGCATCTCGGACCCGTTTTCCCCTAATAGTAAAATCATTAATAGAAGAACATAAAATAGAATGAATGTTTAATGAAGAGTGATATGGGGGTAGAAAACGTCAGCCGAAACTTCGTATTTCGATTTTCGTAGTAGAATCCCAGAACAGAAAATTTCTGCATGCTCAGACAATATTCATATAAACAGAATTACGGCGAAAATGTTTGTAGATAAAAGTGTGAAAAATATTTGTTTTGGGCTTCAGCTGGATTCGAACGCAGGATCAGCGGCGTAGTAGTCAGGTACCCTGACCACGAGGACAGGGAGTTGTCAAGAAAGCTCGACCGGCTATCACTGTACTTAACGAGCGAATAGACGTTTTCAAGTTAATAGAACAAGAAAGCGCGTCCTGCTTACGATTACCTTCATTCTTATCTTATGGCCATACATCGCACTGCTGTACACAAGAATCGTACTGTGTGACGACAAGAAAGCGCGTCCTGCTTACGATTACCTTCATTCTTATCTTATGGCCATACATCGAACTGCTGTAACAAAACCATTACATCTCAAACAGATATTTTTTCCAGAATCGAAGAAAAAAATATGTAAGATTTTTGAGTCTGTAAAAATGTCCCTTGAAGCTATATCTTTAAATTTCTTGAAAACTATTCTGGTATTGCGTAGATAATGCGTTTAAAACGCCAAAAAGATTAAATCTCACTTCTTTTTTTTTTAAACGACTTCCTCAAAAGCGAAGATTCTTACTTCGTGTGTATATTTTTTGTCCGGGCTTAACTTCTTGGCTAATAAAACAGTTTTAGAGATTCTAAATGTTTATGAAGGGGGGGGGGGGGGGTAACGGAAGGGTTGTACTGTTGTACTTATACTACTACCTTAATCGATCGAGATAATATTCGTGAGGAAACAAATAGTACAGCTTTGTTTAGTGTTGTTTCGGGGTACGATCGTTAACTACTTTAATACCTACATAACTTAATTTGTGAATCTAACTGCTTACAAGAGAGAACAACCAGCTGACAAGAAATTAGGCAACAACAACAACAACTGAAGAGTGATCCATGGAAATGATACTTAAATTGGCTCATTAGAAACCTTTTATTTAACAGTAGCTTTCCGCCAAAGCATATATCGTGTTGTGGTTAAAAGCTCGTAAGAGACAAATATCAAATCATGTTTATTGATTTCGCGTTCGCATTTTGAAGAAATTTCAAAATTCTAGTTTATGTTCGCACAATAAAATCTTCTACATGCGTTTGTCTTTAGATCTGTCAGGTATGACGTTTGACATTTGCACACCATTTCTAAAACTGACAGATTTGGTACTTTTGGAATTGGATAAATAATATACAGAAAAATTTATGTAAATTACATTAAAGTGCAGTCTACTATAAAAATTTCTATAATATACTGGATAAAAACTTTTGCTGCCAATCCCTTATTAGTTTGTGTTTTAAGAATAAAATTCAAACAATTTGCACAAAAAGAATGTAAACACATTACAATTATTTAAATTTCCTCTTTTGTTATCATGTGGCGACGGAAGTTTATGAATGTATTTAGTTCTTGTAATAACTTTATTGAACCACCTATACACTTTATCAATAGAATTAATAGTAGTAATATACTCAAAATAAGTTATGGCCAATTCGTAACCTATAAACGTAAACACACTCTTTTGTCTCACGAACATCAACCTATAGTCAAAGATGAAGTTCAGAAAGTACAAGATTACAATTCTTTTACATATAGGACTCATACATGTGGTGAACTTCGATCAATTCATAATGGTGAGAAAGTAACACTTTGTGGTTGGGTGCAATATCTACGGTTGTCTAAATTTGTTCTCCTTAGAGACTCTTATGGAATTACACAGTGTACAGTTAATAATGACCAAATAAATTTTAATGATATCCCTTTGGAAACAGTGGTGAAAATAGATGGTAAAGTAGCTTTAAGGCCTACAGATAGTATTAATAATACAATGAGTACTGGTGAAATAGAGGTTGTTATAGATAAGTTAGAAATACTAAACAAAGCAGAGAAGTTACCATTTAATTTAAGGGATTATCAAAAACCTAAGGAACAACTACGGTTGCAGCATCGTTATATAGATTTAAGATTTCCTGAAATGCAGAATAACTTAAGACAAAGGTCTTTATTACTCCACAATATGAGGAAAATACTTGTTGAGAATCATTGCTTTGTTGAAGTTGAAACACCTACACTGTTTTGTCGAACACCTGGAGGAGCGAGAGAGTTTATTGTCCCAACCCGTCATTCGGGATTGTTTTACTCATTAGTGCAAAGTCCACAGCAGTTTAAACAAATGTTAATGGTAGGTGGTATTGATAGATATTTTCAAATTGCTAGATGTTATCGGGACGAGACCACAAGACCAGATAGACAACCGGAGTTTACACAACTTGATATAGAACAGTCATTTACAAATTTAGACAATGTTCTCACTTTGGTGGAGCAGTTACTATATGAGACATTTACACAAGAGCTGCAACAGCCACCTTTCAAAAGAATGACTTACAAATATGCTTTAGAGAACTATGGCAGCGATAAACCCAATATTACTTATGACTTGAAATTAATGAATATCACACATTTATTCAATAAAAGGAATGAAAACACAGACTGTAATGTTTTTGCACTGCCATATCCTGGTAAAGTAGGGAAACTAACTGCAAAATACAAAGATAAAATAAGAGAGTTGAAAAGAAAGCACAATGTAAAAATTATTTTAAATGAAAATATATCTAAAGAGCTTTCCAAAGACTTGAGTAGTACAATCCAGAATATTATTGGAGAAAATAACCATACTATTATTACTATAGGTGATAATGAGAGAGTGTGTTTATGTTTGGGTGAAATTAGAGAACTATTAGCAACATTATTACAATCAAAAGATTTGATTAAAATTGAAAGGAACTTTGAACCATTATGGGTTGTGGACTTCCCCTTGTTTTTGAAAGGTGACAATGGTTTAGAAACATGCCATCATCCATTTACAGCACCACATCCTGACGATTTATGGATGTTAGACACTGAACCTTTAAAAGTTAGGTCATTGGCCTATGATATTGTTATTAATGGTAATGAAATTGGAGGGGGGTCTGTCCGGGTACATGATGCAAGTCTTCAGGAAAAGCTATTGAATATGCTTAATTTGGATGTGAATAAACTGGCACATTTTTTAAATGCTTTAAGAAGTGGATGTCCACCGCATGCAGGTATAGCTTTGGGTATTGATCGGTTGATGTCATTAGCTTGTGGTGCAGAGTCAATAAGGGATGTCATTGCATTTCCTAAGTCTCATGAAGGTAAAGACCCATTATCTGGTGCTCCAAATTTAATAACTGAAGATGACAAAAAGTATTACCATATAACTACTGTAAAGTAAGATAAAATGTAAAATACAGTGGGGTTAATATGATTAAATGTATTTATAGAGCTTTTATTTTTTTTATTTCTTATACCACATATATTATTTTATATATTGAGATTAGGCCTCATATTAGGATTTCTTCTGTATTATGGGTGCATTTTTAAGAGAAAATTCGCACATCTACAAATAGTACTCTATTATACAATATTTTTCTAGTGGTAAGATTGCTATGCAGGAATCCATATAAGTAAGTAGCACTGCAGTGCCAGTTATTCTGCCGCGAAGCAGTAGAATGCAAACATTTTTGTGTCGGGTTCAATGGCACTGTTACTGGGCGTATGAGACTTAAGAGCTGTGGTCTACGGGTCCAGATTTTGGACAGGAAGTTAGAGATCAATTTTAGTTTGTTTTATTGTATTTTTTTATTTTCAAGATTGACAAATGAGCGCACAGTTAAAGAATACAGATTAAGATGTGCTCTTCTCTTTCTATTTTTTGAAGTGTATCTTCTTTAGGGGCGATGAGTAAAATTTCAAGGTCGACTTTGAGTGCAACGTTTCTGTTATTTTTAATTGATATTTTTTGATTAATTAATGATTGTTTTTATATTGAGTAATTTTTACAGTGTGCAATATTTTGTTCATTAATTTTTATTAATTTTAATCAAATTGTTTAAATATAATTACACTTCTGTCACTGTGTCTGTACTGTCTGTACTGAATTGTAAGCGCTCTTTTTTATCGAAAAGTGACCAGCAAAGTCTACGTAAGTGCATCATCTGCCCACAACAAATGCTCTATCACCTAGAACATTTCTGTGAGGCATCACAATGCTCGTCACCCTGATCAGTTCTTAAGTATTATATGCCCAGCGATTACACTACCTATCAAAACCCTTCAGACCGAAACATAGTAATGTTTGCACACTGCTTGACTGCCGAATAACTGGCACTACGGTGGTATCCACCTAGATGTATACTTGAACCACCTAGATGTATGTTGTGAGAGTTTGGTTACTTATCTGGTTCAGCTAATCCAATTATATATTACATTGTTACTTTTGCTGCAACATGTAGTTGTTTTTAGAATCTAGTCTATCGACAATAATTGCCTAGTTGTCAGAGCACTCGGTTTTACGACGCGGGCCTGGGTGCGAATCCCAGCCGAAGTGTGCAAAACACAATTTGTTGATTTTCGGGTCTCGATGTAATTGTGATTGTCCCTGTGCCTGTGACAGTGTATTTTAGCCTATCTCCGATCTTGTCGTATAAGCATTATGTCAGGCGAGGGTAGGTTAGGAGGAGTAAGTCCCTCTATGTTTGCGTGTATACTTGTGGCACTATAATATCTCTTTCGCAGTTGACTACTTTCGACAGTATTGAGGTACCTACGTCCGCTCGCCAAACTAGAAACCAGTATGAATATATCTGGACAAAGCGGAATCTCATCTAAGACATATGCGAGATGTGGAGTACGGACTGTCTGTAGTTTAATAAAAAGAAAAAAAATGCTTTCAATAAATATTATGTCAATAATCTATCTTGAATAAAAATTTATTCTATTCTTTTCTAGTGAAACCCTGCTTACATATTATAATTATATCCCTAAATGGCTACTCAGTCTGAGAAAACACCAAATCAAAAAGCTTATGGCTTTAAGGTTATCTTTTAATCAACATCGGTTTATTAAGGGTCTTACGGATAGCCCTCTTGACAAAACATACTAATCGTTCAACAATGGTGAGCAAAGTTTTTCCATACTAAATGCTGTTTGGCTTGTTTTTTTGTGTGGCAACCCACTGCGCCCGTTACTCTGAGACATTAGTTCTCAGTCTCTTATGCCCAGTAAGTACACTAGCTAACAGTGCCCTTCAGACTGACGCACGTTATGTTTGCACACTAAAGCTTGACAGCATATCGGTGGTACTAAAGGGGATTCCTGCATAGGAATCCTAGATAACGATAAAACGGCCGTCCACGTCCTTCTGGACGGTCCTGTGGTCGCAGTATATCGGACTAATTACCTCGGCTCGCCGAGGTCGCTCGAATGCTCGCGGGCAACATTAAGAGTAAGCTGAGTTTCACTCACAGCCGTGGAGTTTCGGAAACCAGCCCACAGGTATCTAATGTAGTGTACATAATTTTTGTTGCAACGTCTCGTCGAGTTTAGACAATGTGTTTCAAATGACAATTTGAACGCAAATGTAAAATAGCCGGTCGCAATATATGTTGTCTATAAGAAGCCAATAATAATGTTGATTTTAATTTAATGGCTGACTGGATACATTTACAAAAGTCATTACACTTTATTTCTTTCATATAAAACACCTGTCTATACAAAAACTATTAGTAATTTCCATTAAAACGATTACTTATGTTGGTTACGTCATAAAAAAATAAGGTTATTTGAACCTACTCACGAAAAATCGGTATTTTAAGTTTATTAATATTATATTTTATGGACATTTATAGTTCGGATTGCTTTTTTTATAAAATTGCAAGCTTAGTTATAATTGAAGCAGTCGTATGTGTATCGTCAAGAGACGTATAGACTGATCAAAATATGTCGAGAACGATGAACGGTCGAATTCTGAATTGATTGTTTGAAATGGAAACTTAGTGCAATTGGCTGGTCTAAATAAATAATAGGCTAATTAATTGCTACTTTGCTATAAATGTTTTTCATTCGTTATAAGTAAGTTAAAATTTTGATTGTTTGTATTATATAGATTTTAAAAATTCTTTCACCTATATACAACTACATTATCACCGAGTAACATGAGTTGTATTTAATTTTAAAAAAAACGTGATTCTTACGAAAATTGCTATGATTTAACTCAAGGTATCAAAAATTTACTGATAAAAGTCATTATTTGGCGTGCGCTGCAAAAACTATTAATGATAAAGAAAATAATATACTACATTTTCATAGTACTCATCACTACTCACAAAAAAGTCCGTAAGGCTAAATGTCTAACTATTATAGTTAAGTCACAATAACAGCTTTTTGTTCAAGTTAGTCTATCAAAACACGGGTAGAATCGAAAGATGATGACATCCGTATCATGATATTAATCCTTATTCGACTAAATAGTTTCATAGGCAAGGTTGATTATATGCATGTAAAGTCCTATTATATATTAAATTATTGGAATCGGACCTACCGTTTATAAAAATGCTAAAAGTAAGAAAAATGCCGCGGTGTGAGCGAACAGTCCTACGCTCGCCCGCGCTACTCGCGAATAGACTAAGATCTATTTACTTACGTGATCTCTGTATGAATCTGTATTTCATGGCTTATGATCCCATAAATAAAACATTATTTTGGTAAAATAACGTAATCTTATCTGACCAGCTGCAGAGCCGCCGATGAGAATAGTCGCTACAAAAATGTTAGTGTAAGGAATTGTGGTTGTTCTATTTGTCCAAATAAAGTACTAATTTATCTTTCTAATATCTATCTACCCGTGCGAAGCCGGGGCGCATCGCTAGTCTACTATAAAACGATTAAAGCTTTAAATTGTTTTTAATTTTACCTACAATTCATGTCCTCTATCGGATCTGATCGGATCGCGGTCGTCTTTTTTTATAGACGATACTATGATCTATAAAAAAAGACGACCACGTCGCATAGAGTACTTGTCTACCGCCCCGTGGGTCCTGGGTATGAATCCTAGCCAACGCAAATTGTTGGTTTTTGAGTTTTCTTTATAGGATAAGGAGGAAAACGAGCAAGTGGCTCACCTAATGGTAAGTGATCACCGCCGCCCATAAATATCCGCAACACCAGAAGAATTACGGGTGCGTTGCCGGCCTTTAAAAAAGGAGTAGGCTCTTTTCTTGAAGGTTACTAAGTCGTATCGGCCCGGAAAACTACTGGCGGCAGCAAATACCATGCTCGTTATATTATATAGTAGCTCATGCGTGGCTGACAATTTCGTGAAAATCGCACAGTGGTGGAATGTCCACCATCAAGATGATACTAACGGATGATTGTCCCAGTTTCTCCGCGACACTGCGTCCTAGCCTACCTTCGATCATATCGCATGAGCGTTACGTCCTGGACGGTAGATTGAGACGAGTAAGTGCCCCTGTGTTTGTGCATATACTTGTGGCATTGTAATACATCCTGCGCAGTTGATGACTTCCAACAATGTTCGGTAGTTGTCACCATGGCCGGATATCATCTGTCGTCTGTCCCCCCTCTGGCACATTCGCTATCGACGCCCGTGGTAGGTAGCCTTGGTATATAGTAAGCCATGGTAGATCAGGGGCAGTGCACTCGCTCTAAATTTCATAGTACTCGATTGCCCTGAGTTCGATCCCCGGAGCCAGCACCTCTTACAATTATTCTGCAATTTTGTAAAAAGTGCTGATTTACCACGTACTCAGCGGCGAAGGAAAGTCCTGAGGAAACTGCATGTCCGTGGAATAAAAACATTTCGAAGACAAGTGTAGTGGTAGGATTCGTTGCAGGAATCCGTCTAGGTAGGTTGGTACGTACCCCAGGACCAGTTATTCTGCCGTGAAGCAGTAGTGTGCAAACATTACTGTGTTTCGAATTGAAGGGCACTGAGAGCTAGCGTAATCACTGGGTATATGAGACTTAAGTACTGATGTCTCAGGGCGCAGTATAGTGTCACACAGAAATGTTCTGGGTGACATAAAATTTGTTGTGGGCAGACGTTGCACTTACCACCAGGTGAACTTTTTGCTCGTTTCGTCAATTTATACAATTAAAAAAAAAAACTGGTTTGCGTCCGTATGACCGTGAACTAAACATTTACAAAATGTTTGTTACTATTATAGTCTTCAATTATCGTCAAATTTAAACAAACATCATGATTTCTGTAGTGAAATAATTAACTACGTTCAAAAAATTAATATTTGTTTTCTAATTTTAAGCTTGTTATGGGTAGACGCTGCACTTTACATAATGTGAACGTTTTGCTCGTTTCGTCACTCGATCCAATAAAAAAAACCCACATTGGAGCCCTCTCAACAAAACCCACTCAGAAATGAGAAGAACCTTAAGGGGACATTTATAGGCCCTTACTTCTTATTTATTTACTTAATAAGTATATCTTTAATGATGAAAAGGGCGAATAATACTAAATATGGATCTCGTGTTATCGCCTTGTGTAAAGTGAATGCAAAGTGAGACAACTACAGTTTTCAGAAGTTTTCTTTTGTAGTGCGTTAGTCTACTGCTAGCCAATAATGCGCGGATGACGTTATGTCTTTAACGTCAAATAGCAAAATACAAAAAATCGATACAAGAAAATAAAATTGGAGTCTGTCTCTCTGGGATTTCGTAATAAAAACTTTTTTAAATCTCATATGGTTATTTGCAGGCTACCAAAACACAAATACGAGTTTTAAAATTGTATGTGTGTCTGTCTGTTCGTTTGTCTGAGCTAATCTCCGAATCGATTTTAATGAGACTTTCATTGGCAGGTAGAGGAGAAATTCCTCTACCTGCCAGAGAGCAATATTGTAACTATATATTGTAACTAAAATTTCAAAAATTGCAGAAGTTTTGCGGATGTGTTATGCGCGGCATTAATTTCCATTTTGGTTATTATTATTTTGGTTCACGGCAGTTTAAATATTTCTCTTAATGTCCTTTTCCTTAATCCTTATCTATAAGCTATAAGTATAATAAAGCTGAAGATTTTGTATGGTTGAATACGCTAAACTCGGGAAATATTAATCCGATTTGAATAATGGTTTTACACTGAACTTAAAAATACCAAGAAATCTGCGACAGAGCGTGTTTCTGTCACTACAGCAGACCTGCGGTAATACGACATTGTTTTGCAAAGTGGCGTCCGGATTATCAAATTTGTCGGACTAACAGAATACTTCCACCGACACCTTGTAGTCCGGAATATTTTAAAGAGGAGTACCTTGCAAACCAACAACTTATGAAGGTGTAAAATAAAACAACACATATATAGAATTTAAATTTGTAATTTATTATTTATGAAAAATGTGTATCGACTAGGAAATCTAAAATTGTTTGCATGCTATAAAAAATAGCTAAATAGGTTTAAGCCACATATTATTTGATTACAATAACCAGCTTGTTACATTACCCTATTTATATCAAATAAAGAATTTGAATTTGAAAAAAAAAAATAGATAACGTAAAGTTTCACCCTGTTCATTTAATCATTAACGAAACATTTACATACACATATAAATCATCATCATCATTACATCAACATTTCAGCCCATCACTAGTCCACTGCTGAACATAGGCCTCCTCATAGACTGCCACAAAAGCTTGCATCTCTAATTTTGGGGGGAAATTCCCCACATATAAATGTCATGTCGGATTACAGATGGCGCCGGAATAGACAGGGCCGCATTGGTGAGGGTTTACTGTATGATTGCAATGTCCATACCGCTTATACTTTCTAAATATGCGAACTATCTGTTATTGTTCACCAATCCACACGCTGCCAATGAAATCTGTAGACCAATGAATTGAGAAGAAGCATGACTTTAAATCGTTTCTGACGATTCAGCCAGCTTTTGGAGTTAAACCGTGTAAATTTTGGTATTATCAAACTGGCTGTTAGTTATAGGTGTGCTAGTAGTTCCCATAATAACATAATCTAAAAGTTTTTCAGAGAATCCGGCAGAAACCCAGACGGCATAGCGTCTTTATCGTATATATCTTTACCAGTGAAAACCGACTCTAGAAAAACTTCCACAGATGCTGACACGTGCAGCGAGTCTGTCGTCGTTCAGAGTATTTGCAGTTGACGTTCGATGGATGCTACAGTGACACATTTGCGACTTCTCCAAATACTGTGAATTGCAGTCCAGGTACTTTTAAATAGAACCAGTTCAGTACTGTATTCGATCCGAACGCAGCGTGATTCTCGTCGGTCAGCCCAGAACTGGAACCTGAAACTGGAACAAATTTCTCGAAGAAGTTGCGGGTCTTGTTTGCATGCAAACACGCTCACATATAAAATAAAATAAAGTAAAGCATGCACGGTCCCTGAACTACCACGCTTATACATACCCTCTATATATATACTCTCTGCTAAAAGTTTCGAGTACATCGTTTAATATACTATATATATAATTGAAAAATTAAAATTGGGATAAATATAATGCATTAATCCAAAAATTTATTAAGCCACCTCGCGGGATTTTCTGATGCGTCACTGTACTGTTATGAATAGTTAGCTATCCGTTGATTTCTCAGCTGAGTCTACTGTGATATAGGTATTATCAGATGGCTATATAACTGCACGAACGAGTTACGTGCCGGCAGACGCTCCTTGTGATTTCAACATGTTTAAGTTTTTTTTATTAATTTTTATCATTGGCATATTTCACGGAGCTAATACAGGTGAATAAACATTTTAGTAATAAATTAGTATAAACCAAACTATTTCACATTTACTTTCGTGAATAAATGAAACTTATTAACATTTCAACAATAATAATGCATAAAAAAGTATAGCTTTGGTACAACACTGACGCACGAGTTTACTTTTTTTGTAAACAAATGCGAACGCTCTGATATTTTTCGGGTTTATGACGTGTTTGAATATGAAATATTTAAATTTACCACTTAAACTTTACCATGTACTTTCTAAGTATAATATTTTTTCTCATGGGTGTCGTAAGTCGTCTAAGAGAAACGCTAGAAAAATCTCATGGCCTCCGATTTAGGTGAAACAACCATTTCATCGCTAAGCATTTGTTACCGGAGCTACCAATTTTCTGCCACGCACGACCACTATATGGAATCTGTTGCTGCTAGCGGTTATTCCGGACGAAAACAACTTAAGGACCTTCAAGAAACGAGCCTTTCTTAAAGGCTGGCAACGCACCCTGCTATTCCTCTGGTATTGTAGATGTTCATGGGCGGCGGTGACCACTTACCATCAGGTGAGCCGCATGCCCGTTTTCCCCATCTGCCTTAGACTTAAATTATCAAACTAGTGACTCGGCAAACTTAATAACGGCGGTAACGGCCCAGTGAACTAGTCCAGTCGTGAACTTTTACAGGCTAATGAAGACAAGATGTCCTCCGATATGCAGTGTAGCAATGCAAACTACGTTTCCTAATGAGTTCAGCTTTGCAGTGGGTTTGACAAAGGCTTTTTTTTTAATCTGAACCGCATGACCTTGTGGTAAAATCCCAGCTAGAGCGAAATTTGTGCAGTAACGCATACTGCTGTTTATCGGGTTTGATTGTGTTGTAGTCTGTCTGGGTGCCTGTGACACTGCATCCTGGACTACCTCCGATCTTTTCGCAAGATTACTGTAAAGCACATTGGGTTCGGGTAGGTTGGGGACGAGTGAGTATTACTCTGTATTTGTGCGTACCACTAGTGTGGCATTATTTCTTCTCGGCACTATATACGATACCATATCTCATGCGTAGTTGATAGCTTTCGACAGTTTCCACAACTTGTCATTATAGATTTAGGAAAATTACTGTTAAATAGGTTTCAGGATTTCTCAGAAACTGGTTTACGTTGCTGTCGTTTAATAAAACAGTACGTTTAAATTCATGTGTAACTAGCGCTTATTTCATTGTTTGTAAAGCGAGCGAGCAATCGTCGTTACAGAAATAATGTCTGCTCTATTAGCGCAATAGTTTTGCTGGTGGTAGGATCCCTGTGCAGGAATCCGATTAGGTAAGTGATGATGTTCTCCTAGCCGATTTCTACGTAAAAGTGACGGAACGAGCAAAGCGTTCACCTGATGGTAAGTGCAACGTCTGCCCATAACTAACGCTATGTCACCCAGAACAGTGTGACACCACAATGCGCCCGTCACCCTCAGACATCAGTTCTTAAGTCTCATATGCCCAGTGATTACGCTAGCTCACAGTGTCCCTTCAAACCGAAACACAGTAATGTTTGCACACTACTTTTATAAGAAATTATATCAATGGGGATGGAGCAGCATGCTCAGGTGGATGTAATTTACGCCGATTTTAGTAAATGCTTTGATCGAATTAATCATCGACTGCTCTTGCAGAAGTTGTGGGCAGCTGGGATACATGGCGACTTATATCGTTGGTTCTGTTCCTACATAGAAAATCGAACTCAGGCCGTGGTGCTGCATGGTTATACATCTGGCTGGTGCTTAATCCCATCTGGTGTGCCTCAAGGCTCGCTTCTTGGCCCCCTTTTATTTATTTTATTTATTGCCGACATCAAATTATGTTTCAGAAATTCCCAAATATTACTATACGCCGATGATATGAAAATACTTAAAATAATACGAAGTTTATCTGACGCTGAACAACTTCAAGATGACCTAGATAGATTTGTAGCTTACTGTATTCGTAACAAATTGCAACTTAATATCTCTAAATGTTCTTCTATTACTTTTACCCGACAAAGATCTCGCATTGAGTTCGAATATAAATTAATTAATCAAAGTATTAATAAAGTGAATAGCATTAAAGATTTAGGTGTATTCCATGACAGCAAATTATTATTCGACCAACATATTAACTATATTGTTAAAAAGGCATCCAAAGCGCTTGGCTTTATTATAAGAACTTCAGCCTGCTTTAAATCTTTCAAAACCATTAAGATTTTATACTGTTCGTACGTGCGTAGCCATCTCGAATATGCATCTCAAGTATGGAATCCCCAGTACCAAGTTTATATTTCTCGTATTGAGAATATACAAGGAAAATTCCTACGGTACTTAGATTTTAAAGCACATCAATGTTCATCCGATTATATTGATCGCTGCAGGCGATATCATTTCTTGCCATTAGAGTACAGGCGCGATGTTAATGATATCAGTTTTTTAATTAACATCGCTAATGGATCTGTGGACTGTCCTGATCTTCTTACTAATGTTATGCTTCGTACCAGTCAAATTGGATTCAGGCAACGGCCTTTATTAGCTATACCATTTGTTAATAGTAATTATAGACGAAATGCTTTCTCCCTGCGTAGTGCAATATCTTTTAATAAACTTTCACTGCAACTAGAAATTGACTTATTCTGTACTAGCTCTAAGGCAGTAAGGAGACTTATGAATAAAGAGTTTTTTAAAGATGATAGAGACCAATAAAGCTGACTGTGAGCTCCTAATGTTATGTTTACTTATACCTATATACGATACCTTAATTATTATTATTTTATTTTAATATAAAATTTGTTAAAACTGCATAGTAAAATGTGAAGGCTTAGAATTAGCAACTTGTGTACCTACTTTGATATTTATTTGTAATAATTTGTCTGTAAGTCTTCCTAAAATAAATAAATAAATAAATACTGCTTCACGGCAGAATAACTGGCACTGGGGTGGTACCTATCCTAGACGGATTCCTGCATAGGAATCCTACCACCAGTAAATCCGGCATAACCGCCAAAAATGTTATTAGCTTTGTCACCACCATCATCAAATTTGACCACTAAGACCTGATTTCACCGATCGCTTTAGAAACATTAGTTTAATAAAACCGCAGTATACTTCACTGAGTTGAAATGTATCATTTAATCTCGGTTTTCGTCTAACCGATTTCACAAGCTCCATTTTGATCGCGTTTAAAAAGAACAAAGTTCACATGGAATATCGTCACAATTTAAAACAAAAACTCGATGTGTTTCGTATTTTGCGACATCAAACAGCCTGTTTTTATGCATAGGTTACATAGGTATGCAAACAATAAATAATAAGAATTAAAAATATTTTTTGTGTTTACATAGTTGTGCAATTGATAATGACAGCTCTCTAAACGCGTTTGACGAGTTGAACGTCGAAAATTGGGAGTTTTAAATGTTAATCGTGTTTAGCTTTAACTGCGTTCGTTTGATGTTGATGAAATGCAAATTGTATCATTGAACTCAGTTAAACGCTTAAACTTCGCTTATCTTGAACTGATCGGGTTTATTTTCAACGGTGAAATCCTCCCTAAGGCTTGTGGGCGAAGGCGACACGTTCTTTACATATCTTTATGTATGTTCTGTGTTAACCTGATCTCAAAAAGCCCCTAAACTGCTGAATTGAGTATGAGCCCTATATGGGCATGATTTCATACATTGAATTCTGCTCCTACTGGCCGATTTTGTTACGGTGATGTATTTTGATAAGCAATCTGAAATTGTCACGCTGTTATACTGTAATAAACAATCAAGTCACGAGAGGCACTCACGCCTCCGGGATTGTCGTAATATTTGCGTCTTTGTTTTTGCGTTTATGTGATAAAATGGGAGAAAGAGATAGATTCAGTGTCGAACTATCACGTCATTTTTCAAATATGGCAACTATCAAAATGCATTCAAACGTAAAACCTAATAATAATTTGTTAGCTGCACCAATTATCGGCTCAGGGTGGCTCCAAGCCCAACATTGCCAGCTATGCAGGCGGTGATTTTTATAGTATGCAATAAATGCGCTGGAGATTTTCGGACTTGCTTAAAAATCCAGACTACTACACTATGTCTACACCTACTCGTAATAGAAATAGAGATGAGCGTAGTGAGGGTGGGGCAGGTTGGGATCCCTGCCAACCTTTTTTTTATACGTGGGGAATCTTTAGAAAGTGGATATCCGTCCGACCAGGAGGGAGGGGGGCAGTCGGGTTATGTCCGACTCTTACAGACTAAAATCCCGCGGTGATCTTCACAGCGCTAAAAAGTGGTTACAGGATCTCCGTTCGCAACGCAACCGTGACTTCTGCATTACTTGGACTAACGATAGCCCCTTCCCAGGGGTAGTACCAGCTGCTCTTGGTACCTCTTTGGTGCTTTCACGACGACTCGAGACAACTTCGATTTGTCCTCCCCGGTATCACTCTACTGGGCGTTTGAGACCCCAATCTCGATAGGCCGCGACCTAGAAGGCCCCGTTTCTAATAAGAACAATATTATTGTAAGAAAGGCCGTGACGAGGCGGGCCGGCGCTTCGGCGGTGTCGTTCTCGAGAAGAATCGGTTCTCTTTAGAGGCCTCATGGCAGCTTCCTTCTGAACCATCTCGGTTTCAAAGAAATCGGCTATGTACGGCGTGCTCAGTATAGCCTGAGACACTACTGCTGGCATGGAAAGGTTCCACCCGATTTAGATCAGCAGGATGCTACGCCCCGTTTCCCACGCTGGGCACACTGAAATCGAGTGAGATGCGGAGTTCTGGTCTTTCCTACCGAAGTGGAAACAATTACTGACTGCTAACCCTGAATCATGTAGTGAAGCGAATAATATCTCAACCCTAAATAATTGTGAATGATTCTTATATTTCCATGTGCGGGCCAACGCAACTATTTCGCCTGTAAAAATATACAAAATACAGATCAATAATACGTTTAATGCGTAAATGAATCATAACTGTCCGTGTAGTGATTTTAGTGATATGTTCTTATAACATTTTTATTAAAACGGACGAGAGAAAAATACTCGCCTTACTCGCCTCGCTTGAACAGCAATTTTAGTTTGTCGATTTTATTTTACAGCTCCTTAGTAAGTTGTAAGTTGATTTTACGAAACACTGATTGATATTGATGATGGTTTAATCTGTCAATTGGGCAAAAAAATAAACTTATAGAGTATTTAAATAATTTACTTGGTATTCCAGAAGATGATCCTGGTCGTGAAGAAGCTCAGAAGGACGCCCCTTCCAGTAACAGTTCAGCATATAGCTACGCAAATGCAGCGGTCGAAAATGAAAAAGTAACTACATTACCTCCTGAACATACTGAACTTAATACAACTGAAATATATTCTCCTCCAAATAAGCCAGAGTGCGGTACTACTGAAAATGAGGGTGAGTTAATAATATTTACTAATAGCGTAGTTAAGAGCAGACCTAGTCTCAGCAGTATATTAATCATGACATTAAAAACTATGATATAATTAAAAGCTTCGCCGTATGGTGGCGGCTTAAGAGAAACTTACAAGCGCTTACAGTCTGTGTTAATTGTGGTGACCACATCATGCTTTTGAATGAGCGACACCAGCACTTCATCTGATCTACTCTTATGGTAACCGTGTGGTAGCAGCTTAAGAGAATCTGCCACTCCATTCTCTTCCCGTGGGTATCGTAAAAGTCGACAGTGGGGAAATTCAAAACAAGCAGATGGGCAGCAGCATTTTCCTGGAACATTTGAATAAATAAACTGCAGTTGTTAACCTGCCTGCCATGCGCAGCAACTATGACAAAATCCCCCCAAAATGAGAGCTGCAAATTTTTGTGGCAATATATGGGGGAGACCTATGTTAAGCAGTGGACTAGTGATAGGCTGAAATAATGATGATCATGAATTACCAGCTTAGCAAATGCTGATGATCTGACTCTTGTCCACAACCATATTTGGTTGCTGACTGATCTTTAATATATGTTTGACACACTCTACTCATCCTCATTACGTTCTGCAGCTACTGTTGCTTGCTGAAAACTGGCTTTTTATAAATGTGTTGGCTCGACTATTGCCGCTCTCATAAAATACAAATTTAAAATAGCAGCTTAATACTGGTTCGTTTCGTGACCGGGAGACCCAATAATTGATAAAAATCCTCCATGCTTTAGTCCTGAGGCGTGAAAATTTGAATTTATATATATTTACTCTTTCTTGATGATTAATATAGGTGTGCCACTTATGGACCACAGTGACTTTTTATTTGATGGATTGTGTTCGCGTATATTGCCTCTACTTATATTAATTAACTTTTTTTAACTTTATTTTCCACTTCTGTATTTCAACTTTTTCAGTACAAACACAATTATATTAGTCGGTATGCGATTGAAAATTTTAGATTAAATGTCATAACGTATTATAACGTATTATCACAAAACTCAAAGATATTAGTAAAGCTATGATTCCACCAGATTCCCCAGATTAAATATTGTTCTTAAACATAATTACTATGACAGCGGCGTGCATTTTACGTGCGAGGTATCCTCTGGTTAGATGGAGGACTATCTGTGCAAGGCGGCTGGTAGAAACTGAATGCGTTTCTACCAGCTGCCGTGGAAGCCAAAGATCTTTCTATGTGGCGTTTATAGGAAGTGGCCACAACAGCAGCAGTAGATTCCTGCAGGCTAATGATGATTAACTTCTATGTATATTCCGTATCCTGATTAACATTTATTTTCTTAAGATCAATTGTGTCAACGAATTAAAATTTTTGTGGGTACTAGCACGATTTTTTTTAACTAATAAATAGATCGATGAAAGTAAAATTAGTAGTATTCAATAGATATATTAAAATATTTTGATATGTTATTGATACCACACAAACGGCTAACATTTCAGTAACAGAATAAGAAAAGAAGGTATACCTTAACTTTTAAAGACGAACTACATGCAAGTTTAATTGCAGAAATTATTTTCTTTATCATACTATTAGCAAGAAGTAATTAACTTCAAGAATAATACTTCTTCAAAATAGTGTCTAATTGTTTGCATCAATGTTAAGTTACCTACAACGTGAAGCAGTCGTAACATTTTTATAATAAGCTATTTACATTTAGTGTTTCACGATTATTATTTTATTATTTTTTGATATTTTAATGACTATATATTCACTTTATGTGACACACATGAAAACTTTTATCTGTTCATAATATTATTTTTAACATTCACAAGCATTTTACAGTATGTTTTTATAACAGATTAAGCTATTATATATATATTTTATAGCAGATTAAGCAGTAAAAAAGGCGTACATTAATTTTTCAAATAATTTTCCAAACATCAGCGGTATAATGTACAAGATATAATTTCTACTGGTTCATGTTTTTATTGACTTTTTCAATACATCTACTTAAACTAGGACACCGACTGATAGACGACGCTCACCGACGGGCTTAGAAGCGCAAATACTTTGCACTGGAGTTTCTTATGCAATGGAAGTGAGCACTAAGAAAGAATTATAGAAAATTCGTTCGTTATTTTTGAGGTTATAAATATGAAAATATGCATTTAGACTTCTGTTTATAAATAAAAGTCACTTGTATCAGCATTTTTGAAAATTCATCCCCCTAAGGGGATAAAATAAACAATCTTGGATGGAATTTTGCAAACGCAGTTTATTTATTCAGATGTTCCAAGAAGATACTTCTGCCCATCTTCTGGTTTTAATTTTCCCTCTGCCGACTTTTAAGACACCTACGGGATGAAATGGGGTGGTAGATTCTCTTTAGCTGTTCTGTTCTGTTCTTGTATTCTGTTACGGATTTTGTCGCGTTTAATTTTAACTATTTATAAACCGCGTTTCGGGCGCTTTACAGCACCCATGGTCGAGAGGTGATAGATGTCTTGATGTCATAGCTTACCCGGAGTACCTTCAGCTTTTAATTATTATTTTTAGTCCGATCTACGCAGAAAGAGCTTACTGTGTCTTGAAGCCTTGCACTAGGTATGCTTGGTTTTTGATTTAATTTTATTAATAATAGGATCCCAAGCTGGTGGTAGTACCCAACCATCTTCTCTATTCAAATTAGGATGTTTTTTAATTTCAATAACCACGCGAATCATCCTTGGTAGGAATCGGTGTTCTTTTGCATGGATTTGTGATCTATTAAATCTGATGTAATGATTGGGATGATCCAGAACATGGTCACAGACTGCAGACTTCCTAGAGCGTAGATGCTTCACATCAGCTATATGTTCTTTAATGCGGGTTTTTATGGATATTTTAGTTTGCCCTATGTAAGAGAGACCACATTCACAATCCAGCTTGAATACTCCTGCATTTTGTAGAGGGATGTTACACTTGACAGATGGTAAAAATTGACTTATATTCTTCGGCGGCTTGAAAAATGTTCTTATAGAAGCTCGCTTCAAGATATAGCCAATCTTGTCCGTGACTTCCTCTGACATATGGAAGAACAGCAGGTTCACGCTCGACTGTGGCCGGCTTCACTCGGTCAGTGCGACGAAGGCGCGGAACCCGAACCTTGTTGTCTTGCAGAACTAGCTTGACATGCTGAAGCTCGGCGGCCAGGTGTTTACTGTCACAGATCCCTTGTGCTCTCTGAAACAAAGATTTACCCACGTTAGCTAACTGTGAAGGATGGTGGTGAGATTCACCATTTATATACCTAGTAGTATGGGTCTTTTTTCTATACACAGTGTGACTAAAGGTGTTATTAGGAGTCCGAATTACTAAATTATCCAGAAAAGCTAAAGAGTTATTTACCTCTAACTCCATTGTAAATTAAATTTTAGAGTTTAGGGAGTTAAGGTGGACTAGAAATGCAGTTACTTTATGTGATGGTAAAATTCTGAAAGTATCATCTACGTACGTACCGCTTGTAGAATCTTGAATTTACAGAAGAAGTACGGATGGCTTTCTTCTCAAAGTCTTCCATGAAAATGTCGGCGACAATGGGAGGTACTGGAGAGTCCATCGCCACACCATTTACTAGCTTGTAGTACTGTTTCTTCCACAATAGATAGCCAGATGTAAGGCAATGTCTAAGTAGTTCTGCATATTCTGCTGGCATGTTGTTCTCCGCTAGCTTACTGGATACAATTGAGATGGAGTTTTATACAGGTAGGCATGTGAATAGCGACTGGACATCAAAACTGACCATAGTTTCATTGTCAGTAAAATGTAGGTCTTTAATCTCACTGACAAAAGGGTATGAATACTTTGTGTGTGCTCTTGTGTGTCCTCTGAGCGGTGAGAATATTTTCGCCACAAGCTGTGCCAATCTATAAGTTGGTGTATCGATCTGGCTCACTATTGGACGTAGTGGAGCATTTGGTGTGTGTATTTTAGGTAACCCACACAACTTCGGTGGTTTGGCACATGATGGTATTGCCGAATTTACGCCCAGATCCAATTTTTCGGAGTGATTCTTTACTAGATCGTTAGTTGTTTTCAGCGTTTTCGTCTGACAAAACTTGTTGAATTTTAAAATCGTAATCTGACGTATCCATTACTACTGTAGCATTACTTTTATCTGTACGGACGATCGTGAGTTCCGGTCTGTTCCGTAAGATGTTCAACGCTTTAAATTCGTCTTTGGGAAGATTTAGTTTGGGCACTGAACTTCTACGTAACATAGACGAAATTTCTTGACGTATGGCCTCCAAATCTTCCTTGCCGATAGGGAAAACTATAAGATCCATAAAAACCTGCATTAAAGAACATATAGCTGATGTGAAGCATCGACGCTCTCGGAAGTCTGCAGTCTGTGACCATGTTCTGGATCATCCCAATCATTACATCAGATTTAATAGACCACAAATCCATGCAAAAGAACACCGATTCCTACCAAGGATGATTCGCGTGGTTATTGAAATTAAAAAACACCCTAATTTGAATAGAGAAGATGGTTGGGTATTACCACCAGCTTGGGATCCTATTATTAATAAAAGTAAATCCAAAACCAAGCATACCACTGCAAGGCTTCAAGACACAGTAAGCTCTTTCCGCGTAGATCGGACTAAAAATAATAATTAAAAGCTGAAGGTACTCCGGGTAAACTATGACATCAGGACACCTGTCACCTCAGTCCCCCCCTGGACCATGTATGCTGTAAAGCGCCCGAAACGCGGGTTATCAATACTTTAAATTAAACGGGATAAAATCCGTAAAAATTACTTTTATTTAAATGTGTAGTATTCGCGTAAATACAAGAAAACAGAAAACTTTTGCTTATTTATGAATAGTTTAATCGTCACTTTTCCATTTTATTAATTATCTATAATATTTTGTTTTGCAACAGGTACAATGAAATGCCATGGTCCTAACGAGAGTCTGAAATGTGTTAAGTCGTGCCCACCGTTGAGTACATGTAAGAATCGCGATAAGCGTTTCCATTGCCTCATTAATTCGACTGAACCTTGTAAATATGAATGTGCTTGTGATGCTGGATTCTACAGAAACACCGATGGATATTGCGTCACAAGTGAAGAATGCGGTAAGCGAAATGAAGCCATTTTTTATTACTACGTTGAAGTATCCTTTTTTATATTATTTTTATAAGGTGACGAGACGAGCAAAACGTTCAGCTGGTGCAACGTCTGCTCATAACAAATGCTGTGTCATCCAAAATATTTCTGTATGAAGTGTGTTGAGTGTTAGTTAGTAGTTGTATGAGAAGAAAGAAATGCTGAGGCGTGATTGCTCTGTCGGCTAGGATTTCTCGAAGAAGAAAATAAATGTATTTTGACCGTCGGTATGTCACTGGTACTACATTGGTTCGGTCTCCGATTTTGACGCATGTTTTGTATGCTCTCTTTTTGGAAGAGGTTTTTTTACAGCGATGGATTATTAAAAGAACGATGATGAATGAATATTTGGCTTGTGTGTATTTGGAATGTATATTTTTAAAAACCTTTCAAAAATAAAAAGGGACACTGTGCCCAGCAGTAAGAAAATCTCTAGGGATTTGCAACCCTATCTCATCCTTGGTGTAGTAAAAGTCGACGGAGAGAAAATAAAAACCTGGAGATGGGTAGCAGCGTCTTCTTGGAACATCTGAATTAATAAACTGCGGTTGCCAACCCGCCTGCAAAGCCTGGCAACTACAGCAAAATCCCCCCAAAATTAGAGCTACGAACTTTTGTGGCAATATAAGTGAAAATGTAACTTAACATAACAAGTAATATAATTATTTATAAATTACAGGTATCACTGAATGCACTGGGAGTAATGAAGAGTTAAAATGTGTGAAGTCGTGTCCACCAGCTAGGACCTGTCGGAATCGTGGAATTGCTTTCGATTGCCTTTTTGATGAGAGCGAGATTTGCAAAAATGAATGTCGTTGTAAAAAAGGATTCTACAGAAATGACGACGGGTATTGTGTAACAAGCGAACTGTGTGGTAATTTTTTTTACTATAGTATAGGACAATTAGAATCTCTTTCCTTGCCTTTATTTTTTTTATTTATTTTATCGGAATTAGGTGACAAAAGTTGTCTTATGGTCAGCGCCGCGGTCGGTCATAACAGTTGCGACGTCATCCAGAAATATGCGTTGGAAAGTTCTATATATAACCGTACTGCGCTGGTCACCATGAGACAATGATTCCACATGAACTGTTATTATATTATTACTTCGCTCAATAATCCTTTTTTAATCATCTAAAGACAACAATCGATGGAGCTATATGTATTTTAACTTTCCTATCCTGGTAATGTCCCTGTAACTACAGCCTATCTTACTACGATTCTACCGGAAAGTAGAGCCGTGGTAGCTCAGGGACTAGGCGCTCGCTTTAAATTTCATAGAACGCGAGTAACCTTGGTTCGATTCTCGGTGACGGCAGCAAAAAAATGTTAATAGCAATTTTAAGTGCTGATTTACCACGTGCTCGGCGGTGAAGGAAAACATCTTGAGGAAACCTGTATGTACTCGTATGAGAAATAAAAAATATTTCGAAGACATTTGAACTCCGTCAACCCGCATTGGAGCAGCGTAGCGGATTCTTTCCGGCTCCAAAACCCTCTCCGCAATGAGAGGAGGGCAGTGCTCAACAGTGAGACATTTATAGGCAGTTACTTTTGTTTTACAGGAAAGATGTTGCAGCTATTATAGCATTATAACAAATTTTCTCTTTTTGAGAGTGGCCTGAGTCCAAAAATGGCAAAAATTAAAAAGCGGAAAACTTCTATTGGCTAACGGATAGATGTCGTGGTGGTACAAATCATGACTCATAATCGTCAAATTCTGCTACATTACGCTTGAATTCCGGTCTTTCATAATTCTACAGTAAAGTAGCCAAGTCCTAGCGTAAGTACTTAATCACTGTGAGTGATTGAGTAACTTACGGTCTGCGGACGATATCTGGTTATGTCTTCAAACGTTTTATTGCTGCAGGATATTTCATTTTCGTTTGGTATACCGAAAGCAATGGAATATTACAATATTGCAATATTGCAATATTCCATTGCTTATGAATTATGTAATATGATTGCCACCTTAAATTACCAAATATGAAATCTGAAGCGAAATTAAGCTGTTGTATATTTTAGATAAAAAATGTACTGGCCCTAACGAAGAGTATAAACCCGACAAAAAGAAATGCCCACCTGAATTATGTAGCTCTATCGTATCAAGATACGCATGCGATCCTAAAGAGCAAGGTCAGCCGGGGTGCGTCTGTAAATCAGGTTTTTTGAGAAGGAATCTAAATTCCACGTGTATTCCTACACAACATTGCCCTGAACTAGCTAATGCACCAGGAAACCGTAAGTGTGTAGATATGTCTATATCAGTAATTTCCAATTGGGTAAGCGATATTTCTAAAAATCTTGATCATACTTTTAATATGAATACAGTGTTCTGTTCTGTAGTGGGTATAAATAATAATAAAAGTATTAAATATGTGTGTATGTGTACAGTGTCATTCAGCGTTATCAAAAATATGAAAAGCATTTACATTAAATTGTTTTTAGTTTAAATGCTATCTTTACGCATAACAGGTGAAAAAGGCTTTTTTGATTTCTAAGGAAAAGGTTTTATTTGTAGGGTTGATTTGCTGCGGAAGTCTTGTTTGATATTAGCAAAACGAAATTTCTAGTGTAATAAACAAAACAAAGTATAGTTGAACTAAAACCTAAAAATGTGTGCTGGCGTTTTAAAGAATTTTGATAGCAAACTGTAAAATATTGGCACTAACTCAAATTCAAAAAAATTGCAAATGATTATTCTACAATTTATCTTGCTCACATTTTCGAAATGTGTGGTGTATGGAATTAATAATATTTATTTTAAAAAGCGCGTTAAATCCGCCATTCCTCGCTTTCGGACGCTCGCTATAAACGCGAATAATTCAGTCGCTTAAGACCCGATTTCACCGATCGCTTTGGAAACCAAGTTTAATAAAACCACGTTTTACTGAACTTAGTTCAAATGTATCATTTGAACTCGGTTTTCGTCTAACCGATTTTACCGGCTCCATTTTGATCGAGTTCAGAACAACGAAGTTTACGAGAAATAATCGTCACAATCTAAAACAAAACTCGATGTATTTATTATTTTTTGCGACATCAAACAGCCTGTTTTTTTATTCAATAAGACACATAGTATGCAAACAATAAATAAAAGTATTAAAAATATTTATTGTGGTTTTAATAATGTAAAGTAGAGAAGCTATGGGATGCATGAATCAGGTCTTTTCCTTACGAAGCATAGCCGAAAAATTCTTGGCTCAAAGTCAAAAGGTCTATTGCGCATTTGTAGACTTGGAAAAGGCTTATGACAGAGTGGTGAGGAATGAACTGTGGTCGACATTGTCTATATATGGGGTGAACGGCAGCTTGATACAAGCACTGAAATCACTGTACAAGGATTCCAGTGCTTGTGTCAGGGTAAACGGGGCGTACACAGACTGGTTTAACATCGAAAAAGGTGTTAGACAGGGATGTGTGGCTTCACCGTGGCTGTTTAACCTATTTATAGACAATTGCTTGAAAGATCTTAAAGAGAGTGCATTTGGATTAAGAATGAATGATCTGACCGTCAAATGCCTCCTATACGCCGATGATCAGGTTATATTAGCATCATCGGAGGAGGAGTTGCAGGCGATGGTTAATATTATGAATGATGCTCTACAAAGCAAAGGAATGAAAATTAATGTAGATAAGACGAAAGTAATGGTTTTTGAAAGAGAAGAAAGTATGTCGGATTGCAAAGTTCTGATTGAAGGAGAAAGAGTGGAACAAGTGAAAGAGTTTGTATATTTGGGTTCAAAATTTTCGAGAGACGGAAAGTACGACTGTGATATTGAACGAAGAGCGTTGGCAGGAAATAAATTATATGGGGCCCTGCATAACTTTATGTTCAGCCAGAATGTTTCTAAAAAGGGACGACTGGCTGTACATAGAGGAGTACTGGTCCCCACACTTATGTACGGTAGTGAATGTTGGGTCTGGCTGAAGAAGCATGAAAATAAGATTAATGCTGTTGAAATGAAAAGTTTGAGAAGTATAGCTGGAGTGACTTTGATGGACAAACTAAGAAACAACGTGATAAGAGAACGTTGCGGTGTGGTAGAAGATGTAGTGACAAAGATAGAGAAAGGGATGCTTAGATGGTTTGGACACGTAGAGAGGATGGATGAAAGAAGATTGACGAAACAGATTTATGAGGCGAGTGTGAATGGGCAAGCCGGTAAGGGTCGACGTAGGCGAACGTATTACGATCAGATCGAAATCGTTTTGAGGAAAGGCCACGTCAAAAGTACCCGCAACCGACGAGCTTGTATGAAAACACTAATGAAAGTAGAGGAAGCTAAAGATGTGTGTCAGGATCGTAGCAAGTGGAAAGATGTGGTCTCTGCCTACCCCTATGGGAAAGAGGCGTGACTCTATGTATGTATGTATCAAACAGCCTGTTTTTATGCATAAGACACATAGGTATGCAAACAATAAATAAAACGTATTAAAAATATTTATTGTGTTTACTAATGAAAGTAGAGGAAGCTAAAGATGTGTGTCAGGATCGTAGCAAGTGGAAAGATGTGGTCTCTGCCTACCCCTATGGGAAAGAGGCATGACTCTATGTAAGTATGTGTTTACATAGTTGTGCAATTGACAATGACAGCTCTCTAAACGCGTCTATAGAGCTGAACGTCGAAAATTGGGCGTTCAGAATTTGAACCGCGTTTAGTTTTAATATATTATATTTTTTTACTTATGATTAGCAATTTCACAAAGCATCTCCGTCCTTGTATTCTATACCCGATGTAACGGTTACCCAAAAGTTACCTCGTAACTGTCCAAAGCAGTATTATAGGCACGTGACAGTAACATGACTATAAAATATATATATTTTTTTATTTAACAAATGACGGAACGAGCAATACGTTCACCTGATGGTAAGTGCAACGTCTGCCCATAACAAATGATGTGTCACCAGAATAGTGTGACAACACAATGCGCCCGTCACCCAGAGACATCAGTTCTTAAGTCTCATATGCCCAGTGATTACGTTAGCTCTCAGTGCCCTTCAAACCGAAACACAGTAATGTTTGCACACTACTGCTTCACGGCAGAATAACTGGCCCTGGGGTGGTACCTACCTAGACGGAATCCTGCATAGGAACCCTACCACCAGTAAATATAACGTGTGATAAATTGTCGACAAATAATGCGTGCGCCTTGAGTTCGAAACCAGGAACCACCCATTCAACAGGAAGGTACGTTATACACTGAGTCACTGTAGCTGTTGGCATTATTATATTTCCTGAGCAGATGACAGCTTCTGGTTGTTTATTAGATCTAACAATGGTCGGAACAGACCACGAGTACATCTTCATCACCGTTGACTCTTTACAGAAACTCCAAATTGCAGTCTGCCGAATGAGTCACTAAAGTGTGTCAAAGCGTGTCCACCAGCGAGAACATGTCAAAATCGCAACGCATTTTATAAATGCTCTAATAATATTGATGAAATTTGCAAAAATAAATGCGTTTGTGACGATGGTTTCTTCAGAAATGCAGACGGATACTGCGTCACAAGTGAACAATGTGGTAAGAAATATTTTTTTTGTTTTAGCGAATCAAATGAGCTCATAGTTCACTTGATGGTAATTGTGACCTCTTACTGTGTCAATTAGACCTGCATCTGTCGTCAGTGGATAATAAAGACTCACTGCAAGAGTGACACACGTGGCAAACTCGTGCCGTCGAACGCAGTGTGGTGCGACCCCGGAAAGTCGATGGATGTAGGTGGCATACGACCGTGTTTTGTGGCAGTCTATGGGGAGGCCTATATTCAGCCGTGGACTTATGACGGACTGAAATGATGATGAAGATGTTTGTAGTTCAATGAGTCTCCGGTTCTCGTCAACACACTGTAAGAAACAGCAGCGTTATGCTACTACTTTACTCAAATATTATGTGAGACCGTGAAAATGTACTATTTTTATACATAATAATTACTTTTTACAATAGAGGTTGCAAACGAGATAGTAAGTCACATAGAAATAGAAATCGTTTTGCCCGTAAGAGATCGCTGTAAGGCTAGACGTTGTTCAATTTAGTTACCATTTTATTGTATTTTTATTTAATGTGTGCAATAAAGAGTATAAAATAAATAAAAAATATTTTTCTTAAGCTTGTAAAAAGTCTAAAAGTCCCGGGGGTGGATAGGTCGACGTGATGCTAGGATCGGTTTCTTCTTGAAAAAATTACAGTGAAATATAATGTGATCATATAATATTATGCCATTTGTGTCTATGCCGTATTAAATGTTCCCTTTACAGGAAATGACACATGTGGTGTTAACGAGATATGGAACGAATGCCCTTCCGACAGCTGCGAGTATTGTCCTGCGAGTGACGCCGAAGCACGCGCCTGTATGATGCCCGCGTCATCTGACGTATGCCCGCCAGCGAGGTGCACGTGCCAATTTAACCACCGCCGTGCACAAAACCGCACTTGTGTACCGACCAAAGAATGTCGTTAGTATCATGTAACTAATTACTACTAATTTTAGGGGTACACAAATATGAAAACAGTTTCATCGTCATCGTTTCAGCCTATCACAAGTTCACTGCTGAACATAGGTCCCATAGAGAGTCACAAAATTTTGTAGCTCTCATTTTGGAGGGAGTGTTACCACGCTTGGTAATCGGGTTGACAACCGCTGTTTATTTATTCAGATGTTCAGAAAATGCTACTGCCCATCTCTTAGTTTTCATTTTCCCTCTGTCGACCCTTACGACACCCACGGGATGAGATGGGGTAGTAGATTCTCTTAGGCCGCCACCACACGGCAACGAAAATAGTTTGTTAGACACGTACATCGTGTACTTAATAATTTTGATCTTTTAAAAATATTTTTTTGAGTTTCCTTCTGTGGAAAACAAATGTTATTTAAACAAATATTATTAAGAGTATAAAAACGTAACACTTTTATTTTTAATAATAATTAAGACATCTTGTTAAAGATAAGGATTATGTTTAGTAGTGTAAATCATTGTACGAGTATTACTTTTTTTGTGAATGCGGTCTGGCAGTGGTGAATATATGAACAGGAAAAATTATACCCTAATAAATAATAAACCAAAATGTAAGTTACTAATTATCTTTTTCCACAGCTCCATTTGCTTGTTTGCAACGTCACGAACAATTCGACCCGTGTCCGTCGTGTCTAAGTGACGACTGTAACCGTGCCACGCCAGATGGAAGGTGCAGGGTAGTGGGTCACATAGGAATAGTATTGCAATGTCGGCCATCTTGTCGATGCGAAAAGAATTATTGGCGAGATGGGGATCGTTGTGTACCCTATGAAAGCTGCCCCAATATTCAAAGTAATGTTAAAATATTTAGTTAATCGATTACAATAATATGGGCATGCCCTTGTAATGAGAGGGCATTGAAGCGTAGTGCGTTATGTTGTCACCGTGTATTCGTGGAACACTTTTTTCTTTGCAAGTTGCACATATGCTTTTATTATAGTCAATTTAAGTATAAGACATTCTAATGGCGCAGCCACAATACGAAAACATTGCATTAGAAAAGTCAATGCGTTCACCGTTGTGGGTCAAGTAAAAAGAGCGCTAGACGCATACGGATGGGATATGTCTGCGCGTAGATACTCGTACGTTGAAGTAAAGACAACGAACCGATAGAGTAACAGAAGCGCGAAGCATTGATATACGAAGACCCCACCGTCTCGCCACACCTCGTATACCAGATAGAGGGATAATTATTTACTGCGCACGTTGTTCGACGGCGCTTGTTTTACTTGACGAAACCTATACCACGGCTCTTCAATAAGTGATACTCATAGTTAATAGAATCATGCGTTACTTTGCGGAAATCCATTATAATAAAGGAAAGAAAGTTAATTTGCTAAGATCCGCATGCAAAATGTAAAATGGTGTGTATTACGTAATTTGAAGAGCACCGCCCGCCCTCCAAAACCCTCCACCACTACAACAGTACCACTAGGCAATACACATCACTGAAGTCGAGAACATGAAACGTGTTTTACCTCAAAACGAGGCATTATCAAGTGATATTTATTCTACGACGGTCAGCCACCGAGTAGGCGGCTCCCGGTGGCGGTATTGGTTTGCTTGTGCACGCTGTTGGGGGAGGGCGGGCGGTACTCTTCAAAACTATGTAATACACACCATTTTACATTTTGCATGCGGATCTTAGCAAATTGACTTTCTTTCGTTTATTATGTGATACTCGTTAGTTGTACTAAAAATGAGTAATATTTAGATATCATGTTTACTAATGAGGCCACGGATTATGAATGCAAAAGCCGATTCACTCTTCCCTTTCAAATCAACACAAAATAAATCAGTGCTAGAGGAGTACAGTAACAGTATCAATTTCTTTCGTCTCTGAGAGGGTTTCGAATTTGTGTACAGTCTGCGGTAATGCTTCAGTGCGGGTTGGACATTATTATTTCTAAAATATGCAAGTTTCCTCACGATATTTATCTCCACTGCCGAACATAAGGTACAACACATAAAATTGCAATTACTATAAGTAATTTAAAGTGCAAAACGTATTACCAGAGGTTGAGTAACCGAAGTTACTCGTCTACTGTTCAAAGAGTTTGTATGTTATTAAATAAATAATTCATGAAAACGCTACCAATGTTAGTATTAAATATTACAGTTTTAGTTACTATTAACTAAAACCAAGCAGATAATCATACCGAAAGTGCTGTCTTGAATTTCAAAATTCACCAGATTACAGTAAGTAATATATGCGTAAAATTAATAATAAATCGTAGAACCTTTCTAACAGAATTCTTTTTATGATAATTAATGATCACGTATCGTGATACGTGAATCAAAACCCCCCCCCCCCCCTCCGCCTTCCCGTGGGTGTCGTTGAGTTGACAGAGGGAAAATAAAAACGAGGCAGCAGCGTCTTCCTCGATCATCCGAATAAATAAACTGATGGTAATGATGACGATTGTTGTAGTCTCTATGAATTTAATTTAAAAAAAAACGTTGCCCCTCTGTGGGATTTCTCCCGAATCGTTGGCGTTTTACAGACACATTTAACATGCACAACACAACCTCGAAAACCAACATTTAGTGTTTTTAGGGAAATGTTGGCTCCGCCTAGGATTCGCACCAAGGACCCGCGTCTTAGAAGTCAGGTACTCTGACCACTAGGGAAAGCGGTAGCCATTTTATATCTGTGAATAAATAAAAAATGTTACTTAACATAACAAGTAATAGAATCATTTATGAATTACAGACACCACTAAATGCACTCGGAGTAATGAGGAGTTGAAATGTGTGAAGTCATGTCCACCAGCTAGCACCTGTCGCAATCGTGGAATCGCTGTCAGATGTCGCTTTAATGTAACTGAGACTTGCAAAAATGAATGTCGTTGTAAAAATGGATTCTACAGAAATGACGATGGGTTCTGTGTAACAAGCGAACTGTGCGGTAAAAATACATTTTTACAAAATTATGAGACAATATGAATCTCTCTTTCTATGCCTTCTTCATATGTATGTGTATTCATTTCTATTATCTTTAAGTGTTGCCCCCTCTTTTACAAAATAAAAGTCGTTCGCCTGATGGTAAGTGCCACGGTCGGCAGCAAACAGTTGCAGTGGCACTGTGTTGTGTAGTGTGTTGGAAAGTTCGTTATAACACTGCACTGCGCTCGCCACCTAAAGACATCACATTTTGAAAGCAAACATGTATTATTAAATAGATAGGAAACGGTACTAAAGTTAGTATTAAGTATGTTAGTTTTAGTTACTATTATAAGAAAAGGTATTTAATGGAGTTTGTATTTGTATAGATAAAAAATGCACCGATCCCAATGAAGAGTATAAACATGACAAAAAGTCATGCCCACCTGAAACTTGTTTTTCTATTGGGGCGAGATTCAAATGTGATTCAAAAGAGGAGGCCACACCAGGTTGTGTGTGTAAATCAGGGTTTCTTAGAAAGGCTTTCAATTCAACTTGCATGCCGATAGAGCAATGCCCTGAATATCATAATTCACCAGATTACAGTAAGTGATATACATACATGTTTAAAATTAATTATAAGTCCTTGAACCTATTTGGCGTGTGAGAATGTACCACCCCATCTCATCCCGTGGGTGTCGTAAAAGTCGACAGTGGGAGAATAAAAACCAGGAGATGGGCAGCAACATCTTGCTGGAACATCTGAATAAATAAACTGCAGTTGCCAACCCGCCTGCCAAGCGTGGCAACTATGGCAAAATCCCCCCTAAATGGGAGCTACAAACTTTTGCGGCAGTCTGTTAGGGAGGCCTATGTTCAGCAGTTGATTGGCTGAGGATGAGTGATAGGCTGAAATGAAGATGATGATGAACCTATTTCTTACAGAATATGGAATTTATGATAACGTAGTATTATAGTCCTTGTCAATTTGCATTGTAATTTGTATAAATTTACAGATATCACAAAATGTACTCAGCCTAATGAAGAGTTGCAATGTGTGAAGAAATGCCCACCAGCTAGAACCTGCCGAAATCGTGGAATAGCTGTCAGATGTCTCCTTAATGTGACTGAAATTTGCAAAAATGAATGTCGTTGTAAGGGTGGATTCTACAGAAATGACGATGGGTATTGTGTAACAAACGAACTGTGTGGTAAATTTTTAATTTTTAGAGAATTATACGATAATATGGATATCTGTTTCTCTGCCACTCTCTTTATTTCTTTTCGAAATTTAGTTGGACAGTTCGATATACTCGTAGCATGAGGATTTGGTTCTCAAGTATCACACGTCAATACCCTAGCTTCAGTGCTATTATCACTAACATTATCACACACACATATCACAGTCGATAGAGCTAGATGTATATTAACTTTCCTATCCTGTTAGGTCATCCTGAACATGTTACTTCGATACTATTTACTATTGTTAGGTTATCACATGATGTTTCAGCTAGAGAGGCCTGCGTCCAGGAATGGATTATTAAAAAGTCGAAAACTTCTGATGGCTAACTGGAAGATGTCGGGGTGGGATAAAGCATGGATGATATAATCATCATCATCAGCTGCTGTTACTTTACGCTAAAATTCTGTATGACAATGGTCTGTTGGAGAGAGATGGAATAACTACGAACGACATCTATTTGTCAGAAGTTTTACAGGGCCGTACTGCACTGTAGGAAATTCAAGAATTGAATTGAATTTTCAAGGGGTAGAACGAAGTACTAAATATTTCGTCAAAAAATGAATTTTAGGCTCAAAAGTAAACATGTTCACATGCAATGGCATTTTGGGATATGATTACCACCTTAAAATAACCATATATGAAAATTGAAGCAAAATTAAGCTATTTTATATTTTAGATAAAAAATGTACTGGCCCTAACGAAGAGTATAAACCGGACAAAAAGAAATGCCTATCTGAATTATGTAGCTCTATCGTATCAAGAAACGCATGCGTACCTGAGCAAGAGCAAGGTCAGCCAGGGTGCGTCTGTAAATCAGGTTTTTTAAGAAGGAATCTAAATTCCACGTGTATACCTGCACAACAGTGCCCTGAACTAGCTGATTCAGGTGAAAACCGTAAGTGTATAGATATGGCTATATCAGTAATTTCCAATTGGGTAAGCGATATTTCTAAAAATGTTGAACAGACACTAATATATGTTATTGTGGTAAATGTTGTTATGGTATATTTTTTTTTATTTGATAAAAGTGATGGAACGAGCAGAACTTTCACCTGATGGTAAGTGCAACGTCTGTCCATAACAAATGCTATGTCATCCAGAACATTTCTGAGTGACACCACACTGCGCCCGTCACCCTGAGACATCAGTTCTTAAGTCTCATATGCGCAGTGATTACGCCAGCTCTTCCAGGTGCCCTTCAAACTGAAACTCAATAATGTTAGCACACTCCTGCTTCACGGCAGAGTAACTGGCCCTGGGGTGATACCTACCTATACGGATTCCTGCATAGGAATCCTACCACCAGTAAAAATTTAGTTGGTAAAGACAAACGCTAGCCCTTTCCCCCTCCCTAACCTCGACCCACCGTAAAATTGTCGAGAAAATTACTGTGACGTCGCACATACAGAGCTTGTAACAAAATTACTTAAACCAATGAATGCTTTTTTGATTTCTAAAGAAAAAGATATTATTTGCAGCGTTGACTTGCTCTGGAAGCCTTGTTTGATATTAGCAAAGCGTTTCATTTCCTGAATCATTTGATGCTCTTAAAGCACCAGGATATTGAAACCGGCCTTTAACGGAATCAGTAGCGCAGAACTTACGGGTTTGTGACAGATAGTTGAAGTTTGTATGGAGAAGAAGCGAGGAATCTAAAATCTATATTACAAGATTTTAAAACATTAATTATATTTACATTCATACGGCCAATGTCAAACACGTAATAGTCTCTGGTGAAATAGTCGCACAGAGAACAAATAATTACTCGGACCTCAATAACGTACAAACTTTAATATTGTATGAATTTCGATAACTAGGCGACCACTTGTTATTATGAATCAATATTGTTTTAAGATCTTAATAACAATTATTTCGTATATACATTATTAATTATTTGCATTCAGGTTTTCTTAACACTACTTTCTCATATTTCTGTTAATTTATTTCTTATCTTAAGTTTTTTTCTCCGAAACGGCTCTACCGATTTCAGTTAAATTGGCCAATTTAAATAAACTCTGTGATGTAACCTACATATATAAATTGCTGTTTACCCCTGAACAATAGATTGCACTGCGCTACATCGTTGGCGTGATTATTTATCATGGTAGGCTGAAATATACATGCTTAAATCAATAGCTACTCAACAAAATATTGTACTACATGACATTATTAACATGACAGCAGGTTACGTCACTGAACGATATAATCCTATATACTATTAAATGACCAATTCTGGTATTTTTTTCCCTAAAACGTCAATTTTGCTCACGTGCCACGTGGTTGGCGGTGAAGGTATGTGTATGTATGTTACTGTATATTCGTTATTTATTTAATAATATTCTATTTATTTTAGTAACTGCCTTTGCTGTTTAATCACCGCCCTAAGGTTGACTGGCAGAGAATGCTTTTAGCATTAAGTCCGCCTTTTGTTCCTTTACTTATTGTAATCATAACAAATGCTGTGTCACCCAGAACATTTCTGTGTGACACTACACTGTGCCCATCATCCTGAGATATAGGTTCTTAAGTCTCATATGCCCAGTGATTACGCTAGCTTACAGTGCCCTTCAAACCGAAACACAGTAAATAAATAAGGTAAATAGCAAGGAAACCGGCGTGTCTAAGATAAAACAAAGCATTTGATCGAACTGTGAAGTTGGTTAACTAGCACTGTAGTAGTACTTAATCTTAGTAAGGCACATTTCCTGGCTCCAAAACCCTCTCATAAATAAGAGGGAGCCTGTGTCCAGCAGTAGGACAAGTACTATACTGTAACTTTACTTTTTTTACTTATGATTAGCAATTTTACAAAGCACCTCCGTCCTTGTATTCCATACCCGATGTAACGGTTATCCAATAAGTTACCTCGTAACTGTCCAAAGCAGTATTATAGGCACGTGACAGTAACATGACTATAAAATTAATAAATTGTCAACAAATAATGGGTACGGCTTGAATTCGATTCCAGGACCACTGGGCAGGAAGGTATGATATACACTGAGTCACTTTGTCGTTGTCAGCACTGTTATATTTCCTGAGCAGATGACAGCTTCTGGTTTTTTATTAGATCTGACAATGGTCCAAATAGACCACGAGTACATCTTCATCACCGTTGACTTTTTCCAGAAACTCGAAATTGCACTCTGCCGCATGAGTCATTAAAATGTGTCAAAACATGCCCACCAGCGAGAACATGTCACAATGTCAACACACTTTATAGATGCCCTGACATTACGAACGAAATTTGCAAAAATAAATGCGTTTGTGACGTTGGTTTCTTCAGAAATGCGGACGGATATTGCGTCTCAAGTGAGCAATGTGGTAAGCAATATTTTATTTTTATTTTAACGTGTCAAACGAGTTTACAGTACACCAGATGGTAAGTGTGACCACTTGCCCTTTAGACGGACTCATTGCAAGAGTGACACGTGGCAACCTCGTACCGTTAAACGCAACGTAGGGCAAACCCCCATTAGATACAAGTCGATAGATGCAGTTGGCCGTTCAGTAGTAGACTTGTGATTGACATTGATATCAATGAGTGTGTGTCAGTAAATGGGTCTCCGGATCTCGTCAAGATGTAATAGAAACGTTACGCAAGTATTATGTGAGACCGTCAAACTATACTATTGTTATATATATATAAAATAATTACTATCTATAGTAATTATTTTTTTATAGTAGAGGGCGTTTATGGGGATGTTGCACTAGATTGGTAATACCCATGCAAAAGCCTTCCCACTTAACATGTGGCGACAGCCATCGAAAGTCGTTATTTAGTGGCCGAAGTCAAAGAGTATATAAAGTAAGAGTCGGCACTTAGTACATCGAAACGTGTCTCACTCACACCATACTCATTTCGAATTCGAAACCTTTTAGATAAACTTTATTTTGACAGATAGTGAGGTGAGTGTTCGATGGAATCCATATCGATGGATAATATTTTCAATAAATTTGTTTGCTTATAGGAAAATCCTATTTTATTTTCTTTAAAAGAGCTTTATTTAACAGAAATACTCGTACATATATAATATTACATCATATTGTTATTTACAAACTTTCCTCGCTTTGTCAAAGAAAATACCTATTATTATAAAATCAAAATAAAATGAAAATGTTATTTAAGTACTTGCTTAAATACTGAGGCACATGATACATAGACGTGTATTATTGTTTAAAACTCTTATAAACGTGAAAAACTACACCAGTTCGCAAAAACAAGACTGTCTCAGAGAAGAACAAGCAAGAAACTCTGGATATATTCTTTTCTTTTCTAAAACTCTATTTTTAAGATGATGTGGAATAGTAAAAGAGCAAAAGAAAACTTTCATATAGCCTATGTCATTTAAGAAATTGACAAACTTAGTGATATCACTAATGGACCAGCATTAGCAAAAGATATAAAAATAGGGTATTAGGGAATATATATATTTTGTATAAAAAGTAAATTATTTATCTTTGTTTTTCTGCTACACCTATTTTGTTTTGTCAGCAGTATCAATTTCTTAGTAAGCAAAATCAGCATTTATAATTTTACAGGATTTTCTTATAAATACATATACATCTTTAGAATAGACCAAACATTTAAACCATTGCATACTGCATTGGGTACTTAGCTGTAAGCAACACCATCTACCAATATTGAGCTCATGTAAATGTGGAACAATGGTGGCTTTTAACAATATATTATCTTGCCACCATTCTCATAATGACATATATATACGAGTACATAGGATCTTCTGTATCAGGACTATCTTCTTTTAAATAATATCTTCTTTCTTCTTTTATATACATCATCTACAATATCGATCTCTTCTTCTTCTTCTGGCAGTGATATCACAAGATAACAAACAGATTCATTATCACATAAATAATTTACTTTACTTTCAGGCTCTGAATGGTTGAGTGATCTCTTGTCTCTAATTTCCTGCAAGGAAACAAATAATTTATTATTATCTAATTCACTGTTTGATCCGCGACTATGAGTTCCTGTCGAACATGAAATTATAGTAGATTTTAAAGCAGCGATAAAATGAGCACATGTTAGATTTTTATTTGTGACATTGTGCTGCCTTATAATACCAAATAAGTTTTCTAAAGAATCTTGATTTAGCTGACATAAATTTAAATATTTAAACCCATACTCATTATGCAATAAATTCCAAATACCTTTTAATGATTTTAAAGATATTTGGTAACCTTTAATACAGTGAACAGTTTTTTATTGAATTTTAGAATCAGACTTTAAAAATTTAACAGTATTCATATGTTTAAAATAAAAGTTCCATGAATCTTTATGCGTTGTTTTTTCTGAGACATTCGCAAGAATCCCTTTTTTTATATCTTTTGGTGATGCTGGGCCATTAGTGACATCAAAAAGTTTGTTCATTTCTTGTATGACATAAGCTGTATTCAATATTTCTTCTGCTTTTTCACTATTCCAAGACGTCATCTTTAATACTGCAGACATTGCATTGCTTAAAGCATGTGCAGCATACTTCACGTGCATTTTAATTTATTGTAGGATTTACCACAGTTTGTGAAATTTTCTTGAAATTTAGAAGATTTCTGTTTCTCTCTTCCGCTTCATTTAAATGACACCATTTCGCTGTTTTTCATTAAATTGTAGCATACCTTCTTGATCACAGATGTTTCTAAGAGATTTAATTAAGTGTGGTATATCATACTTTATAAAAACTTTTTTATCATCTACCAAAAAATAGTTATCTTCAGAGGACAGACCACTCATTTTTTTAGTAAGTTCAAAGCGACTATGTTGGTAGGTTACTGATCACAAACTGTGGAAATCACTTTGAATCCAGCTTCAGAAACAGCTTTGTCAATTATTTTTATCAAAACAGCCAACTTTTCACTCTCTATTGTACCCTCAACAAAGTAATGAGCAATTGGCCGCTTAATTTTTTTTTAACACCTTGCATCATGAACACTAAGGCGTGTCCTGCGATTTTATTGCTCCTGCCGAAGCTTTCTCCGATTCCAAGGTCCACATATCCATCAACTTGATCAATTTTACTGGTGGATTCCTATGCAGGAGTCCGTCTAGGTAGGTACCACTCTAGGGCCAGTTATTCTACCGTGAAGCAGTATGTCTCAGGGTGATGGGCGCAGTGTGGTGTCACACACAAGTTTTCTGGGTGACACGGCATTTGTTGTGGGCAGGTGTTGCACTTGCCATCAGGTGAACGTTTTGCTCGTTTCATCACTTTATGCAATAAAAAAAGACGAAATTGACAACAGTGAAAATATAAAGTGGTCACATAATATGTCCTTTGGATTCATGTCTTGTTTAACAATCCAACCATCTTTCATTAAATGATGCTCTTACAGAGAATGTGACATGTGGTGTTAATGAGATATGGAACAAGTGCCCTTCCGACAGCTGCGAGTATTGTCCTGCGAGTGACGCCGAAGCACGCGCCTGTATGACTGCGTCATCTGACGTATGCCCGCCAGCAAGGTGCACGTGCCAATTTAACCACCGCCGAGCACACAACGGCACTTGTATACCCACCAGAGAATGTCGTTAGTTAATCGTAACTAATTATTACTAATTTAAGACCAATACTTCATGTATTTAGTAATCAGGGAACCTGCTTGTCTGAGGAATAAAAATATTTCGAAAGCATGTGAAGTTCGCCAACCCGTATTGGAGCAGCGTGGCGGACTCTCCCTGCTCTAAAACCCTCCCAGAACTTGTGTGTGCATGCCTATTCTCAGCAGTGGGACATTTATAGGCTGTTACTTTACTTTTACTTGGTAATTTTGTTCGTTTAAAAAGATTTGTCTAAACTCCATCCCCTGCGGAAAATACATGTGATTAAACAATAGTATTGTGCATAGAGACAAATTGTAATATTTTAATTTTCTAGAATTAAGACACCTTGTTATATAGATTATGCTCAGTAGTAAGTCATTGTATTACGTTTTGTTTTGTGAATGATTATTTTACTTCGCTAACAGACTGTTCCAGTCACAGAATAGAATTTTTTTCTGTTCGTGGTTCCAGCAGTGGGGAATATATGAAAAAAGACGTTTTCTCTTAAAACGTAAATAATAACGAATTAAATAAAATAAGAGTGTAAGTAACTAAAAAAAATTATCTTTTTCCACAGCTTCATTTGAGTGTTCGCAACGTCACGAACAATTCGACGCTTGTCCCTCGTGTCTAAGTGACGACTGTAATCGCGCCACGCCAGACGGAAGGTGCAAGGTAGTGGGTCGCATAGGAATAGTATTGCCATGTCGGCCATCTTGTCGATGCAAGAAGAATTATTGGCGAGATGAGGGTCGTTGTGTACCCTATGAAAGCTGCCCCAATGTTCAAAGTAATGTTACAATATATATAATTGATTATGAAAATATTAGTTGCACGTCCTTTTGTAACGAGACGGGTATTGAAGCGTACTGCGGTATGTTGAGTCTCTGTGGAATCATGGAATACATACAACTTTACTGATACTGGTGATATGATAGGATACTGGTGGTAGGATTCCAATGCAGGAATCCGTCTAGGTAGGTACCACCCCAGGGCCAGTTATTTTGCCGTGAAGCAGTAGTGTGCAAACATTACTGTGTTTCGGTTTGAAGGGCACTGTGAGCTAGCGTAATCACTGGGCATATGAGACTTAATAACTGAAGTCTCAGGGTGACGGGCGCAGTGTGGTGTCACACAGAAATTTTCTGGGTGACACAGCATTTGTTATGGGCAGACGTTGCACTTACCATCAGTTGAACGTTTTGCTCGTTCTGTCATCTTATGAATTAAAAAAAAAACTTTATTCTACAGCACGCGGGTTTTCCTCACGCTGATTGTCTTTAGCGGTTGCTCATTTGCTTAGTACAATTTAAGTTCTAGTCATTTCATTGGTACAACCAGTATACGAACACATTGCGCTAGAAAAGTCAATGCGTTCACCTCTTTGTGGCCACGGCTCTTATTAAGTGATACTCGTGAATTTATTTTTTATTGGATAAAGTGTCGAAAAGAGCAAAGCGTTCACCTGATGGTAAGTGGAACGTCTGCCCATAGAAATGCTGTATCATGCCAGCTTGAGACATCAGTTCTATAGTCTCATATGCCCAGTGATTACAATATCACTCAGTGCCCTTCAGACCGAAACAGTTATGTTTGCACACTATAACTTCACGGCAGAAATAACCTACTTCCCAACTGGTGGTAGAATTCATACATAGGAATCTTACCTCCAGTTGGGAGGATTTACTGTAATCACCTGCATGCTGTTGGAGATTACTACTATTATAGACGCTATTTCCAGGGTGAAAGGGGGTGGCAGATTCTCTAACGCCGGCATTACACGACAGATGAATGTTTATGACCTATGCTGTTTATGGCCTATGCCTATTCCTGAATCCGTCTAGGTGGGTCCCACCGCAGAGCCAATTATTCGGTCGTAGTGTAATCACTGGGCATATGCGACTTAAGAACTGACGTCTCAGTGGGACGGGCGCAGTGTAGTGCCACATAAAAATGTTCTGGGTGACTATGTTGTAAATGTGTTCTGGGTGACTATGGGTGAATATGTGTTGTTGGTGAAATGTTCACAGCTATTGCTATGGGCAGACGTCTCATATTAAGATCTTATATTAAACATTGTAACTTAACATAGCAAGTAATAGAATTCTTTTCAAATTAAAGATATCACTAAATGCACTCGTAGTAATGAGGAGTTGAAATGTGTGAAGTCATGTCCACCACCTAGAACTGGTTTCGGTTACCTCTTTGATGGGTCCGATAATTGCAAAAATGAATGTCATTGTAAAAATGGATTCTTCAGAAATGACGATGGGGATTGTGTAACAAACGAACTATGTGGTAAAAATTTTACTATTTTAATATTAAATTATTTAACTATAGGAGAATAAGACGACCGCATGGGCATAGTAGTCGGAGTACGTCACTTTTAAATCGTGGGTCTGGGTTCGAATCCCAGTCGGAGGCTTAAAGAAAAAGTAAAGTAACCGTCTATAGATGTCTGACTGCTGAGCACAGGCCTCCTCTCATTTCTGAGAGGGTTTTGGAGCCGGGAAGAGTCCGCCACGCTGCTACAATCTAGGTCGGCGGACTTCTCATGACTCCGAAATATTTTCTTATCTCTCAGACATGCAGGTTTCCTCACGATGTTTTCCTTCACCGCCGAGCACGTGGTAAATCAGCCCCAGGGAATCAAACCCAGGTCACTCGCGATCTATGAAATTTTAAGCGAGCGCCTAGTTCCTGAGCTACCACGGCTCAACCCACATTTGTCCAAAAATCACAAATGGTTGGATTTTGCGTATGGTTGTGTTGTGCATGTAAAATGTATGTCTGTAAAACGCCACGACTCACGAAAAAACTACTGCATACGAGTAGAATGCCTCATCTTTTTTTTAAATAAAAAAAATTATGTATCCTCTTTCTCAAATGATTTATTTTTAGTATAGTTATAGTAAAGTAGTAACTACATCGGTATTTTCACGGAATATACTTGCAGCGAATAGCAAGCACCATATTGTACCAATTTTTCATTGACTGCACCGCTTGTATCGATCTGTAGACCATTTTACTCCGTTGTCTTATCTTCTAGTTTCATTGTATCTCCACATTTTCTTCTTCTTTTAATTGTAGTCTCTGTAACTATAATATTTATATATTGCTCAATTTTTTCGCAATTTTAATAAAATTTGTTACTAAAAATCAAAATTCAGACATAGAATTAAATATGTTACCTTTTCAAAAAGTACATATATTAAATATTTATGAACTTTTTGAAATTTGCTATTCCCTCAGCTCTAAAACTCTGCATTTTAAATGGCAGTTTTGAATTATGGCATCAACAAAATCTAAACATTAATGGAGATTTTCAACGTCATTCGGATTTCAGTTGTTTAACTGTTTTATTTGTTTCATTTCATTCGAACTTTTACTTAATTATTGTCGACATAGTCACTCTTGCAATGACAGCATCAATCAGTGGCTATTATACTCGACCGTAGGTCTTGTGTTCGAATCCCAGCCGACGCCTAATATTTGGATAATACAGAAATGAATGGTTCCCGTTAATAGGTATTGTGACCTTGTTGTTCGTTATTTGTTATTACAACGGATTCCAGAAGGTCAAAACTAGTGTAAGCATCCATCGTTAATACTTACTACACTTAAATACATCTTGTGCAGATGACAACTTCTAGTACTGTACAGATGACCACAGCGACATCTTACGGCTATTATTCGTCTATTTTGAACTAACCTGTATTAAAAATATACAACTCAATCTAAAAGAAACTACGTATTTGCACGGCTTACATTGAGCGACCAGTATTTTTCAATTTAATTAAAAATATAACTACATAAAACGAACATATGTCATTTATTCTTAAATTTAATATGATCATAATAATTGAATTGAAAGTGTTTGGATATTCAATGTTCATTCAATTTATTAAATGAGATGTTTTGCTTTTAGATAAAGAATGTACCGTTCCTAATGAAAAGTACATACCAGGGAAAAATGGATGTCCACTTAAAATATGCATACGCACCTTAACATTTTATGATGTGTTCCTCAAGAAAAATGACGGCCAGGATGTGGCTGCAAATAGTAACCCTTAATAATGGATCAAAATGAGATATACAGATAATTCGCCTGACGGTTGATCATGGAAAAATATTTGGATATCGGATTCTATTCAACTTATTAAATATGAAGTCGTCCCAGTTCTGCTTTTTATTTACTTTTTATTTTAATAATTTTGTAATAAAAATACCGTTATATGTATAATTTGACGATTACCCGTTATTCAAATTAGTATGGCGAACTGCATAGTTCCGACTACATTATTTCAGATATTATATTTTCAGATAGATTCAGATAGCTTCAAACATTTTTGAAAGTTGTCGCCGTGATTGATTATTGTAAAGTAATTTTTACTGGTGGTAGGATTCCTATGCAGGAATCCGTCTAGGTAGATACCACCCCAGGGCCAGTTATTCTACCGTGAAGCAGTAGTGTGCAAACATTACTGTGTTTCGGTTTGAAGGGCACTGTGAGCTAGCGTAATCACTGGACTCACTTAAGAACAGATGTCACAGGGTGATGGGCGCAGTGAGGTGTCACACGGAAATGTTCTGTGTGATACAGCATTTGTTATGGGCAGACGTTGCATAACGTTGCATAAGTTGTCAGGTGAACGTTTTGCTCGATTCATCACTTTATACAATTAAAAAAAAAAAACTCCCGTATAATTAATTACTCGCCGCTAGCAAATCTTGAACAAAGTTCATAGTGCCACTTTCATTAAATTCAAATATGTTGTTAGATTTAATTCACTGCATATTGCTATTGTATACCCGACAATTATCTCTTCACATGGCCTAAGAATAGAAGTCATAGGGATTCATATCAATGGAAAAATGTGACTAAATGAATTCCGTTCATCCTTTATCCTCAATCCGCTGCCAAACTATTTTTGATACGTGTAAGTCGGATATTCATGTAAAATTATACTCTTGTTACATAATGCTGTTGTTTTTTCAATTAGAAAATGTGACACCTGGATCGTTCACCTGGTGGTAACTGTCACGCTTATATTTATAACAATTGCGGTGACAACCAGAACTTTGCAGTAGTTCAGTACTCTTAAAACGGAAATACAGTGGTGTTGACACAATACTCTTCGATGGTAGAATAACAGGCACTGCGGTGATAACCTACCTTGACGGATTCCTGCATAGGAATCCTACCACAGGTAAACTATTTTCCAAAAATGAATAATAGTAATGACTCCTTCTTAAATTCTCCAAAAAGCTTTCCCTCAATGTACAAAGACACTATCTGTAGTAATTTCTATTCATGTACACGTATACTTTCATTACTTATTTTATTATTTAAATGACTACTTACAGAAATGTTCTTGTTTCCTAAATCCAGGGACAGATCTGATTGTCCCAATTACAAATCTATTAGCATTCTTTCAAGGCCAGCCAAGCTGTATGCGAAGGTTGTTTATGATCATATGTTATACATTAATCACCGGTGTCTAAGCTTCATGAATATAAAAATTATATTTATACAGATTTGCTTCAACGGGGTCATTTTGATTCAATTTAAACTGACTTCAAAAAAGCATTTGACAAAGTAAATCATTTTGTAGTGTTAAAAAATTAAGGTCACAGTTTGGCTTTCACGGCTGGTTATCTAGGTCGATCTCTACTTATTTAGATTAAAGTAGTAATTTGGTCGCTTTAAAGAGTTATCTTTTACTGTCACATCAAGATCTTCTACAGGGTACACATCTCCGCCCATTACTATTATTATGTTTTTCAATGACTTGGCTGCTTATCTGACGAGCATGTATCTTTCGTAAGCTGACAACTTAAACCTGATCTAAGAATTTAAGGATATTGCGTAAAAATGCAACGTGAATTCAATAAAACTTCTGAATGATGTTTTCTGAGTATAAACAAATGCTATACGATTGCATTGTCAAAATTAATTATCGATTGCGTCTTGCGTATAATATTTGACTCTCTTGATCTCTAAAAGATAGCACAATATTGCTCTGTGATCTGTTCTTCGTATTAAGTTCACACACAGGGTATAGAAGGCATACAGAGAAAATATTTAAAACTTTTAGATGCAAGATGTGGAGTAAACTAGGTATTCACCTCTTATTCAGGACGAAATTTTTGAATATGTTATTATTACTATAAAAACGCTACTACAATATTAAGACTTTTTTCATAAGCACAAAATTGTTCATTGCAATATTGGTGAACGACTCTCTCGCCTCCGAAACCGTCTTAAAAATAGAAGAGGCATGCATCAGTGGAACATTTAAAGGACGGTACTTTTCTTTAAAATTTCATAAACTATGTTTTAATAACAATGGGAAGGATTATTCACAATCTTATTTCTATTGAGAACTATTTCTTTACTGCGATAACTTTAATTATTGAGTGTTATAACAAAAATTTATTTTAATAGGTTTTCTAGTCGAACCGACAAGTCGATAGTCTCGGGTTTTGGTATCGATTTAATACCAGCTAAATTATTGATTTTCGGGGGATGAGTCGTGATTGTCCAGTGTATAAAACACTTCTTCCAAAACGTGATATCGAAAACAGGATAAAAGGATACGGAAAACGAGTAAGTTACTCTGTTTTCGCAGAGTATGTAGTAAGCTTCGCCATAGATTCGCGGGCAGGAGGCCGGAATTATGAATAACAGGAAAAAATTGGCGATGTTCGAAACGTAAAAATTTAGGTGTTGATTCAGAATTGATCACATAAAAATTAAGTCAATGATTTGGCAAGAAAAGAAAGTAAACGTTTTTAGTTACTGAGATAAGTGTAATCGCCGGAAATCCAAAGCGATTAAATAAGTAATAAACAGAGTTTAGTCCGGAACATACCGTCACATAAATGATTCGCTTTAACAATAAACAGGGCTGTGCAACATATATAAGACCAATCGTATTGAAAATCCCTATAATATTTGCTTGTTTGTGAAACGACTAACATGTCAAATACTCTGATTTTTATCTTCTGTTGTACTTTGTTGGTTATGATGGAATACACAACGTCAGGTCAGAATTTATTTTTACATTAATTTACATTATTTATAATAAGCAAATACACCGATCAGGTAGGTCGGTGTACTTTCCTACTGAGCCGTAGGTTTGAATATATTCGAAGAAATTATTGTCGTGATCGAAATCGATCAGGATGACCTCATCATCGTCATTGTCATAATATTGTAACTAAAATCTTTGACACATTATTATTTATACCACGTTTCTTTAATAGTTATTTTTTTTATTTTAACTGTTAACACTCTATTCTAAGATGGATATGCAAGCAGGTTTTATTCTAAAGTCAAAGTTTAATTCTAAAAATATCCGTTAATAAGCCGGAGCAAGCGAGAGCAAGCGGGAGCACGTCGCCAGTAGGTTACCATATTATGTGCTATTCTACTTTGTAGCGAAGTAAAATTTCGTGTTATTTGGCACTGCATTTTTGATAGTGTGATATGAATCATGGGCATTTACAGTCTTCTTGAAAGTAAGTTTACTTTAGACGTAATAGAGTCACACTGGAGTCAAACACAGGCTGTAGCATATTAAATGAGATGTGCTCAATTTAATTGATAAGTAATCTCTTTTGCTTTTGTATTTTAAACAAGATATACCTGAGACTTTATATGTGTACGTACATAAGAGTACATGTACGTACAAACAATTCTATCTTTTGGATTAATTGAAATATATTTATGGTATTGATTACCAAGACGAACAACTTATTCGCCTGGTAAGTGCCACCTGCCACCACACGTGTGCATAACGGTTGAATTGTCATCCAGAATTTATTTCCTTTATTTGTATGTACTGAAACATGAGCAGTTATCGTCTTTTTTAGATTCAGAATATCACGTATTATACGGCGTTTAATTTTAATTAAACTTTACAAAGATTGAAAATACATAAGAGGAAATAAACAAAGTGTTACTACTGATAGTTAATAAGATAACGTTGTTTGTTTGACTAAATAAGGAAAACAAACATGGGTATTGTTTTTTATGTATCTATCGCAGCTCGGTAGTGTAATTAGCGAATTAATTAAACGGCTAGCTTGCTTGTGAAACGTTTAACGTTTAATGTGGATGAAAGAAAAGCCGCTGTTACGTAAAAATTGTTACTTTACTACAACTGCACTGTTAGCAGACATTTTACAAGATGGCGTCAACAGCGTGTGAAAAGCTACAATTAATTTACTATAGGAATACAGGTATTAGAAATTAATAAACCAAGTCAAAAATGTTAGGATTACTATGATTTCTATAGATCGGGGGATACTTATAAAATAAATTATTAATAAATTAGCTGATGCCTGCAACTTCGTCCGCGTTTTTTAAATATTCCGTGGAACATATTTAATTTTATGGAATAACCTATTTAATATCCTATGTCCGTCTCCAGGATGCAAGATATCTCTATGCCAAATTTCTTCAAGATCGCTTCAGCGGTTGAACCGAGAAAAGGTAACAAACATACAGAAGGACACAGAGAGTTTCTTTCGTATTTATAATCTTAGTATAGATGAATTAATAGAAATATTTAAACTGCCATGAACGAAAATAATGATGACCTAAATTCAAATTAAAACAGCGCGCATAGTCCCCAATTTCTACAATTATACAGATTTTACGCAGTAAACGCGGTTGTAATGAATAAACTCAAAAACTACTGGACCGATTTTAAAAATTCTTTCACCTATATGCAACTACATTATCACCGACTAACATGAGTTGTATTTAATTTAAAAAAAAACGAGATTCCTTCTAAAATTGCTATGATGTAACTCAAGGTATCAACATTTTACTGAAAAAATACATTTTTTGACGTACGCTGCAAAAACTAGTGATGATAAAAAAAATAATGTGAAGTACATTATTTTCTTTATTTTCATTTATTTTCATTTCTTTTATTTTCATAGTACTCATTTTTACTCACAAAAAGTCCGCGAGGCTATACGTCTAACTATTATAGCAAATAGACTGAGATCTATTAATTACTTACCTACTCATATTATTTTTTGTAAACTAGAAACAATTGAATAGTGGTTTGTAATTTTAAATATATATATATATATATATATATATATATATATATATATATTTTAATTTAAAACTTTGAAACGCTCTATAAAAATACAGCGGCCGCGACGCTCGACTTCATGCAATTTGGGCATCATCGAAGAGCGCGGCTCCCTTTGCGCAGCGGTCGAGCGCGGTCGTTTTATTTTGCTACACGACATCAAATATTGGCCATATTTCATGGCTTATGTTCCCTTAAATAAAACATTATTTTGGTAAAATAACGTAATCTTATCTGACCAGCTGCAGAGCCGCCGATGAGAATAGTCGCTACAAAAAATGTTAGTGTAGGGAATTTTGGTTGTTCTATTTGTCCAAATAAAGTACTAATTTATCTTTTTATTATCATCTACCCGTGTGAAGCAGGAGCGGATAGTCCTCCATATATCTAAAATAAAAAGTAGCTTAAATTGCTTTCTGTAAAGTCCCCCTGCTGGTCAAAGGAAGTCCTGTCAAAATCGATTCAACCGTTTTGGAGATGAGCCGAGACAAACAAACAAATACACAGAGAGAAAACATTTTTAAAAGCGCGTGTTTGAGTTTTGGTATCCAGCAAATTACTATAAAAGATAAAGAAAAAATTACTATTGCGAAATCACAGACAGATATGCTAATTTTTATTATTTGTATAGATATGGTATAAGGTAAAGACGTAGAAGAAAGAACTATGAATATTCTCAACCACTTATTAAGATAATAAGAGAAATATTAAGGTTTCCACGAACGAAAATACAGTGACCATCAGTCCAAAAAAAAGCGCCCCCGAGAGGAGACCTTGGCATGGATCTTCATCCTGCGCGCGAGAGTAACTGACTAGCCGAGAACGGAGCCGAGGCCGGCCTTCTTGGGCACCCGGCCTCGGCTCTGTCCAATTACTATGTTCGGGAGGGCATTTACATTATTATTTAAATTTAAGTTTACTACCAATTTGGAATGCGTTGCGGCTGGAGAAAAAATGGCGGAAGAAACACCAGCGACTCTTCTATTTATGATACTAGGGGAAAACCGGCCCGAGATGCGGCGGTATCGCGAATAAGTTTGTTTAAAACGGTTTTAAAGTGTTTGTGATGTATTCAATGTTGAGTATAGTGCTTGAACCCTAGTGGTCGCGTCGTCCAGTGCTCCTTCTTTTTCCGCAAGTCGATTGGTGGTGTAACGCGATTGGGATTGGGGTGCGCGACGGCTGAGTCGAAATATCGGAGAGAGGTCAACTTCAGGTATTGAGCTATGGTAAGAAGGCCAAAATCGATATGGAGGTTTACATTACGCAGAAACTACGGTGCTGCCGTGGCTTTGCGCATGAACCGAGAACCGATTCTGGATGATCTGAAGTCGGTGAATATGCGTATCGGTGACGCGGGGAGGCATGTGCAAATACGGGGTTTGCGTATGTCATGATTGGCAGAATACAGACTTTATATAATGTAATTTTGTTATTTTGCTATTTTTATTTGGGAGCGGGTGTAATCGATGACGGAGCCGCTCGGGTCCTTCCGCGGTTAATGTGTGGACCAGGAGTGGAGTCTTGAGTCGAGTAGGATGCCTAAGGATTTGACTGTCTTCTCCCACGGGATTAACCTTATTTATACCTTTTATCTTCTTTATCTTGACTCGTCGCCATTGAACAAATTCGTAGACTTCAAATACTCATAACTTTTTATAGAATAAACTGATTTTAAAAAACAATAACTAAATGTTGTTGGAAGATATGCTTTATGATTTCTTTTGAGTCTTTTGAATACATTTAGTAATTTAGATACGATGCGTTCACAAACAAACAGTCAGACAGACAGACTATGACATATCGATTAGGTAACCATAGTTTATAGTTGCTACTACAAAATGTAAGATTTTATACTCATGTATCGATGGAAAGCATCTTAACAATAACTTTATAGCCTCTTACGTACTTTTATTTAGCTTTATGTACGGCAATTTCAGTCCAATTCCGCCGGAATTTTAACTTGTACATGTGATTTTTTAGATCCTATGAGGTGTATAAAATCAAATGAAATACTGGAATGCATGTCACCTTGCCCAGAGAAAACTTGCCAAAATCGTGACATACATTTTAACTGTTTGAGAAAAGAAGAAGATGTTTGCAGAGTTAAATGCGTATGCAAAATGGGTTTCTACAGAGATTCAGAATATGACTGTGTTACAGCAAATGATTGCGGTAAGTGAAAGTTGAAGATCAGATTTTCTTAAGTTTTTTATATTTTAATACATATTATTGTTTCATTTGTAGATCTTCAATGAAATGCGTTACATGACTATATCAACCTAATTCGTAAGGCCTATGTGGATCTCTCGAATGATTAAAATCAGTTTTGTACAATCCAACAACAACTAGCAGGCAAAAAATAGCATAATTTTCATGAATGATTGCTAAATTACATTTCTTATTGATAAGAAAAATATAAAAAATTGTTTTCTTTATCCATTATTTGTTTTTCTTTAACAAAAAAAAAATATGATTTCTTATATTTAAGCGAACATTACATATTGAATAAAATTAATTTTACGGATTTTATCGCGTTTAATTTTTAACTGTTTATAAATCGACTTTTCGAGTATTTTCAGCACCCATGGTCACAGAGGGACTGAGGTGACAGATGTCCCGTTGTCATAGTTAATCCGGGGTACATTCATCTTTTAATGATTATTTTTGGTCCGATCTACGCAAAATAAGCTTACAGTGTCTTGAAGTCTTGCAGTGGTGCATGGTTTTCCATTTAATTTTGTTAACTATAGGATCCCAAGCCGGTGGTAATACCCAACCATCTCTCTTGGAAATTAGGACGTTTTTTAATTTCAATAGCCTCGCGAACCATCCTTGGAATCGTGAATCTCACCACCATCCATCACAGTCAGCTACCGTGGGAAAATCTTTGTTTCAATTAGCACAAGGGATCTTTAACAAGAAACACTTGGCCACCGAGCATTAGCATTTTGAGTGATGTCTTTGTTTACTTTTATTATACTATTTCATTATAATACTATTTCATATTTCATTATACTCATATTTAAGGCGCCTAGTCTAACCGAAACTAAAAACAATAATCGTTGAGTATTAAAAAGTAACTAGCAGATGCCCATGATTTCGTCCGCGTGGATATAGGTTTTTTAAATATCCCGTGGGAACTATTTAATTTTTCGGGATAAAATGTATCATATGTCTGTCTCCAGAATGCAAGCTATCTCTGTGCGAAATTTCGTCAAGAGGTTCAACAAATAAACCGTGAAAAGGTAACAAACAGACTGGGAGACAGAGGTATTTTCGTATTTATAATATTAGTATAATATTCACTATCTGTTTTTTATTTATAACCTGAGAATAAAAAAGTAAAGGTGAGTGAGAACATACACACTATTCGTAGTAAGAAATGTTTATTAAAATTATGTTGTTTAAATTTCAGTTAGAGTTGTATTACATACAGGAATGTCTGAATCTGAAAATGAAAAAACAATATTAATAATAACTTATACGGGTCAGCTTAAATAACCGGAAAAAGGTACCACTGGAGGGCCAGTTATTCTGCCGAAAACCAGTGTGCAAACATTACTGTGTTTCGGTATAGAAGGCACTGAGAGCTAGTGTAATAACTGGGCATATGAGACCTAAGAACTGATGTCTCAGGGTAACGGGTGCAGTGTGGTCCAAACAGAAATGTTCTGGGTGACACAGCGTTTGTTATGGGCAGACGTTGCACTTACCATCAGGTGAACGTTTTGCTTGTCTCGTCATTTCCTGCTAAACAAATATTATAAAAAATAGGGGGTATATTTTATCGCAACTTCATTCTCTATTATCCATACTTATATTACATTCTGCCGTGTGGTAGCGGCTTAAGAGTATCTACCACCCCCGTTGGTGTCGTAACAGTAGACAGTGGGAAAATAGGAACTAGAAGATGGGCAGCAGGATTTTCCAGGATCAGCTGAATTAATAAAAATGCGGTTGCCAACCCGCCTGCCAAGCGTGGCAATTATGGCAAAATCCGCCCAAAATGAGAGCTACAAACTTTTGTGGCAATCTATGGGGGAGGCCAATGTTCAGCAGTGGACTAGTGATAGGCTGAAGTGATGATGATGATGATGATACTTATATTAATCAATATTAAAGTAAATTAAATATTATAAGTCCCTTTGTCTGTTTGTTACCTTTTCACAGTTCAACTGCTGAACCCCTCTTTACGAAATATGGCACAAAGATTGCTTGCATCCTGGAGACGGACATAGGATGCTTTTTATCCCGGAATATCAAAAAGTTCCTTCGGGCTATTTCAAAAAACCTATATCGACATCGTCTAGTCACGGATATGATGTAGTATTGTATAAGTACACAAAAATCCAATTGTCTTGTAGATCAACAAATATTGTCTTTTAATTTATATCTTTTAATTATTGTACATCCGTTCCCGTATTCGTAAGCGAGTATTCATACCAGCGCATTATAAAGTCAAGTATCGGAAGAAGATCATTATTGTTATATAAGGATATATAGTTTAGTAATAAATATTTGTATTTTTAATTTTTATTTAATTAAATGAAAATTCGTTTATCGAACTTTACTCCCCCGATGAGACCTACATACTTTTGTGGCAATCTCTGCGGAGGGCCATCTTCAGCAGTGGACTAGTGATAGGCGGAAGTGAACTGTGATAAAATAAATTCAATTCTATGCAGAAATCCGTCCAGGTAGGTACCACCCGAGTGCCAGTTATTCTGCCGTAAAGTAGTAGTGTGTAAACATTACTGTGTTTAGGTTCGAAGGGCACTGAGAGCTAGCGTAATCACTGGGCATATGAGATTTATGAACTGATGTCTCTGGGAGACGAGCGCAGTGTGGTGTCACACAGAAATGTTCTGGATGACACAACATTTGTTATGGGTAGACGTTGCACTTACCATCAGGTGAACGTTTTGCTCGTCTCGTCACTAGATTAAATAAAAAAAAAACAATAAAAAACGTTTAAATCATAGTCAATACTTACGTTCGCATTGTTCGTAAGGAACGCACACATTGTTTTTGCGCCAAAAGTTCTCAATGCATCGGCATCTTGGACGACACTGTACTACAATACCGATGCGACCGATAGTAGGACATTTTCCCGAGCTCGTCGCCTGACTGCAGTCATCAGTGGGACAGTACGAAGGGCAGGTATCAAAAACTTCGTTAACTCCACAAGGAATCGGAGCTGTGTTTAACAAACTCCTTATGTATGTTATTTGCATACATATTGCACACAAGTAGAAAATACAAAGTATAATAATTAAAATCAAATAAAACAGTTATAAGCTAAGCTAAACTTGTAAGTAAAATTATTTACGCCAATCAGACTTTTATTATGGGAGATAATAATTAGACTACAGAATATTTTGTTTATTATACAATGTTACTGTGCAGAAGCGGCGTAAAAATACTATCGCAAGAGGCACCTCAGGGAAATGCCTGGAATTCTATGACTTCAAACACAGATCGGTGAAGGGCAGTGTAGCAGTGTTTAAGGTACGAGAAATCTGGTACTGTATTTGCTAATCTGTCTGCTAAGCGTGACAACGGTAAATCCTTTCTCCTTAGGCTCCTCTATTATTTATTTATTATTTTATTTAATTTTTTTATTCTTTTACATACATCCATACTAATACACATAATTAACATAATTAACACACATAAATACACATATATAATAAATAAAAAGAAATTGAGGTGAAATTAAAGTTTCAATTTGCCGTTAATTAATGTTGATGAAGAAGCCTATTGAAGGAGTTTTTGCTAGGTGCATCCCTGATAGTATCAGAGTGTAGTCAGATTCCAGTACGATGCTATAGAATACTTATCATTAGACTATTTGAAGCTTATGTCCAGACGTTGACTCTTACCAAGCTGAAGATGATTTATTGTTTTACGCTATGTAATGTATTATCTTGTAAAGGTTTTAGTGCACGGTAAAGTGTATAGAAAATCAGACAAAATCTAACTAAGTAACATATCCATGGGAGGTACTTTTATGTTATTATAACATAATGAACGTCGCGAATGCTATATAGGACAAAATTCACAGCATTCCGATAATTCCATTAGCATATAACCCCCAATAGTCCATTGCATAATAGAGTTCGAGTGACGAGACGAGCAAATCGTTTACGTGATGGTAAGTGCATCGCCTGCTCAAAACAAATGCTGTGTCACCCAGAACATTTCTGCGTGGGACCACATGCGCTCGTCATCGAGAGACTTAAGCTCTTAAGTCTCATATGCTCAGCAATAACACTTGCTATCTGTACGAGCAAGCACGTACATTGTCTAGTCGGCTGTTTTGGCGCTGACGTAATAACGCTAATTCAAGTATATATTAGCAATAATTTTACAATACAAAATCAGTGCGCAATCATCAAGCAAGCAAGTCACGCGTACTCATATCATTCATCATTGGTTTATAATTATTTATCATTTATTAGTTCTATCCAGAACATTGTTTTGATTGAGTGGCCTTCAAACCGTAACCCGGTAATGTTATCATATTGTATATATATAATAATAAATAATAGTTAAATATTATATTTACGGCATTTGTTTGTGGGTATGCACTTCCCGTTCCTTGCGCGGCTGTAGTTAAAACGACATTCGCAGCGTGGAGCAAGCTTTACTTGTGATATGGGGTGTACTGTGCAGGGCCTTTGTATTGACTCTCTATTTACAGGACAGTGTCGATCGCCGCAAGGTGAAGGATTATCGTTTAGCACTTCGTTCTTTCGGCATTTTAATTTAGCTGTAATTTATTAACAATTAATAGATACAATGCAATTAATATAGTTTAACGATAAATAGCCGTGTGGTGGCGACTTGAGAGAATCTACCACTCCATCTCATCTCGTGGGTGATCTTCCTGGAACATCTGAATAAATAAACTGCGGTTGCCAACCCGCCTGTCAAGCGTGGCAACTGGCACAATCCTCCAAATCGAGAGCTACAAACTTTTGTGGCAATAAATTGGGGGAGGCCTTTGTTCAGCAGTGGACTGGTTGTAGACAGAAATGATGATGATGATAAATAATATGTATAATATATAAAAATAGTGATGTGAGAAAAGCAAACCTTTTTGATTAACAATTCACCGGCAACCTTCTTATTTTACCTACTAGTTGCAATATTCAATGAAAACTGATTTTGGTAAAGCGGCGCTGCTGGGCTGACGGTTTGGTTTGACTAGATCATACTCCTAAAGAATATCGGGATAAAGTTTCGAGCATCACACTGTTGAGTTTCGATGTATCAGGAGAACCGGAGAGTCCAGAGATAGGGTGATAACGCGAACATCTTCGTTATATGCTATAGGTAGATGGGTCTATAAGCTACAATTAACTTCCTTGCTTACTGCTGGAATACCTTTCTCAATTCTCCAAAACCCAACTAGGTAAACTTGCTTACATTTGAAGAATAGAAGAATTGACAGATCAATCAGAAAATCTCTCCAAAATGAGATCTAATAAATTTTGTGGCAATCTATGGAGGACGCCAATGTTCAGCAGTTGACTAGTGATAGGTTGAAATGATGATGATGATTTTTTTTATTTGATAAAAGTGACGGAACGAGCAGAAAGTTCACCTGATGGTAAGTGCATCGTCTGCCCATAACAAATGCTGTGTCACCCAGAACATCCGTCACCCTGAGACATCAGTTCTTAAGTCTCATATTCCCAGTGATTACGCTGGCTCTCAGCGCCCTTCAAACCAAAACCCGGTAATGTTTCACGGCAGAATAACTGCAGTAATAAAAAAAATGACATGCGATTCAATAACGCAAAAACATGTCAATTGATCTGGTTAAATGTGCAGCCGCAGTTTGGGCATGGTCAAAATATGACCCAGAATAAGATATAAAGTACTTTCTATTACTTGGTCGTTTCCCTTTTCTATGCAGGTAAAGCCACGGTTTTGTATTTACAAAATATACTTTACAGCAGATCAGTAAAGTAGAATCATTATTAACTAAAATTGCAGAGTAACTATAAACTAAACTAAACAAAACCTAATAGAAAATAGCTTTGTTTAAGACTCAAAGGTACTATGTCCTACTGGCCACGACCACGGCGAAAACTTTCGATTATTGTCGGGAGTTATCAACTGCGCAGGAGATGTTATAGTGCCAAAAGTGTACGTGCGAACACAAAGGCACTCGTCCCTAACTATCCGAGCCCGATGTAACGCTGATGCGGTAAGATCGGAGGTAGGCTTGAATGCACTGTCAGAAACACGAGGACAATTACAACACAACCAGACCCTAAAGCCAACAATTGGTGGTTTAGCACAAATGTTGGTTGGCCTAGGATTCGAACCCATGACCCGCGGCGTAGACATCAGGTACTCTGACCAGTGGCCAAGCGTTCCTCAGCGCGGTCTTAAAAGTATACGTAAAAGGCAAACTTAAAACATGATCAATGCGAGAGCAATTAGCTAGTAGCGAAATAAGAGACTTTTTAATTATAATTTACTAATAGTGACAGTTGAGAATTTTATTAAATTTACTTAAATACCTGGTGTTGATATGCCCAAAAAGAAAGAAACGATGAAAATTGATAAAAACTTGCATTGGAACATCTTCACATTTGTTATCATTGGGTACTGGATCAATAAGTGTTATTACGTTACTTTAAAAACTTTATTTTATGTGTAATTCGTGAACTTACGTTATCGCCTTTTGTATTGATAAAACATATAAATCGTGTTACATAAATCGAAAACTGGTTGTAGGATTCCCATATAGGAATTCGTTGAGATATGTACAGGGCCAGTTATGCCGCCATGAAGCAACGGCACTGAGAGCTAGTGTAATCATTGGGCATATAAGACTTAAGAACTGATGTCACAGGATAACGGGCGCAGTGTGGTGCCACACAGAAATGTTCTGGGTAACATAGCATTTTTTATGGCCAGATGTTGCGCTCACATTTTTATAGCAGTAAGTGATGAGGCGAACATTTTGCTCGCCTCATCACTTACTGCTATAAAAATAGTTAGTTAGGCATATCACTTAGATATTTTTAATTAATTGCTGCTGCTGTGTGAAGCACTGGTTTGAAATCGGTGCGAACCGCAATGCATGCGTGCAACGATGCGGAGCGGGAAAGTGTCAAACGTGATCCTTGCGCTACAGTCTGCTAGAGTCAAGACATCAAGACATCACGACATCACATGGTAAAATAAAAAAAAAACAAATCCAATTCGTGCTTTATCTATACTAATAGACAGTAAAATAAGCTTCACTGCGCCTTATGCGCGTGTAAATATTTTATTAAAAATTCAATTAAAATTTTTAGAACTAATTACATCCAAAAACATTAAAAGATATATAAACATTGTAAACAACAAAATGAACTCCATGAAACATTATGATAAAGTATCTTATGTAATTCCCTAATTTTGGAATAAAGAATGGTAGAAAGTAGAGAAGAAATATTTCGAGCGAAACTTATAAATAGAATTTCAAAAGTTATAAGGTAAAGTCTAAATTAGTTGATTTCGATATTTTCAATGATTCAAAAGTAAGACCACCTCATAAGTTGTTATTATATACATATATTTATTTTCTTTATTGGTTTACTCTTTGCTTAACTTTCGAATACTATCAGAAGTTATCAAGTGCGCAGGAGATGTTATAGTGCGTGCACGCGCAAACACAGAGACACTAACTAGCCATTACATACTTTCGCCCGACGAAACGATCATGCGATAAAATCGGAGGTAGCTTAGGACGCAATGTCAGAGACACAGCGGCGATCACAACATTACCAGACCCGAAAACCAATTATTTTTTAGTACAAATGTTTGTTCCTGGTAGGTTTCCCATTTCCCGCAGCAGTCTCTTTTTACCCGTAGGCCTCGCCATCATCAAATTCATTTCAATTTTTTTTAAAATCGTAGAAAGTGACGAAACGAGCAAATCGTTTTGGAGTTGGCAACTAATTTCGAGTAAAAATAATTGACATTTTAATTTATATCGAGAGATTTTATGGACATCTGTACACATCGTCGTTGGAGCCACACACTAGTGTGAGTAACGACCCAAGAGCAAATCTCGTCCATCACTATTCCGATAATATCCCGGACATCAGTCTGAGCAAGATTAGTATGGCTCTCAAACAGCTTAAGAATGGCAAAGCGCCGGGTGAGGATGGAATCACAGCAGAACTTCTGAAAGCGGCTGGAAAACCGATACTAGTAGTCCTTCAGAAGCTCTTTAATTTCGTCATCTGGAGCGGCGCTACGCCGGAAGCGTGGAGTTGAAGCGTGGGTGTCCTGTTCTTCAAGAAGGGCGATAACGCCCTTTTGAAGATCTATAGACGGATATCGCTTCTAAGCCGCGTCTACGTGCTGTTTCGAGTCATAACGAATCATCTCGCAAGCAGACTTGACGATTTCCAGCCTCCCGAAAAAGCCGGATTCCGAAAAGGCAATAGTACCTTAGACCACATACATACCCTTCGCCAGATTGTACAAAAGACCCATGAGTACAATCTTCCCCTATGTCTGGCGTATGTGGACTATGAGCAAGCCTTCGATTCCGTCGAAATTTGGGCGGTGCTACAGTCGCTTCAGCGGTGCCGAATTGATGTGTTGCAGTGCTTGTATACCAATGCTACGATAGCTATCCGAGTACAGAACCAGAGAACGAAACCGATCCAATTGCAAAAAGGTGTAAGACAGAGTGATTTAATATGCCCGAAACTTTTCACCGCTGCATTGGAAGATGTTTTCAAGCTACTGGACTGGAATGGATACGGTATCAACATCAATAGCGAATACATGACTCACCTTCAATTTGCCGACGATATAGTCATAATGGCAAAATCGCTGGAGGACCTAAGCGCTATGCTTAATGACCTCAATAGTGTCTCCCAACGGGTAGGTCTTATGATGAACATGGACAAGACGAAGATCATGTCTAACGTCCATGTCACACCTATACCGGTTATTGTTGGGAACGCAACGATCGAAGTTGTCGACGAATATGTATACCTAGGACAAATTGTCCGACTAAGTAGGTCCAACTTCGAATAAGAGGTCAATCGACGGATCCAACTCTGCTGGGCGCTGCCCAGCAGAGTTGGATTGATGATGTTATCCGCAGCAGAACTAGAGTAACCGACATAGCCCTAAGGATTAGCAAACTGAAGTGGCAATGGGCCGGCCATATAACTCGGAGAACCGATAACCATTGGGGAAGAAAGGTTCTCGTGTGGCAACCTCGTACCGGCAAATGCAGTGTAGGGCGACCCCCACTAGATGGAACGACGACCTGCACGGTTTTACGGGAAGTCGATGGATGCAGGTGGCTCAGGACCGCGTTTTGTGGCAATCTTTGGGGGAGGCCTATGTTCAACAGTGGACTATGGTAGGCTGAAATGATGATGATGATGATGATGATGATTATTATTTTTACATATTTATTTAAACTATTAAATTTTCACAGAACTATGATAATTGTGGGTTTAAAGTGAGAGTTTTCGAAAAAAAATATTTCATAATTTTTAGACGCGTAGTCCTATCTATAACATGGAAATAAATTAAAAGAAATGAAGTGTGAAATAGATAGAGTACTTTTTTATAGTATATAACAAAATGTTCTAAGGAAAGGTTCGGCAAAGTACTCGCAACCGATAGAGCTTGTATGCAAATGCTAATGAAAGTACAAGAAGCGAAAGTTATGTGTTCGAATCATAGCAAGTTGAATCAAAATGTGGTCTCGGCCTACCCCAATGAAGAAGAGGCGAGACTGTATTTATGTACGTAACAAAATGTTCAATAATCTCTTATTCACGTCTTAGGAACGACGAATGGAGATAAGGTGTAAAACAACAACAATAGTTACAATAAATATTTTTATTAAAAGGTATTGTAAATGAAAATACTTTATTTTGCGACGTAAGAAATATAAAATTCGTTTGTCAAACGTCATTTCTTCACAATCTACCGCAGTTTCGTAATGAGTTCTCTCTGACGGAGAAGAAACAGGCGAAAGAAACTCCGTAGGTATCCTTTTTTTTGTTTTAACGCCATATATTTAAAAAAGTCAATTATCATATCTAATATTTGATAAAACTTCCCTTCTCTTTGAGTATTAAGATCATCGCGTCCTCCGCTTTTCAATTATCTTCGTCTTAAACTTTAGACTAACTGACTACAATAGTGTTCAGACAAGAGAATCTCAAAGTCTGATTCGGTTTCCTTATTTTGAGACTTTTTCTTTTACTATTGAATAAACACCACCATTACTTATACAGGAGATTTGCTTTTCGCGTTTTAATTCTTCTCCACCTTAGCTTCGCTCTTTCTTAAGGTTTTGGGCTACAAGTAATACGATAAAGACGTAAAACTATTTATACGCAAGTAATGCCGCGCAAAAGCACATGCCTACTACATCTATAGATGTATAGTAAAAAAGTAGATGAGAGTCAAAAATCGTGTGGGCAGTCGAATGTTCTATATACATTGTATGTTCTATATACTTATTTAAATAAACTGTTCTATGTGTTTGTATATATTTTGCCATGTCGATCGGTAACATGGAAAAACCTAGTTTCTAATAGTTTTCAACGGTTTCGTTACTCGACTTTTCCTCATTTGCGGTATAGCATTTTTGATATGGCACACAGATGCCGTCTCTTCTCCAATATGTGGGCTTGCAACGGCAAGTGGGTGAGCATTCTCTGAGTATTAAAAATCCAAATATTGAACATTCCCCATTCGGAGTTGCATCTTTGCAGTCATCCGTAGGACAGTAAGGTGGGCATGGGTTGTATTCCTCGTTGGGCTGGGAGCACTCGAAAGCAGCTATGGAATAAAAAAATGCTAAATGTACTCTGCGGAGCAATATGAATTGTACTATAGGCTACTAGGCACTATATGTTATTGTTACAAGACATTTTAATTACTATTTATAAACAGCAAATATAATAGTAAGTTATCGTGCGTTCGTGGTACAGTATGTTAGTTAAAAACGCAACAAATTACGTCATGTCTATCAATAAGATAATGTAATCATAACCCTCTATTTTATAATATTTGAATACGAATAGCTTAGACCTAAATTTTTTCAATTGAAACGTATTGCATCATTGCAGAAGCCGTTTCGTAGTATATAGTATGAGGAGATTTCAGTTTGCACAGACCAATCTTTCAGTATTCCAGAGTTTTTAAATTATTAACAACTTTAAAAGCAATTCGAATCAAAGCCGGAGCCCGTATTTCAACAAAAACATAAATTTTTCCTTTTCGGGTCTGATTGTGTTCAACATCACATCAGCCTATCACTAGTCCACTGCTGAACATACGCCTCCCCCATACATTGCCACAAAAGTTAGTAGCTCTCATTTTGGGGGGAATTTGCCATAGTTGCCACGAATGGCAGGCGGGTTGGCAACCGCAGCTTATTTATTCAGATGTTCCAGGAAGACGCTGCTGCCCATCTCCTGGTTTTCATTTCCCTCTGTCGACTTTGACGACACCCACGGGATGAGATGGAGTGGTAGATTCTCTTAAGCCGCCACCACACGGTCAACTTATAGTCGTGCGAGTGCAATTTGTAAAATAAAACCCACCCACGATACCAGAGAAATCCTAGTGTGGGGCATAGTTTTTTTTAAAAAGCGAAAGAAATAATAAAATTAATATTAATCTACAAATACTAATAATAAAATCGAAGTATCTCATTTCAAGACCCAAAATGTAAGTTAAAACTGCTATTTATACGATGCCTAATCTATAATAAGTAAACGTTTTTTAGAATTATTGCCTGTCTCTCTGAAAGTTTGTCTCGAATAGGCTCCGAAACGGCTCAACGCATTTCATTGAAAATTTTAAGGATTAAAACAGGAATTTAAATTTTCGTGTGAATAGAACACATTTTGATATCTTGCAGGATTCAGAAGATATGAATATAAATATTTGTAATATAATCATGTGATCGTCTTGTTTTACGCGGTTGGAACACACACACAATTAGCAATACTTACGGCAGTCTGTTGTCGGTATACAGGTTCCATTTTGCGCTCGACGATAGTTGAACTGGCACGTGCATTTTGGAGGGGGGCAGTGATTTCGGTTTGGCCGTCTACAGTTTAGGAATTCCCCAATTCTTGTTGGACAGTTGTCTGTGCAGTTTATCGGGCATTCGTCTAACACTTCATTGGGTCCGCATTTGGATGTTGGTATGAGACCTATAAATTTAATATTGGTTTTGTAACAATCGCACTAATATCGACAAATGGAGCGCAGGACAATCACTTTTTTTTTTTTTTTTTAATTTGATAAAGTGTCGAGACGAGCAAAGCGTTCACATGATGGTAAGTGCAACGTTTGCCCATAACAGATGCTGTGTTACTTAGAATATTTCTGTGTAGCACCACACTGCGCCCGTCACCCTGAGACATAAGTTCTTAGGTCTCATATGCCCAGTGATTACGCTAGCTCTCAGTGCCCTTCAGACCGAAACACAGTAATGTTTGCACACTACTGCTTCACGGCAGAATAACTGCACATTTCACTGCCAGTAGAATACCATCGCAGTGCTAATTAGCCAAATCAAGCTATGGTGTGCAAACAACATTATATTGAGCGGTAGTAGGATTCCTATGCAGGAATCCGTCTAGGTAGGTACCACCCCAGGGCCAGTTATTCTGCCGTGAAGCAGTAGTGTGCAAGCATTGCTGTGTTTCGGTTTGAAGGGCACTGTGAGCTAGCGTAATCACTGGGCATTTGAGACTTAAGAACTGATGTCTCAGGATGACGGGCGCATTGTGGTGTCACACAGAAGTATTTTGGGTGACACAGCATTTGTTGTGGGCGAACGTTGCACTTACCATCAGGTGAACGTTTTGCTCGTTTCGTCACTTTATACAATAAAAAAAAAAAAAAATTCGATTTGAAGTTCATTGAAGCTAGTGTTATGCATATGTAAGTGCATATGAAACTTGAACTGATGTCGTAAGGTAACGAGCGCAGTGTTTTGCTGAACAGAACATTCCATTGTAAAGTTCTGGTTGACACCTCTACTGTTATGAGTAGGCGTGTCGCTTATCATTATGTCTACGATTTGTTCGTCTTGTCACATATATCTATCATAAAATTTAAGTGTCTGTCTGTGATTTCAAAAAAAAATGCCAAAATTCAAGAGAAAATTGCTATTCATGCGATGCTTGATCATAAATGACCGTTTATAGAATTTTTGTCTGTCTGTCTGACTGTCTGAAAGTTTCTCTCGAATAGGCTCCGAGAAGACTTAACGGATTTCAATGAAAATTTTAAAGATTACAACAAATAAAATAAATTTCAGAGTATGTTCCATTTTGATATCTTGCAGGGTACAGAAGATATGAACATAAATATTTGTAATATAATCACGTGGTCGGATTATTTTACGCGGGTGAAACCGCGGTGCACAGCTAGCTTACAGCATTATTTATTTATTTTAAACCTTTGATGCGACAACAAAAAGAAGAGTGATATAATAGCATGAGTAGTAGATACTAGACTCTTAAAAACCGAACAATTTTAGCTTTGCTGTAGTCGGGTAAAAATGTCTGAAAAGTATAAAAAAAAGTGGAACGAGGGGTCTGCCAACCCAAATTGGAATAGCGTAGCAGGTTTTTTCCGGCTCCAAAACAATTCCAAATATTAAATAGAACACGCATACAGTTTGTAAATAGCGTATTGAACCAATATGACTTAGACTTACTCATCAAACAGGTTTATTATTTTCATGGTCAGGTAAGAAACATTTCTTGCTTCCGATATCCAAAAAAAAAAAATAAAACTAAATTTAAATTACCTGCGAATGCCGTATAAAATGATAGAACTGTGGCGAATAACACAAACTTCCACATCTTCGTTACGAAATAATCTAATCGAATGATGATGTGAATTAATTTAGATTACTGTAAACACTTCTAGAATATGTGAACACGTAACTTATTGATATTTTATATTAACGGAGCGATGTAAGCTGACTGAATGACTATCGCGTTGCTGATGAAAAATTTACACATGTCACACGTTCATTTATACTAGTACTCAACAAAAGTTAGTTCGAGGGAATCCCGCGTTCCTAATATCGACGCGAGCTGTTCTCTTGCACGCGGATTTTGGTTATTTCCGCCTTATTGCTGAAGTGTTGGGAATGGGTCGGTATATCACATTGCAAACCGTCTAACACAAAAACTTAGTTTTTCCAGAATAGATGGAAGTCAGTTATTCATCTTAAATTATTTTAAAGGTTGTTCTTGATGCTATCTTTTGGTTTGTTCTTAATTTAATCTTAGTTTGGTTAATAATAATTTTATTTTTTGTTGAGATACTACAGTTTTGTATTAGCAATATCTGTTTAGATAATTAAGACATTGAATTTTTGTACTATTCTAAAATAATGTTACGAGTACAATGCTCACTTAGTAATATAAAGGCACAACTAAAAAATTAGTGTATTCGAGTTTTTGGCATAAATGGGCACAAAACTACTACTACAACTTGTTTTTAACAGAAATTGGCCTAATTTATAAGATGCCGTTTATAATTTAAAGAAATTTAGTAGGAGAGGGGCCTATCTTAAAAGAGTTTTTTTTGACATAATTTTTTTATAGTTCAATTATAATTTTGTAATGTGTCAATTATCCATTTTAGAGCTGCTGCTTATTGCTGTAAATTTTAGACCTTGATTTATTTTTTGCCTACCTTTTCAAATAAAAATGTTATGTACACATTCCTAGTGGGTAAATGAAAATAATGGAGTTGCTCAATCTTTAAACTCGTTTTTCCAAAAGTAAGGATTTTCGATTTGTGACCTTTTAATATTAAAGGTGCGATAAGCATTGTAAATTGCACAATTAATTTTGAAAATAAATTTCGGCGAGCAGTATAATAAAAAAATTACTGCTCGTGGAAACCGCGTGGAAGTCGCTTGGAAAGGCAATGGAGAAAGAGATTTTTTTCTCGTAACTAAAAGGCTAAAACTAAAAGGCGCCGACGTCGTTCACGTCTCGTTTCACACGTGGGCGAAAAGTGGGCTGCGTGCGTGGCCTCTGCCTACCCCTTATATGGGAAAAAGGTGTGACTGTATGTATGTATGTACACCTGTTTATATCTTGAGGTCGACATATTTTTATTGTGGAAGTATCTGAAGAGACGAGCTAGTCGTTCCTGGCAGTAAGTGTACCTACCACCTGCCCTGGCATTTGAGACTTAAGAACTGATGTCTCATGGTGACAGGCGCTGTTTGATGCCACACAGAAATGTTCTGTGTGACACAGCATTTGTTACGGGCAGACGTTGCACTTACCATCAAGTGAACGTTTTGCTCGTCTCGACACTTTCTCCTATTAAAAAACTACTTAGGCGGATTCCTGTGTAGGAATCCCACCACGAGTAAAGGTGTAGTGCACGGGTACAAAGGTATAAGCACTTGTCAATAATTTCGTCTTACTTTCTTGTATCCGAGTATACGTGTGTACGAAGGTGTCAGAGATAGGGCGTTTTTCCATTACTCGGTATCGCCCAAAGTCGGTGCTGTGTTTTATCAATGGTGCGCGGGAAAGCCGGTCTGCGCCGGCCTACCGCTCCACAACACACCACAAACACACACTTCTGCTGTTTACATAATTACGTAATACATGTGCAATGTTGCCGGACAGCAGGAAGTGGAAAGCTTGCTGTACCGGCTAATATATATCAAGAGCCGAAATTTTAGCCACGCGGATGCCAGTACTGAAATAGTTACTTCGTTAATTAACTGTGACTAATAAATGATCACTTTAGTCTGGTGTTTTTCATCAGTGGGTTTCACAGTGTGGCAAATTGTAATTAATATTTTCCCGATCCGTGATTTGTGGAAGCGTGAGTTTTGTCATCATCAGCAAAAAGGCAGACCGAACTGGGTAAAAATTCTACTATACGAAGGTTAATAAACTAAGGCACTCCCTTGCTTAATAGTAAAAAAAAAATTGTTAGCCTAGCAGTCAGAGTACCTAACTTCTACACCGCGGTCCAGATTTCGAATTCAAGCCGGAGCCAAATTATGTACTTTATTTTGTTTCGTTGAGTTGTGATTGTCCCCGTAGCTAAACTGCATCTAAACCTACGTCCGATCTTATCCTGTGTACGCGAGTGAACACTGATTTACCACGTGATCAGCGGTGAAGGAAAACAACGAGAGGAAGCTCCATGTATGCCGCTCCAATGCGGAATGTCCAATGCGGACTCTTCCCGGCTTCTGGGGGGGTCTTCCCGGGTTTCTGACATTGCATCCTAGTCTTACCGTGCGGTGACGGCTTAAGAGAATCTACCATCCCATCTCATCCCGTGTGTGTCATAAAAGTCGATTGTGGGAAAATGGAAATGAAAATGGGCAGCAGCATCTTCCTGGAACATCTGAATAAATGAGCTGCGGTTGCCAACCCGCCTGACAAGCGTGGCAACTATGGCAAAATCCCTCCAAAATAAGAGCTACTAACTTTTGCGGCAATCTAGGGGAGAGGCCTATGTTCAGCAGTGGACTAGTGATAGGCTGAAATGATGATGATGATGATGATGATTATCCTAGTCTACCTCCGATCTTATCGCACATCGAGCAAAGATAGGTTGGGACAAGTGAGTGCCTCTATGTTTGTGCGAACACTTGTGGCACTATGATATCTCCTCCGCAGTTGATAGCTTCCGATGATGATTTGAAAAATGAACAGGACCGTGCAAATGATGGAACAAACCATGCTTGCTGTTGACGGTCATACGTTAAGTTTGACACTGCTTATGAAGCGTATGTTTATGTGTTATCGATCTACATTGCTCGCTGGCTGCACAGCCGGGAATACACTGGCCGGTGACGAGCGACATTGTTTAATGTGCGTGATTTAACTACCGCTATCGCCAATCCAATGCGTGGTAGTTACGACGACATACTTTTAAATCGCGTCACCTAAAACAAGCAGTGTACTATTCAGACGCAGATGATGACGTAGGTGGTAAAGTGTTTGTTTCATTGTCAAACATTCATGAAATGCTTATTACTAGCATGGAAAATATATAATCCAATTTTTTTTAATGAACATGTTGTATTAATTTGACAGTAGACTAAAAACGATTCTTTAGGAATTCCTGAGAAAATGTTAAGTTTTTTAACATATTTTTCAATTTACTGTACTGTTTTATAATAGATTTTTATGATATCAAATAACGTGACGGGCAAGTTGTTACGTGCCACGCCTGTCTTTGATATTTACCCAGCACTGTGGGTTTGTACAAAGTGTTTTATGTTACTGGGAATTCATTTAGTAACAGACTATATTAGTTCCAGATTTCCGGTTGCGTGACGTTGTGAGTAGCATCTTAGAGTCGTTTGTATCGAACGTATGACGAAATGGTTAATGACGTAATTATACGTGAATTGCACAATTTATTATTTTTTGGTCCGAATAACAATGATGGTAATTAGTGGTAAGTTACTTCGCGCATGTGACCCATGACCCCTTGGATGATTTTGATTACGAAAATACATTTTACATGATAGGCACAACACGTCCATGCAACAGGCTAAAAAAAATATTTTTGTAAATATCATTTATTTATTTATTGTAAGCTCATAAGTTTAACAATCACCTACGAAGTCATTTTATGTTACTCTGAGTCAAAAATAAATGTGCTCATTTTTGTAATTATGGTTGTATAACTTTATAGATTTTTTTTATAAACCAGTTTTGTGCCTCACGAGTGGTCGTCACTGCGAACAATGGTACAATAGCTTCGTTGGCTGTGACGCACTTATGACGGTATATTTTCTTACGTAAACAACCTTTGTACGGTTATTTTGGTTTGGGGTATTATAAAGTTAAGAAGTAGTCAGAGAAGTTATTTGCATTTTGGGTTTGGGGCGAGTCCCAATGACGGCGATGTTCTTATGAATTTGATCACGAAAATGTTTTCTCCAAAACAGACGTCCAAACATGAATGTAATAACTGCTAAAGTATTAGCTTCGATTATGTTTCGAACCCTTGCCGCCGATCGGTTGGCGCAGTTGTTAAGCAATTGGCTTCTGCGTTACGAGTCACGGCTTCGATTCCCGCACGAAAAGAATATTATGTAACCCTCTGATATTCTTGCCGCCTATGGGTTTGTGTAATTTAATGTCTATAAATGCACACAAGACACAAAAGAGGAAAATAAAAAAATATGTAGGACCACGTTTCGCTACAAAATAAAAATCTCATTGGAGTTTTTTTTTTAATTAAAATAAAGCGAGTGAAAGGAGTTACAGAAACCATGAGTAGGTATAACTTCCCATAAAGTAGTACACAGCGTACTTATGAAATGACACAATACTTTGTTATTAAATGTTGAAATGTTTGTTTTATTTATTCCTTAAAATAATATCCTTAATATACGCTCTATATCTATTGTTAATATAAATGTAATTAAATGTAAATATAAAATATAATATTACGCCATCTGACATTTTATATATAAACTTTGTAACTTAACCAGCATGCAAGCGTCAAGGTTTCTAACTTATTTCCTTGATGGCGTTGTATTAAATTTCAACACAAATTCTTCTTACAATAAATCATTTGTAGCTATTGATAATTTTTTTAGTATTATTTTTATGGGTAAATCTTAAAGTTACAAAGTTTATATATAAAATGTCAGATGGCGTTATATTATATTTTATACTTTCTAACTAAAACTAGCTTAGTTAACGTTTCATCACTCAATTCATAGCTTAGAAAATAAATTCCCGAGGTCGATATAGTCGAGAGTCGTAGTAGCTCAGGGACCGGGCATTCGTCTTAAATTTCATAGTACGCGAGTAACCTAGTTTCGAACCCCGGTGCCTGAGTTTCTAAAATTGTTCTGTAATTTTAGTGCAAATTTATCAAGCTGCAGGATTCAGCAGCTGTATTTCGAGGAATAGAAATATTTCCAAGACTTGAAAAGTTCCCCAACTCGCATTGGAGCATGGCAGACATCGACGGATCATCTTCATGGCTCGAAAATATGTATTTGTCGTTCGCAATTGAACGAATTTAACGAACCGGATCGCGAGGACCGCCTGAACGAACGGGTCACTACAGCGAAGATGATTGGTTCGTTAAGTTTTGACCGAGAGCCCACCGCGCGCTTCCTGCCGATGATCTTGATTGAACCGCGTCATTAGAGTGAAGGACACAGCAAATTACGATTTGATCAAAAAGTTACTAATTTAGAGTTTATTTATATAATTGGAATTACTTTGTTCTCCTTATTTATAAACATTAATTTACAATTACTTACAAATAATCTTGTAGTGTTTAATAGTTAGAACCGATTTCGCCGTTCGCTTTGGAAACCAAGTTTAAAAAAACACGTTTTACTTTGTTCGAATACTAATTTGATCTCGGTTTTCGTCTAACAATTTCACAAGCTCATTTTAATCGCGTTTACGAAAACGAAGTTAACATGAAATGTCGGCACTATCTTATACCATAACTCGATGTATTTAGTATTTAGCAACATCTTGGCGACATCAAACAGCCTGATTTTATACATTGGTCACATAGGTATGCAAACAATAAATAAAACGAAATAAAACAACTGACAATGACATATCTCTAAACGCGTTTATGGAGTTAAACGCCGAAAGTTGGGCGCTCAGAATTTGAACCGCGTTTAGTTTTGCTGCGTTCAGTTGATGTTGGTGAAGTGTAAACTGTAGCCTTGAACTCAGTTAAACGGTTAAACTGAGTTTAGCTTGAACTGAACGCGTTTACTATAAAAGGTAAAATTGGCCCTTATTTTTGGGTTAGGTTGGAAATTGGGTTTCTGCCAGATCGAAATTAAACGTTCACATGGATTGGTACAATTTCATAGTGATAAACTAATTACACACAAAATTTACTTTATTCGACCTTTATAAGACTCTGGCCATATAGCTGGTATAACCGATAACTGTTGAGTAAGAGACAACAACTAGATCACCTGTACGGTTTTGCGGGAAGTCGATGGATGCAGGTATTTCAGGCTGTGTTTCTGGTAATCTTTAGGGAAGGCCTTTGTTCACATTAATGGGTCGAAATTTTGATAATGATAAATACATAAATAAACTACGTATGATCGATAATTTGTATTTATTATTATTAATATTTAAATAAAGAATTTGGTCGGCGAGGATGAATAGTAATCATTCATCTTTTTGAAATTATTATTACAGATTATAACCGTAAATCGGTTCTAGATTTACTTATAAAGATATACTAATCCAAGGGTTCCGCAGGTTCTTTTCGGTATCGTGGGGACTTAAACTGCACATGTGGTTCGTGTGGAATTTGAACCCAGAGCGTAGAAGTTAAACGCGCAGCCACTGCGCCCGGCGAGCCGGCAATTTATGAATATAAAAAAAAATTGTTTTATAATTTGGAAGGTAAATAGATGTGTTTAATTAACTTAGGAAATTAGCGGATTTTAGATAACATTTTCGATATTCCTTAATATATAAATCCTATTCGCACTGACGTTATTTACATTTTAATGTACGTACAAACATGTACACGAATGAATAAATAGCTCAAAATTACAATGGGTCTGTGTGTTCAGCTTTTCTGACGAAATGTTAACAGACATACTATTTCAATTAATGTAGGTCTCCAAGTGTACAGTATAGTTCTGAAGTTACATTGAATTGCCGAATTCAAATATGGAAATAAAATTCTTTGTATTTTACACGGTTGCATTATTCTTGGAAATAGTTTGTAAGTATTATATTTATATTGAATATATTAATTTGTTAACATTGTTAATTACTTAAATCATGATTTCTTATATTTACGCGAACACTACACATTTAAATGAAACTAATTTTACGGATTTTTTCGCGTTTAATTTTTACTATTTATAACCCGACGCACCCATGGATGCTGCAAAGCACTCGAAACGTCGGAAATACTTGGATGATATTGAGTGGTATTAGAAAATCTACTACCCTATCCCGCTTCGTGGGTGCCATAAAAGTCAACTAAAGGAAATATCAGAAAAAAATCTACTACCCCATGTCATCTCGTGGGTGTCGTAAAAGTCGACAGAGGGAAAATTATAACCAGAAGATTGGCAGCAGAATCTTCCTGGACCATCTGATTAATAAATTGCGATTGTCAACCTGCCAAGCGTGGCAACTATAGCATAATTCCCCCCAAAATGAGAGTTACAAACTTTTGTAGCAATCTACGGGGGAGGCCTATGTTCAGCAGTGGACTAGTGATAGGTTGAAATGATGATGATGATGATGGTGGTGGTCATTTCTTTTGTATGTATTTATTATAATTTCTACTGATTTCAATATAAAAAATATACATATTTTGTAGTCTATTTACTATTTACTTCAGCCATTCTATGTTGTTTAATTTACAGTGGCTGGTTTTAATAACGTAAATAGGGAAACACTTCAAGTACCTTTCAGACAAGATGTTAATATTAAAAATTTACAAAACCCTGTGGCAAGTTATGGATCTAGATCTAATTTAGACCAAACACAATCATTTTTGTTACAAGAACAGCAAAATAATAGAAACTATCTAACGCCTGGAAAACTTCACCAATCTCAATATCCAGATGATCGACTACCACATCGTAATGAACAAAATATTGCAAATCCAAATCATCAGCTTCAAAATAAAGAAACACATCGAAATAGTGATTTTCAGAATTTACAACAACCTGTTAACGACATAAAACACGCGATCAGCACCAACCAAAATTATTATTTATCACAAGCAAATACTGAGAAACGAAGACCACAAGTTGTAAGCCCCCTGGGTAGTCGAAATTTAGAACTAAAAGGATTACCAGCTAATCATTTATTATCAAGCAATGAAAATGTACCAAACGTACATAACATACAGCCCAAAATAACTACAGTCAACCAAAACATTATATTTGATCAAGCTTATATTAATAATAAAAGAATGTTCTCATCTTTAGCACAACAGCCTGATCCGATATTAGGAAATACAAATATAAAGTCAGCGATAAATATTAATAGTGACACCCGACCAAATTCTGGTTCTTTTAGACAAGACAACAAAATCACTACATTACCAATCCTCAATAATCCACAAACAATGGCCCACAGAGGTAAGTATCTTTCGTAGTGTCTAACTCGAAGTATATTAATAAAGTGTAACAGTTTTGCTTTATTTACTCTTACGTGTTTTAGGAAACGATCAGCCAAGTAGAACGTTTTTACCTCAGGAGATAAACCAGAATATCAGAGATCCAGCCCAAAATAAACGTTATATTGTCATTCATAAAAATGGAGCAAGGGAATATTTTGATGACTTGCAAATGATTATAAAAAAATATCCAAGCGTTCACGTACCGAATAATATTCGTCAAACAAAAGTAACTCCAGATATAAATTTTAGTAGAACAAATCCTTTTGGACAGAAAATCATAGCACCGCCTATGACAAAACCAATAACTAATTCGAATATACCCTTAACACAATATGGAAATATCCAAAATCTAAATAAATTCCATCAACAGTCAGTTGCTAGTACACAACAAAATGGTAACAATGTATTCGAGGAAAATAAAACTTCAAACGTCGCATTTACATTCACTCAGCTTCCAGTGCATAATGTTGACCAAAATGCATTGAACCATAAATTAGAAATACCGATATTTAATAGCCAAAATGAAACTTCTTTAAAACCGAATCAAAGCGCGCAGAACTCACAAATTATTCCAAAAGCAAACATATCAAGTATTCCTTTACAAACAAACTCAATAGTAAAAACACAAGGTAATATTTACTTTCCTGCTGATAAAATCCAAGATCCTAAAGAACTAAAAGTTGAAGACACTAATAGAACACTTCAGTTAGTGCATAGTTTTGAAAATAGAACAGACGAAGCTATTATTACTGGCATAGCCTCCGAAAATAATCAAGACAACTTAACTTTTCAACAAAATGAGCCTAATATTCAAACACTATATTCTACAAACAACAAATCTTGGAATCCTATAAATGTTACTTCGGTTTCAAAGACATATACTGAATTATCTAATAACACAAACAAAGAAACAATAGCGCCATTGATGATAAATGAGACTAAAGAAGATATTGTTGTTCCTGGTACGAGTATAACACCAGTACTTAATAAAATAGGTGAACCAACGGCGCTTCAACCTTCTTCCAGTTCAAGTACAGATCTGGAGCAAGAATCAAATGAACAAGCAATAAATGTTGAAAATGATACATCAATTATATCTATTAATTCGGCGAAATTGTTGACCAACAGTTCATCTACGCCACAGAATGGAACTAAATTAAATACAAAACATCTGTCAAGCTTAGATGAAGCTAAACCTGATTACTCAATTAAGAATAAGGTGTATGAAGATGAGTATGGTGGAGGTAAGTTGATAATTTTTTAAATTTCATAAAGTGTAGAGATTGGCTGATGTCGTTCTGGACGATTTCTATCACTACCACTGTTTGTTGTTATCAGATGTTAATTGTACAGGAAATATTATAGTACCAAAACTATTGCCATAAATGTCTAGACACTCACTCGTACTCGCTTCATTTATTTCATTACTCCTACTCATTTTAACATTTTAAACTGATATAATATATAACGGAAAAGAATCGAAGTAGCCTCAGAGGCTAGGCGCTCGCTTTAAATATCATAGTATGCGAGTAACCTGGGTTCGATACTCGTTGCCGGCACCACTAAAATTGTTAATTGCAATTTTAAGTGTCGATTTACCACATGCTCGGTGAAGGAAAACATCGCGAGGAAACCAGCATACTGAGGAATAATAAACATTTCAAAGACATGAAAAGTCCACCAATCCGCATTGGAGCAGCGTGGCGGAGATTTCCCGAAAGTTCTACAAAACCATCTCAGAAATAAGAGGAGGCCTATGCTCAGCAGTGGGACATTTATAGGCTGTTACTTTACTTTTACTTTATAATATATAACAATATGTAAACATACATACATAAATACAGTCTCGCTTTTTCCCATATAAGGGATAGGCGGAGTCCACATCCGTAGCCTACTTTTCGCATCCGCGGGAAACGATGACTGTAGCGAATCACGTCACCGCCATTTTGGTACGAGTCAAAAAAATCTTACTGCGTTCCCACGAGCAGTATATTGACAGCATTGGATGTTACGGTATTATTCTGCACGAATGAAGGCTGTCTGTACAATATTTTAGTCGCCTCTCACGACACCTCGGTAGGAAAGTGGTTAGTGTTATTCTACTCTTCCAGAAACATGGAATACAATCAATAATAACATTTTAAAATGGACTATTGTATGTATATTATTTATTGATTATTGTATTTATGTATTAATATTATTATACTTATAAGTAGGTATTGAAAGGCGATTTGTATCCACACGTGTTTATAAAACTATTATTTTTCCACAAATACGGGAGTTATCAGTGGCCGTGGTAACACAGTAGCCGGGCGCTCGCCTTCAATTTCATAGAACGCAAGTGACTTGATTTTAATCGCCAGTGCCTGGACTTCGAAAATAGTATTGCAATTTTTAGTGCTGATTTACCATGTAGTAGGCGGTGAAGGAACACTTCGCGAGGAAACCTGCATGTCTGAGGAATAATAGACATGTGGAGTCCACCAACACGCATTGGAGCAGTGTGGTGGACTTTTCTCGGCTTTAAAAGTCTCTCAAAAATAAGAGAATGCCTGTGCAGTAGTGGGACATTTATAGGCTGTTACCTTACTTTCCTTTTTTACGACAGCTAAGTACATTATTAGTATTAGTAAACGACTTAGTAAAGACATTATAAATATGTAGAAAATAATTAAAAATTAAAAGAGGAAGTATGAGAAAATAATGGAAGTCATGACAATATAGTTTTAAGAACTTATGTAAAAACGTTAAATTCAGTTTTTTTTTGGAAAAATCTTTTACAGATTCCTTATCGCTCAGTAAGCCAGATGTGTGGTTTAGAGCAACCGATACAGGCATTTGGGAAAAATTTTTAGATACTAACGATACTTACTCTATCTTGTACATTTTTAATGTACTACCGCAAACAAAAATTGAAAAACACACAAAAACAACCATTTATGCAAATGGGACGACTGTTGAAGAAATCACAGAAACTACAGACGGTGAGGATAACATATCATTTGATTTATATTTCCCACGTAACTAACATTAAATATTTGAATTAAAGCTCCGTGAGCTGCTTAGAGAGTGACGTTTCTGATATCTTAAGGCAGCAATCATTACAAAGTAAGTTTATGCATGTTATTTTAAGCTAATTGTTGTGTAACCGCACTTTTATTATTAATATTCGCTTAGACCAATTTGATAATAATTTTAAGGACATTTTGGATAAATATGTAATAAAACTTTAGTATAGCGGGCACTACCGGCTTAGGATTATAATTAGGCTGTGCTGATAATCAGCATTGCGTCACACTCTAGCACAGAAACTGTCATGTATAGTAAAATTTTAGGATACAACTGTAGTATGTTGAGAATTTTTTTTATTTTTTTCTTAATTTTTTTTTATTTTTTGTATCATTTGATTTATTTCTGTGTTTTAGTTATAACATTTTTTTGTTATATTGTAACTTTTTGATTGTGTGTTGTGATGCAATGAATAAAGTATCTATCTATCTATCTGATTTCATACTTTATTTTATTATTTAACAGGTGACCAACCTAAAATTACAAAAACTGTAAAAGTCGCGCCCCGGTGACGTCGTGAAGCAATAATATAATTATAGTATTTTTATTAGACATCAAAAAAACATTATTCTGTTTTGAAATAAGCTAATCAGCTTATCCGAGGAAACAAACTGGTGCTTTTATTAAGTATACATTAAGAAGCAATAAATTTAATTGATTGTAACACATAATGTGACATGTAATGTAATACATAAGGATTTGATTAGTTGATGTGTTTAACTGAAGTTCTCTTGACCGATTTTCGACCAAGTCGTTAATTTCCGAATACTGCCGAAAGTTAGCAACTGCTGGGATGTATACTACCACAAGTGTACGCACAGACAGAGAGGCACTCACTCGTCTCATGTAACGCTCGTGCGGTAAGATCGGAAGTAAGATAAGATGCAGTTAGAAACACGGAGACAACAACAGCGCAACTAGACCCGAAAACAAACAATTTGTTGCACAAATGTTTGCTTCGGCTTTCGGGGATTCGAATCCAGGACCTGCGGCGTAGAAGTCAGGGTCTCTAACCACTTGGAATTACAAAAGCTTTATTTTTTACTCAAGGACATATAATTAACATGTATAATCACAATTCGCCATGTATGCAATGATTATAATTTTTTTTAAATGAAACAAATTTTACGGATTTTAAACGTAAAATTAGTTTCATTTAAATGTGTAGTGTTCGCGTAAATATAAGAAATAATTATGTTAAATTTTTTTTCTCAACTGTTGGTGGTAGCATTCCTGTCCTGGCATTCGTCTAGGTAAGTCAGCCAATTATTCTGCACCTGCAGTGAGCTTTCGTAATTGCTGGGCACACGAGTCTTAAGAACTGATGTCTCAGGCTGACGAGTGCAGTGTGGTGCTACACAGAAATATTCTGGGTGACACAGCATTTTTTATGGACAGACGTTGGCAGACGTATACGTAAATGTACCATCAGGTGAACGTTTTGCTCGTCTCGTTACTTTCTCTTATAAAAAAAAACTATGATTATAGTTTGTTACAATTTATAAATATTAGTTTTAAGTTTACGTAATCGAATAATAATTGCGAACGACATTTTTTCCTGTAATTAGATGTACAACTAACCTAGTATTGGATTTGATATTTTAGGCAATCTTTATTGTGACATCTATTGGTTATCCTTCATAAATAAAGATACATAAATGGATTTAAAATAAAAAACTACGTGTTAGATTTTTTGTTTTACTGTGTCTTTTAATACGAGTAATTAGAAAATGGGATTCTAATACTAAGATTTGTAATCATCATCATCACAATCACCATCATCCGATGTACAGTCTACTGCAGGAATTAAGCCTCTTCCAATCTGGAAGGATATTCCGTAAGCGTCAAGCTTTATATGCGTCCCAGAAACTGAAGGCTATCAGGATGTGGGCCCCGAATGCCTAGTGAGCAACCTCGGAGATGACGATGACTAGATGTGGTTTCGAGTCATCGTGATAGCACGGAGACTGGGCTGACGGGCAGCGAGTATTGCCACAGGACGGGCTATCGCTTGCACTGGTGGCCTCAGGGCCAGTTATTCTGCCGTGACGCTGTGGCGTGCAAGCATAACTGTGTTTCTGTTTGAAGGGCACTGAGAGCTAGTGTAATCACCCGGCATATGAGGCTTAAGAACTGATGTCTCGGGGTGACCTTACAGAGCGTTCAGAATCGATTCTTGCGAACTGCCACCGGAGCCGGTTGGTATCAACGTAACGTAGATCTTCACAGCGACTGTGAAATGCCCTTAATCTCTGAACACTTCAGAGCATTATCACGGCGGTTTTTAGAAAAAGCCGCGGTTCATGCAAACCAGCTGGTGGTTAAAGCAGCAAATTACCGACCAAATAGAAACGCGACCGAACCCAAACGTCGCCCGAGAAACGTGGTAGACGACACGGAAGTTTCCGCTCTTCCTGCCCACGAAACGGTTAGTCACATACAGTCAGTCTATAGCTTTAATATAATACGCACCACGACGCGCGACCGCCGTAGAGAGCAGCGCGCAATAGTCAATAATCACACTGCGTACACACGATTCACCCGTGTTCCAGGGTGGTTCTCACCGCCGAGAGTTGCCGACACACATGTCGACAGTCCGAATGGAGGCCCGCAGCATCCCTCGGACGGTCATTAGAAATCGCAAAAGCACGCAGCGAACGCGACACAGTCAGAATTTCGAGGTTTTTGTAGGAGTTTATTTTTTTATTTTCTTGGGTCAAACCAAAACTGGCACGCGGGCCTCTTGCCCGCGAGCACAGTATCCGATGAAGCTGTAAAAGCCCAGAAGGCTAACAGCAAGTGCATCACCGAAAATCAGGGTGACCGGTCATGTCACACAGAAATGTTCCTGGTCGTACAGCATTTGTTATGGGCAGACGTTGCACTTACCGACGGGTAAACGTTTTGCTCGTTTCGTCGTGTGAGAGTTGCAATGAAATAAATAAATGGCAGTAACCTAACCGTTGTTGTATGTCCTCTTTGATATGGGGCAGCCGGTAGGCAAGCAACCGAGGGGCCACGCCGATTTTACCCTTGCCAGTCGCGTATCTATGCGGAAACCTTGCATAGATACGCGACGTATAAATAAAAGTTTGGCATTTTAAAAAGGGTTTCCAATATCTGTCGACAAAGACGCTAGCCGTTTGGTATTGGTATTTAATTTGATATCGCAATACCAAACGTCTACTACACTACAAAAACGTAGGTAGCTTCTGAAGAATGAAATTAAATCTTTGCACTTAATAAGAAAATAGATGAGTAAATCTTTAACGACAATGTTGTTATATTTATTTAATCTTAGGCGATACATTGAAAAGTAGAAGATAGTGAAATCTCTTCGTAATTAAATGTGATCCTATTTACGAACTTACGAGTGAACACGTTCGCCTCGCTACTTAACAATGTATGTAAATTAAATAAACACAAAATCTTTGACAACCCAACAATGTAATGTGCGTAGGAGGGTTTATATAGAACTCGATTGATTGATAACGTCGTCCATCGTTAGGTTATATGTCACTACGGAGTGTGTCAATAGTTATCACAGATACAATAAATAAATTATTCAATAACTTAATAAAATATTAACATGGTGGTCTTTTGCCTGTGTTGATGATAAGAAGAAAAAGACATGAATAATAATAATAAATTCGTTATACGGGTACTGTAAAAACTTATAGATGTTGGTAAAAAGGTTTGTGTACTTTTCTTTAATAATATCTAAGGTCACTGTCACTCAGCAGAGCTAGGCCGGTTACTTGTGCCGTATTATTGCAAAAAAAAAACTAGGCCGTCAACTAGGTGATCGTAGGCTATGCTAAAAAATCTGTATGATAATACCCGGATAAATAACTTTAAAGCTTTCGTATCTCTTTTTACGCGTGCAACACGTGGGCAAGCTATGCTCGAAAATCGTACAACGCTACTTATTTAAAATAACGCGTTCCGGATTATGAGAGCTGGTTCCTAAAAAAATTGTTTACGTTTTTACTTGATTTGTAAAAACTATTTATCATGACTGACCATTATTTTCCCTCACTTTCATTATATTCTACATTATAGCTTACAATTACGTACTTAACTGTCGTATTTGTGTTAAACAAAGGTTTTAAGAAAACCTGGACTGTATTGTTACAATTCATCTTTCAACACTAATATTAATATAAATTCTATATATATATAATAATAATACTGTAGGAAAGTCAATTCTGTATATTGAAAATGTTTTGGAAAATATTATACCAGAGGAAATAAATTAACCAGAGGAAGCCAAAACTACTCTTTTCGCAACTTTTGTCTATCTCTCTGTCCCCCAGTGAACGCATCACGAAAAACCTGCCGAAAAGATTTTATGCAAATGGTTATTATAGTATTAAATTTATAGATAGCAAACACCTGAACATTTTTTACTTTTATTTTCACCAATTGTGCGGCATAAATGGGATTAGTAAGAAACTGTGCATTTATCAAGGCAATTACAATTTCCAAGCTTGTATAGTAGAAAGTCAGGTGCATACAATAAGGCTCATTTTTTTTGAAAGCACCTCCTTGAATTTTATCCTATAAAAAGTAAGTAATAATTATTCAACAATACTCAAATTAGACGCTAGATGGCGCTGATATAAATTGTATAAATAAATTGATAAAATAAAATATTTCACGATTTAGTTTAGGTATTCTGATTTAATTTTCTCATTTTTGAGACGGAACGTTACGGATTAATGAAATTAGGTTGATATTCGAGATGCCATATAGCAAGACCCCAAAGTAGAATATATAAATATAAATATGGGATGATTTCTTTAATTAAAAAATGTTGGTTCTAAACGTCGATATCTTTTCTCGTTGTAATAGAAAAGTACAATATAGTTCAAAAAAGTTACGAGAGAGGACCGTGAAATTCGTACGTCGTTCGTCGTTCCACTTCCCCTCCTCTCGCCCCTTCCGTCAAAAACATTTGCATTACATGCACTCTCTAACATTCCGTTCCTACATTCGGCCAACCTGCTTTCATATCTCTCCCCAGATATCCTTTTCTTCCTACCATACCTTTAATTCATCATACTCTCACACAACACATTTCAGCAATTTAAATTACAAAATGATTAAGTATATGAGACTTATATGTATGTGTAAGGGTATGATTTTTGCTTGGAGTGCGAGAGGTCCCGAAATTTTATGAAGTGATTTCTTTAATTTATATTTTCTCGTTATTCTCTCCTCTCGCCCCTTCGGTACCCTCCTGTCAAAAACAGTTGCATTCCATTTCATGCACTCTCTAACATTCAGTTCCTACACAAATATATATATATATATATATATATATATATATTTACGGGTGGTCTGCGATATATGTATGATCTCACACATGACACGTTTGCGATCTATTACTTTTACCACAAACCTAAGTGGAACGGGATTATAAAGGAGCTTATTGCAGTACAAGTATCTCTTAACCGGCATGATATTATTTCAAAAGACAATAATCTGCCTTTTTAAGTGGATCTATTTTAATATTTACATAATTATATAATACATATGTACTACTCGCAACACAGAAAACGGGCGCGGCGTAGTGCGGACGAGACTGTCATTGAAATTAATCTATAATGAAATATTGTTCTTAAAATAGAAGTTAACTCAGCATTCAAAGGTCAACGATAGCCTTCGTTTCGATATAACACCGCAATGTGTGTCTGATAGTTACTTTGTATAAGCACTGTATTATATTATTTTATTGGATAAAGTGACGTGACGGCCAAAACGTTCATCTGATGGTAAGTGCAACGTCTGCCCGTAACAAATGCTGTCTCACCCAGTGTCTGTGTGGCACCACACTGCGCCCATCACTCACAGACCAGTTCATAAGCTCACACCTCATCAGTTCTTAAGTCTCATATGTCCAGTGATTACACTAGCTCTTAGTGTCGTCCAGATCAACACAAAGTAATGTTTGCATACTACTGCTTCACTGCAGAATAACTGACCCGGTGGTGGTAGACGGATTACACTACAGGAATCTTACCACCAGTAAAGTAGAACCTAATATCTGAATAAACAGACATCGAATTAAACTAAATAGACTACGTTTGTGTCAATTTTACAGCGTGCTCAAGATGTTCTCATTCCAGGCAACTAAAAGGGAAAGATGCATATAGCTTTTGGAGTTCTGTTCAATAAAGTGAAAAAAGGTCATTAGTTTTTTGGAGACGGTTCTAAAGATACGGATGAAATTTTGTATTTATGATAATGTTTTACTTGAAAAGACTTGGAAACTAAAACTTTGTATAATATTTTTATTGTGAATATATACTATGTTGTATTATATTATAGAGAAAAGAATAATTTCACGTCTTTATTATATTATTAAGACGATGATTACAATGTTGTTGTAAAAAAAAACTATCTGATTTTTTCTTATTACATAAAGGAAGAAAATATCTCAAGGGAACGAAAAAGCTAACGCGCGAATAAATCGAGAGTCGAAGCGCTAAATTTGTTGAATACTTTAGAAAACAAGGTTTGGGAGGATCCAATTTAGGTCCGTCCGCCACAAGTTGTATAAAAAGAAAGTGACCTAAGATTTATCAAAAAAAGGGTCAACGAAATGATAAGGCCCAATGAAAAACAGTAAATATGGACTACGTCCTACCTCAAATTGTATGAATAAAAATTCTCTTTTAAAATAATATTTTTTCTTTTTGTTTATGCACTCTTGCCATGATGCCAGGAAGAGTCACCCACGCTGCCCTAATGCTTCTTTTATTATCCTCTGACAGCGGATTCATCTTCGCGGTCCTTTCATTGCATACCATTGAGCCAGCTTTGATAGACAGGCGCCTCGATTTATGAGCAGTTTTTTTGAGTTTTCACCAATTTTTTATTCATTTCTGTCTATACCAGTGCACTGCTGAACAAAGGCCTCCCCCAATTTATTGCCACAAAAGTTTGTGGCTCTGGATTTGGAGGATTGTGCCATAGTTGCCACGCTTGACAGGTGGGTTGGCAGCCGCAGTATATTTATTCAGATGTTCCAGGAAGATGTAAATGCCCATCTCTTGGTTTTTATTTTCCCTCTATCGATTTTTACGACTCCCACGGAATGAGATGGGTTTGTAGATTCTTTTAAGATGCCACCAAACGGCACAGGATTGTAAATATTTATTTTTATATCATAATAAGTGATTTATTAAAATCATAGTTCCATTTTTTACGCCTTTGTCTAACTACTATAATACAGCTGAAGAGTTTGTATGTTTGAACGCGCTAATCTCAAGCAATACTCATTCGAGTTGAAAAAGTCGTTTATTATTAAATAGCACATATAATAAAAAAATTTTGAGTTAAAAAAATAATACGTCGGCCTAAATGAGTCGCACGCTGAAAACCGAACATTAAGAAGGCCGAACTGCAAATGCTCAAGTCAGCGAGGTACTATGTCGTACGGTGCAATCATCTGCTCTGATAACAGGAGAAGCTAACTCGCAATTAATAGCAGCACAAGGTATAATAAGTAATTAGACACTAGTATCGACTATATTCAACAATAAAAACACAAATAGACAAAAATAACATTTTAGTAAAAATATTTATTCATATAATATGTAATAACAAATTTAATAAAATAAGTGAAAAATATGAAACTTTACTTTCATAGTTTTGCGCGAGTCTCGCACAGTTTTGTAATAAATCCTGCAAACTTTGTTTAAAATTTATTGGAACAGCCATGCGCTCAAGTACCACAGAAGTCTGATAGAACGTTGTGAAGAAAGTGAAATAATATTTTTCTTCTTCAAGTAGTTTCTGGATTCTAATACAGTGAAACATTTACAATGTTTATATCGTATTCAATGTTTAGCAGTTAGTTTAAAGTGTTATCCTTGCCGAAAAGTCTTTTTATTTACCTTTGTTGCTGCCAACAGAATTTTTCTTTCAGGTTCATAACAGTATATTCAGTTTTTCTTCCCTCACGATAAAAGATGCTTCGCTACACATTTCCCTCAGTCACTGGCACATATGGCCACACCACCGTACACGTAATTATCAAGTCATTTTTGAATTTCCGTTAATTCATGCGTTATCCATCTCGTGCTACGTTAATCATTTTGCATTAAGCTAATGTTAATGATAATTTAACCAAAGAAAAAGATGTCTTAATTTAAATCAATCGTAATGTAAAATTTTCGAAACGATGCGATAAAAAATAAATAAATTGCCATCATCAAAATTAAATGTATCCATCAGAATGCCATTTAAAAAAAAAGAAAGTATGTCTTGTTTAGGACTTAAAGGTCATTAAATCAGCAATCAGGCAGTTTTGTATAATATTCATCAGTTAGTTATGAGCAACTGACGTTGAGTATTATGTATTTTCGATCGAGTTTGTCTCACCCACCAACAATTTTCCATTAATAATTCACAGGTGGGAAAGTTACTGAGAGTGTTATTTAATATTGTTGTTTTGTAAAACATTGGAGGACAGACTACAATTTTTATCTGGCTGGTTTTCATGACATTAAAAAGATTACATTTCAAAAAAAGAATCAAATTAGTAAAATGTTGTTTCCAGCTATTTTAGTAGGTGGTAGGATTCCTATGCAGGAATCCGTCTAGAAATCCCATTTTTTTTTTCAAAATTATTTACTTTTCATTACAGTACATATAGGCTATTTTCGTCGATGACTTTTTACCATCTTGAAGGTAATGACATGATCCCGTTGCGATAGAAATGTTGGAACTTCTGAGCAAAAAAATTGATGTTACTCTGACACTACCTAAAGAATTGCATTTTTTCCTTTTATGGGCTAAAAAAAATTTAAAATGTATCGAATTTCTTCATTAGATTCACTAATTTTAACAGAAAAAAAAGTTTTATTTTTATTTAATAAAGTGACGAAACCAGCAAAACGTTCTCCGGATGATAAGTGCAACGTCCGCCCACAGCAAATGCTGTGTTACCCAGAATATTTCTGTGTGACACCACACTGCACCCGTTACCCTGAGACATCAGTTCTTAAGTCGCGAATGCCCAGTGAATACGCTAGCTCGCAGTGCCCTTCAAACCGAAACACAGTAATGCTTGCACACTACTACTTCACGGCAAAATAACTGCCCTTGGGGTGGTATCTATCTAGACGGATTCCTGCACAGGAATCCTACGACCAGTGAAATATTATTTTTATTATTATATTAAATATAAAATTACTTCTATGTGGAATATAATGTCTTAGTTGTATATCTATTTGTTCGAACATAATCATCCTTTATTATTTATATTATATAGTTTAGGCGGTGATGCTATCTCAGTAACGTCGTAGATTAGTTTTACTAGATTTTTACAATGTTTTCCCTATTTCTAACTTATACTATTGCCTGTGTCTGCTAAATGACATTAATATATTGTTCCGCACAACGTTAATACATTGTACTGCACATGATTATAAAGAAGAAGTGGAACCTTTTTTATGTTTAATATTTAATAAGTGCTAACTGTTATCTTATCTTAAATAAATAAAGGGAACGGAAATTCAGTCAACAACTCACGTAACGTAATACACTATTAAAGATAATGTTTATCAAGCGACACATTGTAAAATCTCTCTGAACGCTTCATAGTTATATGGAAATGAAATGCCATTAGTTACTCGTAAGATGGACACCTGCATATAAATGAGGTTGCAATATCGATTTCCAATACTGTATTCCCAATACACTTCATCGGTATTTACTCTAACGTAAAATCTTTATATACGAAACTAACCGCATATAAAATATACACTTTTAGGATTTTTATTGTATGCAGGAAATAAAAAGAGCATTTTCTTTATTGGATAAAGTGACGAAACGAGCAAAACGTTCACCTCGTGGTAAGTGCAACGTCTGCTCATAACAAATGCTGTGTCACCCAGAACATTTCTGTGTGACACCACACTGCGCCCGTCACCCTGAGACATGATTCTCATATGCCCAGTGATTACGCTAGCTCTCAGTGTACTTCAAACCGAAACACAGTAACGTTTGCACGCTACTGCTTCACGGCAGAATAACTGGCTCTGGAGTGGTACTTACCTAGACGAATTCCTGCATAGAAATCCTACCTCATATATTTGTTTCAGATAAAAAAAACATTGATATGTAAATTTACTTTAACTAACCGCACTAACATTTAAGTTCCGCACGGGCGCAGTGTCACATTGAAATGTTGTGGGTGACACAGCATTTGTTATGGGCAGACATTGCACTTACCATCAGGTGAACGTTTTGCTCGTTTCGCCACTATATCAAAATAAAAAAAATATGTTTTTGCTTCGTCAGAAATCTGTTTAAATAGTCCGACATACCGTGGGCAGCTGCGCACTTGGCAAAACTCAAAATCAAATATTTACATTACAGAACACGTTGGTAGCGGAATGTGTATAAATTTATGTTCCTTATGGCATGGAAAAATAAAGACGAAGTGGTTTATTTTGGGTTGGTAAATGTTGATAAATTTTTAACACTACCAACATGTGTGTACAAAGATATAATATTGTCTAGCCTTTGATATTTCACTCAAATACGTACACAAATGATTGCAAATCAGTTTAGGATGTTACAATTTATTGCATTATATACATATAACATGACAACTTTGTGGTCCAGTGATCGGATACCCTGAGTTTCTTGGATCTTGGATTTGAATCATTCAAAGTCTATATTTGAGCACTTATCAAATTATTGATTTACTTCCCAATACTATCGTATCGGATTTACTAAGCTGGATTGGCAAGATCGCCATCTTCATCTGAATATTCCATACTACTAATCACTCAGGCGTTAAGTTAAGACCCATAATACCGTTTCAATGAATGAACTAACTCACTAAAAGATCTAATTAGTTCCCCATAGTACTGCGAAATCCTTTATTCGTGCAGAATAACACCTTATCTAAAAAGCATATCCAATGCTGTCACTATACTGCTCGTGGGAACCCAAGAGAGAGTAAGAATCTTTTGCCTCGTACTAAATGGCGGTGACGTGGTTCGTCACCCATCACATCTCGTTTCCCGCGAGGGCGAAAAGTGGGCTACGCGAGTGTCCTCTGCCTACCCTTATATGGAGAAAAGACGATACTGTATGAATGTAGGGCTGCCAATAAAGTTGAGCGCTTTTAATTGCGAACTACATTTTTACTAACTTTAAGCAAATAGTAAAGGTAGCGTTAGCACAAAAAAAATTGACACTATCATCAATCAGCTACCTCGAGGCATTTTTGCCAAAGTCGAGTAATAATTTTATTTATCAAGGACTTCGTTTCGATTGACATGAAGTAAGTAAAATGATAGTTGACTTTTACTGACGGAGACAAAACGGAAAGACAAGTTTTGGTCTTGAATCAAATAACTGGTGGTAGGATTCCTATGCAGGAATCCGTCTAGGTAGGTACCATCCCAGGGCCAGTTATTCTACCGTGAAGCAATAGTGAGGAAACATTACTGTGTTTCGGTTTGAAGGGCACTGAGAGCTAGCGTAATCACTGGGCATATGAGACTTAAGAACTGATGTCTCAGGGCGACGGGCGCAGTGTGGGTGACATCAGGTGAACGTTTTGCTCGTTCCGTCACATTTATGAAATAAAAAAAATAAAAACACTTAACAAGGGCTTGCTCCATAATAAACTATCAATATTAAACATCAAAACATAAACTGATGTCACAGGATAAAAGTGCGTGTAAATTTGTACGAACCTGCCCGTTTTTAAACGATGCCACAATAGAATTTTTCCTGTATCGAGGATACCGAGGATAGAGGCATACATTTCACATGTACAACAAAACCAGACTTGAAAACCGGATTCGAACCCATGACCCGCAGCGTCTAAGTCAGGTATGCCAACCGCTAGGTCACACGGTCGTCAAAAAATATTTTAAATTATTAGAACTCTGTGAATATATGACGGGTCCGATATTTTTTTATCTTGATGTTTGTTTGGATGTTTTGCGCCGCCCTCGCTTTTGTTTCCCCGATATTTACAAATGGCTGCAAAACAACATCGGGTGGCACAGACATCTGTTATCTACGTGGGTGACACTGAAAGTTCTTAGAAAATCAAAAACTGAGCAAACTAGCAAGTTATTATTTTTATTATATCTTTTCAAAATAGTTTCCATTCACATCAATACATCGCTGCATTCGATACAACCACCGAGAAAAACACTTTGCCCACTCGTCCATAGCGGTCTCTTCGATGACCTTCTGGAACGCAGCCACTTCCTTGGCGTCCATAAAATGTTTTCCTCGAAATTTTTCTTTTATTTTCGGGAATAAATAAAAATCGCAAGGTGCGGCGGAGGTCGGGGCTAAATGGCGGGTAACCCAGCAATTCCACGTCTGACGACGCCAAATAGTCGATCGTTTGCCCGGCGGTGTGCGAGGAGGAGTTGTCGTGGTGAAGGAGGATCCTACTGCGAGGTCGTTTCTCTCGAACTTTTTCCAAGACAAGTGGGAAACATTTGTTAGTATACCACTCTGCAGTAACTGACTTTTGATCTTCTAAAACAATTGTCGCATAATGACCGGCCCTTCCGAAGAATGAGGCCACCATCTAATTTCCTACACTTCGACCTCTCTTTTCAATTTAGTTGGCAACTCCTCGGAAGGAAACACCCACTGAGCAGATTGTCTTTTGGTTTCCGGATCATAGCAATAAATCCAGCTTTCGACACCCGTAAGTAAGTCGAACACAGCTTTTGAGTCACCTCCGTTAAATCTTTGTATCATTTCACGGCACCAATCAACACAACGGAGTTTTTGGGCCTCGGTCAAATAATGAGGTATCTACCGGGCACAACCAACTTCGACCAAGAGGTCAATCGACGGATCCAACTCGGCAGGGCAGCGTTCGGGAAATTGCGTCGTCGAGTATACCTCAATGCCTGAAAACAAAAGTATACCACCAGTGCGTGTTGCCAGTGATGACTTACGGACCCGAAACGTGGTCCTTCACTGCAGGCCGCATGAGGAAGCTCAGAGTCTCGCAGCGAGCTATGGAAAGGGCTATGCTGGGAGTTTCTCTGCGAGATAAAATCCGCAACGATGTTATCCGCAGCAGAACTAGAATAACCGACATAGCCCTAAGGATTAGCAAGCTGAAGTGGCAATGGGCCGGCCATATAGCTCGTAGAACCGACAACCGTTGGGGAAGAAAGGTTCTCGAGTGGCAACCTCGTACCGGCAAACGCAGCGTAGGGCGACCCCCCACTAGATGGAGCGACGACCTGCACGGTTTTGCGGGAAGTCGATGGATGCAGGTGGCTCAGGACCGTGTTTTGTGGCAATCTATGGGGGAGGCCTATGTTCAACAGTGGACTGTAATAGGCTGAAATGATGATGATGATACCGGGCACAAAGCTTCCTAACGGCTAAATGTTTGTGAAGGATTTTGTGCACTTGACTCATACCGATGCCTGCTTGTCCGAATCTGCTGATGGGTTACTCTTGGATCAGTCTCTATCATACACCGCAGAACACTGATGTTATCTTCAGTCGTCGCCGTAGAAGGCCGTCCCTCAAGCAGAGCATCGTTGAGATTGGTGCGACCACGTTTAAACTCATTAAACCAGTTAAAAACAGTGGCCCGAGAAGGGGCTTCATCGTGAAAGGCCAATCGAAGTCTGTCATAACATTGTTGTTCACTTAAATGACACCGAAAGTCATAAAAAATCATAGTACGAAAATTTTCTCGCATTAAATTCATACTGGCGTGACACAGAAAAATTTCAACTTGCCGCCAAATCGTAAAACAAATGACAAATGAAAGAAATTAGTACTCAATAATATTAGCAAAGAGTTCTATTTTCAAAATTTAAACTTATTTTTTTATTATATTCTTTAAAAGTGGCCAGTTCTAAAAACTATCAGTGTCGCCCTCGTATTTGCCGAACACTTTTTTTCAAATAACAAAGAAACGATCCACAAACGTTTCCATAAAACAATCACATTTCACAGAATTTGAAGTACCTCGGCAATGCTAGTGAATGATTTTCATTACTTATTCTTGATCCTGAAACTATTTATGAAAGACTTAAATGTCGGTCCGGTAATAAAGGTGCCGGTTCTGATGATATTCCCAATTTCTACATCACATAATGTGCGTCTTCTCTAGTTCCGCCTCTTCAAATAATTTTTAAAAAATCATTGAAGTCTGGTGTGTTCCCTGATAGGTGGATGCTTGCCTTGAAGATGACCTGTTCACAAATCCAATGATAATAGCTGCGTGGGAAATTACAGACCAATATCCATTTTATCCGGAATCTTTAGTTGTCCTGATAAAGAAAACTATTTCAACAAGTTCCTCACTGATCATCAACATGGATTTCTCCGTTGTAGATCAACAAATTCGAACTTAGTTGAATTCACCGAGACTCTTATATAATCTATGGATAGTAATAAACAAACCGATGTTATATACCTAGTCCGGCCAAGTTCTGTTACAAATGAAAATGCATTTTTTTTAATGAAGTAATGTAATACTATTAAAATTTATACCTACATATTTATTAGTCTCAGCAAACAATAAAAAAATATTCTATTCGAAATGGCCACCTTTGGCTTTTATACAGGCCTTTATCTGTTTCGCCACGACTCTATGGATTTACGCATTGTCTATAAGGGAAATTTCGCCACTGCTTGCTTCAAAGATTTTTTAAGAGACTCAATGTCGCCGTGACGTTCACAGCAGGCCATGTCCTCTAAAACTGACCATAATTTGAAGTCTAAAGGGTTGAGGTCTGGGCTAGATGAGGGCCAGTCTTCAGCTCTTATAAAGTCCGGAACGTTGGTTTCAAGCCAGGCTTGGGTAGTTCGTGCCTTGTGACCAGGTGCAGAGTCCTGCAGGAAAGTCCACGGTATATTTTTAAAAAGTGTATTGCTGAGTGGTTTCACAACATGATGCAAGACTTGATACACTTTGGCTGAAGTTTTCACTCCTTTTTTACAAAAATGTAGTTTTGTGACTCCTTGATAAGACACGCCCCTCCAAACCAACACTGACGCAGGATGATGACATCGTTGTACCTTTCCGTCCACTTGAGCAGCTTCTTTAGAACCTTGAGCGTACACTTTATCATTTTGCTTATTGTAGTGTTATTCAATCGTGAATTTTTTTTCATCGGTAAAGAGGATATTTCTGTGCCTTTCACCTGCGTATCGCGACTGAAGGCGTTTTGATCGATCCACTCTCTTTAATTGTAAAGATTCATTTAGGGCATGTCCTGTATATCGACGATAAGCACCCAGCTTCAGGTCTTGTTTCATAATACGCGACAGAGTCCTAGCGGGAATCTTCATTTCTCGCGATAAGATTTTTTGCTCCCTAATGGGGTTTCGACGAATTCTGGCTTTAACGGGATTAACAGCCTTTGTAGTTCTAACAGCACGCGGCCGCCCCGATCTTTTCTGATCTTCGACAGAGGAAGTGTTGTTGTATCTGTTAATAGTACGATATACGAACATACGGCTGATACCAAACTTTTGAAGTGTCTGGAATATGACCGACCTCCATACCCACTTTGTGCAAGGCAATCACTGCAATCCTATTTTCTTTAACACCCCATTCCATATTGTAATTTGATAATGAACACGAAAAAATATGTGAAATGGCGCAAAATCGAAAGAAGTTTTAAAAATAATTTTGAATTTGGAACACATACGCAAAATAATTAAAAAGTTGACAAAAAGAAAAGTTTTTATGTAACAGTATTTATGGCCAGACTAGTTATACATATTTCATCGATCTCGTTTCACATTTTATCCTCGCTGAGAAGCTGGACTGGCCGTAATCTTATTTAACAGATCGCTTATTCTTTGTTGTCTTTTTTTATAGGAGAGGGGGCAAACGAGCTAGTGGCTCACCTGATGGTAAGTGATCACCACCGCCTATGAACAACCGCAATACCAGAGGAATAGCGAGTGCGTTGCCAGCCTTGGAGGAAGGAATAGGCTCTTTTATTGAAGGTCCCTAAATCGTGTCTGTCCGGAAAAACCGTCGGCGGCAGACAATTCCATAAAGTGGTCGTGCGTGGCAGAATATTCCGCGAAAAACGCACTGTGGGGGAATGCCAAACATCCAGGTGGTGACGATGGAATTTTGTGAAAACCGGCGGCTGGAATTATTCCGAACAATTCCTCGGAACACTCCCCGTTGTAAATCCTGTAAAAATGCCAGCGTGTCAAGCCGATCGAAAAGAACCTGGTCGTCGACGATTCGAGCCACTCTTCGTTGAATATATTCAAAAGGAAGGAGCTGGCAATGGGGTGCCCCCGCCCAAAGATGAGAACAGTACTCTGTGAGGCCGAACTTCCGCCTTATACGTAACGAAGCCTAAAAGATCGGCTTTCTCCTTTGCAGCATGGGCCAGCGAGTCATCCTCCCTATGCAGAGATGGAAGGGATGGCTGACAGAAATTCCCAAGGACAGCCTTGGCGAGAGACCAGAACGCACGGGTTCCCGAAGGAAGACGAAATAATTTCTCGCCAATTCTGCCAATGTGCTCAGACCTTGCCACAGCAATGACTTTTTAGAAGGACCTGGAGGCAGAGTTGCACTTCTTCTTAAAATCACTAGATTTTAAATCACGAGACGCCGATGCATTAACCCACGCCTGGTAACACTGCTGCTTTTGGCGAGATGCCATTCTGCAGGTGCCACCAAACCGAGGCTTATGTCTACCGCCGATGGACACCACAGAGGTTGGAACGAAGAGTTCCATTCCCTGAAGCACCACATCGGCGACAGAATTGGCAACGACGGGACTATCCAGCGACAAGCAAAGCTGCCCCCATGGGTAGGATGTAAAGAAAGACCGCATCCCTTCCCGCGGCAGCCGGCAAATCGCGACCGCAATGGGCACATGATAGGCACTTTACTTCGGATTAAGCAGTGGTCCCAGAGGGGCATCGACGGAGACCACATAGCCGTCCGGATGAGAGTTCAGCAGAAGATCCAGCAGGGAAGGTGTTTGATCCTCCATATCTGGAACCCGCGTTGGCGAAGTGACCGGTTGTGTCAGATGCCAGGGCAAAGTCATAGACAGATCTCCCCGCATGATCAGTGGTTAGAGATCGTAGCCATTCGGCGTGGCATCCATCTGGATGTGGTCGATGAGTCGGTCAGTTTCGGTGTTACCGCTATTGGATTTATAGAGGCACCCATAGACGCAAGGATGGTCGTTGCTATCTATTCGCAGCCAAACGATGGACAAGTCCGTACCTTCAAGACTGCCGAGGCGTCGAGAACACATATCCTCTCTGACGTATACACAAACCCCGGCCCGTGGCACAGAGGAGTGTTCCAGTTTGTACCCCGTATGTCCACAACTGAACATAGGCCTCCCCCATAGATTATCCCAAACGTTTGTAGGTCTCATAAAGGAGGGATTTCGCCATTGTTACCACGCTTGGCGGGTTGGCAACCGCAGTTTATTTATTCATCTGAATAGTTAGTTATTAGCTAGAATATTCCAGGAAGAAGCTGCTGTCCATGTCCTAGTTTATATTTCCCTTCTGTCAACTTTTACCATACCCATGGTATGAAATGGAGTGGTAGCTTCTCTTAAGCCGCTACCACACGGCGCGCAATTAACAAAGCAAAACATTTTTTTTATTCATACACTTCATCCTTGACTTTTTTGCAAACTACACTGAAAAATCTGAAGTACTTTTGGAAGATTAGAGAGTAGATTTAAGAATCGACCAATGCGGATTATTTTAAATCAGTGCTGCCAACGTAACGTTCCGTGCCAGTCTAGCGCTTTACTTTGTCTATAAGCGCGATGTAGCGCCTAGCGCTAAAACCAAAACGAAACGTTTAACACTTGGTTTAAGCCGATGGATGTCCGGCAGAATAGAATAGCACATACCTCTCTCCTACCGAAGTGTTGTAAGAAGCTACTAAGGTATTGTACGGATAGGCTTTATTAAGTGCAAGATAACATTTACATACTTACTAATGTGGGCTACGTGAGTGGCGCCTGCCTATTCTTAAAATTTAATTTAGCGCTAAATGTGGCGCTTTTTTAACGAGTTATTATTTACCGCTATTTAAAAGGATTGACAGCGCGTTTTCGCTTGGAAGAAAAATTAAGTGCTGCCAGCACTGTATCATTCAGTATTCAATTCAGTTAGTGGGAAGTTTCGGAGCTGTTTACACTCTAAGGTTAGTGCTACAATAATATGAGGTTATAACAATAAGGTAGCAAATTAAATCACTATATATTTTTTAAAACAGTCTTTACTAAATTAGTTTATACTCAGGTGTATATCAGGTAAAATCACTTAACGAATAGAAAATTAGTGGTGTTGAACCTAAGTGTTTTAATTTCAAGGGATATATATTAGGATTTTAACACATGTACTGCCGTACTAACAAATTAGTAAATTGGTTTATAATTATAACTGTGCAAAAATCAAATACTAATAGTCGTTGAGTTCGAAATTTGGTCATTTTCTGTACTTTAAATTTATTTTATACTAAGTCTATTTATAACATAAAAGCGATTTACCACTGACTTATCACCATATCTCCGAAACCATAACACATATTGACCTGAAATTAGACATACATATTTCTTTCGCGATATACACACGATGGTTATGAGACTGAAAATCGAATATGTAGTTTCGTGGTACAGAATGCAAAGATTATTTTCCGTACGCAGTTCTTTAAAGCTTCGTAACCATCACACGAATGTTGTTTACTAACACTTTGGGTGTAATTAACTAGTTACCAAAATTATCTTTATTAAAACCGATTCGGCGTACCCATTATCTTTATACCTACAACTGATTACGCGCAAAATAGATTATGACTCACCTCTAGTTTATATATAAAAAAAATGTTTCAGTTATGTAGTCGGCGCGGTCTGGATGTAATACCTATTGCATTTAAGCCGCGTCGGCCATTTTGTCGACCAACGTGCGCGAACGGTGTCCTAGCTCCTGGCCTGCAACCGTATCAATTAAGCAATTTTTCGACTTGAGCTATGCTCGTCGTTTCATTCTTTCTTTATTAAAAAACGATGCGCCACACTTGGTATTCTCCTGTATCGTGGGTGCATTTTACAGACATATCACATGCACAACACAACCAGACCCTAAAACCTACAATTTGTGTTTTTCACAAATGCTGGCTCCGACTGGGATTCGAACCCAGAACACGCGACTTAGAAGTCAGTTACGCTATCCACTAGGCCACGCTCCTACAGTTTAAAAGTACATTGTATTCTTCAAATGTTTAACTTAAAGGATACAATGTATTTTTAAACTGCTTATAATAAAGGTTAAATAAACAAATCAACTGGTACACGAGTGCCGATTTGTCACGGATAATTCTTGCTGCTGACTTGCCTAAAACTTTCACGGAAACAGAGACTAAACTTAAAACAGACGAATTTACCAGCTAAAGAAAGCAACGATGGTATAACTGTCATTAAATGGAGGGATAAGAGGCGTGTTTTGATTTTATCCACTAAACTTTAGGGTTACATAGAATAATGAAAAATGGCGAAGAGAAAAATGATCTAAGACAGAACAAGACTATAACACTGCAAAGTCTTGGGTTACTTTATCGATGCGTTGCGATGCGTTGTTTGCAGCTTACTGTCAGCCTCTCTACACAGCCGCGGACGAACTACACCAAAAAGGAGTACCGCAAGCTGAGGCTGCAGTACAATGATGCGTTTCGTGTGCTGTTCTGTCAGCCGCCGTGGTCTAGCGCGTCCCGGATGTTCGCGGAGGCCCACGTTGCCGGCCTAGACGCACAGATCCGTCACCGTATCGCGCCATAGGCTTCGTTTTTATGTCGCAGAATGTTCTCATACAAATTATTTGTTGCAATTGCTCGTACAGCGACATATTTAGAAAATGGTCGAATTTATTGTTGTTTAGAGTATAATACAGTTTAAAAAGTTAACATAATTATTTTCCTTTGGGTAATAAATAATGACAAACACAAAACATTATAAGATTTAGCATTTATCTTTTATTTTTATAATTATGTAATGACTCTCCCTTATCTGTATTTATAAATAAATTATTATTATTATCTTATGTCACCATACAAATAACCACTTCGCAAAACAGTGAAATGGTTTATAAGAGTTAGAAAGGGTTAGAATACTGCAGTAGTCAACGCATTTACTTTGTACAAATTGACCACAGATTAACAGATGACAATATGTGAAAATAGTCTGAATTCGGGGTTGCATTAGTAGAATACTTTGTAAAATTTATTATTATTTATTTATGACGAACCCAGTACTGCACTGACTATTCAAAGGCCAAGAAGATAAAAATACGAATAAAAGAAGAGGGATGCTCTGCTTAAAACTTGTCGAAAATATTGTATTAAATTCTAAAAAGATTCTACAAAGTCCACGTTTTGGAAGAAAGGAAGCTGGAAAAAGTAACTTACTGCTCAAGTTCTCCACAAGAACCACACTTGCTTAATTTGTTTTAAGATAGAACGTAGATGTATATAAATGTGATTATAACTTATTTATAATTTTTATATTTAATTTTATTCTATCTATTGTGTTAAATTATATATTGTGTGTATTGTGTCTAAACTAGATTGAAATAAGTGGTGACTTAACTTTGATTTTTTTTTGTATTTTGTTTTATTTTTAACTAGAGTTATACTTATATGCCATATAAACTCAAAGTAGATTTCATTAAAATTATAGGACAAAATGTTGTCAGGCACAACACTTACTTCTAGGTGATCGTCTTGCTCGTTCAGTTTTTTACTAAAAAAGAACAAATTAGGTTTCGATATTAAAAATTTTAAATGTGGTATTAAAAAAAAGTAAAGTAAAGTTTCAGCCTATAAATGTCCCACTGCTGAGCACAGGCCTCCTCTTATTTCTAAGAGGGTTATGTGACCTAAAATCGGGGCTATTTTCAGTCAGTATAATTCAGGGGCTAGGCGCTCGCTTTAAAAAAAATGTGGTATTGAAGTACTTAAAAGTAACAAATGTTTTTTTAATCCATATATATCGTCATCATTATCATCGCTGAAGTAAACTGCCGAATAAAAGTTATTTTGTGAAAACAAAAGTTTTCGTGCAATCTTTGGAAGCTATACTCTTACTGTACCACTAGTGACGTTGCTGTCCATGACTAACACATCCGCAGGAGTTGAGTTCAATATTTTTTTAATAGATTCTCCGTCATTAAATACTGGGCATATAATAATTATGAACAGATATCTCCATCACTTTATCCAATAAAAAAAAATCATTGGGTCCTTAGAGGCGCTTATCACCCAGCATAGTTACAACACGTGCAGTTGAGGAGAGGGTGTGGAGTGCGAGGCAAGGGTCCCTTGAACTCGTTCATACTGTAATCTTATAAATATATTTAGATTAATTATGTAAATATGATTTTTTAATTTTCGATAAGCATAAGTTTTAAATAAAAAAAATTGCTCACAGAGTTCGTGCCGCAACGTCTTAAACAGCACCAATAAAAAACCTAAACATATTGAAAAATGGAGTACATTGCAAGTGTATTCAGCCCAGCGAAATGTGCAAAACTTGTGGTAGATTCCAGCCAAGGCAGGAGTGATTCCGGACCAGCGGTCAATGCAGTTGCTGAAATCGTAAAAAGAACGGTTGCTGTCACACAAGTTGCAGGTACCATGACTGTGGCTGTGCCCCTAAACACTCCTCTATCCACAAAGAAATAATCTTTTTTCTGTTTTTTTTATGCAATTAATATTACTTTTATATTTTTCGATTTGTACGTAAAATAAATGTTAGCACTTTTCTAAAATTGGTATCTAACCAAGTATACAATGTATAAAAACTCTTAACAATAAATAAGCTACTTTTCTATGGTGTTGCGTTTAATTAATATTTACTATAATATCCGAGATTTCATTACTTTATGAATTACGAGGTCACAGGCAGATCAATATCGATATGTATAATAAAAATACAAATGTAAACTAATATTTTATAGAGAAAAGATTTGATTTTTGTATGTTTGGTTGTAATTAATAAACTCAAAAACTACTGAACCGATTTTAAAAATTATTTACATTATTAACAACTATATTGTCAGCGAATAACATGAGCTATATTGAATTTAAAAAATATATAAGATCACTTCGAAAATCGTAACGTAACTCAAGGTATCAAAAATTTACTAATAAAAGTCATTATTTGGCGTTCGCTGCGAAAACTACTGATGATAAATAAAATAATGTACTACATTTTCATAGTACTCATCATTACTCACAAAAAAGTCTGCGAGGCTATATATCCAACTATTATAGTTAACTCACAATTACCACTTTTTGTTCTAATTAGTTAATCAAAACACGGGTAGAATGGAAAGATGATGACATTCGTATCATGATATTTATCCTTATCCTATTAAATAGTTTCATAATCAAGGCTGATTATGTACATGTAAATTCCTCTTTAAATTATTCGAATCGGACCTATCGTTTAGAAGTCACGGACGGGTATAAATATGCTAAAAGTAAGAAAAATGCCGCGGTGTGAGCGAACAGCCCTACGCTCGCCCGCGCTACTAGCGAATAAACTAAGATCTATTAATTACTTACCTACTCATATTATTTTTTGTAAACTAGAAACAATTGAATAGTGATTTGTAATTTTAATTATATATTTTGTTAATTTAAAAACAATAAAATTTAAAAAATCCAGCGATGTCAGACGAACGCAGCGCCGCCGCCCGGTTCATGCGAATTGGGCATCATCGAGGTAAGCGGTTTCCTTTGCGCAGCGGTCGAGAGCGATCATTTTATTTTGCTACCACATACCACGGTACATTTTGCTCAAATATTGTTTTCAACGAAGCTCTGAGCCACTAAACTTTCATGGCTTATGTTCCCATACATAAAACATTATTTTTAAAGTACTAATTTATCTTTCTAATATCTATCTACCCGAGCGAAGCATGGGCGGATTGCTAGTTACTTATAAACACAACAGAGGCGTAAACTTATCAAGCTAATGTAATCATTGGTCTCTCCCTAAGAATGATTTATTTAGAAGTTAGTAATATTAATTTCTGGCATATTCTATGAAATATATATGATGAAGCCTGTGCAGTGTCTGCCATGGTGGCAACTGGTTAGATAGCTGAATAAGCATCTTCGCCAATTGTAAATACAGAGGCACTCACTCATCTTTTACTTCCCGTATCTAATATTAAACATGTGCGCTAAGATCCAAGCTACAGCCAGATATCATACGCGTACACTCTCACGTACTCAACATGCACACTTTCAGTATATTTTCATTTCATATTATTTTCAGTAAAAAGTACTCTGTGATGCACACTGACCCAAAACACACACATTGACACATACAATATACATGCACACAGTACTCAATTATTTGCTAGTTTTTCGAGGGTAGGTGCGGAATCAGTAACAGCTGATTAACAAGCTCGTCAATTTTATTTACTTTAATTCCTTTATAATAATTCTTTATACTTTATATAAGTAACATAACCTGTGATAAATAGTGCACAAAGTGTACACGAAAAATATGTTTATCTAAACTAATATTATAAAGAGGAAAGATTTGATTTTTTGTATGTTTGGTTGTAATGATTTAACTCAAAAACTACTGAACCGATTTTAAAACTTTCACCTATAAACAACTACATTATCACCGAATAACATGAGTTGTATTTAATTTAAAAAAAAACGAGATTCCTACGAAAATTGCTATGATGTAACTCAAGGAATCAAAAATTTACTGATTAAAGTCATTATTTGGCGTGCGCTGCAAAAACTATTAATGATAAAAAAAATGTACTACATTTTCATAGTACTCATCATTACTCACAAAAAAGTCCGCGAGGCTATATGTCTAACTATTATGGTTAAGTCACAATAACCACTTTTTATTCAAATTAGTCAATCAAAACACTGGTAGAATGGAAAGATGATGACATTCGTATCATAATATTAATCCTTATCCTACTAAATAATTTTATAGTCAAGGTTGATTATGTACATGTAAATTCCTCTTTAAATTATTCGAATCGGACCTATCGTTTAGAAGTTACGACGGGTATAAAAATGCTAAAAGTAAGAAAAATGCTGCGGTGTGAGCGAACAGCCATACGCTCGCCCGCGCTACTCGCGATTAGACTAAGTTCTACTGCTTACCTATCTACTCATTTTATTTTTTATAAACTAGACACAATTGAATAGTGGTTTGTAATTTTAATTATATTTTTTTTTAAATTTAAAACTTTGAAACGCTCGCTATAATAAATACAACGGCCGCGGTCTAGAACGCCGCCCGGTTTCATGCGACTTGGGCATCATCGACGTGCGCGGCTCCCTTTGCGCAGTGGTCGAGAGCGGTCGTTTTATTTTGCTAACACGACATCAACTATTGTTTATAAGGAAGCTCTGAGCCACTTAACTTTCATGGCTTATGTTCCCATAAATAAAACATTATTTTGGTAACTTAATCTTACCTGACCAGCTGTAGATTCGCCGATGAGCATAGTCGCTACAAAAAATGTTACTGAAGGGATTGTTGTTGTTCTGTTTGTCCAAATAAAGTACTAATTTATCTTTCTAATATCTATCTACCCGTGCGAAGCCGGGGCGGATCGCTAGTATAAATATGTTTTAATAACTTACATACCTACACCTCCCCATAGTTTGACAACACCTATATAAGAACTTTGCATTTAACCACTTCACTTGTGTAAATTTGAATATCATTGTGCATATAATGGCGTTTATATCTGATGTGGAAAACATACAGAACCTAGAGGCTAGCTGGACCCAGAAGATGGCTGATTTTGAGTGTAGACTAAAGGCTGCACCACTCCATCGAATCCCTCATTACAACAACTCCAATTTTATGAAGAATTTTATGCCTTTAAAGAGCTTGTAGGCTTAATACTCAACCTTCTGCAACAACTAGTAAAGGAGTGCTTCAAGACCATTGATTCATTTGATATGGGGCATCGGCAGAAGGTTCTACTATTTTATGGTATATCTAAGGGGCCTGAAGTTAATATTAGGAGTCATACAAAATACGCATGGTCATTTACAAGTAAGTGATGCCACTTTTAAGCGCTGCCATCGGATTGGTATTCAGCAAAGTGATAGAACACGGCCAGTTCTGGTACAATTTCAAGATCAACATATTAAGTCGGAGATTTGGAATACAAAAAGTAAGCTAAAGGGTTCTGCAGTCTCTATATCTGAATTCTTGACTAGTCAAGCAATCAATTCATAAGAAAGCCTGGAAGTTTGGACATTAGATGGTATTAGTTACATTAAGCTTCCTTCAAGCGGTTGGGTGAAGATTTCGACTGGAGGAGCTTATCGCACTCATTGCTAAGTTTCCAATGGAAAGCTCTGCATCATGATCCAGTGTTGCTTCCAAAGGTTTTGAAGTAACCACAGAGTGAAGACTATGCAAGTGCAAGAAACATCCTCCATTTGCCAAAACGAGGCTCCTCAACCCAGACACATTGTTGCCAGTGTTGGTAGTCCGACGCTTTGTAGTTAAAAAATGTTCCTAGTCTACTGTAACTACAGTACATAAGTTACAGTACAGTTGATATAACAGTAGGTGACAAATTATAATTTAGTAATTAAATTGTTTCAATGTTTGTTTATTTTTAATAGCATTAATAACAATATTTAGTACTTTCATACTGTAATTTAATTTTTTTTTGTTTTGTTTTTGAATATAAGATTAGTTATGGTATGTTACAATTATAGTTTCTCAATTTTGCAAACTTGTTCTTAAAAACAACCTATTATATGCCAAGCTTATGTTGTTGCTTTATAGTTTGTCCATATTTTGTTTTTATTAAACTTATATTGTCAATATGTCACATTACTTCCGAATTTTTTTTTATTGCATTACGTGATGAAACGAGCAAAACGTATACCTGATGGTTAGTGCAACGTCTGCCCATAACAAATGATGTGCCACCCAGAAAATTTCTGTGTGTCACTACACTGTGCCCATCACCCTGAGACATAGGTTCTTAAGTCTCATATGCCCAGTGATTACGCTAGCTCACAGTGCCCTTCAAACCGAAACAGTAATGTTTGCACACTGCTGCTTCACGTTAGAATAACTGGCACTCGGGTGGTACCTACCTGGACGGACTCCTGCATAGGAATCCTACCACTTATGCAGGAGTTTATATTAGTTTGATATTTTACACCAATTTCGTAAAATATCAAACTACACATTATGATACAGTTACTTTACACTTTGCACAATTATAGACTTTTCTACTCATTTTAAATTGCTTAAATGCTTCATAAATATTGAGCTTTATAGATTTATTTTATAGTTTAGTAGATGTATAAGCGGTAATCAGAAATTCAATCTTTTTTTATGTAATAATTTTGCTAATTTGTTATTCATAATAATTAGATATACTTGGAGATCATTTATCTTCTTCTTCTTTTAGTTTTGGCCTCTCTTATTAGAAATCTGCCAGTGTCAAGTCAGCAATGGGAGTTATAACAAATAACTTTGCAAAAAAATATTTCACGGAATGCTGGTTTTGTCAGAGACAAACCAACAAAAAAATTAAATATTTTTACAACATAACACCAGAATAAGTTTACAAATGTAGTACACAAGGGTCAACAAATAAGGTAAATTAACAGGACGAGGAATGTTATCAAGAGGATTGTATAAGGAGTATCTAAGTTTAGGGCAGCTGTAGAATAAATGATTTTCAGAGCCTTCGACCAGTCCACACTTGCAAATAGAATTATTCCTAATCCTTAGTTTAGCCAGATGGACTGGTGTACAAGTGTCCAAAGCGGAGGCAGCAAACAGTTGATGTGGAAAGTTTACTGGCTTCGCGGTACTGAAAGAACCAGGGTTTTGTATAAATATCACCTTGGACCATGGCATACTGTTTACTTTTAATACATTTTGAGTGCTGAAAAAGAAATTGCCGTGATGTCATTAATGAAGCCATAGGAAGTAGGCCCTGTGTGAAAAGGAGGGATTGGGAAAGAGATGTATAGCCTTATTAGCTAAAAAATCTACATATTCATTACCTTGTATCTTGCAATGGCTCGGTATCGATGCCAACACAACTTCTTTTACTTAGTTGTTACTTTTTTGTGGCAGTCAAATAGTTATTTTGATATTAAGAATAGTAGGAAGATTTGTTTTAGAAAAAAAAGGGTTAGAGATAAAAGCTTGTAGACAGCTAAGAAAATCTACCACCCCATCTCATCCCGTGGGTGTCATAAAAGTCGACAGAGGGAAAATTAAAAGCAGAAGATGGATGAAGAAGATGGAAATATACCTAGACTTAAAACGCTGATTCCCATATCACATAATTTTAAAAATTTTTTTTTACACTAAATAATTAGGAGTTATAGGTTTTAAAATAAAGTAAATTAATCGTAGTTTGTTGATGTATGAGGCACTTCTGTGTGATAATTCAGTAGTCTAGTATATCTCTTATATAAGACTTCAAACTTTATTCAATTCTCATTCAAATCTCTAATGAAATGATAAGTTACGGGAATGACAAATATAATAGGGAATGAATGTCTACAAATTTTAATTTATTAAGAGGCATAATTATCAAAATATATCAGTATCTTTCAATATAATTTATAGATTTCAGAGGTATTTTTTCATGGCACGTATTTTTTATAATTACCACAATAATCATAAAATTAAATTCTGTTAAAACACTGCCTCGTGAAAGATGATATTCGAGTAAGTCAACTAAAAATTTAAGAACACTTAATATTGGACTAAATGGAGCAAATAATACCGAAAAGTTGACTCAGGCTAAAGCGAAGATTAAAGCTACGACGAAGTAGAAGACTAATATTTTGGCTTGCATTTATTTGAAGTTATCACTGGGGTGCTGTTCGATGTTGATGGCTCGGCGTAAGCTTGGGAAATTACCGTAGAATCAAGAAGATCTTCGAAATCCTTGGCAATATTATGAAATGAGAAATAAGCTTTAACACTTGGAATAACAATAGATTTCGAGGAGAGACGGCGTTTTTTTAACGCAAGAAGGTATTCAACATTCAAGCAAATATCAGAAAGATTAGTGATTTTTTCGAATCAACAATTGTTTTTTTGATATATAATTTCGGTGATGTAATTGCTATTAGCCTTTTTTGGCTTTTACAGCTTCATCGGATACTGTGCTCACGGGCCAGGGGCCCGCGTGCCAGGTTTGGTTTGACCCAAACATAAATAAATAAGTTTTTTTGATGAAAGGCGGTGTAGGTAGGGAACATTCAATGTTCCTTTAAAAGTGGGAATATAAGGTGGAATGAACGCTTGAAGTCTTGTGATGACTGCTTCGTCTATTACCTCAGTCTGGATATTAATTTTGCGCAGTGCAGTTAAGAAATCGGTAAAACTTCCAATGTCATGACCATACGTGACTAGGCGATCAACGGTGGTCCTTACAGTCCCTCCTACACAATCTGGGGCATTTTTGCCATGGCCTGACTCTATATAATTCCATGTTACAGTTTCTAGCTCGTCAAAGTCATCGCGCAATTTGGATCGCGCAAATCAAATTAAAAAATAAATTTGTTACGGTACTGACTTGATGGTCCATCAGACATAAAATGAACTGTATTAACGAGCCGAGACTTTTTTTTGATGTAGTGAAGTAAGGGTATCAAATTAGCCCAGATGGTGGGAGCGTGATTTAGAGATTCGCTGACTGTGCAAAAACATCGAGGTTATATTAAAACACCAGTTTCCGTGTCACACATTTACAGAACTGATGTGTGTAAGCTGACCTGCTGCCGACTGCCTCCAAAAGGAACTGATTGTACTTCTTGGTCGTATTTAAGAGTGTGATTTTCACTCCAGTCACAATGGACGATTGCCACATACATTTTAAGATGAGATTTAATTTCGTTAATGCTATTAATTTGCGCAATCATATTCCCGACGTGTGACAGATATTTCGGCATTGTATCTTCTAATTTCAGTATTACATCACGTGGTTTGCTTTTGAAGTAAATGTCTTTCCATTTTTTCTTTTTGTGATCCACTCAATGTAGGAAATATTTTTTAAATTGTCGAACTCCAGATAGTCAATTCTCCGGTCCCTGCATACTTCACATGATAGTACAGCAATTTACATCAAAATCATTACAGCACAAAGTTTTTGCTATAACGCTCGGGTTGTGTTCTTTAATAATATTTTTTCTATGTAAAGCAGTGAATAGCAATTCCATGTTCGCGTGAATCTTACACATACAAGTGTCCCTTCGTTTCTGTGGATAGCAAATCCAAAAAGTTACGAGCTGTTACGATAGAAGGTTGCATACCTTACATGTATCTCTGGCTAAACCATTTTCCACCCATTAAATCGTCCATTAAATCGTCTAAATAAGTTGATTAGAGTACCTGACAAATACCTTTTCATAATTCTGACTCCAGACTCCAGACCAGTTCATAGAACAAATTTTCCTTTCTATAACGAATACAATATAAATTAATTTATTACAACAAAAAACCTTACGCGTATTTTACAGGCCTTAATTACAACACAATGTTATAATATTAATCTAATTTCTCTTCGAGAATATTAATTAAATAGTAAAATGTTTATTTTTTAAGTTAAAATTCCATTACGAGAGACCGAAACTTAAAAAATTAAATAAATCAAGGGGGCGAAGGTAGTCAAGACATTATTTTTTACTAAAAATATATAAAATGAAGTGTATGATACAACACATAGTCATAAAACAATTTAAAAATCATTCCCCACAAAATAATTTCATTCTCCTATCGATGGAAAAAACGGAATGAATTCTTGGGGAATGAATTTATTTATAAAAAAATGACACAAACTCGCTAATGTTTTCTTTTATTTACGCGAATATTACACATTTAAATAAAACTACTTTTTTACGGATTTTATCGCGTTTAATTTTGAACTATTTTTACCCGACGTTTCGGACGCTTTATAGCACCCATGGTCACGGGGGGACTGAGGTGACAGTTGTCCCGATGTCATAGTTAACCCGGAGTACCTTCAGCTTTTAATTATTATTTTTAGTCCGATCTACGCAGAAAGAGCTTACTGTGTCTTGAAGCCTTGCAGTGGTATGCTTGGTTTTTGATTTAATTTTATTAATAATAGGATCCCAAGCCGGTGGTAATACCCAACCATCTTCCCTATTGAAATTAGGATGTTTTTTAATTTCAATAGCCTCGCGAATCATCCTTGGTAGGAATCGGTGTTCTTTTGCAAGGATTTGTGGTCTATCAAATCTGATGAAACGTCGGGTAAAAATAGTTCAAAATTAAACGCGATAAAATCCGTAAAAAAGTAGTTTTATACAAACTCGCTAATTATATAAAACAAGAGTTAAAAAAATCTGTATCTAGATAATATTTGGTGACTAATTGGAATATATTAAAACAAATGTAATAATGAATACACATACCAAGTTGCGAGGCACTCCGGGAACGAAAATTTTTAGAACAAAATTTCTCTCTACTTAAAAAAAATTAATAATTGTGTTTAGACGGCCGTCAACAGATTCCTCTCCGATGGCTAGACGAAAATTGTTCTAAAAGCCGGCTTCGCCAATGGGCCTCACCAGTCAGTAGACTACGGGGATGCAAAATTTAACCGTTTTTCGATGTATTTTGGGTAATGATGATTTGGTAAATACACAAATCCATCTTGTCATATAATTTTAAAGAAAAGAAATAGGGTTTTATTAGTTTAGGATGTTAATTTCAGTTTATTATTATTTTAGTAATTTATACTTCTGTGAATTTTTTCTGTATAGTTTCTGTTTTCTGAAGCAAAATCGCGGTATCGGTGTGTGTGAAATGACTACGGGAATGAAATCGAACACCTATATGGAGAATCTCTAATTTCTCAATATTTTTAGAAAATTCGTGCCATGCTTTTATTAAAGATTCCATGTAAAACATGTTTTGCAACAATATTTGAAACATTTACACATTTGACAAAAAATATCTTGAAAACTCTTTTTTTTGTGTGATATGAGAATCATTAAAAAATGTCCATGAGCAAAAACACATACGACTTTTTAAACAGGCCAGCAATTAAAAGCCTCGGCTTCGTCATACGTATTTGTACACTTTTTTCAAATATTCACAATTATATTTAATATACTTTGTCTATTCATCATATTTCTTATTTCGTTATTTTATTATTTCGTAAGTTGTACACAAAATTCCGCCGTGTGGTAGCGGCCTAAGAGAATCTACCACCCCATCCCATCCCATGGGTGTCGTAAAAGTCGAAAGAATGAAATTAAAACCAGGAGATGGGCAGCAGCATCTTCCTGGAACATGAGAATAAATAAACTGCGGTTGCCAACCCGCCTGCCAAGCGTGGCAACCATGGCAAAATTCCTCCAAAAATGAAAGCTTTTGTAGCAATCTACGGGGGAGGCCTATGTTCAGCAGTGGACTACTGATAGACTGAAATGATGATGATGAGACAGCTAAGGGAGTCTGACAAAATTGAAGTCCTGTCTAGACTGTGGGAATCTGCATAAGAGACAGCTCCGAGTATTGATATTGATTTACCTGTAAAAACTGATGAATTAGGAGGAGACTTATTACTTAATATGATTTTATATATAAGGAACCAGACTGCGGATCACACACAATCATTAAATATCATTTATTAGAACACTTAATTATAACGTACTGACACACTGACAGTGCCAAATAATAATAAATGTATTGTTTTTGTTAATTTATCTGTGGCAATAGTTGGGAACTTTTTGCCAATCTCAATGTTATTTCAGCCAGAAATCAAAGCGATCGGAAAACAACCGACTTTTAGCCTTTTTTTATTTTTTTAATTTGGCATCGCGCGGTTTGCGCATATGCCACTGACAAAACCAGGGAAACGTTTATCACGATGTAAAAGGACATTACTCACGGAATTGGATAAAGATCAGATAGGATTACTATGATAGAATAGGTATATGGATTTATAATTTCAAATTATTATTTAACAGGAAAATATATAAAGCTGGAGACTTTTAGCCTTATTAGCTTTAATTATGATGGTTAGGTATATTCGATGTTTACCTTTAAATGTGCTTTTGTTATGATTTCTTTTGTAAAACGACAGTTTGTATTTTTTTGTTCTTTGATATCATACTTAACATTGTATGTTTTACATCAAATTTTTGTCCGCTGTGTAATCTAATAGTCAACTGATAGATAGGATAGTATAGCATAGTATTTTTTTATTTTTTTTATTTATCTATATTTATATATTTCAATATCGTACATCTATCTATTATTATATTATGTCTGATATATAATCTCATTATTCCGCTAATGATAACAGCGATAATGACCTTTCCTTCAATTCAGTTAATAATTCTATAAATGGTAGCACATCCCATTTACACGAACAACTGGACGGAGTTTTTCCAAGTAGCAATAAGTTTTTGAATTTATGTCATATTAATGCTCAAAGTATACCACTTTTCCAAACATCGTTTTCAACGGTCTGTATTAATGCAATATTAATATCCGAAAGTAGGCTAAAGCCAGCCTTGCTGTCAACGTTGTGCCCCTTGCCTGGATTGGTTTTGGTTTGAAATTACTTAAATGAGAAGGGTTTGGGGGAGGGGGGGGGGTAGCCGTCTACTTGCATGCGTCACTTTCGCATAGGGTGGTGTATGCTTCTCCACCTCTATATAGCCCTTCCGCGGAGTTTTATTTTTGAAAATTGATGTCAAGGGTACAAAGAGGATTATGGGGGTAGTATATTGTCCACCCGCCGCTAACTATTTCGCATCATTGGAAATGGCTCTGGATGATATTTGCATGATCAAGTGTAACTTTAACACTGACCTTTTAAAAAAATGTCGCCGTTCTAATAAACTTCAGTTAATCGTCGAGTCGGTCAATCTCTCCATTCTCATTGCAATATTGATACGAGTACCAATGACTAATTGATTTACCTAATTATAACCGCTTCTCATTAAAACATATGGTTAAATCTCTGCTTCGGGGTTCTCACGTCATGGTCTTATATTTGCTTCATACCAGCTTAAACCTCCTAAACACAAGGAACGCGATACTACATTTACGCAGCTTTTCAACAGTAAATTTCGGCAAGCTTAAGCTTGATGCTTTTGTTCGATTTAAGAAACGTCGCACTGTCTTTTTTTCTCTTGAACTGAGAAAATGTCTCAACTTGGGTTGACGTCGAGACTGGCGTTCCGCAAGGCGGAATACTCTCGCCTATAATTTTTTCAATTTTAATAAACTTCATAACTTCTTCTATCAATCCCCCAAAGTGCCAAGGTAGTTCGAGGATGCTGACGACGGTTGACTATGTTAATTTACCTCCAATATAATGCTATAATAATATTGTGATACCATACAGTAATGTGGTAAAAAAATCTAGGTCTGATCATAGATAACACTCTGAGTTGGAGAGTTAATGCTACCGACATTAGCCGCAGAGTCCCTGCTACCTTGCGGTCTCTTTATCGCTAAAAACATTTCCTTCCTTTCAAATCAAAGTTGATGCTAGTAGTACAGACGCTTATTTTACTCATAATTGATTATGCAGATGTGTGTTACCCAGATTTATCCCAAGATCTTCTGAACAAGCTGGAACGCCTCCTTAATAATTGCATCAGGCTTCAGACTTCGCCTTACGAAAGTATGAGCATATTTCCCAATATCGATCTGAGCTAAATTGGCTTACTATCAGACATTCTAGAATACTGCTTGTTCTTTTCTCCATTTTATATGATCCATCTTCACCTTCTTATCTCAAGGATAAATATTATTATTAAAATTGAGTATCTTTCCTTATCTCATGATAGACTACTTCGATACTAAAACTTCGAAACTTCGATCGCCCTCTAACAATAAGATTCGTATTCCAACGCATTTCACCGGGTTCTATTGCAACTCCTTTACTGTTCAGGCCACACTTCTTTGGAACTCCTTGCCCGACGACACCAGAAACACTTCAAGTAAATGTGCCTTCAAAAGGTTGATTCGTAAGTATTTAATGAATTCGGTTATTACTACCTGAATCATTTATTATCATTAGCAATTATTAGTATATATATGTATTATATATATATATATATATATATATATATACATATATTTATATATATATATATATATATATATATATATAAATATGTATTTGTGCGCGTGTATATTTTTTTTATATGTAAGTTATATTTATATTATTAATATGTATATATTATGTATGTGTAACCTTGGTAAGTACGTGTACTGTTTATTTTTGTTAAGAATTTCAAATTCACTATCACAAGTTCTCATCACACCATGGGTTGGCTGGTAGAGAATGCCTCTAGGCATTAAGTTCGCCCTGTGTTACCTTTTTATTTAAAGGTTTAGCAATAAAGATTAAATAAATAAACTATTGTTGTAATAGCCATGAAAGAAGAAATCTCTTAAATTTGTTTTATTTGCGATGTACATATCTTTGAAGCTATACTGTTGGCAGAACAGAGGTTAGAAGAGCCTTCCTTCCTGTTAAAGATATTGTTATACTTGTAATGTCAACAAAATATTATTTTTAACATCTGGATCTGTTAATTAAATTATTATTTTTTTGATCTTGAACTTGATAAGGAAAGTGTTTGCAGCACACTAACAGTAGTTAAGTTAGTTAGTTAACACTAGTTAGCTGAATTGCGTTTTTATCTTTAAATAATCACTCAGTGTAAGCTGTTGGCTGTGAATTATCACTGACGAGTACATCGTCAAAGGGGGGCCGAAATTTGCTAACGAGTATTGGTCTATCTACAGATAGCTATATATTCTGAACACGACGTCTGCGTGGCTTCGTGATCAGAGCACCTGACTATTAAACCGCGGGTCCTAGGCCCGTATCTCAGCTGGAGCAAATATTTGTGCAAAAACCCAAATTGTTTGTTTTCGGTTTTATTTATGTTGTGATTGTCCCCGTATCCAACACCGATATTTTCGTATGATCATTAAATAGACCGAGGATAGGTAAGGACGAGTGAGTGTTTAGGCGTAAACTCTTATCGTATTATCTTCAGCGCAGTTGAAATGTTCTGGCGGTATTCGGAAGATGAAAATTACTTTCACTCAGAATTATTACACAAAATCAGAACAGTAGGTAACTAATTTCAAATGCACAGCAAGACTTCTGAACACAGTAAGCTCATTCTGCGTAGATCAGATGACCTTGTGTTAAACATATCGGTTCTCCCGTGACCATTGGTGCTGTAAAGCGTTCCAAACGTCTTGTATCAAATAGTTTAAGAAAATGATAAAAGTCGAATGTGTAATATTCGCGTAAATAAATGGATAATTTAGGTCTCAATCTTGACAAATTGTTACCTAAGTTATCCAGACCCTTGATAGTATTACTTACCCTTCTTTAATTTTAATTCCAATATCAAATAATGGTAATACTGCAAGAGCAGTAATCAATAATTTAAAAATAACAAAATCAATTAAGGACAATACGTACATACATACATACATACATACAGTCACGCCTCTTTCCCATAGGGGTAGGCAGAGACCACATCTTTCCACTTGCTACGATCCTGACCCACATCTTTAGCTTCTTCTACTTTCATTCGCGTTTTCACACACGCTCGTCGGTTGCGGGTACTTTTAACGTGACGTTTCCTTAAAAAGTTCACCGATCTAATTGTAATACGCCTAGGTCGACACTTACCGGCTTTTCCATTCACACTTGCCTCATAAATCTGTTTCGTCAATCTCCTTTCATTCATCCTCTCTACGTGTCCAAACCATCTAAGCATGCCTTTCTCTATCTTTTTCACTACATCTTCAATCACACCGCAACGTTCCCTTATCACGCTGTTTCTCACTTTGTCAATCAGAGTTACTCCAGCTATACTTCTCAAACTTCTCATTTCCACAGCGTTAATCCTACTTTCATGCTTCTTCTGCAAGACCCAGCATTCACTACCATACATAAGTGTGGGGACCAGAACTCCCCTATGTACAGCCAGTCGTGCCTTTTTAGATACGTTCTGGCTACACATAAAATTATGCAGAGCCCCATTCACTTGATTTCCTGCTAATACTCTTCTCTCAATATCACAGTCATACTTTCCGTCTCTCGTAAATTTAGAACCCAGGTACACAAACTCTTTCACTTGTTCCACTCTTTCTCCTTCAATCAGAACTTTGCAATCCGACATACTTTCTTCTGTTTCAAAAACCATTACTTTCGTCTTATCTACATTAATTTTCATTCCTTTGCTTTGTAGAGCACCATGCATAATATTAACCATCGCCTGCAACTCCTCCTCCGATGATGCTAATATAACCTGATCATCGGCGTATAGGAGGCATTTGACAGTCAAATCATTCAATCTTAATCCAAACACACTCTCTTTCAAATCTTTTAAGCAATTATCTATGAATAGGTTAAACAGCCACGGCGAAGCCACACATCCCTGTCTAACACCTTTTTCGCTGTTAAACCAGTCTGTGTAAGCCCCGTTTACCCTGACACAAGCACTGGAAACCTTATAGAGTGATTTCAGTGCTCGTATCAAGCTGCCGTTCACCCCATACATATGCAATGTCGACCACAATTCAGTCCTCACTACCCTATCATAGGCCTTCAGCGTAGCAAATTGGCTATTCGCAGCCCACTTTTCGGCCCCACGGGAAACGAGACGTGACGGGTGGCGAACCACATCGCCGCCATTCTGGTATGAGTCGAAATTCTTACTACCCATTGCGTTCCCACGAGCAGCTAGGAAAAATGCTGTCTACCCAAACAGAGTCCCGCATGCTTGAGTAAGGCTAGCCTTATTCTGGGGTCGCCGGTCCCAGGGCAGGTCGGCACGCTAACGACTAGGCTCGCCCCTAGCCACGCAGCCATCGGTACGGCAACCATTGGCTTGGCGGAGTGGAAGGGAAAAGGATTAGGTAGGAAATGGACTTGGGGTAGGGAATGCGGGAGTTTGAAAAGGAACGATAAGGTGTAGGATACTACTATCTCGGAAGAAACAGGGGGAGACAGCAGTAGCTCGGGAGGCCGGGGTCGCTTACCCGGGTACCACCGTATTTGCCGGACAAGGCAAAACTAGGTTAAGTACTCCCTGGACAATACTAGGATTTATTAATTTAAATTTGAAGACCCATTTCACAGGTATAACAGTCAATACCATCAGCCGATGGATAAAAACCGTTTTAAAATAAAGTGGTGTGAATACATGTGATACTTTTTACTTTTACAGAACTAGACAAGCTTTTACTTTAACAGCTTTACAAAGTTGCGTTTCAATACAAATATAGGTTAAGTACTCCCTGGACAATACTAGGATTTATTAATTTAAATTTGAAGACCCATTTCACAGGTATAACAGTCAATACCATCAGCCGATGGATAAAAACCGTTTTAAAATAAAGTGGTGTGAATACATGTGATACTTTTTACTTTTACAGAACTAGACAAGCTTTTACTTTAACAGCTTTACAAAGTTGCGTTTCAATACAAATATTCAATATATATATATATATATATATATATATATATATATATATATATATATATATTCTATATTGAACCATTAAATAAAGAAACAAAAGGCGGACTTAATGCTAAAAGCATTCTCTGCCAGTCAACCTTAGGGGAGTAAGTAAACAGCGACGGCGGTTATTAAAATAAATATAATATTATTAAATAAATAAACGAATATACACAAACATATACATATATACACATACCTAAATACTATATGACATAATATACGAATACAATATAAATAATACATATTATTCTAAACAAAGATACTATATACTAATGATGATGATGATGATAAGATTTTATAATTAAAAATATGAGCAAAGATTTTCTTAGTTATAATAATAGTCTGATTCTACTCCTGACTTTGAATATTTAGCTTATAATATATCTTCCATCGTCGAAGAGAGACAAGACGGCTATAATGGTACAATGAAAGCGATGTTCGATTGAGATTATACCTTGTTGTATCTTCGAAGACGATGGAACCCACCCATCCTTATGGTACCAGACTTAGACCGGAATAGAATCGGACTATATGCTTATAACTGAAATGAGTTGACAGATCGTGTCGCGAACGAGAGTTGACTGATGGGTACTTTCAGAAATTTTAGATCTACTTTTAACTTATGTGACGCCAGTAGGCCGGTGTATAAGGAAGAGAAGAAACAAACGTATATTATCCCTTAATCATCTTCGGATAGATAATAAGGTATAATCTCAATCTAACATAGCTTCCAAAACATTTCTGTAGGCTGTCAATATCCTTCGTATCGAAACAAAGTAATGTTTGTACACTACTGCTTCACGGCGTTGGTACCTACCTAAATGGATTCTAGGAAGGAATCTTACGACCAGTAAATGCTCGTTTGATTCTTCAATAAATATTATAGTTAACAGTAAAATATTAAAAAAAAACTGTATTAATTGTATCAGATCAGATCACAAAGCTGTAAAGATGGAGTTGGACTTCAAAATTTTAATAATAGAATATTCATTAATGTAGACCTCTGACTATGAACAGAATTGACCGATTCAAACGCAACATTAATTTTAAACTTTCTGAGTTAATATTTTCCTTGAATGACCCTGATAGCATAAAGGCCCATGCTATCTCAATGGGAGAACATATCTCCGTCTCGTTCACCCCTGTTTTTGTTATCCAAGAACCTAGATAGGATTCCTATGCAGGAATCTGTCTAGGTAGGGCCTAGGGCTATTCTGCCGTGAAGCAGTAAGTGCAAAGATTATTGTGTTTCGGTCGGAAGGGCACTGTGAGCTACTGATGTATCAGGGTGACGGGCGCATTGTGGTGTTACACAGCATTTGGTATGGGCAGACGTAACGTAACTTATCATAAGGTGAACGATCTGCTCGTCTTGTCCCTTTATCCAATAACAGTAATTTGTAGACTTTCTTCATATTCCAATAAAGATTTGCAATAATACGTATATATTTATCCTTGCTGTATAGCTTCATCATCATTATTTTAGCCTATCACTTGTCCACTACTGAACACATTCCCCCATAGATTGCCACAAAAGTTTGTAGCTGTAATTTTTGGGAAAATTTTCCATAGTTGCCACGCATGGCAGGCAGGCAGTTTTGCAACCGTAGTTTATTTATTCAGATGTTCCAGGAAGATGCTGCTGCCTATTCTGGTTTTCATTTTCCCTCTGTCGAATCTTACGTCACCCATGGGATGGGATTACCAAAAATTACCGAAGCAATACAATTTTTTTAATGGTTTCATCCTTGACTGTTGGCACACTGCACTGAAAAATCTAAAGTATAAGAAGATTAGAGAGTAGATTTAAGAATCGACCAATGTGGATTATCTTATATTTGTGCTGCCAACTTCACGTTTTCAGTCTCGCCCTTTACGTTGTTTATAGTTTAAACTTAAACGCTCAAATCAAAAAGAAACGTTTGACGTACTTTTTAACACTAGGTTTAAGCCGATAGGTGTCCGGCAAAATAGAACAGCACCTACCTCTTTCCTACCGTATTGTACGGACGGCCTGTATTCAGTGCAGAATAACACCACAATATGCAATGCTGTCACTATAACTCCAACGCAATAGGGAGTAAGAATTTTTTGACTCGTACCAAAATGACGGCGTCGTGGTTCGTCACCATTTTGGTACCCGTCACGTCTCTTTTCCTGCGAGGGCGAAAACAGGGCTACGTGAGGCCTCTGCCTACCCCTTACATGGTAAAAAGGCGTGACTGTATGTATGTTTAACACTAATTGAGCTGTTGAAATCATGTCTAAACTGTGTTGTACCAATGTATTTATTTACTCTCATCGCGGCCATAGAAGTTTTCCGTCGAAAATGGCTAAGCCATGGTTAGATAAACAGCAGAATATTGAGTTGCCAAGACAAGTTGACAACAAATACTCCTGTTGGTAATAAATACTCAGTAATGAAGTCGTATTATTAATAAGGTTACATTTGATTTAATTGAATTTAGCGCTAAATGTGACGCTTTTTTAACGAGTTAATATTTAGCGCTATTTAAAAGGCTTGACAGCGCGTTTTCGCTTGGAAGAATAATACAGTGCTGCCAGCGCTGTATTATTCAGTATTTAATTCAGTTAGTGGGAAGTTTCGGAGCTGTTTACACTCTAAGGTTAGTGCTACAATAATATGAGGTTTTAACAGGGCAGCAAATTAAATCGCTATATATTTTTTAAATCAGTCTTTACTAAATTAGTTTATACTCAGGTTTCTAACAGATAAAGCTACTTAATGAATAGAAAAGTAGCATCGATAAGTACTACAATCAATTTAGAAAGACGAAGAGATCAGGTGAATACTGTACAATAATGCAGTATAAAAGAAGAAAGAGATTAAGAAAGATTAAAGATTAGTCGAATTTTGCCTCTTTAGGGTTTCAATGTTTATATATATATTAGGGTTTTAACACATGATCTGCCGTCCTAACAAATGAGTACATTGGTTTATAATTATAACTCTGTATTCAAATACTAGTCTACTACTACTAGTCTTGAGTACTGAAATTAGGTAATTTTCTGTATTTTTAATTATTTTAAACTACCTTTATCTATTTAAAACATAAAAGCGATTTGCCACTCATCACCATATCTCTGAAAGTATAAACTGTTTACTTGAAAATTGGCAAAAATATTTCTTTCTCGATATGGACCGGACCCACAAAGAACGCATTATAGGCATATTTACTATTAAATAAAGGCTACATTACGCCCAGCAAATAAGGAGCTTAACATCTAGTTTATATTAGTAGTTTAAATTACTTAACGTTATCGGTTTGAGTACTTTACTGGTTACGAGATTGATAATCGAGTAGGTTGTTTCGTGGTACAGAATATAAAGATTATTTTACGTACGCAGTTCTTTAGAGCTTCGTAACCATGTTGTATACTAACCATCGCTTTGGGTGAAAATGACCGATTAGGCGCACCCACGAAAATTTTAACATACAACTGATTACGTGCAAAATACATTACGACACACTTCTAGTTTATATATATCAATAGAAAGGGTGTGGTCTTTCATCACGACAACGGTAGATCACACACATCTTTAGCAAATATTTAGAGACTTTGGCTGGGAGGTGTTAAAAATGTGATTAAATGTTAAAAAATATTAATTGTTAAAACGTTAAAGTTATAAATACAACGAATAACTAACTTACTATATTGCTCGTTTTGTTAAATTTACTTGTGCATCAAATTATAATGTTTTTTTAAACGTTATATTTTCATTAAAAGTTAAGCAGTTGAACTTCCGTTAATATTTTACGGATTAAATAAATACGGAATAAAAAAAAGGATATCTAATTAAATTAAACTAGAATCTTTAATTTGCGTTTTCAGAATTAACATTAAGTACGTACCTACCACAAAATAAATAAATAAAAGATTCTTTATACTTTTATACCTTTATTGTCATTTTGATTTCGTTTAAAATTATTAACTACATGTAGGCCACTTATTACTGTACTGTACACTGTTTCTATGTATTTTAATAACTCACTTTGTAACCACACTAAATACAAACAGTTATTAAAATCATAAATTGTGGCTTAACTACTTTTCGTAAATGTATTTGAAATGTTTAAACTACCAAACGTTAAATAATGTGCGGGTCAAGTATAAAACGAAATATTATCATATAACTTTTAATGTTTGATGAATTCATCACAAACATTACAAGTTATTTTTAAAGTTTAAAGAACAAATAAAAGCTATTTCTACAGGAATAAGACTCACGACAATTCTCGATTATAATTTGTGCAATCAAGGCCTAATAAAGATCATAATCGCTTACATTATGAAAACAACAACGCCATCTGTGCCAAAGCCGCTAGAATAAACATATACAAGAGCCACTAGAGGGCATTAATATAAAGAAAATAATCGCTTACTCGAATTAAACATTATCGGTTGTTATTAACTAATAAGGTGGAACTGTTAACGAACATCTCAGTAATAATTAATTAAATTAAAAATATATATATAGAGTTAAATTGATTGTTTAAACCGTTAATGATCACCTCTAGTGTTAATGAATCCACCATATAGTCCTGACCTTGCACCTTCAGATTTCCACCTCTTTAGAATTCTTTAGGTAGTGTTAGGTTAACATCAAGAGAGGACTGCCAAAACTACTTGTCGCGTTTATTACTCAGAAATCTCACAATGTCCACAGCACTGGGATCATGTCACTTCATGATGGAAAACAGTCATCGAACAAAATGGCACATATACAGGGTCATTCGCAATATCCTTTAAATCCCGGCAGGCTGGGCTTAGGGACGATGAGTATATGCCCCAAAATATATAATGAGCCTCGTAGCGTGATACCTGTAGGAGATAAGTCGACTTAAAGAATTTGCTTAAAACTCATAGGTTACACTCATACATTTAATTGGGCGTTTTTCCATTAAGCTGCCATTGAAAGAACTCGCAAGTACTAGGATAACATGAAGCTTAAGGAAAGCTGTTGCGAAGCAAATTTGTTAGTATGACGCTGTAGTTGGGTAACATAAATTAAATGGAGAAGAAAACGTATTTGGAACTTGTCTGGTTCGGGACAACGACTTTATGAGTTAGGGTCGTGTAAAGTTATACAAAACAAATAATTTTAAAGTTTTGTATGGACATTTTTGGCAATCAATTTGTCATTAAAGCTTCACCGTTGTGTTTATCAGATCAAAGTAGCATGGGTAGGTCCCGGGATGTTAAACCAATTATGAATAACGTTGTTGTAATGAAATGTAAATAATCTTTGAAAAAAAAAATGTCTTGAGTTTTCATATAAAATGCGAAGAAACTTTTTCCCCAACATATCGTCATCATTATCATCGCTTAAGTAAACTGCTGAATAAAATATATTTTGTGAAAACAAAAGTTTTGGTATGGGATTAAGAACGCAGAGAGACGAGCGTAGTATTACACAGAAATTATCTGTCTGGGTGACACAGCACTTGTTATTCGCAGACGTTGCATTTACCATCAGGTTAACGTTTTTCTCGTCTTGTCACTTCATGCAATAAAAAAAATCAGTTGGTCATTAGAGTTTTTTGTCAGCCAGCATAGTTACAATACGTGCAGGAGAGGTTAGCATTTCGAGAAAAAGCAGTTGTATTCTCCCTTCAAACCGTACGCACTGTAATTTTATAAATATATTCAGATCAATTATGTAAATATAAGATAAGCTTAAGTTGTCTGATTTAAAAAAAATCCTTACAGAATTCGTGCCGCAGCGTTTTAAACAACACCAATAAAAATACCCAGACTCATAGAAAAATGGATTACATTGCAAGTGTTGGAAAAAGTGTGGTAGAAGCAATCGTTAGAGAATCCAACCTGGGCAGGAATGATTCCGGATCAGCGGACAAGGCTAAAGTGCTAGTAAGAACAGGTGCTGGCGCCCAACCTTTAGGTATCCCATCAGCGATCAAGTCTACTTGTTTGCCCCCACCTCAATCCACAAACCAATAATTTATTTTCTGTTTTTTTTTTAATGCAATAAATGTCGTAGTAATATGATGTTTTGAGCCAATCTTCATATTTTTCTATTTCTATGTAAAATTATTGTTAGCACTTTTCTTAAATTGGTATCTATCGAAGAATAGAATGTATAACAATTCCTAAGAATAAATAACATTATTTTCTATGGTGTTGCGTTTAATTAATACTTAATTAATTTTACTTTAATATCCGAGATTTCATTACTTTATGAATGCCTAGGTCGCTGTGAGATCAATATCGATACGTATTAAAAAATAACATAACATAGGCGTTAATTTATCAAGGTAATGTAATCAATGGTCTATCCCTAAGAAAGTTTTATTTAGAAGTTAGAAATATTGATTTCTAGTTTATTTATTATTTTACTAGTATATCTAACATACAGAGTCACTCCCTCTTATTTTACTTCCCGTACCTGATGATATGCATGTGCTCTAATTACGCTAAATTTGCCAAATTTCAAGTCAATAGTAAGTTAAGTTGTATAGTTTCGGAGATATGGCGGTGAGTCAGTGGTAAATCGCTTTAAATTATAAATAAAGATAGTTGAAAATAAATAAAATACAGACAAAAAAATGACATTATTTCAGTACCCAAGACCATTAGTATTTCACTACAGAGCTCTCTAATTATAAACCAATTTACTCATTTGTTAGTACGGCAGTAGATGCGTTAAAATCCTAAAATAAATATTTACTGGTGGTAGGATTCCTATGCAGGAATCCGTCTAGGTACCACCCCAGTGCCAGTTATTCTGTCGTGAAGCAGTAGTGTGCAAACATTATTGTGTTTCGGTTTGAAGGTCACTTAGAGCTAGCGTAATCACTGGGCATATGAGATTTAAGGAATGATGTGTCAGGGTGATGAGAGCAGTGTGGCATCACACAGAAATGTTCTGGCAGACGCAGCATTTGCTATGGGCAGACGTTGCACTTACCATCAGGTGAAAGTTTTGCTCGTTTCGTCACTATTTAAAATAAAATAAAATCAATATATATCTCTTGAAATCAAAACACTGAGATTTGACACTACTGCTTAATGGCAGAATACTACCAATGAAAACCATAAAATACTACTACTTATTATTTATTTATTTATTTATTTCTGGTAACAGTTGTAAACTATTTTCAAGTAACATATCCAGATTTACTCAACATGCACACTTACACCCAAAACACACACACTGACATAACTTTTGTTGCAATAGCATAGAAATAAGAAATCTCTTCAATTTGTTTTATATGCATTGTTCATATCTTTGAAGCTATACTGTTGGCAGAACAAAGGTTGGTAGAGCAAAGGTTGGTAGACCCTTCCTATCTGTTAAAGGAATTGTTATACTTGGAATGTCAACACAATATTATTTATTTATTTAATTATGGAAACAGTCACAAACTATTTTCCAGTGTCAAGTAACATATCCAAGTATACAATCTTCAAGCAGCAAGATACAAAAATTTTATCGACAGTAAATTGATAGTTGACTTTTACTGAAGATTTGCTGGACTGGTGGAGACAAAACGAAAAGCACAATTTTGGTCTTGAATTGAACTTTCCAATCACTGTACACTTTCAGGAGCACTTGCTGCATAAAAAACTATCAATATTAAACATCAAAGCTCCGAATATATACAGAAATTACAAAATTAAATAAAACACTACTGCCACTTTTCGAGTTGGCGCCAAAAATCCAACACAATATTATTGTTAACATCTGCATCTGTTAATAATATTTTTTTTATTATTTTGAACTTGATAAGGAAAGTGTTTGCAGCACACGAACTCTTAGCTGAATTGCGATTTTATCTTAAAATAATCACTTACTGTTGGGTGGGAATTATCACAGACGAGTATATCGTCAAAGGGGGACCGAAAATTGCTAACGAGTATTTGATCTACTTACAGATAGCTATATATTCTGAATACAACGTCTGTGTGGCTTAGCGATCAGAGAACCTAACTACTACGCCGCGGGTCCTAGGCCCGAATCTCAGCTGGAGCAAACATTTATGCAAAAGCCTAAATTGTTTGTTTTCGGTTCTATTTATGTTGTGATTGTCCCCGTAGTGCTCATATGATGTTGGACTCGGTGTTGGACACCGATCTTATCGTATTATTTAACTTATGTGACGCCGGTGGGAGCTTTTTATATGGGTAAGTGACAAGACTAACAAAACGTTCACTTGAAGGTAAGTGCAACGTCTGCCTATAACAAATTCTGTGCCACCCAAAACTTTTCTTTATGGTACCATACTGCGCCCGTCAGTTCTTAAATATCATACACTAAGTACGAGTATAACTGACTACTGGCGAGCAGGGCCGTAGATTCCCAAGTGCTAGGTGCCTACGTGACGAGCGACACGTACGTTTGTCTACGTACATAGTTGGGAGAGACGTTGGGTCACACGCACACACTATTGATTTTAAAATAATTTTAAGTTTACTTTACTGAAGATTTGTCAGATTAATGGCTGCGGTTTCTGTGGATCACAAAAGATTCCGTTTAGGTAGGTACCACCCCAGGGCCAGTTATTCTGCCGTGAAGCAGTAGTGTGCAAACATTACTGTTTTTCAGTTTGAAGGGCACTGTGAGCTAGCGTAATCACTGGGCATATGAGACTGAAGAACTGATGTCTCAGGGTGATGGGCGCAGTGTGGTGTCACACAGAGATTTTCTGGGTGACACAGCATTTGTTATGGGCAGACGTTGCACTTACCACCAGGTGAGCGTTTTGCTCGTTTCATCACTTTACAATTAAAAAAAAAAGATAACTGCGCGAAGGTCGTCGAAAAAACGAAAAATTTTATTATAAAACTTTAGCCGATATATCAGAATTGATACTATAATTGATAATAATAAATAAATATATTTGATGATGATTGATAATAAAAGGTACTTCTAGGCGAAAATGATCAATACAGCATCTCCTCCAGCGAATCGAAGTCTGACTAGTTTGAACCCATTCCTTAATATTTGTTTTATTGTTACTTTTTATTTAATTATTAATATTGGTATTTTATATTTAATATTTCACCGAATTTTACTAGTTAAATTCAGAAATTAGAAGCTAGACAAACAAGTAATGAAACTTATTTACTTTATTCCTGAGTCGGCGGGAAAAAGCAAATAGAGCAAGCTTATTGATAAGATCCAGCTGAATTTTGGCCCGAGCCCGAGTTCTAACTGTTTCCGTCGAGCAAGTGACGATGCTGTAGATTTTTTTGTTCTGCCCGATGTCGCCGCACTTTTACGAATTTGACCGTTACGTCAAAGTGACTAGAGGTCAGCTGCAGGGAGGTGCAATCTAGATGATTTTCCATATAATCGCGTTGCCGACGCATTAAAACACGATGAGGCGGCGTTTTTTACATAATTAGGCCAATTAAGATCCGACTCGAAGGACCAGATTTTTATAGGGAACCGCCAAATAAAGTACGCGTCGTCTGGTGCTATCGAAATGGTTGAACTGACTGAGGCGCCAGCCAACTACCCGAAAGTATTTTATTTTATTAAATGTATGAAAACATCGAAATCGTTTTATAATACATTTCCAAATACCGACATTTGAAGCAATTTATAAAACAGATAATAAAAGTTGACAATTTAATAGCCGTGTAGTGGCGGCTCGTTAAAATAATACTACCACTCCATCTCATCCAATGGATCTCGTAAAAGGCGAGTAAGGAATTAAACTGCACTGTGCACCCAACAGCGCATGGTGGCGATGGGCTCACGACTTATCACACCAAGTGCATTATATTGTTTTGGTGAAACGTGGATTGTGGCAGTCATCTGTTTTGCAGCGAGTGCCCAGTCTCTGACTAACCCTTATGGGATACAGTCGTGATCTTATGTATGTATGTATATACAATTTAAAATAATTGTAGGTTCAAATAAGTTTAAATTTATACACATATATATGCCATTTAACCTACCTAAAAATGTGCATGTAAGGAAAGCGCGGGTCGTCTACAATAGTGTTACTTATTGCCCATCACTAGTCATAGCCAACTGTCAGACGTCAGCAGCGCATTCTCTCAGTGTCCGGACTATAGCTAACAGTTTCATTTAGACCTCAGTAACATTTGCACACTACTGCTTGACGGCAGAAAAAGTGGCAGTGCGGTGGTACCTATTCAGCCTATCACCAGTAAATTATGGTAATTTTATTTTTACATTTTATGCAATTGAAATTGTCAGTTCTTAATGAAGTTAATACTTCACTATAAATGTTAACAGCTGCAATAACATTTGGAAATTAAGGTTACTACAGGTTAATATAAAGAAATATCTCCAGTTCCAGTCATACCAAGAGTTGGCCAAGAGTTGCTTTACCTCATAAGTTAGCACACATCTTAATAACTACCGCTAAGGAAAATATACACAATGATAAGGCACAATAAAGGGGAACGTTAAAAAAAGGCAGAGTATAGAAATAATAACGTGTATAAAATATAAAAACAAATAATAATCAGACATTAAGTAACAAACTGATAAACATATTTTAACATCGACTTTAAGAAGTTTTTAATGAAATTTTATTAAAAATAATCCAAATAAAAATAGAAAACACTGTTTTCTCTATTTTGTGGGTACACAAGCAATGTTGTGAATTAAAGATTACTAAGATTTTTTGACTATTAATAAATGAAAGACTAATAGGGTGTCTTTCCCCCTCGTGCTCTAACTAACGTTTCCATCCTTCTGGGCATGCTGCGAATTATGTTATCTATTGTATTATGGGACAAGCTCTGCCACTCTTTAAGTAATGCGTTTTGCAGTTCGCTCAGGATGTTGGGGGTGGTATTCTGGATTTAACACTTTTCTTTAACAAGTCCCAAACATGCTCTAACTCTATAGGATTTATATCCGGAGATTTTGCAGGTCACTGCAACACTGTTATACCCACATGGTTTAGATATGCTTCGACTGAGCGAGTGCCCGAGCATTATCCTGCATCAGAATAAAGCCGTCATCATTATAGGGGCCAAATGGCACAACTTGTTGTTCTAAAATATTCCTGATGTACCTATTAGCAGTCATATTCCCCCATTCGACCATCACTAACTCCGTACGAGCTTCGAAATTTATTTCTCACCACACCAAAACAGAGGCGCCCCCATATGCCACCGTATTTTCAAAATTAGTCTGAATGTTTCGTTCTCCTGTGCGTCTCCATATTATCTGCCTTCCGTCGATCTGGGTTAAGATCACTCTACACTCAGTCTCAAATCAGTGAAAAATGGTTTATGGTTGGTTTATGTTCCAAAAACGATGTTCGCGTGCAAAGTTTAACAGATGTAAACGATGGTGTCTCTCAAGTTTTGGAGCTTTGGCAGGTGCATATGAACCTATGCCCACTTCTTCAAATCTTTTGCTAACTACACGCTCGCTCACTAGCGTTCCTCGCACGACTTCAAGCTCAATTCGGGCCTGCGCAGCCGTTACCCGCGTGTTCCTGCCAGCTCGAAGTTGTAAAAAACGGTCATCCCTCTTCGAAGTGCACTTATTCTGCCTTTGCCCTTCCTCACAAGAGAATCAGTCAACTGGTACCCTCTAATACTGCGATGAATCGTTGAAATTGATTGATGCAGTCTTGCGGCAATAGATCTGTAAGAATGACCTTCGCATATCTTCGCATTTCATCTGCCCTTATAATCTCTGGTGGTGTTAAATCGGGCATTTTTAGTTTATTTCTGAGGAAAAAAAACCTTTTACTAATAAAATTGAGAATTTATCGAATTTATAAAACTTTTAAATGTCTCCTCGGACCGAGCTCGAACCACTAACAAATCAGTATTCCTGGGAAACACAAACAAACCGATGAAAAAAATTACAGTCGCCTTAAGTTCCATTTTTAAATTAAAGTTCTCGGTGTTTTATGAAATATTATGAAAAATAATGTTTTTTCGCGTTCCGCTAATTGTGCCGGTGTGTATAAATAAAAGATAACTTTTTTAATAACTTAGCTTTTGGAAAGAAGAAAGTTTTTTATCTTTTTCTATTCGACTACTTACTATTAATTTAGTACAGTTAAAAGTCTTTTTGTCTAAATAATTGAAATGATGAAATGTAAGTATTTGCTTGAAAGTAATGGTCAAAGTACCAACTGCCGTCGAACTTTCACAAACTACAAGGAAAGCGATTTTTTAGGTTAGTTTCTAATCAGACTGGGAGTCAGTCCAACTCTATTATTAACGAGCTTTGCCTGTAGCTATGTTCGAGTGGAGTTTTAAATTCATGTAAATCGGAGGTAACGTTCAGTGATAAGGTTACAGCAGACATCAATTTTTTTTACTAGTTTAACTTTGTATATTTTGTATATCTTTGTTCTTAATAACATTCGTCATCAGAAAAATCTTTTCAAAGGGTAAAGGCCTGTGTTTTCTTAGGCTTGAATTGGACCCATATGCAAAAATTAATAAAATTCGTTCATTAAAAAAATATGTGAAATATTAATTTGATTTTTCCACCAAATTTCAGATTCATTTCGAGCCTGAATCTCATCCAGCCCTTTTTCGTCCAATCTCTCTCCAATCTCTCATCCAACCCAGCCAATTTGCTCTTTATCAACTTAATAGTCTCAGTCGGCTCGGTTGGCGCAGTGGTTAAGCGCTTGACTTCTGCGCCGCGGGTCGCGGGTTCGATTCCCGCACGGGACAAATATTTGTATGACCTACAGATAGTTGTTCCGGGTCTGGGTGTTTGTGCATGTGGAATTTATGTATGTAAAACGTACCCACGACACAGGAGAAATCCTACTGTGGGGCATCGTTTTTTTAAACAAAAAAAAAAAAAAAAAAAAAAAAAAAAAAAAAAAAAAAAAAAAAAAAAAAAAAAAAAAAAAAAAAAAATAGTTTAACGGCTCCGCTATATTGCTATTACTGCACTATTACGCTGAATAATTTGTAACGCTTTCGAATGTCTGCCCCGTATTCTGCCTTGAACTATAGCAATATCACAAGTGAAATTAATGCTAAAAAGGAAATAATGTTCGAAAATTAATCGTTAATGTAATGTACACAAGAATATTTTAACTTTTTAGTCACGTACTAAAGAAAAGTTTTTCGAACTATCCGAGACAATCTATGAATTGCATAAAAACTTTGAGTCGCTATATATTGAACGAATTAATAAACTACAATTAGAAATTTATTCGAAATATAAAACTGATTTCAGTTGTTTGAGTTCCTTGGAGAAATTATACTCTACTATAAAATACACACGCTATAATACTGTAAGCAATTGTAATCGTCATCATCATCATTATTTCAGCCTATCACTAGTCCACTGCTGAACATAGGCCTCTCCCAAAGATTGCCACAAAAATATGTAGCTCTCATTTCGGAGGAATTTGGGGGCAATTGTAATGGTAATAATAAATTGGAAATCAATCCGTCAATCTTTAATAATACAAATGTTTTTAAATTTTCTCTGACAGAGACATTTGACGATAAACCGAAAAGTGGCATATTTTTTACGAAATATTATGTAATAATGTTCATTTCGAACCGACTCGCAGCGTGTGCCATCGACTTATTCGTACAAAACGACGAACAATGGTCAATACATCGTGTATTCGGTCGATTGTGTGACCTAGTGGTCAGAGTATCAGACATCTACGCCGCGGGTCCTGGGTTCGAAACCCAGCTGGATCCCACATTTGTGCTATAACACCAATTGTTGGTTTTCGGGTTTGGTTGTGTTGTGATTGTCTCCATTTTTCTGATACTGCATCTTATCGCATCAGCGTTACATCGGGCGCGGGTACTCATTCTCATGAGACGAGTGATTGCCTCTGTGTTTTCGCGTACACTTGTGGCACTATAATATCCCCTGCGCTTTTGATAGCTCTCGACAATATTTGGACGTTCTCGCCGTAGTCGAAATCAGCCAGGATTTCATCATCATAATTTCCATGTTCAGACAGTATTTCGGCAATTTCTTAATAAACAAATTACATTTTGTTCAAACCAATTTTTGATTAATTATAACTATATTCAACCTTAAATTTGTCCAGAAGTAATACTTATGTCCAAACTTTTTTGTTTATTTTTAACGTAGTAAGTAGGGATAAACGATATAGTGCGATAATACAAAACATCTTCAGCTATAAAGCTTTTACTTGAGGAACCCTTTGTTGTATGAAATAATATCATCGTGTATATAAGTTCAAGGGAATATTCTCATCACCTTTTTGTCTTTCTTGACCTTATACATTAGACCTTAAATATTGTAGGACAGTTTGTTTTTTGACAATATTTGAAGTGTATATTTTTCACATTGAACGTAATGCCTAGTATGCGTTTTTCAGATTGTAAATTAATATTGAAATTTTTATATTCCTAAAAAGTAATAAATGCCTGATTCTATTAAAAATCGTTTTTGTAAGTTCTGTTTGAATTCTAGAACAATCTATTTCTAATTCAAGGGCACATTTTAATAGCTAGTCAACAGTAGATGCTGCGTATGTAACTTAAAAGACTGGTGGTATAATTCCAGCTACAAAAAAGTGAACCATGACATGGATATGAGTTCGGCAAAGGAAGGCGTGGTAATGGATTTAGAAGGCATAATTGATAATTTTTACAATGTTGAAAACTACTAGTGGCTACTTTGATTAGTGGTCAGAGTGTTTGTTGTGTGTACCTGTATTTGCGCGTAACCTCGCCTTGACCTCGTAATATCTTCTACGAAGTTTATTAATTACGTAGAAGATATTACGGTGCAAAATAGCTTCTCTCTAGATTCTAACACAAAATCAGGTCTAGAGTTACTTATTGCTAAAATACATGCTGAGACAACTTTAGAGGTGGTCACTCGTCTACTTCTCACAATCTAGCTCCGAACACATGGTTTTAGAAACGAGCTGGTCACTGTATTCTTTTACAATTACTCGTAACCTTTCGTTTATCGATAAATGATCAAATCAGAATGATGATGATAATGTCCTCCGGGCCGATTTCATCGTATAGAGGCACACGGAAGCAGTCACTCAATCCTACGGACGATTACGTCTTGTCGGGTGTAAATCCAATTTAATTTGTTAAAATAATGAAAATAGTTAAAAACATGGAAATGCTTTCAGTCCGTATATTGGTAAAATAAGTAAAATAGTGTGCTTAATGAGTACACACAGTATGTTCGGTGGCCGAACGTGAAATAAGTCATGAAGTTATTGCAATTATAAAAATAATGAATTTGAGTCAATAAATATTGACTCCAGAGAGAAGAAGTTTTTTTACACTCACACGAGATTAAAAAACAAGAAACTAAACTCATAAATAAATGTGAAATAAATTTCAATGAATTTATTAACTCGGAAGGACATGAAATGATAATAAACCATCTAGATTTATACATATTAACAATCAGAAATTGATAAGTTGATAGAAAAATACAAACCAGTCTTTGTTAAGGATAAATACGAGTATGACGTCGGTACTGTCAAACATTTTCCAGTTTCTAGAAACAAGAAAAAATATTCGCCAATTTCTAGAAAAAATATATTCTCATCGTAAATTTGTACCACACTGTGCAAATATCCTGGACCCGTTACACAATTTATTAAGGAAAGATGTGAAATTCATATGGTCCGCAGAATGTCAAGAATCATTTGATGAAATAAAAACATTGCTATGTTCAAAACTAATTTTGAATATAATGTGTTCTTTTATTTACGCGAATATTACACATTTAAATAAAACTACTTTTTTACGGATTTTATCGCGTTTAATTTTGAACTATTTTTACCCAATTCAAAATTCAATTTACAATGGAGTTAGAGGCAAATAACTCTTTAGCTTTTCTGGATGTGTTAGTAATTCGGAATCCTAATAACACCATTGTGTCACACTGTGTATAGAAAAAAAGACCCATACAAATAGGTATTTAAATGGTGAATCTCACCACCATCCTTCACAGTTAGCTACCGTGGGTAAATCTTTGTTTCAGAGAGCAAAAGGGATCTGTGACAGTAAACACCTGGCCGCCGAGCTTCAGCATGTCAAGCAAGTTTTGCAAGACAACAAGCTTCGGGTTCCGCGCCTTCGTCGCAGTGACCGAGTGAAGCCGGCCACAGTCGAGCGTGTACCTGCTGTTCTTCCATATGTCAGAGGAGTCACGGACAAGATTGGCTATATCTTGAAGCGAGCTTCTATAAGAACGTTTTTCAAGCCGCCGAAGAAGATAAGTCAGTTTTTACCATCTGTCAAGTGTAACATCCCTCTACAAGATGCAGGAGTACACAAGCTGGATTGTGAATGTGGTCTCTCTTACATAGGGCAAACTAAAAGATCCATTAAAACCCGCGTTAAAGAACACATAGCTGATGTGAAGCATCGACGCTCTAGGAAGTCTGCAGTTTGCGACCATGTTCTGGATCATCCCAACCATTACATCAGATTTGATAGACCACAAATCCTTGCAAAAGAACACCGATTCCTACCAAGGATGATTCGCGAGGCTATTGAAATTAAAAAAACATCCTAATTTCAATAGGGAAGATGGTTGGGTATTACCATCGGCTTGGGATCCTATTATTAATAAAATTAAATCAAAAACCAAGCATACCACTGCAAGGCTTCAAGACACAGTAAGCTCTTTCTGCGTAGATCGGACTACAAATAATAATTAAAAGCTGAAGGTACTCCGGGTTAACTATGACATCGGGACAACTGTCACCTCAGTCCCCCCGTGACCATGGGTGCTGTAAAGCGTCCGAAACGTCGGGTAAAAATAGTTCAAAATTAAACGCGATAAAATCCGTAAAAAAGTAGTTTTATTTAATTTTGAATATCTTTGATCCTGAACTACCAATAAAAATTTACACGGATGCTAGTATCAAAGGAGTGGGAGCGGTGTTGAAACAAGAAGATAAAAATGGGGACAGTAAGTCAGTTGCTTATTTTTCAAAAAAAGTAACTGAAGCTCAAAAAAGAAGAAGGCAATATGTATTTAGAATGTCTAGCAATAAAAGAAACTGTGAAATATTGGCAGCACTGCCTTATGGGAAAAGAATTTTTGGTACACTCAGATCATAAGCCGTCAGAAACCTTTTGAAAGGCGTGAATTTTAATATTTTACCAGTTGAAGTAGAAGTTAAGATGTACAAAAGTATATCTGAAAACAGATAGGAAAATAGCTCTTGAAAAAACAATAAAATCTCTCGATTAAAAAAAAATCACCTGTACAGGGAAGTATATGAATTGGAAGTGGGAGATAGAGTCTAAGTGGAAAACGGAAATTGACTAAATAGGAAGAAAATGGATGAATTAGACCATACAAAATTCTAAAGAAGGTTTCCAATTCAATCTGTGAAGTTGATGCCGGACACAGGAAATCGGAATAAAATCTCTACCATATTACAAAACTATTTCCAGTGTTTGTTAGTTAATGAACAATTACATATATTGTCTGCTTTGCAATTGTTCCTTTTTTAGGGGGGAGATGTAAAGAAAACCACTTCACTTATATACGACCGCTTTTCTTAAGTTTGTATTTGCTATGACACAACTCACAGTAGATATGAGAATGTTAAAATATTGAAAAATCTTTCGTTTAAGAGTTTAAGATAATATTTTCTACATTTGTTAAAATATGAAAAGACCTAAAATAAAGGCTTTACATGTCGTTTCTTTTGTTTTTACGGGTAAATGAATTTTTGTGAACAGATTATTTTTATTATTGTTAAATATTTTAAGTATTGTAAATAAATCTTTTGTTTTTATAGATACACGCAATAACGACTTTGTTTCATTATTTCCAATACTTCAAGAGTATAATATCATTATAAGTATATAGTTTTTAATGAAGTTTAATATACTAGCAAAATATAAAGAAGATAAAATGTGTATGCTAAAAATTACTGACAAGTCCACAACATTTCTATCGTCTAATTATAGCAAACTATTTGTTTCTTGAGTAAGGGATATGATATAAGGAAGCGTACAGGGCGCGTGCCGGGGTTGCGTAGACGATAAATGTATTATTTTAAGATAGATAGCGGCGAGCCAAACTAATGGTCTCGGCGCTATCTTTCCGTTTGTCTACCCGTAACAAATGCTGCATCACTAAGAACATTTCTATGTGCTCGTCAGTCGCTTGTCACCCTGAGACATCAGTTCTTAATTCTCACATGTCCAGTTATTACACTAGCTATCAATGCCCTTTAAACCGCTTAAACATAGTAACGTTGGCACACTACTGCTTCACGGACGAATAATTGATGCGGTGGTATCTAACTAGATAGTTTCTTGCATAGGAATTCTACCATCAGTAAAGAACAGTGAGTCGTTCTATGTAACGAAGTGTAACAAGCGCCCGCTGCAAGTTCGCCTCGCTGCCCTTTGCACCTATGACGCTTGCGGTTTTGTTTGTACATCAGTTAGTGAAGCAAAGTATATTGAGCTGATTATTGACTTAATAATTGAAATAAGTAGCGGCTTAAGAGAATCTACCAGCCCATCTCATCCCGTGGGTGTCGTAAAAGTCGACAGAGGGAAAATAAAAACCAGGATCTTCCCGGAATATCCGTATAAATATACTGCGGTTGCCAATTCGCCTGCCAAGCGTGGCAAGTACGGAAAATTCCCCCCAGAATTAGAGCTACTCACTTTTGAGGAAATTGTGTGTAGGTACTTAGTAGTAAAAGGAAACAACCGAACTGTAAGAGAGCTAGTGTAATACTGTCAATAAAAGGTTGCGTTGACACTGCGCTCACAAAATGGTTTTGACATATGTACCATGCAACGTATGGGGGAGGCCTATGTTCAGGAGTGAACTAGCGATAGGCAGAAATGATGATGACGATGATGAAATACATATGTTGACAGTTATGTAATTCTAAAAATGATGTACTCGTATAAACTATCCTATCCAAAACTATGTCTAACACTCAGCAGAAATATCCGAGTTGCGACCGGAGCAAGTACTGCAGGCACGTTGTTTAATGTTCATGTCCCTAATTCTAATTATTACAGTGACCAATGAAATTTAAAAAAAGGATACATTATCAAAAGAAAAAGTTTTTATGTGTATGGGAAAGTTATTTTAAGTAATTTAATAAAAGTGTTGTAAGAGTTTTTTCATGAAGAACATCACTTTTGCAAGTTTGTTAGCGATCAAACAGAACATTAAATATACTTAGTCCGGCTATAAGTAATATAATACTATTAAAATTTATACCTACATATTTATTAGTCTCAGCAAAAAATAAAAACAATATTCTATTCGAAATGGCCACCTTTAGCTTTTATACAGTCCTTTAATCTGTTTGGCCACGACTCTATGGATATACGCACAGTTTCCAAAGGAAATTTTAGGAAGCCACTGCTTGCTCCAAAGATTTTTTAAGAGACTCAATGTCGCCGTGTCGTTTACAGCAGGCCATGTCCTCTAAAACTGACCATAATTTGAAGTCTAAAGGGTTGAGGTCTGGGCTAGATGACGGCCAGTCTTCAGCTCTTATAAATTCCGGAACGTTTGTTTTAAGCCAGGCTTGGGTAGTTCGTGCCTTGTGACCAGGTGCAGAGTCCTGCTGGAAAGTCCACGGTATATTTTTAAAAAGTGTATTGCTGAGAGGTTTCACAACATTTTTTTTTAAACATTATAAGCTAGCGTTTAACTACAACCCCACCTGATGGAAAGTGGCGATGTAGTTTTTGTTGGTAGGCACACTAGCTTAGAAAAAGCCTATTCACTCTTCTCTTGAAGACACCCACATTGTAATCGGACGGAAAGACTGATGCAGGCAAATTATTCCAGTCCTTTGCTGTACGCATTATGAACGACGAAGCAAAACGCTTCGTCCGAATGCAGGGTATATTCACAACAAAAGGATGGAAACCCGCCGTGCGTCTTCTTGTCCGATGATGGAAAGGGGAAGGGGGAATTAACTTGTGTAATTCCTTCGCACACTCTCCAAAATTTAACCTGTAGAACACCGAGAGACTGGCCACCCGACGTCTGTGTTCGAGACTGGACGAATTGGCAGTAACCAAGTCAGGATCACCGATTAGCCGCTTGGCCCGTCTCTCCACCGAGTCCAAGGCTGCCAGTTAATATTTAGGAGCTCCAGCCCATATGTGGCAGCAGTACTCTACAGCCGACCGGACCTGAGCTATATATAGGGTCAGAAGCTGTCCCGGAGTAAAGTAACGCCGCACTTTTGCAAGAACTCCCAATTTCTTTGCATTAGCCTTAGACTCAATGAACCGCCCAAAGTTAAGGTTCGACGTGATCTCGACTCCTAATAACTGAAGGCGGTCGGTGTATCTCAGAGATACATTCTGAAATGGAGCCAAGGTGAACGGGCTCCTTTTGGCGGAGAACAGACACGCTTGTGTTTTGGTGGCATTGAATCTCACAAGATTGGTATTGCCCCAGTTGGAGACTGCCTGCAATGTAAGATTCATACGCTCTACCATGGCCTTCCGAGCAGACTGTACTTGATCCTGTCTGGCTTGAACACGCGCCAGATATCTCTCCACAACTGTGCTGTCATCTGCATACCCAAACATACTGGGCTCGAGCAGGTCGTTTATGTGCAGCAGAAAGAGAGTTGCGGACAGAACAGACCCTTGAGGAACTCCGGCATTAATCGCCATAGCCTCCGACGAGCAGCCGTCAATAACGACTCGCAAAGACCGTTCCCGCAAAAAGTCTTCTATCCAGGCTATCAGTCCAGGGGATATATCATATGAAGGAAGCTTACTAATAAGGCCAGCATGCCAGACCCTGTCAAAAGCCTTCGAGACATCGAGCGAAACCGCAAGTGCTTCACCACTGTTGTCGAGGGCCTCACCCCATAGATGTGTGGCATACACTAGAAGGTTCCCAGTCGACCGATTTCGGCGAAATCCGTGCTGTCGATCGCTAAGGAGATCGTTATGTTCTAGGTATGCCAAGAGGTGCGAGTTCAATATACGCTCCATAATCTTACAGAGTATGGAGGTAATCGAAATAGGTCGATAATTGACAGGGTCAACACGGCTACCTTTTTGGGCACGGGCTGCACCTTAGCAAGCTTCCAGGATTTGGGCACTATTCCAGTCTTCAAGGTGAGGCGATACAAGCGTGTCAAAATAGGAGACAACTCGGGTGCACAGGTCTTAAGCACTATGGCTGGTATACCATCAGGTCCACTGGCTTTGTTCACGTCCAGATGTCGCAACGTTTTGAGGACCTCTTGTTAGTAATGTGGACCTCTGACATTGAAGTACCACAGGGAGGTAGGGAAGTTGGAACTGTGTTGCTTGTGTCCAGACGTGAGTTGCTGGCAAAGAGATTCGCGAACAGTTCTGCCTTCTCTTTTGCCGCATTAGCCAATGTCCCGACAGATTTCACCAGACAGTGATCAGAGGTTCCTAGTGGAGAAGCCACCTCTACCTCATATCTGTCGGGATCAGTTGTCAGCAGGAGGTCTAGACAATTGCCTGTATGACCTTCCACATCTGGCACTTTAGTTGCTTGCTTTACCAGCTTAGCGATAAGGCGAAATTCCTCATTTCCCTCCCAGCATGGTCAGTCTTCTGGTATGGGAACAGCCAATCCTGGTGAGAGGCATTAAAGTCTCCCAGAACGACTAGTTGTGCAGAGGGGTACCGATGCTGGGCCATATCAGCGGCCTCACTTAGATATTCGAATAACCGAGTTGTCTCCTGGTCACCGCTGTGTTTTCACAAAAATGAAATGAAGTGACTCCTTAACCATCACTGACGAAGGATGATGACCACGTTGTACCTTTCCGACCACTTGAGCAGCTTCTTGAGAACTGTGAGCGTACACTTTATCACTTTGCTTATTGTAGTGTTCTCAATCGTGAAAATTTTTTCTTCGGTAAAGAGGATATTTCTGTGCCTTTCACCTGCGTATCGCGACAGAAGGCGTTTTGATCGATCCACTCTCTTTAATTGTAAATGTAAATGATACCAAGCTTTTGAAGTGTCTGGAATAAGACCGACGGCTCCATACCCACTTTGTGCAAGGTGATCACTGCAATCCTATTTTCTATAACACCCCGTTCCATATTGTAATTTGATAATGAACACGAAAAAATATGTGAAATGGCGCAAAATCGAAAGAAGTTTAAAAAAAATATTCGTGTCCCAAATTCAAAATAATTAAAAAGTGGAAAAAAAGAAAAGTTTTATGTAACAGTATTTATGGCCAGACTAGTTATTATTGAGAGCGCCTACGTAGAATTGCCGTGATTTCATGTAAGAAAGAAAGAAATAAACATTTATTTGACACACACTGAATTAAGAGACATTTTTTTATGGAATAGGGGGCAAACGAGCAAGCGGCTCACCTGATGGTAAGTGATCACCGCCGCCCATGAACATCTACAATACCAGAGGAATAGCAGATGCGTTGCCGGCAAAGGAATAGGCTCTTTTCTTGAAGGTCCCTAAGTCATATCGGTCCGGAAAAACCGCTGGCGGCAGCATATTCCATAAAGTGCTTGTGCGTGGCAAAAAATTGCGCGAAAAACCAACCATCAAGGTGGTGACGATGGAATTTTACGCTGTGCCGCAATGTGCGATGGTGAAAATCAGCGGCTGGAATTAATCCGAACAATTCCTCGGAACATGTTAGGTCCTATAAAAAATGCAAAGGGATGCAACATCTCTTCGCAAAGCCAGGGGATCAAGCCGATCAAATAAACCATGGTCGTCGACGATTAGAGCCGCTCTTCGTTGAATGCGGTCAAATGGAAGTAGCTGACACTGGGGCGCCCCGGCCCAGAGATGAGAACAGTACTCCATGTGCGGCCGAACCTGCGCCTTATAAAGTTGCAAGCGATGGGCCGATGTTATCTATTGTATTATGGGACAAGCTCTGCCACTCTTTAAGTAATGCGTTTTGCAGTTCGCTCAGGATGTTGGGGGTGGTATTCTGGATTTAACACTTTTCTTTAACAAGTCCCAAACATGCTCTAACTCTATAGGATTTATATCCGGAGATTTTGCAGGTCACTGCAACACTGTACCCCATTATACCCACATGGTTTAGATATGCTTCGACTGAGCGAGCACTGAGTGCCCGAGCATTATCCTGCATCAGAATAAAGCCGTCATCATTATAGGGGCCAAATGGCACAACTTGTTGTTCTAAAATATTCCTGATGTACCTATTAGCAGTCATATTCCCCCATTCGACCATCACTAACTCCGTACGAGCTTCGAAATTTATTTCTCACCACACCAAAACAGAGGCGCCCCCATATGCCACCGTATTTTCAAAATTAGTCTGAATGTTTCGTTCTCCTGTGCGTCTCCATATTATCTGCCTTCCGTCGATCTGGGTTAAGATCACTCTACACTCAGTCTCAAATCAGTGAAAAATGGTTTATGGTTGGTTTATGTTCCAAAAACGATGTTCGCGTTCAAAGTTTAACAGATGTAAACGATGGTGTCTCTCAAGTTTTGGAGCTTTCGCAGGTGCATATGAACCTATGCCCACTTCTTCAAATCTTTTGCTAACTACACGCTCGCTCACTAGCGTTCCTCGCACGACTTCAAGCTCAATTCGGGCCTGCGCAGCCGTTACCCGCGTGTTCCTGCGAGCTCGAAGTTGTAAAAAAACGGTCATCCCTCTTCGAAGTGCACTTATTCTGCCTTTGCCCTTCCTCACAAGAGAATCAGTCAACTGGTACCCTCTAATACTGCGATGAATCGTTGAAATTGATTGATGCAGTCTTGCGGCAATAGATCTGTAAGAATGACCTTCGCATATCTTCGCATTTCATCTGCCCTTATAATCTCTGGTGGTGTTAAATCGGGCATTTTTAGTTTATTTCTGAGGAAAAAAACCTTTTACTAATAAAATTGAGAATTTATCGAATTTATAAAACTTTTAAATGTCTCCTCGGACCGAGCTCGAACCACTAACAAATCAGTATTCCTGGGAAACACAAACAAACCGATGAAAAAAATTACAGTCGCCTTAAGTTCCATTTTTAAATTAAAGTTCTCGGTGTTTTATGAAATATTATGAAAAATAATGTTTTTTCGCGTTCCGCTAATTGTGCCGGTGTGTATAAATAAAAGATAACTTTTTTAATAACTTAGCTTTTGGAAAGAAGAAAGTTTTTTATCTTTTTCTATTCTTATCTTTCTTATTTTTTACTTACTATTAATTTAGTACAGTTAAAAGTCTTTTTGTCTAAATAATTGAAATGATGAAATGTAAGTATTTGCTTGAAAGTAATGGTCAAAGTACCAACTGCCGTCGAACTTTCACAAACTACAAGGAAAGCGATTTTTTAGGTTAGTTTCTAATCAGACTGGGAGTCAGTCCAACTCTATTATTAACGAGCTTTGCCTGTAGCTATGTTCGAGTGGAGTTTTAAATTCATGTAAATCGGAGGTAACGTTCAGTGATAAGGTTACAGCAGACATCAATTTTTTTTACTAGTTTAACTTTGTATATTTTGTATATCTTTGTTCTTAATAACATTCGTCATCAGAAAAATCTTTTCAAAGGGTAAAGGCCTGTGTTTTCTTAGGCTTGAATTGGACCCATATGCAAAAATTAATAAAATTCGTTCATTAAAAAAATATGTGAAATATTAATTTGATTTTTCCACCAAATTTCAGATTCATTTCGAGCCTGAATCTCATCCAGCCCTTTTTCGTCCAATCTCTCTCCAATCTCTCATCCAACCCAGCCAATTTGCTCTTTATCAACTTAATAGTTTAACGGCTCCTCTATATTGCTATTACTGCACTATTACGCTGAATAATTTGTAACGCTTTCGAATGTCTGCCCCGTATTCTGCCTTGAACTATAGCAATATCACAAGTGAAATTAATGCTAAAAAGGAAATAATGTTCGAAAATTAATCGTTAATGTAATGTACACAAGAATATTTTAACTTTTTAGTCACGTACTAAAGAAAAGTTTTTCGAACTATCCGAGACAATCTATGAATTGCATAAAAACTTTGAGTCGCTATATATTGAACGAATTAATAAACTACAATTAGAAATTTATTCGAAATATAAAACTGATTTCAGTTGTTTGAGTTCCTTGGAGAAATTATACTCTACTATAAAATACACACGCTATAATACTGTAAGCAATTGTAATCGTCATCATCATCATTATTTCAGCCTATCACTAGTCCACTGCTGAACATAGGCCTCTCCCAAAGATTGCCACGAAAATATGTAGCTCTCATTTCGGAGGAATTTGGGGGCAATTGTAATGGTAATAATAAATTGGAAATCAATCCGTCAATCTTTAATAATACAAATGTTTTTAAATTTTCTCTGACAGAGACATTTGACGATAAACCGAAAAGTGGCATATTTTTTACGAAATATTATGTAATAATGTTCATTTCGAACCGACTCGCAGCGTGTGCCATCGACTTATTCGTACAAAACGACGAACAATGGTCAATACATCGTGTATTCGGTCGATTGTGTGACCTAGTGGTTAGAGTATCAGACATCTACGCCGCGGGTCCTGGGTTCGAAACCCAGCTGGATCCCACATTTGTGCTATAACACCAATTGTTGGTTTTCGGGTTTGGTTGTGTTGTGATTGTCTCCATTTTTCTGATACTGCATCTTATCGCATCAGCGTTACATCGGGCGCGGGTACTCATTCTCATGAGACGAGTGATTGCCTCTGTGTTTTCGCGTACACTTGTGGCACTATAATATCCCCTGCGCTTTTGATAGCTCTCGACAATATTTGGACGTTCTCGCCGTAGTCGAAATCAGCCAGGATTTCATCATCATAATTTCCATGTTCAGACAGTATTTCGGCAATTTCTTAATAAACAAATTACATTTTGTTCAAACCAATTTTTGATTAATTATAACTATATTCAACCTTAAATTTGTCCAGAAGTAATACTTATGTCCAAACTTTTTTGTTTATTTTTAACGTAGTAAGTAGGGATAAACGATATAGTGCGATAATACAAAACATCTTCAGCTATAAAGCTTTTACTTGAGGAACCCTTTGTTGTATGAAATAATATCATCGTGTATATAAGTTCAAGGGAATATTCTCATCACCTTTTTGTCTTTCTTGACCTTATACATTAGACCTTAAATATTGTAGGACAGTTTGTTTTTTGACAATATTTGAAGTGTATATTTTTCACATTGAACGTAATGCCTAGTATGCGTTTTTCAGATTGTAAATTAATATTGAAATTTTTATATTCCTAAAAAGTAATAAATGCCTGATTCCATTAAAAATCGTTTTTGTAAGTTCTGTTTGAATTCTAGAACAATCTATTTCTAATTCAAGGGCACATTTTAATAGCTAGTCAACAGTAGATGCTGCGTATGTAACTTAAAAGACTGGTGGTATAATTCCAGCTACAAAAAAGTGAACCATGACATGGATATGAGTTCGGTAAAGGAAGGCGTGGTAATGGATTTAGAAGGCATAATTGATAATTTTTACAATGTTGAAAACTACTAGTGGCTACTTTGATTAGTGGTCAGAGTGTTTGTTGTGTGTACCTGTATTTGCGCGTAACCTCGCCTTGACCTCGTAATATCTTCTACGAAGTTTATTAATTACGTAGAAGATATTACGGTGCAAAATAGCTTCTCTCTAGATTCTAACACAAAATCAGGTCTAGAGTTACTTATTGCTAAAATACATGCTGAGACAACTTTAGAGGTGGTCACTCGTCTACTTCTCACAATCTAGCTCCGAACACATGGTTTTAGAAACGAGCTGGTCACTGTATTCTTTTACAATTACTCGTAACCTTTCGTTTATCGATAAATGATCAAATCAGAATGATGATGATAATGTCCTCCGGGCCGATTTCATCGTATAGAGGCACACGGAAGCAGTCACTCAATCCTACGGACGATTACGTCTTGTCGGGTGTAAATCCAATTTAATTTGTTAAAATAATGAAAATAGTTAAAAACATGGAAATGCTTTCAGTCCGTATATTGGTAAAATAAGTAAAATAGTGTGCTTAATGAGTACACACAGTATGTTCGGTGGCCGAACGTGAAATAAGTCATGAAGTTATTGCAATTATAAAAATAATGAATTTGAGTCAATAAATATTGACTCCAGAGAGAAGAAGTTTTTTTACACTCACACGAGATTAAAAAACAAGAAACTAAACTCATAAATAAATGTGAAATAAATTTCAATGAATTTATTAACTCGGAAGGACATGAAATGATAATAAACCATCTAGATTTATACATATTAACAATCAGAAATTGATAAGTTGATAGAAAAATACAAACCAGTCTTTGTTAAGGATAAATACGAGTATGACGTCGGTACTGTCAAACATTTTCCAGTTTCTAGAAACAAGAAAAAATATTCGCCAATTTCTAGAAAAAATATATTCTCATCGTAAATTTGTACCACACTGTGCAAATATCCTGGACCCGTTACACAATTTATTAAGGAAAGATGTGAAATTCATATGGTCCGCAGAATGTCAAGAATCATTTGATGAAATAAAAACATTGCTATGTTCAAAACTAATTTTGAATATAATGTGTTCTTTTATTTACGCGAATATTACACATTTAAATAAAAACTACTTTTTTACGGATTTTATCGCGTTTAATTTTGAACTATTTTTACCCAATTCAAAATTCAATTTACAATGGAGTTAGAGGCAAATAACTCTTTAGCTTTTCTGGATGTGTTAGTAATTCGGAATCCTAATAACACCTTGTGTCACACTGTGTATAGAAAAAAGACCCATACAAATAGGTATTTAAATGGTGAATCTCACCACCATCCTTCACAGTTAGCTACCGTGGGTAAATCTTTGTTTCAGAGAGCAAAAGGGATCTGTGACAGTAAACACCTGGCCGCCGAGCTTCAGCATGTCAAGCAAGTTTTGCAAGACAACAAGCTTCGGGTTCCGCGCCTTCGTCGCAGTGACCGAGTGAAGCCGGCCACAGTCGAGCGTGTACCTGCTGTTCTTCCATATGTCAGAGGAGTCACGGACAAGATTGGCTATATCTTGAAGCGAGCTTCTATAAGAACGTTTTTCAAGCCGCCGAAGAAGATAAGTCAGTTTTTACCATCTGTCAAGTGTAACATCCCTCTACAAGATGCAGGAGTACACAAGCTGGATTGTGAATGTGGTCTCTCTTACATAGGGCAAACTAAAAGATCCATTAAAACCCGCGTTAAAGAACACATAGCTGATGTGAAGCATCGACGCTCTAGGAAGTCTGCAGTTTGCGACCATGTTCTGGATCATCCCAACCATTACATCAGATTTGATAGACCACAAATCCTTGCAAAAGAACACCGATTCCTACCAAGGATGATTCGCGAGGCTATTGAAATTAAAAAAACATCCTAATTTCAATAGGGAAGATGGTTGGGTATTACCATCGGCTTGGGATCCTATTATTAATAAAATTAAATCAAAAACCAAGCATACCACTGCAAGGCTTCAAGACACAGTAAGCTCTTTCTGCGTAGATCGGACTACAAATAATAATTAAAAGCTGAAGGTACTCCGGGTTAACTATGACATCGGGACAACTGTCACCTCAGTCCCCCCGTGACCATGGGTGCTGTAAAGCGTCCGAAACGTCGGGTAAAAATAGTTCAAAATTAAACGCGATAAAATCCGTAAAAAAGTAGTTTTATTTAATTTTGAATATCTTTGATCCTGAACTACCAATAAAAATTTACACGGATGCTAGTATCAAAGGAGTGGGAGCGGTGTTGAAACAAGAAGATAAAAATGGGGACAGTAAGTCAGTTGCTTATTTTTCAAAAAAAGTAACTGAAGCTCAAAAAAGAAGAAGGCAATATGTATTTAGAATGTCTAGCAATAAAAGAAACTGTGAAATATTGGCAGCACTGCCTTATGGGAAAAGAATTTTTGGTACACTCAGATCATAAGCCGTCAGAAACCTTTTGAAAGGCGTGAATTTTAATATTTTACCAGTTGAAGTAGAAGTTAAGATGTACAAAAGTATATCTGAAAACAGATAGGAAAATAGCTCTTGAAAAAACAATAAAATCTCTCGATTAAAAAAAAATCACCTGTACAGGGAAGTATATGAATTGGAAGTGGGAGATAGAGTCTAAGTGGAAAACGGAAATTGACTAAATAGGAAGAAAATGGATGAATTAGACCATACAAAATTCTAAAGAAGGTTTCCAATTCAATCTGTGAAGTTGATGCCGGACACAGGAAATCGGAATAAAATCTCTACCATATTACAAAACTATTTCCAGTGTTTGTTAGTTAATGAACAATTACATATATTGTCTGCTTTGCAATTGTTCCTTTTTTAGGGGGGAGATGTAAAGAAAACCACTTCACTTATATACGACCGCTTTTCTTAAGTTTGTATTTGCTATGACACAACTCACAGTAGATATGAGAATGTTAAAATATTGAAAAATCTTTCGTTTAAGAGTTTAAGATAATATTTTCTACATTTGTTAAAATATGAAAAGACCTAAAATAAAGGCTTTACATGTCGTTTCTTTTGTTTTTACGGGTAAATGAATTTTTTGTGAACAGATTATTTTTATTATTGTTAAATATTTTAAGTATTGTAAATAAATCTTTTGTTTTTATAGATACACGCAATAACGACTTTGTTTCATTATTTCCAATACTTCAAGAGTATAATATCATTATAAGTATATAGTTTTTAATGAAGTTTAATATACTAGCAAAATATAAAGAAGATAAAATGTGTATGCTAAAAATTACTGACAAGTCCACAACATTTCTATCGTCTAATTATAGCAAACTATTTGTTTCTTGAGTAAGGGATATGATATAAGGAAGCGTACAGGGCGCGTGCCGGGGTTGCGTAGACGATAAATGTATTATTTTAAGATAGATAGCGGCGAGCCAAACTAATGGTCTCGGCGCTATCTTTCCGTTTGTCTACCCGTAACAAATGCTGCATCACTAAGAACATTTCTATGTGCTCGTCAGTCGCTTGTCACCCTGAGACATCAGTTCTTAATTCTCACATGTCCAGTTATTACACTAGCTATCAATGCCCTTTAAACCGCTTAAACATAGTAACGTTGGCACACTACTGCTTCACGGACGAATAATTGATGCGGTGGTATCTAACTAGATAGTTTCTTGCATAGGAATTCTACCATCAGTAAAGAACAGTGAGTCGTTCTATGTAACGAAGTGTAACAAGCGCCCGCTGCAAGTTCGCCTCGCTGCCCTTTGCACCTATGACGCTTGCGGTTTTGTTTGTACATCAGTTAGTGAAGCAAAGTATATTGAGCTGATTATTGACTTAATAATTGAAATAAGTAGCGGCTTAAGAGAATCTACCAGCCCATCTCATCCCGTGGGTGTCGTAAAAGTCGACAGAGGGAAAATAAAAACCAGGATCTTCCCGGAATATCCGTATAAATATACTGCGGTTGCCAATTCGCCTGCCAAGCGTGGCAAGTACGGAAAATTCCCCCCAGAATTAGAGCTACTCACTTTTGAGGAAATTGTGTGTAGGTACTTAGTAGTAAAAGGAAACAACCGAACTGTAAGAGAGCTAGTGTAATACTGTCAATAAAAGGTTGCGTTGACACTGCGCTCACAAAATGGTTTTGACATATGTACCATGCAACGTATGGGGGAGGCCTATGTTCAGGAGTGAACTAGCGATAGGCAGAAATGATGATGACGATGATGAAATACATATGTTGACAGTTATGTAATTCTAAAAATGATGTACTCGTATAAACTATCCTATCCAAAACTATGTCTAACACTCAGCAGAAATATCCGAGTTGCGACCGGAGCAAGTACTGCAGGCACGTTGTTTAATGTTCATGTCCCTAATTCTAATTATTACAGTGACCAATGAAATTTAAAAAAAGGATACATTATCAAAAGAAAAAGTTTTTATGTGTATGGGAAAGTTATTTTAAGTAATTTAATAAAAGTGTTGTAAGAGTTTTTTCATGAAGAACATCACTTTTGCAAGTTTGTTAGCGATCAAACAGAACATTAAATATACTTAGTCCGGCTATAAGTAATATAATACTATTAAAATTTATACCTACATATTTATTAGTCTCAGCAAAAAATAAAAACAATATTCTATTCGAAATGGCCACCTTTAGCTTTTATACAGTCCTTTAATCTGTTTGGCCACGACTCTATGGATATACGCACAGTTTCCAAAGGAAATTTTAGGAAGCCACTGCTTGCTCCAAAGATTTTTTAAGAGACTCAATGTCGCCGTGTCGTTTACAGCAGGCCATGTCCTCTAAAACTGACCATAATTTGAAGTCTAAAGGGTTGAGGTCTGGGCTAGATGACGGCCAGTCTTCAGCTCTTATAAATTCCGGAACGTTTGTTTTAAGCCAGGCTTGGGTAGTTCGTGCCTTGTGACCAGGTGCAGAGTCCTGCTGGAAAGTCCACGGTATATTTTTAAAAAGTGTATTGCTGAGAGGTTTCACAACATTTTTTTTTAAACATTATAAGCTAGCGTTTAACTACAACCCCACCTGATGGAAAGTGGCGATGTAGTTTTTGTTGGTAGGCACACTAGCTTAGAAAAAGCCTATTCACTCTTCTCTTGAAGACACCCACATTGTAATCGGACGGAAAGACTGATGCAGGCAAATTATTCCAGTCCTTTGCTGTACGCATTATGAACGACGAAGCAAAACGCTTCGTCCGAATGCAGGGTATATTCACAACAAAAGGATGGAAACCCGCCGTGCGTCTTCTTGTCCGATGATGGAAAGGGGAAGGGGGAATTAACTTGTGTAATTCCTTCGCACACTCTCCAAAATTTAACCTGTAGAACACCGAGAGACTGGCCACCCGACGTCTGTGTTCGAGACTGGACGAATTGGCAGTAACCAAGTCAGGATCACCGATTAGCCGCTTGGCCCGTCTCTCCACCGAGTCCAAGGCTGCCAGTTAATATTTAGGAGCTCCAGCCCATATGTGGCAGCAGTACTCTACAGCCGACCGGACCTGAGCTATATATAGGGTCAGAAGCTGTCCCGGAGTAAAGTAACGCCGCACTTTTGCAAGAACTCCCAATTTCTTTGCATTAGCCTTAGACTCAATGAACCGCCCAAAGTTAAGGTTCGACGTGATCTCGACTCCTAATAACTGAAGGCGGTCGGTGTATCTCAGAGATACATTCTGAAATGGAGCCAAGGTGAACGGGCTCCTTTTGGCGGAGAACAGACACGCTTGTGTTTTGGTGGCATTGAATCTCACAAGATTGGTATTGCCCCAGTTGGAGACTGCCTGCAATGTAAGATTCATACGCTCTACCATGGCCTTCCGAGCAGACTGTACTTGATCCTGTCTGGCTTGAACACGCGCCAGATATCTCTCCACAACTGTGCTGTCATCTGCATACCCAAACATACTGGGCTCGAGCAGGTCGTTTATGTGCAGCAGAAAGAGAGTTGCGGACAGAACAGACCCTTGAGGAACTCCGGCATTAATCGCCATAGCCTCCGACGAGCAGCCGTCAATAACGACTCGCAAAGACCGTTCCCGCAAAAAGTCTTCTATCCAGGCTATCAGTCCAGGGGATATATCATATGAAGGAAGCTTACTAATAAGGCCAGCATGCCAGACCCTGTCAAAAGCCTTCGAGACATCGAGCGAAACCGCAAGTGCTTCACCACTGTTGTCGAGGGCCTCACCCCATAGATGTGTGGCATACACTAGAAGGTTCCCAGTCGACCGATTTCGGCGAAATCCGTGCTGTCGATCGCTAAGGAGATCGTTATGTTCTAGGTATGCCAAGAGGTGCGAGTTCAATATACGCTCCATAATCTTACAGAGTATGGAGGTAATCGAAATAGGTCGATAATTGACAGGGTCAACACGGCTACCTTTTTGGGCACGGGCTGCACCTTAGCAAGCTTCCAGGATTTGGGCACTATTCCAGTCTTCAAGGTGAGGCGATACAAGCGTGTCAGAATAGGAGACAACTCGGGTGCACAGGTCTTAAGCACTATGGCTGGTATACCATCAGGTCCACTGGCTTTGTTCACGTCCAGATGTCGCAACGTTTTGAGGACCTCTTGTTAGTAATGACATTGAAGTACCACAGGGAGGTAGGGAAGTTGGAACTGTGTTGCTTGTGTCCAGACGTGAGTTGCTGGCAAAGAGATTCGCGAACAGTTCTGCCTTCTCTTTTGCCGCATTAGCCAATGTCCCGACAGATTTCACCAGACAGTGATCAGAGGTTCCTAGTGGAGAAGCCACCTCTACCTCATATCTGTCGGGATCAGTTGTCAGCAGGAGGTCTAGACAATTGCCTGTATGACCTTCCACATCTGGCACTTTAGTTGCTTGCTTTACCAGCTTAGCGATAAGGCGAAATTCCTCATTTCCCTCCCAGCATGGTCAGTCTTCTGGTATGGGAACAGCCAATCCTGGTGAGAGGCATTAAAGTCTCCCAGAACGACTAGTTGTGCAGAGGGGTACCGATGCTGGGCCATATCAGCGGCCTCACTTAGATATTCGAATAACCGAGTTGTCTCCTGGTCACCGCTGTGTTTTCACAAAAATGAAATGAAGTGACTCCTTAACCATCACTGACGAAGGATGATGACCACGTTGTACCTTTCCGACCACTTGAGCAGCTTCTTGAGAACTGTGAGCGTACACTTTATCACTTTGCTTATTGTAGTGTTCTCAATCGTGAAAATTTTTTCTTCGGTAAAGAGGATATTTCTGTGCCTTTCACCTGCGTATCGCGACAGAAGGCGTTTTGATCGATCCACTCTCTTTAATTGTAAATGTAAATGATACCAAGCTTTTGAAGTGTCTGGAATAAGACCGACGGCTCCATACCCACTTTGTGCAAGGTGATCACTGCAATCCTATTTTCTATAACACCCCGTTCCATATTGTAATTTGATAATGAACACGAAAAAATATGTGAAATGGCGCAAAATCGAAAGAAGTTTAAAAAAAATATTCGTGTCCCAAATTCAAAATAATTAAAAAGTGGAAAAAAAGAAAAGTTTTATGTAACAGTATTTATGGCCAGACTAGTTATTATTGAGAGCGCCTACGTAGAATTGCCGTGATTTCATGTAAGAAAGAAAGAAATAAACATTTATTTGACACACACTGAATTAAGAGACATTTTTTTATGGAATAGGGGGCAAACGAGCAAGCGGCTCACCTGATGGTAAGTGATCACCGCCGCCCATGAACATCTACAATACCAGAGGAATAGCAGATGCGTTGCCGGCAAAGGAATAGGCTCTTTTCTTGAAGGTCCCTAAGTCATATCGGTCCGGAAAAACCGCTGGCGGCAGCATATTCCATAAAGTGCTTGTGCGTGGCAAAAAATTGCGCGAAAAACCAACCATCAAGGTGGTGACGATGGAATTTTACGCTGTGCCGCAATGTGCGATGGTGAAAATCAGCGGCTGGAATTAATCCGAACAATTCCTCGGAACATGTTAGGTCCTATAAAAAATGCAAAGGGATGCAACATCTCTTCGCAAAGCCAGGGGATCAAGCCGATCAAATAAACCATGGTCGTCGACGATTAGAGCCGCTCTTCGTTGAATGCGGTCAAATGGAAGTAGCTGACACTGGGGCGCCCCGGCCCAGAGATGAGAACAGTACTCCATGTGCGGCCGAACCTGCGCCTTATAAAGTTGCAAGCGATGGGCCGATGTTATCTATTGTATTATGGGACAAGCTCTGCCACTCTTTAAGTAATGCGTTTTGCAGTTCGCTCAGGATGTTGGGGGTGGTATTCTGGATTTAACACTTTTCTTTAACAAGTCCCAAACATGCTCTAACTCTATAGGATTTATATCCGGAGATTTTGCAGGTCACTGCAACACTGTACCCCATTATACCCACATGGTTTAGATATGCTTCGACTGAGCGAGCACTGAGTGCCCGAGCATTATCCTGCATCAGAATAAAGCCGTCATCATTATAGGGGCCAAATGGCACAACTTGTTGTTCTAAAATATTCCTGATGTACCTATTAGCAGTCATATTCCCCCATTCGACCATCACTAACTCCGTACGAGCTTCGAAATTTATTTCTCACCACACCAAAACAGAGGCGCCCCCATATGCCACCGTATTTTCAAAATTAGTCTGAATGTTTCGTTCTCCTGTGCGTCTCCATATTATCTGCCTTCCGTCGATCTGGGTTAAGATCACTCTACACTCAGTCTCAAATCAGTGAAAAATGGTTTATGGTTGGTTTATGTTCCAAAAACGATGTTCGCGTTCAAAGTTTAACAGATGTAAACGATGGTGTCTCTCAAGTTTTGGAGCTTTCGCAGGTGCATATGAACCTATGCCCACTTCTTCAAATCTTTTGCTAACTACACGCTCGCTCACTAGCGTTCCTCGCACGACTTCAAGCTCAATTCGGGCCTGCGCAGCCGTTACCCGCGTGTTCCTGCGAGCTCGAAGTTGTAAAAAACGGTCATCCCTCTTCGAAGTGCACTTATTCTGCCTTTGCCCTTCCTCACAAGAGAATCAGTCAACTGGTACCCTCTAATACTGCGATGAATCGTTGAAATTGATTGATGCAGTCTTGCGGCAATAGATCTGTAAGAATGACCTTCGCATATCTTCGCATTTCATCTGCCCTTATAATCTCTGGTGGTGTTAAATCGGGCATTTTTAGTTTATTTCTGAGGAAAAAAACCTTTTACTAATAAAATTGAGAATTTATCGAATTTATAAAACTTTTAAATGTCTCCTCGGACCGAGCTCGAACCACTAACAAATCAGTATTCCTGGGAAACACAAACAAACCGATGAAAAAAATTACAGTCGCCTTAAGTTCCATTTTTAAATTAAAGTTCTCGGTGTTTTATGAAATATTATGAAAAATAATGTTTTTTCGCGTTCCGCTAATTGTGCCGGTGTGTATAAATAAAAGATAACTTTTTTAATAACTTAGCTTTTGGAAAGAAGAAAGTTTTTTATCTTTTTCTATTCGACTACTTACTATTAATTTAGTACAGTTAAAAGTCTTTTTGTCTAAATAATTGAAATGATGAAATGTAAGTATTTGCTTGAAAGTAATGGTCAAAGTACCAACTGCCGTCGAACTTTCACAAACTACAAGGAAAGCGATTTTTTAGGTTAGTTTCTAATCAGACTGGGAGTCAGTCCAACTCTATTATTAACGAGCTTTGCCTGTAGCTATGTTCGAGTGGAGTTTTAAATTCATGTAAATCGGAGGTAACGTTCAGTGATAAGGTTACAGCAGACATCAATTTTTTTTACTAGTTTAACTTTGTATATTTTGTATATCTTTGTTCTTAATAACATTCGTCATCAGAAAAATCTTTTCAAAGGGTAAAGGCCTGTGTTTTCTTAGGCTTGAATTGGACCCATATGCAAAAATTAATAAAATTCGTTCATTAAAAAAATATGTGAAATATTAATTTGATTTTTCCACCAAATTTCAGATTCATTTCGAGCCTGAATCTCATCCAGCCCTTTTTCGTCCAATCTCTCTCCAATCTCTCATCCAACCCAGCCAATTTGCTCTTTATCAACTTAATAGTTTAACGGCTCCTCTATATTGCTATTACTGCACTATTACGCTGAATAATTTGTAACGCTTTCGAATGTCTGCCCCGTATTCTGCCTTGAACTATAGCAATATCACAAGTGAAATTAATGCTAAAAAGGAAATAATGTTCGAAAATTAATCGTTAATGTAATGTACACAAGAATATTTTAACTTTTTAGTCACGTACTAAAGAAAAGTTTTTCGAACTATCCGAGACAATCTATGAATTGCATAAAAACTTTGAGTCGCTATATATTGAACGAATTAATAAACTACAATTAGAAATTTATTCGAAATATAAAACTGATTTCAGTTGTTTGAGTTCCTTGGAGAAATTATACTCTACTATAAAATACACACGCTATAATACTGTAAGCAATTGTAATCGTCATCATCATCATTATTTCAGCCTATCACTAGTCCACTGCTGAACATAGGCCTCTCCCAAAGATTGCCACGAAAATATGTAGCTCTCATTTCGGAGGAATTTGGGGGCAATTGTAATGGTAATAATAAATTGGAAATCAATCCGTCAATCTTTAATAATACAAATGTTTTTAAATTTTCTCTGACAGAGACATTTGACGATAAACCGAAAAGTGGCATATTTTTTACGAAATATTATGTAATAATGTTCATTTCGAACCGACTCGCAGCGTGTGCCATCGACTTATTCGTACAAAACGACGAACAATGGTCAATACATCGTGTATTCGGTCGATTGTGTGACCTAGTGGTTAGAGTATCAGACATCTACGCCGCGGGTCCTGGGTTCGAAACCCAGCTGGATCCCACATTTGTGCTATAACACCAATTGTTGGTTTTCGGGTTTGGTTGTGTTGTGATTGTCTCCATTTTTCTGATACTGCATCTTATCGCATCTGCGTTACATCGGGCGCGGGTACTCATTCTCATGAGACGAGTGATTGCCTCTGTGTTTTCGCGTACACTTGTGGCACTATAATATCCCCTGCGCTTTTGATAGCTCTCGACAATATTTGGACGTTCTCGCCGTAGTCGAAATCAGCCAGGATTTCATCATCATAATTTCCATGTTCAGACAGTATTTCGGCAATTTCTTAATAAACAAATTACATTTTGTTCAAACCAATTTTTGATTAATTATAACTATATTCAACCTTAAATTTGTCCAGAAGTAATACTTATGTCCAAACTTTTTTGTTTATTTTTAACGTAGTAAGTAGGGATAAACGATATAGTGCGATAATACAAAACATCTTCAGCTATAAAGCTTTTACTTGAGGAACCCTTTGTTGTATGAAATAATATCATCGTGTATATAAGTTCAAGGGAATATTCTCATCACCTTTTTGTCTTTCTTGACCTTATACATTAGACCTTAAATATTGTAGGACAGTTTGTTTTTTGACAATATTTGAAGTGTATATTTTTCACATTGAACGTAATGCCTAGTATGCGTTTTTCAGATTGTAAATTAATATTGAAATTTTTATATTCCTAAAAAGTAATAAATGCCTGATTCCATTAAAAATCGTTTTTGTAAGTTCTGTTTGAATTCTAGAACAATCTATTTCTAATTCAAGGGCACATTTTAATAGCTAGTCAACAGTAGATGCTGCGTATGTAACTTAAAAGACTGGTGGTATAATTCCAGCTACAAAAAAGTGAACCATGACATGGATATGAGTTCGGCAAAGGAAGGCGTGGTAATGGATTTAGAAGGCATAATTGATAATTTTTACAATGTTGAAAACTACTAGTGGCTACTTTGATTAGTGGTCAGAGTGTTTGTTGTGTGTACCTGTATTTGCGCGTAACCTCGCCTTGACCTCGTAATATCTTCTACGAAGTTTATTAATTACGTAGAAGATATTACGGTGCAAAATAGCTTCTCTCTAGATTCTAACACAAAATCAGGTCTAGAGTTACTTATTGCTAAAATACATGCTGAGACAACTTTAGAGGTGGTCACTCGTCTACTTCTCACAATCTAGCTCCGAACACATGGTTTTAGAAACGAGCTGGTCACTGTATTCTTTTACAATTACTCGTAACCTTTCGTTTATCGATAAATGATCAAATCAGAATGATGATGATAATGTCCTCCGGGCCGATTTCATCGTATAGAGGCACACGGAAGCAGTCACTCAATCCTACGGACGATTACGTCTTGTCGGGTGTAAATCCAATTTAATTTGTTAAAATAATGAAAATAGTTAAAAACATGGAAATGCTTTCAGTCCGTATATTGGTAAAATAAGTAAAATAGTGTGCTTAATGAGTACACACAGTATGTTCGGTGGCCGAACGTGAAATAAGTCATGAAGTTATTGCAATTATAAAAATAATGAATTTGAGTCAATAAATATTGACTCCAGAGAGAAGAAGTTTTTTTACACTCACACGAGATTAAAAAACAAGAAACTAAACTCATAAATAAATGTGAAATAAATTTCAATGAATTTATTAACTCGGAAGGACATGAAATGATAATAAACCATCTAGATTTATACATATTAACAATCAGAAATTGATAAGTTGATAGAAAAATACAAACCAGTCTTTGTTAAGGATAAATACGAGTATGACGTCGGTACTGTCAAACATTTTCCAGTTTCTAGAAACAAGAAAAAATATTCGCCAATTTCTAGAAAAAATATATTCTCATCGTAAATTTGTACCACACTGTGCAAATATCCTGGACCCGTTACACAATTTATTAAGGAAAGATGTGAAATTCATATGGTCCGCAGAATGTCAAGAATCATTTGATGAAATAAAAACATTGCTATGTTCAAAACTAATTTTGAATATAATGTGTTCTTTTATTTACGCGAATATTACACATTTAAATAAAAACTACTTTTTTACGGATTTTATCGCGTTTAATTTTGAACTATTTTTACCCAATTCAAAATTCAATTTACAATGGAGTTAGAGGCAAATAACTCTTTAGCTTTTCTGGATGTGTTAGTAATTCGGAATCCTAATAACACCTTGTGTCACACTGTGTATAGAAAAAAGACCCATACAAATAGGTATTTAAATGGTGAATCTCACCACCATCCTTCACAGTTAGCTACCGTGGGTAAATCTTTGTTTCAGAGAGCAAAAGGGATCTGTGACAGTAAACACCTGGCCGCCGAGCTTCAGCATGTCAAGCAAGTTTTGCAAGACAACAAGCTTCGGGTTCCGCGCCTTCGTCGCAGTGACCGAGTGAAGCCGGCCACAGTCGAGCGTGTACCTGCTGTTCTTCCATATGTCAGAGGAGTCACGGACAAGATTGGCTATATCTTGAAGCGAGCTTCTATAAGAACGTTTTTCAAGCCGCCGAAGAAGATAAGTCAGTTTTTACCATCTGTCAAGTGTAACATCCCTCTACAAGATGCAGGAGTACACAAGCTGGATTGTGAATGTGGTCTCTCTTACATAGGGCAAACTAAAAGATCCATTAAAACCCGCGTTAAAGAACACATAGCTGATGTGAAGCATCGACGCTCTAGGAAGTCTGCAGTTTGCGACCATGTTCTGGATCATCCCAACCATTACATCAGATTTGATAGACCACAAATCCTTGCAAAAGAACACCGATTCCTACCAAGGATGATTCGCGAGGCTATTGAAATTAAAAAAACATCCTAATTTCAATAGGGAAGATGGTTGGGTATTACCATCGGCTTGGGATCCTATTATTAATAAAATTAAATCAAAAACCAAGCATACCACTGCAAGGCTTCAAGACACAGTAAGCTCTTTCTGCGTAGATCGGACTACAAATAATAATTAAAAGCTGAAGGTACTCCGGGTTAACTATGACATCGGGACAACTGTCACCTCAGTCCCCCCGTGACCATGGGTGCTGTAAAGCGTCCGAAACGTCGGGTAAAAATAGTTCAAAATTAAACGCGATAAAATCCGTAAAAAAGTAGTTTTATTTAATTTTGAATATCTTTGATCCTGAACTACCAATAAAAATTTACACGGATGCTAGTATCAAAGGAGTGGGAGCGGTGTTGAAACAAGAAGATAAAAATGGGGACAGTAAGTCAGTTGGTTATTTTTCAAAAAAAGTAACTGAAGCTCAAAAAAGAAGAAGGCAATATGTATTTAGAATGTCTAGCAATAAAAGAAACTGTGAAATATTGGCAGCACTGCCTTATGGGAAAAGAATTTTTGGTACACTCAGATCATAAGCCGTCAGAAACCTTTTGAAAGGCGTGAATTTTAATATTTTACCAGTTGAAGTAGAAGTTAAGATGTACAAAAGTATATCTGAAAACAGATAGGAAAATAGCTCTTGAAAAAACAATAAAATCTCTCGATTAAAAAAAAATCACCTGTACAGGGAAGTATATGAATTGGAAGTGGGAGATAGAGTCTAAGTGGAAAACGGAAATTGACTAAATAGGAAGAAAATGGATGAATTAGACCATACAAAATTCTAAAGAAGGTTTCCAATTCAATCTGTGAAGTTGATGCCGGACACAGGAAATCGGAATAAAATCTCTACCATATTACAAAACTATTTCCAGTGTTTGTTAGTTAATGAACAATTACATATATTGTCTGCTTTGCAATTGTTCCTTTTTTAGGGGGGAGATGTAAAGAAAACCACTTCACTTATATACGACCGCTTTTCTTAAGTTTGTATTTGCTATGACACAACTCACAGTAGATATGAGAATGTTAAAATATTGAAAAATCTTTCGTTTAAGAGTTTAAGATAATATTTTCTACATTTGTTAAAATATGAAAAGACCTAAAATAAAGGCTTTACATGTCGTTTCTTTTGTTTTTACGGGTAAATGAATTTTTTGTGAACAGATTATTTTTATTATTGTTAAATATTTTAAGTATTGTAAATAAATCTTTTGTTTTTATAGATACACGCAATAACGACTTTGTTTCATTATTTCCAATACTTCAAGAGTATAATATCATTATAAGTATATAGTTTTTAATGAAGTTTAATATACTAGCAAAATATAAAGAAGATAAAATGTGTATGCTAAAAATTACTGACAAGTCCACAACATTTCTATCGTCTAATTATAGCAAACTATTTGTTTCTTGAGTAAGGGATATGATATAAGGAAGCGTACAGGGCGCGTGCCGGGGTTGCGTAGACGATAAATGTATTATTTTAAGATAGATAGCGGCGAGCCAAACTAATGGTCTCGGCGCTATCTTTCCGTTTGTCTACCCGTAACAAATGCTGCATCACTAAGAACATTTCTATGTGCTCGTCAGTCGCTTGTCACCCTGAGACATCAGTTCTTAATTCTCACATGTCCAGTTATTACACTAGCTATCAATGCCCTTTAAACCGCTTAAACATAGTAACGTTGGCACACTACTGCTTCACGGACGAATAATTGATGCGGTGGTATCTAACTAGATAGTTTCTTGCATAGGAATTCTACCATCAGTAAAGAACAGTGAGTCGTTCTATGTAACGAAGTGTAACAAGCGCCCGCTGCAAGTTCGCCTCGCTGCCCTTTGCACCTATGACGCTTGCGGTTTTGTTTGTACATCAGTTAGTGAAGCAAAGTATATTGAGCTGATTATTGACTTAATAATTGAAATAAGTAGCGGCTTAAGAGAATCTACCAGCCCATCTCATCCCGTGGGTGTCGTAAAAGTCGACAGAGGGAAAATAAAAACCAGGATCTTCCCGGAATATCCGTATAAATATACTGCGGTTGCCAATTCGCCTGCCAAGCGTGGCAAGTACGGAAAATTCCCCCCAGAATTAGAGCTACTCACTTTTGAGGAAATTGTGTGTAGGTACTTAGTAGTAAAAGGAAACAACCGAACTGTAAGAGAGCTAGTGTAATACTGTCAATAAAAGGTTGCGTTGACACTGCGCTCACAAAATGGTTTTGACATATGTACCATGCAACGTATGGGGGAGGCCTATGTTCAGGAGTGAACTAGCGATAGGCAGAAATGATGATGACGATGATGAAATACATATGTTGACAGTTATGTAATTCTAAAAATGATGTACTCGTATAAACTATCCTATCCAAAACTATGTCTAACACTCAGCAGAAATATCCGAGTTGCGACCGGAGCAAGTACTGCAGGCACGTTGTTTAATGTTCATGTCCCTAATTCTAATGATTACAGTGACCAATGAAATTTAAAAAAAGGATACATTATCAAAAGAAAAAGTTTTTATGTGTATGGGAAAGTTATTTTAAGTAATTTAATAAAAGTGTTGTAAGAGTTTTTTCATGAAGAACATCACTTTTGCAAGTTTGTTAGCGATCAAACAGAACATTAAATATACTTAGTCCGGCTATAAGTAATATAATACTATTAAAATTTATACCTACATATTTATTAGTCTCAGCAAAAAATAAAAACAATATTCTATTCGAAATGGCCACCTTTAGCTTTTATACAGTCCTTTAATCTGTTTGGCCACGACTCTATGGATATACGCACAGTTTCCAAAGGAAATTTTAGGAAGCCACTGCTTGCTCCAAAGATTTTTTAAGAGACTCAATGTCGCCGTGTCGTTTACAGCAGGCCATGTCCTCTAAAACTGACCATAATTTGAAGTCTAAAGGGTTGAGGTCTGGGCTAGATGACGGCCAGTCTTCAGCTCTTATAAATTCCGGAACGTTTGTTTTAAGCCAGGCTTGGGTAGTTCGTGCCTTGTGACCAGGTGCAGAGTCCTGCTGGAAAGTCCACGGTATATTTTTAAAAAGTGTATTGCTGAGAGGTTTCACAACATTTTTTTTTAAACATTATAAGCTAGCGTTTAACTACAACCCCACCTGATGGAAAGTGGCGATGTAGTTTTTGTTGGTAGGCACACTAGCTTAGAAAAAGCCTATTCACTCTTCTCTTGAAGACACCCACATTGTAATCGGACGGAAAGACTGATGCAGGCAAATTATTCCAGTCCTTTGCTGTACGCATTATGAACGACGAAGCAAAACGCTTCGTCCGAATGCAGGGTATATTCACAACAAAAGGATGGAAACCCGCCGTGCGTCTTCTTGTCCGATGATGGAAAGGGGAAGGGGGAATTAACTTGTGTAATTCCTTCGCACACTCTCCAAAATTTAACCTGTAGAACACCGAGAGACTGGCCACCCGACGTCTGTGTTCGAGACTGGACGAATTGGCAGTAACCAAGTCAGGATCACCGATTAGCCGCTTGGCCCGTCTCTCCACCGAGTCCAAGGCTGCCAGTTAATATTTAGGAGCTCCAGCCCATATGTGGCAGCAGTACTCTACAGCCGACCGGACCTGAGCTATATATAGGGTCAGAAGCTGTCCCGGAGTAAAGTAACGCCGCACTTTTGCAAGAACTCCCAATTTCTTTGCATTAGCCTTAGACTCAATGAACCGCCCAAAGTTAAGGTTCGACGTGATCTCGACTCCTAATAACTGAAGGCGGTCGGTGTATCTCAGAGATACATTCTGAAATGGAGCCAAGGTGAACGGGCTCCTTTTGGCGGAGAACAGACACGCTTGTGTTTTGGTGGCATTGAATCTCACAAGATTGGTATTGCCCCAGTTGGAGACTGCCTGCAATGTAAGATTCATACGCTCTACCATGGCCTTCCGAGCAGACTGTACTTGATCCTGTCTGGCTTGAACACGCGCCAGATATCTCTCCACAACTGTGCTGTCATCTGCATACCCAAACATACTGGGCTCGAGCAGGTCGTTTATGTGCAGCAGAAAGAGAGTTGCGGACAGAACAGACCCTTGAGGAACTCCGGCATTAATCGCCATAGCCTCCGACGAGCAGCCGTCAATAACGACTCGCAAAGACCGTTCCCGCAAAAAGTCTTCTATCCAGGCTATCAGTCCAGGGGATATATCATATGAAGGAAGCTTACTAATAAGGCCAGCATGCCAGACCCTGTCAAAAGCCTTCGAGACATCGAGCGAAACCGCAAGTGCTTCAGCCACTGTTGTCGAGGGCCTCACCCCATAGATGTGTGGCATACACTAGAAGGTTCCCAGTCGACCGATTTCGGCGAAATCCGTGCTGTCGATCGCTAAGGAGATCGTTATGTTCTAGGTATGCCAAGAGGTGCGAGTTCAATATACGCTCCATAATCTTACAGAGTATGGAGGTAATCGAAATAGGTCGATAATTGACAGGGTCAACACGGCTACCTTTTTGGGCACGGGCTGCACCTTAGCAAGCTTCCAGGATTTGGGCACTATTCCAGTCTTCAAGGTGAGGCGATACAAGCGTGTCAGAATAGGAGACAACTCGGGTGCACAGGTCTTAAGCACTATGGCTGGTATACCATCAGGTCCACTGGCTTTGTTCACGTCCAGATGTCGCAACGTTTTGAGGACCTCTTGTTAGTAATGTGGACCTCTGACATTGAAGTACCACAGGGAGGTAGGGAAGTTGGAACTGTGTTGCTTGTGTCCAGACGTGAGTTGCTGGCAAAGAGATTCGCGAACAGTTCTGCCTTCTCTTTTGCCGCATTAGCCAATGTCCCGACAGATTTCACCAGACAGTGATCAGAGGTTCCTAGTGGAGAAGCCACCTCTACCTCATATCTGTCGGGATCAGTTGTCAGCAGGAGGTCTAGACAATTGCCTGTATGACCTTCCACATCTGGCACTTTAGTTGCTTGCTTTACCAGCTTAGCGATAAGGCGAAATTCCTCATTTCCCTCCCAGCATGGTCAGTCTTCTGGTATGGGAACAGCCAATCCTGGTGAGAGGCATTAAAGTCTCCCAGAACGACTAGTTGTGCAGAGGGGTACCGATGCTGGGCCATATCAGCGGCCTCACTTAGATATTCGAATAACCGAGTTGTCTCCTGGTCACCGCTGTGTTTTCACAAAAATGAAATGAAGTGACTCCTTAACCATCACTGACGAAGGATGATGACCACGTTGTACCTTTCCGACCACTTGAGCAGCTTCTTGAGAACTGTGAGCGTACACTTTATCACTTTGCTTATTGTAGTGTTCTCAATCGTGAAAATTTTTTCTTCGGTAAAGAGGATATTTCTGTGCCTTTCACCTGCGTATCGCGACAGAAGGCGTTTTGATCGATCCACTCTCTTTAATTGTAAATGTAAATGATACCAAGCTTTTGAAGTGTCTGGAATAAGACCGACGGCTCCATACCCACTTTGTGCAAGGTGATCACTGCAATCCTATTTTCTATAACACCCCGTTCCATATTGTAATTTGATAATGAACACGAAAAAATATGTGAAATGGCGCAAAATCGAAAGAAGTTTAAAAAAAATATTCGTGTCCCAAATTCAAAATAATTAAAAAGTGGAAAAAAAGAAAAGTTTTATGTAACAGTATTTATGGCCAGACTAGTTATTATTGAGAGCGCCTACGTAGAATTGCCGTGATTTCATGTAAGAAAGAAAGAAATAAACATTTATTTGACACACACTGAATTAAGAGACATTTTTTTATGGAATAGGGGGCAAACGAGCAAGCGGCTCACCTGATGGTAAGTGATCACCGCCGCCCATGAACATCTACAATACCAGAGGAATAGCAGATGCGTTGCCGGCAAAGGAATAGGCTCTTTTCTTGAAGGTCTCTAAGTCATATCGGTCCGGAAAAACCGCTGGCGGCAGCATATTCCATAAAGTGCT